>CAMTDV010000011.1:6876023-8302273 GCA_947069175.1 Scalesia atractyloides
TATATTCATACACATACAATTAGTATTGATGGTGAAATATGGTAATGGTGATGAAATGATATTGATGTTACAGGATATGATGCTAATGGGGCAGTTTCATATGAAAAACATATAAGCGAATATCAATTTTCTCCCAAGACTAGAGAAAGAACCTTAACTAAAGCACACATACAACAAACATCCGTAAGACTTAATGAAAAAAAAAACTATTAAAATGACCAAAGTTATATTGACACTAGCGAATATAATAAAACACACACAAACACACCAAATGTGTGACGACTTCATGAAAATATGATCAAAAGGACCAATTCATATCGAAACGAGCGAGTACAATTACACAAGACCCATCAAATGTGTGATATGTTGCTATTTCATGCATAGAAGATTAGAAAGCAAATAGCAAGTAACACATAGGTCCAAGGAAAGTACCATACACCAAAGAAAACTAAAAAAAATCGTGAAATAGTTCACTTTATTTTTGACTTTATGATGTGTTTGTAAGGATATATTTGCATGAAAAACAATGAAAAATTATCAAAGAGTGGAAACATTACATAACATCCCCTTTTTATTTTGGTAACATGTTTATCTACATAATATACAAATTTATTTATACTGAAAATGGACGGGGTCACGATTTCCAATACGACACGACTATAAATACAACACGAAAATAATCAAGTTTTTTGTTGTCATGTTTAACCCGTTTAACTAAATTGGTTGACCTGTCAAAATATATTATTTGTTAGATCGACCCGCTAACTCATTTAGACCATTTTTGACAACCCGTAACCTGATTAATATGTGCAGACTTTATTATAATCAGCCAACCTGTTTGAAACATTTATATTAATGAGTTAAAACTCAAATCATAAATGGTCATGCATTTGTGTTCCCTACTTTTAGTGTGTGCAATTTAGGGTCGGTAATTTTGACATAATTAAGTATATATGTCCTTTTCGGTACTGATATTATCAGCGACATTGACCGATATAAACATATCACTGATATTTGACCGATATATCACTGAATTATGTGTTAAATTGTTATGCATATAAATTCTGCATGATATTAAAGTTATAGATATCTCACCAAGATAACTTATATCTCAAATATCGGTCCTTAACCGATATCCGATATTTTACCGCATTAACTGCATAGCGTAAAACCCGTCAACACTCAACCGGATACAATACGGATCGAAAATGCAATAAAAGGAAATCATAGCACTAAAACCGCAAATCACAAAACACTTGAGGCAATATTGCAATTCACTCAAAGTGGAAATAGCAAAAAAAAGGCGTGGAGTTAGATACACAATCTCCTCTATAAGAATCTCACGACACACGAAAAACGGATTCGTTCTACTTCCACCTCACTGGATCGAGATCTTCAAAATGGAACGAAGAACCTCCAATCGGTTACTGTCGGTTATCGTCACAGCAATCGTCTTCTTCATCTCATCTTCAGAATCATTCTATCTTCCCGGTGTTGCTCCTCGTGATTTTCAACGAGTACGTACTCCTCAACTCATCATTATCATTCAGATCTAGCAGTAGCGTTTTTTTCCCGATTTGATTTGGTTTATGTAGCTCAAATCGGCATTTATGTTTCGCTTAACCTGTATATGGTTCATTGATTCGTTGATTTGTTGATTTTAGTTCAGGATTTCACTCATTTGGATCTAGCTGTAGCTTTTTTTTCCGATTTGATTTGAGTTCAGGTTTATGTAGCTAAAATCGGCGTTTACTTGCGTTTAACATGTATATGCTTCATTGATTCGGTGATTCGTTTATTTTAGTTCAGGATTTTAGTTTATAGTGTGTGATATGTACAGATCTAGCTTGAATAGTTAAATCTAGGGTTGTAGGTTTGAGATTTAAGTTGAAATTTGTTCTACTTAATTTGAAAAGTGTTTATATTGCGGATCTATAGCGTATGCGGAGTTTTTGCTGGTAGATCTGGTTAGTTGACTATAGTTTGCGTAATGCTGGACGATGAGTTTTGTTAATTTTGTTCGAAGACTGTGCCAGTTGATTGCCTTATGCCAGAATGCCAGATTTAGGTTACTGAGCTTGTGGATGTTCTTTGTATAGTTTGTGATATGCTTGAATGCATAGGTTGATAGGTTCTGTGTATAGTTTGTGATATGCTTGAATGAATAGGTTAAACGGTCGTGTTCGGGTTATGTAAAGTTAGGTGTGTGTAGGTTAGGATGATGTTTTTAACCTGAATAAGTATATAATTGTCATTTCGATAATGATTTTGTTATTTTTGTTCCTAGAGTGTGCTAGTACGTGCCTGATGTCAGATTTATTTTACTTAAAAAAGAACTTATAGATGTTCTTTTTACAGTTTGTAACATGCTTGAAATGATGATTATGCTCTTTAGGATTTTAAGGCGGTTGCATTTGTACTGTGGCATGTGAGAGTTACTCATTGTGAAGTACATATCGGTTGAGTGGTAAATGATGGTTAGAAGTAGACAAATAGTAAAGTACGAATCGTTGTAAGCAGTGAGTCCTGGTTTTGCGAACACAGATTTTTGATTAACCACCTCATTTTAGAACTGGTTGGAACTTGATGGTGTTAGGGTTTGCAAATAGGGGTAAATATGTTAACTGACCAGCATGTTTTTGTTTATATCATATAACTGTCTTAAAGACGTATTGTTCTTTTTTATTATTATTGTCTTTCTTCTTTATTTTCCGTGGTCTAAGCGCCAATTATATTTGATTACATGCATTGGACCTTTGGGATCTGAACTTGTTTTTTTAATTGTCCTTATACGAGACTGATACCTTATCTGTCAAGTATCTTTCTCTGGTAAGATTGATAATCTTTGGTTGCGTATTTAACAAATTGCTAATACTCTTACCAGGGTGATTCTCTTCAAGTTAAAGTCAACAAGCTTTCTTCTACAAAAACACAACTTCCTTATGAGTACTATTACTTGAACTACTGTAAGCCAAAGCAAATTCAAAATAGTGCTGAAAATTTGGGGGAGGTGCTAAGAGGTGACCGCATCGAAAATTCAGTCTACACGGTGAGGTCACTGTTACATCATCCAACATCACTCTTACTCATGTGCGTTATAATATGAGTTTCTGATATCCGTTTTAGTTTACAATGAATGAGGAACAACCATGCAAAGTCGGTTGCCGCGTAAAGCTTGATGCTGGATCCGCAAAAAAATTTAAAGAAAGCATTGATGATGAGTACCGCGTTAACATGTATGTGCAAATGTCTCATTTCTTGAATAGTTGTAATGACTTGTGTTTCTTTTTTGTTTAATTTGTACTCCTCGATGCAGGATTTTGGATAACCTCCCAGTTGCTGTTCTTAGACAAAGACGTGATGGTGTTCAGTCAACCACTTACGAGCACGGTTTTCGTGTCGGTTTTAAAGGAAATTATGCTGGGGTGAGTTGGATACTAAAAACAATATTAAATGCTTCCTTGTTTGATTTAGAATAATAGAACACGATGAATAAATTTCTCATTTACTTCTTTAGAGCAAAGAGGAAAAGTATTTCATCAATAATCATCTCAGCTTTAGAGTCATGTATCACAAGGATCTTGAAACTGATTCTGCTCGAATTGTTGGATTTGAAGTTACTCCAAACAGGTAACTTTGTAAATTTCTTCTCATCCCTGATTTAGCCACCTTAAAAGTTAAAACTTTAACATTGTTTTAAGTCTTTATACATTGTTTCGCTTTGCTAACAGTATCAGTCATGAGTATAAAGATTGGGATGAAAAGAACCCACAACTTACGACTTGCAACCAAAATACCAAAAACATAATTCAAGGAAGCACTGTACCGCAAGAAGTTGATACAGATAAAGATGTGGTATTCACATACGATGTTACTTTCAAGGTACCACTTGTTCTTACACTTAGAAATTAGGATTACAAATACCTAGGGGGGAGCAAACCTTAACCGTTACCGAAATTAACCGATAACCAAATCGCCACCGAACTGAATGTACGAATTAACTGATAACCGACGGTTATGGATAATGCTAGTTGATTAACCGATAAGTCGGTTATGGATATGGTTAAAGGTGTCCCATAACTGAACATAATCCGAACCAAACCTAACCGAAATGGATTAAGACATGCTTTTAAAATATATTTATATTTAAAATATACATGTTCAAGGAACCAAATTCTATATACATAAAAAAAAATATAAGAAAGCTTTTTATGTTATATAATTAGTTTTAAAATGTTTAAAAAATAATTATTGTATAAATTTGACTCATTTTATGCATGTGTATGTTTTTTTAATTTATAAAAACGATTGTGACTGAGACTATAATTGTCTAATATGTTCAGTTAGTTTAAAATTTAGTTCAAAGATTAACCGAATCAAAGTTCGGTTATGGATATGGTTAAGAAAATTCCATAACCGAAGCTAGCGGTGACGGATATGGTTAAAGGTAATAACCGAACCGAACTGCCATTTGCACACCCCTACAAATACCCGTAAACCTATTTCTCATCTTTCTTGATTTTTACAGGAAAGTGATATCAAATGGGCTTCACGTTGGGACACGTACCTCCTTATGAACGATGATCAAATCCACTGGTTTTCGATCATAAACTCTTTGATGATAGTCCTTTTTCTTTCGGGAATGGTAGCCATGATCATGATGAGAACACTTTACAGAGATATCGCAAACTATAATCAGTTAGACACACAAGACGAAGCTCAAGAAGAAACCGGGTGGAAACTTGTTCACGGAGATGTATTCCGGGCTCCGGAATATTCCGGATTACTCTCGGTTTATGTCGGGACAGGTGTACAGCTTTTCGGAATGACACTTGTCACCATGATATTCGCATCTCTAGGGTTCTTGTCACCGTCTAACCGTGGCGGCCTTATGACCGCAATGGTTCTGTTATGGGTTTTTATGGGACTGTTTGGTGGTTACGCCTACGCACGAATTTACAAAATGTTCAAGGGCACAGAGTGGAAAAAGAACACGTTAAAAACATCGTTTATGTTTCCCGGTATTTTATTTGCAATTTTCTTCGTCTTGAATGCATTGATTTGGGGCGAAAAATCATCCGGAGCCGTACCGTTTGGAACGATGATTGCGCTAGTTTGCTTATGGTTCGGGATATCCGTCCCGTTAGTCTTCGTGGGCAGTTACTTGGGTTTCAAGAAACCTGCGATCGAAGATCCTGTGAAAACAAACAAAATCCCACGACAAGTACCCGAGCAAGCTTGGTACATGAAACCCGTGTTCTCAATTCTGATCGGTGGAATCCTTCCTTTCGGGGCGGTTTTCATCGAGCTATTCTTCATCTTGACATCCATATGGTTGAACCAGTTCTACTACATATTCGGGTTTCTTTTCATTGTGTTTGTGATCTTGATCATTACGTGTGCAGAGATAACCGTTGTTCTCTGTTACTTCCAATTATGTAGTGAAGACTACCATTGGTGGTGGCGGGCGTATTTGACAGCTGGCTCATCCGCACTGTACCTTTTTCTCTACTCGATCTTCTACTATTTCACCAAATTGGAAATCACAAAGCTGGTTTCGGGTATTCTCTACTTTGGGTACATGTTGATTGCTTCGTATGCTTTCTTTGTGTTGACCGGTACCATCGGTTTCTACGCTTGTTTGTGGTTTGTGCGCAAGATATATTCATCTGTGAAGATAGACTGATACATTGGAGCTTAAAATAGAATGAGTGGCATGAGATAGAAGGAAACAGTGTAGAGGTGAGTTCAGTCAAGTTCATTGTGTATCTTTGGTTACGCGACTATGAAGAAACGCATACCTTTTTTAGAAAGAATTTCAAGCCCGTAAAACGACTTTGTATGTTCGCTAGTTTCTAGTATATGTTTTTTTCTTAATATTGAATTTTTGTATGTTATATGAACTGCATTTATCTCATAGCATTATTGTTGTGTTGGTTTATCAAGTCCATTCAAAACTCAATTTCAGTACCTTTGGTTCTTCTGTTTACACACATAACCGAACCACAATTTAGTTACATATAAACATAACAGAAGAATCTGTATTTGAATTGCATTTCAAGTCGTTTATGATCTAGTCATTTGGTTTAATTGGTTTGGTTATGGTTTTAATTATTCGGTTTTCAGCACACGCTATCTTAACGATAAGTAACCTTACAGATTTAAAAGGAATCACAAGCAGCCAAAATCTCATAAGCTTGGTGAAATGTTACCATCTTCAAGTGTTTTTACAATGATAACAGAATGGCAAATTGCTACTACAGAGTAAACACAAACACATAAGCCAGAAGCTGTTACATTTTACAGATCCCTCTACCTATTAAATTTTCTATCAATAAATGTATCCAGTGCAGTCATCTTCTTGCAGCTTGACCTTCAAATTGTCGCTTGTGAAACAATTGATACGAATTTAAAAAATTTCTGTAGTGATCCCAGAGTTGAAAATTCATCAGTGCTTTCCTAATAATATTACATTTGCACGCTTGCGATCCTTATGTACACCAATTTTCGAAGTTTGTATATATGATGATACTTTTGAACAAAAATGGTGTGTTGCATATCTGTACAACTTCACCTTTGACAAAAGCCCATCATATGCTGATACCAGAATATTTGTAAAACTTTAAAAAGTATAAAAAACTGATATAAATTCAAACCAAATTGCTTTTCGTGACGCTTTCCTGCTTTATTCTTGCTTATAAATTATTATCAGCTGCAAATGGCTTCAACTGAAAGTTTCTTCATTACTTTTGGGCAAGGATCACCTCCAAAAATCTCGGGTGTTACAGGTACTGTGCATGATTGTTGTCCAATGCAGTACTGCAAATATTCCAATAGCAAAAATAAGTTTCATATTTTGTAATCCTATTTGTATCATTTTAAAGGAAATAAAGATGTGATTTTGCGTTCATTTATGTTCTATTTTAGAGTAAATTACTTTTTAAGTCCTTGTGTTTTAGTGGTTTTAACCACTTGAGTCTAAAATCAAAAAGTTTAATACCCCTAGTCCCTAACCTTAACCGCTCATTTATAACATTTTGAGTCCATGTGTTTTAGTGGTTTTAACCACTTGAGTCCAAAGTCAAAATACAAGTGTTAAAATATTGGACTAAAAATGTTATAAAATGAGCGGTTAGGGACTCAGGGCGTTAATTTTTTTTTTATTTTGGACTGAAGTGGTTAAAACCACTAAAATACAGGAACTCAAAAAGTAATTTACTCTATATTTTAGGTCAAATGTCAAAAAAGACGCTACTGACTTTTGTAGAATTTGTATATAAGTCCCTTTACTTTACCTTTGCATGGTTAAGTCCCTGAACTTTTAAAAAACCGTCAAAAAGGTCCTTTATATAAACTCAAAGGACTAAATTATTCGAACAAGGACTATTTGGCCAGTTTTTGTAAGTTTTGACTTGACATGCAAAAGAGGACAAACTCAAATAAAAATGTCAGGACTTTTCCGCGAGTTTTATAAGTCAAGGGATTTATATCATGTAAAAATGAAATCCAGGGACTTGTGTGGGAATTCAGTGAAAATCGAGAGTTTTTTTTGACATTTCAACTACATAATATTTCTAACATGTAAAACAGCTAAACAGGAAACATGTCAAATCGTTTTAGAAGTCACCCATAGTACACTAAACTGTTTACAACCTCGTAAATTACTTAACTAGTTAACTCATAAAAAGATTGAAATTCCAATAATTATTAATTATAGAATTTTGAAAAAAAGAAGGATGAAAAGTTGTTATCAAGACAACCAACCAGTTTTGACCCGTTACCCACTAACTGAACCTGATAAATCTACGTGTTCTTTGTGTGAAGGTGATTGTTTTCTCTTTCGCAAACAACAAAAACAATTTATACAACTAACTACATGCCATTATTCCAAATCCTTAAATCAGAAAAAAAAAAAAATACCTTGTTGAATGCATCATACGAGTTATGCGCATGGCAGTTACCCACACGATAACTACCACAACCGCCTAACGGGTTCCAAAACTAGCAAATTTAATAGAAGATATTTTCTGACCCGGGCTGCATGAGAGATGTGCTTTGGGCCTCAACGGTTTAGTTGCTTTACCAGAACTTTGCATTTCATAATTCATTAATGAAGGCTGCCACTCATATATATCAGCACACACACTGTAAATGGATCTTTTCACCATTGATATTCCAAATGGGATTCCTCCTAGTTCTTCAAAAATAACTAACAAGTTGCCTGTCGGTTTTAGCCATGACCGAGGTACATGGTACCTGAAACAAATCAAACTTAATTACGATATGATTTTATAAGTTTTGACAATCAGGTAACTAGATATTTGAGTGTTTGTCATTTTTGTGATAAAATAGAAGAAAACTTACTAAAAAGATATTATTGTGAAGAGCTAACTGCCGTTTTTGTTCCAGTGGTTTGTCCAATTATGCCAGTCCATGCCAAAATTCAAATTTTACCATTTCCGTCCCTGACATTCTTGAAACAAGCAAGTTCCGTCCAAAAACTTAACGTCTGTTAAAACCTGCCGTTTAATGAATGGTAAAACCATCATTTTCCCTTTTTTATTTTCCATTTAATAGGGTTTAAAAAGGGTAAATAAAAAAAAGGAAAATGAGGTTTTTACCATTCATTAAACGGCAGGTTTTAACAGACGTTAAGTTTTTGGACAGAACTCGCATGTTTAAGAATGTTAAATTTGAAATTTTGCTTGGACGCCATAAGTGGAAAAACCACATGGACAAAAATGGCAGTTAACTCTGTTGTGAAACAAGGTGTGATGTTTTCTGAAATTTGTATGTCCTTTGATAATGATTTTTGTTACAGCGCATATAAATTATCCGAAAATGATTATTTGACCCTTTACAAGTCGTGACAATCAGATAATTAGTCCTATGTCGCAAATCGCTAAAAAGATTGTAATTGTATAAGAGAGCTAGCTTTGTTACCGTTTTTGGGAAGATTCGCCGCAATTACTTAGGCATTTTTTCTCATCAAAATAGCCAGCATAACTGCAGCTACTACAAGATCCACGCGCCTTGTATGCAGGCCAATAACGTCCGATGCTTTGACCGTTTATCCATATTTGACCTTTGCCCATACTGTTCATGTCTAATGCCAAAGGTTCATTCCCACATGGAGCATTGAAAATAGTCTTCAAAAATAAAAACAAAAACACATACTTATCCAAGTTAATTTCACTCTTAACTTATAATAGAAGGTCAAACATTGACTATTTTAAGAAAGTATATAACATCAACATGAAATAGAAATAGAGTCAATTTACCTTGTACCATGTTAACGGTTGTCGTTGAGCTACAAACGAACCTGGTATCCACTCAACAGACGAACTACTCGTGAGTGAATGAAGACTTAGAATTTCTCCTTTAAGGCCCACCTGGTCAAAAATGCCAAAGTTCAAGTAAGGACATTGGTCTGTTATCTATTCTCATTTGGCATTCAGCATCTTCATTTTGTTCGATAAGAATGAAGGTGTGACTGTGGGTCCCGGTTATTTGATTTGACAAGTGGTATGAGGCCCGGCGAATGGAAAATTTGTAAAAGTTAAACCTTATAAGACCATTTTTGCCAAGTCAAATCTCTTTTTCCTCCATTTAGACCATAGAGTGTGACTGGACCAAGAACACCTGCATTCCATGTCTCGAAATGTGGACCGATATTCTACAAAAACAAAATTAGAGAACCATAAGATTCGCATGAATTTGTATAGGGTGAGAAAGTAACAAAATTCTTGCGAGAACAAAATGAACAAATCTAAATGGTTTAACAATGATTCCTATTTCTTAAATGTTAAAAAATCATCAAATTACTTCTTTCATATTTTTTCTTAATAACCTATTGCGTGTTCTTGCGATAATTTGTGTTATGCATTGATCCCTCCCCTATATATACATACTATACACACACACGTGTATATATATATATATAGGGATAGGGTAAAATGAGAACCACCTTGAGTTGAGAAAACTGTGACACCTAGGCCCAAAAAAAGTTCTTTCAAAAATTTTCCCCCAAATATTTAAAAAGAAAATCAACTGTTCAGAAAAAAAAAGCCGGTTGTGAAAATTTACATCAACGTGAAAAAAATTACGGGTGATGTCATGCGGCTGTGTAAAACAAATTTACACCACTGTAAGGAAATTTACATGTCGAATAATGCCGTCTCGGTAAGTTTTTTTTGACAGATGTCTAAACTTCTTATTTGACTTGTTTGAGGTAACACACAACTTTTTAAGTAAATGTGTTGAAACAATCATCTTTATATTTTACATATAAATATATAGTTAAAGTTTTAAATACAAATGGGTTTTAAGTAACGTGCAAAGGTATGAAGTGACCAAAATAATGTGCGTAATTATGTATATAACATGCGTAATTAGGGTTAAACCAACCCATGCGTATTTTGAGTTTTAACCATGCGCAATTTTCATGTTTGATGGCATGTGAGATTTGAATTTTATAACGTGCGTAATTATGTATATAACATGCGTAATTTCAAAATGTGGACTTCGTACGCTTCGCACGTTAAGGGGCTATTGTACGATAACCCACCCCTAAATATATAATGCAAAGTGCTACATGAAAATAGCAAAAAAGTTGCACTTACTCTGTCATATACCACAAGTAATCCGAAGCATCTCTAGTGACATTAAGTTGCTCTAATAATCCAACGATTGTGAACGAGTTGTCATCATATGATTCCGTTACATCATTGTATGACTGCCATGTAAATACTCCACCCTCTGAAGTCATCTTCATCAATGCGGTTTGTGCACCTACCTATTAATCACATTCAATAAAAAATTTTGAAAACTTTGGTAGTTTGTTACCTAAAATGAAAATATGACCAAATTAAATTTATAATGTCTCACCCTTGCTGTATTATAAACAGTGTTCTTGCAGTCCGGTAGGATACTGATAGACCAAGGAGGAATATTATATCGCTGGTTTCTAAAGTTAACGCTTGCATACGCGTTTCTGTCGTTATTTGAAAGGAAAGCAGCACATCCTCCAGTCTTGTATTTATAAACATATATCGAAAGACAACCAAATGTAAGAGGCGGGGTCCACTGACGACGAGGATATTGTGATCATGAATAAAAAGAACAACGAAAGTACAACCTTTTGTAAGTTTCCAAGAGTGATAATAGAGGGATCACCGTTTACTAAAGCGGGCTCACATAGTTTTATGGCTCTGTGAAGATCTTTCAGATGTCCCCACTTAGCTTCGCGTTTTAGTCCTACATATAGAACATTTCATTAAACCTTAAACTATACAAATTTAGTAACAAACATTTTATATATGATAGTGAGTTCTTTTATCAATCATCCATTTTAGTAATATGACACGCTTAACATTTCATATATGGCGTGACACATCTTTAAAAATAAGACGCTTTAAAGTGCGTCGAATACGCCATATTTGACCCGAAACAGAAGCCAGTCCAACTTTAAATTCAAATATAAACTTGCAAATAAGCTATGAATTTTAGCTCATAACATACCATATTCATCAAGGGGGGCTCATAATCATAGCTTGTAGCAATAAACGGGCCACCCGCAGTCCGGCCAAAATTAGTACCTCCATGATACTGTCAACAAACAGGATTAACTTACATGCAAAATAAATCATATAAATACATTTTTTGGATTTACCATATAATAATTGATAAAAGATCCACCACTCTGAATAAACTTAGCTACCGAGTATGCTAAGTCTTCAGCTGGTCTATAAGGCACTGCACCTCCAAACTCGGTGAACATGATACATTTATTTTTTAAACATAAATCAAGAAATACATATAAATAAAAATAAAAGGGTATAACGCATTCGCGTTCATGGTGAATTAAATAAAATTACCATCCTGTCCAGGCTTCGGTCCACATCTTCGGTTTAAAATTTTTGTTGGGAGAGAAATAATCACAGTAAAAACCATTGCAGGTGTTAATCTGTCAATAAAAAACCAACATCTAGCTGTTACTACAATCATAACTGATCAATATTTGACCCTTTTTAAGAGTATGCACTATATAATATTATTTTTTATTTTTATTCTTTTATTTTATACACTAATTTTATTTGTATGCATAATTAAAAACTGCCCATGTGCAGTTCATAAAGACCCCACTTGGGACATACAGCATGAAAACAGCCATGTGGGAAAGTGATTGACCAGAAAAAGCAACAAAAAATTCAATATAGACACACTAACTTGCATAACTAGATGGTGCACTTACAATGGGGTCAGGGGCATCATCCTGTTTGCACATGACCCACGGTACGCCGGTTCCTAGACCCACAGCCATTTGAGCTGCCCATTTCGTATAAGCTTGGCCCGGTGCTCCAAGTTCGTACTCCATTGGTCCATATTCATTTTCAATCTGTCACATTAAGTTTTGTTAAAATACAATGGTGACAATTTTTGGTAATTTTGGTGAATTTGTTATAAAATATAGTTTTGACTACCTGAGATAAGATAATTGGACCACCTTGAGTCTCATATAAGCCATTGGCTTTCATCATATTCACTATGTGCCTTGTGAATTTTTCCATAGCAGCCTATACATAAATTATCAACATTACATGCTAATTTTAACATACCCAGAAAAAAAAGTTGAATATTTTAAAATTTTTAAAAATAATGGATAATTTACAAATTCATAATAAATGTGAGGTAGACCTTGAAAGGGCCATTGTCTGTTCTGAAACTAATTCCTGGAACATATTTCAACCAAACAGGAAACCCCCTGAAAATGAATTTGACAAGATAAGTATAAGTTATTTGTAAGCTTGTTAAATAACACGAATATTATTACTATTTATGGAATTTAAACATTATTTACCCAAAGTTCCATTCAGCACAAGCATAAGGGCCAATTCTGAGATGAGCATAGAGTCCAGCTTGCTTAATTTGCTTAATGAACTTCACCAAATCATATCTATCTTCAAAATAATACTAGGAAGAAAGAGAAAAAGATCATCAAGTTAAGAAAACAATTTATCAAACCAATATTTATTATTTGTTTTTTTTATTTGAAACACACTTACTCATTGTTGTCCTAACCAGTCCAGTTGAGTCCATTTGAACCGTCTATATTTGAACGGGGTGGTTTTACCGGATTTAAAAAAAAATACATTTTCTTTTCAAAGTCTAGATTTTTTGGACTTTATATTTTATTAGCTTTGCAAACACACACCAACTAACCTAAACCCGAACACGACTCATTTATCATATTTAAAACATTATATAAGTACTTTTACTTTTTTACTCTTCAAACAAATTAACATACAGAAAGTGCAACTATTTAAAAAAACGGTCCCACCAATAAGGCGACTGATTTAACAGGTTCGGTTATGAAAACATTGCACTTACTTGACCAGGCTGTGGTTCATGCCCATTCCAGAAAACATAAGTCTGAATCACATACACCCCTCCTTCTTTTGCCTTCTGAATAAGATCTGGCCACATCTGAAACATCAAAATTCCCATAAATTAGTTTTTTTTTTTATGACCAACAACAAAAGCCTGATCACCCGGGTAAACCAGTGGCAAAAGGCCACCTACGCCCGCGCGAACGCAGACAACGCTAATGACCCAGCTAGCGAGTAGCCACCATCCAGAGGAAACCCACTGCCCGAAGGCCACTGTGGTAAATCCTCAGGCTCACTCGAGAGCATTTTTGCTCCTGGCGAGACTCGAACCATGACCTCCGTGTTGAAAGACCATATGGAATTACAAACAAAAAGAGGGGGGGGGGGGGGGGGTCAAGAAAATAGGCACATTGATAAGATTACCTCAGGAGTGCTTCTTGGATAATGAATGGATCCAGAAATAAGAATCTTTCTTTGACCATTAATAGAGATAGCCTTATGATCATATGTAACAGAAGCAGTACAGAACCAAACCCATGAACATACTAAAACAATCAACATTAGATTATAATATTTCTGCATTTTGATACTCCCAAACTCCATAAAAAAAGATGAAAAATCCTTCAGGTTGTCTCCAAATAGTTCCACTTTATTCTTTGATCTTTCTTGTTTTTGTATGTTAAGTTAAAGAAAGATATCATAAACACAAAGATTCACTAAAACTTGTGAACTTTTGTGTTAAATTTGTGAGCTTTTGGGCTTTAATATGATCAGTGTGTGAATGTTTAGAGTGATCTGAAGCTGCATTTAAGCAAGGAACATTGGGTTTGGCTGCAGTAGTGAGGGTCCTACATAAGTAAATATTATTCAGCCTCTTTACATTTTATAATTTAAGTATTTAAATTGAAAATATATGTATATCAGTTAACATATCAGTTAATTAATGAATATTAAATAATATGTATATGCACACACACTTTAAGTTTCCACAAGTAAATTGCAAAATATTTTTTTATAAGTAACTAGTTTTTTTTAATATGTAATAATACAAGTGTGATATGTTGCTAGTTTTTTATAGCATTAATGTGTCACGTCCTATTTTGGCTATTACAATAGATAAAAAATTTTAATTATGCTTTCTATAGTAAGTATATTTTAGAGGTAATGACAAAAGAATGGAGTTATAAAATTGATTAATCAAAATTAAATTAAAATGTTTGATTTAATTGTTTATTGATGTCTTTGAAATATGATTCTTTTTATTTGTAATTGAAATATTTCTAAATCATTTATGTGAACTATTTCTGAGATTGAGTAGATTCGAATTTTTTTTTTGATATCATTATGATTAGATATTGATGATATTAGGTTCATATTAAGATGACTGAAGTACATTAGCTTTAAATCTCGAATATTTTAACTTTAAAAAATGTATTAAAAGTATATTGTTACCCTTAGTAAATACATCAATAAAATAATCACGTGAACCATGAGAATAAAAATTCATCAATATCATGTTTGTGACCATGAGAATAAAAATCCATCAATATCATGTTTGTATTTTAAAGAATATTTAGTATGGTATCCTTACGAACATATAAATTTTTACCCTACTTACAAAATAGTTGGGCTTTCTGTTACTTTGTTTTGAAGAAAGAAACAATAGAACAAAAAACTTTATAAATTAAAAATGATAAAAATGAGCGTGTAGGGGTTAGGTTGTATATAAATTGGTCAGAACATCGAGAGTTTTTTAACGCCAAGAAACGATGTGTTAACCATTGTGACACCGGGCGCTGCGGCCAATGTCGACTACTCACCTGTCGCCAGCACCTTGGCTCTCCAGATGCGCGTAAACCCAACCTCCACCCAGCCGAAGGCACGGCAATGGAATAATCGGTAAAACCTCGCCTCCCATCCAAGATGAACCGACGCCACCCGTATTCACCCTTCACCTAGATGGCGCAGAAAATAATGGGGAGAGTGAGACTCGACCCTGGGTCACAAGGAACATCAAATTTTTCCCAACCACTCTATTACTACCTCATTGACAGATGAGAAAGTTTTAATATATAAGTTTAAGATTAAATTGTTATGCGTTTTACGATTATTTTTAAGTTTACTATACAACATAATTACATAAATGACGTTTTGACTCATTTAGAAATTGAATTAAACTTATTTAAGAAACGGTAATCACACTCTCTTTGACCAATATAGATAAACGGGTTACACATTACGTGTACATGTTACATTAATTTAAACATGTTGGTCATGTCTAGGTTGTATGTGTGTGTATTTGACTTTTATCAATTGTAACATTTCAACCCACCCTACAAAAATATACACAGAAGTTATACATACACAACTAGTACTAATTCCCGTGAACTTTGCGTATTTAACAAAATAATATGTTTTCGAGGTATTGACGAATGACACTATATATTATGTATTTATAATAAACATATATAAATTCTTTAAAAATAATTCTTATGGAATGCAAAAAATTCACAAAGTAAGTAAAACAATCCATGTATTATGGGCTAAATGAGAATGACAGGTTTTTTGGATTGAATTGTTTCAATAAGCAGAAATGATGATTGATAAGTTATAAGAAATGTATAAAGTATAATATTAATAACTTTTAGTTTTTAATTTTTATTAGTAGTATGCAAATGCTAAATATGACATTACTTTGAAAGCTTCATCCTAGTAAACCAAGTATGGAAAATAATATAATAACACTTCACATCATGTTAATCTTTCTAACACTAACTTATATCTCAAATTTTGTTGCTTAAAAAATAGCCATAACCACTTGGAAGTTGTTCGATCTTAACAAAATAAACAAACATAAATATATTAACATAAGTTATCATAAAACATTAACAATCAGAATATGTCTTTAGTTCAAACAATTTGTCATTACAATATTAAGTATAAAACCTGATTGAACCATTCATTTGTTCTCTTCTTTATTATATAAACTCACATATACAAACACAACTAACCTTTTGGTTTGTTGCTATTCAAGTTCACTTGTTTTGTATAACAACTTTACCTCCTACAAACAAATTACTCCAGAATTGTTAATTAAAGTCATTAAGTGGAACAATAATCCAAATGTCTTGAAGACGCAAATAGACAATATGTAACGTGAACTCACATGGATAGACAAAGAGACTTAGATACACCTGGAATGTTGCTTTTCCTTCTACAAACAAAAAAGAATTTTGATGCATCTACATATTCTATGATAAAAAAAATCCATGGTAATTTTTGCTCTAAGCAAGCAAAAGTGCTTGTGATGATGTATACTGCAATTAAAAATTTGTAGTGCTAGCCTTAAAAAATAATTTACCAATGTCGTCGTAGATGGCTTAAATATTATCAGTAGCATTTTCGATGTTGTATCTCCCACATTGAGTCTGTCTTGTCCACATCTTTCTCAAAACTAACCCTAAGTTGAAACACCTTAAACCACACATAGATACCTAGATAATAAGCTTGAATTTCAAATTGAGAGAAGATACGAAACACAAAACAATTATAAATTACCTTTTTTGAAAGTATAACGAGGTTACTAATCAACTCTTGCATTATTTCCTTGCTAATCAATCATAACATTACTTCTAATCACCAATTATATATTAGGTAAGTTGACTTGAAGCTCAGCTGTGACATGCACTGCTCCACATCATTGCCTTTGTTCGTTACACTTTGCCATTGTAAAACATTTTACAATAAACAAACCGAATTAGAAAAGCATAAATTTGTAGTTAGAGATAGTTCTACATTTTTATACATAAAAAGTATCTAAACTCGTAATCAAGTTCTTCTTTCATTTTTACAAAATTTATTACTTTCATGGCATGCTCAAGCAATATATATTTAGAAAAGAAATAAAGTATAAAGAATCATAAAATATGAATTCAAACACTTCAAGTTGTGTGTATCTATTTGGAGTAAATCTCAAACTAATAGTTTTAACTAATGGGTGAGTTCTACTAATACTGATGATTCTGCAGCAGCATAGAAGTTAGGAGCTGCATGTGAACCATAAACCTGCCATGCCAAATATGGAGTAGATCCAATACTCTTCTCTATTGTTGTCCTCTATTGTTGTCCCCTGATTATGGCAAGCATTAATGTACATTTTTTTGGAGTTAATAGACCATTATACATTTATAAATACAAAAAAATTCGTTGAAGTTACCTTATCAATAGGATATAAACCAGAAGCCACAACATCTCTCAGGTTGAGAGGATGGGCCTGAGCCGTCTGAGTTCCCCGTGTCATATATGTGTAGTGCTTAACCTGAAATGGTACAATGAAGATGGCTTAAGCCGGTAATTGAGCTCACGTATGGAAAATGATTAAAAGTGTAATTTCTAATTATCCTTATTCTTGTATCATCACAAGTGTTGCCTAAGAGACAATTAACTTGATGAAAGTATCCTAAAGTGTAATTCACATTATTACCTCATGTTAAATGATCTATTTACGTTTGAAAATGATAAGACACCGGATAAATATTTGTGTTGCAACTTCTATTTCACTGTTAAACAATCCAAGATAGATGCACTTAAGTTAAAACAATGTAAGGCAAACAAAGTGTACACTGAATGATTTATATTTTCCAAAATCAGGGTTAATATTATAAGTACATTCATCTCAGTCAAAGATCTTAATATACTTCAAATTTGGTTATTATTATCAGCCAAAAATATTAAAAACACATTTTTTTTATTTTTTTAAGAATATTAATATATTACTAAAACAAGATTCTAATAATTAAAATGATATTAGAAAACATACCAATTGTAGCATCATGAGGGACAAAATCATCTAAAATAAACTGAAAGTTTAAAAATCAATTCTGTATCTATTATTTTAATGATTTAAATCATATATGATAACAACCAATAAATGTTTTTAAAATGATTGTTAAATAATTTGAATATAATTGTCTATATAGAAACCAATAATTATTGATTGAAGGTTATTAAAAATTAGGATAATTAGTAATTATAAAAAATGAATGTAGTCGAATTCTATTTCAGGTAACTTTATTTAAAAATAAGTCAAATAGAATTTAAATTTAAAATTAGTATAACATTCTGAAAGAATTTAATCAAAATTATATATAAAATTTTAAATTTTAAACCACTAACATGTTTAGGTAAATTGAACCCATCAAAAAAAGCAATCCAGTTAATGTTATTAATTTCAAATCGTTTACTTTCATATTATTCTCCAAATCAAAATTTAAATTTAAAATCAAGTTATTCTCTATCCTCTAAATAAGGAAATAATAATTAACAATAATAATTTTGTAACAAACAGATGTATAACATTGAACCATTATCATGATCCGAAATTCAGTTGTCAAACATCAAGGATCAAACTATTAAACTCCAAGAGCATATATGATATTCAACCAATCTTCAAACGCAACAATATAAAGGTGGAGCAAAGATTCGACAACATAATGAAATAGAAAACAACCAAACACTTCTAAATTTCCATAAATTTATATAGCCTAACAACAAGTTACAAACACAACAATCATAATCCGATAATCAATCACAATATTACATCCTTAAGCTCAAAAACAACATTAACACAAAAAAAATCAATTATCACAAATCATATCTATCACGATAGATCATTAATATATAACATATTCAAGATAAACTTAATGAATAAAAAACATAAAGGAAGAATAAAGATCAAAAGTAAGATTTAATCGGAAAAAAAAAAAACAAATACAACGTATTAACATTTATTGAAAGAACAAAGATATTTAAAACCATAAAAAAGAATCAGTGAGTACAAACTTACAAACCCTAAAAGAATCAATCGATACAAAACGTTTACCATACAAAGAGGAAATCTATGGAATAGCAAAAAATCAGAAGATGATACAGATTACATACCTTATTGTGTCACACCCCAACTGATAGCGGAAACATCGGAGTGAGACGACAACGAGATTGCTCATTGCTCACAACGCTAATAATGACAATATTTAATTAAAGTTGAATTTCATTTCAAATAACAATTGTCAAGTACAACACCGAAGCAAATACAATACAACAAAATGGATACAACAAATTTAGCCTAACGTCTAATTGTGTGTATCTAAGTCCTTGCTATTTGATTTCATAGCATCCTCTTCATCAACCTGTAACATGTTTTAAAATACAATTCAATGCAAAAGCAAAGGCGAGTACACAAGTTTAAGCATAGCATACGTGTACGATTAAGTTTAAACGAATTCTCATGGCAACTATGATTTTACGAGAGCATATACTAGGCATGCAATACTACTAGCCAAACCCTTAACGCAAACACGCTGTTTTAACATGGCCTCAAGTTTATGCGATGGAGGGGGATGCGTGAATTCCTATATCGCTATACATGTCAAACGAAGGCTTTATACAAGTTAATGACTAAAGTATCACATAAAGAATATCCAAGATATAAGCATCACGTCAGCGTATCAAGTGTTCATGTGTATAGGATTATTTGTGCATTTCATAAAGTTTAAGTGTTGTGGTTGTCACACCCCGACACACAGCGGAAAAGGTGACCGGGGCATGATTGGGTTATCATCAAAGCTCATGACATTTATTATACGTTTCATATTCATTAATACAATTTAATAGGAAGTTTACAACCATAATTCCATCATGACCTAACATCAATCTAAGCTTCTTTGTTTTCTTCTAAGGCATTTCCTATGTTTTCCTTGCTTCATCCTGTTCACCTGTATCATGTGTAAAAGGGTTTTTGGATCAACAAAAAGTTGGCGAGTGAATCCTATGGAAAACATTTGAACAAGTTTATTTAATTGATTATGAAATAAAGTGCACAACCACACATGAGTAAAAATAGATGTAAACTTATTCATAAATCAATTTAATATTAAACAATACACACATGAACAATAAAGGATCGTTTAGAGGCACGCGTTGCTCAACTCGTCTCTCACGAGGAACTGATGGGCCTAATGAATGAATTGCATAACCATGATAATATGAAAGACATAACTACCAATAATATAAACTCATTAATACACACATGAACAATAATGGATTGGTTTTGAGGCACGCGTTGCTCACTCGTCTCCCACGAGGAACTGATGGGCTTAATGAATGAATTTCATATAGGTTGACAAAATGAAATACATAATCACAACAATATAAACAATCTAAGTTTAGATCACGATATGGTATGGCACAAGTTTAAATAAACGAGTTAATTATTTTGTGACACATGATACACCCCAAAACGTGTAATTAAAAAGGGGGAGTTGTAAGATTCACTCACAGTGGGTGCGTTCGGTTGATGATGTTGAATGCACGCGAAGTGGTTTTAACCACGAGTGAAATTAACCTAGATAAATAGCATTATGGTTCGGTAAGTAAACGGATTTTATTAATCCATTTTAGTAGGATTGTTGGGTGTATTTTTGTGAGTTTAAGGCTATTTTCTAACCTTACAAATGTTATTTTTAAGTATTTTTAATTAATTTTTAAATAAAATAAATAAATAAAAATAATAAAAAAATTGATTTTTTTGCTACAGATGACCGTTGACCGTTGACTTTGACTTTGACTTTGACCGGTTCGTTTGTATAATTGTGTGCGCTGGGTGAGGCTCGAACCCGAGACCTCCCGTACGCGTGCACGCAGCTCTACCAACTGAGCTACGTGTCTAACCCGAAATATTTCTGTTTTTAATTCTATTTATATATTAATTAGATTAATCCGAAAATCAATTTATTTCTAAAAAGGTTTTTACTGAATCGGACCGGTGCGCTCCACAGGTCTCGAACCCGGGACCTGTGGGTTGAGTTAACACACAGTCCACCGCTGGACTGTGTGTTTAACTTGTTATATAAACCGATTTTTATTATACTTAAATACAAACTAAATATTTTCATTTCTGACTTATTTAAAAAGTTAGATAATTGTCCGAGTCGGTGCAGTAGCCCGGACTCGAACTCGTGTCCTGTGATTTAAACATACACACAGTCCACCGCTGGACTGTGTGTCTATCTTGGTTATTATTCCGGTTATTATTATCCTTAACATATACAGCGGTGACTCCGGTTCGGTTAACAAAAAAAGACATTTTTATTAAGGCAAGCATGCGTGGGACAAGATTCGAACTCGAGACGTTTACGTGTTTAATGTGCACACAGTCCACCGCTGGACTGTGTGTCTAACCCGAGTTATAACTTGATTTTAATTATACTTAAACACTACAGAGACTTCGTCTTCTTCGTCAGTTTTAACCAGAAATGATGACTGACTGGTTCGAAGTTTTAATCAGGTTTCTTTAGCGTTTTATGATTAATTATAGGTGAGATATAAATAAAAAGAAGGAAAAACTAGGCGTAAAGTATACCGACTGGACTCCTCTGTTTCTCCGGCAAAACTCCGGCGACAGCAAACACTTCCGGCGACGTGTGTCTTGCAGCAGAGAGTCTTCAGAAAGCTTGAAAAGGATGTGGGTGACTTCGGTATAAGCTCAGGGGGTTTAGTAAGGCTTAGAAGTGAAGGGTTCGGTTTTCCGGCGATGTACAGAAATTTTCCGGCGAATGGAATTACGTCGGGTAAAGGTGCGGTTTTGAGCGAAAAAGCTTGCAGAGGTTCGAGGGGGTATTTATAAGGCAAGTCGTCGATGAATTTGGTCCTATTTCCGACTTGATTCGTCGGTTAGAAAATCTCCGGCGGTTATAACTTGTGTCGCGGACTCAGGCGTCGGTTATAACCGATGTAGGTTTAAACGTTTACGTTATAACTGAAGAAGTCGTAAATTATTGGCGAGTTAGTCGGGATTTCCGACGACTGAAATTTGGGCGCTGGTTTTTGAATTCGGAAAACATGTTATGAATTAATTGAGTCTAACAATTACCAAGAAACACTAGTGGCGCAGTGGTTTAAGGGTTGAGTGTTAAGTCTGTGTTGACCGGCTGACTGACCCGGGTTCGAAACCCGGCAGTGCCAAATTATTTTTATTTTCTTATTTTTAACAGTTTTTCAAAAACTAATTATATATTCCCATATAATAATTGATTATGTATCGTTTAAAATTATTTTGTGCATTAAAAATTCGCAACGAAATTTTTAACTGATTGTTCGGTTAATAAACGGAGCGGGTTTGGTAAAATCCGTTTTTGACGGATGTTACAGTATCCCCTGCTTTTTAGAAATTTCGTCCCGAAATTTAAGTAGTGATATATTTGACTAAAAGAATGATGGTGTTTAGTTTGACAGTTACATGCTTAGAAAAAGTAAGGGTTTAAGTTTTTGTTTGAGGCAGTAACGTTCCTTGTAAGGGTTAAGTACCCTATTACAGGAATCGCTTTTTGTTGCCTACTGTAAAATTATTGATAAGCAGAATTGATTCGCTAAATATGATATCATGCATAAGAGTTTGGATATGTTTGGAAGGATATGGTTATTTCCTAAGGCAAAACTTCTAATACTACAACCTACATGGAACTTCTCATAACCATCTAACAATACCTCTGATCCTTTGACAAGAATACTTATATATAGGAAGTACCAGCGGCGTATCCATCATATTCTTGTCAAATTTTCATTGGTTTTATCAGTAAGTTATGATTGGTTCTATGACTATAGAACATAAATAAACACAACAGCTAATATTTGAATCCACATTCTGATAGCATATATGTTTGAATGGTGACAGTTCCTCTCTCGTTTGTTATGATGGAGAGTTAGTTTATGTAGAAATGGAACACAATCCAATTTCTTTAAATAGCGAGATGATATAAATGTAACATAAATTTTAACCCAGGGCAATACTAAATCCTACATGGAACTTCTCATAACCGCCTGATAATGCCTCTGATCCTTTGGCAAGAATACTTATATATAGGAAGTACCAGCGGCGTATCCACCATATTCTTGTCAAATTTTCGTTGGTTTTATCCGCAAATTATGATTGGTTACCAAGAAACTACTAAATCCTACATAGAACTTCTCATAACCGCCTGACAATGCCTCTGATCCTTTGACAAGAATACTTATATATAGGAAGTACCAACGGCGTATCCACCATATTCTTGTCAAATTTTCATTGGTTTTATCAGTGAATTATGATTAGTCCTATATGACTCTACAACCAATAC
Organism: Scalesia atractyloides; assembly: GCA_947069175.1. Taxonomy (NCBI): domain Eukaryota; kingdom Viridiplantae; phylum Streptophyta; class Magnoliopsida; order Asterales; family Asteraceae; genus Scalesia; species Scalesia atractyloides. The sequence continues at coordinate 6,899,584 of CAMTDV010000011.1, forward strand.
AACAAACATAAAATACTGAAATGAAAAATGTCTGTGCGATCAAGGCTCAATCAAACGGAGCCGATCGTATTGCATGTACTGAAAATGAAAATGTCTGTGCGATCAAGGCTCAATCAAGCGGAGCCGATCGTATTGCATGTACTGAAAATAAAAACTTAATCTAAACCACAATCACACAAACAGCCTATACATGGAACCTCTCATAACCGCCTGATAATGCCTCCGATCATTTGACAATAATACTTATATATAGGAAGTACCAGCGGCGTATCCACCATATTCTTGTCAAATTCTCATTGACTTTATCCGCAAGTTATGATTAGTTCTATGCGACTCTACAACAAACACAACAATCACAAGATATTGATAATGAAAATGTCTGTGCGATCAAGGCTCAATCAAACGGAGCCGATCGTATTGCATGTACTGAAAATGAAAAATGTCTGTGCGATCAAGGCTCAATCAAACGGAGCCGATCGTATGTGGGCACACCAGGTTCAACCTCATAGGGAAATGGGGAACATGCTCAACGCTCATAATGTAATGGGGAGCGGCGGCCTATGAAATTACATGTACTGAAAATAATAAACAATAATTACTCAAACAGTCTACACATGGAACCTCTCATAACCGCCAGATAATGCTTCTGATCCTTTGACAAGAATACTTATATATAGGAAGTACCAGCGGCGTATCCACCATATTCTTGTCAAAGTTTCATTGGCTTTATCCTTAAGTTATGTTTGGTTCTATGTGATAAAGAAAAACATAAAACTAAACGATAGGAGTTGAATCTGGATTTTCGGTGAAGAGGACTAGTTGGGTATCTTCGTTTGGGCCGTCATTATCTTCGACAGGATTGGCGTTGATGTTGAAGACTCTTCCTCTTGCTGGTGGCCTAGCGGTTGGGTTTTCTTGGTTTACTTGGTTAACTGGGTTTGATTGGGCTTGAGCGTTTATGATGTTAACCAATCGAGGGCACGTGTTTCTAAAGTGGGTAGGGTCGCCACAATTGAAACAAGCTCGAACATATGGGAACATGGGGTATTGGGGTTGTTGATAGGTTTGGTTCATGGTTTGAGTAGGGGAAGAGGTTTGGTTTTGAAAGGTGCGGCAAACCTTGCTCAAATGACCATAGCGTCCACAAGTTGCACATAGTCGACAAGGTAAGGTAAGGGGATGGTGATAAAAACAGTTGTTGCATTGAGGGTGAGGTCCAAGATATGGTTTCTTATTTGGGTAGGTTGAGTTGGGTGCCACTTGAGTGATTGGGATAGCTTGGATGGGTATGGCGTGTAAAATTGGTTGATTCCGTTGGATAGCAGTGAAAAGTTGCTCGTCTCTTTTTCTCTTAGAAGTGGGTTGAGAAGGGGATTCGGTTTGGGTGGAGTCGGAGGTTTCAGTCGATGCTTTATCCTTCTTCTTCTCCTCCTTGTAGTCTTTGTTCCAGATTCGGTTCTCGGTGAGCTCTGTTGCTAGCTCCATTGCTGCTTCCAAAGTTGCAGGCGTGGTACTTATTACAGAGTCTTGAATCTTTGACGGAAGACCACGAATGTAGTGCTCGATCAAACGGTAGAGGGGAGTGAACATGTTGGGAACCATTTGATGTAATTCGAGGAATCTTTTGTTGTATGTGGTGTGGTCTCCTTCCTTTTGCTTCAACGAATAAAATTCATCTTCTAATTTCTTGATTTCGCTCCTTGGGCAAAATCGTCTGGTCATGATTTCCTTCAATTCGTTCCAAGTTAAGGTCATAGCATCTTCCACACCTCGTTTGGCCTTCTCTGTATTCCACCAAGTAAGTGCTATCCCATATAATCGACCGGTAGCATATCGCACTTTGCGATCATCGGGGCAATCGCAATTTAGAAAAGTGTTCTCCATTTCTTCAAACCAATGGAGGAGAGCGGTGACGCCTTCAGTCCCTTTGTATTTTGGAGGGTCGCATGATTTGAAATGCTTGTAGGTGCATTTAGTGATATTTGGGGGAGGGTTGATAACGTTTTGATTTTCTTGATTGACAGGATTAGAGGTAAGTGCTTGTTGGACTTGGATTACAATGTTGGGTATTACGGCAGCCATTTGTTGTGCGATTAGGGCAGCCATGCGTTCGCGGGCTTTTCCTGTTCTCATCTTCCTACGGGCGTGGTTAGAAGACATCTACAAGGAATACATGTCAAGAGTATGAGTTGGATGCTTTTGGGATCATGGGTCGCACTAGGAATGAACATTCATAAAATAATTATAGAAAAATAAATCTACTACATCCATAGGATGTCTTGGGCTTTGCTCGCCGTTAGGCCCTACATGCCGCCATACTTCACCTTCGTAATCATGTGGGCCCCCATGAATACCGGGTTTTTCATATGGTTCGCATGGGTTTGCCTGGTTGTGTACACTAAAACCCGGAGAAAATCGAGAAATATATATACAACGTGTGATATTCGGAATGTGTCCAGGTGTAGACACGGTGACACCTCAAAGTGGGTTAGTTCGAACGACGTTTGGTGTGACATGCTTTGGCCTAATAGGTCCTTCGTACTCTCATCGTTAGTCCCCAGGTAGGCAAACTGGTCCGTTATATTGGATTTATACGAATGCCAACCTAGACAGGACGTTCCGACTACCGGTACTTGTACCCTTCCAGTTACTACATGCCCGTCGCAGAACTTACTTTGATGAGATTTGAAAATTGCAACAAAATCTTTGAATAATGAGAGTATGAAAATGAATTGAATATATGAACATTGATATATGTATAATGAATATGTATATAAGTATGTATGTTTGACTGTAAATATAAACAAATATGAAACAAATAAATATCACAAGTTTGTATGTAACCACCTAATCAATTAAATTTTAGGCAGACTATAGTATAGGCTCTAAGGGTCTAATAACCTATCCTATATCCCTATAGTCATGGCTCTGATACCAATCTGTCACACCCCGACCCGCAGCAGAAAAGGTGACCGGGGCATGATTGGGTTATCATCAAAGCTCATGACATTTATTATACGTTTCATATTCATTAATACAATTTAATAGGAAGTTTACAACCATAATTCCATCATGACCTAACATCAATCTAAGCTTCTTTGTTTTCTTCTAAGGCATTTCCTATGTTTTCCTTGCTTCATCCTGTTCACCTGTATCATGTGTAAAAGGGTTTTTGGATCAACAAAAAGTTGGCGAGTGAATCCTATGGAAAACATTTGAACAAGTTTATTTAATTGATTATGAAATAAAGTGCACAACCACACATGAGTAAAAATAGATGTAAACTTATTCATAAATCAATTTAATATTAAACAATACACACATGAACAATAAAGGATCGTTTAGAGGCACGCGTTGCTCAACTCGTCTCTCACGAGGAACTGATGGGCCTAATGAATGAATTGCATAACCATGATAATATGAAAGACATAACTACCAATAATATAAACTCATTAATACACACATGAAAAATAATGGATTGGTTTTGAGGCACGCGTTGCTTACTCATCTCCCACGAGGAACTGATGGGCTTAATGAATGAATTTCATATAGGTTGACAAAATGAAATACATAATCACAACAATATAAACAATCTAAGTTTAGATCACGATATGGTATGGCACAAGTTTAAATAAACGAGTTAATTATTTTGTGACACATGATACACCCCAAAACGTGTAATTAAAAAGGGGGAGTTGTAAGATTCACTCACAGTGGGTGCGTTCGGTTGATGATGTTGAATGCACGCGAAGTGGTTTAACCACGAGTGAAATTAACCTAGATAAATAGCATTATGGTTCGGTAAGTAAACGGATTTTATTAATCCATTTTAGTAGGATTGTTGGGTGTATTTTTGTGAGTTTAAGGCTATTTTCTAACCTTACAAATGTTATTTTTAAGTATTTTTAATTGATTTTTAAATAAAATAAATAAATAAAAATAATAAAAAAAATTGATTTTTTTGCTACAGTTGACCGTTGACCGTTGACTTTGACTTTGACTTTGACCGGTTCGCTTGTATAATTGTGTGCGCTGGGTGAGGCTCGAACCCGAGACATCCCGTACGCGTGCACGCAGCTCTACCAACTGAGCTACGTGTCTAACCCGAAATATTTCTGTTTTTAATTATATTTATATATTAATTAGATTAATCCGAAAATCAATTTATTTCTAAAAAGGTTTTACTGAATCGGACCGGTGCGCTCCACAGGTCTTGGTCCCGAGACCTGTGGGTTGAGTTAACACACAGTCCACCGCTGGACTGTGTGTTTAACTTGTTATATAAACCGATTTTTATTATACTTAAATACAAACTAAGTATTTTCATTTCTGACTTATTTAAAAAGTTAGATAATTGTCCGAGTCGGTGCAGTAGCCCGGACTCGAACTCGTGTCCTGTGATTTAAACATACACACTGTCCACCGCTGGACTGTGTGTCTATCTTGGTTATTATTCCGGTTATTATTATCCTTAACATATACAGCGGTGACTCCGGTTCGGTTAACAAAAAAAGACATTTTTATTAAGGCAAGCATGCGTGGGACAAGATTCGAACTCGAGACGTTTACGTGTTTAATGTGCACACAGTCCACCGCTGGACTGTGTGTCTAACCCGAGTTATAACTTGATTTTAATTATACTTAAACACTACAGAGACTTCGTCTTCTTCGTCACTTTTAACCAGAAATGATGACTGACTGGTTCGAAGTTTTAATCAGGTTTCTTTAGCGTTTTATGATTAATTATAGGTGAGATATAAATAAAAAGAAGGAAAAACTAGGCGTAAAGTATACCGACTGGACTCCTCTGTTTCTCCGGCAAAACTCCGGCGACAGCAAACACTTCCGGCGACGTGTGTCTTGCAGCAGAGAGTCTTCAAAAAGCTTGAAAAGGATGTGGGTGACTTCGGTATAAGCTCAGGGGGTTTAGTAAGGCTTAGAAGTGAAGGGTTCGGTTTTCCGGCGATGTACAGAAATTTTCCGGCGAATGGAATTACGTCGGGTAAAGGTGCGGTTTTGAGCGAAAAAGCTTGCAGAGGTTCGAGGGGGTATTTATAAGGCAAGTCGTCGATGAATTTGGTCCTATTTCCGACTTGATTCGTCGGTTAGAAAATCTCCGGCGGTTATAACTTGTGTCGCGGACTCAGGCGTCGGTTATAACCGATGTAGGTTTAAACGTTTACGTTATAACTGAAGAAGTCGTAAATTATTGGCGAGTTAGTCGGGATTTCCGACGACTGAAATTTGGGCGCTGGTTTTTGAATTCGGAAAACATGTTATGAATTAATTGAGTCTAACAATTACCAAGAAACACTAGTGGCGCAGTGGTTTAAGGGTTGAGTGTTAAGTCTGTGTTGACCGGCTGACTGACCCGGGTTCGAAACCCGGCAGTGCCAAATTATTTTTATTTTCTTATTTTTAACAGTTTTTCAAAAACTAATTATATATTCCCATATAATAATTGATTATGTATCGTTTAAAATTATTTTGGGCATTAAATTCGCAACGAAATTTTTAACTGATTGTTCGGTTAATAAACGGAGCGGGTTTGGTAAAATCCGTTTTTGACGGATGTTACAGTGGTTTTGATATAAGTAAACATGTTACATCCAAAAGTGTTATAAACGAAAAGTGGGTCGAGTGTACTCACGGTTTTGCGAAGTCTTCTAATCTTGACAAGTTCGCAAAGTGGGTTGATGGATGGGATGAGCGCCGAGTTATCTTTTTAGGAGCTTTGATCTTTGAGAAAAGAGGAGAGCTCTTTAAAACTTTTAGAGAAGAGAAGAGAAGATTTAGGTATGAAATGAATGTGGGAGAAGGTGGGTATTTATAGTTGAGGTTTGGGGGTTGAGTTAGGTGAGTATTAAATGTAAGAAACACAATCCAACAAACACACTTTTGCCCAATCCATGAGCTAGAAACAACTTTCTCCGGATTATGCTATTTTTAGTAATTGAACTTAGTTTATCTTTCATTTCATGGTAAAACTTGATATTTTCGCATATTTTCAAGTGTATAATGTATATGTAGGTATATTTTAGGTATCAAATATGAACGTATGAGTATTTGCATGTATAACATATCACACCCTGACCCGCAGCGGAAATGGTAGTCGGGGCATGATTGGGTTTTTTTTATCAAAGCTCATGACATTTACTATAAAGTTTCATATTTATTATTTCTATTTAAAGAAGAAATTACAATAAACATACAAGCACAACATGTTCAAATACATTTTTCATGACTTCTTTATTTTTCTTCTAAGGCAATTTCCTATGTGTTCCTTGCTTCAACCTGTCCACCTGTATCATGTGTAAAAATAGGGTTTTGGGTCAACAAAAGTTTGCGAGTGAATCTTATTTAAATATTTGAAAGAATTAGTTATATTGGTTATTTGAATAAAAAGGTGCATAACCAAATATGAATAAACTTATATGTAATTAAACCACAAAACACATAATATCAATTAATGCACACACACACATACCAAATGATGAACAATGAGATCAAGGCTCAATCAAACGGAGCCGATCTAATGAGACACCTGATGCTCAACTCGTCTCCAACGAGGAACTGATAGGCCTAATGAATGATTTGCACGCAACTTGACAAAAATATAAACTCGCAATACAACAAACAACATTTACATCACACGATAGTTCATATAATGGTAATAGCGCAAGGGTTTGAATAAACGGAATGTATAAATGACACATGATACACCCCAAAACATGAATAAAAAGGGGAATTTGTAAGAATTCACTCACAGTGGGTGCGTTCCTTGATGATAATGAATGCGCACGAATTTATGATTCAACCAACGAGGGAAAACTAACTTAAATAATCACGTAATAATTCGATAAATATATATCTTCTATTTGAAATTAATATTTCTAATTAATGCCTTTTATTAGATTTTAGATTTATTTTTGTGGTATTTATTACAATTTTTAAACTTAAAAAATCATATTTTTGAAGTATTTTTAAATGATTTTTAAATAAAATAATAAAGAAAATAATTATAAAAAAAATATACCCTTTTACATGGTTGACCGGTCGGACCGCGTTGACTTTGGCATTATAGGCATCGTGTGAGGTTCGAACTCGTGACCTCCCGTATACGTGCACGCAGCTCTACCAACTGAGCTACATGTCTAACCCGAAATAATCTCTATTTTAATTATATATATACACTAACTAGCTTAACTATATTTTGTTTTTATTTAAAAAGATTTTTTAATGGCCAAAATCGGTTACAATTAACCTGGCTCGATCTCGGGATCTACGGTTCATGTGCACACAGCCCAACCAGTTGGGCTGTGTGTCTAACCCGTATCAACCCACTATTATATTAGTTATAAATACTTACTCAGTGGTGTTCTGAATATGTTTTAAAAAAATTTGGTTTTTATTTCAAAGAGTTGGATACGTGTGAGACTCGAACCCGTGACGTGTGCTTTGTATTTGCACACAGTCCACCGCTGGACTGTGTGTCTAACCCGGTTAAATACCCGTTCTTAATTATTCTTATAATATACGAAAACATAATCTTCTTCCTTTTTAAAAACCCAGCAATCGTAAACTCGACCGTTAACCATTTATACAGTTTTGATTAATTGTTTTGAGATAATAAAACACTAAACAAGCGATAGCAAAAGAATTAAGATGATTGTACCGATCAGGGGTGTACTCCGGTGATGTTTCCGGCGACAACAATTTTCCGGCGAAATACGATTTGAAAACCAAAGTATCTTCAGTGTGTTTGCAAGGTGTTTGTGCTGAGTGTGAGCGAGTTTCTAAAGGTTCAAAGGTCGGTATTTATAGGTGAAGGTACTGAATTGGGTTAAATTTTGGTTTTATCCGTTTCGGTCAAAGGATTGATTGCCACATTGATTTTGTAACCGAATTGAATTATGATTTAGTTTTAATACATGATTGGAAGTCAGTTTCTTGGGTTTAATTTAAGATTGAAACGGAAATTGCTACCTATTTGGAAGTTACAGTCAGTTACAGGCGGGGGTTTCTCTTTTGAATTCAGATCAAGATAAACGTAAATATAAAGGATTAATTGACTCGGGTATATCAGATGTTGTGCAGGTGTCGCAGTGGTGTAAGTTGTTTGTGTGTTTGATGGGGACCCAGGTTCGAACCCGGTTGCCCCTTTTCCTTTATTTTCTTATTTTTTGAACTTTTATTTATTAGTATTATTTTTATTCTTTTATTTATTCAATATATTTACATTCTAGTTTATTTATTAACTATAAAAATTAACTAATATAATTTATAAAATGAATACATGCGTAGCGAAACATTTAATAAATTCTAGAATTTTAAAGGAGCGGGTTTTGGAACTCGTTTTACGACGAATGTTACAGTATCCCCTACTTTTAGAAATTTCGTCCCGAAATTTAGGTAGAAGTTGTAATAGGGTAAGATACGGGTATTTTCCGAGCATTAAATCTTCATGTTCCCAAGTAAACTCAGGTCCTCGCTTTTGATTATGACAAAAGTTTGAATATCTATTAATAGAAAACGGAGGTGTGATGCTTGGATTTGACGATTACATAACCAGAGGAGTGTGAAATTTTGAGTTCTAAATGAGGCGGTAACGTTCCTAGTAGGGGTTGAATACCCTGCTATAGGAATCGCTTTTTGATGTCTAAAGTATAAAAATGCGAAACATGGATAAACAGAGTTGATTAACTAGGTATGATCTCATGCATAAGAGTTTTGAGAGAATTGATACGTTTGAAAAGATAAGGTTATATCATAAAACAAAACTTCAACCATGACGATATTAAAACCTATACGGAACTTCTCATAACCGCCTGACAATGCTTTTGATCCTTTGACAAGAATACTTATATATAGGAAGTACCAGCGGCGTATCCACCATATTCTTGTCAAATTTTCATTGGCTTTGTCAGTAAGTTATGATTAGTTCTATGTGATTCTAAAATCTACAAAACAAACACAACAGCCAAAGCTTGAGTCTCAAATCTGAAAAAATACATGACTGAATGACGACAGTACCTCTCTCGTTTGTTATGATGAAGGGGTCAGTCTATGAAAAAGTGAGACACAATCCAACTTCTTTAAATGATGAGATCGAGATACGTTGTGATGTATGATGATATGAAAGTTAAATCAATGAGTAAAGATATAAAACAAAACTGTAATATCAATTCGCATTAAAATTCTTGGATACATAAATTCCCAATTTATAACTGGGATACGTAAAGATTGAGAAAAACATTAAGAACTAGACGGTTGGAGTTGAGTCTTGATTCTTGGTGAGGGAAGGCTAGTTGGGTTGTTCGTTTGGGCCGTTATTAGCTTCAACAGGATTGGCGTTGATGTTGTAAGCTCTTCCTCTTGCTGGTGGTAGTGCTGGGTTTTCTTGATTTGCTTGGTTAACTGGGTTTGCTTGAGCTTGGGCGTTTATGATGTTAACCAATCGAGGGCACGTGTTTCTAAAATGGGTAGGGTCCCCACAATTAAAACAAGCTCGAACATGTGGAAACATGGGGTATTGGGGTTGTTGATATGATTGGATCATGTTTTGGGTAGGGGGTGAAGCTTGGTTTCGAGGGGTGCGACAAGTTTTGCTCAATTGACCATAACGCCCACAATTAGCACACAGTCGCCAAGGTACGGTAGATGGATGGTGATAAAAACAGGTGTTGAATTGAGGGTGAGGTCCAATGTAAGGTTTCTTATTTGGGTAAGTAGTGTTGGGTGCTACTTGAGTGATTGGGATAGCTTGGAGGGGTACGGCTTGTGGAGCTGGTTGATTGCCTTGGGTGACAGCGAAATTTTGCCCATCTCGTTTTCTCTTAGAAGTGAGTTGAGAAGAGGATTCGGTCTGGGTTGAGTTTGAGGTTTCGGTTGATGCTTTATCCTTCTTCTTCTCCTCCTTGAAGTCTTTATTCCGTTCGGTGAGCTCTGTAGCTAACTCCATTGCTGCTTCCAAAGTTGCAGGTGTGGTACTTATTACAGGGTCTTGATTTTTGAAGGAAGACCTCGAATGTAGTGCTCGATCAAATGGTATAGGGGAGTGAACAAGTTGGGGACCATCTGATTCAACTCAAGGAATCTCTTGTTGTATGTGGTGTGGTCACCCTCCTTTTGTTTCAAAGAGTAGAACTCATCTTCTAATTTCTTGATTTCGCTTCTTGGACAGAAACGTCTTGTTATGATCTCCCTCAACTCTTCCCAAGTCAAAGTCATAGCATCCTTAGCACCTCGCTTGGCCTTCTCTGTATTCCACCATGTAAGTGCTACTCTGAACAAACGACCGGTAGCATATCACACCTTGCGATCATCTGGGCAGTCGCAATTGAGAAAAGTGTTTTCCATCTCCTCAAACCAATGGATGAGAGCGGTGACACCTTCAGTCCCTTCATATTTTGGAGGATCGCAGGATTTGAAATGCTTGAAGGTGCATTTAGTGGTGTTGAGAGGAGGGTCTGCGACATTTTGTCCTTCTAGATTGGTTGGGGTGATAGGATTGGCGACAAGGGCTTGTTAGACTTGAACTACGATGTTGGGTATTACGGCGGCCATTTGTTGAGCGATTTGGGCAGCCATGAGCTCGCGGAATTTTCCTAATCTCCTACCTCTACGAGGGTGACTAGAAGACATCTACAAGGAATACGTATCGAGAGTATGAGTTTGACGTTTTAGGTGTCATGTGTCGTATTTAGAAATGAACATTCACAAAACAAATGAAGAAAATAAATTTGCTACATCCATAGGATGTCTTGGGCTTTACTCATGTTTGGGCTCCCATATGTCCCCTTACTTGGCCTTGGTAGTCATGTGGGCCCCCATGACTACTGGGCTCTGGTAGGGTTCACATTGGTGTTGGCCTGTTAACACTTGCGCCACCCGAATGAAAATCGTAAAACATGACTGCAAAGTATAGGGTCGGAGGGTGTCCTGGTATAGACACAGTGACGACTCAAAGTGGGATTAGTTCATGCGACGTTTGGTGTGGCATGCTTTGGCCTAATAGGTCCTTCGTACTCTCATCGTTGGTCCCAGGTAGGCAAACTAGTCCGTTATATTGGATTTATACGATTGCCAACCTAGACAGGACGTTTCGACTACCGGTACTCATACCCTTCCAGTTACTACATGCCCGCCGTAGAACTTACTTTGAGGAGATTGAAAAACGAAAATACCACAAAATCTTGAATAAAGAAAATATGAGGATGATTTGAATATGTGAACATTGCAATATGCGTGATGAATGTATATGTAAGCATGTTATGTTTGACAACAAGTATAACTCATTAAGTATCACGCAAAATGATAGTGGAAGTGTTTGCATGCATTTGTGTGTGTAATAAATACTAAACAAATAAACATCATGAGTTTGCATGTAACCACATAAACAATTAAAATCTAATCAACTATAATATAGGCTCTAAGGGTCTAATAACCTATCCTATATCCCTATTGTCAAAAGCTCTGATACCAATCTGTCACACCCTGACCCGCAGCGGAAAGGGTAGTCGGGGCATGATTGGGTTTTTTTAATCAAAGCTCATGACATTTACTATAAAGTTTCACATTTATTATTTCTATTTAAAGAAGAAATTACAATAAACATACAAGCACAACATGTTCAAATACATTTTTCATGACTTCATTATTTTTCTTCTAAGACAATTTCCTATGTGTTCCTTGCTTCAACCTGTCCACCTGTATCATGTGTAAAAATAGGGTTTTGGGTCAACAAAAGTTTGCGAGTGAATCTTATTTAAATATTTGAAAGAATTAGTTATATTGGTTATTTGAATAAAAAGGTGCATAACCAAATATGAGTATACGTATACGTAAATTAAACCACAAAACACATAGTATCAATTAATGCACACACACATACCAAATGATGAACAATGAGATCAAGGCTCAATCAAACGGAGCCGATCTAATGAGGCACCTGATGCTCAACTCGTCTCCAACGAGGAACTGATGGGCCTAATGAATGATTTGCACGCAACTTGACAAAAATATAAACTCGCAATACAACAAACAACATTTACATCACACGATAGTTCATATAATGGTAATAGCACAAGGGTTTGAATAAACGGAATGTATAAATGACACATGATACACCCTAAAACATGAATAAGAAGGGGAATTTGTAAGAATTCACTCACAGTGGGTGCGTTCCTTGATGATGATGAATGCGCACGAGTTTATGATTCAACCAACGAGGGAAACTAACATAAATAATCACGTAATAATTCGATAAATATATATCTTCTATTTGAAATTAATATTTCTAATTAATGCCTTTTATTAGATTTTTAGATCTATTTTTGTGGTATTATTACAATTTTTAAACTTAAAAAGTCATATTTTTGAAGTATTTTTAAATGATTTTTAAATAAAATAATAAAGAAAATAATTATAAAAAAATATACCGTTTTACATGGTTGACCGGTCGGACCGCGTTGACTTTGGCATTATAGGCATCGTGTGAGGTTTGAACTCGTGACCTCCCGTATACGTGCACGCAGCTCTACCAACTGAGCTACGTGTCTAACCCGAAATAATCTCTATTTTAATTATATATACAATAACTAGCTTAACTATATTTTGTTTTTATTTAAAAAGATTTTTTAATGGCCAAAATCGGTTACAATTAACCTGGCTCGATCTCGGGATCTACGGTTCATGTGCACACAGCCCAACCAGTTGGGCTGTGTGTCTAACCCGTATCAACCCACTATTATATTAGTTATAAATACTTACTCAGTGGTGTTCTGAATATGTTTTAAAAAAAATTTGGTTTTTATTTCAAAGAGTTGGATACTTGTGAGACTCGAACCCGGGACGTGTGCTTTGTATTTGCACACAGTCCACCGCTGGACTGTGTGTCTAACCCGGTTAAATACCCGTTCTTAATTATTCTTATAATATACGAAAACATCATCTTCTTCCTTTTTAAAAATCCAGCAATCGTAAACCCGACTGTTAACCATTTATACAATTTTGATTAATTGTTTTGAGATAATAAAACATTAAAAAAGCGATAGCAAAAGAATTAAGATGATTGTACCGATCAGGTGTACTCCGGTGATGTTTCCGGCGACAACAATTTTCCGGCGAAATACGATTTGAAAACCAAAGTATCTTCAGTGTGTTTGCAAGGTGTTTGTGCTGAGTGTGAGCGAGTTTCTAAAGGTTCAAAGGTCGGTATTTATAGGTGAAGGTACTAAATTGGGTTAAATTTTGGTTTTATCCGTTTCGGTCAAAGGATTGATTGCCACATTGATTTTGTAACCGAATTGAATTATGATTTAGTTTTAATACATGATTGGAAATCAGTTTCTTGGGTTTAATTTAAGATTGAAACGGAAATTGCTACCGATTTGGAAGTTACAGTCAGTTACAGGCGGGGTTTCTCTTTTGAATTCAGATCAAGATAAACGTAAATATAAAGGATTAACTGACTCGGGTATATCAGATGTTGTGCAGGTGTCGCAGTGGTGTAAGTTGTTTGTGTGTTTGATGGGGACCCGGGTTCGAACCCGGTTTCCCCTTTTCCTTTATTTTCTTATTTTTTGAACTTTTATTTATTAGTATTATTTTTATTCTTTTATTTATTCACTATATTTACATTCTAGTTTATTTATTAACTATAAAAATTAACTAATATAACTTATAAAATGAATACATACGCAGCGAAACATTTAATAAATTCTAGAATTTTAAAGGAGCGGGTTTTGGAACACGTTTTACGACGAATGTTACATAACAAGTATCAGTTTGTATGTAAACACGTATTTAACAATTAAATGCATGTAAGACAAGTATGTATCAGGTATGAATTTTATTATGATTCAAGTCTCGGATTACTACTACAAGTTTCCAAAAATAGAAATACATCATTACTTTCTAAATAAGGAAAATATGAAAAAGCGAGGCGTTACAGTCTCCCCTCCTATAGGAAATTTCATCCCGAAATTTATTCAAGAGGAAGAATTTAGAAAAAGATGTCACTTTGGTAAAAATGTTTGGCCAAAATCAAGATTTTGAAGTTTAAATTTTCTTGCGGAGTTCATGTATAAGTTTGTCAATATGTATCGAAATCTTGAAGGATAAAAATGGTAGGTTCGTGAAAGGAATTTGTTTGACTAAGGTGTTTTTGAGACACCAATCGTAAACGTGTATGTGTGTGTGTGTGTAAGCAAGTGAGTTTGACTAAGTCTAGACATCTCATTGGAAGGAATGTTTTTAATAGAGTGCGACCTAAGAGAAAGGTTTTAGTATGACTAAGGATGTATTCTGATAAAAATGAGTGGTTCGCACTGTAAGTTGTAAGAAAAGTTCTGTTAGTTCTAAGGCGTATAGTAAAATCACTTGTAGAAAATATTTATTAGAGAGAGCTAGGTTGGTAAATATTTAGGGTTTCTAAAAGGTTTTGGCAGTAATGGACGTACTAGTTGAAGTTTGTGCGTAAAGAGTGAAAGATAGTTTAAAAAAGAAACATTTTGACCAAATGGAGCCGGTGGGGATGTTTATAAAATGGATTGAACGTTTTAGGCTGATTTGCTGTAAATAAAGTTTGGATGAAAGGTTAAAGGAAGAATTGGGAATATCATGGTATGGTAGTGAACGATTCGATAAGTGTATGCGAGGGGTAAAAATAGTATGAATATCGGATAAAAATGCGACATGGAATGTTGAGAGATGCTAGGGATAGTTGTGGCGGTTAAAGCTAACGATTTTGAGAATGAAGCTTTGTCCTGGGTAATCGAGTACTAATTATTTCGAGTGGGGTCACCAAAGTTTGTTATGAATCAAATGTATTTAACAAGGTTCGGGGAAAACACCGAATTTCTCATAGCACGTTTTACGAAAGTTTTGTAACATGGTAGGGACACTTATATATAGGAAGTACCAGCGGCGTATCCATCATGTTCACACCATGTTACGTCGTTTCGCTATTCGGTGTCATGTTACGTTCCGTGTTGCGATACACAGTAGAACCCGCTATGGTTTTCATGCGCCTACCAATATAATCTTGTGTGCACCCGCGATTATTTTGGTTTATGCATGACCCGCATAGTTTGTACTGGTAGTGTACGGGTCAGATTACATTTAGTATTACAAGCAAAAGACGTGTAAGATAGCGTATAAAAGTCAAGTATGTAAGCATGATTGTATGTATGAGTGTGGTTACTTGAGTCAAAACATTGAGTTGGTTAAAATAAGTCGGGTTTGTAGGGAATGAAGGACCAAAATTGTGAATGTCGGGTGAATATTGGGAAAAGTATTAATTTTTTTTTTGTAAAATATGATGTGTAAAAAGAAATGCTACTTTTGTTTTAAAATTTGTATTCATATAAAATTTTCTTGCCCATGTGTTCAGATTTAGTTTTTGCGTATTCTAAAAATGTTGTAAAATAGCGAATTTGTTTTATTCTATTTTATTTTATTGATGCAAGAAGAGTCGTGTTTTGAAAGTTTTCATGTAAAACTTAAATTTTTGAAAAGTATTTTTAGCAAAGTACTTACACGTAAGTTTCCGTTGGTTTCTTGTTGGAAATAAAATGTCTTTAGAATGGTAGCATAAAGTGAGTGTGTGTTTTAGACGAGTTGTGAAAATTGAGGGCAAGAGGTTCGTTTGACCGACTAAGTTGATGGGTAGCATTTCACAAAGTTTTTTAAAAATTGTGAAAGAAACGTTTATAGTGTCATTAGGGGTTTCGTGTATGCAATTTACGTAAATATGTTGTAGGGTGAGAAATCGTTTGGATAAAATAGTAAGGTTCAAAGTTTATGAGAAAAATTGAAATAATGATAAAAGGTTTAGATATAAGTTTTGATATTGTGATTGTTATGAAAATAGTTGAGTTGGAGTTGGACTTCAACTCATTTCTCCAACTTAAGTTTTGCAAAAAAGAGATATCTAAGTGTTTGACAATAAAAATCATGTTTGGGTGTGTAAGTATTGTATAACATGTATGGGTTCACATAGGTGACATAAGTTGCACGAGTTTAACAAGTATAACATGTATAATCACGTGTGAATGCGAATAAAGGGTATAAATTTAGTTTGTTCACAAGGATTAACATTGTTTTGGATTGCGATAAACGTGCGAATGGTGTAACGGTTTGAAATGAGCGAGGTAATAAGTATTAAAACACATAGAAATTGAGATAGCATAAAAGATAGGCTTAGTAAAATATTGGAGTGCTTTGGGTTGAGAAGCGTCGACTAATCCAACGTGAACCAAAGTTCTTTTCAAATTAGAGAAACGTGCTTTGGCCTATAGGTAAAATGCTCTCATCGAGAAGCGACTAACGACACTTTACCCTTCTAGTTACTACACGTCTCTAATCGATTGGAAAATCGAAACTTTGGCGAGATTGAAAATCAAGGAATGTGACTTAATCGACAAGGTGCAGGTTTCACCCCTAACTTGACGATTTCGTACCCTAGGTGTGGTTGGTTCTTACCAGACGAAGAGTAAGTTCCGATTCGTTGGTAAGGGTCCACTAGAGTTTGAATTGGAAATTCCCCATCAAGATGTGGATTTCACTCCTAACTTGATGATGATATTTCGTGCAAAAGAATAGAATAGCGGAATAAGAGTCGTTCACCAAATTGTGGGTTTCACGCCTATTTTAGTGAACTTGTCTCATTTATGTTACGAGTGTCTTCAAATCTTCAAAGTGTGTAGTATAAAAATGTCTTAGGAAAGACATTATGTATATGTATTAAGACCAAGAGGAAATAGAAGAAGCAAGGTAGGAAGCATAAAGTTTTAGGCATAAACAAGCATGGTCAAACGGGTACTTATAACTATAGACTAGGTCGAAATTCTACCTAATTCCCTATAGTTATGGCTCTGATACCAATCTGTCACACCCCAACCGCTGGCGGAAACATCGAAGTGAGACGACAACGAGATTGCTCATTGCTCACAACGCTAATAATGACAATATTTAATTAAAGTTGAATTTCATTTCAAATAACAATTGTCAAGTACAACATCGAAGCAAATACAATACAACAAAATGGATACAACAAATTTAGCCTAACGTCTAATTGTGTGTATCTAAGTCCTTGCTATTTGATTTCATAGCATCCTCTTCATCAACCTGTAAGATGTTTTAAAATACAATTCAATGCAAAAGCAAAGGCGAGTACACAAGTTTAAGCATAGCATACGTATACGATTAAGTTTAAACGAATCCTCATGGCAACTATGATTTTACGAGAGCATATACTAGGCATGCAATACTACTAGCCAAACCCTTAACGCAAACACGCTGTTTTAACATGGCCTCAAGTTTATGCGATGGAGGGGGATGCGTGAATTCCTATATCGCTATACATGTCAAACGAAGGCTTTATACAAGTTAATGACTAAAGTATCACATAAAGAATATCCAAGATATAAGCATCACGTAAGCGTATCAAGTGTTCATGTGTATAGGATTGTTTGTGCATTTCATAAAGTTTAAGTGTTGTGGTTTTGATATAAGTAAACATGTTACACCCAAAAGTGTTAAAACGAAAAGTGGGTCGAGTGTACTCACGGTTTTGCGAAGTCTTCTAATCTTGACAAGTTCGCGAAGTGGGTTGATGGATGGGATGAGCGCTGAGTTATCTTTTTAGGAGCTTTGATCTTTGAGAAAAGAGGAGAGCTCTTTAAAACTTTTAGAGAAGAGAAGAGAAGAGAAGATTTAGGTGTGAAATGAGTGTGGGAGGAGGTGAGTATTTATAGTTGAGGTATGGGGGTTGACTTAGGTGAGTATTAAATGCAAGAAACCCAACTCAACTCATTTACAAACTGGGCTAACTCAGCTTGACTTGTTAAGAGGCCGATTTCAAGCGAGCAACAAAGTTTTGTAACAACCCTATATATGTGAACTAAATCCATCAAGATGAAATCTATTTATCACGATTTACTAGTTAACCGTGATATAATAGATTCCGAATATGAATATTTAATGGTTTAATCCATTCAATATATTGCAAAATATCAACGCTTAATATAAGTGATTTGATGATGAGTTCATTAATCAATTATTGTTAATGTTTGGTGAATGAATAATAATACAATACCAATCCCATGAATGAAAGAGATGGGTTCACTTGTGTAGGAACAATATGATTATGAAACTGATATGTTAACTAATATATTTAGATATGATATAATGATATTTTGTTAGTGATAATGGGCATATAATTGATATAGGCCATATAAATGAGTTTTCAACAACAAATTGAACATGTAAAATCGATAGGAAAGGTTAGGAATCCAATTTATTTGTGTGGGGTTTATTGATTATGGACCCATGGGTTGTATATGACTCATTTGACATTCACACCCCAAAGAACATGGGTTTGCTCCATCTTTATTAACACCCTTCAACATTCCTATCTGCATTTTATTTTAGTTATTATATTAATTAAAACCATGAAAATGCACTTGTTATTAAAAACTATGTAATCTTATAAACACTATGCTAACCAATAAGACAAGGTAATACACATTTCAATGTACATGTATTTGTATTTTAGTTTCTTGGGCAAGTAAATCTTGATAATACGTTTATACACAAAAATACATATAAAATATATTTTACTATTTAGTCATTTATACCCAAATATATTTTACTATTTAGTCATATTAGTTGCAATTTTGATTTCATTAAGGAGCACTCTCTATTAATGGGTCAGGCAACTCTTGGAAACAAGAAAAACGTTTAGTGTATCTAAAGTGATATTTTATATAAGAAGCCCACAAATTAAGAATACTGAATGTGCAATTTTTGAAATACAATGCATCTAACCTATGTGGCAGTATACTGGTGATCATGTAAGTTTGAATCTACCTTTCACTTGTTTCCTTTTCACTGACGGAGTTTGAACAAATATTTAGTGAGGGGGGGGGGGGGGGGGGGGGGGGGGGGGGGGGGGACTTTCAAAATCAAAATTGGTAGGGCCGGACTCTTAAAAATCCAGTATTTTACACTGCAATTTTTTCGGAAATTTTCGGTAAAATTATTACTACAAGCGAAAAATCGGTGAGGACCGAAGCACTCCTGGGCCAACATTAACCTCCGCCCCTGTCCCCGTTCCTTCCTTTAATCTCATGTTTTGCTAAAGATACATTTTACCTGATCTAATTTGTTAAAAAAATTTAATTACAATGATAACGAGTTCTCACGCTAAATTACAATATATAATTCATGGAATTATACAATGATTGATAGAGGCTAGCCTCCTCGTAGAGGTGCCAAGTTCATCCTGAGTATACTCGGGTTTTCGTCCCACCCTGTGTTATGCCAGAGAGTGTTCAGCTCTTGTGGTGGTACAACGTCTGTCAAGTGGCAGTCGACGGTATGATTTTTTGGGGGAACGCCCAAGGCAAACTTTGAAGCTAGCGTGGACCCCGTTAAAACAACATATTCTGGCTATAGTGAAGCGACGGAGCTCTTCAATTTGAAGAGTGCGATAACTTAACACAAAAAAGTCGTTAAAAAAACCGATAGGAAAACGGGGAAGGTATATCGAATTTATAATATGGCCCACAGGCTACACTACTCCACAAGGCACAAGCTGTAAAAGGCAGTATTGCATTTAGAGATGGGCATAATCAGGTTTTATTATTACCCGGAACCGGTTCCAACCCGGACCCGGTTCTGCTTGGATGTCATTGAAACCGGGTATGGTGTGGAACCGGGTCCAGTTCCTACCCGGGTTCACACCCAAGAATATGGAACCGTGTAGAACCGGGTACGGGTATTATGGAACCGGGTATGGTGCGGAACCGGTTTTTGATAGTGTTGGGAACCGGTTCCTGACAGTCAAAACCTGACTTTTACTGTTCAGAACCGGTTCCTGACAGTCAAAACCTGACTTTTACTGTTCAGAACCAGTTCCTGATAAAATGTTACCGTTGGAACCGGTTCCTGATTAAAAAATCGTTTTTTTTGTATATAAACCCCTTCCTACTTACCGGTTCCTGATAAATGTTACCGTTGGTGTTTTAATAAAGTTTGTGTAATGTTTCTTTCTATTGTGTTTGTTATGTTTGATTTTTATTATTAGTTACATTGATAAATAAAAATAGTAACAATAATCGGTTAAAATTAAAAAAACAAATTAATTGGTTACAATATATAAAAAAAATTAACCGGTTACAAAAAAAAAAAAATTACTCAGAACCGGTTCCAGTAAGATTTTATTTATTTGATCGTTTACTAGCGGCAGGTGCAACACTTTCCGATGAGTTTCTCTTAGGTGCGGGTACCTCGGTACAATCGTCATCCGAATCGTTAGTCTCCACTTCTTCGTCCTCCTCTTCGTCAACAATTTTATGCTCTAACTCAACTTCATCTTCTAGACTAGTTTTATGTTGAACACGATCAACGGCATCCAAATGGTCCTTTAAGCACATTGAGCTTTTTGCGAGCCGTCATTCATCTCGACCAACTCCCAATTGCTCCAAACTTCCTTACCGCGATTCTGAGACAATGTTCCAACCACATATGGAACCGATTGATCTTGAGGAACATTGTTAACGGATTGGGAATTTGCGTTTTTGGAACTCTTTGAGGCCATTTGTTGATTAGAATGTGAAAAAGAACAAGAAAAAAATGTAACAAGAAGAATAGATATGAGAAATTGTGTGCTAAATAATAGATTTCTAAACAATATATATAGAATCGGTTCCAACGGTCAGGAACCGGTTCCAACGGTAACATTTTAACGGCTATAACCGGTTCCAACGGTAACATTATAACGGATATAACCGGTTCCAACGGTAACATTTTAACGGCTATAACCGGTTCCAAAGGTAACATTATAACGGGTATAACCGGTTCCAACGGTAACATTTTAACGGGTATAACCGGTTCCTTCTAGAACTGAATTTCCGGGTACTGGTAGGAACCGGGTACGGGTAGGAACCGGGTACGACCCGATTCAAATGGTAAAATTATGGAACCGGGTTGGAACCAACGGGTATTTTGAACCCGGAACCGGTTCTACTTAATGTCGGGTAGGAACTGGAACCCGTTCCAGTTCGGTTCTACCGGTTCGGGTTCGAAACCGGTTTTTACGCCCATCTCTAATTGCATTGGGTCATAAAAGCCCAATACAGAGGGGCCATCGAATCAACATAGGAGGATGTGGACACCATCCCTATCCCAACTCCTAAACAAGTGGCAAACTCATCCACAACACCAGTGACGCTTTCATAAGAAATGTCATATGTAGAAAGAAAACACGACTAGAATGATAGGGTTTAGTTTTACAAAACTCCTTCGAAATCGATGGCGGGTGGAGGTGATTGTGGTGGCGACGTTGGTGGATTTGTGATGATGTTAATAAAGGGTGTAAGAGGGAATGGAATGAAAAGAAAAACCGAGGGGCGGGGGATTGAATGATTTTGTAGAAATAGAATGCCTTGTGTAATAGACGATTCCATTCCATTAACCAATCAAATACTTCTTTTTTTCATTTCATTACGCCTCTCATTCTTGCATATCAAACACAACATTCTCTAATGTGGTGCTCGTGTGGGTGAGAGCTACTTGAGATCGTCTTATTTAAAAACTCAATCAAGCCAAATTTAAATAAGCTCAAACTCAAGTAAGCTCACGAGCCTAAACAAACCAATTATTTATATACTTTTTATTTGATGTTTTAGATACCGGTAACTATTTTATATAAAAATATGATTAAGTTAACGAATTACTGTAAATTACGTAAATATTTAAAAGTGAAAATTATAATATATGTATGTGTATATTTTGTTAAAATGTATATAAATTAATAAATAAAAGACGAGTTGAGTTCAAGCATGAAAACTACTCACAAGTTAAGTTACAATTTGAAGTGAGTGGGATTCAAAATCAGGCTTCTCACAAGTTGAATGATTCTAGCTCGAACTTAAATGAACTCAAGAACTCTTTTAATAAATAACACCGTTTTCTCTTGGATTTGTTTTGTTGCGATTGTAGATTCGTTTTAAACTAGTGCTGTCCGAATTTATCAATTTAATATGAAATGTGCGCATTGTAATTTCTATGACGCCACGTGACAATAAATTTCAAAGGCAATTGCAGGTGCAACTTTACTTATGCGTTGAAGATTTATTATTACCCCAGTTTCAAATATGAGAAGGATTAATTGCGTTCTTTTTCCGTAAATTAATTTATCTTTTTGTGAGAATAATTCATTTCTAAACATAACAGTATACAAATTAAATTTATGATGGTGTATACTGTATCACTTTTTTGTATGATTTTTTTTTCTATTAATCGAAAACCACAAAATCGAATACCAGTATTGGTACCCTTCGATTGCTATCGATTCTGTTCGTTATATTACCAACACTCGATATAGCGTATAATACAACAAAATTTATACCGAAATGTCGAGAAAACTATAAAAACGAATACAGGTACCGTTACCCTTGTTCTCTTGAATGAGCCCCCCGAAAGCTTGATGCAAATAAACGAATTTTTGTTCTACGTCTTTGAGCATAGAACATTCCTCCTATAGTAGCTTTTAATATGAATAAGAGAAACTCTGTTATAGTCATTTCTGTACATTCAATGTACTCTACGGATAGAGGAATACATAGGATGATATCGGTTTGATTCGTCATAATACAGGAAATAATTATGCATCAACTATATATTTGAAATTTTATAATGCATTATATTATAAAAGTAAATGGAATATACAAATAATAACTAAATTTGTGATAGATATGATAATATGTATATTTGTGATTTAGTCACTTGTATATTACTATTCACAACTCTGTTTTAAACAAAATTTAAGGTGAGATGATAATAATAATAATAATAATAATAATAATAATAATAATATATGTCCTAAGGGAAATGGTATGTTTATAAAGTGTTTCTCACATCTATCCAAGAGTTCAAAAGTTTAAATCTGTGTGGGTGTGGTGTAGGTCGTTGATACGAGTAGATTTAGGATTATGAGCTCTAAAAAATATGTATATAATATGTTTGGTTGTTTGTAACTCTTCAAATACATTATCATTTTGTAACTCTTAAAATATATCTCCATATTGAAAACAAATTATGATTTCGTGAAAAAAAAAACACGATTAGCTCTAAACGTCGTCCTTAGAAAACCCTGCTACAAAAACGGTGTTAAACCCATCTGCCTGGCCTGGCGGGCCTTAGCCCAGTTATCATGGATATCCAATTTCACGTCACTTGGCCCACTTTCATTTGACGGATGCTTATTGAAACTTGAAAGTATGGATGTAAAAATTGTTAACCTTGAACATGAGCTATATTTTTATATGTGACGAAAACATTAACCATAATTAACTCAAACATGGATCATTTAACTTATTTATTTAAAAATATTAAACGGGTTGGTGTTGTAATAATAGATTGAATGGGTCAAGAAAAGGTTAGCATGTCGACTGTTTAATTTGACGGACCGACTTGTTTAATTAAACGGGTTAAACACGTCAACCCGGATCCAAGCACGACCCTTTAATTAACATGTCAACCTAACGTGGGCCATTTATTAAACATGTCATATACGACAATCCAAACACCAATTTATTTCCATATCATGTTTTGACTCGTGTCTGAAATTATACCTTACAGTGAGAAGGGATGGAACCAATGAGGAAAAGTACAAAATGAGTAACAAAGCTCCCAACCTCTACGTTCACAACCATCACAAGCCTAAAAGAGTATCATTACAACCAAAGTAGTCGTTTGTTTATAAGTTTCTCAGGCCGCTTCTTAGTCTTTCAGCGGAGGTATATGTATTGCTTAAACAACGGGATATTATACAAGAAGAAGAACGTCGTTGCAATGAAGTTTGAACACCAATTTACGATCTGACAAAATCAAAGAACAAAGGGACGAAATGAGTAAGAAAGGAAGGAACATAATTCAAAAAAAAAGTATGCTTATTCATATTATTTTTATTTCATTTCATAGGCATAATATTCATTTTCTTTATTCTTATATGTTTGTCTTAGCATATAAACAAACATTAATGAATGAATAAATCAAACGCTTACACGAAGCTAAACAAAGAAACCAAAAAATTTGTTCGTATTTGTTTATTTATCCACACTAACATAAATCTGGTTAATATTCATTTGTTTGATAAAATAACAAATTTTCCTATAAATATTACCGTATGAAATTAGTTTTTACGGGGATTTTGTTCTTTTTACTTGATTAACAAACAAAGTTCTTTGCCACTTTTTAAAATATTGTTGGGCAACTTTATGCATATTCTGCCATCAAGATACCCATTACTCCATTAGGATGAGCACAAAAATCATACAATCAAATGATTACTGAATTTAAATAACCAAACTATACTGAATCTTTATTTTTGTAAAACATATTCTATATTGGAAAAGTTTTCTTATCATTTTATTTATTTAACATATTACTTGCCAGTTGACCCTTCTTTTTTTTTTTTATAAACTATTAGACTTTTCTTTTATATGGCATAAACCTAATGAGATTTATTAAATGAAATGACCTTTAATTCATAGCTACATAGGGCTTGTAGGATCTTTAGAAACAATTCTTGGATTCGGATTGATCAAGGGAAGAAATTCTTAATCAGAGATTAATGAAATATTATTAGTTTAGTTAGTAGCAATTATTATTAGGTGATCATAGATTATAATTAAATAACTTTTCCAATTGATATAAGTTAATTCTTAGTAGGGTTGTGCTTGTGCAATATTAGGGTGGTTGGACAGGTAAAATTTGAAATCTGATTTAGTTCTTGGTTTTAGTTTTGGTGTGAATTCAGGCAAGGTCTGAATTGGGTTCGGTTTGGCCATGGTAAAATTCGAATATGAAACCTCTTGGCATAAAAATTTTCCATATCTTCTTGCCCAACACAAGGCCAATCCAATATCCTAAAAAGACGAGATTAACACACCATATATTAATTTGGCTTTTTCTCCTCTGAAAATTTTGGATTCAGGTTTGGAGTTCTTACTAGTTCAATACTTAATCGTTCAGACTGTTTGTTTCGCGAGTAGATGTCTGAATGGCTAAGCATTATATCGAGTCTGATTGGTTAAGACCTCTTATCTGAATTGAGTATACATTTACCTTTGAATAGTTAAACATTATACTGGTTCTTAATGGTTCGGACATTTTACTAGTTCAATACTTAATGGTTTAGACCTCTTATTCGTTTGATACTAACCTATTCATAAGTTGTCAAACAACCCCCTTTAGTATAGTTGAATTCACTACGGTAAGGATATAATCAACCATACACCTAGTAGTTGTTAAAGTTAAAAGAGATATGGGTTCCCTCATTCCATTTAATTTGGAAGGAATTCCATTTAATTTGGAAGGAAACAGAAAGGGAAGGACCGCCGAATCCATTAAAGATGTGTTGGATGATAGAATGATTAGTCTTCGTGTGTGATGATAACTTCAATGTGTTGCCAACTTTTTTTTTCTTTTCTTTTTTTTATTGTGATTATATGAAAATAAGAATTATGATGTGATGGTCACATGAAAGCACAATATCAACCCACCACCATCATGCCTTTGTGGGGGACTTCTCCATCCTATAAACCCTTTTTGGCATTTTTATATAAAAGCCCCTTTCACTATTCCAAAACCTACACTTTTTACCCTTTCACATTTATCTATGTTGTATCTGCATTGTCTTACATCGATGCTTATTGTTGGAAATCACGCCCTTAATCGAATAAACAAATACGTGATACGAACAAACTTATTCGACTCTTTTATTATTTATCAATGAAAGCACACAAATTACATTAGACCTGACTATCTATTTATACTAAACTAAACTCAAACCTATTATGACTCAAACACCAATTAAATAATTATTAAACACTAACTAGATAAATATATCTAATAAACTAATAATTCTCTTCAACCCTTTTAACTATCTTAAACCCAATTCAACCCGATTAGGATTAACCCTTTACTCATAAACCGTTGAAACAAATCAAACCGGTTTGAGATCCAAAAGGTTTGACTCATGGTTCTATCTAATAGTTTTACCAATTTAGTTCGGCTTGGAATTTTGATTCGGCTGATCGACTTTTATTATATGTATATTTTTTGTTTCAATTTAGAAGATGCATTTACGTATGTTTATCGAAAGCATGAACCAACTTTATCATTTTAATACAAACTAATGGTTTTGCAAAAGAATCTATCCAAATCACCATTCTCTCAAAACAGTAAAATCAGCCGGCTTGCTTTGTGATTCACCAAAGCCATAGTTAGTGGTTCGGTTCAGGGGCGGACCTACCTTAGGGGAAGGGGTAGCCTCCGCTACCCATTTGCGCTCCGGCGGTAGAGTAAATTTTTAAAAAAATTAACGATTTTTTGATATCGTTACCCCTTTTCACCCATACGAAGAATTTCTAGATCCGCCATTGGTTCAGTTGAGATTTTTTTATCAAAACCGAACCGTGAATATCCATCGTCTCTTGCTATGTTGACAGGTGTACACAAATTATGAGCACCTAATTTATATTCATATAACTTTTTAAGTTAAATAAGAAAAGACACATACGGTGTTTCATTCTATTGGATAAAAAAAGAGAGGTAGAAGAAATCATTTTGTTTTATGTCTTGTGAGCTTGTCCCTTTGATGATTAACTTGTTGTTTGACTTGGAATGCCGTCTATAGGTTGGGGTAGGTGTGTTCTTTTTGGAAAGTTTAATATATAGGTATAACTATAATGCAACTTGACGATGGACCATCACCAAATCCATAATTTGAAATTTAGAATGCTTGGTTGCACGAATCTAAAGTTTGGGAAGTTTAGTTATCTTTTTTTTTTTTGGATATTATCTTTTTTTATATTATATACCAAAGTAACAAATTACAAACAAGTGGCAGGTAAACGAGCAACAAGCTGCGCCGCAACCCCCTTTTGAATTGCAAAACCAATCCTACTAAAGACGAAACGACCCTTAAAGGTTGAAAGATTACTATTCACAACCTGTTGGACCCTGTTTAGAAATTCCACAGCCTCTGGGGCTAGGGACCCAAATGTATCAAAAGCGAATGGAATAAACACGTGTTGATTCTCTAAACAAGCCTTCTCGTGTTTAGCGACCTTGCCTGATTCCGCCTTAAACGCAGCCTGGCCAGCAACAAACCCATTATCCCCGTTATCTTTGTAGAGGAATTTCTTCTTATAATTTTATTAAATGAAGGATAAAAATGTACATCTCATGGTTCTCAACTTAATATAGTTGGCAAACATCCCCAATACGATACAAAGTCTACTCTGAAAATTCACATGTTGCTCACTTTGTAAAACTTGAATCAACACTATTTTAATGGGATAATCACCTTGTGCTAGTGTATCATGAGGCCAAGAAGCCATTGGAAACTATTTTAATGTATAACGCTAAAAGTGATATTGTGATAAAACAAGGTTTCCTTCCTCCTTCCTCATTAGGTGCATAACATCAAGACCCGCATTCCCCATCCCTTTCTTTCATTTACAAATGCTTCAAAACACAAGAATAGATGTGCGTCACCGGAAACACTAATTAAGTTCCGGTGACTCGTAAGAATTCTGTGAAGAACTCGAAAAGCCATGGAGAATGAGAAACTAGTTCATAAATTTAATCATCATTTTGGAAAATGAGACCAACTGCCAAATTATATTAAAAAACTAACCCTAATTTTGTTTTTTATTAAACTATAGAGTTGAAAATGGTATTATATATATAAAATGAGATGTGATTATGTGAATACTTTAAAAAATAACGTTAAACCTGAAAACTTAAAATAATAAAATTGAAGGAACCTTATGAAAAATAAGAACTTGATAAAACTTCACTTAAACTAAGAAAAGACGAACCAATAGGGTGGTGATCTATTGGTAAAGACAATGTTTTTAAACACCTTAGAAGAGGGGGATCTTGAGTTCAAGTCCCGCAGACGATAAAAGTAAAAAAAATTGCCGTTCAAACAAAAAACTAAGAAAAGACAATAAAGAAAATAAATCCATAATCATGGATTAATTGCCATGCGGGGTTCTTCATTTTTGGTTCAAACCAAATTTAAAATGTTTTATATAAATAACGAAATAAATAATTAGAATGCACATCATTAACATGACTCAAAAGTGTACTTAGTATTGTACTTATTAGTTTGTTTGAGAACAATGAATCGGTACAGAGAGATTCTTCCATGAAGGCAGTATTGGGCGATACATTTTATATGTTTCGAAAAAAAATCATATTGGTTGCTCCAAAAATCAAAATACTGTTAATTTTATTGTTGTATGACACATGCCAAGAAGTTATCTTTTAAGGCCATGGTTGGTTTAGCTTTTCAAAATAATTTAGGGTGTAATGGGTGTACATCTAATGAGATTAGGTAAACCTTTTTCATACCCGATCATATTGTTATTTCTCCTCTTGTTCTTCTCTCTTGCCAAAAACATATGGGGGGCATGCCTAAAATGAGATTAGGCAAACTAATTTAAAAAAAAATGTGATTGGTTGATATAAGTCTGGCCCCCGCCACTTACCCTCTCCTTCTTCTTTGCCGCATTCGGCAACTTCTCCCCGAAAATTTCTTTCCCAATCGGCACAGGTGGTGTGGCGGTGGACTCCCTTGCGGCAAAAGGGGGTTGCCGAAGGGTTTGCCTAACCCACCTCGTACACCCTTATTACTTTTTGGAAAAGTTAATAAGTCAATGGAGTGACGTATTAACTTATCCCCTCGCATAATAAATTCATACTAAACACCTTTTAACTTTATAAAAAGTCAATAAGTTAACAAGTCCCTAAAATAAGCAATACCGGGAGAATGTGTTACTGAGAAATTTATAAATATTTTGTTAATTGATGGGATGATGTATAACTAGGGGTGAGTATCGGGTCAAAACCGGACCAACATAGCTCGGAACCGAAACCAAAATTGGTAGGAAACAAAGCCCGAGGACCGATTGTCACACCCCGACCCGCAGCGGAAATAAGAGTCGGGGCATAATTGGGTTATCACCAAAGCACATGACATTTACTATTATGTTTCATAATTAATGAAGTCAAAGTTACATTTTCAAACATCCAAACATGTTCATTCAATACAAAGGAAATAATCAAAAGGTAACAATCCAAGAACTAAATCGATTTATTCTTCTAGTCCAGGTCCTATGTGTTCCTAGCTGCTGCTGGTTCACCTGTATCATGTGTAAAATGGTAGTTTTTGGGTCAACATAAGTTGGCGAGTGAACCTCATTAGATAAACATTTGATAATGATTTTATGGTTAGTTTATCAATAAAATATTGTGCATAATCATAAAAGAGCAAATGTAAGTAATCAAGCATTGGCAAATAGCAGTTACAATTATAACATAATAACACTTGATAGCATACATGAATATACCAATAACATACGATAACTAACATAAATGAACTGTGCGATCAAGGCTCAATCAAACGGAGCCGATCGTATTGCATGAATTGGAAATGTAAATTGAACTGTGCGATCAAGGCTCAATCAAATGGAGCCGATCGTATTGCATGAACTGGAAATGTAAATTGAACTGTGCGATCAAGGCTCAATCAAACGGAGCCGATCGTATTGCATGTATTGAAATGTAAAATGAAATAACCGATCAAGGCTCAATCAAACGGAGCCGATCGTGCGGGCACGCCACAGTTCAACCGCATAATAAAATGGGGAACAAGCTCAACCTCATGGATGGGGAGCTGCGGCCTCGGCAAATGCATGTACTGTAATAATAATTTGCATCCAATAATAACTACTTAACAGCAACAAACTAATACACATGTCATGATATGATGTATGCACAATAGTTTCGTTATAATATGTAAATAAACAAAGACACATGATACACCCCAAAAACGTGATTAAAACGGGGAATTTGAAAGGTTCACTCACATTGGGTGCGTTGAATTTGAGATGGTGAGATGCGCACGATTTAGATGAGCGAGTCGACGAGGAGTACTAACCTAAATAATAATGGAAAAATATATTAAATGGATGGATGTTATTAAGGATTTTAATGAAATTTTTTGTGAGTTTATGGCTATTTTCTATCTTTAAAAATGTTATTTTTAAGTATTTTTAATTGATTTTTAAATTAAATTAAATAAATAAATATATAAAAAAAATATTATTTTTTTTACTGTTGACCGTTGACCGTTGACCGGTTCGGTCAGCGGTTATTTCTGAGCCGGGTGGGATTCGAACCGGCGACCTTCCGTTCACGTGCACGTAGCTCTACCAACTGAGCTACGTGACTAACCCGTTATAAACTCGGTTTTAATTATATTTATATACTTATTTGAATTAACCGAAAATTCCTTTATTTGCAAAAACGTTTTAATTCCATTGGACCGGTGCTTGTGATAGGATTCGAACGCGCGACGTGAAGTTTATGTTGCACACAGTCCACCGCTGGACTGTGTGTCTAACCCGGTTATATTCTTGGTTTTTATTATACTTAACAACTACCTGTTTTAACCCGGTTTAGTTCATGATTAAAAAGGCATGTTATTACACAAGGCGTGCGCGTAGCAAGGATCGAACTCGGGACGTGTATGTGAAATTTGCACACAGTCCACCGCTGGACTGTGTGTCTAACCCGTTTATAATCCGGATTTTAATTACTCTTATATTCTGTTATAACTTCATCTTCTTCACCGATTACACAGGCAACATAACTCGACTGATTATGATTGATTTGTGATTTACAAAGTTCTCCGATATCAACAGTAACTCAAAAGTAAAGAATGGAGAAAGTTTAAGGAACAGAATATACCGATTGATGTTATTCACTGAATTCCGGCGGTGGTTCGTCGGTACTGGAAATGAACTCCGACTGTTGAACCAATTAACAGCGTTGATCGATTATTCATAAAGTTGAGTCACCTAAACAAGGTTTAAAAGAAGTGTAGGATATCTTACCGGTTCACAGTGGGATTCCGGCAGTCTCAGAAACTTTCCGGCGAAGATAAGATTTCCGATAAACGTTGGCTAGGATCGATTCTGATGATAGAGTTGTGTTAGAGACTGACTAATCACATGTTTTAAACTGAGAGAGTCGGAGGAATTACCGTGAGAATGTGAGTCCCGGTTTTCCGGTGACTTGCAGAAATTTTCCGGCGAACTGATTCAGAAAATCTTATGGTTCAGAATTGCGACGAAAATGAAATTGAGTATTGTTGTGATAGTTCTGAATCGTGTAAATGATCTGGAGCTCGAATTAAATCAGAACTTGATGAAATTTTCGGTTTCAACAGCCGAAATGATAAGGCTTAATGTTCAATCAATTCTGACTTAATTAGAAACCGTCGCACATCGGTTATAACTGAAATTGTGAGGTAAACAATCGATTTGACGATTGGTTTACCGATTACCGGTTTTCAGATGGTAATATTGATTAAACTGAGTTTGTGTATAAGTTTCATTTGCTTTCCTAAAGTTAACAGAAATCACATTGTGGCGGAGTGGTTTAGGAAAAGGATGTTAAGTCATTGAGTGACTCAGCTGACCCGGGTTCGAGTCCCGGCAGCTTCAAATGTTTTTTATTTATTTTATTTTAACTTTTTATCAAACATAATTTTTATAGTTTAGTTTATTTATTAATTATGTATCGTTTTAACTCAAAATAACCATAAATAATTAATGCACTTTCATAACTTGGTACTTGATTACAAAACGGAGCAGGTTTTGGAGACCCGATTTTTACAAATGTTACAGTATCCCCTACTTTTAGGAATTTCGTCCCGAAATTTAAATAGTTGAAGTAGTAGGAAAAGCATGCGGGTATTTTTCACGCATTGAGTCTTCACGTTCCCAAGTAAACTCAGGTCCCCGTTTCGACTCCCAGCGTACCCTAACAATAGGAATGCGACTTCGTCGAAGACGCTTTTCTCCGTAGTCCATGATCTCCACTGGTCTTTCAATAAAATGCATGGATTCATCAATCTGAATATCTTCCAGTGGAATATGGAGGTTCTCATCAGCGAGGCACTTCTTCAAGTTCGACACGTGGAATGTGGGATGAATCCTGTCGAGTTCTTCCGGTAGGTCAAGCTTGTATGCTACAGGACCCACTCTTTCGAGTATCTTGAAAGGTCCTACGTAACGTGGTGCTAGCTTTCCCTTTTGACCAAAACGAAGTACTCCCTTCCACGGTGATACTTTTAAAAGCACATGATCACCAATGCTAAACTCCAAGGGCTTCCGTCGTTTATCTGCGTAACTCTTTTGACGACTTTGAGCTGCTAAAAGATTGTTTCGGATTTGATGAATCTTGTCTGTGGTTTCTTGGATCAATTCTGGACCAGTAATTTGTACTTCCCCAATTTCGTGCCAACAAATAGGAGATCGGCACTTTCGACCATATAAAGCTTCAAAAGGTGCCATGCCGATGCTCGAATGATAGCTGTTGTTGTATGAAAATTCAACTAACGATAGGTGAGCGTCCCAATTTCCCTTGAAGTCTATGACACATGCTCTAAGCATATCCTCAAGAGTTTGAATGGTGCGCTCAGACTGTCCATCAGTTTGAGGATGATAGGCGGTACTGAGATCTAATCGAGTGCCCATAGCGGATTGTACTGCTTGCCATGTTCGTGAGGTGAAACGACCATCACGATCAGAAATAATACTTAATGGTACCCCGTGTCGGCTTACGATTTCATTGATATAAATACGAGCAAGCTTTTCGTTCTTGAAATCTTCTCGAATAGGAATAAAGTGAGCTGATTTTGTAAGTCGGTCTATAATCACCCATATAGTGTCATACCCACCAGAAGTGCGAGGTAACCCGGTAATGAAATCCATAGTTATATTTTCCCACTTCCATACAGGTATTTCTGGTTGGACTAGAAGTCCTGAGGATCTTTGGTGTTCAGCCTTCACCTTAGAACATGCGAGACACTTGGAAACAAAAACGGCAATATCTTTCTTCATTCCAGACCACCAATAGGTGTATCGTAGGTCTTGATACATCTTATCGGCTCCTGGGTGTATAGAATATCGCGTTTTATGAGTTTCATTCATGAGAGTTTCACGAAGATTGTTGTGGTTAGGAATCCAGATACGATCTAGGTAGTACAGAATACCATCTGATTTAGTTTCAAGTTTTAGCTCGGCTCCACAGGACATCTCTTTTCGTACATCTTCTTCTGTTATCGAAACGTGTTGAGCTTCACGAATTTGATCTTTAATATCGGTTATAATTTGCGAACATAGAAGATGAATGGAGTTCGCATAACCCTTTCAACTAAGTGCATCAGCCACCACATTTACTTTGCCAGGGTGGTATCTAATTTCACAGTCGTAATCATTTAGGAGTTCGACCCATCTTCGTTGCCTCATATTTAACTCTTTTTGATTGAAGATATGTTGAAGACTCTTGTGGTCAGTGTATATTTCACACTTAGTACCATAGAGATAATGTCTCCATATCTTAAGAGCGAATACAACGGCTCCAAGTTCTAGGTCATGAGTGGTGTAGTTCTTTTCATGTGTCTTCAGTTGCCTCGAGGCATAAGCTATGACTTTTCCTCTTTGCATGAGAACGCAACCTAATCCTTGCCCTGACGCGTCGCAATAGACTACAAAATCATCACAACCTTCAAGAAGAGTGAGGATTGGTGCATCACAAAGTTTTTGCTTAAGAGTTTGAAAAGCTTCTTCTTGCTTGAGTCCCCATACGAATGGTTTTCCCTTATGGGTTAAAGCCGTGAGTGGCACCGCAATGCGAGAGAAGTTTGAAATGAACCGACGATAATAGCCAGCTAGTCCAAGAAAAGACCTTACTTCAGTTGGTGTACGTGGAGCTTGCCATTCTTGAACTGCTTTGATCTTTGATGGGTCCATATGTATTCCTTTGTCATTGACTACATGCCCGAGAAATTGCACCTCTTTTAACCAGAATTCACATTTAGAGAACTTGGCATATAGCTTTTCCTTTTCTAGAAGTGCAAGAACAAGTCGAAGATGACGCTCATGATCAGCTTTAGATTTTGAATAGATAAGAATATCTTCGATGAAAACTATAACAAATCGATCGAGGTAAGGTTTGCAGACTCTGTTCATTAGGTCCATGAAAACAGCTGGTGCGTTGGTTAATCCAAACGGCATAACCATGAATTCATAGTGGCCATAACGAGTTCGAAAAGCAGTTTTAGGGACGTCTTCTTCATGCACTCTAAGCTGATGATAGCCAGATCGAAGGTCGATTTTCGAAAAGCAACTGGCACCTTGTAGTTGGTCAAGAAGATCATCTATGCGAGGTAAAGGATATCGATTTTTGATGGTTAACTTGTTGAGCTCTCTGTATTCGATGCACATACGAAATGATCCATCTTTCTTCTTTACAAAAAGGACAGGTGCACCCCAAGGCGATGAGCTGGGACGTATGAATCCCTTGTCAGTCAATTCTTGCAATTGACTGGCTAGCTCTTGCATTTCAGAGGGGGCTAACCTATATGGAGATTTTGCAACTGGTGTAGCACCAGGTATAAGATCGATACGGAATTCGACATCTCTGATTGGAGGAAGTCCTGAAATGTCGTCAGGAAAAACTTGTGGAAAATCTTTTACTACGGGAATATCTTCAAGTTTCTTCTCTGTGGTCCCCTTCTTGATGATATGGGCTAAAAACGCGACATAGTTCTTGCGAAGGTATTTTTGAGCTTGAAGACAAGACATTAAGTTGAGCCCTTTCGACGAGGTTTCTCCAATGATTCGAAGTGTCTGACCGTTTGAAAGAGGAATACGAATAAATTTTTCACGACATACAACTTCCGCATGATGTTGACTGAGCCAATCCATACCGATTATGATGTCGAAACTTCCCAACTTCATAGGAATAAGGTCGACTGGGAAACCGTGGTCGTTTAAGGTGAGTGTACAGTTGCGTAAAATAGAGTCTAATGAAACTGGTTTTCCGTCCGCGACTTCCACCGTTATGGATTCCACGAGCTTATCCCGATTTTTGCTTAAGATAGGTTCAAATTCTAATGACACGAAACTTCTATCCGCACCAGTATCAAATAACATAGAGGCATATCTACCATTTATAAGAAACGTACCGTTGACCACATTGCCGTCAGCTCTGGCCTGGTTCGCGTTAATATTGAAAGCTCTTCCTCTAGCAGGTGGAGGAGCTTGGTTCGCTTGATTCACAGGGTTGGCTTGGGCCTGAGCATGAATAATATTGACTAGCCTTGGACATGTGTTTCTGAAATGACTTGGGTCGCCGCAATTGAAACAAGCCCGCATAGGTTGGCCCATAGGGTAATTGGGTTGATAGTATGTTTGGGCTAAATGTTGGGTGGGTGGAAATGGTAGTTGTTGTTGTGCTTGACCCATGAACTGTTGGTGGGTTTGGGTTATAGGTTGGTGGCGGTTTGTTCGTTGAAGCGTGCGGCAGTTTTGAACAGTATGTCCTGCGCGACCGCAGCCGGTGCAGTATTGGCAAGGATAATCAGGGGAGTGGTGATACTGACAACGGTTACATTTTGGTAATGGGCCTGTGTATGGTTTTCTGTATGGCGCGGGTGGAGGAGTGGCTTGAGTGATGGGTGCAGCAGGAATAGGGGTGTTGGTTTGGGTGACTGCAAAGTTCCTGGTGTTACGTTTCCTCTTGTTAGCAAACTTAGAGGAAGGAATGGGGTGGTTTGAGGTCTGTCCCTCAACAGGGGCTTTCTTCTTTTCTTCTTTGAACTTTCCATTGCGAATTCGGTTTTCGGTCAGTTCAGTTGTCAATTCCATGGCAGCTTCGAGTGTTACCGGTGATACGCTGAGAACCGAATCTTGAATTTTCGAGGGAAGTCCTCGAATATAATGCTCGATCAGACGATAGGTTGGAGTGAATAAGTTTGGAACCATTTGGTTCAATTCCAAGAACCTCTTGTTGTAAGTAGAGTGATCACCCTCTTTTTTGCTTTAAGGCATGAAATTCATCCTCCAATTTCTTAATTTCACTTCTAGGACAGAAACGCCTAGTCATGATTTCCCTTAATTCCTCCCAAGTTAAGGCCATCGCATCTTCAGTTCCCCTCTTTCCTTTCTCAATATTCCACCAAGTGAGAGCTACACCAAGTAGTCTTCCGGTGGCGTAACGAACCTTGCGATCCTCAGGACAATCGCAGTTTAAGAAAACGTTTTCCATCTCCTCGAACCAATGTAAGAGAGCAGTGACTCCCTCAGTCCCTTCGAATTTTGGAGGATCACAGGACTTAAAATGTTTGTAAGAGCATTTGATGGTACGAGGGTTGTCGATGTTCTGGTCCTGTTGTTGAGGAGGGTTAGTAGGATTTGCAGCAAGGGCTTGTTGTACTTGTACCACGATGTCAGGCAATATCGTGGCCATTTGATTCGCGATATGAGTGGCCAAACGTTCCCGAGACTTTCCCGATTTCTTACCCCTCCGATGCTGTCTAGACGACATCTACAGGATCATAAAATGAGAAGATTGTGAGTTTATGGTGTCTTTTTAGGTGTCATGTGTCTTTAATAAAATGAAAATAACATAAATATCAATAATGCAACTACATCCATAGGATGTCTTGGGTTCGCTCATGTTGGGCCTCAAATGTCCCCCATACCTTCACCTACATAGTCATGTGGGCCCCCATGGCTATTGGCTTGGTAGGATTCACATTAGTATTGGCGATTTAACACTCGCATCCCCCGAATGCAAACCACAAAATATGTTCATGAGATGTTTGGTCGGAACGTGTCCAGGTGTAGACACAATGACAACTCAAAGTGGGATTAGTTCACACGACGTTTGGTATAGCATGCTTTGGCCTAATAGGTACTTCGTACTCTCATCGTTAGTCCCCAGGTAGGCAAACTGGTCCTTTATTTTGGATTTATACGAATGCCAGCCTAGACAGGACGTTCCGACTACCGGTACTAGTACCCTTCCAGTTACTACATGCCCGTCATGAGAACTCACTTTGATGAGATTTGAAAACACGAAAATCATTGTAAAATCAATCATGATGTGGTGTGTGCTTGCATGGATGTGATATGTTATGATCATACGATTTCATGATAGGCATTATTTGATAATACATACTTATGAACATTCTTGTACAATATCAAATGTAACATTTAACATAAACATATAAACATCATGAAATTTGGCATATAACACACAAAATTCTTATAAGTTTCTAATCGACTATAGTATAGGCTCTAAGGGTCTAATAACCTATCCTATATCCCTATAGTCATGGCTCTGATACCAATCTGTCACACCCCGACCCGCAGCGGAAATAAGAGTCGGGGCATAATTGGGTTATCACCAAAGCACATGACATTTACTATTATGTTTCATAATTAATGAAGTCAAAGTTACATTTTCAAACATCCAAACATGTTCATTCAATACAAAGAAATAATCAAAAGGTAACAATACAAGAACTAAATCGATTTATTCTTCTAGTCCAGGTCCTATGTGTTCCTAGCTGCTGTTGGTTCACCTGTATCATGTGTAAAATGGTAGTTTTTGGGTTAACATAAGTTGGCGAGTGAACCTCATTAGATAAACATTTAATAATGATTTTATGGTTAGTTTATCAATAAAATATTGTGCATAATCATAAAAGAGCAAATGTAAGTAATCAAGCATTGGCAAATAGCAGTTACAATTATAACATAATAACACTTGATAGCATACATGAATATACCAATAACATACGATAACTAACATAAATGAACTGTGCGATCAAGGCTCAATCAAACGGAGCCGATCGTATTGCATGAATTGGAAATGTCAATTGAACTGTGCGATCAAGGCTCAATCAAACGGAGCCGATCGTATTGCATGTATTGAAATGTAAAATGAAATGACCGATCAAGGCTCAATCAAACGAAGCCGATCGTGCGGGCACGCCACAGTTCAACCGCATAATAAAATGGGGAACAAGCTCAACCTCATGGATGGGGAGCTGCGGCCTCGGCAAATGCATGTACTGTAATAATAATTTGCATCCAATAATAACTACTTAACAGCAACAAACTAATACACATGTCATGATATGATGTATGCACAATAGTTTCGTTATAATATGTAAATAAACAAAGACACATGATACACCCAAAAAACGTGATTAAAACGGGGAATTTGAAAGGTTCACTCACATTGGGTGCGTTGAATTTGAGATAGTGAGATGCGCACGATTTAGATGAGCGAGTCGACGAGGAGTACTAACCTAAATAATAATGGAAAAATATATTAAATGGATGGATGTTATAAAGGATTTTAATGAAATTTTTAGATAAATTTTGTGAGTTTATGGCTATTTTCTATCTTTAAAAATGTTATTTTTAAGTATTTTTAATTAAATTAAATAAATAAATATATAAAAAAAATATTATTTTTTTTACTGTTGACCGTTGACCGGTTCGGTCAGCGGTTATTTCGGCGCCGGGTGGGATTCGAACCGGCGTCCGTTCACGTGCACGTAGCTCTACCAACTGAGCTACGTGACTAACCCGTTATAAACTCGGTTTTAATTATATTTATATACTTATTTGAATTAACCGAAAATTCCTTTATTTGCAAAAACGTTTTAATTCCATTGGACCGGTGCTTGTGACAGGATTCGAACGCGCGACGTGAAGTTTATGTTGCACACAGTCCACCGCTGGACTGTGTGTCTAACCCGGTTATATTCTTGGTTTTTATTACACTTAACAACTACCTGTTTTAACCCGTTTTAGTTCATGATTAAAAAGGCATGTTATTACACAAGGCGTGCGCGTAGCAAGGATCGAACTCGGGACGTGTATGTGAAATTTACACACAGTCCACCGCTGGACTGTGTGTCTAACCCGTTTATAATCCGGATTTTAATTACTCTTATATTCTGTTATAATTTCATCTTCTTCACCGATTACACAGGCAACATAACTCGACTGATTATGATTGATTTGTGATTTACAAAGTTCTCCGATATCAACAGTAACTCAAAAGTAAAGAATGGAGAAAGTTTAAGGAACATAATATACCGATTGATGTTATTCACTGAATTCCGGCGGAGGTTCGTCGGTACTGGAAATGAACTCCGAATGTTGAACCAATTAACAGCGTTGATCGATTATTCATAAAGTTGAGTCACCTAAACAAGGTTTAAAAGAAGTGTAGGATATCTTACCAGTTCACAGTGGGATTCCGGCAGTCTCAGAAACTTTCTGGCGAAGATAAGATTTCCGATAAACGTTGGCTAGGATCGATTCTGATGATAGAGTTGTGTTAGAGACTGACTAATCACATGTTTTAAACTGAGAGAGTCGGAGGAATTACCGTGAGAATGTGAGTCCCGGTTTTCCAGTGACTTGCAGAAATTTTCCGGCGAACTGATTCAGAAAATCTTATGGTTCAGAATTGCGACGAAAATGAAAATGAGTATTGTTGTGATAGTTCTGAATCGTGTAAATGATCTGGAGCTCGAATTAAATCAGAACTTGATGAAATTTTCGGTTTCAACAGCCGAAATGATAAGGCTTAATGTTCAATCAATTCTGACTTAATTAGAAACCGTCGCACATCGGTTATAACTGAAATTGTGAGGTAAACAATCGATTTGACGATTGGTTTACCGATTACCGGTTTTCAGATGGTAATATTGATTAAACTGAGTTTGTGTATAAGTTTCATTTGCTTTCCTAAAGTTAAAAGAAATCACATTGTGGCGGAGTGGTTTAGGAAAAGGATGTTAAGTCATTGAGTGACTCAGCTGACCCGGGTTCGAGTCCCGGCAGCTTCAAATGTTTTTTTATTTATTTTATTTTAACTTTTTATCAAACATAATTTTTATAGTTTAGTTTATTTATTAATTATGTATCGTTTTAACTCAAAATAACCATAAATAATTAATGCACTTTCATAACTTGGTACTTGATTACAAAACGGAGCAGGTTTTGGAGACCCGATTTTTACAAATGTTACACCGATCTTAAAGGGTTGGTTCTTTCTCATGCTGGTTGAGTTGATTTGAGTATCGGGTCGGTTTGGACCGAAATAATGTTGGATTAATAATTAAATAATCGAATAACAAATATAATGAACAAAACTTACATTTTTTAAGCATTTACATCTCATTCTTTATATTCATTTGTTTATTCTATATAATTTAAGAAAATTATTTAAAAATACTACTACATTCCATTCCTTACACCTAATCCATATATTTTTATGGACAAGGAATCGGATGTTGGGGAGTTTTAAAAAATAAGAGAAAAACATATGAAATGATAATTTCTAGTGAAATTAGATAGTTAAGGTTAAAACATTAGATGTGAATGCTCTTAAAATACAAAAATCATACTACAATGTTTAAAAACATTAGAATTGTTTATATCACTTAAATTCCTCATTATAAGCATTGATTTTTTTATAACTAAGAGCATTCACAATGAAAACCTTAAAAATATGTGAGAGAATTTAGTTATATTATAAGGAATGGTTGTAAATGTTTTTAAATGGTTATGAATAGAGGAGATAGAAAATTAATGAGAATGTTACTCTTCATCTGTAAATATATGGGAAAAAATTATCTGGAGGGAGAAAACCTTATAAAGTTTTTAATATTATTAGAAATGGTTGTGAGTGGAGGAGACAGAAAATGTAACGATAAAAGTATAAAAAAATATTATATTATTTAATTGAAAAGAATAGAGAGAAACTAGTTGTTTTTAGTGTAAATATATGGATACGGATAAATAATTCATCGTAAATACTCTTTTGGGATTGAGTTTGAAAATGACTTATTGGCTTTTTCGAAAAACCAATAAGTTAAAAAGGTGTTTAACAATGCTAAAAGTGCTTTTCATTTTGATTTTTTAAAAAGAAGTAAAAAATTGTTTTTTAAAAGTCACAAACACCTGCCTTTTTAATTGTTTTGTTTTTGCTTTTTATCATAAAATTATCAATTTATCCATCCTTAAAAATATGAATCAAACATGGAAACTTATACTATTCTTTTTTGTCATTTTACCTTTTTCACAAAAAAAGTTAATTCAAACACTTTTTTAAAAACTCAATTTGGAAAAGTCGTACATTAATAAGCATTTTCGACAAAAAAAAAAACACTTTTGGAGTTAAATAAATAATCCCAAATACCCTCTAAATTGTAATAGAACGGCTTTTTGAATCGTGTGTAACTCTCTTCCAAATTAAACTAGCTATTTTGTGTTTATGAAATTAATCATCAATTAGGTTGAAAGTTTTCGCCAAGAATGTATTATCTGTGATAACAAACTGGTAAATTTGTGTCTTGTATTGACCAAATAAATTCCTTGATATAGGGCTTGAACCGTCATAAAAATTGGGATGACAAATTTCAAAACCTTAAAAAACCCACGTTCCAATTTCAATCATCCATAGATCAATTATTTTTAACCACCTGTTCCATATTTTGTTCCCCAAAATATTTATTCGTCTTTGGGGTTGTTTATTTATCTTTTAATAAGGCTCTTAATAATTCAGATCTTTTACTAGTTCAGAACTTAATGGTTCAGACTGTTTGTTTCATAAGCATATGTCTGAATAGTTCAGATATTTGCCTCTGAATTGTTAAGTATTATAACCGAGTGTGAATGGTTAAGACCTCTAATCTGAATTGGTCAGACATTTGTCTTTGAGCGGTTAAACATTATACTGTCTCTTAATAGTTCAGACCTCTTACTGATTCAGCACTTAATGGTTTAGAACTCTTATTGGTTCAGCACTTAACCATTCAGAAGTTGTCAAACGACCCCTTTCTTTTGGATTAGCCACCTATTCGAAATCTTCCTACCCCATAATTGTTTAGAATAATTTACTAATTGATCAACAAAAAAAGGGTTTGAAGGTTTGAGGAATAAAATCAAGAAATGGGTTTGGAGATTTGATGAATAATAAATGGGTGGTTCTTAATAAGAACAGATGAAGCCAAAATGAGTTGGGGATCTAATGAATAAAATCAAGAAATTTGGGAATTTGATTAATATAAAATGGATGAAAATTACCAATGGTTTGGGTGTCGATGAATTAGAAATAGATTTAATAAAAATTATTACTATATTTTAGGACTAAAGAAACAAAAGAGAATATTATTGTTCTAAATAAAATAAAAAATGACATTTTTTGTTTAATTTTTTAATTACAAAAACCATGTCACTATATGTATGATTCACGTAAGCATAAAAGAATTGTGATCTGACACGTCATCAAGCTTACCTTGTAATCTCCAAATTACGTTAGATCGGAACAATATATGATACCTGAATGACTTTTGAAAGACAAAAAGATTAAGTGACTTTATACTTATGTTAGTACAGTTGTACACAAAAACTTGTATGTTCGTCAATACTTTATGTGTTAACATGTTATTTCACTATATATTACAGGATTGTGATCGTGACACATTGAAAAGAATCTAAGAGGATTGATTAGAAACGCACCAAACTTTAATTCATGGTTAGTAGTTTAGTCATCATGTTACCTTGTTGTACTTCTGTTTCCAAATCATGTACTTGAACCATTAGCAATGAAATGAGAATTCACTTTTTAAATACTTGTCACAAAGTCGGTATGAAGTTCCTTGCAATCTCGTTTTCATCTCACTCCGATGTTTCAGCCATCGGTTGGGGTTTGACAATTAGCCATCTCCAACTTCCGCCCCTTTGAGCTTCGAAAACAAGCATCATCGCCGCCACCACGTTTTTTCTGACAAGCCTCTTCGCCACCATAACTCGCTTCCGTCCATCGATAACCACCTAACCTTATATACAAATCTCGCATTTATGTTTAATGGGTGAAGACGAAGAAGTGGCGGCGGAGTTAGTGGGGTGGGGAAGAGGGATAGGGTGGGTGAGGTGTTTTATGTTTAAAAAAGAAGTGGGTCCACTCAAATTTCTTAAACTTTATTTATATTTCTTTTAATGTTTATATTGTTTTCGATGTTAAGGGTAATTTTGTTATTTTACATTTACTTAACTGAGAAAACTAACGTCTATCCACTTCAGTAACTATCCGAGTAACAACCGAGTAAACCACATAGACATACATGTAATTTTAAAAAAAGTAGGGATTAAAGATGAAATTTCACCAAACCACAAGGACTATCCATACATTTTACTCTTGATTTAAACTATACCTTATGTTGAATTTTTTTAATACAAGCCTTGCTAACTTATATATACTTACAAGCTTAGAATCATTGGGTTACAGGGGTTGAATAAATGCTAGATTATATAATTAGTAATAAAAATAATGTTTTTACAGAAAACTTGTGTATTGTACGGGTTAAATAAATTCATGTATTACATAGGTTGAATAAAATATAATTTAATATGTAATACATACAATCATCAAGATATGACTTTTAAAAATGAACTTTGACATTCAAGTTTACCCATTCGAGTTCAATTGTCATTCCGACTTTAAATATACTTCTAGCAACAGTTTTTTTAATGGCTACTTTTGCTCCTATCCTATAACACTAATAATCCTAAATTATTCTACTTGCCCATGTTTGAATCTGAGAACTCTCCTTTAAGATGTATATGTCTTTACCAAGTGGGCTAGCCCCATGTTGACAAAACAAATTCAAAAAGGAAAAAAAATAGGC
The DNA here is from genome assembly GCA_947069175.1 of Scalesia atractyloides. NCBI lineage: Eukaryota > Viridiplantae > Streptophyta > Magnoliopsida > Asterales > Asteraceae > Scalesia > Scalesia atractyloides. The sequence continues at coordinate 6,943,247 of CAMTDV010000011.1, forward strand.
AAAGAGAAATGGTTCTGTAATCGAACTTGGATTTTTAGCACAGTTAACTTAACTTAAATTACAATTATAAATATATAAATACATTTAAAAATTAAGAGTTAAAACTTGGATTTTTTAATACCGCCTATTTAAAAATTAAGAGCCAGACCATGATGATTTCTGATAGTTTAATCTATAACAATCATGATCATAAAAAAATAATGAATGATAATAGAGATAATAGACGATACCATATAAGGTGGTCACATCCTATTTCTAAAGTTGGAGATAAAATCTATAGTTTTAAAATGAAAAATCGAGATTCCTTCATAAATCTTAATTTGTTTCCTTACTTTTTGTCAATCTTATTAACCTCAAATTACAAACTACTTTGGAAACTTTATGCAGATACTTTACAAATTTCGAATTTTTTTAACCTTTTTTCCGTATTAAATTCATATTACATTCCTTTAATATACTTTTTATTCTTCGTTAATAAATATTTTTCAAATTTTTAGTTTTTAAAAACAATATTACATTTCCTAAACTCTAATTACGTCCCTAATTTCGACAATCATATTAATCTAAAATAACAATGTTACTTGAAAACCAATCTGTTAACATCGTTTAAACCGAATTCTCTCCCTATATGTATATAACCCATAGTAAACAACTTAATAAAAATACTTCACTTATGTAACTTTTACATACGTAGCATAATAAAATCCTACGCTAATATATACAATTCCACCTCTAAACAAAGACTAATATGGCAATTTGTAGCGCTAAATCTAAATTATCATAATATAGAATTCCACCTCTAAACAAAGGCTATATAAACAAAGACTAATATGGCAATTTGTAGCACTAAATCCGAATTATCATAAAATAAAAAATAATAAAAATCTTGAACTGCTTTTGCTTTTTGCTTAACACGACTTTATCAAGGTATTATGTGATGAGTCACCGATTAAGCTTCACGCGTGTACACACACTTACGTCCACATTTTCATTTCACCACCACAATATTATTTACACACATAACAAGTGTACACTCACATGCCATCCAAAACCACCATTCATGGACTGCATATTCCTCCTCTCAACCACCACCACCACCGTCATCCTCTACGCCGCCGTAGTAGTCGCTTTCTTCACTTTCATCTTCATCAACAAACGACGTCGTCCGCGTAAATCACCGTCGTCGTGGGTGGCCGTTAAGAGAACTCTCTTAGGAACCATGGGCTGGCCTTTCATTGGTGAAACCCTAGACTTCATTTCATGTTGTTACACCGATCATCCTCAATCGTTTATCGATACGCGCCGTCTCTTGTTAGTATTTAACTCCGTTTATGTATTCATCGTTCAACACAATTACATATAAAAGGCTCATGCTATTCCCACATCCCAAACAGCCGTTTAAAGTTCGTTTACCGTTTGAAGGTAGACTGTTTGGTGAAACGGTGTGAGATTAGAAAGCAAAGGGTGTTTAATATTAATTTGAAATATTAGTAGCTTAATTAATTTTGTTGTTTTTGTGTAGGTTTGGGAAGGTGTTCAAGTCACATTTGTTTGGTAGTCCAATGATCGTGTCGACGGATGCAGAAGTGAGTAGGAGCATATTACAAAGTGATGCCAACAGTTTTGTGCCGTGTTATCCGAAATCGTTGACGGAGTTGATGGGAGAGTCGTCGATTTTACGGATAAAGGGAAGCTTACACCGGAGAATCCATGGGCTTATTGGTTCTTTCTTCAAGTCTCCTTATCTTAAAGCTCAAGTCACTTCGAACATGCGAAAACTGCTTCTGCAATCCATGGCTAGTTGGAAAGAAGATCGTCCTATTTACATTCAAGACGAAACCAAACATGTATGCTCTCTTTCTCTCTTAAGTTTTTTAAGTTTATTTCATAAGTAGTAATATGTTGAGAAACACAAACCCTATAATGTATTTGTAACTATTGCTTAGAAGTAGTAATATGTTGAGAAACACGAACCCTATAATGCACTTGTAACTATTGCTTTGAACATTAACATAAGAAGTTATGTAGCTGCCTGTGTTACTTTCTTCTAGGACCCTCGTAATAGTTAATTAATTATATCTGATATATACAAGTGGATTATATGATTCTTACGGTTTTCAACATAATATACACTCACCTGTTTGTGTATATATACAAGTGGAGTATATGATTTTTACGGTTTTCAACATTCTATACGCGGTTTTCAACATAATATACGATCACCTGTTTGTGTATATATATTATTTTTAGCTATTTTAATTGGTTTTTCTTGCATCTAATAAGAATATGGTGATGATTTGAATCAACGATTATTTGTAAAAGTTCACCAAATTTTTTGGGGTTGTTTCCCTTGCAAAATCTACTTCATAATTAGAATTAAGAAATATATCATCGCATCAAAAAACTTGATTATATCAATCAATGCTAATCTTGTTCACCCGCCATTTAAGTCTTTATGCTTATATACTATTAGTATCTTTAATTTAATATAATTAAACCACTAATTATAAAAGTTTGCCAAACTCTTCCAGGGTTTTTCTTATTAAACAATAACTTTTGTATAAAATAAACCTAAAGCAAGTTGCTTCATTTGACCATATTTAAATATTCTGATCTTTTTCTTTGCACAAAAAAATGATATCTGTATTTCCAGTGATGTTTATTTAAAATTTAGACATTTTTTATTCTTTTTCAGTGTATAATCTGGGTAAAAGATATCTAAAAAAGTAACTAAATGCATTGAAATTTTCTGCAAATCTTAACGTTTGTTCTTCTATTTTCATGTAGTGGTAGTTAATTATGAGATTAAAGTTTCAAAAACATTATTTCTGATTTTAATTAGTTTTAAATATTTATACAATAAAATTAAGCTATGTCTTCGTTTACAATGTAAACACAATGTGTTGATTGTTAACTAGTTTTTTTGTAAGAAGAAGAAAACAAAATCGTAAAACCAAAAAGTAGTTTGTTTGGGTGTTTTAAGTGTGGGGAAAAGGGGTTTAAGCAAATAGCAAGTTACAAAAGTAAATGTTAACTTTTGATTTTTCTCAACGCTTTTATGGTATAAAGCAATTACAACCCTTATTATTGGTTACATAATCATTATAATGTAATTATAATGTCTACAAATATCACTTCCAGATGGTCCATGTTACTAATCATATGTTCCCTGCCTCTTTTACATGTTATTTTCATAATATTCATGCATTCAAATGTGAATTTGTACGATATGGATATCGATCCATTGAGTGATCGTTATGAAAAAAGTATGTATAGCGGCATGATAATTATTGTGTATCTTGATTATTTTTAGATTGCATTAGAAGTACTGGTGAAAGCTTTGATCGGTTTGTATCCGGGTGAAGAGATGGAGTTTTTGAGGATCCAATTTCAAAAGTTCATTGCAGGACTCATGTCATTACCCATAAAATTACCCGGAACACAACTTCATCGATCATTAGAAGCCAAGAAACAGATGGTGCAATTAGTCCTTCAAATTATTCGTGACAAAAGGATAAATGGTGGTTCTATTTTACAAGATTCGAAGGATGTGGTTGATGTGTTACTCAACGATAAGAGCGAAAAGCTAGTAGATGAATTAATATCCGATAATATGATTGATTTGATGATTCTTGGAGAGGACTCAGTCCCGTTACTTATAACTTTGGCCATCAAATATTTATCGGATTGTCCCAAAGCTCTCCATCAGCTTAAGGTAAATGCATGTGTTATATTATGTGTAAAGTTATTAAAAAATACACTTAATAATGTGGACAAATTACCTAGATAAACAATTTTTAGCAACTAAGTTATATATTAGCAACCGGCCAAATCCGTAGCAAAATGTTTTTTTTTGCTACATATTTGTACAGATTTGGCTGTAGCAAATATGGATGCAAACTTTTTATGTTTTAAACACTTACAAGCATGGAATGTTAATTATTTTCACAAAACTTTAAAGTTAAGCTATTTTTACTGCCTTGTAAGTGTGATATAAACTTATTATTTTGAAGTGTTGATATAAATCATAAAGATATCCCATCTGTTTGTTGTAATGTAATAAAAAAAATCATTAGATTGATTCATGTTGCATGGCCTTATAATAATGAAGGTGACATGCCCTATTAACAGTTGCATAGTATTTAATCCACCTTTAGTAGTTGTGATGATCATTTTTCACCATCGTTTCACTCTAATAATCATTTTTCTCACCTACTTCACTGTGTAATGATGATGATTAGGAGGAAAATTTGGAGCTAAAAAGACGTAAAAAGGGCCTCGGAGATCCGTTGTGTTGGGATGATTACCTATCTTTACCGTTTACACAAAATGTAAGTTGAACTTGACGTGCTCGAGCCCTATGGTTTCCCTAAATCAACAATGTACACTAATTACTGGTGATAACACTAAAAATGATTAAATAGGTGATCACAGAAACCCTAAGATTAGGAAACATTATAATGGGGGTGATTCGAAAGGCTATGAAGGATGTGGAGATCAAAGGTTACCTTATACCAAAAGGATGGTGTGTGTTGACTCATTTCAGATCAGTCCATCTTGATGATAATCATCATGAGTCACCTCTGCAGTTCAACCCTTGGAGGTGGCAGGTAACTAAATAATAAACATGTTGGTGTAGTAATTAATAAGTACAATGTGCTATATTTAAACCATATGAAAATTTGAATATTTTGTGATTCACAGGATAGGGATATGAGCAGTGGTAGCAGCACTTACTTTACTCCTTTTGGAGGAGGACTCAGGCTATGTCCTGGGCTTGATTTAGCCACACTAGAAGCTTCCATATTCCTCCACCATTTTGTTACTGAGTTCAGGTAATTATTAATAATACAAAGGGTAAAATGGTAATTTCACCACTATCAAATGATGACCCATGATTTTCCTAACTTATTTTTTGAAGAATAATTAATTCCTAGATTTCTCAATATAAATACATCACAACCTCCGAAGTACCCATCTTCAGAACTAGGGTAACGAATGTACAATTTGTGTTAATTGTGACCGTTAATGTCTTAACCTAAGTCAGTGTCAAATAGCTACACTACCCATGATACGAGTATTAAAACACTAGTTAATGCACAGGGGCGGACCTATAGTGTTACAAGAGGTAACCCCGTCCCCCCGGTTGCCCCTTGACGCTCCGACGGTAGTGTAAATTTTGGAAATATTTGACGTTTTTTCGATTTCGTTACCTTTTTTTAAAACGTAACCCATATGCGGATTTTCTAGATCCGCAACTGTTAATGCATGCATGTATAGAGACTAAACTTGACAACTTGTTATTGGCATTGATGTATTGCATGCAAATGCAGGTGGGTAGCTGAGGACGACACCATGATAAACTTCCCGACAGTAAGAATGAAGAACAGGATGCCAATTTGGGTCAAAAGAGAGAATTAAAGAAGGTGGGGTGGAGGGTTATGATTTTATGGGCCCTTGGATTGGAAAAGAAAAGATGGGTGAAGATATTAAGCACACGTACGTGTAGGGGCCATGAAAGGAGTTACTGAAATATTGGTCTCTTAGACACATGCATGTTAAAAAGGACACAAAGTGGAGAAAATAGGAACCTTTTTATGTAAACTTTATTAGGCTTAAAGTTATAATTTTGCATAGTTTGAGTTTAAATTTCAAACTCAATTAGGGATTAAATGTTTTGCCAGCTAGTAATGTATATAACATTATCAATATTATACCTAAGTGTGTAAAAAGGTAGGGAGTGTATCCGTTATAAAGATTCAGGGAAATGGGTTGTTTATTATTTAACTAGTTTTGTATATGTGGAACTTAAATTATCTCCTACGATGAATCTTGTCTAAAATTTAAACCCATTATATCAGTATCTCATATTATTTTAAATCCTAATCATTCTAAACTTAATTTTTCCTCCAACAATAAATCATTCCGAACCTCCATCTCATCATTTACTTTTTCTTTTATTCTTATCTAATTTATTCAAGTGAAAATCATTAAAATGATTATTAACTAAGCCAATTCACGAAAATGAACATCTAAGGCGTCTAGGCTTAAATGTTACACATGGAAACATGGCACTTTAACGTCTAAAAGTTGGAGGTAGCGTGTAAAAGTTGAAGCTTAGACTTTTCCTTTTTTTTCCTTTTTTTTCCTTTTTCACTATAATTTTTAAACGTGCATTACTTTTTTATACAATAGTATATAAAAAATATTGCATCAAATTAAAGATAAAAAAATAGTCTTCAATTTGATGTAATTTTTTTAAAAAAATATTATCGTATAAAAAGTTATTCTAATTTATAAACTGTGGTGGAAAAGAAAAAAATGAAGTGTCTAGGCTTAAATGCTACGGTACCATGTGTGAGACACTACATATGTTCTTTTTGCGAATTGAATTGGTCAACGGTTATTTTCGTGATTTTCCATTTATTTAATATATTTTTAAATTATATAAATGATACATCTTTTGTAAATTTATTTTAATATATTGTTATTTATTTATTTATTTATTTATTATTTTTTTAGATAAAATTTTTATACTAAACTAAAAATAGAATAACATATTAAATAAGATAAAGATGATAAAATAATATTTAATTTTTTCAACGACTCTTTTTTCAGAAAACTGGCTACTATTTCAACGTCTATTTTTTCAAAAGGCTACTATTCCAACAACTAGTTTCAAACGGCTACTTTTCCGGTCCCTAAAATTTAACATTTCGTTTTCTAACCCAAATTTGCAATTCTTAGTTCACAAATCACTCCGAATATGATACTAACTCGAAGATATGGGTGGTGGTTATCCAAATGAAGAAGGCGGACCTTCGAACTTCAGACGATCGTCTTGTCGACGTTTAAACCATGCTTTGTCAAACCCTCCACCTGCAGCAAGGTGTAAATGATCATCCCGTTTAAATTCTCCACTTACAAACTCTTCACTTGCAACAGGCTACCGTCCTCCATCTTCAAACTCTTTTCCTCAACCAGTCTACATTCATCCCCATTTAAACCCTTCTCCTACACACCCTTTTCCTCAAGTAAGTCATGATCCAAATCCTCTTACGAACGAGGAGTTGAACTTGGTGTATGACTACATGATGGCTCAACTACAATTTGATCGACTCCGAATTGGGGAGACCCAAATCCATTTCAATACATACCTTCATCTTGCAAACTACCGTTCAACACAAGTTGTACCCAACTGGGCTAAAGGGTACAAAACCATCTGGACTGAGGAATACGCACCTAGGTCGGACAAAGAAACGAATTTCCATCTTCCAATGACTCCGGACACCGTTATCGACACGAGAAGTTGGGCGATCGTGATAGCGATCGTGACGTGTCATCTCCTGGGTCCTTCCTAAGTGATTAGGAGGGGATATATTAGGGCTTATGTGTATTTAATTAGGACCTTTTATGTTTAATATGTTTAGGTAATAATTTAATTACGTTTGTTCATAATATTTGAAACTTCGTTAAATGCTCGACATGATTGAATTTAAATAACCTATTTAAAACTACGTTAGTTGTTTATCACAAACGAGATATTAGTTAATAAACTCTTTTATTAATCACGTATTTAAAAATAAGCTATTTAATTTTTAAAACCAAAATGTTTTGTCTTTTTAATAACACGTCTTTTATTATATATACAATCCTGACTTAATCAAAAACTCCTTTTTCATTATCTCTACGTTTTTTATGACTTGAAAAAAAATCATTGTGGTGGTCTAATTATTTCCCAACATATCCAACCACGCATATAAATAAAATAATAAGCCGAGCTTCTAGTAATGTGTTCGATTTCATTCTAGTCATTGAACGACAACCGGACCGGTCTAAAGAGACACAAAACAACTCTTATCTTGTAGCTCTCACTTACTCAACTTACAAATGCACAATTCAATTTAATATAAGTAAATATGGGTCCCTCGCTTATACTCCTTCATCTGTCAACAACGATACCCCCTCCTTCCAGAAACTATCGTTGTTGGAAAAAAAAAGTTCTGGTGAAGTCTCTTTTCTTTGTTCTTTTCATATCTTTCAAGGGGGCGCCGAGATTTTCGCGCATGTAGGACCAATGTTTTCAGAACCGAATCAGGCATTGAACCGAACGTCTTAGTGGTTTACTGGCGGCCCGATCAAACCGGATTCAAAACCGGACAACATCATAAATATTGTAAAAAAATTTAAAAAATTTAACATAAATTCTAGGAACTACAAAACGCTTCAATAGTTTAATTTAGTAATATACTTATTTTAATATTGATCCTTTGTATAAAATACATAAAATAACGACGTTTAAACCATGCTTTGTCAAACCCTCCACCTGCAACAAGGTGTAAACGATCATCCCATTTAAATTCTCCACTTACAAACTCTTCACTTGCAACAGTCTACCGTCCTCCATCTTCAAACTCTTTTCCTCAACCAGTCTACCGTCATCCCGATTTAAACCCTTCTCCTACACACCCTTTTCCTCAAGTAGGTGATGATCCAAATCCTCTTACGGATGCGGAGTAGAACTTGGTGCATGACTACATGATGGCTCAACTACAATTTGATCGACTCTGACTTGGGAGACCCAAATCCATTTCAATACATACCTTCATCTCGCAAACTACCGTTCTAACACAAGTTGTACCCAACTGGGCTAAAGGGTACAAAACCGTCTGGACTGAGGAATATGTACCTAGGTCGGACAAAGAAACGGATTATCCACCTTCCAATGACTCCGGACACCATTATCGACACGAGAAGTTGGGCGATCGTGATAGCGATTATGACGTGTCATCTCCTGGGTCCTTCCTAGGTGATTAGGAGGGGATATATTAGGGCTTGTGTGTATTTAATTAGGACCTTTTACGTTTAATATGTTTAGGTAATAATTTAATTACGTTTGTTCATAATATTTGAAACTTCGTTAAATGCTCGACATGATCGAATTTAAATAACCTATTTAAAACTACTTGTCAGTTGTTTATCACAAACGAGATATTAGTTAATAAACTCTTTTATTAATCACGGATTAAAAAATAAGCTATCTAATTTTTAAAACTAAAATGTTTTGTCTTTTTAATAAGACATCTTTTATTATATATACAATCCCGACTTAATCAAAAACTCCTTTTTCATTATCTCTACGTTTTTTATGACTTGAAAAAAAATCATTGTGGTGGTCTAATTATTTCCCAACATATCCAACCACGCATATAAATAAAATAATAAGCCGAGCTTCTAGTAATGTGTTCGATTTCATTCTAGTCATTGAACGACAACCGGACCGGTCTAAAGAGACACAAAACAACTCTTATCTTGTAGCTCTCACTTACTCAACTTACAAATGCACAATTCAATTTAATATAAGTAAATATGGGTCGCTCGCTTATACTCCTTCATCTGTCAACAACGATACCACCTCCTTCAAGAAACTATCATTGCTGGAAAAAAAAAGTTCTGGTCAAGTCTCTTTTCTTTGTTCTTTTTATAATTTTAAAGGGGGCGCCGAGATTTTGATGCATGTAGGACCAATGTTTTCAGAACCGAATCGGGCATTGAACCGAACGTCTTAGTGGTTTATTGGTCGGCCCGATCAAACCAGATTCAAAACCGGACAACATCATAAATATTGTAAAATATATAAAAAATTTAACATAAATTCTAGGAATGACAAAACGCTTCAATAATTTAATTTAGTAATATACTTATTTTAATAATGATCATTTGTATAAAATACATAAAATAACGATGTTTAAACCATGCTTTATCAAACCCTCCACCTGCAACAAGGTATAAACGATCATCCCATTTAAATTCTCCACTTACAAACTCTTCACTTGCAACAGTCTACCGTCCTCCATTTTCAAACTCTTTTCCTCAACTAGTCTACCGTCATCCCCATTTAAACCCTTCTCTTACACACCCTTTTCCTCAAGTAGGTGATGATCCAAATCCTCTTACGGACGAGGAGTTGAACTTGGTGTATGACTACATGATGGCTCAACTACAATTTGATCGACTCCGACTTGGGGAGACCCAAATCCATTTCAATACATACCTTCATCTCGCAAACTACCGTTCAACACAAGTTGTACCCAACTAGGCTAAAGGGTACAAAACCGACTGGACTGAGGAATACGTACCTAGGTCGGACAAAGAAACGGATTATCCATCTTCCAATGACTCCGGACACCGTTATCGACACGAGAAGTTGGGCGATCGTGACGTGTCATCTCCTGGTCCTTCCTAGGTGATTAGGAGGGGATATATTAGGGCTTATGTGTATTTAATTAGGACCTTTTATATTTAATATGTTTAGGTAATAATTTAGTTACGTTTGTTCATAATATTTGAAACTTCGTTAAATGCTCGACATGATCGAATTTAAATAACCTATTTAAAACTACGTTAGTTGTTTATCACAAACGAGATATTAGTTAATAAACTCTTTTATTAATCACGGATTTAAGAAATAAGCTATTTAATTTTTAAAACCAAAATGTTTTGTCTTTTTAATAAGACATCTTTTATTATATATACAATCCCGACTTAATCAAAAACTCCTTTTTTTTATGACTTGAAAAAAAATCATTGTTGTGGTCTAATTATTTCCCAACATATCCAACCACGCATATAAATAAAATAATAAGCCAAGCTTCTAGTAATGTGTTCGATTTCATTCGAGTCACTGAACGACAACCGGTCCGGTCTAAAGGGACACAAAACAAATCTTATCTTGTAGCTCTCACTTACTCAACTTACAAATGCACAATTCAATTTAATATAAGTAAATATGGGTCCCTCGCTTATACTCCTTCATCTGTCAACAACAATACCCCCTCCTTCAAGAAACTATCGTTGCTGGAAAAAAAAAGTTCTGGTCAAGTCTCTTTTCTTTGTTCTTTTTATATCTTTCAAAGGGGTGCCAAGATTTTCACGCATGTGGACCAATGTTTTCAGAACCGAATCAGACATTGAACCGAACGTATTAGTGGTTTACAGGTCGGCCCGATCAAACCGGATTCAAAACCGGACAACATCATAAATATTGTAAAAAATATAAAAAATTTAACATAAATTCTAGGAACTACAAAACGCTTCAATAGTTTAATTTAGTAATATACTTATTTTAATAATGATCATTTGTATTAAATACATAAAATAATAAATAGTTTAATTATTTAATACTTAAATCTAAACAAAATTAACCACAAATTGAACTTTGGAAACATAAACAGGTTAGACAGCCTTCGTATACAAGATTTAAAATAATAAAATAACTCATCTTCATCACCTATTTTTCAGTTTCATCTTCTTCCCATTCTTCTCTTTTTTTACATTTTATAAACTTTAATAATGATTATCTATCCTCTCCTCACAAATCCAAATTATCTAATGTGCTATGAAGATTGAAGCAATATTTAAGAGATGGAGGAGGTGGTAAAAAAGAAAGGGAAAACGAAGTAAATATCATAATTTTGTAAGCACATCGATCTGACCGTTGAACCGCTGAGTCGTCATGAACTGCCGACTATTACAAGGCCTAACAATCCACCGTGAACCAGACCATTGCTATGAACAACTCCCGGTCGAATGGGTCGGACCGGATGGTTCAATCTGGTTTTCAAAACCTTGAGTATGAATGTGCAGGTGTTTCAATGGCCTCCTTTATCATTCATCATGTCCACATATCCAAATCTAAAAAAAACATCCAAATCTAATCATCATCTTACTTAGCCAACCGTACACCACCACCATCAACTCATTCCCATCATGCTATCCAAGAACCACCACCATTTTCTGATCTAAACCAACACCCTCAACAACCACCGATCAACCGCCACCTTCCCACACCATACCAACTACCTGCAGACTACCACAAACAACCACCATTCACTATCGTACCTTAACAACATCGAACCAACACATCTGATATCACTACTTCTGTTTCTGGCCTAATATTTTGTGTGACTCTATGGCTTTGTCTAACATGGGTGTTTTCTTTTTAATTTATGAATATAATAACTCTATTGTTTTTCATGTGTGAATCTTTTCGATAATTACAATTTTGTAAGTTTCCTACTTTCAGGTGAATGAAACATCCTTGTGTTCTTGAAATTGAACTAAAAAAGGCCTCGACTTTAGGTTCTTTATTCAATTTTCTTGAAGAATTTTGATGGGGTTTTCATCATTTTGGTGAATTTTAAGAAATTGGGTATTCATGAATCAAGGTTGTCTTGTTTTCCTTTGTTTTCTTTCCATGTGTTTTTTAAGTTAAATTTGGAAAAAAAATTTCATTCACTTCCAGATTCATAGATGGTGTTTCTTGAAGGATTTTGGTGGGTTTTCTTAATTTTTATGAAATTTAAGAAATAGGGTGTTCGAAAAGTTTCAAAGGTTTTTTCTCATTTACTTTGTACTATATTTGTATTAGGGGTAGCATAAATAGGTTTGGACCGATATTAACTGATAACTGGCCTGAAAAGACATCCAAACCAGACCGAACCGAATCTGGTAGGGTTGAAAATTGGTTCCAATATTTATACAATAATCGGGTCGGGTCGGGTCAGTCCAAAAACAGGGTAAAAATCGAGATCAAATAGCTGAACCGATTTATTAAAGATGTAATCCATAGGCTTTTTTTTTGTTTTGGTCTTTTGGCTCTAGGTTATTGGCTGGTATAAGTAGCCCATTTAAGATGATTGTTTTATAACCTTCTTAACTAATTCAGGGCCAAAACAAACCATCATTCATCATTCACTTTTTTGGTCATTAATTTATTGTGCTTAATTCTTTCATGGTAGTGTGCTGAATTCATCATTTGTTTACATCTTTTGATGTTTTTATGTGTTTGGCAATGAAAATAGGAAATATATCACACACATCAACATTTGGTAACATGTTTTGTCAAAAAAATCTTTCAGACGTTTTAACGAACACTTGGTATTTTGGTAACTATGAATATTAGACTTTATCATGAAACAAAAACAATTATATATCACAAAAGTATTTGCAGGTCGTTGAAATAAATTCAAAGTAGGCTTCACAATTGACAATGAATAACAATTAAAGGAATTGAAACATAGAAAAAAACAATGTAATGGAATTCGTACCTTCAATTTGATTGAATGGATTGAAATTAAGGACCCCATTGCTTGATTCCTAAATGCCATACACGATACACCCTAGTTCAATAATTCATTATGGTGGTTCATGTAGTTTCTTGGTGGCTTCAACAGCTTCAACTTATGGGTTTAACATGAGACACATATAGGGTGGGGTATTATACTTAGGACCGAGATACCCGATATAAATAACCGGAACCGACCCTATATTTAGGGTATGTAAATCGGGTATGATATTATGGTCGGGTCGGTTCTCGGGTCAGGTCGGGTAATAACAAATGCTCACCCCTAATTTGTATAAAAATAAATATAGAAAATGTAACATTAAACATAAAGTTTTACTTTAACTATTTGTTTTTTATTTGTTTTAAAAAAATTTAGCGGCGACTCGCTCAGCAACCGCTCACTCACTTTTGTGGGTGGTTTGGTGTCAGTTTTGGACCAAAGTTGAACTTGTAATCACAGCAGAGGTAGGAGAAGATCCATGGGCGAAGCTTTATTGAGGGTGGGGTCTCCTAACCCCACCGATTTTTCGATCTTCATGTTAATCATGTTACCGATAATTTCTGAAAAAATAGTATAAAATATTAGATTTTTAGGAGTCCGACCTCCACGGATTTGGATTTTGAGAATCCGGCCCCCACTGAGTTTATGTTCAAACTCTGCTACCGAGAAGATTGGTTCTTTGACTGCGTCTTCTTCGGAAGAAGATAACATCTTCAAACAGTCGTAGAACACAAGATCCTTTATTTTGTGAGGGTTTTTTGTGTTAAATGTATGAGAACGAGGTGGCTTATATAGAGTTTTTTTTTTCTTTTTGTCTTGTTTAGACAGATAAAGTTGATTTTGATCAGGAGCTTTTAAGAAATCTTTATAAATATAAATTTTAGATATGAAGATATTTTCAAGGTAAAGAACAATCAATGAAAGCAAATGTAAATATAAAGGATGAAAAATGTAATTTTACACTTTTAAATTTAAATTTGCTTTCTACTTTCTAAAGCAACTAAAATAAGTTATAAGAATCTAAATTCATTAAAATTTATTTACTTTATATTATATTATTATAAAAAATTAAATATAGAAAATGTAATGTTAAAAATAAAGTTTTACATTAAATATTCATTTTTTATTTGTTTTGTTAAATAAGAAATTACAAATACATAAATTTCAGTAAGTTACAAAACATATAAAAATTATAAATGCATTATATTTTTGGTGTTTAATAAGCGTTTACTGTAATACCGTGTAAAATCATGTTTAATAGTATAGTGACACGTGTTGTATTTTAAATATAGTCTATTAAAGACTAATAAGGACTAAAGGTGTCAACATGCTCAACCTGAGCCTCTGAGTGACGATCCGATGTCAACATGCTTAAATCATTAGCCTTTGAGTGACTGATACATTAACATGCTTGAAATTCAGCCTCTGAGTGACTGATATGTCAACATGCCCAGCCTCTGAGTGACATAGGAATCAACATGTTTATAATAAGCCTCTGAGTGATCCTTTGTGAAGTCCTAACTCTCATACGTGCCATTTGTTGGACGAGAGGGTTCAATTTTGTAAATATGTGAAAGTTGGATAATGGAGGGATTAAAAGTGTCAACATTTTAATTTATCCCTCTGATTGACCTTTTAACGAACCGAGAGCTCGACAATGTCCGGGCATAATCCCGGGTGTGCCAAGTATTGGCTACGGAGGGCTAAAAGTGCCAAAAAGGTGTTTTAAAAGGTTTTTATAAGCTTTATAAAGTTAAGGGGCTAAAGTGTCAAAATTTGAAACTGGCCTTTGGGCGGTCGCGGGCCGCGAGAGACCAAGCCTGGATCCCTCGTTGGGCGCGAGAACAGGTCTGACGCAGAAAATTGTTTGGCAGCCAAGCAAAGCTCCAAAACCATTTAAATTCGAAACCATGGACTTGTAATCAGCTATGCCACGTTTTGGTACACTTGTAAGCTTCCTCTTACACACCTAAACACCTGGCTTCACCTCCTTTGAGCTCTCTAACTATAAATAGGAGATCAAGTTCACCATTTGAACTTGGACATTTCTAAATCATAACTCTTCTCCCTCCTCTGGAAGTTCCTAGCCGAAAGGAGCATCCAACTTAGTTCTCTTGCATTGTAGGAACCTCTTGTAAGTATTCCTTGCTCTTGCATTTTCGTTTATAGGCTTTTATAGCCAAAAGTCAAGCGTTTTCGTAAAACGCTTTGACTTTCGGTTAAGACCATTATGGTCCAGCCATTGTTCGAAATGAATATGGCTAAGTGATCGTAATAAGGTAAGTGTTAGTCCCTATAAAGGGCACCTCCTGAATATCACGTTTGTTAGACCAATTGACGTGTCAAAGTTATGAAAATAAAAAGTCAAACATGCCATTTTTCGGAAAAATCATAAATTGATCTTATATATGTTATGAAACCTGTTTTGACACTTAAACAAGTTGGTAATAATTATTAGAACACGTAATAACATGTTCGGCTCGTCAATTTCAGTTCTAGGGTTGGTTCGCAACCGAAAGTCGCAAAGTTTGACTTCTGCTTTGACTTTCGATTCTGACACGATTTAGATTAGTTACTTACTGATCTAAAGTTGCATTATAATCGTAATATAATGTAGCATAACCCTCTGAGGTTATATTACATGATCATAATCAGAATCCAAGTTTATGCGCAAGTTCCATAATTATGCCATTTTTGACCAAAATGCCCTTTTTACATAAAACAAGGTTTTAAATGGTAATGAACTTGAAAATGAGTTTCCTACTGATGTAATATTATAAGTAAGATTATTTGAGATGTTAAACCAAGTTATAAACTGAGTTTTCAAACAAGTCCTTAAACTAAGTCAATAAATGACGGTTTTAGCCCTTGTGGCTTATAAAATGGTTTTAATCAAATATTTTCAAGGTAAATCATTTACCTACTGATAGGTTATATTAAATAACATGTTTTAAACATTCTGACCTTAATATCAGTTTTCGTAAACATCGCTTAAAAATGTCATTTTACGACATAAGCGCCGTTTCGACGCATAGTATGGTTTTAAACCATATTATTGACCAAGACTTTATACCTATTGATTTTATAACTTATTTTAAACATATTTACAGTAGGTACATGTTATAAACTCAGAATCCCAAATAATTTATAAACTATGTGTAAAATGACCAAAATGCCCCTTCGGTGCATAGTTTGGTCATAAAAGATAATTTACACATATAATTGATATCCTAATGATATTATATCATAAATAAAATATTTTTCCTGAATATTCATGAATATAAACTTAAAATATGTTCAAGTTCCTTTTATAGGGTATATAATTACCGAAATGCCCTTATGAGGCATAGTTTCGTTTTAAAACCATAATGGACATACAAGTTGATATCCTACTGATATCTTAACTTATTTTAATTATAATGGCATATAGAACTTGTCCATGACTTATCCGGTTACCCGATATCGCTATTATGCGCACAGTTACGTATATGTAACTATTTTACGGAATTTAACCGAAACGGGTTTAACCTTGTCATTTAAGTTTCAAAATCAATAATGTTTATAGTTTACCCATATTATACAAGTTAATTACTTGTCGGGATTAAACTACTTTATATCCGATCATCGTTTAATCAAGCGTTATACGTAATGATCATGTACACTATTCGGTTTATAAGACCGTTAGTATTTAATTGGCTAGCTTATGCCATAATCCAGACTAGAGCCTTCCGGTAAATGCTATCTGCACTTGGAACTTTTGTACATGGCTGAGTTATTTAAAAATAAAAGAAGAAGACTAGCTCAGGTAAATACTCTCGACTTATTTTCCCTATATGGGCTTGGGATACGGTAAATTATTACTGCTTGGTCCAAAATGAGGTCAATCGAATGCCCACTTGTGGCTAGTAAACCCCATATTTTGTTTTAATCAGTTTTGTTTGATAACTTAAACATCGGGGGTTAAATTACCGTGTCCTGGATATCCTCGACTCAATACATTAGTTATTGGCCACGACCTTAGCACGGGATATAGGCATACACCATTTGATGCTCATATGCAATATGCCCAAGACGTTGGGGATGACTCATTCGTGAGTCCTGAGTGGTGTGTATTTAATCATGTCTCGGTTTCTGTCCCGGGCCCTGTATGTATTTACAAACATGTGAATCTGATATAAGGTTGCAAGGTCAACTTTCCCAAGTTAATAAAAGATTTTGTGCCGTTTTGCACCTAAAACCATTTTAAAGTTTTCAAAATGAGTCAGATGGGTGTATTTACCAGCGTAAGGTGACGTATCATCCAATGGCTAAACTGCAGGTACGATACGAAATAGGCCGGAAGCTGCTCGGTTGTAACGCCTCGTGTTTCCGTAAAATTTATTTTAGGAAATACGTGTCGTACCACTGAATTATTTATTCGTCTAATTTATTATCATTATTATTATTTATTTAGTTATTATTTTATAGATAATAATAACAATAATAATAATAACAACAACAACAATAATAACAACAACAACAATAATAATAAACAAAATAAATTATGCGTTTTATGAAACTTGTACTTGAAATCAGATCTTGTCGGTTCGTTCGGGCCACTCAAAAACGTTAGAACGGGTTAACGGACCTTGGCCCAACCCACCACCTAAACCTAACTAAACCCTAAACCTAATTAAAACTATATATACACACACACACCACATAAAACACACACGCACACACTGATACTCCACACACACTCAGACAACTCTCTCTCCCTCTCAAACATCCGGCCGGCGATTTAGGTTTCCGGCGAACTCTTCCGGCGCCGCCACTCCGGCCGATACCACTCTCCTTCCTTTCTCCGGCTAACACCCACAACTCCCTCACCTCCCCTCTCTGCCTCAAACAACCACGCCAAACCCTCATACCTTCATCCCTGCTCGTTGAAACCGACCGCTACGGTGGTGGCGGCGTGCAATGTCGAACGGCAAAGAAGAGGAGCCGCGCGGCGGAGAATTGGCTTGACTGAAGTCACCCGAGGACCGCGGCGGGGTAAGAGGAGGTCGTTTCGTCAATTTACGCTCGTTTCCGGTTGTTTGGTCCAGATTTAACCCGATTCGGGTCATGCTTCAGTCCGGTTCGAGCCATGGTTCGAATCAGGTCATTTCTGGTTCAATTCGAGTCCAGTTTTGAGTTTGAGTTATGTCGGCTTTGGCTCCAGCTCGTTCCGCTTGGTTTGGTACAGCAGCGGTTCAGTTCCGAGTTTGAGTTTCCGGTTCAGTTTCGACGTTCAAGTGCTCGTTTTAAGTGCATTCAGTTCAGTTCACGGCTCGGGTAGTTCGGTTCATTTGGGAACGACACGGTTCAGCTTCGACTCAAACCGAGTCAACTCAGTCAACCACTGGTCAACTCGACACGGTCATCCACCAGGCTCGGTAAAACTTTAAAACGACTCATTATTTATTTTGTTTATATTGTTTCTCTTATATTTAAACAAACCGAGTCCAAATCGTTATAATTAGTGATATCTTTACATTTTGACACTTTAAATAAATTTATTATTGAACTGGAATTATTGGTGAGTTTTGGAAAATTTTATCGATAACTAACGTTGTTGAGATCGTCCTAAAACAGAGGAAAATCTGCCCGTTTCTCGACAAATATGTACATACTAATATTTTCGACGAAATAAATATATGCATTCAATTTATCTTTTCAAAAATAAATAAATAAATAAATAAATAAACAAACCTATGTCTATTATATTTTTTCGCCAATATATATATATATATATATATATATATATATATATTGTACTGTTTGTCAAAACATATATAATGTTTTCCATGTTTCATCGAACTAGATATAGAAATATACATACCTTCTACAAATTAGCGCTACGCTAAGGAAAGTATCAAAACCTCTCGAATTTAATTAATTTTTACAAATATATAAATATATATTCATATTATTAGCGCTTCGACAACCTCTATTGTATATATACTTTCGTTATCCATGTATGACGACTTTGGAGTTGCATTACCAAACTCTTCACTCCTCGCGGGATTTCCAAAGAATGCGTTGCGAAATTGTGAGCATACTCGACCCCCTTTTTTTTACACTTTAAAGCATTTTGGGGTGCAACATGTATAAATTACAAAATTTATTTTTAACAAGATTAAATGTGTTCCCAATACCAAACGGGTTATCAATTACACTTATGTGGATTATATGTGTTAGATTAAACTCGTTTATACATGCTACTTGTTACGTTTGAGTTGTTTATGCTTATTAGTTTTAATTTATATTCTCACGACATTGTTATGATTATGTTACTATGCATGCTAGTTAAGGAATTCAATTATATGCTATTATTATGTGAGAGTCGTCTACATATATATGCGATTCAGCTTTATTATACTCCCGTCATGATTGAAATAAACTCTTACACTTAGATTTTATTTTCAAACTTGTATGCTCGCCAATACTTTTGTATTGATCTACGCTTTTAATACATGTTGAAGGAAAGCTGATGATGCAAGAAATCTAGTAGGATTGCTTAGATACACGCCTAGATTAATTTATCTATTTTGATGTTATGTCGTTTTGAAACAATTGTTGACTATTATTTGGAATTTTTGTGTGACAATTTAGTCTTGAATGAAATTTGAATTTAATCTATATTGTCACATAGCGTTATGAAGTTTTGAGCAATTTGTTCGTCTCATCCCGATGTTTCCGCCATCGGTTGGGGTGTGACAGATTGGTATCAGAGCCATAACTATAGGGAATTAGGTAGAATTGCCATGTTCGACCTAGTCTATAGTTTAAGTACCAT
This sequence comes from Scalesia atractyloides, assembly GCA_947069175.1. Taxonomy (NCBI): domain Eukaryota; kingdom Viridiplantae; phylum Streptophyta; class Magnoliopsida; order Asterales; family Asteraceae; genus Scalesia; species Scalesia atractyloides. The sequence continues at coordinate 6,963,194 of CAMTDV010000011.1, forward strand.
ACTCTTGACCATTTGTGATACTTGTCTAAATTATTATTCTTTCTATCATGCTCCTCCCCTTCTTGTCTTAAAACTTACAATATGTCTTTCCTAAGACATGAAACACAATACATATTTGTGAGAATATTCTTGTTCCACAATCGAAATAACTAATCAAAACAGGGGTGATTCCGCCATTGGTGACAAATTTCAATCCACTATCAAGTCAGGAGTGATGTCCATATCTTGATGTGAGTTTCTATTTCGTAATCTAGTGGATCTTTATTGACGATTCGAGATTATATCTTGATACGTTCAATAAACCACAATTTGGGGGACGAAATTGTCAAGCCAGGATTGACATCCACACCTTGATGACTGGTCCCGCTCCTCAATTTTCAATCTCGCCAAAGTTTCGTATTTTTCGATCAAATTAGGGACATGCACTAAATGGAAGGGTAAAGTACCGTTAATTGCTTGGGGACGAGAGTATTATACCTATTAGGCCAAATCATGTCTCCCTAATTCGAAAGGACTTACGAGTCACTTTGGAATAGTCGAAGTTTCTAAAACCGAAACACTCCAACATTTTAACAAGCCTCTCTTTTATGCTATCTTACATTTTATGCTATATAATTCCTTCAGTTTTTTTTCAATGTCACACTATACTAAAATCGAATTTATGCACGACAAACTTCGCATTTATACTAAATCTATTACACAATGATTCTGTAGGTGCATACTAAACATCATACTTGATTTGGGATTACTGGAACATTATATGTGATAAACTCGTTATAAAACCACACCTTACATGTGTAGCACTATGCGTAGTGCTATAGGAGTAGCGCATCGCCCTTGAGACTTGGGGTCATGTTAAGTAAACTGTTTCATACTAAGTAAACTATTTTACACTATGTTTCGACAATATTGACTAGTCAACATTGCGTACACGATGGTTTGACTTGTTTATTCACATGTTTATGTGGTAGACTCGTCATTAACTCTGATCAAGCCACACCTTAACATGTATAGCGCTTGTGTAGCGCTATATGAGTGACGCCCGCCCGTATTCTTGAGGTCATGTTAAGTAAACTATTTTACACCCTCTTCGTTTTGATGATGATGGGTAGTCTACATTGCAGTACACGATGGTTTGACCTGTTTATTCACATGCCAGTAATCCGTTAATCTTGGTTAAACTAAAATATATCATCTGTATTGTACACGAATGTGCGAATACGCGCACTTACACTTATACTCATACCTATACAGTATACTCTCTCATACTTAAATACAATTATACTTACATAATTGAGACTCTATATACGCTATCAGACTTACTCGTAATACACAAACAAGCCAGATTATGACACGGAACGTAACATGGCATCGACTAACGAAACGAACGTAATATGGTATGAACATGGTGGATACGCCGCTGGTACTTCCTATATATAAGTGTTAATACCATATTACTAAGGTTTCGTAAAACGTGCCATGAGAAATTCAGTGTTTCACTGCTATGTTTAATGCAAACCTTAATCACTCACCACCTAATTCACAATTATACCCGCATACTTCGAAATGTGATTATTTCTTTCCTAAGCCTTCCTCTTGAATGAATTTCGGGACGAAATTCCCTAAAGTAGGGGAGACTATAACGCCTCGCGTTTCCGTAAAATTTACTTTAGGAAATACGTGTCGTACCTCTGAATTATTTATTCGTCTAATTTATTATCATTATTATTATTATTATTTATTTAGTTATTATCTTATAGATAATAATAACAAAAATAACAACAACAACAACAACAACAACAATAATAATAATAAACAAAATAAATTCAGCGTTTTAGGAAACTTGTACTTGAAATCAGATCTCGTCGGTACGTTCGGGCCACTTAAAAACGTTAGAACAGGTTAACGGACTTGGCCCAACCCACCACCTAAACCTAACTAAACCCTAAACCTAATTAAAACTATACACACACACACACACCACATAAAACACACACGCACACACTGATACTCCACACACACTCAGACAACTCTCTCTCCCTCTCAAACATCTGGCCGGCGATTTAGGTTTCTGGCGAACTCTTCCGGCGCCGCCACTCCGGCGATACCACTCTCCTTTCCTTTCTCTGGCTAACACCCACAACTCCCTCACCTCCCCTCTCTGCCTCAAACAACCACGCCAAACCCTCCTACCTTCATCCCTGCTCGTTGAACGACCGACCGCTACGGTGGTGGCGGCGTGCAGCGTCGAACGGCAAAGAAGAGGAGCCGCGCGGCGGAGAATTGGCTTGACTGAAGTCACCCGAGGACGGCGGCGATGTAAGAGGAGGTCGTTTCATCAGTTTACGCTCGTTTCCGGTTGTTTGGTCCAGATTTAACCCGATTCGGGTCATGCTTCAGTCCGGTTCGAGCCACGGTTCGAATCAGGTCATTCTGGTTCAGTTCGAGTCTAGTTTTGAGTTTGAGTTATGTCGAGTTTGGCTCCAGCTCGTTCCGCTTGGTTTGGTACAGCAGCGGTTCAGTTCCGAGTTTGAGTTTCCGGTTCAGTTTCGACGTTCAGATGCTCGTTGTAAGTGCATTCAGTTCAGTTCACGGCTCGGGTAGTTCGGTTCATTTGGGAACGACACGGTTCAGCTTCGACTCAAACCGAGTCAACTCAGTCAACCACTGGTCAACTCGACACGGTCATCCACCAGGCTCGGTAAAACTTTAAAACGACTCATTATTTATTTTGTTTATATTGTTTCTCTTATATTTAAACAAACCGAGTCCAAATCGTTATAATTAGTGATATCTTTACATTTTGACACTTTAAATAAATTTATTATTGAACTGGAATTATTGGTGAGTTTTGGAAAATTTTATCGATAACTAACGTTGTTGAGATCGTCCTAAAACAGAGGAAAATCTGCCCGTTTCTCGACAAATATGTACATACTAATATTTTCGACGAAATAAATATATGCATTCAATTTATCTTTTCAAAAATAAATAAATAAATAAATAAATAAACAAACCTATGTCTATTATATTTTTTCGCCAATATATATATATATATATATATATATATATATATATTGTACTGTTTGTCAAAACATATATAATGTTTTCCATGTTTCATCGAACTAGATATAGAAATATACATACCTTCTCTAATGCAACCAGCGAAACATTCTGTCTCTAATAGACACTCACCCTCACATTTCCAAAATTCTTACCACTCGCACCACTCCTACCATTCTCACCATTCCCAGTCTCATCACTCCTACCACGAAGAATTTAACCCTAATCATTACTTAAACACGCCTCCAGTTGATCAAAATCAGTTGGACCAGCCACATCCTATGGACGAGGACTCCGACCAAGAAATGCTGCCGTCGGGATCTAATATGCATCCCATTGAAATTTCGAGCAATTCAAACTCATATGCCGGATCGCCCTACCAAGGTCCTAATGAGTGGGACCAATACTGGAACCAATTTACTTTCGCTCACACTCCTTCTCACCACTCTCAACCACCTCCTGTTCAAGAAGATATCCACATGGAACCCGTGGACCAACCTCAACCACCAACTAAACCACCAAGAAGAAAGCGTTGAGCACGTATGACGGTGCGTGCCGGACAAAGGTCGGGATCGCTACCACCTTTGCTCAACTCCTACCCCACAATTCAAGAGGACTCATGTAACACCCTGTAAAAATCGTGTCCAATAGTATAGTGACACGTGTTATATTTTATATAAATGTCTGTTAAAGACCAATAAGGACTAAAGGCGTGAACATACTCAAGATTGGGCCTCTGAGTGATGAACCGATGTCAACATGCATAAATAATAGCCTCTGAGTGACTGATACGTCAACATGCTTAAATCATTAGCCTCTGAGTGACTGATACATCAACATGCTTTAAACTTGGCCTCTGAGTGACTGATATATCAACATGCTTTAAACTTGGCCTCTGAGTGACTGATACATCAACATGCCTAGCCTCTGAGTGACATCGGAATCAACATGCTTATGATAAGCCTCTGAGTGATCCTTTGTGAAGTCCTAACTCTCATACGTACCATTTGTTGGACGAGCGAGTTCAATTTTGTAAATATGTGAAAGTTGGATAATGGAGGGATTAAAAGTGTAACATTTGTAAAAATCGGGTCTTCAAAACCCGCTCCGTTTTGTAATCAAGTACCAAGTTATAAAAGTTACATTAAATATTTATGATTATTTTGAGTTAAAACGATACATAATTAATAAATAAACTAAACTATAAAAATTATATTTGATAAAAAGTTAAAAAAAAATAAATAAAAAAAATGAAGCTGCCGGGACTCGAACCCGGGTCAGCCAAGACACTTCAACAACTTAACACTCACTCCCAAGACCACTCCGCCACATTGTGTTTTCTGCTAACTCTAGGAACACAAATGAAATTTATACGCAAACTCAGTTATAACCGATGGCGCCATCTGAGAAACGGTAATCGGCAAACCAAGCGTCAAATCGTTGTTTATCTCACACATTCAGTTTATAACCGATGCACGACGGTTTTTAATCAATCGGAAATTGATTAAACTTAAAGACTCATCATTGTTGGTTTTAAAACCGAAAAAAAACATCAAGTTCAGAATTACACAAACTCCAGACCACTCTCGCGATTCAGAGATATCATACCAATACTCCATTTCCTTTTTGTCGCATTTTCAGACCATCAGAGCGCCTAAAACAGCTCGCCGGAATTCTCTGCAAAAGTCGCCGGAAAACCGTATTCAACTCAAACCGGTAAAATACTTCTACTTTACGGTTTCAATCTATTGTTAGAACCTTACTAACATTAACCCATCGCTCAAAATCAACCACAGACGACATTGCTGGACTTTCTGTGTTCGCCGGAGAATTTCTGGAATTGTCGGAAACTCGTTAATTACCGGTATGCACATTCCAACGTACTGATAATCAATACTCATTAGTTCAATTTCACATCTAATCCCTTAAACCTGTTAATTGATTCTCACAGCCGAAGGTTTCAAAAACAGAGCCGACAAGTTTCGTCGGACTCTCTGAAGAAGACAACCTGTTCGGTATCTTCTTTCCCTAAACTTTTCGGTTCAATGCATTCAAACTGGACATCATGTTTATTAACTAAATTAATCACGAATCGGTTGTTTGATTGATGTCTGCGTTTGTAATGAAGAAGACGAGTTCAGTGATGACATAAGATTAATTAAAATCGGAATTATAAACGGGTTAGACACACAGTCCAGCGGCGGACTGTGTGCAAACAAAAACTATACACGTCCCGAGTTCGATCCATGCTAACACGCACACCTTGTGTAATAAAATGCCTTTTTGATCAAAAACTAAACCGGGCTAACTCAGATAGTTGATAAGTATAATAAAAACCGAGATAATAACCGGGTTAGACACACAGTCCAGCGGTGGACTGTGTGCAACACGAACCACACGTCGCGCGTTCGAAACCCGTCACGAGCACCGGTCCGATTGAATCAAAATGTTTTTGCGAATAAAGGAAATTCGGTTAAAATTGAATAAGTGTATAAATATAATTAAGAACGAGATTATTTCGGGTTAGACACGTAGCTCAGTTGGTAGAGCTGCGTGCACGCGAACGGGAGGTCGCCGGTTCGAATCTCACCCGGCGCAGATTAATTCGCTGACCGAACCGGTCAACGGTCAACGGTCAACGGTCAACGCTAAAAAAATAATATTTTTTTTAGATATTTTTATTTATTTAATTTAATTTAATTTAAAAATCAATTAAAAATACTTAAAAGTAACATTTTTAAAGATAGAAAATAGCCATAAACTCACAAAAATATATCTAAAAATTTCATTAAAATCCTTAATAAAATCCATCCATTTAATATATTTTTCCATTATTATTTAGGTTAGTATTCCTTGTTGATCCGCTCATCTAATTCGTGCGCATCTCACCATCTCCAATCCAACGCACCCAATGTGAGTGAATCTTACAAATTCCCCGTTTTAATCACGTTTTGGGGTGTATCATGTGTCTTTGTATATATATATATTATTACTAAACCATTGTGCATACATCATATCATGAACTTGTGTATTCAGTTTGTTGCTGTTAAGTAGTTATCATTGGATGCAAATTATTATTCAGTACATGCAATTTCATAGGCCGCCGCTCCCCATTACATTATGAGCGTTGAGCATGTTCCCCATTTTATTATGCGGTTGAACCTGGCGTGCCCACATACGATCGGCTCCGTTTGATTGAGCCTTGATAGCACAGACATTTTCATTTTCAGTACATGCAATACGATCGGCTCCGTTTGATTGAGCCTTGATCGCACAGTTTCATTTATGTTATTTACAGTATGATTTTGGTATGTTCATGTATGATGCCATGTGTTATTATATGTTATAGTTGTGACTGCTATTTGCCATTACTTGATTATTTACATTTGTTCATCTATGATTATGCACAAATTTTCATTGATAAACTAACAATTAATTATTTAATAAATGTTTATCTAATAAGGTTCACTCGCCAACTTATGTTGACCCAAAAACTCCCATTTTACACATGATACAGGTGAAGCAGCTGCAGCTAGGAACACATAGGATTTGGACTAGAAGAATAAAACGATTTAGTGTTGGGATTGTTATGCTTGGCTTATTTTCCTTGTATTGAATGAACATGTTTGGATGTTTGAAATGTAACTTTGACTTTATTAAATATGAAACATATTAGTAAATGTCATGAGCTTTGGTGATAACCCAATTATGCCCCGACTCTTATTCCGCTGCGGGTCGGGGTGTGACAGATTGGTATCAGAGCCATGACTATAGGGATATAGGATAGGTTATTAGACCCTTAGAGCCTATACTATAGTCGATTAGAAACTTATAAGAATTTTGTGTGTTATATGCCAAATTTCATGATGTTTATATGTTTTATGTTAAATGTTACATTTGATATTGTGCAAGCATGTTCATAAGTATGTATTATCATATAATGCCTATCATGAAATCTTATGCTCATAACATATCACATCCATGAAAGCACACACCACATCATGATTGTTTTTACAATGATTTTCGTGTTTTCAAATCTCATCAAAGTGAGTTCTCATGACGGGCATGTAGTAACTGGAAGGGTACCAGTACCGGTAGTCGGAACGTCCTGTCTAGGCTGGCATTCGTATAAATCCAAAATAAAGGACCAGTTTGCCTACCTGGGGACTAACGATGAGAGTACGAAGTACCTATTAGGCCAAAGCATGCTATACCAAACGTCGTGTGAGCTAATCCCACTTTGAGTTGTCATTGTGTCTACACCTGGACACGTTCCGACCAAACATCTCATGAACATATTTTGTGGTTTGCATTCGGGGATGCAAGTGTTAAATTGCCAATACTAATGTGAATCCTACCAAGCCAATAGCCATGGGGGCCCACATGACTATGTAGGTGAAGGTATGGGGGACATTTGAGGCCCAACATGAGCGAACCCAAGACATCCTATGGATGTAGTTGCATTATTGATATTTATGTTATTTTCATTTTCTTAAAGACACATGACACCTAAAAAGACACCATAAACTCACAATCTTCTCATTTTATGATCCTGTAGATGTCGTCTAGACAGCAACGAAGGGGTAAAAGATCGGGAAGGTCTCAGGAACGTTTGGCCACTCAGATCGCGAAACAAATGGCCACGATATTGCCTGACATTGTGGTACAAGTACAACAAGCCCTTGCTACAAATCCTACAAACCCTCCCCAACAACAGGACCAGAACATTGACAACCCTCCTACCAACAAGTGCTCTTACAAACATTTTAAGTCCTGTGATCCTCCTAAATTTGAAGGGACCGAGGGTGTCACTGCTCTCCTACATTGGTTCGAGGAGATGGAAAACACCTTCCTAAACTGCGATTGTCCTGAGGATCGCAAGGTTCGATACGCCACCGGGAGACTACTTGGAGTAGCCCTCACTTGGTGGAACACTGAAAAAGGGAAGAGGGGAACTGAAGATGCGATGGCCTTAGCTTGGGAGGAGTTAAGGGAAATCATGACTAGGCGTTTCTGTCTTAGAAGTGAAATTAAGAAGTTAGAGGATGAATTTCATGCTCTAAAGCAAAAGGAGGGTGATCACTCTACTTACAACAAGAGGTTCTTGGAGTTGAACCAAATGGTCCCAAATTTATTCACTCCAACCTATCGTCTGATCGAGCATTATATTCGAGGACTTCCCTCGAAAATCCAAGATTCAGTTCTCAGCGTTTCACCAGTAACACTTGAAGCTGCCATGGAGTTAGCAACTGAACTGACCGAAAACCGAATTCGCAACGGGAAGTTCAAAGAAGAGAAGAAGAAAGCCCTGTTGAGGGACAAACTTCAAACCACCCCATTCCTTCCTCTAAGTTTGCTAACAAGAGGAAGCGTAACACCAGGAATTTTGCAGTTACCCAAACCAACACCCATATTCCTGCTGCACCCATTACTCAAGTCACTCCTTCACCCGCACCATACAGAAGACCCTAAACAGGCCCATTACCAAAATGTAACCGTTGTCAGTATCACCATTCCCCTGATCATCCTTGCCAATACTGCACCGGCTGCGGTCGCGCAGGACATACTGTTCAAAACTGCCGCATGCCTCAACGAACAAACCGCCGCCAACCTTTAACCCAAACCCACCAACAGTTAATGGGTCAAGCACAACAACCCCTACCATTTCCACCCACCCAACATTTAGCCCAAACATACTACCAACCCAATTATCCTATGGGCCAACCTATACGGGCTTGCTTCAATTGCGGCGACCCAAGTCATTTCAGAAACACATGTCCAAGGCTGGTTAATATTATTCATGCTCAGGCCCAAGCCAACCCAGTGAATCAAGCGAACCAAGCTCCTCCACCTGCAAGAGGAAGAGCTTTCAATATTAACGCGAACCAGGCCAGAGCTGACGGCAATGTGGTCAACGGTACGTTCCTTATAAATGGTAGATATGCCTCTATGTTATTTGATACTGGTGCGGATAGAAGTTTTGTGTCATTAGAATTTGAACCTATCCTAAGCAAAAATCGGGATAAGCTCACGGAATCCATAACGGTAGAAGTTGCGGACGGGAAACCAGTTTTATTAGACTCTATATTACGCAACTGTACACTCACCTTAAACGACTACGATTTCTCAGTCGACCTTATTCCTATGAAGCTGGGAAGTTTTGACATTATAATCGGTATGGATTGGCTCAGTCAACATCAGGCGGAAGTTGTACGTCGTGAAAAATTTATTCGTATTCCTCTTTCAAACGGTCAGACTCTTCGAATCATTGGAGAAACCTCGTCGAAAGGGCTCAGCTTAATGTCTTGTCTTCAAGCTCAAAAATATCTTCGCAAGAATTATGTCGCGTTTTTAGCCCATATCATCAAGAAGGGGACCACAGAGAAGAAACTTGAAGACATTCCTGTAGTAAAAGACTTTCCACAAGTTTTTCCTGACGACATTTCAGGACTTCCTCCAGTTAGAGACGTCGAATTCCGTATTGATCTTATACCTGGTGCTACACCAGTTGCAAAGTCTCCATATAGGTTAGCCCCCTCTGAAATGCAAGAGCTAGCCAGTCAATTACAAGAGTTGACTGACAAGGGATTCATACGTCCTAGCTCATCGCCTTGGGGTGCACCTGTCCTTTTTGTAAAGAAGAAAGATGGATCTTTTCGTATGTGCATCGACTACAGAGAGCTCAACAAGTTAACCATCAAAAATCGCTATCCCTTACCTCGCATTGATGATCTTCTTGACCAACTACAAGGTGCCAGCTGCTTTTCGAAAATCGATCTTCGATCTGGCTATCATCAGCTTAGAGTGCATGAAGAAGACGTCCCTAAGACTGCTTTTCGAACTCATTATGGCCACTATGAATTCATGGTTATGCCGTTTGGATTAACCAACGCACCAGCTGTCTTCATGGACCTAATGAACAGAGTCTGCAAACCTTACCTTGATCGATTTGTTATAGTTTTCATCGACGATATTCTTATTTATTCAAAATCTAAAGCTGATCATGAGCGTCATCTTCGACTCGTTCTTGCACTTCTAGAAAAGGAAAAGCTTTATGCCAAGTTCTCTAAATGTGAATTCTGGTTAAAAGAGGTGCAATTCCTCGGGCATGTAGTCAATGACAAGGGAATACATGTTGACCCTTCAAAGATCAAAGCAGTCCAAGAATGGCAAGCTCCACGTACACCCACTGAAGTAAGATCTTTTCTTGGACTAGCTGGCTATTATCGTCGGTTCATTTCAAACTTCTCTCGCATTGCTGTGCCACTCACGGCTTTAACCCATAAGGGAAAACCATTCGTATGGGGACCCAAGCAAGAAGAAGCTTTTCAAACTCTTAAAAAAAACTTTGTGATGCACCAATCCTCACTCTTCCTGAAGGTTGTGATGATTTTGTAGTCTATTGCGACGCGTCAGGGCAAGGATTAGGCTGCGTTCTCATACAAAGAGGAAAAGTCATAGCTTATGCCTCGAGACAACTCAAGACACATGAAAAGAACTACACCACTCATGACCTAGAACTTGGAGCCGTTGTATTCGCTCTTAAGATATGGAGACATTATCTCTATGGTACTAAGTGTGAAATATACACTGACCACAAGAGTCTTCAACATATCTTCAATCAAAAGAGTTAAATATGAGGCAACGAAGATGGGTCAAACTCCTGAATGATTACGACTGTGAAATTAGATACCACCCTGGTAAAGCAAATGTGGTGGCTGATGCACTTAGTCGAAAGGGTTATGCGAACTCCATTCATCTTCTATGTTCGCAAATTATAACCGACATTAAAGATCAAATTCGAGAAGCTCAACTCGTTTCAATAACAGAAGAAGACGTACGAAAAGAGATGTCCTGTGGAGCCGAGCTAAAACTTGAAACTAAATCAGACGGTATCCTGTATTACCTAGATCGTATCTGGATTCCTAACCACAACAATCTTCGTGAAACGCTTATGAATGAAGCTCACAAAACGCGATATTCTATACACCCAGGAGCTGATAAGATGTATCAACACGAACCACACGTCGCACGTTCGAAACCCGTTACGAGCACCGGTCCGATTGAATCAAAATGTTTTTGCGAATAAAGGAAATTCGGTTAAAATTGAATAAGTGTATAAATATAATTAAGAACGAGATTATTTCGGGTTAGACACGTAGCTCAGTTGGTAGAGCTGCGTGCACGCGAACGGGAGGTCGTCGGTTCGAATCTCACCCGGCGCAGATTAATTCGCTGACCGAACCGGTCAACGGTCAACGCTAAAAAAATAATATTTTTTTTAGATATTTTTATTTATTTAATTTTATTTAAAAATCAATTAAAAATACTTAAAAGTAACATTTTTAAAGATAGAAAATAGCCATGAACTCACAAAAATATATCTAAAAATTTCATTAAAATCCTTAATAAAATCCATCCATTTAATATATTTTTCCATTATTATTTAGGTTAGTATTCCTCGTTGATCCGCTCATCTAATTCGTGCGCATCTCACCATCTCCAATCCAACGCACCCAATGTGAGTTAATCTTACAAATTCCCCGTTTTAATCACGTTTTGGGGTGTATCATGTGTCTTTGTATATATATATTATTACTAAACCATTGTGCATACATCATATCATGAACTTGTGTATTCAGTTTGTTGCTGTTAAGTAGTTATCATTGGATGCAAATTATTATTCAGTACATGCAATTTCATAGGCCGCCGCTCCCCATTACATTTTGAGCGTTGAGCATGTTCCCCATTTTATTATGCGGTTGAACCTGGCGTGCCCACATACGATCGGCTCCGTTTGATTGAGCCTTGATAGCACAGACATTTTCATTTTCAGTACATGCAATACGATCGGCTCCGTTTGATTGAGCCTTGTGTCACACCCCGACCCGCAGCGGAAAAGGTGATCGGGGCATGATTTGGTTATCATCAAAGCTCATGACATTTATTATGCGTTTCATATTCATTAATACAATTTAATGGAAATTTACAATAAAGATTACAACATGTTCTAGCTATCAATCTAGGCATCTTTGTTCTCTTCTAAGGCATATCCTATGTTTTCCTTGCTTCAACCTGTTCACCTGTATCATGTGTAAAAGGGTTTTTGGATCAACATAATGTTGGCGAGTGAATCCTATGGAAAACATTTGAACAAATTTATTTAAATTGATTATGAAATATGTGCACAACCAAACATGAGTAAAAATAGATGTAACTTAATCAACAATCATAAGCTATCAAATGAAACACACATGAACAATAATGGAACATTAGAGGCACGCGATGCTCAACTCGTCTCTCACGAGGAACTGAGGGGCCTAATGAATGAATTGCATGAACATGATAATATGAATGACACAACTACAACCAATATAAACTCAATGATACACACATGAACAATAATGAATTTGATTTGAGGCACGCGTTGTTCAACTCGTCTCCCACGAGGAACTGATGGGCTTAATGAATGAGTTTCATATAATTTGACAAAAGGAGAATAAGTAGTCACAACAATATAAACAATCTAAGTTTAGGTCATGATGTGGTATGGCACAAGTTTAAATAAATAAGTTAATTATTTTCATAACACATGACACACCCCAAAACGTGTAATTTAAAAGGGGGAGTTGTAAGATTCACTCACAGTGGGTGCGTTCGGTTGATGATGTTGAATGCACGCGAAGTGGTTTTAACCACGAGTGAGATTAACCTAGATAAATCGCATTATGGTTTGGTAAGTAAACGGATTTTATTAATCTATTTTAGTAGGATTGTTGGGTGTATTTTTGTGAGTTTGAGGCTATTTTCTAACCTTAAAAATGTTATTTTTAACTATTTTTAATTGATTTTTAATTAAAATAATTAAATAAAAATAATAAAAAATTTTGACTTTTTCTGACCGTTGACCGTTGACCTGACCGTTGACCGGTTCGATTCGGAATATAGGTGCGCTGAGTGAGGCTCGAACCCGAGACCTCTCGTACGCGTGCACGCAGCTCTACCAACTGAGCTACGTGTCTAACCCGTTATATATCTGATTTTAATTATATATATATATTAATTAGTTTAAACCGAAAATCATTTTATTTTAAAAACAGTTTAAATCAATTCGGACGGTGCGCTCCACAGGTCTCGAACCCGGGACCTGTGGCTTAAACTAACACACAGTCCACCGCTGGACTGTGTGTTTAACATGTTATATAATCCAAATTTTATTATACTTAAATACAAGTTATTTGTTTTCATTTCTGACTTTATTTAAAAAGGTTAATAATCGTCCGGGTCGATGCAGAAGACCGGACTCGAACTCGTGACGTGCGATTTAAACATACACACAGTCCACCGCTGGACTGTGTGTCTAACTTGGTTATTATTCCGATTATCAATATACTTAACATATACCTGTGGCGACTCCGATTCGGTTAATAAAAAAAAATCATTTTTACTAAGGTGACGTGTGGGAAACGGGATTCGAACTCGAGACGTTTACGTTTTATGTGCACACAGTCCACCGCTGGACTGTGTGTCTAACCCGATTAATAAGTTGATTTTAATTATACTTATAAGATACCGAACTTCATCTTCTTCGATGAGTTTTAAGCAGGCTCGACAACTGACCGGTTCGAGGTTTTTAAAACATGTTCTTTAGTGTTTTCCAGTTCATTATGGTGAGATAAAGGTGAAAAGAAAAGGAAAATAAGCGAAGAGGTATACCGACTGGACCCTCTGTTTTCCGGCAGAAACTCCGGCGACAGCAATCACCTCCGGCGACGTGTGTCTTGCAGCAGCGAGTCTCCAGAAAGTTTACAAAATATGTGGGTAACTTCGGTATAAGTTTAGGAGGTTCAATAAGGCTCGGAATTGAGGAAACCGGTTTTCCGGCGATGAGCAGAGAAATTCTGGCGAGTGGAATTACGCCGAGAAAAGGTGTGGTTTTGAGCGAAAAGGTTTGCAATGGGTTGTGGGTGAATTTATAGGGAAAATCGAGATGTATTTGGTCTGATTTCCGACTGGATTCGTCGGTTATAAAAACTCCGGCGGTTATAGAAAGTGTCACGGACTCAAACGTCGGTTATAACCGATGTCCTAACAATAGTTTACGTTATAACTGAAAACATCGTTAAAAGCTCGCGAGATTACCGGGATTCCGACGACTGAACTTTTGGGCGCCGGTTTTGAATTCGTAACGTCATGATATCAATTAAATAATTCTAATATTTAACAAACAACATCCGTGGCGCAGTGTTCAGTGTTATGTGTTAAGTTTGTTTCCGGACCGCTCACTGACCCGGGTTCGAAACCCGGCAGAGGTATTTTATTTTTATTTTGCGATTTTTGACAGTTTTTCAAAAACTAATTATATATTCTTGTATAATAATTGATAATGTATCGTTTAAAATTATTTTGGGCATTTAATTCGCAACGAAATTTTTGACTGACTGTTCGGTTGATAAACAGAGCGGGTTTGGTAAATCCGTTTTTAACGGATGTTACACCTTGATCGCACAGTTTCATTTATATTATTTACAGTATGATGTTGGTATGTTCATGTATGATGCCATGTGTTATTATATGTTATAGTTGTGACTGCTATTTGCCATTACTTGATTATTTACATTTGTTCATCTATGATTATGCACAAATTTTCATTGATAAACTAACAATTAATTATTTAATAAATGTTTATCTAATAAGGTTCACTCGCCAACTTATGTTGACCCAAAAACTCCCATTTTACACATGATACAGGTGAAGCAGCGGCAGCTAGGAACACATAGGATTTGGACTAGAAGAATAAAACGATTTAGTGTTGGGATTATTATGCTTGGCTTATTTTCCTTGTATTGAATGAACATGTTTGGATGTTTGAAATGTAACTTTGACTTTATTAAATATGAAACATATTAGTAAATGTCATGAGCTTTGGTGATAACCCAATTATGCCCCGACTCTTATTCCGCTGCGGGTCGGGGTGTGACAAAAAGTGTCAACATGTTAATTTATACCTCTGAGTGACCTTTTAACGAACCGAGAGCTCGACAATGTCCGGGCATAATCCCGGGTATGCCAAGTATTGGCTACGGAGGGCTAAATGTGCCAAAATAGTATTTAAAATCGTTTTTATAAGCTTTATATAGTTTAGGGGCCAAAGTGTCAAATTTTAAAACTGAAATAGGGGCGGTCGCGGGCCGCGAGAGACCCGGCCTGTGTTTCTCGCGCCCCGCGAGAACAGACCTGCAGCAGAAAGTTTGTTTTGGAGCCCAAGCAAAGCTCCAAAACCATTAAATCGAAACCATGGCCTTCCTAATCAGCTATGCCACGTTTTGGGACACTTGTAAGCTTCTTCTTACACCCCTAGACACCTAGCTTCACCTCCTTTGAGCTCTCCAACTATAAATAGGTGCTTAAGTTCACCATTTCAACTTGCACCTTTATTATTCACTCTTCTCCCTCCTTTGGAAGTTCCTAATTAAGCAGTCCAACATAGTTCTTTTGCATCTAGGAATCACTGGTAAGTGTTCCTTTCTTGTGCATTTTCGTTTATAGGCTTCTATAGCATAAAGTCAAGCGTTTTACGTAAAACGCTTAGACTTTCGGTTAAGACCATTATGGTCCAGCCATTGTTCAAAATGAACATGGCAAAGTGATCATAGTAAGGTAGGTGTTAGTCCCTATAAAGGGCACCTCCTGAAGATCACGTTTGCTAGACCAATTGACGGGTCAAAGTTATGATATTAAAAAGTCAAACAGGCCATTTTTCGGAAAAATCATAAATTGATCTTATATATGTTATGAAACCTGTTTTGACACTTAAACAAGTTGGTAATAATTACTAGAACATGTATGAACATTTTCGGCTCGTCAATTTCAGTTCTAGGGTCGGTTCGCAACCGAAAGTCGCAAGGTTTGACTTCTGCTTTGACTTTCGATTCTGACCCGATTTAGATTAGTTACCCACTGATCTAAAGTTGCATTATGATCATAATATAATATAGCATAACCCTTTGAGGTTATATTACATGATCATAATCAGAATCCAAGTTTATGCGCAAGTTCCATAATTATGCCATCTTTGACCAAAATGCCCTTTTTTTTGCATAAAACAAGGTTTTAAATGGTAATGAACTTGAAAATGAATTTCTACTGAAATAATATTATAAGTAGGATTATTTGGGATGTTAAACCAAGTTATAAACTGAGTTTTTAAACAAGTCCTTAAACTATGTCGATAAATGACGGTTTTAGCCCCTGTGGCTTATAAAATAGTTTTAATCAAATCTTTTCACGGTAAATCACTTACCTACTGATATGTTATATTAAATAACATATTTTAAACATTTTAATCTGATCCAAATGTCAGTTTTGTAACATCCGTCAAAAACGGATTTACCAAACCCGCTCCGTTTATCAACCGAACAGTCAGTCAAAATTTTCGTTGCGAATTAAATGTCCAAAACATTTTTAAACGATCCGTAATCAATTATTATACGCGAATATATATTTAGTTTTTGAAAAACTGTTGAAAATCGCAAAATAAAAATGAAATGCTTCTGCCGGGTTTCGAACCCGGGTCTGTACCGAGTCAGTTCAACGACTTATCACCGCACACACAAACCACTGCGCCACATGTTCCGTTTGTTAATTAATAGAATCATTTAATTGATAAAGTGTCGTTACAAATTCAAAACCGGCGCCCAAACGGTTCAGTCGTCGGAATCCCGGAATTCTCGCGAGTTTTAACACCAATTTACGGTATAACGTAAACCATTAAACAGATATCGGTTATAACCGATGTTTGAAGTCCGCGACACTTTTCAAAACCGCCGGAAATTTTAAATAAACGAATGCAGTCCAAAATCAGACCAAATACATCTCGTTTTCTCCTATAAATTGACCCACAACCGACGACAAACACTTTCGCTCAAAAATCACACCTTTTCTCGGCGAAATTCCACTCGCCGGAATAAACCTGTTCGTCGCCGGAAAACCGGTTTCCCCACTGCTGAGTTTTTCTGAACCTCCTAAGTTTATAACGAAGTCACCCTTACTCTTTCCAAGATTTCCGGAGACTTGCTGCTGCAAGACACCTGACGCCGGAGTTGAATTCTGTCGCCGGAGTTCTGCCGGAAAACAGAGAGTCCTGTCGGTATACTTTCTCCGCCCAGTTTCTTTTCCGTTTCACTTTTATATTACCTTAATCAACTGCAAAACGCTAATAAAACTGATAAAAATCTCGAACCAGTCAGACTTCATCTCTGGTTGTTTTTCAGTGAAGAAGACGATGCACTTTCGTATCTTATAAGTTTATTTAAAATCATGATATTAATCAGGTTAGACACACAGTCCAGCGGTGGACTGTGTGCACATAAAACGTTAATCATACAAAGGTCTCGAGTTCGATTCCCGTCTCACACACGCTGCCTTAATAAAAACCATTGTTTTTGTTTACTGAACCGGAGCCACCTTAGATATATGTTAAGTATATTGATAACCGGAATAATAACCAAGTTAGACACACAGTCCAGCGGTGGACTGTGTGTTTGTTTATATCGCTGGTCACGAGTTCGAGTCCGGTCTTCAGCACCGACTCGGACCATTATCTCTTCTTTTAATTAAGGCAGAAAAGGAAATAAATAATTTGTCTTTAAGTATAATAAAAATCAAGTTATATAACATGTTGAACACACAGTCCAGCGGTGGACTGTGTGTTAGATTAACCCACAGGTCCCGGGTTCGAGACCTGTGGAGTGCAAGGCCGGTTCGTTTAAACTGTTTTTAGAATAAAAATGATTTTCTGTAAATTCTAATTAATGTATATATGAAATTAAAATCGGATATATAACGGGTTAGACACGTAGCTCAGTTGGTAGAGCTGCGTGCACGCGTACGAGAGGTCTCGGGTTCGAGCCTCACTCAGCGCACAATAATCTGCCATTGAACCGGTCAACGGTCAGGTCAACGGTCAAAGGGTCAGTCAACGGTCAGAAAAAAATAAAATATTTTTATTATTTTTATTTAATTATTTTAATTAAAAATCAATTATAAATACTTAAAAATAACATTTTTAAGATTAGAAAATAGCCTCAAACTCACAAAAATGCACCCAACCATCCTACTAAAATAGTTTAATAAAATCCGTTTACTTACCAAACCATAATGCAATTTATCTAGGTTAAATCTCACTCGTGGTTAAAACCACCTCGCGTGCATTCAACGTCATCAACCGAACGCACCCACTGTGAGTGAATCTTACAATTCCCCCTTTTAAATTACACGTTTTGGGGTGTGTCATGTGTTATGATAATAATTAATTTATTTATTTAAACTTGTGCCATACCACATCATGACTTAAACTTAGATTGTTTTTATTGTTGTGATTTACTTATTGCCATTAGTCAAGTCATATGAAACTCATACATTAAGCCCATCAGTTCCTCGTGGGAGACGAGTAGAACATCGCGTGCTTCATACCTATTTCATTATTGTTCATGTGTGTATCATTGAGTTTATATTGTTTGTAGTTGTGTTATTCATATTATCAGGCCCCTCAGTTCCTCGTGAGAGACGAGTTGAGCATCGCGTGCCTTTAATCGTTCCATTATTGTTCATGAGTGTTTTCATTTAACATCTTATGATTATTGATCAAGTTACATCTAATTTTACTCATGTTTGGTTGTGCACATATTTCATAATCAATTTAAATAAATTGTTCAAATGTTTTCCATAGGATTCACTCGCCAACGTTATGTTGATCCAAAAACCTTCTTACACATGATACAGGTGAACAGGTTGAAGCAAGGATAACATAGGATATGCCTTAGAAGAGAACAAAGAAGTTAGGTTGTTAGTTAGATCATGTTGTAACATTATTGTAAATTTCCATTTAATTTGTATTAATGAATATGAAACGTTTAATAAATGTCATGAGCTTTGATGATAACCCAATCATGCCCCGATCACCTTATCCGCTGCGGGTCGGGGTGTGACAAGTTTTCATAAACATCGCTTAAAGACGTCATATTACGACATAAGCCCCGTTTCGGCGCATAGTATGGTTTTAAACCATATTAATGGACTAAGACTTGTTACCTACTGATTTTAAAACTTAATTTAAAACATATTTACAATAGGTACTTATTATAAACTCGGAATCCCAAATAATTTATAAACTATGTGTAAAATGACCAAAATGCCCATTCGGTGCATAGTTTGGTCATAAAAGGGTAAAATACACATATATTTGATATCCTACTGATATTATATCATAAATAAATTATTTTTCCAGAATACTCATGATCATAAACTCAAATTTTATTTAAGTTCTTTTTATACAATACGAAATTATCGAAATGCCCCTATAAGGCATAATTTCATTTTAAAACCTCAACGGGCATACAAGTTGATACCCTACTGATATCTTAACTTATTTAAAGTATAATGGCATATAGAACTTGTCCATAACTTATCCGGTTACCCGATATCGCTATTATGCGCATAGTTACGTATATGTGACTATTTTACGGAATTCAACCGTAACGGATTTAACCATATCAATTTAAGTTCAAATCCAGAATGTTTATAGTTTACCCATATTATACAAGTCAAGTACTTTTAAACTACATTATATCTGATCATCATTTAATCAAGCGTTATACGTAATGATCATGTACACTATTCGGTTTATACAACCGTTAGTATTTAATTGGCTAGTTTATGCCATAATCCAGACTAGAGCCTTCTCGGTAAAAGCTATCTGCACTCGGTACTTTTGTATAAGGCTGAGTTCTTTAAAAATTAAAGAAGAAAGCAATCTCAGGTAAATACTCTCAACTTATTTTCCCTATAAGGGCTTGGGATATGGTAAACTATTATTGCATGGTCCATTGCATGGTTAACCTTCCTAAGATAATAAAAGATTTTTGTGTCGTTTGCACTTGAAATCATTTTTAATATTTTCAAAATGAGTTAGTTGGGTGTATTTACCAGCGTAAGCTGACGTATCCTCCAAAGACTAATCTGCAGGTACAACACGAAATTAAGCCGGAAGCTGCTCGGTAGGGAATAAGAGGATTCTTGTAAATCCCTAGATCTGCCTAAAGTCTGTTTTGTATTCTTTCTTGTACATTCTATGATCCGTCTGTGGATCTTCTATTACAAGCTTGTGTATTATTTTGTATTTTCGAACATTCGGTTTGTAATAGTAATTTTACTCCAAGACTTCCGTTGTGCCACGTTTAATTAACTATGACGTTATCAACTGTTGTCACGATACTCCCCAGCCGGGCCCACCGGTGTATGGATTTCAGGGTCAGAAACCCGGGGTGTGACAACTCACAAATGGGTGGACCCTCTAATGTTCCACCTATAGTGGAACTACCACTAACACCTGTTGTTCAACCACCACCATTAAGTTATACTAACCCAATTCCCACATATCCAGACACGTCTGGATATGATCCTTTTAACCCGTCTACACTAGTAGACTATCAAGCGTGGTCGCAAGACCCATACATGCGGGCGGTTATGCACAATGCACTTTACCCGTCTCCTTTCCCACCTACCTATCCATCAACTGGATATCCAACTTATGGGTACCAGTATCCGGTTATGCCACAACCTCAACTACAACCTCCGCCACCACTAGAGGCCATTAATGAGGCCTTAGAAAGGATGAGAGAGATGCAGCAGCAGGCGGAGAAAACAGAGAAGAAGACGAATAAGTTCTTCAAGAAACTCTCCAAGTTGGTCAAGGGAAAGAAGGACGAGTGAAGTCTCTTCTAATTATATGTAGTCCCTACGAGGACATTTT
The DNA here is from genome assembly GCA_947069175.1 of Scalesia atractyloides. Classification (NCBI taxonomy): domain Eukaryota; kingdom Viridiplantae; phylum Streptophyta; class Magnoliopsida; order Asterales; family Asteraceae; genus Scalesia; species Scalesia atractyloides. The sequence continues at coordinate 6,984,069 of CAMTDV010000011.1, forward strand.
TATTTCTTTTAGTCCCTGTGTGGACATGTTTATTTCCTTTAAGTCCTTGTATGGACAATTTATTTCATTTTTCTAGTATTGTAATTTCTAAATTGATATTTAATGAAGTATTTTGGAATTATATATATATATGTATTCATCCTCTTAAAAACGAGCGTCTCGATTTTACTCAAAATTTATGCTCTGCTATATAATTCCAAAAGATCTTAGTGGTTTTGATTTGCCAAGTGGCATAGACCACATATTTGGCCAAATATATATGATAGTTAAGAACGGAAGGGTCTTCTATCAAGATAGTTAAGGGAAGTTATCCTTCTATCCAGGGGTAAGGGACTAGGTCAAAACCTCCACGGTCGTTAAGGTCAAAAGGTGACCGGGACCATTAATCAACCATTAAGGTCCTCTTATGTTAACATTCAAGTAATGTGCATACTCGTGGTAGTGTGTCTTGAGGAATCACACTAACCTTCAAGCTAATGGACTATGTCCTAACCTTATAAAATAGCCCTTGTGATCTGTTTGATCCCGGCTAAATAAGCCCTTGTGATCTATTTGATCACAGCTAAAATAGCCCTTGTGATCTGTTTGATCCCGGCTAAAATAGCCCTTGTGATCTGTTTCATCCCGTCTAAATAAGCCCTTGTGATCTATTTGATCCCGGCTAAAATAGCCCTTGTGAGCTGTTTGATCACGGCTAAAATAACCCTTTGATCTGTTTGATCCCGGCTAAAATAGCCCCTGTGATCTGTTTGTCCCGGCTAAAATAGCCCTTGTGATCTGTTTGATCCCGGCTAAATAAGCCCTTATGATCTGTTTGATCCCGGCTAAAATAGCCCTTGTGATTTGTTTGATCCCGGCTAAAATAGCCCTTGTAATCTGTTTGATCCCGGCTAAATAAGCCTTTGTGATCTATTTGATCCCGGCTAAAATAAGCCCATGTGATCTATTTGATCCTGGCTAAAATAAGCCCATGTGATCTATTTGATCCCGGCTAATATCACCAGTGCAGTGATAAAACATCCATTAGTGATGTATTACTCTTTCGGGATATGATCTATTTTATAAAGCCCATGTGATCTATTTGATCCCGGCTAATATCACCAGTGCGGTGATAAAACATCCATTAGTGATGTATTACCCTTTCGGGATATGATCTATTTTATAAAGCCCATGTGATCTATTTGATCCTGGCTAAATATCACTAGTGCGGTGATGAATAAAACATCAATTAATGATGTATTGCCCTTATGGCTATGATTTATTTTATATAGCCTATGTGATCTATCTGATCCCGGCTAACATCGCCAGTGCGGTGCTAAATAAGACATCCATTAGAGATGTAGTACCTATGTGCCATATTTTATGTCCGTTAGTGACAGGCCTATGTGCCATATTTTAAAATGTCTTTTGTGACCAGCTTTTTGCGCTATATCTAATTGTCAAATATGACAATGACAGTTGTGACATTGCGATCCCCTGTCTAATACATCTCCTTCTCAATCCCATTCGTACCATGTCTACTTCTTTACTATGGATCATGTCTTCGGAGTACTGCCTCCCTAGCGGTCACCAATGGACTATGTCCAGATTGTAATTTGCCTATGATGGTCCTATTAAGACCTAGGCCAAATATAGTTATATTAAGCCTAAGAGTTGTGACGTTATTCACACTAGCTAAATTAGGCAATGGATTTTTATATCCAATGTTTAAAAGCCGATATGGTTGTTATACCATGGCTAAGAGAAATTTTATTGGTATTATAGAACCAAAGCTTTGAAGAATGGCAATTTCTAATGAGGCACAAAGTAGCCATCGGAACGTCAAAGACGCCGAAATATAGCCATAAATGATAATGACTTCCAAGCACGCATTATGCGCACAGTATGTGACTATTTTACGGAATTCAACCGTAACGGGTTTAACCATATCATTTTAAGTTCAAAATCCAGAATGTTTATAGTTTACCCATATTATACAAGTCAAGTACTTGTCGGGTTTAAACTACATTCTATCTGATCATCGTTTAATCAAGCGTTATACGTAATGATCATGTACACTATTAGGTTTATACAGCCATTAGTATTTAATTGGCTAGTTTATGCCATAGTCCAGACTAGAGCCTTCTCGGTAAAAGCTATCTGCACTCGGTACTTTTGTATACGGCTGAGTTATTTAAAAATAAAAGAAGAAAGCAATCTCAGGTAAATACTCTCAACTTATTTTCCCTATAAGGGCTTGGGATATGGTAAACTATTATTGCTTGGTCCATTGCATGGTTAACCTTCCTAAGATAATAAAAGATTTTGTGTCGTTTGCACTTGAAATCATTTTTAATATTTTCAAAATGAGTCAGTTGGGTGTATTTACCAGCGTAAGCTGACGTATCCTCCAAAGACTAATCTGCAGGTACAACATGAAATTAAGTCGGAAGCTGCTCGGTAGAGAATAAGAGGATTCTTGTAAATCCTTAGATCTGCCTAAAGTCTGTTTTGTATTCTTTCTTGTACATTCTATGATCCGCCTGTGGATCTTCTATTACAAGCTTGTGTATTATTTTGTATTTTTGAACACTCGGTTTGTAATAGTAATTTTACTCCAAGACTTCCGTTGTGCCACGTTTAATTGACTATGACGTTATCAACTGTTGTCACGATACTCCCCACCCGGGCCCACCGGTGTATGGATTTCAGGGTCAGAAATCCGGGGTGTGACAGGTTGGTATCAGAGCCAACATTTGAGAGAATTAAACACTAGCCTTTTGTGTTTAGTCTCAAACTTACATGAGCACATTCCTTAGACTTCCGAGTCTAGGCATTGACCTAGGATTACTCATTTCATTATTAAGTTATAGTATGTTTTTGAATTGATTTTAACAGGAAAATGCCGCCACGTGTGAGAGGACAAAGTGGACGAGGAAAAGGTCCAATGAGAGGAGGACCATCAGGGCGTATTCCCCTCAACCTCATAATTCAGATAATTATCAAGAATCAGGAGATTCGTCTCCATTGCAACCAGCGAGACTTTCCGTCTCTAAAAATCACTCGCCGTCACATTCCCAAAATTCTTACCACTCACACCATTCTTATCATTCTCACCATTCTCGTTCTCATCACTCCTACCATGAAGAGTTTAACCCCAACCATTACTTAAACACGCCTCCAGCCGATCAAAATCAGTTGGACGAGCCACATCCTATGGACGAGGACTCCGAAGTCGGAGTGCCACCGTTGGGATCAAATATGCATCCCATTGAAATTTCGAGCAATTCAAACTCGTATGCCGGATCTCCCTACCAAGGTCCTAATGAGTGGGACCAATATTGGAATCAATTTACTTTTGCCCACACTCCTTCGCACCATTCTCGACCACCTCTGGTTCAAGAAGATGTCCACATGGAACCAGTGGACCAACCTCAACCACCACCTAAACCACCAAGGAGGAAGCGTGGAGCACGTATGTCGGTGCGTGCCGGATAAAAAACAGGATCGCTGCCACCTTTGCCCAGTTCTTACCCCACCATTCAAGATGACCCACAAATGGGTGGACCCTCTAATATTCCACCTATAGTGGAACCAACACCAACACCAACACCTGCTGTTCAACCACCACCATCGGGTTATACTAACCCAATTTCCATGTATCCAGATACGTCTGGATATGATCCTTTTAACCCGCCTACACCGATAGACTATCAAGCATGGTCGCAAGACCCATATATGCAGGCAGTTATGCACAACGCACTTTACCCGTCTCCTTTCCCACCTACTTACCCACCGACTGAATATCCAACTTATGGGTACCAGTATCTGGTTATGCCACAACCACAACCCCAACCTCCGCCACCCATTGAGGCCATTAATGAGGCCTTAGAGAGAATGAAAGAAATGCAGCAGCAGGCGGAGAAAACGGAGAAGAAGACAAATAAGTTCTTCAAGAAACTCTCCAAACTTGTCAAGGGAAAGAAAGACGAGTGAAGTCTTTTTCTATTATATGTAGTCCCTGCGTGGACATTATTTCTTTAGTCCCTGCGTGGACATTTTGTTTCTTTTTAGTCCTTGCATGGACAATCAGTTTCATTTATTTGTTTCAAGTATTGTAATTTTGTATGAAAAATTAATGAAGTACTTTTGGAATAATATATATGTATTCATCCTCTTGAAAACGAGCGTCTCGATTTTATTCAAAATTTATGCTCTGCGATATAATTCCAAAAAGATTTTAATGGTTTTGATTTGCCAAGTGGCTCAGACCACATATTTGGCCAAATATATGATAGTTAAGGGAAGTTATCCTTCTATCTAGAGGTGGTGGACTAAGTTCAAGCCTCCAAGTCATTAAGGTCAATGCGACCGGGACTTATAATCAACCATTAAGATCCTCTTATGTTAACATTCAAGTAATGTGCATACTCTTGGTAGTGTGACTTGAGGAATCACGCTAGCCTTCAAGGTAATGGACTATGTCCTAACCTTATATAGCCTTTGTGACCTGTGTGGTCCTGGCTTAAAAGCCTTTGTGATCTGTATGATCCCGGCTAGTATCACCAGTGCGGTGATAAAACATCCATTAGAGATGTATTAAAATATAACCTTTGTGATTAATTGATCCCGGTTATATAGCCTTTGTGACATGTGTGGTCCCGGCTTAAAAGCCTTTGTGATCAGTGTGATCCCGGCTAGTATCACCAGTGCGGTGATAAAACATCCATTAGAGATGTATTAAAATATAACCTTTGTGATCTATTTGATCCCGGTTATATAGCCTTTGTGACCTGTGTGGTCCCGGCTTAAAAGCCTTTGTGATCCGTGTGATCCCGGCTAGTGTCACCAGTGCGGTGATAAAACATCCATTAGAGATGTATTAAAATATAACCTTTGTGATCTATTTGATCCCGGTTATATAGCCTTTGTGACCTGTGTGGTCCCGGCTTAAAAGCCTTTGTGATCGGTGTGATCCCGGCTAGTATCACCAGTGCGGTGATAAAACATCCATTAGAGATGTATTAAAATATAACCTTTGTGATTAATTGATCCCGGTTATATAGCCTTTGTGACATTTGTGGTCCTGGCTTAAAAGCCTTTGTGATCTGTATGATCCTGGCTAGTATCACCAGTGCGGTGATAAAACGTCCATTAGAGATGTATTAAATATAACCTTTGTGATCTATTTGATCCCGGTTATATAGCCTTTGTGACCTGTGTGGTCTCGGCTCTCTTAGCCTTTCTATGGCCTTACTCATGGCCCTTTTCACAGCCGCATCAATGCGAGCTTGGAAATCATTATCATTATTTATGGCTATATTTTCGGCGTCTTTGACGTTCCGATGGCTACTTTATGCCTCATTAGAATTAGCCATTCTTCAAAGCTTTGGTTCTATATACCAAATATAATTTCTCTTGGCCATGGTATAATAACCATATCGGCTTTTAAACATTGGATATAAGAAAATCACTGCCTATACTAGTGTGAATAACATCACAACTCTTAGGCTTAACATACCTACATTTGGCCTAGGTCTTAATAGGACCATTATAGGCAATTTACAATTTGGACGAAGTCCATATATTATTAGACAGGGGTCGCAATGTCACAACTGTCATTTGTCATACAGACAATTATACATAGGTCATAAGCCTGTCCCTTAATGGACATATAAATTGGGCACATTGGCCGGTCATATTGGACATAATATATGGCACTTAGGCCTGTCACTAATGGACATATAATAGGGCACAAATCTCTATCTATTCCACCATCTTCAGCTCATAAAGAGAGCTCTGTTCACTCTTCAAATGCGAAGAGTGAACCAAGGATAGAAGACTATGTTGATAGGTCCCATTCTTCCAAGAACGAATGTGCCTACAAATATTTTGTCTCCTGTAAAACCCGAGACTTTAATAGGGAAAAGGGGGTCGTAGAAACCGTTAAATGGTTAGACGAAATGGATACTATAGTTGATATCAGCAATTGTGCTGAAAAAGATGTGGTCAAGTATGTATCACAATCTTTTAAGGGCGATGCCCTAACATGGGGGAAGGCCATGATTCAATCAACAGGTAAGGTACACCTGTACAACTTGGGATGGTCCAAGTTTGTTGAATTAATAAAGGAAACTTATTGTCCAACCCATGAGGTGGAGAAAATAGAGACAGACTTCTTGTCTCTTCCATTAAAAAACTAGACTGTCCGGAAGTACGTTTCCGATTTTAATTCCTTATAGGTTAGTGTCCTATCTTATCACCCCTGAATCCAAACGCATTGCGCGTTTTATAAATGGATTAACGCCCGAGATTAAGGGCATGGTAAAGGCTGCTCAGCCTAGTACCTATAGGTCTGCTGTTGACCTATCTATCTCCCTCACCCTTGATATAGTGAGGCAGAAGTCAGTCAAGCCTGAAACTGACTGGAAAAGGAAGAGAGAGGAAGACAACTTCCATAGATTTAATAAGAAAAATAAAGGTAGGTTTGGGTTCAAAGGGAACCAAAGCAAGTCGGCTGTGATGCCATTCTGTAAGACTTGCAACCGAAGACACTGGGGACAGTGTAATCCTGACCCACAAGCTAGACCTTGTGGTATATGTAAAAGAAGGGGGCATAAGACCCAAGATCGTAGAGACCTTAAAGATGCTATATGGTATATCTGCCATGAAAAAGGGCACATTGCAAGTAGCTGCCCTAAGAATTCGAGGAATAATAATCCGAAGCCTGGAGAGACCAAGAAGGGAAATGCACGCGCCTTTCGGCTAATTGCTAAGGAAGCTTTTAATGACAAAAATGTCATAACAGGTACTTCCCCATTAATGATATTTTTCTAGAGTGTTACTTGATTTGGGTGCAGATAAATCATTTATTGATCATAAGTTTAGTAAACTATTAAATCTGCCCGTAAGAACTCTAGATAAGACTTATGAGATAGAACTTGCTGATGGAACCTTAGAAACTGCTTCTTCTATTCTTGATGGATGTTCCATATCCATTAAGAATCATTCCATCTCTTTTGCCAATGAAATTGGCGGGGTTTGATGTTGTCTTAGGCATGGATTGGTTATCTCATAACCAAGCCCACATTGCCTGCGATAAAAAGCTCATCGAGATTAAGACCCCATTTGGTGAAATGATCACCATCTTTGGCGACTCACACTATGGACTGCCAGACAAAGTGTCGTTATTTAAGGCATCCAAGTGTTTGAGAAGAGGCTGTGTCATCTATATGGCACAAGTTACCATAAATGAACCAAAGTCGAACCTTGAAGATCAACCAGTTATCTCGGAGTATCCCGATGTTTTCCCTGAAGAATTACCAGGCCTACCCCTAGATAGGCAAGTGGAGTTCAGAATAGATATCATACCCGAGCAGCAGCACCCGTATCAAGAGCCCCATATAGGCTAGCTCCAACCGAAATGATTGAGCTAAGAGTTCAACTAGACGAACTCTTAGAGAAAGGCTTTATTCAGCCTAGTACCTCGCCTTGGGGAGCTCCTATCCTTTTTGTGAAGAAGAAAGACGGTTTGATGCGAATGTGCATCGACTATCGGGAGCTGAACAAGCTAACCATTAAGAATAGATATCCTCTGCCCAGGATCGATGTTTTATTCGACCAACTTCAAGGGGCTAGTTATTTTTCTAAGATAAATTTAAGATCAGGATATCATCAACTGAAGGTTAGAAGTGAAGATGTTCCTAAAACAGCCTTCAGGACCCGCTATGGTCATTTTGAATTTTTGGTGATGCCTTTTGGGCTCACAAATGCACCAGCAGCGTTCATGGATCTCATGAATAGAGTCTGCAAACCGTATTTGGATAAGTTTGTCATTGTCTTCATAGACGACATACTTATCTATTCTCGTAATCAAGCTGATCACAAGAAACATCTTCGGTGCATCTTAAAATTATTAAGGCAGGAGAAACTTTATGTAAAGTTCTCTAAATGCGAATTTTGGCTTAGAAAAGTCCAATTTCTTGACACATGGTAAGTGAGCGTGGTATCCAAGTGGATCCCGCCAAAATTGAGGCCATAATGAATTGGGAAGTACCGAAGACCCCAACGGAGGTTCGTAGTTTCTTGGGATTGGCTGGTTATTATAGGAGGCTCATTGAAAACTGTTCAAGAATAGCCACTCCTTTAACTTCCTTGACCTGTAATAATATTAAGTATAATTGGGGTCCAAAGCAACAAGAATCTTTTGAGGTTCTTAAACACAAGTTGAGCAACACTCCTGTGTTATCTCTACCTGAGGGTATTGAGAACTTTGTTGTCTATTGTGATGCTTCGCACACTGGTATGGGCTGTGTGCTAATGCAAAAAGGCAAGGTGATTGCCTATGCATCACGACAATTAAAGGTGCATGAAAAGAATTACACCACCCACGATTTGGAATTGGGTGCCGTTGTATTTGCACTAAAACTATGAAGATATTACTTGTATGGTACAAAGTGTGTTATATACACCGACCATAAAAGTCTCCAACATCTGTTCAATCAGAAAGAATTGAACATGCGACAACGCCGGTGGATGGAAACACTTAACGATTATGATTGTGAGATTCGCTACCATCCCGGCAAGGCAAATGTCGTTGCCGACGCTTTAAGTCGCAAGGAAAGAATTAAGCCCATTAGGACTAATGCAAAGAGCATTAAGCTCAAGAATAGCTTAAATGAGAAGCTATTAGATGCGCAGAAGCGAGCCTTGTTAGAGGCTAGTATCCCTAATGAGGGATTAGGCGGAACTGTGGATCAGTTAACGGCTGGAAATGACGGAATCCTAAGATTTAATGATAGAATTTGGGTTCCGATCTTTGGAAGACTTAGAGATCTAATCCTCCAGGAAGCGCATAATTCAAGATACTCTATTCACCCGGGTGGTGACAAGATGTATCAAGATTTGAAGAAAAATTATTGGTGGATGGGTTTGAAGAAATCCATAGCCACATATGTAGCTAAGTGTCTGACGTGTTCGCAAGTTAAGGCCGAACATCAGAAACCGTCAGGACTTCTACAACAACTTGAAATTCCCACTTGGAAATGGTAAATGGTAACTATGGATTTGATTACCAAGTTACCAAAGACCAAAAGTGGTAATGACACTATTTGGGTCATAGTGGATAGGCTGACCAAGTCAGCACACTTCTTGCCAATAAAAGAAACGTATAATTCAGATAAATTGGCTAAGTTGTATGTGGACAAATAGTGTCCCTACATGGTGTGCCAGTATCTATTGTATCCGATAGAGATACTACACTTCTCACTTTTGGAAAAGTTTTCAACAATCGTTAGGCGCATGATTAAATTTTAGTACGGCTTACCATCCGTAGACTGATGGTCAGAGTGAGCGTACCATTCAAACACTGGAAGACATGCTTAGGGCATGTGTGATTGATTTAGGTGGAAGTTTGGATGACCACTTACCCCTAATAGAATTCTCCTATAATAACAGTTATCATACAAGCATCAAGGCTGCTACTTTTGAGGCCTTGTATGGGAGAAGATGTAGAACGCCCGTATATTGGGCAGAAGTTGGGGAGGCCCAACTGTCAGGACCTGAGATTGTCCTGGAGACCACGGAAAAGATTATGCAAATCCGTGATCGTCTCAAAGCTGCCAGGGATAGGTAGAAGAGCTATGCTGACAAGAGGCGTAAACCTCTTAAGTTCCAAGTAGGGGACAAGGTCATGCTAAAAGTATCACCCTGGAAAGGTGTGATGCATTTTGGAAAGAAGGGCAAGTTAAGCCCTAAATATATAGGACCCTTCTAGATAATCGAACGTGTCGGCACTGTAGTTTATAAGCGCAGGTTGCCAGAGGAGCTTAGTGGAATCCATGATGTATTCCATATATCTAATCTCAAGAAATGTGTAGCCGATTAGTCGCTAGCAATTTCACACAAATATGTGCAGATAGATGAAAACTAGATGAAAACCTGAGGTTCGTTGAGAAACCAATTTCGATCGAGGATCGACAGGTTAAGAAGCTCCGAAGAAAGATGATACCTATAGTAAAGGTTAAGTGGGACGCTTTTAGAGGTCCTGAATATACATGGGAGGTTAAGTCCACTATGCGACAAAAGTACCCCCATGTTTTTAAATAAAATCTCGAGGTCGAGATTTCTTTTGAGGGGGTGAGGATGTAACACCCTGTAAAAATCGTGTCCAATAGTATAGTGACACGTGTTGTATTTTATATAAATGTCTGTTAAAGACCAATAAGGACTAAAGGCGTCAACATGCTCAAGATTGAGCCTCTGAGTGACGAACCAATGTCAACATGCATAAATAATAGCCTCTGAGTGACTGATACGTCAACATGCCTAGCCTCTGAGTGACATCGGAATCAACATGCTTGTGATAAGCCTCTGAGTGATCCTTTGTGAAGTCCTAACTCTCATACGTACCGTTTGTTGGACGAGAGAGTTCAATTTTGTAAATATGTGAAAGTTGGATAATGGAGGGATTAAAAGTGTCAACATGTTAATTTATACCTCTGAGTGACCTTTTAACGAACCGAGATCTCGACAATGTCTGGGCATAATCCCAGGCATGCCAAATATTGGCTACGGAGGGCTAAAAGTGCCAAAATAGTATTTAAAATCATTTTTATAAGCTTTATATAGTTTAGGGGCCAAAGTGTTAAATTTTAAAACTGAAATAGGGGCAGTCGCGGGCAGTGAGAGACCCGGCCTGTGTTTCTCGCGCCCCGCGAGAACAGACCTGCAGCAGAAAGTTTGTTTTGGAGCCCAAGCAAAGCTCCAAAACCCTTAAATCGAAACCATGGCCTTCCTAATCAGCTATGCCACGTTTTGGGACACTTGTAAGCTTCTTCTTATACCCCTAGACACCTGGCTTCACCTCCTTTGAACTCTCCAACTATAAATAGGTGCTTAAGTTCATCATTTCAACTTGCACCTTTCTTATTCACTCTTCTCCCTCCTCTGGAAGTTCCTAACTAAAAGTAGCAGTCCAACATAGTTCTTTTGCATCTAGGAATCACTGGTAAGTGTTCCTTTCTTGTGCATTTTCATTTATAGGCTTCTATAGCCTAAAGTCAAGCGTTTTACGTAAAACGGTTTGACTTTCGGTTAAGACCATTATGGTCCAGCCATTATTCAAAATGAACATGGCAAAGTGATCATAGTAAGGTAGCTATTAGTCCCTATAAAGGGCACCTCCTGAAGATCACGTTTGCTAGACCAATTGACGGGTCAAAGTTATGAAAATAAAAGGTCAAACATGCCATTTTTCGGAAAAATCATAAATTGATCTTATATATGTTATGAAACCTGTTTTGACACTTAAACAAGTTGGTAATAATTATTAGAACATGTATGAACATGTTCGGCTCGTCAATTTCAGTTTTAGGGTCGGTTCGCAACCGAAAGTCGCAAGGTTTGACTTCTGCTTTGACTTTTGATTCTGACCCGATTTAGATTAGTTACCCACTGATCTAAAGTTGCATTATGATCATAATATAATATAGCATAACCCTCTGAGGTTATATTACATGATCATAATCAGAATCCAAGTTTATGCGCAAGTTCCATAATTATGCCATCTTTGACCAAAATGTTCTTTTTGCATAAAACAAGGTTTTAAATGGTAATGGACTTGAAAATGAATTTCTACTGAAATAATATTATAAGTAGTATTATTTGGGATGTTAAACCAAGTTATAAACTGAGTTTTTAAACAAGTCCTTAAACTATGTCGATAAATGACGGTTTTAGCCCCTGTGGCTTATAAAATAGTTTTAATCAAATCTTTTCACGGTAAATCACTTACCTACTGATATGTTATATTAAATAACATATTTTAAACATTTTAATCTGATCCAAATGTCAGTTTTCATAAACATCGCTTAAAGACGTCATATTACGACATAAGCGCCGTTTCGGCGCATAGTATGGTTTTAAACCATATTAATTGACTAAGACTTGTTACCTACTGATTTTAAAACTTATTTTAAACGTATTTACAATAGGTACTTATTATAAACTCGGAATCCCAAATAATTTATAAACTATGTGTAAAATGACCAAAATGCCCATTCGGTGCATAGTTTGGTCATAAAAGGGTAAAATACACATATATTTCATATCCTACTGATATTATATCATAAATAAATTATTTTTCTAGAATACTCATGATCATAAACTCAAATTTTATTTAAGTTCTTTACGATACGAAATTACCGAAATGCCCCTATAAGGCATAATTTCATTTTAAAACCTCAACGGGCATACAAGTTGATATCCTACTGATATCTGAACTTATTTAAAGTATAATGGCATATAGAACTTGTCCATAACTTATCCGGTTACCCGATATCGCTATTATGCGCATAGTTACGTATATGTGACTATTTTACGGAATTTAATTGTAACGGGTTTAACCGTATCATTTTAAGTTCAAAATCCATAATGTTTATAATTTACCCATATTATACAAGTCAAGTACTTGTCGGGTTTAAACTACATTCTATCTGATCATCGTTTAATCAAGCGTTATACGTAATGATCATGTACACTATTCGGTTTATACAACCGTTAGTATTTAATTGGCTAGTTTATGCCATAATCCAGACTAGAGCCTTCTTGGTAAAAGCTATCTGCACTCGGTACTTTTGTATACGGCTGAGTTATTTAAAAATAAAAGAAGAAAGCAATCTCAGGTAAATACTCTCAACTTATTTTCCCAATAAGGGCTTGGGATATGGTAAACTATTATTGCATGGTCCATTGCATGGTTAACCTTCCTAAGATAATAAAAGATTTTGTGTCGTTTGCACTTGAAATCATTTTTAATATTTTCAAAATGAGTCAGTTGGGTGTATTTACCAGCGTAAGCTGACGTATCCTCCAAAGACTAATCTGCAGGTACAACACGAAATTAAGCCGGAAGCTGCTCGGTAGAGAATAAGAGGATTCTTGTAAATCCTTAGATCTGCCTAAAGTCTGTTTTGTATTCTTTCTTGTACATTCTATGATCCGTCTGTGGATCTTCTATTACAAGCTTGTGTATTATTTTGTATTTTCGAACATTCGGTTTGTAATAGTAATTTACTCCAAGACTTCCGTTGTGCCACGTTTAATTGACTATGACGTTATCAATTGATGTCATGATACTCCCCACCCGGGCCCACCGGTGTATGGATTTCAGGGTCAGAAATCCGGGGTGTGACAACTCACAAATGGGTGGACCCTCTAATGTTCCACCTATAGTGGAACCACCACCAACACCTGCTGTTCAACCACCATCATTAGGTTATACTAACCCAATTCCCACATATCCAGACACGTCTGGATATGATCCTTTTAACCCGTCTACACCGGTAGACTATCAAGCGTGGTCGCAAGACCCATACATGCAGGCGGTTATGCACAATGCACTTTACCCGTCTCCTTTCCCACCTACCTATCCACCAACTGGATATCCAAATTATGGGTACCAGTATCCGGTTATGCCACAACCTCAACCACAACCTCCGCCACCACTAGAGGCCATTAATGAGGCCTTAGAAAGGATGAAAGAGATGCAGCAGCAGGCGGAGAAAACAGAGAAGAAGACGAATAAGTTCTTCAAGAAACTCTCCAAGTTGGTCAAGGGAAAGAAGGACGAGTTGTCACACCCCGACCCGCAACGGAATAAGAGTCGGGGCATAATTGGGTTATCACCAAAGCTCATGACATTTACTAATATGTTTCATATTTAATAAAGTCAAAGTTACATTTCCAAATATCCAAACATGTTCATTCAATACAAAGAAAATAAACCAAACATAACAATCCCAACTCTAAATCGTTTTATTCTTCTAGTCCAAGTCCTATGTGTTCCTAGCTGCTGCTGGTTCACCTGTATCATGTGTAAAAATGGGGGTTTTTGGGTCAACATAAGTTGGCGAGTGAACCTTATTAGATAAACATTTATTAATGAATTATTTGTTAGTTTATCAATGAAAAATTGTGCATAATCATAGATGAGCAAATGTAAATAATCAAGCAGTGGCAAATAGCAGTCAAAACCATAACATACAATAACATATGACAGCATACATTAACATACCAATCAACATACGATAAATAACATAAATGAACTGTGCGATCAAGGCTCAATCAAACGGAGCCGATCGTATTGCATGTACTGAAAATGAAAATGTCTGTGCAATCAAGGCTCAATCAAACGGAGCCGATCGTATGTGGGCACGCCAGGTTCAACCTCATAATGAAATGGGGAACATGCTCAACGCTCATAATGTAATGGGGAGCGGCGGCCTATGAAATTGCATGTACTGAAATAATAAATTGCATCCAACAATAACTACACAACAGAAACAAACTGAATACACAAGTTCATGATATGATGTATGCACAATGGTTTAAGTATAATATATATATATCAAGACACATGATACACCCCAAAACGTGATTAAACGGGGAATTTGTAAAGATTCACTCACATTGGGTGCGTTGGATTGGAGATGGTAAGATGCGCACGAATTAGATGAGCGGAACAACGAGGAATACTAACCTAAATAACACCGGAAAAAATATATTAAATGAGTGAATTTTATTAAGGATTTTAATGAAATTTTTAGATATATTTTGTGAGTTTAAGGCTATTTTCTATCTTTAAAAATGTTATTTTTAAGTATTTTTAATTGATTTTTAAATTAAATTAAATAAATAAAAATATAAAAAAATTTGTTTATTTTGCGTTGACCGTTGACCTGTTGACTTGTTGACCGGTTCGATCAGTGACATGGTTTGCGCCGGGTGAGGCTCGAACCCGAGACCTCCCGTACGCGTGCACGCAGCTCTACCAACTGAGCTACGTGTCTAACCCGAAATAATCTTGTTTTTAATTATATTTATACACTTATTCCGTTTAACCGAAATTCTTTTAATTTGCAAAAACATTTTAATTCAATGGACCGGCGTTAGTGACGGGTTTCGAACTCGCGACGTATGACTTAGTTTGCACACAGTCCACCGCTGGACGTCTAACCTGGTTATTATCTCGGTTTTTATTATACTTAATAACTAACTGAGTTAACCCGGTTTAGTTTTTAAACAAAAAGGCATTTTATTATATAAGGATGCGTGTAGCAGGGATCGAACTCGGGACGTGCGTATATGTTTTGCACTCAGTCCACCGCTGGACTGTGTGTCTAACCCGTTCATTTTACTGATTTTAAATAAACTTATAACTTAGTTAACTTCGTCTTCTTCATCCAAATTTCCGACGATTGAATCACTGATCCGTTTCTTGTTTTTACGATTGACAAATATTCCTAAGGTTATAATGAAATGATAGAGATGGTAATTAGAGGTGGACATACCGATGAACGGTTTATTTCAGATTTCCGGCAATGGGTCGGTCCCTGTTTTTATGCTCTTCAACTGAACAAGACAATTAACCGTTTTTATTAGCTAATCATGAAATTGAAGTGTTCTGCAAATGTTATCAGAGGGATTGAAGGTCCTTACCGTTTCACAGACGGAAATAAGAACTTTCAGGAAATTTCCGGCGAACTGGAATTAGTTGTATATAGCGCCTGAATTCGATTTCAATTGAGAGGTTTAAGTTAGAAATATCCTAACAATTGTTGAGCTATAATGATATTGAAAGATTTACCGTTTGAGGACGAATACGGTTTTCCAGCGACTTTTGCAGAGAATTCCGGCGAGCTGTTTTAAGCGTTCTGATGGTCTGAAAATGTGACGAAAGTGAAATGGGATGCTGGTATGATATTTCTGAGTCGCGAGAGTGGTCTTGAGTTGAAGTAATCTGGATTTGATTACTTTTCAGTTATAAAAACCGATAATGATGAGACTTGATGCTCAATCAATTCTGAATTGATTAGAGACATCGGTTCATCGGTTATGAGCATGAATACGCGAGTAATCAAACGATTTGACGATTGATTTGCCGATTTCCGTTTCTCAGTTGGCGCAACCAGTTTAACCGAGTTTGTGTATATATTTCATTTGTTTCCTAGAGATAACAGAAATCACAAAGTAGCGGAGTGGTGATGTGAGTGTGTGTTAAGTCGTTGGAGTTGTTCTTGGCTGACCCGGGTTCGAGTCCCGGCAGCAACATAATTTTTTTATTTATTTTGTTTTAACTTTTTATCAAATATAATTTTTATAGTTTAGTTTATTTATTAATTATGTATCGTTTTAAATCAAAATAATCATAAATATTCAACGTAACTTTTATAACTTGATATTCGATTACAAAACGGAGCGGGTTTTGAAAACCCGATTTTTACAAATGTTACAGTATCCCCTACTTTTAGGAATTTCGTCCCGAAATTTAAGTAGTTGAAGTAGTAGGAAAAAGATGCGGGTATTTCTCGCGCATTGAGTCTTCACGTTCCCAAGTAAACTCAGGTCCCCGTTTCGACTCCCAGCGTACCCTAACAATTGGAATGCGACTTCGTCGTAGACGTTTCTCTCCGAAGTCCATAATCTCTACAGGTCTTTCAATAAAATGCATAGATTCATCAATCTGAATCCGAATTTTATGTCCGTTAGAGATGTAGTGCCTATGTGCCATATTTTATGTCCGTTAGTGATAGGCCTATGTGCCATATTTTAAAATGTCCTTTGTGACCAGCTTTTTGTGCTATATATAATTGTCAAATATGGCAATGACAGTTGTGACATTGCGATCCCCTGTCTAATAATAAATGGACTATGTCCAGATTGTAATTTGCCTATGATGGTCCTATTAAGACCTAGGCCAAATATAGTTATATTAATCCTAAGAGTTGTGACGTTATTCACACTAGCTAAATTAGGCAATGGAATTTTAAATCCAATGTTTAAAGCCGATATGGTTGTTATACCATGACTAAGAGAAATTTTATTGGTATTATAGAACCAAAGATTTGAAGAATGGCAAATTCTAATGAGGCACAAAGTAGCCATCGGAACGTCAAAGACGCCGAAAATATAGCCATAAATGATAATGACTTCCAAGCACGCATTGATGCGGCTGTGGAAAGGGCCATGGGTAAGGCCATAGAAAAACTAAGAGAGTCGAGTGCTACTCGCTCTAAGCCATTATCAATTCAACCATCCTCAGCTCATAAGGAGAGCTCTGTTCACTCATAAAATGCGAAGAGTGAACCTAAGAGAATAGACTATGCTGATAGGTCCCGTTCTTCTAAAGACGAATGCACCCACAAGTACTTTGTCTCCTGTAAACCCCGAGGCTTTAATGGGGAAAAAGGAGCCGTAGAAGCCCTAAAGTGGCTGGACGAGATGGAGACCATTGTAGACATCAGCAGCTATGCTGAAAGGGATGTGGTCAAGTATGTATCACAATCCTTCAAGGGCGATGCCCTAACATGGTGGAAGGCCATGATTCAATCAACAGGTAAAGTATACCTGTATAATCTTGGATGGTCCAAGTTTGTGGACCTTATTAAGGAAACCTACTGCCCACCACATGAGGTGGAGAAAATAGAGACAGACTTTTGTCTCTATCAATGAAAAACCTAGAATGTCGGAAGTGTGTTTCCGATTTCAATTCCCTATCTAGGTTAGTTTCCTATTTAATTACCCCTGAATCCAAACGCATTGTGAGTTTTATTAATGGGTTAGCGCCCGAAATAAAGGGCATGGTTAAGGCTGCTCAGCCTAATACCTATAGGTCTGCTGTTGACCTATCTCTCTCCCTCACCCTTGATATAGTGAGGCAGAAGTCAGTTAAGCCTGAAACTGGGAGGAAGATAACTCCCGAAGGTTTAATAAGAAAAATAAAGGGAGATTCGGGTTTAAAGGAAACCAAGGCAAGTCGGCTATGATGCCATTTTGTAAGTCTTGCAACTGAAGACACTGGGATAGTGTAATCCTGACCCACAAGATAGACCGTGTGGCATATGTAAAAGAAGAGGGCATAAGACCCTAGATTGTAAAGATCTTAAGGATGCTGTATGTTATATCTGCAATGAAAAATGGCACATTGCAACTAGCTGCCCTAAGAATTCAAGGAATAATAATCCGAAGCCTGGAGAGGCTAAGAAGGGGAATGCACGCGCCTTTCGGCTGACTGCTAAGGAAGCTGTTAATGACAATAACGTCATAACAAGTACTTTCCCCATTAAAGATATTTATGCTAGAGTTCTATTTGATTCAGGTGCAGATAAATCATTTGTTGATCATAAGTTTAGTAAACTACTAAATCTGCCCATAAGAACTCTAGATAAAATTTATGAGATAGAACTTGCCGATGGAACCATAGAATCCACAACTTCCATTCTTAATGGATGCTCTATATTCATTAAGAATCATTCCATTCATATCTCTCTTTTACCAATGAAATTAGCGGGGTTAGATGTTGTCTTAGGCATGGATTGGTTATCTCATAACCAAGCCCGCATTGCCTGCGATAAAAAGCTCATCGAGATTAAAACCCCATCTGGTGAAATGATCACCATCCCTGGAGACTCACACTATGGACTGCCAGACAAGGTGTCGTTATTTAAGGCATCCAAGTGTTTGAGAAGAGGCTGTATCATCTACATCGCACAAGTTACTATAAATAAACTAAAGCCAAACCTTGAAGATCAACCAGTTATCTCGAAGTATCCCGATGTTTTCCCTGAAGAATTACCAGGCCTACCTCCAGATAGGCAAGTGGAGTTCAGAATAGATATCATTCCAGGAGCAGCACCCGTAGCTAGAGCTCCATATAGGCTAGCTCCAACCGAAATGAATGAGCTAAGAGTTCAATTGGACGAACTCTTGGAGAAAGGCTTTATCCAGCCTACTTCCTCACCTTGGGGAGCTCCTATTCTGTTTGTAAAGAAGAAAGACGGTTCGATGCGAATGTGCATCGACTACCGGGAACTGAACAAGCTAACCATTACGAATAGATATCCTCTCCCCAGGATCGATGATTTATTCGACCAACTTCAAGGAGCTAGTTACTTCTCTAAAATAGATTTGAGATCAGGATATCATCAACTGAAGGTTAGAAGTGAAGATGTTCCTAAGACAGCCTTCAGGAACCGCTATGGTCATTTTGAATTCTTAGTGATGCCTTTTGGGCTCACAAATGCACCAACAGCATTCATGGATCTCATGAATAGAGTTTACAAACCGTATTTAGATAAGTTTGTCATTGTCTTCATAGACGACATACTTATCTATTCTCATAATCAAGATGATCACGAGAAATATCTTTGGTGCATCCTAGAATTATTAAGGCAGGAGAAACTTTATGCAAAGTTCTCTAAATGCGAATTTTGGCTTAGAGAAGTCCAATTTCTTGGACACATGGTAAGTGAGCATGGTATCCAAGTGGATCCCGCCAAAATTGAGGCCATAATGAATTGGAAAGTGCCCAAGACCCCAACGGAGGTCCATAGTTTCTTAGGATTGGCTGATTACTATAGGAGGTTCATAGAGAACTTTTCAAGGATAGCCACTCCTTTAACTTCCTTGACCCGTAAGAATATTAAGTATAATTGGGGTCCAAAGCAACAAGAATCTTTTGAGATTCTTAAACACAAGTTGAGCAACGCTCCTGTGTTATCTCTACCTGAGGGTATTGAGAATTTTGTTGTTTATTGTGATGCATCACACACTGGTATGGGTTGTGTGCTAATGCAAAATGACAAGGTAATTGCCTATGCATCACGACAATTAAAAATGCATGAAAAGAATTACACCACCCATGATTTGGAGCTGGGTGCCGTTGTATTTGCACTAAAACTATGGAGACATTACTTGTATGGCACAAAGTGTGTTATATACATTGATCATAAAAGTCTCCAGCATCTGTTCAATCAGAAAGAATTGAATATGCGACAACGCTGTTGGATGGAAACTCTTAATGATTATGATTGCGATATTTGCTACCACCCAGGCAAGGCAAATGTAGTTGCCGATGCCTTAAGTCGCAAGGAAAAGGTCAAACCTATAAGGATTAACGCTAAGAGCATTGAGCTCAGAAATAGCTTGAGTGAGAGGCTATTAGATGCGCAAAAACAAGCCTTGTTAGAGGCTAATATTCCTAATGAGGGATTAGGCGGAATTGTTGATCAGTTAGCGCCTGGAAAGGATGGAATTCTAAGATTTAATGATAGAATTTGGGTTCCGATCTTTGGAGGACTTAGAGATCTAATCCTCCAAGAAGCGCACAATTAAAGATACTCGTTTCACCCGGGAGGTGCAAGATGTATCAAGACTTGAAGAAGAATTGTTGGTGGATGGGTTTGAAGAAATCCATAGCCACTTATGTAGCTAAGTGTCTGACGTGTTCGCAAGTTAAGGCCGATCATCAAAAACCGTCAGGACTACTACAACAATTAGAAATTCCCACTTGGAAATGGGAAATGGTAACTATGGATTTAATTACCAAGTTACCTAAGACCAAATGTGGTAATGACACTATTTGGGTCATAGTGGATAGGCTGACCAAGTCAGCACACTTCTTGCCAATAAAAGAAACGTATAATTCAGATAAATCGGCTAAGTTGTATGTGGACAAGATAGTGTCCCTACACGGTGTGCCAGTATCTATTGTATCCGATAGAGATACTAGATAGACATCTCACTTTTGGAAAAGTTTCCAACAATCTTTAGGCATACGATTAAATTTTAGTACGGCTTACCATCTGCAGACTGATGGTCAAAGTGAGCGTACTATCCAGACACTGGAAGACATGCTTAGAGCATGTGTGATTGATTTAGGTGGAAGTTGGGATGACCACTTACCCCTAATAGAACCTACAATAACAGATATCATACGAGCATCAAGGCTGCTCCTTTTGAGGCCTTATATGGGAGAAAATGTAGAACGCCCGTATGTTGGGCAGAAGTTGGGGAGGCCCAACTATCAGGACCTGAGATTGTCCTGGAGACCACGGAAAAGATTGTGCAAATCCGTGATCGTCTCAAAGCTGCCAGGGATAGGCAGAAGAGCTACGCTGACAAGAGGCGTAAACCTCTTCAGTTCCAAGTAGGGGACAAGGTCATGCTAAAAGTATCACCCTGGAAAGGTGTGATGCATTTTGGAAAGAAGGGCAAGTTAAGCCCTAGATATATAGGACCCTTCTAGATAATCGAACGTGTCGGCACTGTAGTTTATAAGCGCAGGTTGCCAGAGGAGCTTAGTGGAATCCATGATGTATTCCATATATCTAATCTCAAGAAATGTGTAGCCGATGAGTCGCTAGCAATGTCACACAAATATGTGCAGATAGATGAAAACCTCAGGTTAGTTGAGAAACCAATTTCGATCGAGGATCGACAGGTTAAGAAGCTCCGAAGAAAAATGATACCTATAGTAAAGGTTAAGTGGGACGCTTTTAGAGGTCCCGAATATACATGGGAGGTTGTGTCCACTATGCGACAAAAGTACCCCCATCTTTTTGAATAAAATCTCAAGGTCGAGATTTCTTTTAAGGGGGTGAGGATGTAACACCCTGTAAAATCGTGTCCAATAGTATAGTGACACATTTTGTATTTTAAATATAGTCTATTAAAGACCAATAAGGACTAAAGGCGTCAACATGCTCCACCTGAGCCTCTGAGTGACGAAGTCCGATGTCAACATGCTTAAATCATTAGCCTCTGAGTGACTGATACGTCAACATGCTTGAAATTCGGCCTCTGAGTGACTAATATGTCAACATGCCCAGCCTCTAAGTGACATCGGAATCAACATGCTTATAATAAGCCTCCGAGTGATCCTTTGTGAAGTCCTAACTCTCATACGTGCCATTTGTTGGACGAGAGGGTTCAATTTTGTAAATATGTGAAAGTTGGATAATGGAGGGATTTAAAGTGTCAACATGTTAATTTATACCTCTGAGTGACCTTTTAACGAACCGAGAGCTCGACAATGTCCGGGCATAATCCCGGGTGTGCCAAGTATTGGCTACGGAGGGCTAAAAGTGCCAAAAAGGTGTTTTAAAAGGTTTTTATAAGCTTTATAAAGTTAAGGGGCTAAAGTGTCAAAATTTGAAACTGGCCTTGGGGCGGTAGCGGGCCGGGAGAGACCAGGCCTGGGTCTCTCGCGGGCGCGAGAACAGGTCTGACGCAGAAAATTGTTTGGCAGCCAAGCAAAGCTCCAAAACCATTTAAATTCGAAACCATGGACTTGTAATCAGCTATGCCACGTTTTGGTACACTTGTAAGCTTCCTCTTACACACCTAAACACCTGGCTTCACCTCCTTTGAGCTCTCCAACTATAAATAGGTGATCAAGTTCACCATTTGAACTTGCACATTTCTAAATCATAACTCTTCTCCCTCCTCTGGAAGTTCCTAGCTGAAAGGAGCATCCAACTTAGTTCTCTTGCATTGTAGGAACCTCTTGTAAGTGTTCCTTGCTCTTGCATTTTCGTTTATAGGCTTTTATAGCCAAAAGTCAAGCGTTTTCGTAAAACGCTTTAACTTTCGGTTAAGACCATTATGGTCCAGCCATTGTTCGAAATGAACATGGTTAAGTGATCGTAATAAGGTAGGTGTTAGTCCCTATAAAGGGCACCTCCTGAAGATCACGTTTGCTAGACCAATTGACGGGTCAAAGTTATGAAAATAAAGGGTCAAACAGGCCATTTTTCGGAAAAATCATAAATTGATCTTATATATGTTATGAAACCTGTTTTGACACTTAAACAAGTTGGTAATAATTATTAGAACACGTCGGCTCGTCAATTTCAGTTCTAGGGTCGGTTCGCAACCGAAAGTTGCAAAGTTTGACTTCTCCTTTGACTTTCGATTCTGACCTGATTTAGATTAGTTACTTACTGATCTAAAGTTGCATTATGATCGTAATATAATGTAGCATAACCCTCTGAGGTTATATTACATGATCATAATCAGAATCCAAGTTTATACGCAAGTTCCATAATTATGTCATCTTTGACCAAAATGCCCTTTTTACATAAAACAAGGTTTTAAATGGTAATGAACTTGAAAATGAGTTTCCTAATGATGTAATATTATAAGTAAGATTATTTGGGATGTTAAACCAAGTTATAAACCGAGTTTTCAAACAAGTCCTTAAACTATGTCAAGGTAAATCATTTACCTAGTGATAGGTTATATTAAATAACATGTTTTAAACATTTTAATCTGACCTTAATATCAGTGTTCGTAAACATCGCTTAAAAAAGTCATTTTACTACATAAGCGTCGTTTCAGCGCATAGTATGGTTTTAAACCATATTATTGATCAAGACTTGATACCTACTGATTTTAAAACTTATTTAAACATATTTACAGTAGGTACATGTTATAAACTCAGAATCCCAAATAATTTATAAACTATGTGTAAAATGACCAAAATGCCCCTTCGGTGCATAGTTTGGTCATAAAAGATAATTTACACATATAATTGATATCCTACTGATATTATATCATAAATAAAATATTTTTCTAGAATACTCATGATTATAAACTTAAAATATGTTCAAGTTCCTTTTATACGGTATATAATTACCGAAATGCCCTTATGAGGCATAGTTTCGTTTTAAAACCATAACGGGTATACAAGTTGATATCCTACTGATATCTTAACTTATTTTAAGTATAATGGCATATAGAACTTGTCCATGACTTATCCGGTTACCCGATATCGCTATTATGCGCACAGTTACGTATATGTAACTATTTTACGGAATTTAACCGAAACGGGTTTAACCTTGTCATTTAAGTTTCAAAATCCAGAATGTTTATAGTTTACCCATATTATACAAGTCGATTACTTGTCGGGATTAAACTACATTCTATCTGATCATCGTTTAATCAAGCGTTATACGTAATGATCATGTACACTATTCGGTTTATAAGACCGTTAGTATTTAATTGGCTAGCTTATGCCATAATCCAGACTAGAGCCTTCCCGGTAAATGCTATCTGCACTCGGTACTTTTGTATACGGCTGAGTTATTTAAAAATAAAAGAAGAAGACTAGATCTGGTAAATACTCTTGACTTATTTCCCCTATATGGGCTTTTGATACGGTAAATTATTACCGCTTGGTCCAAAATGAGGTCAATCGAATGCCCGCGTGTGGCTAGTAATCCCCATATTTCGTTTTAATCAGTTTTGTTTGATAACTTAAACATCAGGGGTTAAATTACCGTGTCCTGAATATCCTCGGCTCAATACATTAGTTATTAGCCACGACCTTAGCACGGGGTGTAGGCATACACCCTTTGATGTTCATAAGCAATATGCCCAAGACGTTGGGGATGACTCCTTCGTGAGTCCTGAGTGTGTGTATTTAATCATGTCTCGGTTTCTGTCCCGGGCCCTGCCATGTGAATCTGATACAAGGTTGCAAGGTCAACTTTCCCAAGTTAATAAAAGATTTTGTGTCGTTTTGCATCTAAAACCATTTTAAAGTTTTCAAAATGAGTCAGTTGGGTGTATTTACCAGCGTAAGCTGACGTATCGTCCAAAGGCTAAACTGCAGGTACAATACGAAATAGGCCGGAAGCTGCTCGGTAGTGATAGAGGATCTTGCAAATCCTAAATCTGCCTAAAGTCTGTTTTGTATTCTTTCCATGTACATTTTATGATCCGCCTGTGGATCTTCTATTACAAGCTTGTATATTATTTTGTATTTTCGAACATTTGGTTTGTAATAGTAATTTTACTCCAAGACTTCTGTTGTCGTGTTTAATTTACAATGATGTTATCAACTGACGTCACGATACTCCCCATCCGGGCCCACCGGTGTATGGATTTCGGGGTTGGAAATCCGGGGTGTGACATTTACGTTGTTGTTTGGAGAACGTCGTCCTCGTTATTTGATGTTTATTTGTGTGTAGTTTTCAATCGTTTAGTGGGATTGACATTTCTGTAGTTATCTCATCCTCATTCATCTTATTGATATAACCTGACCACTTACATAAAGCACGGATTCCAAAGCTATCATAAAAGGTTGTACATTTAGTAGATCACGAGACCATACTAACTAGAATCGGAAATCGGGTTTCATTTCCTTCCACCAAGCCAAAATACGAAATTTTTCAAATTCGTTGTGGGGAGATATGGAATTAATAATTCCATTCCAACATACCTCCGAAGCTCGCTATTTGGGGTGCTACCCAAGCTCATTTAACATTTCCACGCCTTAAAAGTATTAAATGAACATTTATTATGTGAATCTAAAGAAATAAAATCAAAAGGAAAAGACGATTACAGATTTATGGTAGGTAGACGGGCAACAAGCTGTGCCGCTACCCTCTTCTGAAAAGCAAACCCTACCTTGCGAAACACAAAATTCTGCCCCTTAACATGCACGGTGTTACTACTTATCACCTGCTGAACCCGTTTGAGAAATCGAACCGT
Organism: Scalesia atractyloides; assembly: GCA_947069175.1. Taxonomy (NCBI): domain Eukaryota; kingdom Viridiplantae; phylum Streptophyta; class Magnoliopsida; order Asterales; family Asteraceae; genus Scalesia; species Scalesia atractyloides. The sequence goes on from CAMTDV010000011.1 coordinate 7,009,383, forward strand.
GTAAGGAGCGAGCGCACCAAAGTTATCGAAAGCGAAAGGGACGAACACGTATTGATTCTCGGTACAAGCTTTTTTCGTGCTTAGCTACTTTGGCCGCCTTCGCTTTGGTTATCGCCTGATCCGAAAAGTAAAGTTTCTACTATCGATACTACTTGACTCAGCACTTTCCATTGACTTATGTATATTTAATGCTGAGCTGAATTTTTACCAATAAACATCAAACATGTTTGATAATGTTTGTTGAAACTGGCTATTATTTGTAGTACAAAGTCAAAGCCTTCTTCTTGCAAATTCAAACCATAATTTATTTTTTCAATTAACAAATCAACACCAGAAACTCTTAACGACACAAGTAATAACATAAGACAATTGTTTAAAATATATTTTAAACTTTTCTTTTATTGGTTGCATCAGTTGAAAAAAATGGAGCTTTAAAATCTAAATTAGATAGTTTGGTCACCATTATCTAAAGCTGGTTAAGTACTAAAGAACTCACATGATAATAAACTCACGAAAAATAGGTACTTGCAATTTTGGAAACTCAAAGCATACTGGTTAATTGCTCGATAACTGTTCATCTGGATGTCCAAAATGGCTCAACTAAACCATGATTTGCAGGTAAGTCATGATAGACTTTTAACTTTCTTGTTTGACGACGAGTGTCCATTGTTGGGCCCCACATCTGGGCTTATACTTTTGTTAAACAGCGGGCCATGATGATTAATGAAGGATTGGGCCCAAAACCATGATAAGTGATATGCACAAGTGCAACATATAAATTATATCAAATACGGTGTTAAAATTAACCATTTTAGGACTAATGTTGGAAAAATTGTGTTTCTTTGTATACTTTTGATTTTCAGGATTAAAAGAGCTCAAATGTACAAAAGAACAAATTAACGACAAAAACTAGTATATATACAGAAGAAGGAAAATTGACACACTATACCAACCCTCCAAGCTTCACCCCAAGACCAAAAAAACAAATCAGAAGTCACGCACGGGATCGTGCCTGCTCGGCATGGGGCCATGCCCCTTCAAGATTCCATAAAAGAGAAGACAAACAGAAGCAAACACAAGACACGGGGCCGTGTCCCTTGGACACGGGCCGTGGTCAACTTCTAGATATGCAAATCTTGGATAGTACAGTAAGTACAATGGCCACTCAGTCGTGCCGTTGACATTCGGGGCCATGTAGCAGCTGATCTAACAAGCTCATTAAATGAAGATAGAGAAGAGGGAAGACACGGGATCATGCCCACAGGGCACGGGGCAGTGTGAAGCCACTGTTTCCAGCTATAAATAGGGATGTTTGATTTCATTTCAACTTATTCCTTGGCAAACCACTTCTCTCACACATGCCACCAATCCACCACCACACCACCATCATTATCCACCATATTCATCCATCATCCATCCTTAGAGTATGTGTAGTAGTCTCGGGATCAAAGATTGATCGTAAAAGTTTTTGTCAAACAAAGGCCATGATTGGCTAATCTTTTACATCACTTGGTGAAGACAAGTTATTTGTGTATTACTTTGAATTTCCAAGCTTTGGTTAACTTTTTAACTGCGTATGTATTAATGACCCTAATAACTAGTTTTTTATATTTAAAATGAACTTTATTCTATCGTCTTTTCATGTTTTGTTTATTCACTCGTTCGTGTCTTTACAGTCTATATAAAGCGCGTTAACTACCTGGAAGGGGGTTAGAATGGTGGTATAGGTAAAGTTCTTGTTTCGTTCAGTGTATAGATCATGCGAGGACTTGATTTAAGTTTACTAGGACTTCCTTTGAAGTAGGTAGCATCAAATCGGGGGAAGTAAGAACGACCTAAATGCCTTATAAATAAACTACTACTAAAACTTTAAACCGGCCTTGCGGGACTGTATTCCTACTGATTCAGACTAATATGGCCGAGGGTAGTGTTGTCTCCAAAATAGAGACATGCCACATTTTGCATTAATAACTTACTTAATTATCTTCAAATATTTCGGCCTTACGGGATTGTATCTCTGCTGACTTAGACCAATATGGCTGAGGGTAGTGTTGCCTCCAAAAGAGGGAAATGTCATTTTAAATAAGATAATCTTTTAAAAAACCCAAAGTGCAGAAATAATCAAATGATACATAAATAACAAGTCGGAACCAAGTGATTATATCTTGTGTATTTGTTTCTTTTATTACTTAGTCTGTTTCTGTAACATTTGTAAAAATCGGGTCTCCAAAACCCGCTCCGTTTTGTAATCTTGTACCAAGTTATGAAAGTACATTAATTATTCATGGTTATTTTGAGTTAAAACGTTACATAATTAATAAATAAACTAAACTATAAAAATTATATTTGATAAAAAGTTAAAATAAAATAAATAAAAAAACAATTGAAGCTGCCGGGACTCGAACCCGGGTCAGCCAAACCTTCAAAACAACTTAACCATCTATCACTAAACCACTCCGCCACAATGTATTTTCTGTTATCACTAGGAAAGCAAAAGGATCTTATACACAAACTCGATTTAACCGTTAATGCCATCTGAATAACGGAAATCGGCAAACCGATCGCCAAACCATTTCGAATTCGTCTGGCCAGCTTATAACCGATGTATTTCGGTTTCTAATTAAGTCCGAATTGAATGAACATAAAGTTTCATCATTTCCGGTATTTGAAACCGAAAATTTATCAAACTCCGATTTAATTCAAGTTCTGATCATTTGCGCGATTCATAACTATCACAACAACACTCAATTTCATTTTCGTCAAGTTTCTGAACCGTAAGACTCTCTGAATCAGATCGTCGGAATTTTTCTGCAAATCACCGGAAAACCGGGACTCACTTTCTCACGGTAATTCCTTCGACTCTTTTTGTTTAAAACATGTGATTAGTCAATCTCTAACACAACTCCGTCATCAGAATCAATCTTAGCCAACGTTTATCGGAAATCTTACCTTCGCCGGAAAGTTCCTGAGATTGCCGGAATCCCACTGTGAACTGGTAAGATATCCTGCACTTCTTTTAAACCTTGTTTAGGTGAATGGGGCGCGCTTTGGAAGAAGCGATCTGTTACCAAGCCGTCTTATTGGGAATAACAAGAGCATCCATGAATACTCAAAGTTTCATATCCGAAGCGAGTTTTCAAGAAACCGCTCGAGTTTTAGCAAAAGCAGCTCTCCTAGGGCGTATCGATTGGTTGAAAGGCCTAAAAGAAAACGTTGTTCTGGGGGGGATGATACCTGTTGGTAGCGGCTTCAAAACACCTTCAAATGCAACCGGAACGGAATTGATAAAACAGTCCTAGAAACAGAATTCTACCATTTAGGCTTACTCTGCTTTGGGATTTTTTTTTTTTTTAGAATATCAAAATTGATTCAGTTTATTATTCAGTTTCTTATATTATAATGTATAACGGTATTGAAATTCTAATCTACTTGAATATTAACTTTATGAATAATCGATCCACACTGTTAATTGGTTCAACAGTCGGAGTTCATTTCCAGTATCGACGAACCTTCGCCGGATTTCTGTGATTATCTTCAATCGGTAATTTCTGTTCTTTAAACTCTCTCCATTCCTTACTCTTGAATTACTGTTAGTATCTAAGAACTTTGTAAATCACAAAATCAAACTTAACCAGTTGAATTATGATGACCGTGTAATCCGACGAAGAAGATGAAGCTATTTCAGAATATAAGAGTAATTAAAATCCGGATTATTAACGGGTTAGACACACAGTCCAGCGGTGGACTGTGTGCAAAATTCATATTCACGTCCCGAGTTCGAACCTTACTACGCGTACGCCTTGTATAATAACATTCTTTTTTTTATCATGAACTAACCCGGGTTAAAACAGGTAGTTGTTAAGTATATTATAAATCAAGAATATAACCGGGTTAGACACACAGTCCAGCGGTGGACTGTGTGCAAAATAAACTTCACGTCACGCGTTCGAATCCCGTCACAAGCACCGGTCCATGGAATTAAAACGTTTTTGCAAAATAAAGGAATTTTCGGTTAATTCGAATAAGTATATAAATATAATTAAAACTGAGATTCTAACGGGTTAGTCACGTAGCTCAGTTGGTAGAGCTACGTGCACGTAAACGGAAGGTCACCGGTTCGAATCCCGCTTGGCGCAGCATTTACCGCTGACCGAACCGGTCAACGGTCAACGGTCAACGGTCAACAGTAAAATAATAATATCTTTTTTTATATATTTATTTGTTTATTTTAATTTAAAAATCAATTAAAAATACTTAAAAATAACATTTTTAAAGATAGAAAATAGCCATAAACTCACAAAAATATATCTAAAAATCCCATTAAAATCCTTAATAAAATCCATCCATTTAATATATTTTCCATATTATTTAGGTTAGTATTCCTCGTCGACTCGCTCGTCTAAATCGTGCGCATCTCACCATCTCCAATCCAACGCACCCAATGTGAGTGAACCTTTCAAATTCCCCGTTTTAATCACGTTTTTGGGGTGTATCATGTGTCTTTGTTTATTTACATATTATAACGAAACTATTGTGCATACATCATATCATGACATGTGTATTTGTTTGTTGCTGTTAAGTAGTTATTATTGGATGCAAATTATCATTTCAGTACATGCAATTGCCGAGGCCGCAGCTCCCCATCCATCGAGGTTGAGCTTGATCCCCATTTTATTATGCGGTTGATCTGGGCGTGCCCGCACGATCGGCTCCGTTTGGTTGAGCCTTGATCGGTCATTTCATTTTACATTTCAATACATGCAATACGCTCGGCTCCGTTTGATTGAGCCTTGAGTGCACAGTTCAATTTACATTTCCAGTCATGCAATACGTTCGGCTCCGTTTGATTGAGCCTTGAGCGCACAGTTCAATTTACATTTCCAGTTCATGCAATACGATCGGCTCCGTTTGATTGAGCCTTGATCGCACAGTTTATTTATGTTAGTTATCATATGATATTGGTATATTCATGTATGCTATCAAGTGTTAATGTATGTTATAATTGTAAATGCTATTTGCCAATGTTTGATTACTTACATGTGCTCTTTTATGATTATGCACAATATTTTATTGATAAACTAACCATAATATCATTATCAAATGTTTATCTAATAAGGTTCACTCGCCAACTTATGTTGACCCAAAACCTCCCATTTTACACATGATACAGGTGAACCAGCAGCAGCTAGGAACACATAGGACCTGGATTAGAAGAAATAAAACGATTTAGTATTTGGATTGTTATGTTTGGTTATTTTCCCTTGTATTGAATGAACATGTTTGGATGTTTGAGAATGTAACTTTGACTTCATTAATTATGAAACATAATAGTAAATGTCATGTGCTTTGGTGATAACCCAATTATGCCCCGACTCTTATTTCCGCTGCGGGTCGGGGTGTGACAGTTTCTTTATACTTATTATTAAAAAAATCTTTACTTAAAAAATTGAATAGATTATACGTTGACGATATTTCGGTATTAAAAGCTCTTGTGTCCTTGGATGACCTCGGTATCTTACCATCACTATACTACGCCAATGATTGGTGCACTTGCCCTAGTGTGTTATGGAGAGTGATAGTATTATGTTGTGTTTTATAAATTAAAGCTTAAATAACGAGTGAATAGTACTTTAAATATATCAAAAAAAATCTTATTCACACCACGTCAATAAGCCTGGCAATAAGATTCTTATTGCCGGTAGGCATGTAAAAGGGGCCTCAGAGCCAGGGTCATGCCGGACAATTCTGTTCACTGTTCCGGTGTGAACAGGGGCGATGTGACCTCTCGGTGGCATTTAATGTATGAACATGGAGAGAAGTATAAGGCGGCGAGTTTGTTTGAGGGAAAGGATAAACAATAATGGCAAAGTACAAATGTGATTCTTTGGAGAGAAGAAATCTCTGACCGAGATCCAGACATTCCTTTTGTCTGATGGTTTACAACAGATCTTGACATCAGTGGGACCACTCCGATAAGCAGGACTCTCCGTTATAAGTAAAGAGGTGATCAAGGAAAGGGCTTGTCACACCCCGACTTTCCACAACCAATCCAAACACTGGTGGGCCCGGGTGGGGAATATCGTGACGTAAGTTGATATTATCAAAGTCAATTAAACGCGGCACAACAGAAGTCTTGGAGTAAAATTACTATTACAAACCAAATGTTCAAAATATAAAATATTGTACAGATGGCTTGTAATAGAAGATCCACAAGCGGATCGCAAAATTGTACAAAAGTGTATAACAGACTTTGGGCAGATCTAGGATTTGCAAGATCCTCTTATCACTACCGAGCAGCTTCCAGCCTATTTTCGTATTGTACCTGCAAGCTTAGTCTTTTGAAAATACGTCAGCTTTCGCTGGTAACTACACTAAACTGACTCATTTTGAAAACATTTTAAAAATGTTTTTAGTTCACATTGGCACAAAATCTTTTATAACTTGGGAAAGTCAGCCTTGTAACCTTGTTAACAGATTCACATGTTTGTCCATACATACAGGGCCCGGTACGGAGTGTCACACCCCGACCCGCAGCAGAATAAAAGTCGGGGCATGATTGGGTTATTACCAAAGCTCATGATATTTACTAACAAGTTTCATATTTATTAAATTCAAATTAAATTCAAATATCCAACACAAAATTTCATACAAGCACAAACAATAAAACAAACGATTGTTCCAACGAAATAACTTGATTATTCTTCTAAGGCTATCCTAGGTGTTTCTTTCCTCAACTTGATCACCTGTATCATGCGTAAAACAGAAGAAATTTGGGTCAACAAAAGTTGGCGAGTGAACCTTGATAAAACATTTAAGTAAATGAATTTTATTGTTGTTTAAATAAGATTGTGCATAAATCACATATGAACAAATGTATATATATAACAAATCACAAACCATATGGTATGAACATATGACATAATGGATGATGTATGTGAGATCAAGGCTCAATCAAACGGAGCCGATCTAATGAGGCACCCGATACTCAACTCATATCCCACGAGGAACTGATGGGCCTAATGAAATGATTGCACTGAAATGATAAAATGTATCCACATATAAACCACATAACAAACAATACACATTTGGTCACGAAAATGATGTTAGTGCAAGCGTTAAATAAAATAAAGAAATGGTACGACACCTGATACACCCCAAAACGTGATTAAAACGGGGAATTTGTAGAGATTCACTCACCGTGGGTGTGTATTCTTGAGTGGAAAAGAGAGCGCACGAGTTGCGGATTGTACCGACAAAAAGTTCTAACCTAAAATAATAACGTGATAATTCGATAAATAAATAATTTAATATTTAGGTTAAAAAATATATTTAGATCTTTAGGTTATTTTTTTTGTTGAAGTTAAATTAATCTCTTTGAAGTATAAGGTATGTATATTAATGGAAAATAAAAGTATTTTAATTGGGGGATTAAAATAAAGAGAAAATAAATAAGGTGAAATAAAATAAAAAATAAAAAAATAAAAAAAAGGTTGTCAGATCTGACCGGTTTTTAAAGGAAATGGATTGCGTGTGACCAGAGTCGAACTCGAGACCTTGCGGTTGCGTGCACGCAGCTCTTCCAACTGAGCTACGTGTCTAACCCGAAAGAATCATGATTTTAATTATATTTATACACACTTTAAGCTATTCCAGAAATCTATTTAAATTAAAAACATTAAACACGATCGAGCCGGCGCGCATCATGGGTCTCGAACCCGAGATCTTAGATACGTCTTGCACCCAGCCCAACCAACTGGGCTTGGTGTCTAACCCGTTAAACTTTCGGTTTTTATTAAATTTATATTCAGTCTATAACATTTCTGTTTTACGTATTTAAAAAGATTTCGAAATCAGCCAAACCGTAAGACCAGCAAGTCTCGAACCCGCGCTCCGGAGTGGTTTTGCACCCGGCCCAACCAACTGGGCTGGGTGCTTACCCGATTACAAACCGAAATATTAAACATATAAACATGCTGCTGCTTCATCTTTTTCATTCGGGATTAAACCCGAACACCTTCTCAACTTTTAAATAGGAATAAACTTGATTTTCTTAACAGAGTGGATTTATATGAACAACGATTATTATACGAAATGATTTAGAAAGAACAAGAGGTTACCGGCCGGCAGGAGCGTCTTCCGGCGAAAAGTCCGATGAGGGAAGAAAAATTCCGGCGAGCAGGGGACTTGCGAGTTAAATTGATCTGAGCGAGTTAATTTGTGAATTGAGGTGCGGTATTTATAGGTGAACGTAGGAGGAGATTTCGTTTTCAGTTTGGAAACGATTAGGGTGATTGTAGGTGACAGCTAACAGATTTTGGGTATTGCCAGAAATAATTCCGAGCCGATTGTCGAAAAGAATTCAAAACGGAAGGGAAAGCGCGTTTTCAGTTTGCGGCCATTTGTTGCAGGTTTCAACATAGATCGACATAAGAGTTTTTGGATCTTAATATTCACACAACTTGTGTGTGTAGACCAGTGGTGTTTGTAGGGTGTGTGTGTCCGGGGGAACCCGGGTTCGATCCCGGTTCACCCTCTTTTTATTTATTTTAATTCTTTTAAGATAAATCCTTTACTAATTTTATATATTTATTATTTAGTTGCTTATTTATTTTATTAAATTTATTCTAAACCTTTGTTACTATTATTATTATATACATATACATATACATATAAATATATATATATATATATATATATATATATATATATATATATAAATTCTAATGTTTAAAACAATAAACAAAAAAATGTAAAATCAAAAGATTATTTGACATAAATAAATACACTGATCGGTAATTTAGTGCGGGTTTTCGAAACCCGATTTGCATAAATGTTACACGGAGACCAAGACATGATTAACGTACTCACTACTTAAGAACTCACGAAAGATTTATTGTGACAACCTGTGTTTTTGACCCTAGTTGACTATGTGAAGTTACCGGTGAAAATATATTATATATTATTATTTAGTATATAATAACAACCTATAACGAGCGAACATGTTATTTAACTGATTATCACGGTGGCGTCGTACCACAAGTTATGAGCACATATTCTTTTGTACATGTGTACTTATATATTTATATAAGTTATAAATATTTGTTTTTATTCCATGATTTATTCGAGCGTATTTATTTTAACGCAAGAGACACATGACGTTTAACGGGTTTATATAAAATCATCTCATTCTACTTTTCCATCCATTTTCTACAAAACCCTAGCCCCCACTTTAATATCTTTCAAGAACACACATACCTAGAGAGGGAGAGAGGGGACCGATGATAGAGAAAGGGGGAGACACACATGAGAGAGATTGGGCAATAGCTGACCATAGTCGTGAGCGACGGCTAGAGAATCAAACGAGAGGAAGAGGGAGTTCGATGGGGAAAGAGAAGAGAACGCAACTTGGCGGTTCCCAGTGCACCCTATCTTCTTCTTCTGACTCGCGACTTAGGTAATTTCTGGATCCATTCTTGCATGTTTCTATGTTTGAATTATATGGAGTTATTTCGGTTTGTCTACGGTGTACGAGGAGTTTGTGATGCGATGCCAATGGTCGCGTTGGCGACAAAGGCGGTGGTCGGAATGGGTCTGCATAAGGATTGTATGTGTAGTGCTTGACGACTTTATGAGTGAGTGTTGCATGAAAGCTTGATGGTAATCAATATGTTTTGCATAAAGAGGATGTTGGTGATGTCGGCTAGTATAGTTGTGGTGCCAAAAAGTGGTGTAGGATGTATCGGTGGTGACCGCGATGGTAGGCGTAATGGCGGATGGTGATGGTAGCGATGGGTGATGGTGACGATGTGTTGACGAATAGTGACGAGCGGCAGTCTCGGTGTTTGCATGGGAATAATGAATTAATTATGATAAGGTTGTTGGATGAAGATGATGCGTATGATGATGATATGTTGAAGCATCTGGTTTATTTTTTTCTGGTGGCACGATATCAGGTGTTTGGAGTTTTGTTTCTTAAGTAAGCTAGCAACCAAGCACCTTAAATTATTTAGCTAGCAAGCATACACGTCTATTATCTTTCATGAATATTATGATGTTGCCGAGGTTACATAATGTGGCAAATAGGCAAGCATGTTCCTCAATTAATTTAGCTAGCTAGCACACACCTCCTTTATCTCTCCTTAATTATCATAATTATCATATATATTCGGATTCAAGACGGGAAAGAACGACAATATGGAGTTATTCGTGAAAAGTGGGGTTATTAAGGAGACGACTGACGAGTAGATGGAGTTGAACGTTGGGAAATTATTTATACGTAGTTTAACGTACAACTTCGGACCTCTTCTGCGCATTCAACATGTTCGGTTTCGAGTACGGAAGACGTGTAGCTGTGAGGAAATTGTGAAGCTTCGCAACTGGGATGTCTTGGTGAATATTGGCATGCTATGCGAGTTCGTGTGGCTGACATATAGTATTTTTGGATATAACACGCACCATAAGGTGAGTTCACGGCCCCTACTCTTTTTAAATGTTTTTAAAACACAGGGGGAGAAAGCATGCACTACATTACGGTAAAGTAATGTCATAACGTTACGGTAAGGTAACGACACAACTGTTTTTTTGTTATATTAGTTATGGTCACAAAGTAGCATTTATCACATGTCAATCCCCTTAAAACTTACGATGCCGTTAGTATTGGATTATAGCGAGGGAATTTTTAGTAGTACTACTGGGCCCGACAAGCCCCACTCGAGCTGATCGCGCCAGCTAGACCGAACGTCGAAGGTCACGAGTGTAGAATTTGCCTAACACTTAGCCATGGTTGGTGATAGACCTGGCACAATAGGGCAGCAACGTCAGCTTCAGATCGAACTCTTTGTTGACATGACTTAGGTTAGCTACCTACAGATATAACAAGTAACTGCTAAACACTTCAACTTACTGTTTCGGGTTTAAAACAGTGGAAACTCTTGAGAAACAACTTTCTTATAACTATAACCTAAAACCTGTGAACTCACTCATCATTATGTGTTAACACTTGTTCTTACATGTCTTTCTCAGGTTGCTAAGGTCTCACACATCAGGATTAGGATGCATTATGGAGTCACATTGATTTTATCAAACAAATAGACTCAACTTTAAATTACATTAGCTATTTTGGTTTTGTAATTGTTACGCTTCCGCAACTCAATTGTACAAACAGTATTTTTCTCATGAATGAGTAAACATAATTTTTTTTAAACTCAATATGACTACTGACTGTGATCCTGGTTTTTCATGCGCCTCGCGGTAGAACTCCGCATGTGGATTTTGAGGGTGTGACATTTATCCCCAACCTTGTGGGTAAAGTTTTTAGCATTGGATCTTGCCGGGTGTATGCCTACACCCCGCTCTTAGGTCGTGGCCATTATCTAATGTAATGAGCCGAGGATATCCAGGACACGGTAGTTAACCCCCGATGTTTAAATCATCAAACAAAACTGATTAAAACGGAATATGCGGATTTACTAGCCACAATCCGGCACTCGATTGATCTCGTTTCCGACCAAGCGGTAATAGTTTACCGTAACCGAAGCCCGTATAGGGGAAATAAGTCGAGAGTATTTACCTGAGCTAGTCTTGATTTTTAATAAGCAAGATTTAAATAACTTAGGCGTATCCAAAACGAAGTAAGTGCAAATAGCATTTTCCGGAAGTCTCTAGTCTGGATTATGGCATAAGCTAACTAATTAAATATACTAACGGTCGAATTAAGTCATAGACTTAGACCGACTAGCATACAAGATCAAAACGTATAATAAGCTAGATTAAGCGATGATCGGATAGAATGTAGTTTAAACCCAAAAAGTACTTTGACTTGTATAATATGGGTAAACCATAAACATTCTGGATTTTGAGACTTAAATGACAAGGTTAAACCCGTTTCGGTTAATTTCCGTAAACTAGTTACATAACCGCACGCATATCAGCGTTATCGGGTAACCGGATAAGTCATGGATAAGTTCTATATGACATTATACTTTAAATAAGTTTTAATATCAGTAAGATATCAACTTTCATGCCCGTTAAGGTTTTAAAACAAAATTATGCCTCACAAGGGCGTTTCGGTAATTATATACCGTATAAAAGGAACTTGAATATAATTATATGTTATGACTATAAGTATTCTGGAAAAATAATTTATTTATGACATAATATCGGTAGGATATTGATTATATGGGTAATTTATCTATTATGACCAAATTGTGCACCGAATGGGCTTTTTGGTCATTTTACACATAGTTTTATAAATTATTTGGGATTCTGAGTTTATATCATGTACCTACTGTAAAAATATTTACAATAAGTTTAAAAATCAGTAGGTAACAAGTCTTGATTGATTAATATAGTTTAAAACCATATTATGCGCCGAAACGACGCTTATGTCGTAAAATGACGATTGGTGCGATGTTTAATGAAAACTGATGTTAAGGTCAGGTTATCGTGTCTTAGATATGTTATTTAATATAACATATCAGTAGGTAAAAGATTTAATATGAAAAGGTATGATTAAAACCATTTTATGAGCCACGAGGGCGTTATCGTCATTTATCGACATAATACAAGGACTTGCTCATAAACTCAGTTTATAATCTGATTTGATATCCCAAATAATCCTACTTATAATATTACATCAGTAGGAAACTCCTTTTCAAGTTCGTTATCGATTAAACCTTGTTTTATGCAAAAAGGGCATTTTGTTAAAATGACATAATTATGGAACTTGTGCATAAACTCAGATTCTGATTATGATCTTGTAATATAACCTCAGAGGATTATTCTACATTATATTATGATCATAATGCAATCTTAGATCACTAGCTAACTAATCTAAATCGGGTCAGAATCGAAAGTTAAAGTAGAAGTCAAACTTTGAGACTTTCGGTTGCGAACCGACCCTAGAACTGAAATTGACGAGCCGAACATGTTCTTACATGTTCAAATAATTACTACCAACTTGTTTAAGTGTCAAAACATGTCTCATAACATATATAAGCTCAGATTATAACATTTCCGAAAAATGGCCTGTTTGACTTTTTAATATTTAAACTTTGACTCGTCAATTGGTCTAGCAAACATGATCTTCAGGTGGTGCCCTTTATAGGGACTAACACCTACCTTATTGCGATCACTTAGCTATGTTCGTTACGAACATTAGCTGGACCATAATGGTCTTAACCGAAAGTCAACGCGTTTTCCGTAAAACGCTTGACTTTTGGCTATAAAAGCCTATAAATGAAAATGCAAGAGAAAGAAACACTTACAAGTGATTTCTAGGATGCAAAAGAACTAAGTTGGATGCTCCTTTCAGTTAAGAACTTCTAGATGAGGGAGATAGAGTGATGAATGAGAAAGGTGCAAGTTCAAATGGTGAAGCATTGCACCTATTTATAGTTGGAGAGCTTGAAGGAGGTGATGCCAGGTGTTAAGGGGTGTTAGAGGGAGCTTACAAGTGTTCTAATACGTGGCATAACAGTTTGGAAGTCCATGGTTTCGAAATAAATGGTTTTTGGCAACATGTGTGGAGGCCAAGCAAATTTTCTACAGACACAGGCCTCTCGCGCCCCGCGAGAGACATGGCCAATTTCTCTCGTACCCCGCGAGCGCCTTGTGGCCATTTTCAAAGTTTGTCACATTTAGCCCCTTAACTTATAAACCTCATAAAACACCTTTATAGCATATTTAGCTCTCCATAACCAATATTTGGCATACCCGGGAGTATGCCCGGACATTGTTTAGATCTCGGTTCGTTATAAGGTCACTCAAAGGTATAAATTAACATGTTGATACTTTTACCCCTCCATTATCCAACTTTACATATTAACAGATTTAATCTCTCTCGTCCAACAAATGAGACATATGAGAGTTAGGACTTCGTAAAGGATCACTCAGAGGCTCATTATAAGCATGTTGACTCCGATGTCACTCAGAGGCTGGGCATGTTGACACAACGGTCACTCAGAGGCTAAGTTTAAGCATGTTGACATATCAGTCACTCAGAGGCTAAGATTTATGCATGTCGACATCAGAAAGTCACTCAGAGACTCAGTTTGAGTATGTTGACACCTTTAGTCCTTATTAGTCTTTAATAGACTAAAAATAAAAATACGACATATGTCACTATACTATTGGACACGATTTTTACGAGGTGTTATAGTTCTGCACACAAAAACCTATACTCAAGAAACACAATAGAATTGCTCTCACCATCACATTAAATACATTTAATACATAGTCTACACCATTAATTCCGACCAATTTATTGCGTCGAAATATGATTTATTATCCCAGCATATTCTTATTCTCATTCCGGAGGTTGGTCACAGATCCTCCCACCCTCGGAGTCCTTCGTGACGAGGCTAACGGTGTCTTGTTTTGCAGCTTTGTTCCGGTGACGAAGAACATTCCAACGGACCTCCTAGATCAAACACAACGCTTGATTTTTGGGGATTTGACATTGTTGTCAATAATCAGTTTTTTTTATAACCAGTTCTAAGTCAGGCTTTTCTTTTTTCTTTTTTACCAAAATCCATACCCTATGGGTAGCTTCAGGTACGAAATCGGGTCTACAATAACCGACTTTCTAATAATCGGTTTCGAATGTTTCCTCCAGGTATGGCTTCGTGCCTAGTCTCTTTATAGTATTTACGGGCTTGCATACTCGTAAAAGCCCAACAACCACAGAACGACGCCGCACCACAAATTATTAATCCATTGGATCTAGCTCACCATTGATCCATTGGATCTTGACCATTACTGAAGCTCCGTTAATCCCAACAACCATAAAACGACGTCGCACGGAATCAGCACAAAAACACACCCTGCCATCCAACATACTTTTTTTGACCGATGTTCGTTCCCTGATTAACCAAACTCAGGTGTGGAGGTTTCAACTCAACAAAGCAAATTACATACACAATATCGCAGAATTTCATCTACTTTCTTCACAAATCAAGGTTCGTGATGCATAATTTTGTTGATTTGATTCGATATGTTGTTTCTACAGAAGAATCGCGTTGCTTTTACGCAATTATTGTAGGTTTTGTTAATTCTAGGGTTTTGCATTCGATTTGTTTAATTGTTCTTGTTGTTTTCCCTTCAATTGAATGTGTTGTTATCGGCGTGAGTGTTATGTTAAAACGATTGATTGGAGATGAATGAATTGTAGTTTGTGTTGATTGATTAGATGCTCTGGTGCTGGATTAACATAGTTCATATGTGCAGTGGTTATATAGTTGCAATGAATGAGTTGTTTTTTGAGCGGTGATTTTTGTCGGTTAATGTAGTAGAGATAGAGAATTGTAGCCTATAAGTGTAAGTTGCCCTAGGATGCTAAGATCCAGAATGTCTTTAAGGCATCTCACTACAAAGCTAATTTTGGCAAGAATCAGTCTCATGTTTAAATGTTCTTCTACAGTGTAGCGTTAGAAAAATAGTTGTTGCTGTTGTCAAATTATTGATTCAATGGGCGGACACTGGATCTCAGCCCTCGGAGATATGGGAAGGTTAAAAGACCCGTTTTCTTAGCTTCATCACTCTAAATTATTGGGACAGAAAATTTTGAAAGTTAGAGGAGTGTCAGGAAACTTGTTTGAGATTGACATTGGGATAAGGAACGTGTTTGATGCTAACACTTGGACTACATAGCTAATATGTTTTAGCCAGAAGCTGGTTAGAAGCCGTTTCAGCTGTAGTAATTTTTTATTTAATAAATTTCTCCTTCCTTAAACATATAATCATATTACTATGATAATAGGCGACAGACATGTGAATAATCGGAGAAGGCAACACCAGATACAAGTTCTCTGCAAGTGTTTTGTCATATTAATCATGGCAATGTTAACATTAATGTCTATGAGTTTCTTTTGGACTAATTGACTCATGTATCTCTCATGTGATTTTCTCACCCCCTCATCTAACTCAGGTTGCCATATGAGACATGGCCAAATCCTAAGCCAAATTAAATGCTCAAGCCTCTATGGCATTAACTTCTTGCAAGTATTTTAGCAAATTTAGCAAGTCATCATAGCGCATTGATGTTATTGATGTTATTTAAGTTACGATAAAATCACAAAACATATCCGGTAATTGTTGACACACCATCTTCTCTTACTAAAGTAGGGACATAAATTATGCTATCTTTTTTTTAACGGCCAACAAATCAATCCCGAGTACTCTCGGGGCACCCACTGGACAAACGGAGTACTCCGATAGTAACCCGAGTCGTCCACCACCAATCCCGGGGAACACCTGGTAACCCACCCGCCCTTAGGCACGACGGTAAAATTACCGATAAAACCCGTTTGGCTCAAGGGTTGAACCCGGGTTTCCTTGGGTCTCCTATCATTGCCCACCAATGCCTCACTCCTTTTTTGCACCAAATGAGAATTGAACTTGAGTCTTCATAGAAGAAACCAAGTACTCTACCACTTGAGCTGGAGGTCATTGGCATAAATTATGCTATCTATTTGTACATTACATAAACAATATCGCAAAGCTTATATACTTCAGAAATCAAGGTTCGTGTTGCATAATTTTGTTGATTTGATTCGCTATATTGTTTCTACAGAAGAATCTCGTTGTTTTCACGCAATTACTGTAGGTTTTGTTAATACTAGGGTTTTGCCTTCGATTTGTTCGTCATATTTCCATCCATTGATTGTGTTGTTATTGGCATGATCATTATGACAAAACTCTTGATTGGAGATGAATGGATTGTCGTTTCTCTTGATTGATGTTGTACGAATGATTAGATGCTCTGGTGCTGGATTAACATAGGTGCGCTGTTGCTAGAGATGGCATGAATGAGTTGTGTTTTGGGTCGTTATTTTCATCGGCTAACCCAGTAATGATCGAGATAGAAAACTGTAGCCTATAATTGTAAGCTGCCCTGGTGCTAAGATTCACGTCTTTAAGGCATCTCACAATAAAGCTGTATTTGGAAAGAATCAATCTATTATTTAAACATTTTCCTTACAGTCTCTGGTGGATCAATTTTAATTGAACCTATAGCCATGTAGGATATGTGTATCGTTAGAAAAAGAGTTGTTGATGTCGTCATTTGTCAAGCTACTGATACAATGGGGTGGGCGGACACCAGATCTCAGCCCTCGGAGATCTGGGAACATTAAAGACTCGTTTTCCCTACTTCGCCTCTCGAAATTATCGGGACAACAATATATGAATGTCACAAGAATATAAGGAAACATGTTTGAGATTGACATTGGGATAAGGCACATGTTCGATGCTGCACTCGGACTACATAGCTAATATGTTTGAGCTTGAAGCTGGTTAGAAGCCGTTTTAGCAGCAGTAATTAAATAGTTATAAGTTATTAACTTTCTTCTTCTGTTTATACATATTATCATATTACTATAACATAGGCCACACAGCCACAGATGTAAATCATCAGATAAAGCTACGTCAGATACAAGTTGTCTTCAAGTGTTTTGTCATATTAATCATGCACATGTTAACGCAATGTCTATGCATTTCTATTCGAAGTACGAACTAATTGACTCATGTACAATATCTCATGTGATTCTCTCACTCCCCCAAATTCTAAGCAAAACCTCAATGCTTGAGCCTTGATGGCATCAACTTCATGCCAAAATAAGCAAATGTAGCAAGTCTATGGTTTGTTTAGATACAGAAACACCACCAAAATTTGCTACTGCAAAAGGCACTAGCAAAAAGTACCCATTTTTCACGTGCAAACTTATTTTTCATGCCAGATTGGTAGCAAAAAAATTAACTCCTCAAATTTGCTACCTTAATTTAGTGGTGGCAAAAATACTCTCTACTTATGTACCTTAAATCTTTTATCTCACCATACGCACACATTCTCTCATCTCACCATACGCAATTGTTCACGATGAAGAACCCTAAATCTGATCTCACCAGCTAATTTACACATTCACGCACAAAAATCCTAAATCTTCATACACTGATTTTCACCAGACACTAATTCAACCACAATTCACGCACAAAAATCGCTGATTCAACCACAATTCTCACAAGTTGCTGATTCACGTTGGCTCGATCCTGTTCGATACGCACCAATCACTAACATCAACGATTGATTCGAAGATCAAAATAGTGACGCTGTTCGATTAAAATTTGAGACGCTGTTTGATTCGAAGATTGCTAGGGTTCGAAGATTGCTTAGGGCTTCAATACACGACGGATCTATCGTTCAATTGCTAGGGTTCGAAGATTGCTCTGAATTAGCTAAGGAAATTCATCTAGATCTATCTCAATCGCTTGGTGGATTTAGTTCGAATCGGTTTGTTCAAATTCTCTCATCTTATGATTGTTTGCTGCTTGTTTATTGTTTGTGATGAGTTTAAGCGGTTATGTGATTGCTGTGCATATGGTTTTCTGTAAGAATTTATGTTCTTCTCTGTTGAATTAGGTTAAAATTTCAATATGAAAATTGAAATGAAAACTCATGGTGTTTGTTTGTGATAGGCAGTTGTCTAATGCTAGGTTTGTGGCTGAAGGAATTAGGAGAAGTGTTTGATAGGCAAAACATGATTATATTATGGATTTTAACTGTTGATATGACACACATTTGCTGAAGGATGAGGTGAGAGAATTGATTAGATACAGAAACCTCAATGCTTGAGCCTTGATGGCATCAACAGTAAAATAGGATAGTCTATGGTTTGTTTAGATACAGAAACATTACCAAACAAACGGTAGTGTTGCGATGGCTAACCCGGTTTCCTGACATAAGTTATATTATCTATTTTTACATTTCTAGTTTTACATATTCTGATGTTTTGCACGCTTGTGGTTTTACTTGATGTGATTTTTTTTTATTCTTAAAGGGTCATATTAGATGTCAGGAAGAAACCGTTATCCTCGTGACGCATATGACAACCGGCATGGGAATATCTCAGGAGGGCCTCCAGCGCGGGCCCCTATGCCTCGACCTATGCCACCTCATCCTGCCATGCTGGAGGAAGAACTTGAAATCCAACATCATGAAATACGTAGGCTTTTGGGTGAAAACAGGAGGTTAGTTGAAGACAGAATTGCTCTACAACGAGATTTGGGTGCTGCCAAAGAGGAACTTAGGCGAATGAATATTGCAATTGGTGATATTCAAGAACAAAATGAAATACATTCGAGAAAGCTGATTGACAATGCTTTGAAACTAGAAGCTGATCTTCGTGCCACTGAACCTTTGAAAAATGAGGCTGCACAACTTCATACTGAAGTTGAGAGGCTAAATTCTATAAGGCGTGATTTATCTGGGCAGGTTCAGATTCTCAAAAAAGACCTTGCAAAACTGCAAGCTGATAATAAGCAACTTCCAGCTTTAAAAGCCGAGCATGAGAGAATTCTCCAGGAGCTTTTGCATACCAGGTATCTATATTTCTTCTATATTTAAAGCATAAATAGCTACACAGTTACTTAACATAAAGAGTAAAACGCCATTTTCGTCCTTGAGGATTGGCCAATTTTGCGACTTTCGTCCAAAGGTTTGTTTTTTCGCATTTGGATCCAAAAGGTTTGAAATCTTGCCATTTTCATTCGGCTCGTAACTCCATCCATTTTTCTCCGTTAAGTGTGGGGTATTTTCGTCTTTTTTGTTAACTTAAATGGCAATTCGTTCTTTTTCACTTTTTACAAGAAATTAGCATAACGTACAAGTATTCAAAAGACCGAATTGCCCTTTAAGTTAACAGAAAAAACAGAAATACCCCTGACTTAACGCAGAAAAAATGGATGGAGTTAACGAGCCGGATGAAAATGACATGATTTCAAACCTTTTGGATCCAGATGAGGAAAAACAAACCTTTAAACGAAAGTTGCAAAACTGACCAAACCTTAGGGACGAAAATGACTTTTTACTCTTAACATAAATTTATAAACTTGACATTATTCTGTGTCTTGTAGAGCTGCTATTGATTATGAGAAGAAAGGAAGTATAGAGCTGATGGAACAAAGACAAGCAATGGAGAAGAACTTAGTTTCTATGGCGCGTGAAGTTGAAAAGCTCCGTGTGGAACTTACAAATACTGATGCTGGACCACGCGGTGCTGGTATTTTCCATTATACCCTTTTAGTTACCTTTATATTTGGCTAAAGTTACTTGCTCCATTTGCTGACGTTAAGGAAGCCTACCGTAATGGGTAGTTTGGTACTCACTTAAGTCATTCCTTTTTAGTTTGGACTGTTAGAATACTGGAACTAAATCAATCCCTTTGATTGATTCAGTAAGTTCATATTATCAAAATACAACACAAGTCAGACCTTGTCCAAGAACAAATTTCATAATCTTTTGTGCCTTCATTCTAGCACATTAATAAGTTCTTAGTGGGAAATGCTTTCCTATGTGCTAAGATTCTTCGATGTAAATTAGATTACCAACTTTGTTTCAAGAAAATTATGACCTTTATTTATATATGTAGCAGATAGATCTGAATTTTATCCAACTTATCTTATTAGTTTTGTAATCCGAATCTCGGGATTCGGGGATGATATGTGTTTATATCTTTTGAGGTAATAACCTCTATTTTTAAAAGATGCAAGGCCTAAAAAGGAAACTAGATTAACTCAGATCACTATCTATCCCATCTCTTAACAAGTTTCTATAATAAACTGATTCTTCAATCTGCTGATCTGTGTTGAAGATTATTTGTTCTTCAATATGTTTTGATATACTTTTTGCATGTCATCAACTTAATACTTTATTCTGCTTGATAAGAGAAAAAGGGAAAGAGCCGTAATCCTTTAAATATGTGAGATCAAGATCATTAACGGGATAACTAGTCTATTGTGGTTATGCTTCGCTGTTTTAACTAAAAGTTCTTTTGATGTTTCTAGTGTAGTTATTACTTTAATTTACAACGGATTTGGGACAAAAGATTATGTTACCTTATAGTTCATCTCCAACACAGTTCTCTGACTTTTTCAAACTCGTTGCGTTATAGTTTTGTGAAACTTCTCTTTACACTTGTTTAAGTCTAATATTCCCAGTATCTCCTCATGACTCTTTGACATCTTGTTATATAGGTGGGTCATACGGGATGAAATATGGAAGCTCAGATGACCGTTTTCCTCCTCCTTATGGTGACGGATACGCCGTTCACCTGGTATTACTTGCTATATCACTCAAACTTATACCTGGCCAGGTGGCAAAATAGGCAAAACGGTTTTTTTTTTTTGTTTTTTTTTAAATGGGCTGGCTCAAATTTGGGGTGTGCTTTTCCTTTAAAATTGGTGGAATGAAGTGTCTCCATCATTCCTCAGGGTGCTGCTGACAAGGGCCCGTTGTATGGTTCAAGTTCTGGTCAATGGGCTGGGTCCGAGAAATCTCGCGTGACTCGTCGTTGAAATGTGGACGGCTTATGTTTCAAATTGCAAAAAAGGCATATTGAGTTGGTAGATGCGTATGGTTCTCTAATGTTTGCGTTTAATTAAGTAATCCCTTTATTTGAACTATTAGCTATAAGCTATTTAATTAAGTGCATTTGGAGAATTGGGTTGCTATCCTACAACTTATGAAGACAGTAATCCACTTGTGTGGCTTGATTATCACCTAGTTTTAGTTTACCAGATTTTCAATGCTTTATTGTATTGTTTACACCATATGGTTTCATCATCTTGAATCTTTGTTTTTTTGTGACGACACATTCTTTAGCTTATATGACCACATCCTAAAAAAATTCTGGAGCAATGATTCTTCATGCTACATATCTGATCTATTATTGTCTCCGTATCGGACCACGGAGACTGAAAGCTGTCAAAGTGGCAATCGGAGGATTAAAGTTTGTAGAAAATGAATTAGAGATACTATTGACTGATGACCTGTACCAAGCTCTTGTTATCGCATTCATGCTACATATCTTATCCGTATCGGAACATGGAGACTGAAAGCTGTCATTCGGAGGATTAAAGATAGAAAACGAATCAGATTCTATTGACTGAAGACATGTTTCAAGATCTAATTATCGTAGGTTCTGCAGAAATTAGTGAATGTTAAGTTATAGAGTTTAGTATCATAGGTGGTATAAATAGACATCTAGATTCTAGGGTACTGGTCATCTTATATTAGGATACCAATCGTTTAAGTAGACATCTAGGGTACATTTTCGTTTAGTCTTACGGACTTTTCTTTTAGTGATCTGGTGATTTAGTATTTCTGAAAGATTTAGTGCTGCTAGGAATAGCTGATGACCCCAGTCATAAGTAAACTAAAAGGAGAGTTAAAGGATCTACATTTGATTAGCAGCAGTATCAGTACACCATTCACCAGTTTGTATTGAAGAACCTATTAGCCAGTTGTCATATGGAAAGCTTTTCGAAGACGAGAATCAATGGGGCCCATCACATTGTTAAAGAATCGTGAAGAGTTTGACATCCCTGTTGATCTGCAGCAGTTCAGACAAACCATTTGCAGTCTCGTGTATCTTGCTTTGGTGTGATCTGCTTATTTCTTTATTAATAATGCTGTAATATAGCTCGGTAATCAGACATCCAATCCAAGGCGAGCTGCTCAATTTGCATTGTCCGGTGGCTAGATTGAACTTTGAAGGAAGGCTGATGTGGCGTTTGACGTCGGGCTAACTTCTGGTATGTACTTTACGATAGACAAGTACGTGTCTCAGTTTCGTGGGTAAAATTGGTTCTTGCTTATACGTAAATATATCGTGACCTACATATACATATTGCACTTGATTTACTTAGATTAATGTTTGTACGAGGTTCTTGCTCACTATAGAACTGTACCTAACTACCTATAGCTCTATATTTAACTTGCATAATAATAAAACTGTTTTTTAAAATCCGACTCCCTTCTCTCTATCCATACTACTTCACATCTTTCTAGGAGTTGGGGTTTCTCCAATGTGGAAATGAACCTTCAACTCATAATTTCTAGTAAAGCATGTATTCACCTTCCACCTTATTCAACTTGAGGTTTCATCTACTCTTTAGTTGCGTTGTTACTAGATAGATCGGCTTGGAGTGATGAGATTAGACATGCTTTCAGGTTCCACATGTCATCTTTTATGAGATTAACTTTAGGATGGTCAATGAGTTGCATATGAGATTATTTTTTAGGTCTTCTTTTCAATGGCAATACTGCAATTTGATTAACAACTTGCCTTGATGAGACTCAAGTGCATCAATGTTTGTGCATGAGATGGCACATTGGATACAGACACAATACGATATGAAGAGATTACAAATGACTAGACTTTGCACACCATGCTTCTAAGGTCATTCTATAGTAGGTTTATTGCTTTGGATTTAATTGTTTCCTATAATCACAAATAAGATCTTGAGAGATGTATGTCTCTTTCTCATGAGGTGATGGCCTTTATTTGTATAAGATACAAGGCAACAAATAGGGAACTAGATAAACTTTTTTAGGAAACTGAATATGTCTGTTTCTCACTTTAGCGGACAATTGTTTAGGAGGAAGAAAACCCCCAAACGCGTGCACAAACGTGTGATACATTGCCTTTGAAAGTAACTGACTAGCAATAGGGATGGTGGGGTTTTGTGATGCATGTACTCAAGAACAAGATCACGAGCAATGAGTGAACATCGTGAAGGTAAATAGATGAACAAGATCACGAACAATGAGTGCACATCATGAAGGTAAATTTGTGTTTGGGACTTCAGAGCGCTTCGCGGGATTAAAGGGTGACACATGGAGAAAATTTCGAGGAAGCCTTCAATCGGATTTGGTGTGGAGTAGTAATAGAAACAAGTTGCAATAAGGCCAAATTTGGAACAAGAAAAACCGGGATTATGAATTTGAAATACGAACAAGACTTGAACATGAAGACAAAGCATGAATGGGGATTTACATGGGAATAGTATTGATAGTCCTATAATGGAACATAACCAATTGGATATGGTTTCTAGTGGTGGATGACGACCTGCATGGGAACGAGGAGTCTTGGATAAGTATAGAACTAAAAAAGATTGAAGAGAGCAACCAATATTAGACTCCCTAAAAGCGTTCATTCAAACAACTGATATTAATTGAAGTAGGTTGATCGGATAAATCGCTCAATTTCATGAACAAGAGT
The DNA here is from genome assembly GCA_947069175.1 of Scalesia atractyloides. NCBI lineage: Eukaryota > Viridiplantae > Streptophyta > Magnoliopsida > Asterales > Asteraceae > Scalesia > Scalesia atractyloides. Next base: position 7,033,439 of record CAMTDV010000011.1, read on the forward strand.
TGATTACGTGCACACAATATCTAGGAACAAGGTCTCTATCAGTGCGGCGGTGGTTGGTTAGGGTTTCGGTTGATGAAGTTATACTTGTACCAAGAGCTATAATCGGATAGGGGTATTGTGTCTTTTTCAAGGGGTTATAAACTCTATTTATAAACCCAGTTGTAACACTTTAGTGAATCCCACATCACCAAAGTGCAAAGAGGTTACAAGGGACATGGTGTGGTGGTAAGGTGCCTCCCAAGGTGGACGGTTCAAATCCTGCAAGGTGCTAGTATTGGAGTACATGAAGTACGGTAGCTTGCCGTTAAAAATAACGTGCAAAAAGAGATGCTAGGTTTATATTGAGTGACCTCCAATTTTAGCGACATGTTTTGGAACACAATGAGCTCGTGTTGCGACTTGCAGGCAAAGCAAACTATATCACTATGTTCGCCGGACTATTAGTATGATACATGAATCAAGTCAAATCAATGTTTTAAATCTTATTGGCATGCCATTCTCCATTTCTCTATGGATGAAGATGAATATACCTTAAGGCTTTGGGTATGGTTTTAATCCGCATTCATAGTAACAAGTTATGGAGAACAAGGCATCTATAGTTGCTTATTCTTCCCTATTATTGTGGAAAGCCACCAGGAAATATGAAGTAGCTATGGCTAGGGCCACTTTTAAACATCATTTTCATCAAGATAGATGGATTATTAGTTTTGGATATAGACGTAATCTGTCAATTTCTAAAACTAGGCTCATAGTTTAGTTTTTCTCTTCATTTTCATGTGTATACGTAGTCATAGTTGTTAATGGCGAATAGCGACAAATAGCAATAAGGTACCTATATGCTACATAGCGAATAGCGATAAATAGCGGGCGGCTATTTTATAAATTGCGATACACTAAAAAAATATTTAAAAATTATTCATCTGTATATTATCTCAAAATACCCTGGTATATATGCATTTATAGCTATATATAATTGCTATTTATATTAAAAAATTGTCGCTATTTTCGCTACAACCCTGATAGCGAGCCTAGACCTATACGCTACGTAGCGCGCTATAGCGATCGCTATGCTCGCTATTGACAACTATGTACATAGTTTGGTGAGACATTAGACTTTGAAGCAGTTATCATATGTTGCAAGGCTTTTTTTAAATAAGCAATTTATATAAACTATTTATCTCATAATATTCGTTCTCCGATTGTTTTGTTGCAGATGAACATTGTTCTAGATGTGAAATGCATTTCTTTATGGTTTGGCAAGGCAAGTATGATTTACATCTGAAGTACAAAAATAGGTAAGGTGCTAAATCCTGACTATTACAATTAACCAAATAAACAACTAGGAGAAAGTTAAATGCATCTTAAAATGCTCTTCAATATATTATATTTATCGCGTAAAAGAATGACATAAGTAATCAGAATTCACACAGAAAGATGATTTTAGTCGACTCAAGAAAGGGAAATGATATTTCTTTTAAATGTCTCCCTAGGGAGCATCTTCTCCTTTGATTGCATTTATTTTTATGACATGTTATAACTAGTAGAATTGCTATGAAGAGGTCTGAACAAAGCTGATAATAACATGTCAGTGTCCATTTTGATTTAGATTTTCTGGTTTAAACTTTAAAGTTTTCACACTTGATTGGGTGCCCCACTTCCTGAATTTGTCACCAGTTGAATGCTGTTTTTCAAATTTAAATGATATTATATCTCATGTATTACTTAAAATACTTGACAAAATTCTCAATAATGATTTTAATTAACTTACCAAGGGGCCTGGGTACAAATGATCAGCTGAAAGCTATTATGAAGTTTTGTTCTATAATATTATATTTATAAACTTGCATTACAGGCTTACAGCAATCTTCATGGTTGTCTCAGTTTTCATGAGAAGCTATATCCTGTAAAAGGTATGTTGAATCTCTTCCTTATGGCTTATTCGTCAAATCTAATACTCACATTATATCTGAATATGGTTATCGCACTTTTCATGATGATTCTCAGTCGATAGGTCTTCTTGCATTTTCTAACCGTCGATGTAATAAATATTGGTTGTTAAACTTCAGATCGTTTTTCTTTTTTGTGCTTTTGTGTCAGGAAAGTGGCCCCCACTGTCTACACTGTTCTCAGCAATCCCCTATTGTGTTACATTAGCAGGGTAGCTGACAAGATCGAGGCCCTCCCTGTCAACGACCTCATCAGCTGAATAAATCTGCCACATAAGCACCCCGAGTTGACACATCATCACCACACGTCCCAAACTTCTCGGTTCTTCCATTATGTTCATACCGCAATGACATATGGTAAGCATTACTTTATTTGTGTGTTTGCTATTGTCACTTGATTGATAGCATCCTATTGCAATTTTCTATTGCAATTTTTGTGTCTCCTTGCCCATCCTATTAACACGCCCATCCTATTAACACACAAGTGTCATCCACTGAAAAATAATTATCAAGAAAACCATAAAGATTAATCAGCATTGTGATGCACCCGGTGTTTTTTGAGATTTCAGTAATTAATTGTTGAAAATTAGAAGCATCCTAGTTTTGGATTACTGATTATTAACAGGTTCCGGTCCTTCTAACATAAAGTTGATGTTTTATACCTAAATTGGATAACAGCTAAATACAGGTGATTAGTTGTCAGGTTGGGCTGGGTTGACCTGAGACACTTTTTTGCCATTTATTACTTTTTATAATTAATTAATATGCAAAGTCTGATTATATAGACGTCGAAACAGGCTCTTTGAATATATTTCGAAAGGTTTTGACTGGGTAAATATAGTCCTTTTATTCAAAATCTGGTTAACTATGAATGGGTGATGTAAAACAGGTCAAATCCTTACGTTAAGCTAACAGGAACAGGTCAAACGGGTTGAAACTCACCAAAGTCTATTTCTGATGCATAGAACCTCCTAACATGTTCTTTTTTATTTATCGAAGGTTTCAATCATTATAGTAGTAATAGTTTTTGTAGCATAACTAACACAATAAATATTTAACAAAAATTTTAAATAAGGATGAAAGGCATTTGCAACTCAAGTCAATGCCCTTTCTAGTTTCTAGCCATACTGAAAATAACCCATTTTTTATCAGCACATCTTGCGATCTCCGTTATTTACTGTTATTATTTTTAACAGTTTTCTTTTGCTTACCCCAGAATCATGTTAGGATTGAAACGCTAACCTGCAATATAAATCAAGTATCTTGGGTCACTTTCGTATGTGGCTTTCTGCTAGGCTCCCACTATTCCCACACCCCTAAAATCTTATTTCACACCCCTAATATAATGTTATACGACCTAATATTTTCTCTATCTATACGAGCTGTGTAACGCTATACGGCCCGTATACAAGGTGTGAAATTAAGATTTTGGGGTGTGTCTTTGTTAGGACCCTTCTGTTAATGTCAATCAGGTTTGACTTTTCTAACAAATGATGAGAATTAATGTTGACTTTCCCGAGGTTAGAACAATTTGTCTTGAGGGTGATTAGTATTGTTGTATTTGTTGCGTGAGTGCAAAGATCATGTAAGGTTTGTTTCCAACTCCTGTTTACTTTCATGACTACCTGATAGATTTTTTTGATATATTTTAATGTTCACATATGCTGGTTTTCCAGTTGGATTTGGGCACTGGAAAAGGTAAACTGTAATCAGTACTTTCATTGCCCCTTGTTATTTTGAGGACTAATACCGTAGAGGTGGCAAAACGGGTGGGTTGGATAATGGGTCACTACCGGTTGGATTTGGTTGAACCAATGCACTTTACCCATAACTTTTAATCCATTTATAAACGTTAAGTGTGCCAAATAGGATCAATTTATGTTATTTTAGTGATGATTGGGGTGGTTTTCTGAGCTAAACATACACTTTGAGCTGTTTTTAACCTCTCATATTCTGGTATCTACTTTTAATTGTTAACATTACTTATGTATAATTTGGTTCAAAAGCTGATCAAACATCATATCCAACAACGTAAAGAACGTTCTCTGAAGATTGGAGGAAAGAACATAAATATATGATTGGTGTGATTATAACATTAGACCATTCAAACTAAATTAAATATGTATTTTTTTTGTTCGTGACACTGACAACATACCCCATAAGTTTATAAATTGTGAGGGTTGGTCGTTTCTTGACGTGTAGGGGTTTGTAGCATTAGTTAGTTGCATAGGACTTTGTTATTTTGTTATAATATAGGATAAGGATGAGATCGTGATAAATTATATTATTGTTAATCAAACAACTTATTTCTTAATCTAAGCAGAACAACTATATGGAGGAGATAATTGCCACAAAAGAAACATAATTTTTATAAATATATAGATTCGTTAGGATAGGATCTAAGGAGAAAAAAAAGAAATATATTTGATTACCAACAAATACTTATATCTAGACAATCATGCTTACAAGCATTCAAGGTTTACACGATTTTTTATTTAAAGTGGTTCAAATGAGAATCATCATTTTTGTGAGAACCATGTGAGTCAATTAAGGAATTCGATTATTTGATCAATGCCTATAAAACTTGACATTTGTGTAGTTAAACACAAGTAGGGATGAGTTTGGTATTGTACCAGTACCGACCCGAAAGTATGGATCCTAAAAATCGCAAAAAGTGGGTATCGGTATCAGTAACGAAAGTGCTCAGTATGGTACCGGTACCTGGTACCAATTGCTCATCCCATAGTATAAGATTAATGAGATTTCATAAAAGATGTAGAGTACAATAGCTAATTTAATAATTTCTAAATAATTCTCTAAAGTTGTTTAAAACAACCTACATCTTCATTCCCATTTCTGAGAAGGCATGTTGTCAGAAAATCCTAAGAAAATACGCATTGTTGTCTATGGTGATGGAATGATCGGGTGGTTCTACCAGTGACACAATGATACTCTAGTGATCCAAATTTGCAATTCAATATAAAAAGGGTTTCCTTTTTGACTAATTTTACGTGGACTTCTTTAGTTGCACTTCCCAAAAAAACCTACACACTTCACAAATAAAAACACCTTAACGTTTAGGGTGGTGGTCCATTGGCAAAAGTAAAGCCCTAAAAATACTTGGGTTTGAAAGGGAGGTCTTGGGTTCAAGTCCAATAGACGATTACAATTAAAAAAATTTGTTGTAAAAAAAAAAGAACCAATGTTTGTCTTTGAAAATGAAGTCGCTCTCTGCTCCAATCTCTAATCGGTACAAAGCTTATAAACGAGACATTAGGGACACTAAGCTCATATGTGCATGATGACGATTTATGAGTATAAATTTAAATTTACATGTGCATACAATGTTTTTGTTCTTTTCTTCCGTAAGATGCGTCTTATTTTCCTTGTTTGGGTGTATAATGCACATGTGTTTTCCTTTCATGCATACTTTTTTGAAAGTGATAACGGCTGTAATACGAGGAACCGCATACATTTCAAGTGTTTAGGTTGATCTTGATCCTGATGCATATTTGCATGGCGTGTTTTTTTAGAGTTAATTACTGTTTTCGTCCCTGTGGTTTGTCAAAAATCACTATTTCAGTCCATTAGTTTAAAAATTGCGATTTCAGTCCCTGTGGTTTCACTTTCGTAACCATTTCAGTCCACCTTGCAACCATTTCAGTCCCTGTACTCATAAAATATATGGATTGAAGTGGTTACGAAAGTGAAACTACAGGGACTGAAATTGTTACGAAAGTGAAACCACAGGGACTGAAATCGCAATTTTTAAACTAATGGACTGAAATAGTGATTTTTGACAAACCACATGGACGAAAACAGTAATTAACTCTTTATATTTAGGTGTTTACAATTTTGTTTATTACTTGCATATTATGTTTCATTGTTGTGAGTTAAATTAGTTAACAGTAAAAGTTTATGTTGCATGTTGCTTGGTAAAAATTTTATGCTAATGATTTGTTCTTTTATTAACTTGTCAACGGGATGTTAAAAGACTTAAAAAATAATAATTAATAAATAAAAAAATAAAGATTTGAAAGAATTTTGTCTAAATGGTATGATTTAGATCTTTGTCCAATCTTCGATCATCTTTATATAATTATAAGTTTCTATAAACAATCAAGTAGTGATCAAATAATACTCTTTTTTTATTGTGGTCCACTAGGGACAATTATATAGACGTCGAAACAGGCTCTGTGAATATATTTCGACAGCTCATCATTGGGTCTTCCCTCATTAAGCTTTAAGCCAATCACATGGATAATTGATTGAATGAGCCACTTGGAAACAATATGTGAACCAAATTGGCTGCCAACTGTGTTCACCGGTCCCACGTAGTGTGGGTTTGGTTCACACCAATCTCCTTCCAATGGGTTCGTTCCAAGGGTGGTTGAGTTTTGTCAAATCCTACATCAACTCGGGTTATGATGAGAACATATGTTTTTTCTGTTACGATCATGGTTGAAAAAGGCTTAGGCGTTCCCTAGTCAGTCGATCGGGGAGTTAAGAGTACTCGGCCCAGGCGGAGATACTGGGGGAGTACTCGACATGTTAAATTATAAAGAAATTAGTTTTCGAAAATTAAATATATGTTAAATAACATAAATTTACTAATATTTATACCAAAATACGTTTAAATGATTTTTATTCTTTAATATGATATGCATAAAAATTATGTTTTATCTTTTTTAAGTCAAACTCGGCCCGAGTTGACCTACTAGATCCGATTCTAGCCAAGTTTGAACGCGTTTGACCGATTCTAAGTAATTAGACGACGAAGAAGAAAGTTACCTCGGCAGCCTGCCTTGTAGCGACTGCTCACTACTCGGGGAGTACTCAGCCTTGAAGACCTTGTTTTACGACCATAGTTTCGAATGATATTTTCTGCGATCATTATTTACCCTACTAGTTGAAAAGTTTTGTTGTAATATGTATGCAACGAAACCATAATTGTTAATCGTGAAATCGTTTCTCGTTTTTATATCTATATTTATTTACCATTTTTCATTTGGTTACTCTTGTTGTATACCAGCTAAAAACAATGGGCATGTTACATTTAAGTTATCGTTAATATGATAGAAAAAAACCAGCACATTTCTTAAAATTTCACGAAAAGAAGTCACTCAACATGATGTTGATTTATAAAAGTCCCTGCAAATATAAAAGGACCACGAAAAAGTCACTAAAGTATGTAAAAGAAACGCAAATTTGACTATGTAACATGCAAATATTTTTTGCAAAAATAAAAAAAAATATATAAAATTTTATTTTCACGAATTTAAAATGTAACGAGTCATTATTTTAAATATTTTCTCACAAATAGATGCATTCTAGAAACAAAAAATAAAGATTTAAATATGACAAGTTGAGAGAGAACGGATAACAATTCCAAAACAAGTAATATTTGCAGGGGGGACGTAGTGTAGAAGCAGGGGTAGCCCGTGCTACGGCTAACCCTTAATTCCGTCTGCATAGTGTAAAAATACTTTCAACTCTGTCTATGTAGTGTAAAAATTTTATTTGTTTCGGTTTTATACAAAGGATGCCCCTAATCCTAAAAAAAATTAGGGGATACCCTTTAATTTTTGGGTTAAATTCACCACTTAACATTTGGGTGCACCGGGATCCGATAAGTGTTGAAATAAAGCTTACGTAGCTAATAAGGTCCGGGTTACATAACAACACATTGATTCCTAGCCTAGGATCCGACATGTGTTCGGTTTTATACGCCAAAATGATTTTAACAAACTTTTTAAAGAAAAATAAAAATTATTATTTTCTTCAAAAAAAAGTCAAAAACCAAGCCGTCCAACCAATAGCATTATAGTATATACTATATAGTATATATATATATACACCTTGTGGAAATCACATGCCAGCTTGATAACCTTGTCCCTCTACATCAACACCCCCATCTTCCTCCCCATTTTGCACTCCAAACGTTCACAAATCACCGGCAACAATGACTACCTACGGCACCATTCCAACCGCCTCAACCGAAACCACCAATCTGGAATACCTGACCCGCGCAAAACAAGCCATTAAAACCGGCCTGGGCACTCGCCAGCCATGGAAACAAATGTTCAATCTAGCCTCATTCAACTTCCCACACACCATCTCCGAAGCGACTCCACGGTTCAAAACAAACCTAAACTACTTCCGAATGAACTACGCGATAATAATGCTAATAATATTATTCCTAAGCCTGTTATGGCACCCGATATCATTGATCGTGTTAGTTGTGTTGATGGCAGCTTGGTTGTTCTTTTACTTCCTTCGTGATGAGCCGCTGGTGGTTTTTAACCGTGTGGTTGATGACGGTGTGGTGTTGACAGTTCTAGCGGTTGTAACTATAGTTTTGCTGTTGTTTACGGATGTTACAAAGAATATACTGTCGTCCGTGGTGGTTGGAGTGGCGGTTGTGGTTGTTCATGCGGTTTTGAGGCGGACTGATGACTTGTGTGATGATGACGTTGAAGCGGGTAGTTATGCGGTTGCTTCTTCATCGTAGAAGGTAGTTTATCGGTTTTTCGGTGTGATCAATTGGTGATCTGTGTTTGTTTGTTAATTTCCACATCTGTTTGTTTGGATTTTTGAACAGGAATTACCTCTGTATCTATGTGTGTTGTTTATATGAGATTCAATTTGTACACCAAACTAAATTTTACTGTGATAGAAGAATTCAAACATTCTGCTATAAGCAACTTCATGTATGCCTAGGGAGTTGGGCGTTGTTTTTTGGGTTTTTTTTTCAGGTTTCAGGTTTTTCGAGTCAAGTTGTTCGGGTTTTTTGCTAGGGAAAAGTGACCCGATAACTGATCCATTTAAAGCTTTAGGTTATTTGGGTTTGGGTTGAATCGGGTCAGGTTATTCAGGTTTTCAGGTTTAGATGTACAATAGAAAAAGATGTTTTTCATCCACAAAATATCATCAAAATTCATTATGCTGCTAAAAAATATCATCAAAATTCATTAGCTATTAAACAAAATATCATCAAAATTCAAACATCATTTTTAACAATATGGTATGATAATGTTCAAAAGTCCCTAAACTTAATATTCCAAATACCAAACACTCCAAACCGAAACGCAACTATAAAAAAAGCCCCAATAAATGTTCCGGTTTTTGTTCAGGTTTCAGTTTTGAAAAATTTACCCGATAACCGACCTATTTAAGCTTCGCCTTGGTCCGGTTTCGGGTTTTTCAGGTATTCTCTAATTCGGGTTCGGTTGGCATCAGATTCGGGTCGGGTTTCGGATAAAAAAGAACAGCCCTATAGAAAGTAGTTTCGAATTATTGATGCAAAGTAGATTAGGATTGCCGTGCAAAAAATGTCTTAGAAACTAGTAAAAAAGAACTTCATGTTTTATGTATCTGATATTAGAATGACCGATGATGTATAATGAGACCATAAAACCAAACCGGCACCAAACCGTTATTATAATAGGTCTGCTCCATGGTACGAAAAATGTGGATCTCGGTCTGGTCTCCGTCTGGTTTAAGTTGAGACAGTCCGAAACCCGATATTATTAATTGAACTTAGATGAATAGGCCACTGGTTAAGTCTGGGTCATGGTCAGATTTTGGACCGAACCGATACCCTGCCAGCTTTATACGATCTGTACCAATATCTACAAACTTTCAGTCCCGGTCTGTCGGGTTTTGCGCAGCTGCAGACCATTCTTGATGATAATAATTCCTTTGTTTTGTCTTTCAAAAGATGTATTCACCGGGAATATAACCGACGCTTTGTGCACTTTTTACTTCATTCAAGATGAATTACAAAACACTAACTAATCATGTCCTCTACAAGGACAAGAACATACAAAATGAACAAAAAAAGCTGGTAGTGTTTGGCGTTTGCATCGTTACCTTGGATCTTCACATGTAGTCGTGGCCTTTCTCTCTTTACCGGTAAGGTCTCCTTGAGTCGAGAGAAAGTTTGCTGCTAAGCCCTTCCAACGTCTCCTGAATCGGACTCTGTTGATGATCCATGTAAATTCTACCACTCCTGTTCCCAACGTCATTACCTGAATCCATGATCATGTCTCCTTCTAGTATCCGTAACACCTGAAAACAAAATTATCATCAAATTTTGAATACAAGGTTCATATTTATATGCAAATTTGGACTTTAAAGGTTCAAATTTTACTTTGGACTTTGGTCAACTGGTTTCCCATTCTATGTATAAATAAAAATGCTTGCATTGACCCATTTCTGTTTTTTTTTTGTGTGTGTGTGAGAGTATTGGTGTTAAAAGGGTCGGGTTTGCGGGTTGATGGGTCCGACCTGAACCCGAAAATCTTATCTGACACATGAACCCGAACACAACCCGAACTCGAAAATCTTATCTGACAAATGAACCCAAACACAACACGAATATATACGGGTTGACCCGAACACATCCCGTTTGACCCGAGTTTTATTACTTTTTTTTCACATATTAATATTTTAAATGTAAACCTTTACAACAAAAATATAAATGTATATTAACCAATTACATTTTAATTATAAAATATTATGTGGATTTTGTTTTAAGTTATATTCATGGCATAAAATACCCAACCCATTTACCTTATGACATATAAACTCAATTTAAAAAAGTTGAAACATATTATGTATGGGTTAAATGGGTCAACCCGCTGGATTTGACACGAACCCGACCCGTCTAGCAAAATGGGTTTGCAAGTTCAACCTGAAACTGACCCGAATACGCTAAGACTAAACCCAAACCCGCAAATTTTGTGTCAAGTGCTCGTATCGTGTCATAAATTTACACCCCTCTATGTGTGTGTGTGAGAGAGAGAGAGTAGTAGTACTAAAACCAAGATGTACCTGTGTCATGCGAGGACGTAACTGTGGGTCTCTTTTAATGCACAGAGAAGCGGCTTGCAACATGCAATACGCCTCTTCTTCCGAGTAAGAGTTCCCTAACCGTGGGTCAATTAGCTCATCAATGGCATCGTCTTCCAACAATGGGCGTGCCTATCAAAGATGTGAGAAACAAAAATTAAGATGAAATGTGTTAATCACTTACTCGAATTGCACATGGACTAATGGACCTCAAGTTACATATAAAGTAGTACACAGATGGTCTTGTGGTTACCCAAAATTTTGAAAATAGTCCCTAGCTTTCTTAAGTACATGATGGTGGTCCCTGTAGTTTGTACTTTATGACACATTTAGGTTTCAACTTTTGCCAAAAGTATACAGTTGGTCCTTATGGTTTGCACTTTGTAACGCATTTAGTTCTCTATGTTTAGTGACTAAATACGTTACAAAGTGCAAACCATAGGGACCATCCATATACTTTTGGCAAAAGTTGAGGGCTAAAAGCGTTAAAAACCACAAGGACCATCCGTGTACTTTTAAAAAACTAGAGACTAAATCCAAAATTTTGGTTAACATAAGGAATATCAGTGTACTTTACCACACTCTAACATATATGATACATTTTAGAGGTGACAAAATGGGGGTTCAGGCGGTGGAGAAACAGGTCAAAAGATCAGTTCATTAACTTTAATGGTTGCTAAAAACTAACCCATTCGGTGAGGCATTGCTGGCCTTTAGGTCGGGTAAGATCCACTGCTTTCCGTCCTGTAACGAGTTCTACCAGTACAACTCCAAACGAATATACATCAGCTTTCTCGGTGATCTGGCCACTTTGTGCGTACTCGGGAGCCAGGTATCTATAACCACAAAACAAATTATTATTGTTTGATATATTATGGAGATGGTGCGAAACCAGAAGAAACGGAATTGCGTTAAAGACTAACCCAAATGTTCCGATTACTCTTGTGATTTCTCCGGTGTCACCATCGGGTTGCCACCTTGCTAGACCAAAGTCCCCTACCTTCAAGAATATTAAAAAAATGGTATCTTCAGGAATATATAAATGTAATTCAAATATATATCTGGATTATACTTTTCTGAAAGAGTAAGATGCCATTTTCGTCCTTGGGTTTGGTCAGTTTGGCGACTTTCGTCCAAATGCTTGTTTTTCCGCATCTAGATCCAAAAGGTTTGAAATCTTGTCATTTTCATCTGACTTGTTAACTTCATCCATTCTTCTCCGTTAAGTCCGGGGTACTTTCATCTTTTTTGTTAACTTAAAGGGTAATTCGGTCTTTTTCAGGGGAATTCAGTCTTTTTACATAAAGTAAAAAAGACCGAAAATGCCCTTTAAGTTAGCAAAAAAGAGGAAAATACCTTTGACTTAACAGAGAAAAATGGATGGAGTTAACGAGCCGGATGAAAATGACAAGATTTCAAATCTTTTGGATCCATATGCGATAAAAGACACCTTTGGACAAAAGTTACAAAACTCACCAAGCCTTAGGGACGAAAATGGCATTTTTACTCTTTCTAAAACTTCTTGATTTGCCATTGCTTGTTGGGATACATCTAAATATGATTGTAGTATCCCTCAAAAGGATTTAGAGGTTATGTACTTAAAAGAAGAATGTACCAAAGGTTCAAAATCATGGGTGATAAGGATGTTGTTTGGCCGCATGTCTCGATGCACAATGCAACCGACTCTGCATTCTTCATGAAGATATCTCAAGCCTCGGGCTGCTCCAACTGCAATTTTTTGCCTTGCTGCCCAATCTAATGGATGTCGTTGACGTCCTGCAAATTGTAGATTTAATAATAATACATTAGCCGACTCTGATATCTTTTGAAGGAGGTGGGTGATTCCTATGCAGTTAATGCAGTAAAAAATCAGATATCATTCAAGGATCGATATTTGAGATATATTACCACAGTGGGATATCGGTAATTTTATTATCATGCAAAATTTATATATATATATATATAGCAATTTAAGACTAACAATTCAGTATACTCTCCTACCATTAACAAATTAACTTTTTGCAACTTGCAAAACGCTAACAATCATAGCAAGTAGGAACTCATTAAGACTTGAAACATTTAACATTAGTAACAATTAACAACTAGGACTTAAAACACTAATAGTAGCAATAAGAAGAAAGATGAATGGTAGAACTAAGAAGAAAGATACCGATATCAGGAAAATCGGTGACATATTGTTCAGATGTCAGTCAAACATCGGTCAATATCGCCAATAATATCGATACCGATATTTGAATTTGACACCAATATTAACTGCATTCAGAATATGGAGGCACTCTAAATGTTATGGCTTAGGAAAGTGCAAATGATGAACAATATTAATATTTTGTCAGCTTGTTTCTAACCTGCCACTGTGTATAAGACTAAAAGCACCTGTTTTAATCTCATAAGTAAACGAGGGTTGTAGTTCAAAACTCACCATAAAGATGAGAATCCAACGAGCCGTTGCATATATATTCATAAACAAGCAATCTCCGTCCATCCTCGATGCAAAACCCAATCAACATAACCACATTCCGATGCTGAGCGCAGCTCAGCACTTCGACTTCTGAACAAAACTCTTGATCCCCTTGAGAACTTGCTAGTTTGTGTTGCTTAACGGCAACTGCCTGACCATCCGAAAGTAACCCTCGATGCACCGAACCAAATCCTCCTTCGGCCAAGAAATTAGCTTGCGAGAATCCTCCGGTCGCAAGCTCCAGCTCAGCGTAAGTAAACCACCTTGGCGGTTTTCCGAATATCGGTGCCTTATGCTGACATATCGAGCACAACGGAGGTGGGCCCGACGGTAGATTTCTAGGCAAAGATATAGCTTCTCTAACGTTACCGTTAAATTCGACGTCACTTCGATGGCTTCCATGCTCGCGATCTCTATCAATCTTTGATAACCTTTGGAACATGTCGTGAGATGTAGACGTTTCGGCTAGTGAATTGTGTCGTTGAGAACCTTCTTCGCGGTTTTGAACCGATTGAGAGCTAGATATGACAGCATCCACCATCCACGGTTGAAACCGTAAGCTAGAGGAAGTTGATGACAGATGCTCGCTTTCGGAGTCCGAACTTGACTCTACGAGATCCCGACTCTCTTCTTCGGCTAGTGATTTATCTTTGTTTAACGAACTATTCGTTACCGGGATAAAAAACAGTGAAGTCCCTGGTTCAGAACTTGAGACTGATGAGGTTCCGGTTCCGGCTTCAGTTGCAGTAAAGACCTCAGGACTACTTGTTGGTGTAACAACGGACCCGCGAATGGAATCCAGAGATTTGTTTCGGTTTTTTGTTTGTCTTTCGGACGGTTTGTTTGATGAAGGCAATGGAGAGTCAGCTTCGGGTTTCTTCTTAGGTGAACCAACGAGATTTAGACGAAGAATTTTCGGCTGTGATTTTTTCATTATAGCAATGTTGCATTGTAAGTTATCCATACATTGCTTTTGCTCATGTTTGAGCTTCCTGCGAAAGTTATATTCACCAAAATGTAACTAAAAGCAATAAAAGAGTGTAATCGGTATAAACGTTTGCGAATTTAGTTCGACATACTTGTCCAATATAACCCAGCTAGCTAGAATTTTCTTGGCCTCTGCGGCAACTGCGCCACATGGCGAGCCGGACACGATTTTTATCTTCATGTTTATCTGTAATACAATCAGCACAAGGAAGATTACGCTATCAACCAAGAAGATAATTAAGTATCAAACAATGGGTTAACCCTTTGAACTGAAAGACAAAAACCTTATTAGGATCGTAAACGTCGTGAAGCTGAAGGATCATTTGGGAGCAGGAATCCGCGATCTCGACCTTTTGGTCTGAACTTGTTCCGATATTAAATCTTCCGTTGCCGCTAGCGCAGTCCCTAGTAAATCTTGGAAACCCCCATAGTTTTCTGCCTACATTAGAGAAAAACGGATTGTTTGGTTGACCATTTTTTAGAACCGTATGCTGCACTTGTGCAAAGTGTATAAATGTCGTCAAAAGCAGTGGGAGAGAGGCAGAGGCGATTGCATAAACGTTTTGTGCATCACATTCAAAGCAATAGGTACAAATGCATTATGCGGTCGTCATGGTACCCAGCATATTAATGCACTAGTGGAGTGGCGCCCGGGTCCACATCAGCATTTTCATTGTATATTTTTCCTTTTATTTAATTTAAATATTATTACACATTTTTTAGGGAAAAGTGAGTTAGAACGGCAGTCACTTTTTAACTTTTTAGTTAAACCACTACATGATCTAAGATTCGTATCAATATCAAACTCACTTTTTCACTTTTTAGTTAAACCATTATGTAAGACAAATTCAATATTGCAACTAGAACTTGATGTGGCTGCGATGATATAGCAATTTCAGACTGTAGAGTTGAGAAAAAAAAATATATGGTCATAAAGGTATAATGTTACCAGAACTTTGTGCAGGCAAGACCACAAGCAATGTAATGCAGTGCCCTGGTTGAACCACATGAGTCAAAGCCCAAATCAAAGCAGTTTTGGGGATTTCTTTAGATGCTTTAACAGCAACAACTATTTTCTCAGCAGCATCCGAACCCGTTTCCAGCTTCTCCATTTTCTCTTTTGAGCCCATAAACAATACAAATTACACTTTCAAATATTCTTTCTTTAATCGACCCGGCCCAAAAAAAGTATCACACCAATTCCACAACGTCTTCACAGACTAACAGCAGTGCATATATTGTTAAAGCAGCAAAGTTCTTCCACAACTTTCAATGCATTTGTTGCAAATTCAGCTGAATTGTCCTCTTCGGCCGAAACTAAACCAATTTGTTCAAAACACGTTTACGATCCGAACTTGAAACGCTGCTTTCCACACACTGTAATTAAAATTCGACTGTTAGAATAACAAATCGAAGGTGAATATCCAAAATCTAAAAGACTTTCATGTCACGGGCCAAATATTCGAAGGTCGTTTTGCTAGGGTTTGTATTTGAACGCTTGGGTCCTGGACTTATCAGGGACGGCCTCAGCGGATTAAGAATGTGTACGTGCCTAGTCGTTTCTACCCAACGAACACACCGCTCGACGAGATTTGTTGCCACTCTCTTGATGACAGGCAGGACGAAACCAGTGACCCAAATCAAGAGCTGGATAGATTGGCTTATCCTTGGATAACCAGCGACGCCACACGAAGGCTCGAAAGATAACACATTTAGCTCTCAACGTCCCCAATAGTTCAAATTATGCAAGGCGCAGGCGTACAAGTATTCACGAGTAGGTTAATTTTCGTAAAAAGAAAATGTTTTAGTTTTACCATAAAAATAAATGCTGACACGGTAATAAACAGATAAATCAATCAATCAAATGACATGACATTGAGGTTCAAATGTCTATGGTTGTAACTTTCACATCAATGCAGATACGACTCAACACTTTAACCGATGAATATCCACCGTAGATTACAACTCCTTACTAGATAAAATTATAAATCATACATAACAGATAACAACACACTACATCACGAGTTAACGACTCACTGATTCAACTTCATACCGAGTTGATACTGATACATACTGCATACATCATACAAACAAATTACAGCTAATCGTAACGAACAAACTCAACGTAACAAACCTACAATCATGCAATCACGAAATTCATGAGTCAAAACACAAAAACATCACGAAAATCTCGAATATATTCAACAAAAGCATCAAAAGCTAACAAACTCAGGTACAGTAACTACATACATACAGATATTATGTGTGTATGTAATATATATATATATATATGATATTACCGTGTGTAATGCAGATATGGATTCAGGAATCTGAAAAAATGTAGAAGTTAATGTTAACGTGATGTGATTCAAAGGATTATCTTGTTTGATGTGTGAAGTGAAGATGTGAGAGATTTTTGTGTGTGTGTGTGTGAGGTTGTTCATCTTCACTCACGGTTTTATTGTGTTTGCTGGGAGACTTGGATTGACGAAATTGCCCTTGGTTTTGGGTAAATCTACAGGGCTGACCTTTTTCTTCGTTTTCAGTAAAACCTACTATTATCGAGAACATGAAAAAGATTGATTAATTTGAGACGTGGTTTTATCGAAATTTGGATATTTTCGTTTACGCTCATCAAGTTCAGAATTATAGTAAACTTTAGTGTTCAAACTCAAAACCATTGTTTTTAGAACCGGACCGTACGTTAAACGGTCTTCTTATCGGTTCATTGGTTGTATCGGTTTAATCGAATGTGGAAGTCAGATGACATCCTGAATAATATAAAAAAAATAAGGTAAAAAAAGAATTTTTTAATAAAAAATCCGGTTCGACCTCCCGGTTTTCCAGTCTGACCGGCCGGTTCCCAATCCTCATCCATCTGATCTGATAGCATAAACCGGACCGGCCAAGGTCCCAGTTCCCGGTCCCATCCACGTCTGAAAACACTGCTCAAAACAATAATATATGATGTAAGATTACACATGATCAAGCTTAAGATAAACGAGTGTAGTGAGTGTAAGCTGACTTAAATACAACATCATTCATTTTTCCTAATTTAACTCTGCCTCACTCCAAAGAAATGGTTCAATCCCGTTAATATCATCTAATCTTATTTTTAGTGTTTTTTGGTTTAAAAAATAAAAGAATAATTAATTCAGTTTCTTAACATACTGATAACATATAACCACTTAAACGCCCTTTAATATAAGAAGGGAGTGGTGTATAACGTCAGTTAACATGTCATGTCACCATTAACACCCAATATGTTATAATATAACCCACGGCCTAAACTTTAATTTGTCTATGAAATCAGCTTGAGCTCATGTGTACGAACTCAAATTAAATTTTAACAAATTGAGCTTGGGTAGTTCGACTTGCTTACCCAAATAGCGTACTCTTTATATGAGTTAACCACATTTTAGGATACGTTATCTTCATGTATGTTTATTTAGGGATTTTTTTTCATAGTGTACTCTCTATATGAAGTTAAAAAAACACTTTTTAAATACGTTATCTTCATGTGAGTTTATTTGGTGATTTTCCCCCATTAGTTATAGAATTTTCATTTCCATTTAAGATGGTTATAAGCTAACAGTTATATTTGATTTCCTAGTTTTTATTATTAGTAAACATGCTTGAAGTAAATATATTAGTCATCCATAGTGAGTTAGAGGGTAGATTTTGTAAGAAAACAAAACAAGAAGGGGGGAAAGTGAAATTGATGAAATTTTGAATGAGAGCGAACATCGTAGATAAAGGAAGGAAGAGGTTAAAAGTTTGGCTTTTGTGCATCATTTTAATTTGTCTCCGTCGAGGAGGGTGAGATATAATAGATGTGAAATTTGGTTAATTTGAACATGTTTGGAACATAGGTATGTTTTATAGGTTGAATTTTTCAAAAAAAATTAAATTTTAAACTAGTGCGAGTGCATTTATTACTTGTTTGTTTATGTGTTGTTATAACTTTTTATAAGTCGACATGTTTGTGATGGTAACACCTCTTCTCTTTATTGAAAAGAATAACTTTAGTACGGGTGCTGCTTTCTTGTGGTTTGTGGATGTCTTGGTCTCCAGTTGATTTTTTACTCATAGTGCTAATTTTATCAAAAAGAAATTGTTATGTAAATTATTGGATTTTTAATAGTGTGACACCCACTGATTTAGATTTTGAAAGTCCTACTTTCGCTGACTTTTTAGTCAAACTTTACCACTGAACCATGGGAGTAATGAAGAGTGTATTATTCTAGAAAATATAAATGTTAAAATTAATTAATTGATCTAAAATAAAAGATGTACTTTGTTACTGTTCATTAATTATAAATGAAGTTCTATATATGTTAAAATTCATTGATCGAAAACAAAAGATACTTTGTTACAATTCATTCATTCATTAATTATAATAAATAAATAAATAAATGAAGTAAATACAAACTTTGTTACTATTTATTAATATTAACTGTCCTTGTATTGTGAGTGACTATTTATTAAAAGATACAAACTTTTGTTTCTGTTTTTTAAATGAAATGTACCTTTAACTGTTAAAAATACTTAACGTATGAGGTAATTGCAAAAAGAAAACTCCTAAATAATAAAAATGCATCAAACTTATTCCATGTATGCCATTCTATTTAAACAACTATCATTTTTTACAAAAGTAGAACAATTTTGAAACTTAAATAGTTTATAATTACAGAGGAAAATATATATGAATGAATGTAGTGAAATAATATTGAAACTTGATATCAATTGTATTATCCAACCACATTAACTAAAGGAGGAGAAATGTAGATTTTTTTCAAGTCTTTCTAAAAATGGTTGAAGTAAGGCTAAAAAATTTAATTTGAATTTCACAATTCTTAAAAAAAAGTCATGTCAAATAGAGATTTTTTTGGCTTATATAGGTTAGCCCTTTTGATAAAGGTATGTGCCTTTTAAACGAGAGATCTTAAGTTTAAATCTATACAATAAAAGTATTTAAAGTAATATGTGTACAAGAAAGTGAGCAACACTTGTCATTCAAGAAAAAGATAGAGTTTTTTTTCTTTTTTGAACGGCAAATTTGGATTATTTACATACAATTGTAGCATCATTATGCCCTCTGTAGTAGCAGCAGCAGTGGCCGAGCATCAGTCATCAAGTAAATCAGTAGATGCCCGCGGCCAAAATGTGGACTTCCACAGGAATAAAAAAAATGGATTGACTTCCTTTTGATATTTTAGCCAAAATACCTTGACTCCTTGATACTCAACCAAATTCTCTTCGTTGACGATTGAATTCAGCTCTCTAGTCTCATATTTAGTAAGTCCCGAGCTCTTTCTTATACTTATAGAGACCCTCTATGGAGTTGTCTATCTAGGGTGATCGATCTACATCTTTTCCCATAACCCTGGGGCTGTGTCTCGATCTCCTATGTGCGAAATCTAAGGGACTTGTTCCTATGGAGATTCCCCTTAGTCTAATTCCACGCCTTATGACGAAAGGGCTCAGTGAAATCACCCGATTATATCCATCTCCATTATTAAGCTTGGGAACCAAATAAATCTGAAAAAAACCGCTTATGAGAATCGAACCCAGGACCTAAGGGTCTCTAAACCTTATCTCACCCTAAATATATCACTAAGTTATAATGCCCATATGTAGATAGAGGTTAATTGTGTAAACACTTTTTGTGCAATGGGAATACACGAAAAGTCAAAAGCGGTTAATTGGTCACTGAGCTTATGACCTCGCTTTTATTCAAACTTAGGGTCAGATAATCACAAATCAAGAATAACC
Source organism: Scalesia atractyloides (assembly GCA_947069175.1). Classification (NCBI taxonomy): domain Eukaryota; kingdom Viridiplantae; phylum Streptophyta; class Magnoliopsida; order Asterales; family Asteraceae; genus Scalesia; species Scalesia atractyloides. Next base: position 7,053,479 of record CAMTDV010000011.1, read on the forward strand.
TAAGACATACCATTCTTAATCCAAGAATGCTTCTTGCGGGTATGGATGGGGTGTGCGTCTTTCTTATTTCTTTCTTCTCTTCTCTTCTCTACATCATTAACATGTTAAATATTTTTCATCTTTATTCTCCCATAGTATGTACATCATTCGCATCCCCCAAGTCATTTGTCAATTAACCTTTTACAACAGGCGTTATATTAATTAATTTTAAGTCAGTTATCTTTTTTTTTTAACAACAAAGATTTTGTGATTATAGAAACGGAGCCAGCGTAGGCTGTAAAACCCAAAAAACAAAAACAAAAGGAAAAACGCAAACTACACCTAAAACAACAAACAGTTACGTGATTACATCGCTTACATTAAAGTCTCGCCATCTCTCCCAGTAAATAAAACTAGAAATTAAAGATAAGATCACATAAAACCTTGTATGGCGCATAAAACAAATATTAATTAAAAATAACATGATTTAACATTTAAAATTTACTTATTAGAAACTATAAATTGGGTTTCCTTAAAATTAATTTTAAATACGACTCGGTAACCCGCTTATCATACTTCGAAATGTAGAACCAAGCACATCGAAGGCCGTTAGTGACTATATTGTAGTTTGTTTCGAATACAACTCATTTTCATTAAAACTTATATCGAAATATTGAACAAAAAAAAATAACCAAAAGATGTATTTTTGTTCTTCTGCCGTTTAAAAAAAATGGCATGCTCTTCCTAGTGGAGACGAAGGTTCAATTCTCGCTTAGGCCATTTTTGATGGACCTTTGGGTGAAGGGATGAATCGGGGCTTTAATTCGGGTTCAAATCTGACGGGGTGAGGGTTTACGAATTCTATCTGGTTCCTGCGTATCAGGGGGCACGGTCTCATGGCGGTCGAGGAATCGATCTTGGACGTAACCCTAAGCAGGGTGAGTTTACACGTAAAATTCGTTGTTGTTTTAAAAAAAAACTAACACACATCTAAAATTTAAATGTGACTGTTATAAAACATGAAAAACCACTACAGGAATTATTATAAACTTACACACCATATTAAAAGCACATCACATTGATTAGATACATAAAGAAATAAAACAACAAAATTCTCTAAACATAACTATTTAAAGAGTAGAAAATTCAAAAATAAAACAACAAAATTCTCTAAACATAACTATTTGAAGAGTAGAAAATTCAAAAATATATAAAAAATTATTAAAAGAATAATCTGATAGTAATTTTTTTTGGCCGATAAAATGGACTGATATATTAAAAGAAAACAAAAAAATTACCCTTAATAAGATACTAAGGGCACTTTATAAAGCACGGACATACATCCCCATATTAAGAATTAACCGCAAACTTTAAACCCACTCTAATTCTCACATGTAACCCCTAGTAATCTGGACCTATTTTTAACCCAAAGAAAAGATAACTTCTTGATGTCTTCTATGATGTTATGAATATGTGCCTCCTTTTGGTTAAAAACATTGTCGTTTTTTTTTCTCCATATTACCCATACTGTCGTCATTGAAATAGCCGAGATGCATCTTTGTTGTATCTAATTGGAACCTACGAAGTCGTCCAAGTTAAACGCACTCGAAAGATTGTGAGGCGCCGGATGGTTTTGAGCTCTAATCCACAACATGATATTACACCAGATGATTTTGGAAATCTGGCAGTTAACCATAATGTGATTTGGCTCGTCTTTGCCGATATTGCACCATACACAACCGTCCTCAAGTGCGCTCAGGCCTCTTTTCTTTAGAGCTACTTTAGTGGGAATTTTATCCATTAAAGCCCTCAAAGAGAAGAAGTTGATTTTCCTAGGGACCCAAGGGTTCCATAACTCGTTCAGAATTACAAATGGACCCGACGCATTTTGAGTCCGAGCATAATTGAGTTCTTCCAGTTTTTTCTTCAAGGTTTTTACTGTGAACGTTCGTCTTTAGTTCCACACCAGAACCATTTGTCTTCAGCTTCCGTGATGGATCTTCGATCGAGCTAAGCATACAATTGTGTCTTTTGTTGTAATTGTTGGATTATCATCGCTTGGTTCTTCCATCTAATGTTCCAGCAAGCCTCTTGAGCGTCCCACCCGGAATAAACGGTACACCTTTAGTTTGAAGTTGCACCGAAAAGTTCTGGAAAACGTTGCAAAGTTTGCCTTCTTCAGTCCAATTGTCGAGCTAAAATCTGGTTAGTTTTCGTTTCCTATCCGAACCTTAAGAGAGGAGTTAATATCCAACCCAGCCTTTAGTAGTTCCGTTTGGATACCCACTATGCTTCTCCACGGCCCGTTTAACGATTTGCAAAGAGGAATTGTCTTGTTTGCCTTGCCTTTACAGTGTAATGCGAATATGACTTTGCCCATAAGTGATCCTTTTCTTTCCTTAGCCACCACCACCGTTTTGTGAGTAATAGTGTTCGTGTCCTTGATTCTCCCCACTCCTAGCCCACCTTTATCTTGAGCCTTTGTGATTTTTTCCCATGCGCTCACCTAATTCTTTTTGTTGAGTCTTTTGTGCCCCATAAGAAGTTCCTTCTGGTTTTTTCCAGCTTGTTGATTACCTTGTTAGGTGCCTTGAACATAGATAAATAGTAGGTTGGAATACTTCCAAGAATCGCTTTGATGAGTGTTATTTTACCTACAAAAGAAAGATGACGAACTTTCTAAGTGGAAAGTCATGAATTGAATTTATCAACTGAATGCCAATGAGATTCTCTTTTCATACTCTCTCCGATAGGTAATCCTAAATAAGCGAACGGAAGGGAATCAAACGAGCATGCAACTTGCAATTTTCTAAACATCCCTTTGATGCATACCCGAACCGAAAACCTTACTATTTTCTAAGTTCACTTTAAGTCCCGAGTGAGCTGAAACAATCTCAAAATTCTTGCTAAATTTCTGAATTCTTCTTCTGAAGTGTCCCAAAAATAATGCATCATCCGCGAAAAAAAGATGAGTTAACCTTGGTCCGTTGTTTGGTAGTTTCACCCCATTGAAAGCCCCGATTCTTACCTCCTTGGACATGATTAAGTGGAGCGCTTCCATGGCAATAATGAATAAAAAGGAGCTAACGGATCACCTTGTCTCAACCCTCTCTTAATATCAAACTCTCTTGATAGTGATCCGTTAATCAATATCGAAGCCCTCCCAAAATTTAGACACCCTTTTATCCACGATATCCATTTGTTTGGAAATCCCATTTGATGTAATACATTATATAGGAAGTCCCAATTCAGTGAAACATACGCTTTGTGGAAATCCACGTTGAATAAGACGAGCTCACTTTTACTCTTTTTAGCCCAAGCACGAGCTCGTTCACCGTAAGAATTCTATCGAGAATATTTTTCCCTTCAACAAAAGCCGTCTGAGTTTCGCTTATTAAAACAATTTATAACTAATTTTATCCTGTTTGCGAGAAGCTTAGAAATAGTTTTGTACAAAACCCCGACCAAAGAAATTGGTCTAAACTGAGAGAACGATTTAGGATCACTACCTTTGGGTATGAGCGTAATAAATGAAGAGTTTGTACCCCTATTGAGCTTCTCGTGTTGGTGAAAAAAATCCACTGCTTCTTTGAAATGTTGTTCCAGCAGATTTCATTGATATTTGATAAGCTTGAAAGTCATCCCGTCTGGGCCCGGGGCCTTGTCCGATCCGCGTTGCCAGACACGCACTTTATTTCTTCAGGCGAGAAGGATACGATTAGGCCTTCAATGTTTTCCTCTGGTACTTTTCTAAACCCAAGAGAACTAGTCTTAGGTCTCATTCTCAGCGGTTCTTCAAATATTCTTTTGAAAAATTTCCTAGCTTTGTCTTTATTTGTTCCGGTTGTGTTACCCAGGCTCAGTTTATCTCTATTCCGTTGATTTTATTTTGACTACCCCATGGAAGTAGCTAGAATTTTCGTCATCAAACTGAGCCCACTTTATTTTCGCCTTTTGCTCCAAATCTTTACACTTATCTTCTTCGACCCGATTTACTATCTTCTTGCAATTGACTCGCTTCTTTTTCTCCTTTTCAGTTAATAATCTACTACAACCTATTTCTTCCAATAGATTTAAGTGAGTCTTTGCTTCAGATAGTTCTTTACCAATCTTTTCTTTATGAGCCTTTTTCCACGCCTTTATCTCCTCTTTAATATTTTTTAGCATGTGCATTAGATTCACGTCCGATTCGCCAGTTCTAATTTCTGTTTGAATACCTTTCTTGACTGCTTCTGATAGACCTTCTTTGTGTAACCATGAGTTGAAAAAGTTGAATGGGACGACCCCAAAATTTTCGACTGTGCAAATCAAAGTTAGCGGGCTGTGATCCAAATGTAATTTCGGCCATGCCGTTAATTTTGTGGTCACCCATTTGTTCATGAAGTCGTTGCACACTAAGACGCGATCGATTTTGCTCATCTTTGAACCGTCTCCAGACACACAAGTAAAATTGCATCCTCCCATATTGTATTTTATTATCACAACCTCTCTAATAAAATGGTTAGAAGCCGAAGCATTTGGATTGAACAAAAACATAGTTTATTCTTTCCCCTTTGTGTCTTGTTTCGTTAAAATCGCCTAGCATTATCTACTTACCTCCGTAGTTGTTCCTTAGAATGATGAGTTCCTTCCACAACTCCTTTCGCTGACTTGTATCGTTGGGAGCGTATATGTTCACTATATTTCGCACGTCAGGTTCGCCTAAAATTGTACCGGTAACCAAGATGTAATTTCTTTGTTTCAATACATGGTAAAGTTTGAAAATTCTGTTTTTCCGTACGAACCAAATACCCCCTGATCTACCTTCGATACCTTCTGATTCTACCGCTGCCCAGTCTAAACTTTGCATGCCCCAAAATCTGCGTATGTTCGTAATCGTAGTTTCTTACACGTGAGATTCTTAGAGAGATATAAAAGAGATGTTGTTCTTCTTTTTTAGCTCCTTAATCCATGATGCTTTGTACTGCTTTTACCCCCCCCCCCCTAATGCTAACCGTTAAGAAATTCATTGCTGGACAAGTACATCTCCTAATTCATCTACTACGAGTCGCTTTACCTGGGAGTTAAAGTTGTTGGCCTGAAAACCTATCTTCTTGCCCAAAATCAAGGTATACTTTGTTTCTCTCAAAATGTCTGTGACTTCGAGATTAGATGATTCCCCAACGGCGTATCCTCTGAAACTGCTAGATCGTTACCCTGAAAAGAATCTTGTACGACAGTGTCTTCCTCGTCGCTAATTGAAGACCATGGGACGTCCTCTTTAAGAGCTTCTAGGGCTTCTTCAATAACTTTTCTCTCCTGGGATCTAGACAATCTTCTCCTCTTTTTATCCTTCCAGCCATTCGGTAAAGCTTTCTTAAAGTCAGCGTAGGTGACCGACTCCCTTGAGATACGTTAAACTAGTGTCTAACTCCTTTAGAATTGGGTTTGAGTGGTAAAGACCCATAATGTCACACCCCGGATTTCCAACCCGAAATCCATACACCGGTGGGCCCGGGTGGGGAGTATCGTGACATCAGTTGATAATCATCATGGTCAATTAAACACGGCACAACAGAAGTCTTGGAGTAAAATTGCTATTACAAACCAAATGTTCGAAGTTCGAAAATAAAATAATATACAAGTTTGTAATAGAAGATCCACAGGCGGATCATAAATTGTACATGGAAAGAATATAAAACAGACTTTAGGCAGATTTAGGATTTGCAAGATCCTCTATCACTACCGAGCACTTCCGACCTATTTTCGTATTGTACCTGCAGATTAGTCCTTTGAAAATACGTCAGCTTTCGCTGGTAAATACATCCAACTGACTCATTTTGAAAACATTTCGAAAATGTTTTAAGTGAGTATCAGCACAAGGATTCTTTTTATAACTTTGGTTAATTGACCGTCCAACCTTGTTAACAGGTTTACATGTTGTCATACATACGGGGCTCGGCATGAAAACCGAGACACAATTAACGTACTCACCACTTTGACCTCACGAAGGAGTCAATTCCTCCCAACCTTGTGGGAATGCATAATTGAGTGTCTATCGGGTGTATGCCTACACCCGCGCTAAGGTCGTGGCCATTTCGATTGTAATGAGCCGAGGATATCCAGGACACGGTAGTTAACCCCCGATGTTTAAATTATCAAGCAAAACTGATTGAAACAGAATATGCGGATTTCTATTCCGAACCGGCGTTTGATTAATCCCATTTCCGACCAAGCGGTAATAATTTACCGTAACCCAAGCCCGTATAGGGGAAATTAGTCGAGAGTATTTACCTGACCCTAGTCTTCTTCTTTTATTTTTTTAAATAACTCAGCCGTATATATAATTACCAAGTGCAGATAGTATTTACCAGAGAAGGCTCTAGTCTGGATTATGGCATAAACTAGCCAATTAAATACTAACGGTCTTATAAACCGAATAGGGTACATGATCATTACGTATAACGCTTGATTAAACGATGATTGGATAGAATGTAGTTTAAACTCGACAAGTACCTTGACTCGTATAATATGGGTAAATTATATACATTATGGATTTTGAAACTTAAATGACAAGGTTAAACCCGTTTCGGTTATTTTCCATAAAATAGTTACATATACGTAACCATGCGCATATTAGCGATATCGGGTAACCGGATAAGTCATGGACAAGTTCTATATGCCATTATACTTTAAATAATTTAAGATGTCAGTAGGATATCAACTTGTATGCTCGTTAAGGTTTTAAAACGAAATTATGCCTTATAGGGGCATTTTGGTAATTTTATACATAGTTTATAAATTATTTGGGATTCTGAGTTTATAACATATACCTACTGTAAATATGTTTAAAATAAGTTTTAAAATCAGTAGGTGTCAAGTCTTGGTCGATAATATGGTTTAAAACCATACTATGCGCTTAAACGGCGCTTATGTCGTAAAATGATGTTTTTAAGCGATGTTTACTAAAACTGACATTTGGATCAGGTTAAAATGTTTAAAATATGTTATTTAATATAACATATCATTAGGTAAATGATTTACCTTGAAAAGATTGATTAAAATCATTTTATGAGTCACAAGGACTAAAACCGTCATTTATCGACATAATTTAAAGACCTGCTTGGAAACACAGTTTACAACTTGGTTTAACATCCCAAATAATCCCATTTATAATATTACATCAGTAGAAAACTCATTTTTAAGTTTATTATCATTAAAACCTTGTTTTGTTCAAAAATGACATTTTGGTCAAAAATGGCATAATTATGGTACTTGTGCATAAACTTAGTTCTGATTATGATCATGTAATATAACCTCATAGGGTTATGCTACATTATATTATGATCATAATACAACTTTAGATCAGTAGGTAACTAATCTAAATCGGGTTAGAATCGAAAGTCAAAGCAGAAGTCAAAATTTGCGACTTTCGGTTGCGAACCGACCCTAGAACTGAAATTGACGAGCCGAACATGTTTATACATGTTCTAATAATTATTACCAACTTCTTTAAGTGTCAAAACAGGTTTCATAACATATATAAGATCAATTTATGATTTTTCCGAAAAATGGAATGTTTGACTTTTTAATAACATAACTTTGACCCGTCAATTGGTCTAGCAAACGTGATCTTCAGGAGGTGCCCTTTATAGAGACTAACACCTAACTTATTATGATCACTTAGCCATGTTCATTTTGAACAATGGCTGGACCATAATGGTCTTGTCACACCCCGACCCGCAGCGGAAAAGGTGATCGGGGCATAATTAGGTTATCATCAAAGCTCATGACATTTATTATATGTTTCATATTCATTAATACAATTTAATGGAAATTTACAATAAATGATACAACATGTTCTAACTATCAGTCTAAGCTTCTTGGTTCTCTTCTAAGGCATATCCTATGTTTTCCTTGCTTCAACCTGTCCACCTGTATCATGTGTAAAAAGGTTTTTGGATCAACATAATGTTGGCGAGTGAATCCTATGGAAAAACATTTGAACAAGTTTATCCAATTGATTATAAATAATGTGCATACCACATATGAGTAAATGTAGATGTAAATTTATTCACACAACACATAATATTGAATATTGAACATACAAACACCAAATGATTGTTTTGAGGCACGCGTTGTTCGACTCGTCTCCCATGAGGAACTGATGGGCCTAATGAATGAGTTTTGAGGCACGCGTTGTTCTTACGAACTGATGGGCCTAATGTATGAGTTTTGAGGCACGCGTTGTTCTCGTCTCCCACGAGGAACTGATGGGCCTAATAAATGAGTTTTGAGGCACGCGTTGTTCTTACGAACTGATGGGCCTAATGTATGAGTTTTGAGGCACGCGTTGTTCTCGTCTCACACGAGGAACTGATGGGCCTAATAAATAAGTTTTAAGGCACGCGTTGTTCTCGTCTCCCACGAAGAACTGATGGGCCTAAAATAAATGAGTTTTGAGGCACGCGTTGTTCTTACGAACTGATGGGCCTAATGTGTGAGTTTTAAGGCACGCGTTGTTCTCGTCTCCCACGAGGAACTGATGGGCCTAAATAATTTGCATACAACTTTGACAATATGTAATATATCACAACCAATAATAGTTACATTCTAGTTTAGTTCATATAATGGTATAGCACAAATTTGCATAAGAGAATTAGTTTAAACGACACATGATACACCCCAAAACATGAATAAAAAGGGGAGTTTGTAAGAATTCACTCACATTGGGTGCGTTCGGTTGATGAGGTTGAATGGACGCGAAGTGGTTTTAACCACGAGTGAAAATAACCTAGATAAATAGCATTTTGATTTGGTAAGTAAACGGGTTTTATTAATCTATTTTAGTAGGATTGTTGGGTGTATTTTTGTGAGTTTGAGGCTATTTTCTAACCTTAAAAATGTTATTTTTAAGTATTTTTAATTGATTTTTAATTAAAATAATTAAATAAAAATAATAAAAAAATATTTTATTTTTGCTACAGTTGCTTTGACCGTTGACTTTGACTAACGTTGACCGGTTCGGAAGGCATATTATTGTGCGCTGGGTGAGGCTCGAACCCGAGACCTCCCGTACGCGTGCACGCAGCTCTACCAACTGAGCTACGTGTCTAACCCGTCATATATCCGATTTTAATTACATATATACATTAATTAGAATTAAACAGAAATCCCTTTATTTTAAAAATGGATTAAATCTGGCGAACCGGTGCGCTCCACAGGTCTCGAACCCGGGACCTGTGGGTTAACGGACACACAATCCACCGCTGGACTGTGTGTCTCACTTGGTTATAAACTCAGTTATCAATATATTTAACATATACTTAAATCAACCCGGTTCAGTTTGCTGAAAAAAGAATTTTTATCAAGGCGGCGTGTGAAGGACAATACTCGAACTCGTGACCTTAGCGTTAAAAGTGCACACAGTCCACCGCTGGACTGTGTGTCTAACCCGGTAAATAACTTGATTTTTATTATACTTAACCATTACTGAAACGTCGTCTTCTTCACTGGTTTTTAACCGGAAGTGACGACTGACTGGTTCGAAAAGTTGATTCAAGATCCTTTAGTGTTTTATGATCAATTACAGTCGAGATAAAAGTAAAAAGGGAAGGAATTAGGCGTGAGAAGTACCGGCTGTTTCTCCTCTGTTTTCCGGCAGAACTCCGGTGGCAGCAAGTTCTTCCGGCGACGAGTCTCTTGCAGCAGAGAGTCTTCCGAAAGGTTACAAAGGTTGTGGGTGACTTCGGTAAAAGTTTAGGGGTTTCAGTAAAGCTCGGAGACTAATAATACGGTTTTCCGGCGATGTATCAAATATTTCCGGCGAGTGATTTTTCGCCGAGAAAAGGTGCGATTTGAGTGTGAAAGGTTTCTGGCGAGTTGAGGGTGTATTTATAGGGTAGTTTTGAGATGAATGGGGTCTGAATTCGGTCTAAATTCGAAGTCAGCCGTTCTCCGGCGGTTACAGCTGATGTCGCGGGTTCATATGTCGGTTATAACCGTCGTAATAGTTAAGTCATCGGTTAAATTGGGCGAAAACGTAATTAAACGGCGAAGTCGTCAGGATTTCCGACGACTGCTAATTGGGCGGAAAAATTGATTGAATTCAACTTCGGAACTTGAATATTTGAATTAAATGTTTCCCTGTGTTAACAGAAAATCAAAGCGGCGGAGCGGTTGTTCGGCTAGGTGATAAGCTGTTGGTTTGAACCGGTACAGACCCGAGTTCGAAACCCGGCATGAGTAAAACATTTTTATTTTGTTATTTTTGACAGATTTTCAAAAACTAAATACATATCCCCGCATAATAATTGATTACGTATCGTTTAAAATTATTTCGGGCATTTAATTCGCAACGAAAAATTTTAACTGACTGTTCGGTTGATAAACGGAGCGGGTTTGGTAAATCCGTTTTTTTACGGATGTTACAGTATCCCCTGCTTTTTAGAAATTTCGTCCCGAAATTTAAATAGGGATATAATTGCCTAAAAGAATGATGGTGTTTAGTTTGACAGTTACATACTTAGAAGAAATAAGGGTTTGGGTTTTTGTTTGAGGCGGTAACGTTCCTTGTAAAGGTTAAGTATCCTAATACAGGAATCGCTTTTTGTTGCCTACTGTATAAGTATTGTTAAGCAGGAATGATTCGCTACAATGATATCATGCATAAGAGTTTAGATATGTTTGGAAAAGTATGGTTATATCCTAAGGCAAAACTTCCAATACTACAATCTACACAAATAACCACAACAACTAATAATTGAATCCACATTCTGATAGTATATGTTTGAATGGTGACAGTTCCTCTCTCGTTTGTTATGATGGAGAAGTTAGTTTATGTAGAAATGGAACACATTCCAATTTCTTTAAATAGTGAGATGATATATATGTAACACAAATTTTAACCAAGGCAATACTAAATCCTACATGGAACTTCTCATAACCGCCTGATAACGCCTCTGATTCTTTGGCAAGAATACTTATATATAGGAAGTACCAGCGGCGTATCCACCATATTCTTGTCAAATTTTCATTGGTTTTATCAGTGAATTATGATTAGTCCTATAACTCTACAACCAATACGACAAACATAAAAATACTGAAATGATATATATCTGTGCGATCAAGGCTCAATCAAACGGAGCCGATCGTATTGTATGTGCTGAAATTGAAATGTCTGTGCGTTCAAGGCTCAATCAAACGGAGCCGAACGTATTGAATGTACTGAAAAATGAAATTGTCTATGTGCTCAAGGCTCAATCAAACGGAACCGAGCTTATTGCATGTACTGAAAATGAATAACTTAATCACACAAACAACCTATGCATGGAACCTCTCATAACGGCCTGATAATGCCTCTGATCATTTGACAAGAATACTTATATATAGGAAGTACTAGCGGCGTATCCACCATATTCTTGTCAAATTCTCATTGACTTTATCCGCAAGTTATGATTAGTTCTATGCGACTCTACAACATAAACAACACAACAACCAGCGCTTGAGTCTTAATTCTGATAGTATCCGTGTTTGACAAAACCTCTCTCGTTTAATATGATGGAGAGGTTAGTCTATGTAGAAGTGAGACACAACTCAACTTCTTTAAATGATGAAACTGAGATATGTCGTGAAGTATGATGATATGAATATTAAATCAATGAGTATAAAACAAACTGAACTAGTAATTTGCATTAAAATTCTTGGATAAAATTCCAATTGAGATACGTGAAAATTGAGATAACATAGAGAAAAACATAAAAACTAAGTGATTGGAGTTGAATCTTGATTCTTGGTGAGAGAAGGCTAGTTAAGTGGTTGGTTTGGACCGTTAATATCTTCAACATGATTGGTGTTGATGTTATAAACTCTTCCTCTTGCCGGTGGTGGAGCTGGGTTTGCTTGGTTTGCTTGGTTAACTGGGTTTGCTTGAGCTTGGGCGTTTATGATGTTAACCAAACGAGGGCACGTGTTTCTAAAATGGGTAGTGTCGCCACAATTGAAACAAGCTCGAACATATGGGTACATGGGGTATTGAGGTTGTTGATATGTTTGGATCATGGGTTGAGTAGGGGTTGAGGTTTGGTTTTGAGCGGTGCGGCAAACGTTGCTCAAATGACCGTAGCGTCCACAATTTGCACATAGTCGACAGGGTAAAGTAGATGGATGGTGATAGAAACAGGTGTTGCATTGAGGGTGAGGTCCAATGTAAGGCTTCTTCTTTGGGTAAGTTGAGTTGGGTGCTATTTGAGCGTTTGGGATAGTTTGAGGAGATACAACTTGTGAAGCTGGTTGGTTACGTTGGGTGACGGCGAAGATTTGCCCATCACGTTTTTTCTTAGAAGTAGGTGGTGTAAAGGATTCGGTTCGTGTGGAGTTTGAGGTTTCGGTTGATGCTTTATCCTTCTTCTTCTCCTCTTTGAAATCTTTGATCCGGATTCGGTTCTCGGTGAGCGCGGTTGCTAGCTCCATTGCTGCTTCCAAAGTTGCAGGCGAGGTACTTATTACAGAGTCTTGAATCTTTGATGGAAGACCACGAATGTAGTGCTCGATCAAACGATAGAGGGGAGTAAACAAATTGGGAACCATTTGATTTAACTCAAGGAATCTCTTGTTGGGTTGGGTTAACGGAATTAGCGGTAAGGGCTTGTTGAACTTGAACTACGATGTTGGGTATTACGGTCGCCATTTGCTGAGCGATTTGGGCAGCCATGCGTTCACGGGCTTTTCCTGCTCTCATTTTCCTACGAGCGAGGCTAGAAAACATCTACAAGGAATACATGTCAAGAGTATAAGTTGGATGCCTTTGGGATCGTGGGTCGTGTTTGGGAATGGACGTTCATAAAATAAATATAGAAAAATAAATCTACTACATCCATAGGATGTCTTGGGTTTTGCTCGTAATTGGGCCTTGCATGCCGCCATACTTCACCTTCGTAATCATGTGGGCCCCCATGATTACCGGGTTTTTCATATGGTTCGCATGTGTTAGCCTGGTTACGTACACTAAAACCCGGAGAAAATAGAGAAATATGTAACGTATGATATTCGGAATGTGCCCAGGCATGGACACGGTGACATCTCAAAGTGAGGTTAGTTCGAACGACGTTTGGTGTGGCATGCTTTGGCCTAATAGGTCCGTCGTACTCTCATCGTTAGTCCCCAGGTAGGCAAACTGGTCCGTTATTTTGGATTTATACGAATGCCAACCTAGACAGGACGTCCCGACTACCGGTACTTGTACCCTTCCGGTTACTACATGCCCGTCGCAGAACTTACTTTGATGGGATTTGAAAATTGCAACAAAATCCTTGAATAATGAGAGTATGAAAATGAATTGAATATATGAACATGGATAAATGTATAACGAATATGTATATAAGCATGTATGTTTGACTGTAATATGAAACAAATAAATATCACAAGTTTGTATGTAACCACCTAATCAATTAAAATTTAGGCAGACTATAGTATAGGCTCTAAGGGTCTAATAACCTATCCTATATCCCTATAGTCATGGCTCTGATACCAATCTGTCACACCCCGACCCGCAGCGGAAAAGGTGATCGGGGCATAATTGGGTTATCATCAAAGCTCATGACATTTATTATATGTTTCATATTCATTAATACAATTTAATGGAAATTTACAATAAATGATACAACATGTTCTAACTATCAGTCTAAGCTTCTTGGTTCTCTTCTAAGGCATATCCTATGTTTTCCTTGCTTCAACCTGTCCACCTGTATCATGTGTAAAAAGGTTTTTGGATCAACATAATGTTGGCGAGTGAATCCTATGGAAAAACATTTGAACAAGTTTATCCAATTGATTATAAATAATGTGCATACCACATATGAGTAAATGTAGATGTAAATTTATTCACACAACACATAATATTGAATATTGAACATACAAACACCAAATGATTGTTTTGAGGCACGCGTTGTTCGACTCGTCTCCCATGAGGAACTGATGGGCCTAATGAATGAGTTTTGAGGCACGCGTTGTTCTTACGAACTGATGGGCCTAATGTATGAGTTTTGAGGCACGCGTTGTTCTCGTCTCCCACGAGGAACTGATGGGCCTAATAAATGAGTTTTGAGGCACGCGTTGTTCTTACGAACTGATGGGCCTAATGTATGAGTTTTGAGGCACGCGTTGTTCTCGTCTCACACGAGGAACTGATGGGCCTAATAAATAAGTTTTAAGGCACGCGTTGTTCTCGTCTCCCACGAAGAACTGATGGGCCTAAAATAAATGAGTTTTGAGGCACGCGTTGTTCTTACGAACTGATGGGCCTAATGTGTGAGTTTTAAGGCACGCGTTGTTCTCGTCTCCCACGAGGAACTGATGGGCCTAAATAATTTGCATACAACTTTGACAATATGTAATATATCACAACCAATAATAGTTACATTCTAGTTTAGTTCATATAATGGTATAGCACAAATTTGCATAAGAGAATTAGTTTAAACGACACATGATACACCCCAAAACATGAATAAAAAGGGGGAGTTTGTAAGAATTCACTCACATTGGGTGCGTTCGGTTGATGAGGTTGAATGGACGCGAAGTGGTTTTAACCACGAGTGAAAATAACCTAGATAAATAGCATTTTGATTTGGTAAGTAAACGGGTTTTATTAATCTATTTTAGTAGGATTGTTGGGTGTATTTTTGTGAGTTTGAGGCTATTTTCTAACCTTAAAAATGTTATTTTTAAGTATTTTTAATTGATTTTTAATTAAAATAATTAAATAAAAATAATAAAAAAATATTTTATTTTTGCTACAGTTGCTTTGACCGTTGACTTTGACTAACGTTGACCGGTTCGGAAGGCATATTATTGTGCGCTGGGTGAGGCTCGAACCCGAGACTCCCGTACGCGTGCACGCAGCTCTACCAACTGAGCTACGTGTCTAACCCGTCATATATCCGATTTTAATTACATATATACATTAATTAGAATTAAACAGAAATCCCTTTATTTTAAAAATGGATTAAATCTGGCGAACCGGTGCGCTCCACAGGTCTCGAACCCGGGACCTGTGGGTTAACGGACACACAATCCACCGCTGGACTGTGTGTCTCACTTGGTTATAAACTCAGTTATCAATATATTTAACATATACTTAAATCAACCCGGTTCAGTTTGCTGAAAAAAGAATTTTTATCAAGGCGGCGTGTGAGGGACAATACTCGAACTCGTAACCTTAGCGTTAAAAGTGCACACAGTCCACCGCTGGACTGTGTGTCTAACCCGGTAAATAACTTGATTTTTATTATACTTAACCATTACTGAAACGTCGTCTTCTTCACTGGTTTTTAACCGGAAGTGACGACTGACTGGTTCGAAAAGTTGATTCAAGATCCTTTAGTGTTTTATGATCAATTACAGTCGAGATAAAAGTAAAAAGGGAAGGAATTAGGCGTGAGAAGTACCGGCTGTTTCTCCTCTGTTTTCCGGCAGAACTCCGGTGGCAGCAAGTTCTTCCGGCAACGAGTCTCTTGCAGCAGAGAGTCTTCCGAAAGGTTACAAAGGTTGTGGGTGACTTCGGTAAAAGTTTAGGGGTTTCAGTAAAGCTCGGAGACTAATAATACGGTTTTCCGGCGATGTATCAAATATTTCCGGCGAGTGATTTTTCGCCGAGAAAAGGTGCGATTTGAGTGTGAAAGGTTTCTGGCAAGTTGAGGGTGTATTTATAGGGTAGTTTTGAGATGAATGGGGTCTGAATTCGGTCTAAATTCGAAGTCAGCCGTTCTCCGGCGGTTACAGCTGATGTCGCGGGTTCATATGTCGGTTATAACCGTCGTAATAGTTAAGTCATCGGTTAAATTGGGCGAAAACGTAATTAAACGGCGAAGTCGTCGGGATTTCCGACGACTGCTAATTGGGCGGAAAAATTGATTGAATTCAACTTCGGAACTTGAATATTTGAATTAAATGTTTCCCTGTGTTAACAGAAATCAAAGCGGCGGAGCGGTTGTTCGGCTAGGTGATAAGCTGTTGGTTTGAACAGGTACAGACCCGAGTTCGAAACCCGGCATGAGTAAAACATTTTTATTTTGTTATTTTTGACAGATTTTCAAAAACTAAATACATATCCCCGCATGATAATTGATTACGTATCGTTTAAAATTATTTCGGGCATTTAATTCGCAACGAAAAATTTTAACTGACTGTTCGGTTGATAAACGGAGCGGGTTTGGTAAATCCGTTTTTTACGGATGTTACAGGTCTTAACCGAAAGTCAAAGCGTTTGCCGTAAAACGCTTGACTTTTGGCTATAGAAGCCTTTAAACGAAAATGCAAGAGCAAGGAACACTTACAAGAGGTTCCTACAATGCAAGAGAACTAAGTTGGATGCTCCTTTATGCTAGGAACTTCCAGAGGAGGAAGAAGAGTGATTTAGTGAGAAAGATGCAAGTTGGAATGAGAACTTATGCACCTATTTATAGTTGGAGAGCTCAAAGGATGTGAAGCCAGGTGTTTAGGAGAGTAAGAAGAAGCTTACAAGTGTCCCAAAATGTGGCATTGTAGTTTAGAGAAGCCATGGTTTCGTTTAAATGGTTTTGGAGCTTTGCTTGGTCTCCAAACAAAACTTTCTGCGTCAGACCTGTTCTCGCGGGGCGCGAGAGACTCAGGCCAGGTCTCTCGCGGCCCGCGGCCGCGCCAAGGCCAGTTTCAGAATTTGACACTTTAGCCCCTTAACTTTAAAAAGCTTCTAAACCTTTTTAAACAATTTGGCACTTTTAGCCCTCCGTAGCCAATACTTGGCATATCCGGGATTATGCCCGGACATTGTCGAGCTCTCGGTTCGTTAAAAGGTCACTCAGAGGTATAAATTAACATGTTGACACTTTTAATCCCTCCATTATCCAACTTTCACATATTTACAAAGTTGAACCCTCTCGTCCAACAAATGGCACGTATGAGAGTTAGGTCTTCACAAAGGATCACTCAGAGGCTTATTACAAGCATGTTGATTCCGATGTCACTCGGAGGCCGGGCATGTTGACATATATCAGTCACTCAGAGGCCAAGTTTCAAGCATGTTGACGTCACTCAAAGGCTACTATTTATGCATGTTGACATCGGTTCATCACTCAGAGGCTCAACTTGAGCATGTTGACGCCTTTAGTCCTTATTGGTCTTTAATAGACTATATTTAAAATACAAAACGTGTCACTATACTATTGGACACGATTTTACAGGGTGTTACACATAATCATGTGGTTTCTTTTACTGGGCTGGGGCAGAGGAAAAAAGCTTCTGGAAGTGACCTACTAGAGGGGTAGACACGGTAGGCCCAACATTCGTTGGTAAAGACACGTAATTTTCCTGCTGAGAGGAATCAGAGGGTCCCACACCTTCCAAATGGTTTTTCTTAGGAGAATGTGGAGTCACCTCTGACTCGCCTCTATGCCTTTATCCTTGGAATGTGAAACATCATAACACTGCCTGGGACTTGAAATTTTTTAGCGGAAGAGTTATTTTCCTTTTCGTTTCTAGGGTTCTGACAAAAATTATCCGGCAGTCTAATCTCCGATCCGGGTGACTTGCTACCGTTGTTTCCGGATTGATCAAGGAAGCCGCCCTCCAGGATATTGAAGTCGTCAGGTATCCAAGGTTTGACAATTTCTTTGGAGATACCGACCCGAGCTGTAATGCCGCCACTTATCACTTCTAAAACTTGTTCGATTCTCCTATGGTTTTGTGTGAGGATCCCAATCCTAGAATACGACATGTCGATATTCTTTTTGGTTCATCTTAGGCCTGTGAATTATTGTCCCGAACTTCTCCCCACTTTTTGTCATAATGTTCTCCGCCCATAACTTCATGGGTATACCACTTACCCTCAGCCAGGATATCCTATCCTCCTGCTTGAAACTCCTATTCCAGAGTTGTATCTTATTAAAGAGAAAGCTTTTGCTGCATCTGATTTTACGTTCAAGGAAAAGTCAGCATCCTCATTCGATGGGTATAGTATTACAGCCGTGAGTCCACCGATGTACCTCAGTCCGTTACATGCAGATTTAATAGTTTTTAGCCACGAGTGAATGTGCAGGAGAGCCTCCAAATCCTTCGCCTGTCTCACCACTGCTCTTCCCTCCCAATCCTCCACAAAGGCTAGGACATTAGTTTCCTCGAATGCTATCTTGTTATCTCCCGAGACCACATCAGCAAACGTTTTGTTTGGAGCCCTGTAATTGTTTGTGGGAACCTGTATGGGAACTAGCCAATTTTGTTGTGGTTAGGGTTTTGCCAGTTTTGTTCTCCATCCACATTGTTGTTCCCCCACTTGTCGTACTTTGAAACATGGCATTACTCCTATTATTATATTATTAAGCTGGGATGTGAAGGTTTGGGGTCCCTCACACCTTTGTATCTCACAAAACCGAACCAATTACCTCCCTTATCTTTCTTCCTCAGAATGTAAACATCAGTCAGTCTCCCAATAAGCTCTGCTTTACTCTTCAGCTCCTCCCAGCCACAACTCTCTGGTAAATTAGTGACAAAGAAACTGGTGATGTGATTCCTAGTATGGTCGTAGGTTTGGTCTGCACGATGGGGTTCATCCGCTTGCTGTTGCCGATGCTGATGGTTCCCTTCCGTTGCTCCCCTAATACTCTTGCTCTTAGAGAAAACCCTCCCTCTCACTCTCTCTCACCATTACTATGTTTTTCCTCTGTTCAACTATTTTTAACTATATCAAATAGTAAATAGTAAATTTTTATCAAAACACATGCACAAAATATCGATATTCTAACTTAAAAAGACAAGGGGTAGTCGCTGGCAAAAAAAAAAGACAAGGGGTAGAATCGTAGATAAAGAATACACAATGGCCCTATAGTTATGAAAATCTACCTCGTTAGTCCCCCCTTGAAATATTTGAAATCTAATCAATGCAGTAACGGTGACACACATTCAGGGACAGCCGATCACCGTTACTTTCTCCGTTAAGTTGACGTAATTTACACATAGAAACGTGAGACCTCCGTTAAGCTGTCAACAGTAGCGGTAATAAATAATGAACGGCGGTGGTCTGATACGGTCGCGGTTGTCAGGTGTGGTGGTTTCGGCGAGCGGTTCCAGTCCACTCTCGACGGATCGTGTCCCACACAACTTTCGAACCTCCGAATATATTTTAATATTATTGCATTCCAATTTTCGAGGACTTTTTTAATTGTTTTTTAACAACTTCGGAAACTTGTACTGTATAAAAATTACTTGTTATAATATACCTTTTAATATAAAGTAATAAAAATAATCAGTCTTCATCGTCCATATGAATAGTGAAATAACACGTCAGTTCATGAAAATATTAATTTAGTTTCTTCTAAAAACTTGTTAAAATACTGAAAATATAAATAGAAAAATGAGAAGACGACATTTGTATACGCGTAAGTTTTATAGGCTAGAGACATTTATGTTAATTTATCTACGCAAGTTTCTAACGTAAACATACGCACTTTGTAATACTTGATCAAACTCATTACACGATTAAATGGGGCAAACACAACATGTAAGTTAGAAATGAACAAGAAGTATTAAGCGAATCGATCTGACATGATAATAAAGAGATGGAAATGGCTCCGTATGGATGTGATAGTTGCAATCACTAGTCAGTCAATACAGGTTTTGGTCTATCATATTTGTTAGGTGTGATCAGTTGTGGTCTATTGGGTAACGGATACGGAGGTTGACCAATTGATGGTTCAAGATGCTTGCAATCGATGGTCCAATTGGCCCCAACCATGGATCGATTTTCTTCTTGAACACGTCTAAGGTGAGTTGAATTTCTGTATCTGCCACTGCGTGTTACTCATCAGGTGCATGACATTGTTCTGGTTTACTGTCTTAGTTGAATTGTATGGCCATAAACTTATTTATAGAAAACATGTTATAGGTTAATTGAGTCACCGATGGTGATTAAATTAGTTAACTATTAACAATACACACCCCGCATGTTTGATAAAATGTCTAGTTTAGTCATATTAATCTAGTTGCTAGATTTCTTGTTTGCGTGTGTTGACAAGGCTTAGGTTATGGATGTAGATTGATTGGAACTTAAATGCCTTCATTTTTAACATTAATTTTATACATCAAAATACAGCCTAATATTTCATTTGTAAACATTTAAACAAACTGTTATTTTTGTATAGGGCAAACAATACCACTGTTTTGAAAGTTCGATACATCACTTTTTCAATCCACAAATCTAGAAAAGTTATTTTTTCGATTTCTACACATGTTATGAACATTCTTAAAGGTGGGAGATAGATTTTTTTTTTTGATAATGGGGCTTGGAGAAAAGGATTACCCCAAGAAAAAGTTAGCCTTTGGGCTTTGCCTTTGTCATGTTGATAACACTTTCGTGTTGGCCATACTTTAAAGAATCTGCAAGATAACAAAGGAGCAAACGTGAAAACTGAAAAAAGTGAATATAAAAATAGAAGGAGAAAGAAAATGAATAGAAAATAAGTTTGGTCAAAATAATAACTTGCGTCTTTCTATGGAAGAAACCGTAATCCCCGTAAACAACGCCAAAAACCTTGATTTCGTGTGAATTAGGTGTATTAATTTAATAATATTAAGCACACTTAAGTGCGTTAACTTATGATTTTTTTTAGACTAAATACACACAGCGGGCAGATAACCCATCGCATATAATATAGCTTTTGATAAGAAACAAGTATTGTTCATGGAACACGCTTCCCCAACTCAACCGTTTATTATTATTATGATCATCCTTATTTGTAGTTAGGTTAGTAGACTAAATTAGTAGTATAGGAATCTTGAATAAGTCTTTCTTAATTAATGTAATTTACGTTATAAAATGAGAATAATGTTTAAGTCTTCGATTTTATCTTTTAATTAGATTGGAACTCTCAATCTTGTGACAACATATCGATAGACGGGTCTAGAAATATGCCCCTAATGACCTTATAAAGATTGAACCAAATTTTTTCATTAAAAAGTGTCTTCGTATTTCCCATCTTATTCGCAACCATCGCCTATTAGATTGTTGTAGTAGTCGTAATTTAGATCACCATAAACTAGGTCATTATCGTTAAAATAAAATGTACATGTGTAATTAGGTCGAAAGTCAAACACATGGCTTGATTGGATTTAGTTTGGTCGATTAGACTAAAGGGTGTGGGGGACGTCCCAGGGTCGTTTGGTCCGTACCCGTCGCCTCCTAGCCGCTCCCGACGTTCCTCATTGCTTTCTTATCCCAAACACACACACACACATATACACGCATACATACATACATATGTATATATAAAGGGGCTCATCGCCTGTAACAACCCAGCGTAACCGCACCATGATATTGTTTGCTTTGGCAGTTAGCACACCCTTAGCGCCTGCCTCTCACGTTTTTAAAACGCGTCATGATGGTGAAGGTATCCAGCCCCTTATAAGGAAGCTTTTGTTCCCCTTCACAACTGATGTGGCATATCACAATCCACCCCTTTAAGAGTCCCATATCCTCGTGTGACCTAGCACGGCCCTGCTCTGATACCATCTGTAACACTCAGCGTAACCGCACCATGATATTGTCCGCCTTGGCAGCCAGCACACCCTCATCGTCTGTCCCTCATGGTTTTTAAAACGTATCATGATGGTGAAGGTATCAAGCCCTTATAAAGAAGCATTTGTTCTTCTCCACAACCAATGAAGGATGTCACATCACCACACCCTTAGGGCTCATCCCCTACATCCGATGACGTGACCATTTACATGACAGATTATCCCAAAAAAACTACCCTCCTCCACATCCACCAATCTTAGAACTCTCGATCCGTAAACCAATATAAAAATGGGTTGAAAATATAAACCAACTACTAGATATCTATCTATAGCTTCAAATGTATGTATTACTTTAAGACACATCACCCACATTTTGTTTTGTTAAAGCATTACAACACTTTTAAATGTTGTAGTTAATTAAGAGCATTCGCATTAGCCTTTATCACGATTCTATATTTATACTAAAAATCATAGTATTTTTTCTCTTTTTTAATTAAATAATATTTTTGTATGTTTATCATTACATTTTCTTTCACCTTCATTCACAACCACTATAAAAAAACATTAAAAAATAAATGTAAAGGAACAACGTCTTTCCAAATATATAGATCAACAATATTTTTTCTTTTTCTTTCATATATAACCATTTCCTAATATATACACAACTCACACAAATATATGTAGAATTTGTTGTAAATGTTCAAAAACCACATGACCTATATGGCAGTGAGGTGATTGAAGTTTTTACGGTTTTTAATTAATCTAATACACGTAACCTTACTCTTAGTCATTGTCAATACTATGATTTTGTTATCAAAAAATAATTTAAAATGATGTGTCATTCATTTCACTTTGTTTGTATTTGTCAACAAAGACAAAGCCTAATCGACACAGATTGCGGGTGTAGGCCGAGACAATTAGCCCGGTATTATGAATTTATGCTAGCTATATATTGTATGTCTAAAGACCATTTAACTTTATATTATAAAATAAATACTTGTTTTATGACATGTCGGTGAAATATCTAGCAAGTAAGGTGTTGTTTTCTTACTAAAACTATATCCAAGTGTTTATTCTTTGATTAAAAAATGCTACCAAACCAGATCGATCATCATATTGATTTAGCATCTAAACCAAATTTTGAATTTGATTTTCGAAATAACTTCGAATTTGTGCATATGAGAACTCGAAAAATAAATGTTGTTTTTTTATCTGAATACATATATTTTCATTATAATTCTATTTATTCGAATCAAACCATCTCAAATTCGATGCGAATTCGTCTTCGAAAAACTCAAAATTCAAATAAACCCATTCAAAACATTAACACTTATTACTTTTCACCAAGATTTATTTTTTGGTATCATGAACTAACTTTTTGTATTAAGAAACAATGAACTTGACAAATTCAATTAATTCGTGAATGTACATTGGACTTGAAAATTTAACTGTCATACGTAAAACCATTTTAAATTAATAAATTATTAATTTATCGCTATAATAATATCTCGCTAAATTAATAAAATATCTCTTTTCTAACATTATTAATTTATAAAGGTTTTACTGTAGATACTTAGATGTAGATTAGTATTAGACATTTTTTCTTATTTTCATAGACTTGAATATCATAAAAGACTATAAATTTAGTTCCATTTAATAAACAGTTATAACCATTTTTGTATATCCAACTTTGATATAAACAAGGTAGTTTTTGATGACTCGGGTGCCCTATGCGAGTAAAAAAATTGTTCCCTATAATATAAACATGTGTGTATGTATGTATGTATGTATGTATAAACTAGAGTGGTTCACGCACAATGAGGCGAAAAACACAAACACTGATAATCACGTAACATGTTGATTTTTTAAATTAAATTAAGCAAAAGCATTACAATGCTTTAAAGAGACTAAATGCTCTTTTTAAGTGTACTATTTTAAATACGTTAATATATGAAAAGTTATGTACATTTAAAAATCGTAAGGGAAGTTAGGTCAAATGTCAACAATAAGTTTTAAAAGATTATGTTATATGTTTTAAAAACTGTTTTACTTCAACTCTATAAATTATGCAAAACTACCTTTTTATCCTTCTTATATGTGTTACAATATGCTAGAAGGTGCACGCGCAATGTGGCGGGGAACACATACATTGGTAATCACCTAACATATTATTTTTTAATTAAAATTATTATAGCAATGATATACTCAAATTAAAGAAAATAAAATGCTCATTTTTATCGTCTAATTTTTATATAAAATATTAACATACGACTATTTTATGGCCGTGTAAAAATAATAGGGGAAGTTGGTTTAAAAGTCAATAATGTGTTAAATGATTTTACCATATGTTTTAAAAGATGTGAAATATAACCTCGTCTTTGCGGATGTGAAATTATGCAAGTAAGATCGTAATATGTGGTCGGTGTTGGTGGGTAATCAAGATCAACCTGAAGACCAAATGAGAAATTATAATATCATCGATTTGAGTTAGAAGGTGTGGAGTAAATACTCGATTAAATGCTATAAAGCCTCAAAGGTTTGAAGGGGTGAAACACTAAAACTATTAAACCATAAGGAGTATCGAAAGAGGCAACACGCCTTTAGCCGGGTCTAGGGATGGGCCCCATAAAATGTAGCAAATCTACGCATATGAATAAAAGTTGCATGAAAAATGACCTTTGAAAGTATTTGAAATCGGTAGCAAGCTGCTACCGCTAGGTAACAACTTAGTCTATCCTTAGCAAATGAGCTTCGATGAGCATTGACTCACTGAGATGAACTAGCAAACTTTAGTAGTGGTAGCAAAATGTGTACATGTCAGCTAATGCACGTACTTGTTAATAGCAACTATTTGATGGATTTCCTACCAAGGTACTACCGATGTAACTGCAACAGTTACACTCCAACTGCCACACCTTTCACAAAAGGTTGTGGCATTTCACTCCAACCGTAGCGATGATTTGATCCCATACATAAAGAACACATATGGTCTTTTACATACATTGCGTTAACACTTTGAATTATAACATATCAGAATATCTCGTTTTGAAAAGTTTCTTTTTTGTCTTGTTTGATTATTGATTTCATGCACCCTGAAATACTTTATTCTGATAATCCTCTCACACGATTCAAAGAGTACCCAAATCATACGAAATTTAAAAACCTACGAATGGGATCTGTTCTTCGAAGGATGTTTTGACGAGTTAGGAAAATTAGGTGTATACGTGGATTCTTTTTCACAATGTACAGGTCTGAATTTACATGTATTCAAATGAAATTATGAATATTCATAAATTAGGATCTATTTGGTACGGGGATATAGGATTGGACGAAGGAATGCAATAAACAAAGGAATGAAATGAACCATTACCCTTCCATTGTCATGTTTGCTAACCCTACGGGAATGTAATGAATCTTTACTTTATATTCTTTAATAGGTAGAAAATGACGAAAGAATAAAATACAAATGATGGCAGTGGTGTGGTGGTGGCAATATGGGTGCCGATAGTGGTGGTCAAGCAGTGTTGTCGGTGGTGACGATAGTAACAATGACAGTGGTGGTCTCGAGTTAATGTTTTTGATAAGGATTTCCTTATGTAATAGGTAATTATATTCCATTGAACAAATAAAAACCTTCCCTTTTTATTCATAACAATGGTGGTCCATTTCATTTCACATGTAATCATACATACATACATACCAAACACTCTCATAAATTGTACTTGTGAGCTATTTCATGGTTATAACTATAAAAAGTAAGAATTGTGTAAATGAAAATTCATAAACATGTTTAATAAATAAGGTTTTGATTTCCTGATTTATGCTACACATAAGCTAGACCGCATCATTTGCCAAATATATTAGAACGATAAATATTACCTCTCGACTATAATACATTTCATGTTCACATAATTTGTGATCCCACACCGTTGATAATACAATTCAAGACCATGTTCACATAATTGTTTAGTTTTAATCAAGCATACCACGTTATTGAGTTTATATATGATATGAAACTGAAATATTTTCTTATTTAAAAATAAAAAAATACATGACCTAGCTTTCACGTATTAAAGTCACTCAGATATTAAAAAAATATACACGTTCACTAAGCTTATTTTTGTTTATTAAAATCTTTTAACATGTGTTTTTTTGAATGACAATACTTATATGTCTTTGTTTTTTTTTTTTGAATAACAATACTTATATCCACCTAAATTATACCAAATCAATTGTAATTTACTTCTAATTTAGGGTTGAATCCAAAACTTCTCACTAAGAGGCAATGACCTCTACTAAATGAGTTGATTTTTTTTTAAAAAGTTAGTATTTATTGACTTTTTAATTAGTCAAAATGAGATAGTAATAATTTTGTTTCACATATATGTGAATCTCACTTTATCAAAGACTGTCATGTTTAAAAGCACACAAGACATTAAAATAAATAATGAATTTTAATAATCCTAACGATTAGCCATTGGCCGACAATGGTTACAACTTAAAAAATAACAAGTGATGGTCTTATATTTTCAAATATTGTAAACCCCAACGGTCTTTTGCTAATAGATAAGGAAAAAAAGAACAAAAAGAAATTAACGTTTTGTTAGTAAATGTTTATTGTTTCTAATATGTGAAAAAGTGAGATCACCACTAGTTATTTTTTAAGTTGAGAACATTGACAGACAGAAAATATCAAGTACATATACTTTCAAACAAGCTATTAGACTTTAAAAAAACATGGTGATCCGGTGATAAGGTAAATACAACCTTTCAAAACATTTAAGAGTGTTATTTTGAGTTTAAGTCTAATAAGAAAAAAAATCACCGTTCAAAAAATTAGAAAAAAATCACCATTAAAAAAATAGACTTTAAAATACAAACACTAGATGAGTTACTTTTTCATTTGTTGTTTACAAGTTGTGAGTTTAATATACAAAAATTAAATTAAGTTACTTTTTTTTTTAATATAATTAATAGTATTTGATTTTACCGTATTAACCCATATATATTTGATCTTTATTGTACATCTTTCTTTTCAAAAACACATATTAGGACTTTTATTAAATTACATTTCGACAAGACATAAGTTTAATAAGATTTTCTATATATCATAGGGTTATAATCAAATATAAAGTCTTCTAAGTCGTAAAAAAAGTTTTAAACGAACTCCAATTGACCTCATTCAAACGACATTAGAACATCTCATCGAACTATACGATATGAGATTTCAGGTTTTCACTTTTGTATTTATAGTTTGTATATTTTAGAATTTTGTTTATATTATTGTGTCTTTTTTATTTAACATTGTGTCTTTTCAATGTTAGCGTTTTTCTCATGACTACTTGTGTCTTTTTTCCTCGACATCATATTATATTTCTCGGTATTGTGTTATATTTTGCGATCTATTGTGTCTTTGTACTGTTTTTAGATTTAAGAGAGTTTGTACGATGACACCCATAATAACACATAAGATAAATACGCATAGTGCCGTTAAAAAAATGGATAAATACACATAAAACATTCTTTCATGTTTAGTTAATCCAATTTATTTCACGTTCCGTTTTTTTAAAAGCAATATTTTTCACATGACTTGGTATTTTCGGCTTTTGGCTCTTCTCATTTTTCATTGAATGTATGATATTGTATAAACCTATAAATAAATTGTTTTGAGGATTTAAAGGATAAATAAATATTAAGTTTTGTAAACTGGGAAAACAAGGGGCCATGTCAGGTGGTCCAAAATGTCTGTATTGTTTAGTACATATCGACATTAATGTAATTAATTGCACATTCACCAAACGTTCAAATCGTGTGCCCTAGTTCTTATGTGCCCACTCCCTTTTCTGTTTTTTTTTTAACAGTGAATTTTGATTACTGACGGATTATTTGAGTATATCGTGTCACCAGCAGAATCATCCAATTATATCCATCTCCACTAGGCTATAATGTTTATACACCAATTCGTGAGGAAAAACCTAATAAATATGGGAAAACCCTTTTGTGAGAATCGAACCCAGTACCTAATGGTCCTAAGTCTTATCCAACCACCAAAATAGGCTATAATGCCATGGACACTCCCTTTCCTCTTCCTAGTTTAATAATTTCAAGCTTTTTTATATAAAAATTGTAACGACCCGTATTTTATTATTTTTATTTAATAAAAATAATAATAATATGTATATAAATAATAATAATAATAATAATAATTTCTTCTATCTTTTAAATATCGGGTGCGAAAACGACTCTTTAAAACGAGACCGGGTCGTTCTAAACACAACAACCGGGCTTTAGGGCCCAACCTACCAAACCCTAGCTATTTATACATCCAAATCCTTCCTTCCTCTCAAAACCCTAGCCCCCAAGATGAGACAACCTGCCTCCTCTCTAGATCCGGTCACCGGAATTTCCTCCGGCGACGCTCCGACGCCAAACCCGGCCACGCACCACAACCATTCTCCTTTCTCTCTCTCCCTCACACAAACCTGACCCTAGACACTCACGCTCACCTCTCCCTCCCGCTCATCTCTCCTCTCTCCCTGGTGTACGAGACCGTCGGCCACCTCCGTGGTGGCGGCGCGTCAATGGCAAGCCGCGGCAGCGGCGACATAACAGCAGCGCGCGACCTCAGTCGCGTTTTGACGGCAGCGACAACGGTCGCCGGAGCTCCGGCAGAAGTGGTCAGTGTCGCTTTGGGTCGGATGTTTAACGATTCCGATTCCGGTTCAGGCTGAGTTTGTCCGATTCTGTTTTGGCTTGGGTTCTTGTCGGGCCAGCTTTGGTTTCTTCGGCTCGGGTCATGAACGGTTCAACACGGCTCAGTACAGTTGGTTCGGGTCTCGGTCAAAGCAGGTTAGCGAGCAGATTCGGGTCAGCTTGGTCCATACACGTTTCGGTTCGAGTCAAACCTGGTCAAACAGTCAACGCCAGTCAAACCAATCAGATTCGATGTTCGGTTCGGTGTTCGGGGCCAAGTTCAGTCAATGTTTTGGTCAACTCAATCAACACACGACACGGTATACTATTAACGCCGCGAATTTTATTATGTTAGTTATATGTTTTATGATTAATATAAACCTAGCTCAAACCGGTATACATATGGCTCATTTATGTTATAGAATTCTATAAGGATTATATGTTTATTGTGGTAATTGGTGGAATTGTGGAGTTTTGAAAACATTTAATCGACAATTAGATTGTCGGGATCGTCAAAAAACAAGGGGAAACTCTGCCCGTTTTCATCAAAACATACGTAAACATATTTAATACACCTTACGACAATATATATTTCTTTAACGACAAAATATATATAAAAACATTATTAAAATTTTCGACAAAATATATTTATTGAACTTCGACAAAATATATTTATTAAACTTTCGACAAAATATGTTTATTAAACTTTCGACAAAATGAGCTTACTTATTATACTTCCGATAAGATAAATATACATCGATTATACCATTCGACAATATGTATATATCTCTCATACCTTTCGTTAGACTATATATATATATATATATCTAATATTTCAAATATATATATATATATATATATATATATATATGTATATACGTACTTTATAGTCGAGAATGGAAGGTAACGTATCGAATTCAAATAATTTTTATAATAATAAATAATTCAACTTCAATTCAAGTCCTTCATTGTAATCCCAATTATTCATACACCTTCGTTTGCCATATAAGGTGACCTCGACATCTCATTCTCCAACTCATCAACTCATCGCGAGATTTCAAGAAGACTTAGCAATTTTGTGAGTACACTCGACCCACTTTTGTTTATATCACTTATTGGGTGTAACATGTTTCCATATACAAAAATCACAAACACTTAAACTTTATGAAATGCACAAACAATCCTATACACATGACTACTTGAATCGTATACTTGTTGCTTGTCTGGGATATTCGTTATGCTATGCTTTAGTCATTAACTATTTTTAGCCTTCGTTTGACATGCTTAGCGCTATAGGAATTCACGCATCAACTTCCATCGTGTTATTCGTGAGGTCATGTTAAAACATCGTGATTGCGTTAAGGG
Source organism: Scalesia atractyloides (assembly GCA_947069175.1). Taxonomy (NCBI): domain Eukaryota; kingdom Viridiplantae; phylum Streptophyta; class Magnoliopsida; order Asterales; family Asteraceae; genus Scalesia; species Scalesia atractyloides. The sequence goes on from CAMTDV010000011.1 coordinate 7,083,035, forward strand.
TTTGATTATTAGTATTGCATGCCTTGATATTGCTCTTGTATAGATTTGGTTGCCATGAGAATTGTTAAAACTTTATTCGTATACGTATGCTATGCTTAAACTTGTGTACTCGCCTTTGCTTTGCATTGACTTTATTTTAAAACATGTTACAGGTTGAAGGAGATGATGCTATGAAATCAAAATAGCAAGGACTTAGATACACACATTTTAGACGTTAGATTTATAAATGTTGTACCAAATTTTGTTATGTTTTATGAACTTATTGTATTGCTTCATGTTGTATTTAACAATGTTGTGAAATGAAATTTGGATTTAATCAAATATTGTCATTTATTAGTGTTGTGAGCAATGAGCAATCTCGTTTTCGTCTCATCCCGATGTTTCAGCCATCGGTTGGGGTGTGACAGATTGGTATCAGAGCCATAACTATAGGGAATTAGGCAAATTGCTACGCTTTTGACCTAGTCTATAGTTAAGTACCATACTTGACCATACGTGATTCACATGCTAATTTCTTAAAACGTCCTTTATGTGCTAAATTCATGAAATGCTTTACGTGTTCATACTTGTTACATTATCTCGATCATACGCCTTTCCTAATGCATTTTACTGATTATACTAAACTCGAAAACACTCGTATTACACAAGTGAGAGGACTTCTCCAAAATAGGCGTGATATCCCCAATTTGGTGAACGACTCTCATTCCGCCAATTATTTATTTATTTATTTATTTTTTTCACGAAGTTCCACCATCAAGTTAAGAGTGATATCCACACTTTGATGGGAAAATCCTATTCAAACTCTAGTGGACTCTCGTCAAGTGTTGAAATTAAGTTTGACCCGACGAGTACCAACCACACTTAGGGTATGAAATCGTGGAGTTAGGGTTGAAACCCGCACCTTGTCGATTAAGTCCCATTCCTCGATTTTCAATCTCGCCAAAGTTTCGATTTTCCAATCGATTAGAGACGTGTAATAATTGGAAGGGTAAAATGCCGTTAATCGCTTCTCGACGAGAGCGTTTTACCTATAGGCCAAAGCACGTTTCTCTAATTCGAAAGGATCTTCGATTCACTTTGGAATAGTCGACGTTTCTCTACCCGAAACAGTCTAATGTTTTCTGAGACTCTCTTTTATACCATTTCAATTTATACATGACTTTTTATATACTTGTTACCATTCCTTTTAAATTTCCAATTTATTATAAGGTTTTTACGCAATTCATATTAAACCTTTTCATCCACTTATACATTATTTGCATACATGATTTCAAAACGTCATCAACTAGACTTATATTTCTCGAAAAGTCCGAAATGGAGACCGTCGTCGAGATAGGAGTGAATTCCTTACCTAGACGATCAAACTCCGTTTCCTTCCTTCCTTAAAACAACCTCACCAACGGATTAGGGGTGATTCTCATAGCTCGGTGATCGTTACCACCCTCCTTCTTGGAGACTTTATTACACAAACCACATGTTTAAATTGTATACCTAAATCTTTTATCATATTGTCAAAATTCTTACTTAGACGAATTTCAAAACGTACTATTTTATCAAACGTATTTCCCATCCTGTAATCTATTTCATATAAATCACATACGCATATACTTGGTCACCACACGAAACGTTTTGTTTCACGATTTTCAAAGCTCGACAGAATGCTACCTACCAACTTAATCGGTCCAAGGAATACCTTGCCCACAAATCTTATGTTTAACATAATCACTAAAACACGCTCACGCGATAACTTCACTTAAGAGCTTTCATTTGTAAACAAAAGCCAAACCAATATCTTATAGACATTATGGGATCGTTTTACTAAGGGTATGTTGGGATTGTTATTTTTTTATTTTTTTATTTATTATTTATTTTTAACCAGATTCCTTTGATTATTGTGTTTTTTTAAGCGCAAAAAAAATATTTCTTTTAGTGTTTGGTAAGTATATAATAAAAAAAAACTGATTTCTTTTGTTTTGTAGAGATCGAAGCTTATTTATTTATTTATTTATTATTTTATATATATATATATATCAAACACCCAAATAGTTGATTATCTGGTTTTTGGGATATCAAACAACATAATCAAATCCAAACGCTATCTTTCTGCAGCACGTTTTGTTACAGCTAATTATCTGATTCTGATTATTCAAAATGCATAAACTATTTTCAAAACTCAACCCCAAACACGCTCTAAACCTCTTATCGCGATTAAGAAAACATTTTGCTAAACACCTTTCAACGATAATTAAATCCATTATCCCAGATTTCCTCTCAAGGGTCAACGTTTCACAAGAACCACTGAATTTCAAATTTCTTATCTTGATGTAATATCCTTTGAAAACAATGTGAACCTTCTAATTTAAGACCTTGTCATACACTGCCCAAAATGTCACCTCAATTTCGAAACACGTGGGCAAGAAAACATTACAAGGACCAACCACTTTCGACTTACTTAAATTCCCCTAAAACAGTGGTAGCACTCCCATCCATTACAAAATACGTAACGCATAATCAATAAGTACCTTATATTCTTTTATATTCACAAACTAGATCCTACATTCTAAGTCAAACTGAACCTATTTTAGAAGCGATAACCTCAAAGTTTTGCTAAAAAAATACATGAATATCCTCATACATGGTTTGGTCAACTGTTGCATGACCTTTTAATCGTATCATTCGTTTTACATACCCTGATTTCTCGACTATTTTATGTAAATAAATTTGTTGCATACAATTCATATCTTACGCACAATCATCGTCTTTTACACTTGTTGACGTTCATAATTATACACATATTCATGTTCATGAAAATACTTGTCATCATTCATGCTTATACTTATCATCACATTCATGCATATACGTCTTATATCCATGCTTATACTTATTTCCATACTTATGCTTATACTCATACACATACCTATACTTGTACTCCTATTCATATCCGTGCCTATGCGAAACCCGAGGGATTCGCTTACGTGGGCCACATGCTTATTGCACGCAAACATGCCTACGCACTACATTCTTACACACACGCAAACTTATTTTCAGAATTTATCTACACCTTTATTCATGCGCTGCTAGTACAAGCTATGCGGATCATGTGATGATCGGTTATAATCGCGGGTGCACACGGGATTATAGCACTAAGCGCATGAGAACCATAGAGTGTACTACCGCGTATGGTAACACACGGAACGTAACATTGTATCGAGTAACGAAACGGTCGCAACGTGGTCAAAACATGGTGGATACGCCGCTTGTACTTCCTATACATAAGTGTTTTCACCATGCTGCCAAACTTTCGTAATACGTGCCATGAGAAATTCGGTGTTTTACAGACCATAATATGACCTAACACGCCAGCTTTACACAACTCACAACTGCATTGCTAAGTGTGAGCTACCCGATTATCCACGACGAGTCTTAATCCCTAACGTAACGTTTTCGTTTGTTCATATACATATGCCATCCTTATACGAGTATTCGTTGATCGAATCAATCGTCCGCTCTTATGCCTCCGTTACCCCCGTTAACCTTGTCTTTTTATGCAACCTCGTTTACAATCAATCGTGTAAGCATTCAAACCCTAAATGCCTTCTTACTCTAAAGTTATCTCTCATTCTCGTTGAGGGCAACACACTTAATTGGCCGCTACCTCGATAACTAGCTTATTTTAAATACCTAACCTTCTCGTTTTCTATCATTAAGCAACTCTTTACAAAACCGAGATTTATTAACGCTCTTCAAGGTCGATAGAACTTTCTAACAACCTACGGTTCGACCACACTCACCGTTAAACTGCATACCACTTCTGACGAGAGCTTTTCTGCTTAGATGGATTATCATTTGAGTTATTCAAGCTCGTTTAAACCACTCTCCAATACGCATACTTACGCGCTTTACTTACGCTTGATGGCTTTAATCTTTCTAGTCGAGCAACTTCTTGTTGCAAACCTAACTCTTCGTTGATCTGAATTCGTGCTTTCCACACGTGTCCACGACTCCCAGTCGCAATCGTAAACCCTCATCCTTAGCCTAATTCCTTTCAAGTCTTCATCTTAAATAAATTTCGGGACGAAATTTTCTAAAGGAGGGGAGACTGTAACGACCCGTATTTTCTTATTTTTATTTAATAAAAATAATAATAATATGTATATAAATAATAATAATAATAATAATTTTCTTCTATCTTTTAAATATCGGGTGCGAAAACGACCCTTTAAAACGAGACTGGGTCGTTCTAAACACAACAACCGGGCTTTAGGGCCCAACCTATCAAACCCTATCTATATTTTTCACATGACTTGGTATTTTCGGCTTTTGGCTCTTCTCATTTTTCATTGAATGTATGATATTGTATAAACCTATAAATAAATTGTTTTGAGGATTTAAAGGATAAATAAATATTAAGTTTTGTAAACTGGGAAAACAAGGGCCATGTCAGGTGGTCCAAAATGTCTGTATTGTTTAGTACATATCGACATTAATGTAATTAATTGCACATTCACCAAACGTTCGAATCGTGTGCCCTAGTTCTTATGTGCCCACTCCCTTTTCTGTTCTTTTTTTAAACGGTGAATTTTGATTACTGACGGATTACTTGAGTATATCGTGTCACCAGCAGAATCATCCAATTATATCCATCTCCACTAGGCTATAATGTTTATATACCAATTCACGAGGAAAAACCCAATAAATATGGGAAAACCCTTTTGTGAGAATCGAACCCAGTACCTATTGGTCTTAAGTCTTATCCAACCACCAAAATAGGCTATAATGCCATGGACACTCCCTTTCCTCTTCCTAGTTTAATAATTTCAAGCTTTTTTATATAAAAATCAAGGCGCACTCATTTTTTTGAAGTATTCAACAACTTTAAAAAGGGGCCGGATAATATATCGAGGAAATCAAGCCACACTCGTTTCTTTGGTTAAAATAATAGAGGGAAGTTTAGCTCTTTAGATTAGAAGGAGTGATGTAACTTTGATTTTCGTTCATATTGGTGCTATTGTGTATGTCTTAGGACCTTGCTAAAATGTATTCTTTTACTTTAATTTATTTTGTCGTTAAAAAAAGTTGTTTGCCCTCGGCATTTTAAGGAGTCAAACGCTTCACATCGAAGGATAACTTTTAAGGTTAAGCCATACTAACATAAGGGCGAGCATGAAATTAAAATGAAACTCTCGTATTTTTAATATTGATTTATAAAGTTCAAGCACTTCATCGAAAGCCAAAGATCATGTTGAGTGATAGAATTCAAGCCTTTAGAACTAACATATATTTAACAAAACGCTTAGAAGATTTGAAGCCAAAATAGAAAAGATTGTAGGTTTCTCGATTTGTATAGCACGATTTAAGTTTCTTTTAACATTAATGTATGTATATTAGGTCTTTGAACTTGTATTAGAACTTAACATTGACAAACTACTAAGTATATTTGTCTCGTTAACTCGCCCCTAAGGGGTCGTTTGGTTCGCAAAATTCTTTGGAATTATGATAGAACTGGAATTAATTCTCTTGAGATTTAATGTTTTGTTGGTACATGATGGAATAGTAATTTGAATATATTCCACCATTTATTGGAATGTGAAAATCTTTCGTCAACCTAATGAAATTTCAACTTTCCAATGTAATGTTAACAAATTATCAAAAATAACATGTATTTCATCAATTTCATTCTGTAATTTATCTAATTCTTATAATTAATTTATCAACCAAACACAATACAAATTTTGATTGAAATTAATTCCAATTCCATCAAATTCTAATTCCTTTCAAGATTTCAATTCCTTCTAAAAAAATTATACGAACCAAACAGTCCCTAAATTTTTCTCTTGAAACACTTGTGATCTCGCTCATTGTCTAGAAACGCATGACTATCAATATATTTTGTTAGTTAGTCCATGTCAAATCTCCTTTATAGCCTTAATACTAGAAGTAAAACTATATATCTAATTGTTCTTTGAAAATGTCATCATCTTCTTTAACTCTCCTTCATGCTTTGACTACGGTTTTGGGTTTCACTAACCTCGCCTCTGCCACCTATGTTAATGTGGTACCAGATGTTGTGAGGTTCATATGGATGTGGTCCAAGAACTAACTTACCTATAACTTGACCAAACTGACCACCAAAATGGATTAGAGAGGGTCCAACCTAAAACGTACATAAATATGATTTGTCAAGAGTTAACGGGACCCCGTATTTTATCAAAGAAAATGATGTAACGGGTCGGCATTTGACAAATCGCCATGGGTAGTCTGTCCTAACTTTCGAATGGATTACTTCATATTGTGGCGGAATTTTGGGTTATAGACGAAGTTCCCCTAATCTTTTTGATTTTGATTGTAAAAAGTTTGAATCATATTCTCACGTTTATTCAGTCATTTTGTTTTAGTTATAGACTAAATTTTTTATCTCTAAATGAATGACAAAAATGTGTAAAATTAGAGTCTCTTATTTTTTATTGTGTGCTTCCATCATGCATAAAGATAAAAAGGTGGCTATATGTAAGATACCTTTTGGGGGAAGTAATTACGGAATATGCCAAATTGAGAAGTGAATCATAAATGACTCCTAGTCTCGTTTATACTCGATATGAAAAAAAAACTATACTATAATTGTGTGACACCTTAACTAAATCGTATATGGTTTTGTTATCTTGTGTCTAACGAAAGAGGCACTAGGCCATAAGAAATGGTCTTGAGTCAAATTACTCAAACATCATCATTGTGTTTTGGGAGGATCTGGATGAGAGAATAACTACATAGTTAAGTATGCTTGAATGAGAACAAACCATGTATTGTTGACTGGCCTCATGGTAAAAATTCACTCGGGCAATAAAAAATAAATATGTAAGATTCTCGTGGGCAAAGCACACGCAATTGGTTTGTATGAGAGACCAAATATTACAAATGTTATTAAAGTTACTCATCTTATGTTTTGTTTAAGATGGTGAGGCAAATCTCACTGGGGACGATACGTCATAAGGGGTGTTTGTGACACCTTAGGGAAATCTCACATCGTTTTGTTATATTGTGTACAAGAGATATCGGGCCATAAAAAAAGTCCAGCCTCAAATATTACTAGAGCATATTAGGTGTGTTGATTGTGAATGAAACAAGAACTCATAGTTAAGTGTGCTTTAGTAGAAGCAATCTATGATGGATGACCTATATGAATTTCACACCCATGGAACAAAAATCAAACCCATGAGCTCCTTGTTGACAAAGTACAGTTGGTACAAGAGACAAAATGTTATAATAATATTCTAATAACGGGTTTATCATATATCATAAGGTTTCTAAATCATTGCTATGTAAAATGAAAATTAAGTAACTACCTCTGATAAACGGAGGCGTAAACAAGAGGAGATGAGTCCAATCTAAAGTTGGCTCATTTCAAGATCTATTTCTAAAGCTTAAGCTTAATTCGTGAGTGATTTTCAAGCTCAAACTCTAACTAGGCTTGACTCATTTTTTCATTATTAGCTATTTAATTATTTTTAAAAGCTTTTATAATTATCCTTTTTATATTTATAATTATACCAATAACAACAATAATAACAGTGATGTGAATACATATCTTATATCAAATACTAATTACATAAACAATTATATTAGTTTAGCCTCACGAGTTTAATCGAGCCGAATAAGTAAAGTATGATCTTGTGCTAATGAGCTGCGGTAGAGGCTCGAGGTCATTAAGCTCAACTCATTTAAATCTTTCAAAAAGCTAATCTCTAGTAGTTTAGAAGGATTTATGTTTACTTAGTGTGGTGCATGGGATAGTGTGAAAATTACATCTTGTGTTTCCTTAAACCTTGCATAACTATTCAAATTAAATGTAGAGTTTTAATGAGTAAATAAACAAACGAAAAAATAGATAAAATGAAGCAATGATGGATGTTACAAGAGATATATAGACGTTATATAGAGTGAATGGAAGGTCGTTTTCTTTGGATGAAAGCCATAAACTCTACAACCATCGTCTCTATTGTCTACTTCATGTTCATCTACCTCTGCAAGTCTTCATTTGGATATGTTATGTCACGTTATCGTCTTCCTGTACTTGGACCACTTGAATGTTTGTATAATTAATTACTCCTGGCTACTTCGAGTTTTTTAAAAAGTATAATCTTTTATGTTCAGTTCTATCCAATGCATTAAAACCCAGTTTTTAAATCATATCGGATTGGACTTAAAAATAGTTCAACCGGTTGAACCAGGCTGTACCTGCCGGTTCAACCAGGTTGACCAGCTAACTCTATAATTACATAAATTGCACACATACATCTAGATTCATATACACTAACTACTAGCATACACATAGTATATACACACATCGTACTTCTGTCAGCATCAACATAAAATCAAAGAAATTTTTTTTGAAAGGACCTACCATTTGCGAACTGGAGTCTAAAACGAACCAGAGTGATAAACCATGAACGAACGATGAGATGGAATATTGAAATTCGCTACTTACTAGGTTAAAACTGGAGAGTAAACATGGAGATTGACCAATAAAAAGTAAAGGTCAAAACCCAAAAACTAACTTGGGCTGGTACCAGTATAGTGGTTTGAACCAGTATACCAGATTTTACAGGCGATACAAAGTCGATGTTGTTTTCCCTATTTACCAGGGTGTTTCATACCGTATTTACATCTGGCAACGGTAATACCGGTATAACCGGCTGGTATTCACCGGTTTTTAAAACATTGGTTCTGTCTCGGCCTTTTTTTTCTTTTTTTGTTTTAAATAGTAATCCGGTTTCTAAGAAAAGTACTCGGTATAATAACACTTTTAATTCACACAACTAATAACTGAATGAGGCTAAATGGATCCTGTCTACGATAAGACATTTCTATGTTACGATCTCGGTTCCAATCATATTTTCTTCGTATACTATTAAAAAAGAAAATAAATGGCATCGTAGATTCTTTATAGTCATCAATGGAAATATTCTCAATTTACCATAACTCATCATAAATTCATTAGTACATATATTAACGCGTATTGTCAATATGATAAAGGCAGACAACACATAAATAATTCATGTGGTTTGCACTTTTGTACGCCTTTAGTGTTCAGCCAACAGATCTAAGGGTTTCAGTAGGTCGAAGTTATGAGCTAGACGTATTAAAAAGTGGAAACCACATGGATTGTTCATGTGACTTTTGACAAAGTTGGGGATTAAATACGTTACAAAGTGCTAACCCCCTAAATTTATGAGACTTCTTAAATTTATAAGACTTTGTAGGATAATTTTACTTGAAGAAGTCAGTTAGCAAGAATATTATTAACAGTACCATAAGTTTCTCAAAAAAAATTTTGAACAGCACAAGTTTCTCAATTAGTTTGGGAATTTAATGATTTTCAGTTATTCGCTTTTTTATTCAACATTACTACATCATTCCAAGTTACGAGAACCTTGACAACCACATCCAAATTAAAAAAAATGTATATTTTTAGGTGTAAATTATTATTATTATTATCTAAGGTTTAAAAAAAATATGCATGTGAAAAATTAATACATGTGTAAAAAAATTACACAGATGTAAAACGATCATTGTTTGCTATTCCTTATGGCCTTACAAATGTATAAAATATTTTTATTAACATATATGCAATTTTACATACATGTTTGTTTTTTAATTTCTTAAGGAATGGTAATTTACATGTAGCAAAATACAAAGTACTTTTTTTCTATGGTTGTCACCTATTTTAGCAACCTGCGGTGGTTCTTAATAGTGTTGTAAACAAACTGAACGTTTAGTGAATAGTTTGTGTGGACTGTTCAGCGAGAAGTTTGTTTACGTTCGTTCGTTTAATAAATGAATGAACACGAAAATAAAATCTAATTCAGTAAGTGTTCATAAACCGTTCGTGAATACATTATTTTCTTAACGAACGAACACAAATAAAGCATTGATCGTAGTCATTCGATTTAAAATAAAAGTTATTTGAGAAAAACAAAGTATAGTCAATCTAATTTTAATAATATTATAATAAAAAATATAAAATAGAATAAAAAATAAATAATATAAAATACATACAAATAGGCGAGATACATAGTCACTAAATAACCAAAAAAACTAATTTAATTATTGTTGTATCAATAATAAAATAAAATAAAAAATATAGTCAATCTAGTTTTAATAATAAAAAACAAAATAAATATTATAAAATACATACAAATAGGAGAGATACATAGTTACTAAATAACCAAAAGAACTAATTTAATTATTGTTGTATCAATAATAAAATAAAAAAGTAAAATTAAAAATAAATAATATAAAATACATATAAATAGGAGAAAGATAGTATAATTGTTGTATTATGTGTTTAATTTGGTGTACATCACTGTACACCATCTTCAAATTCGATTTATTTACAAACCCTAGTTCTCAATGGATCGATCACTACACGTAATATATGTTGGTGTGTGTAACATTGTTAAAAGATAAATTATTTTTTTTTCGTACACTTCATGATCTTAATTATCATTTAAAATTTGAATTTGATATTACAAATGATTATGGTCCATGGCTATGGCTGGTCTGGCTGGTTTCTGGCATTGCATCTGTTTTATTTTTCATTCATGTGTTGCAGGGCTATCCATGTTGCAATAATGAAATCTATAATATATACCATATACAAATTTTGTCTCACATCCCAAATTTTCAAGTATTTTAATATAACCATTATATAAATAAGAAGTTAATTAAATAAACCTGCTACGGTCATTACCTTTTATTAAATAAAACAAAATACAATAAAAAATGGATAATTACCTTATTAAGGGATTGTTTGGTAACTTCTAAATGATTAAGTGCTGAACCAGTAAAAGGTCTGAACCAGTAAAAGGTCTGAACCATTAAGGTTGCTTGAACCGGTAAGAGGTCTGAACCATTAAGAGCCAGTATAATGTATAACCATTCAGACTCAGTATAATGTTTAAACATTCAGAGGCAAATGTCTGAACCATTCAGACATATTCTCGCGAAACAAACAGTCTAATTCATTAAGTGCTGAACTAGTAAGATGTCAGAACCATTAAGAGCTAAACAAACGACCCCAAAGCCTTTCTGAAACAAATATAATAAAATAACATGTTTTCCTTAAAACTACACTACGAGTACATTGTACTAAGTTGAGTAGTGAGTAAAAACATGTAGCGATTTAAGTAGCAATTTTCTTCACTAAATCAAATTAAGGATTGTCGATCATAAACATAGTTCGGTAGAGAAGGAAAAATAAGCAATGACGCTAGGGCAAAATCATGAAGATCGTCTGAAAATGGTTGTGACTACAAAGTGGTTGTCGCGTTTGCGAACATAAGACACATTAACAAATTAATGCATACCAAATAACAAAAAATAGGACACAAGATTGTGTGTGTCATGGGGTAAGATAAGTTGTAGGCTTTAGATTGTTACGTTATGTTATATTCCATTTTCATCTTTTTGTTGAAAGAGAACAGAGTTCGGAATTTAGCAAAAATAATGCTTAGTTTGAAATAATTTTTAAAATGAAATGATTTGGTTTAGTGTAAAAAATGGAATCAAGTAATTATCCCTTTAGTTTCCCCCCTACCTTTTTCTCATAATTTTTAGATCTAATCGATTTTATAATTATTAAACTGAATAAAATAATAACAATTATAAATAATTCAATTTGAGGTTTAAAGTACTTGAATAAACTAAAAGCAAGTTTTGACGTGTATTACATGAAATAAAATTTAATTTTAAAATAAATTAAATACATAAGATGAAATTATTCCCTTTTATTCCTTGAGAGTATCAAGTTATGACAAAATTGCTTGTTTGTATCTTTATTTTTAAGGCATAATGGAGGCATCTACCATAGGTTTTTATTAATGGTGTCAATGAGTCGAGCCTAGACTCGATAAGGGGAGAAGTTTAGTGGAAATCGGGGTGCATCCGCTCCTCGAATATTTCAGTTATAAATGTAAAATTTTTAATTTTTCGTCTGAAAATTTTAAAATTATAAAGGATCGCCCCCAATTAATTTGCCTAAATATTTATACAATATATAAATTGGGTCCATGACTTTCCGCCCCCTCCCTCTCGAAACTTTTGATCAAGCTCCACAACTGAACTTGACGAAGCTGATAATGGTGTTGTTTTACCTTAGAGTGCTTGAGGTTTGAGTTTGGTTTATGAGTAATTTTACAACATCAAGGTTGGCTCATTATTATTTACCGAAATACTGCTTATATTATCTATAGACATATGTAGTTATTTCTATTTCTTTATAACTTATAATGTATATATTAAGAGATACAATTTAATAATCCTAAGTTTCAACAGTTGGCCAATAATAATTTCAATTTTAAAAATTCCTTCTAACGATCCTAACTTGTAAGAATTTGACCCTTATTGATCCTTTTATAACATATAAGAATTTGGCATTCTCAATAGATTAAAGCGCACCCGCAGCCTTGTTAATTGAATTACGTGCACATGCAGTTTAAAAAGATCGATGGGGGGCAAATTCTTACAAGTTGGGATCGTTAGAGGGAATTTTTAAAGTTGAGATTATTATCGGCCAGCATGTAAAACTTAGGATTATTAAAATCCAATAACCCTAATATTTATTGTATAATTATTATACTATATAACAGACTTGTTTATGCTACTAGTCTAATAATAAGCGGTATACGAAACTCAATCTCAAATTGCTGTATTAAACGAGCTTTAAGTTAGGCTCAAGCGCTAAAAGCACGACTTGAGTCGAGCTCAAATAATCTCAACTAAAATCAAGCTTTTTAGAAACTGACCTCAAATGCTAATTCTCAAATAGCTAATTAGCAGCTTGACTCGTTACTCCACAAGTTTCCAATCATATCTTTATCTAGATTTCTACAAATATAATGCCTTATTTATATATAAAACTAAACTCATTGTTAAAAACTTTGTATAACTTACTTAAATAAAGTTTTTCTTCTTTGAATAACAGACAGAAAAAGGGCAGATAAATCACTAGAAGACACAAGTTATAATGTCTCTTTGTTATCATTGATGCAGACCACCTTTTTCTTTACCCTTGAACCCTTCCCTAACAGGTGGCAGGGAGTTCAATCCCACATGATCAATTGTTGCATGAGGGTCAGAAAACTTAGCTAGTCTGTTTGCATTTGACACTCGTCTTTTGGGGCTCTGTTGATACCAATTACTTACCAAGCTAAGTCATTTTCACCACTCACTATCCAAAATAGCAATTACAAAATATTGTTATTTACCATGTTATTGTTAATCATAAATCCTAATATGAATTTTCTTTTTTAATTTAAAAAATACGAAATAATAAGCAAGATTCATAATTTTTACCTAAAGTTATTTAAACCTTTTATATTCTAGATCTAGTAATATTGGATTTAATAATCTTAGTTATTTGTTGTTGACCGTCAACAGTCTCAACTTAAAAAATAACCATAGGTAGTCCCAACTATTAACATATTGGCCTCCAATGGACCCTGACTAACAGAACCCTAACGTTGTTAGCCTCCGGTCGCCGCAAAAACGTTTTTAGCCAGAAAAAGGTTTCTAAAGGTCCGATTTAAGGCTACAAAGAGGTTTGGGACGAAAATGTTGAGTTTTCAGCCAAAAAGAAGTTTTCCGACGAGAAAAGGAGTTTTTCGACGATCTCAATAATTGAGGATTTGGCTAAAAAGAAGGTTTTTAAAGGTCCGTAATAAGGTTACAAAGAGGTTTGAGACGAAAAGGTTGAGTTTTCCGGCGACCGGAGATTCGGTTAACCGGTTAACTTGACTTTTTGACTCTAACCGATTAATGCTTTCCGGTTATTACTTTAACCGATTCGGTTAATTAACCGGTTACTTTCGGTTAATAACCAGTTTCTATAACCTACGGTTAAAAATAACCACTAATCGATTACTCCTCGATCGGTTATTAACCGGTCACGGTTTCGATTAATAACCAGTTACGGTTAGTTAACTGGTTATTTTGTGCACCTCTAGAGTAGAAGCGGAACTGGTTGTGAAAAAAAAACCATTTTTGTGCACCATATACACTATTACCTTAATTCTAATGTCAGTTATAATAGTAAATATAAAATATACCCTTATCATAACCTTTAAAGGTAGGAAAAGTGTGGCTTGATACGCATTTTATTGATTTTTTGTAACTATTTATCTTAGAAAAGATATAACGACTTTAGTAATACCATATTATCATAGACTTGGAGAGGCCAGCTGATCAGTGATGAATGATTACTAATTTACTATGGGTTTTTTTTTCATTAAAGGCCCAGGAAACATAGGCCCGACTGTGCTTTTCCACCAGAGCCCAAAGTCCCAAACTACAATGTTAGTTATCTATTTGATTTGTATAAATTATGATTATTTAAAAAAAACATATACATATTAGTTATTTAAAGTGAAGTGACTTCTTACTCAAAGATTAAATTGTAAAATAGGCTTAGCTTTAAAATCACTTAAATTTTCAAAGGGTTATAAATTTTACTAAGGACATGTTTTACCGAGTTTTCGGTTGGAATATGTGAATAAAAGCTCCTCACAATGTGTTATGGATAATTTAGTGGCGTCAACTATATATACTCGAGGTCGGCCTTAAGGGGAAGCAAGGTGGACGACCGTCATGGGCTCATTCTCTCGGGGGCCAACATACATATATGCAATGTGTGTATGAGGTTATGATCATTACAGAACACTATGTTATAATTATATATATAATTATTTTCAGGTAAAAGCCTATTAATAGATTTGAAAACTAAATTTAAGTTAGAAATTCAAACCCACTAAATTATAAAAACTAACTATACGGAGCCCAAATTTAAACTCCTTGTCATTAAAAAGAAATAGGAGTGCGTATAAGGGAGGGACAAAAAATTCCAGAGGCCCATTTTTTAACCTCGCTCCGGACTCTGAAATTTCTTAACGTTTTCAGAGACTATCCTGTATATGATTAATAATCGAGGTATTATGAAATGACAAATGAGTTGTATAGGCATGAGGTCCTTAAGAAGAGTAAGTGAAAATGGGTCCATGATAAGTGTTTATTAGAGTCTTAATGGTTTAATATTTTCAGAAAAAAAAAATATTGACATAACATTTAGATACAAAAGATGTGATTGCTTGTGTGTATATTTATTGTACTTTATCTTCAAACAACTATTACTGAATAATCAGAAATTCAAAATACTAAATAAGTATGTTAACCATAGAGCAATATCATATATTGTGTTAGGTAAGTAACATATGAACATATGTTTATTATGATTGGTCCACATGTGACGTCAGTATTGGGCAACTTCACCTTTTTTTTAAGCAAAATTGTGGCCATGTCGCATGGTGCGGTCGTTTCCTTTCCTTCTGTTATCGGACTTTCCCCAGCCGTCGGAAAACACATTTGAACCTGGCTCTCTTTCGATTGGTTACCATAGATCACCATCGTTGTTGTCGATCTAATTAAGAATCACACGCATGATGCTGGAGACTCGTCGTCATCACTTGATGCGGCGGTTTCCTAGCTGATTTGACGAGAGTGAGAGGTGGCGGTGCGATTCACTTGTGGTTTCGTGATCATAGACTTCAAAGTCTCGCTCGTAACAACGGGGACAAAGTGTGTGTGTGTCGTGAGGTATTGATAATCCCAAGCCCATACCCGATTGTAATTCTTTATCCCATACCCGACCCGTTACCCATCAGGTAATTACACATCGGGTATCAGGTATACCCGTTAATTTGTTAAAAATACCACTGATTCTCCCATGTGCATTTCTATTCTAATGTTTATATAATTTACCATTTTAATAACTATCATAAAGGAAAATATGACGAAAACAAACACACTATGATATTAAAATGCATATTTGAAACATATATATACATAATTAACTAATAAAGGTATTGCTACTTTGAAACACATAATGTCAGTTTATGTATTTACGTTTAATTGAACACCACACATGAAAAAATACTAGTATTAATCAGGACCCAAGTAATGTTTTTAACAACTTCAAATTAGAAAATTTCAAAACTACCATACATTTTAATAGCATACAAAACAACATCACTAAACATAAATCTTGTATGTGTATGTTAAAATCTTGAAAATAAATAACAGAACAATATATATGAATAATTAATAAGTGTATATACTAAAGTTTATATATATGTAGAAAATTAAATTTAAGATAATATACTTTTTGGGTATTACTCGGGTAAGCAGGTTGGGTATCGGGCGAGTAAATCCGTACCCGATTTTTTATGTTTAATCCCATACCCGGCTCATACCCATCAGGCTTCAGATATACCCGATCTGTATGTTTCGAGTATACATGTTGGGCTCGGGTATACAACGTCATTATCTTTTCATTAGTTCAGCAGAAAATTATGGGTATAGACAAGAGTTAGTCAATGGCTGAATTCTATTTTAAATTTTAAACGTATTTTCAATTATGAGTGTGAACAAGTTAAGTCATCCGTATGCTACTCAAAGGAGTTTTTTAAAAACTCTTTTTTGGATTTTAGATTTTTTTACGTATGCTACTCAAAATGAGCTCTCTAGAAACATTTTTTTTGGATCTTATTTACAAGTTCTTTTTAAATATTATTTTATTTTCTTTCGATCCAAAAATACTTGAGCCTTAGGGTTTTTAAATTTCCTCTTTCAATTACCAAAGCAAGTATTGGTGTATTAAAATGTAAATAAGCGAAGCGAAACCAATAGAATTAGCATCAGGAAACACGGAGTCCTCTGGGTTTGAGTCTCCATGGTAAGTTGTTAGTGACAACTTGTGTGACAAACTGACAACTTCCATTTAACCATATTATCATCCGTACAATTAAATTACGTGCAATCATTCTATGTGAACCATGTAGACTTAGTTTGACATTAACTAGGTCATACAATGTGTCGCGTGTGCATGACTAGGCATAATTATAGTATGTCAAGTAGATAATGCAACCACCAACAAACACATGAATGGTAATTCAAGTTAAAACGATTAATAGACGTTCTAAAGTAACAAATGACGACGATATACAATTTAAAGAACAACAAAATCCCAAATTGATGAACGTATCAAAATTTATAAAATTTGACTATTATCAACAGGTTATATAATGTGTATGGACTATAAAAAATGTCTATTTTTATAAACCACATTTTCTATCATGGAAAATTTAGTATCTAGTGCATTAAAAATAAATAACACTTAGCCTAATGTCTATATAACTAAAATTGTCACACCCCGACCCAGAGCGAAATGGTACGGGACATGATGATTGCCCAAAGCTTATGGTACTATTAA
This sequence comes from Scalesia atractyloides, assembly GCA_947069175.1. Taxonomy (NCBI): domain Eukaryota; kingdom Viridiplantae; phylum Streptophyta; class Magnoliopsida; order Asterales; family Asteraceae; genus Scalesia; species Scalesia atractyloides. The sequence continues at coordinate 7,100,352 of CAMTDV010000011.1, forward strand.
GATTTTATAATTAAGCATGTCATAATTAAATGTTACAATTTTCACATAAGTTCAAATAATTAAGTAAATACATCAAATTTGTCTTTTTAATTACTAAGACAAAGCTTCTTCGTGATCCTGATCCAGTCCAGTCTTTAATCCTCTACACCTGTATCATGTGTAAAATAGTATTTTTTTTTTGTCAGCTACAAGAGCCGGTGGGTAAACCTTGGTTAAGTAAAATAGGTTTACCATTTTAAATTTAAGAAGTAAAAGTAATTTGTTTTTACCTTTTTAATTTCAAATACAAATTTAATTATTAAGTATGCAATCAATCATGTGGAAGCAATTCACAAGTAATATAAACATAGAATGGTAACTGAATCATGACTACGTCAAAGATCGACACAAAAAACAAAACCAACTGCTTGCGCCCACACCCAAAAAGGGAGTGACTGTGGCGATACCAACATCCCATAGTTAGGAGAAAAGGTCAGCCAAGGACTAATGGGACGATACCGACATCTCCAGATCATGAGAAAAGGTCAGCCATGGATCCACTAAATGAATGACTGTTGACTACAATGACCAACAAAACAATCAAACAGCAACAACAACAACCTCAACAAACAACCAAATTGTACAAGTACAAGTCTTGGAATCGTGAGCGTTGCGAAGTGACCACGAGACTTATCCTAACATTTGGATGATACTAAAATTAGTAATGGTCGAATTTAGAAGAATCAATGAGACCGAATATTGAACTAGAGACTCTTATCTAGATTTGGGAATTTCTACAGTCTTAGGATTTGATAATACTTTCACGATAAGGATTTATAAACATATACTATGCTTTGAAATAATAATATATAAGCATTAGTTATAATTAAGAAATTCAAAACACCATATATGAGTCAGTTGTTAAATCAGCTTACTATTGCATCACACCAAAATAGTTCAACTATTTCAGTTGACCGGTATATATGTTTTATTTAGAAAACAACTAGGTTCACATTAAATCTAAGTTTTATGACTGCCAGATGTGGTTGTATTCGCTGAAGACATAAAAACAATTAACAGTAGTACTAATACTTCTAGTTCTTCATCTATAATGGCGGAAGGCAATGGTTTCAGTGGTGTTCCAAGGTAATCGACGGTCAATGGTCGCGAGGAGTTTGACGTTCCGGGTCAAGAGTTGGAGTGCACGAGGAGGCGCACGGTTCACCGTGCTTTGCAAGACTTTGATTAGGCGCAGCCTGGGTTATAAGGTAGAGAAGGATTTGAGAGGATACATGCAAACTGAATATACAAAACTAATGAAGAACTAACTAATGATGATGTAAATAAAATCATTCAAATGTATATTATTCATGATAAAATTAATAATAATAAAAAAAATAATAACCAAGGTATTTTATTCATCAAGGTAGGGTACAAGTACACTAGAAAATTGGATGACAAAGTATAACTGCAATAACAAAACGTTAAAAGATTTTAGCCCGGCTTAAATTCGTTTTTAACCGAACATGATTCCTGACGTTTATTTAATTATAAAATATGAATAATAGTGAAATTAAATAAATTTCTATTTTTATTAAATTTTCTGATGAATCCGATTTTGAAAACCGGGTCAAGTTTCGAAGATCCATTTTTTACGGGTGTTACAAAATGCCCTAAAATGATCCTATCAAATAAAAACTATGTCTAATTTATATTAAAATGCACCATGTATTAATAAAAATCTGATATGTTGGTCTTGTTATTTAATCATGACAAGATAAGATCAAGCTAATTAACTTTAAAAACACATGTTAAAAGGAGCATGTGATATCTTACGCAGTACAAACCTAAGATATCAATTCCATGTCATAAATCATCATCATCACCACCACTAAACCACACCCACCTCTTCATCCCTCTTGGCTCTCTCTAAAATCGTTCCCAAACACTCCTTAAACATAACACCATTTCAAACTCCATCTAAAGTGATTAAATTCTAATTCTAGTCAACTAAGGTTTGATCATTGCATTGTTTATGCATATGTACTAAATTATATCATTGACTATTGATTCACCATTTATCCTTACTATATGTATCAAACCTATTTTACTCACCAACTTGTTACTTGACTCTTTATTTTATACATGATACATGCGATGTATTTTATAATGTTATCAAGCATGATGAGTCACTTAGGATGCATGTGTCACACCCCAACATATGACGAAAACATCAGAGTGAGACAAAAATGAGATTGTTTGAGGTTTCATAACGACTAATTGTGACAATAGTTTAAGTAAACAAAATTTCATTTCATTTCTAATCAAAGTACAACGTGGAAAAAGAAATTACATCAATTGGTCATAACAAAATCAACAACAAGGAAATACAACACATAAATTAATAAATGCGTTTCTAGTTCACCCTAAGTAGATTTCCTTCAGATGGCATCATCAATTTCCTGCAACATGTATTAAAGTACAATTAACAAAAGTTGGCGAGTGTACAAGTTTGATTACATAGCATACATATAAAAGATTGTCTCAAATCCAACATGGCAATATGTATATTAAGTTAATTATCATACTAGCATGCAAAAACTAAAAGTCAAGCCAAAGCGTCCACTAGCATAATTTTATTATCCCAATGAAAAGACCGTAAAGAATGATTGAATACTTAACAATGACCCAACAAATGGGCGGTGTGCTACTCCTCTAACGCTATAAATGTTAAGGTAGGCTTGCGCAAAGTTAATAACAAATAGTTTGAATGTATGAGTGTTTGAGTATCTAGCATGAATAACCTGCGCCTAACAAATAACATGTTTGATGGATTGAGTGATTGAATAAGTTTGATTGTGTGCATAAGTGTATTTGGTTAAGTTTTACATGTTACACCCCAAAAGTGATTAAATCGTAAAGGGGATTCGAGTATACTCACGGTTTGCGTAGAAATTCCACGAAAAGTGTGTTGATGAGTTGAAGGTGTTGAGAACCGCCTAATTATCCTACAAGGATGAACGGGGTGTGAGTTTGATGGGTTTTGGATTAGGAATATGTATATGGATGCTTAGTTTAGTATGAAAGTACATAAAAGGTTATCTTGATAAAACACCCGATTTTGGACACCATGATTATGTGTTTTTCATAGGCACAAGTTTGCCTATTGGAAGTCCATACATGAGGCATTTCATCTGAGATAACATAACTTATCCCTTAATATCAATCCATGATTTTGTTAGTGTTTAGGGTTCGGTTAGTAGTATTATAGTATGGTTATATATAGGGGTGAGCATTAAACGGGTCAGAACCGCGAAACCCATGATACCCATTTAGAACCGACCCGTATTACCCGTATATGTATATTAAGGTTCGGGTCCCGGTTCTTGGATTTGCCGTTTTCACGGTTCCGGGCCGGTTCCGGGTAAACCCGTCAAAAACCCGATCGAGAACCCTTGGAACCGCTTTAAATTAACCCGATCAAAAGAAGTTTTTTAACTTGATAAGGATCATTTATTAAAAAAAACTGATAAGGATTCCTTATTGACAGGAAAGAGATGTCGACAAAGGAAATCCAATTCTTATCAAATTACTATGCTACAAATCAGCCCTTATTCATACAAATATATGTACGTGTTCGATTTTGGTCAAGGTGATCAAGAATCAAAGGCGACTTCTCATCTTCGTCCAAGTTTTCTTCAGGAGGTTATATTATAGGCACAGGTATCTATGTATGCAAATCATTATTGTATGTATATGTCTGTTAATTTATGTAAAAACTGCAGATCTTTGTCTATGTTCATCTTCGACATATATACTGCCCCTAGTTTATCATCTTCTTCATGTTTGAATAACCTACAATGCATCTTCATCCAACCCATCTTTATTTTTTTGGTGATGTTACAACTTGCTTTAATGTTTTTTTACTTAATAGAAGTCTTGTAATTGAAGAACCAAGCTCTGTCAGTGTAACTGAAAACCCAGTTCCGTTTCCGACCCTGTATATTGTGTTCATGTATGTAAAATCTGAATTAAACCTTTTAATTTATATATATGCATGTATTGATATTATCTTCTCTGTAAATTTTCAAAATATTGCACCATGTTTTCATCATATAATGTTTATTTAATTAATAAGATTACATGCATGTATGTTGTTCGTATGAAGTTAATTTTTGTGATAATATGATCTTTTTAACCTTTTGAATTTTAAGATAAAAAGCAAAGTAACTGTATCCTTTTTCTTTTAGTTGGAAGTGTGATATAAACCATTCAGCCTATTTTTTTTAATTTATAATTAAGATATTTAATTAATTAAATATATATAATACATTACCTTATTACAAGAATGATATAACTAAAAGAATGATATAACTTTTTATATCAAATAGTTTAAGACGTCAAGTTTACCAAGTTAACTTGTGTGACATTTGTTAATTTCAATATTTCAAGATTGATATACCCGAACCGTTAGTGACATATATAATGTAAGATAGTGTAATTTGACTCTTTTTTATACTTAACAATATTGTATATGTTTCAAACAGGATGGATCTGCATAATGTTTCGAATGACGAGAATGAAGAAAACGCTAAAAGAGCAAAAACCGGGAAACAAAAAGCGAGTACAAGAAAAAAGAGGCTTGCAGGGTTTTGTTGGAGCCATATGACGGAATTCTTTGACGAGGATGGTAGAAGAAAAGGTAGGTGCAACTACTGTTCTGAGGAGTTGTGTGCGGATTCCGAACCGAACGGAACCTCGTCCTTAAATAAGCATGTTAGAAACCGTAAAGAAAATCCGGAAAATCAGGCAAAAGATCAACAAAAAGTTAGTGATTAACAAAAATGAAGACGCACAAGGTACGTTAAAAACGTGGAAGTTCGATCCTATTAAGGTTAGAAAGTTACTGATTAAAATGATTATTGTCGACGAGCTTCCTTTTTGTTTTGTTGAACGGGAAGGGTTTAGGGAGTTTATGGAAGCATTGTGCCCTAGTTTCAACGTCCCCTCACATTTCACGGTATCCCGTGACATTCTTGACTTATACCTCGATGAGAAAAAGAAACTAAGAAATTTTTTTGTTAAAAATAAGCAAAGGGTATCTTTTACAACGGATACATGGACATCAGTCCAACGTATTAATTATATGTGTTTGACTACCCACTTCATTGATGAAAATTGGCAATATCATAAGAGAATTATAAACTTTAAGCCAATGTATAGTCATAAGGGTGATGATATTTCGGGGGCCCTTCAAGAGTGTTTTGAAGAATGGGGGATACAACGGGTTATGACCATTACCATGGATAATGCATCATCAAACGATACTGCAGTTGCAATATTAAAATCTAAGCTATCAAATTTGATCAATAAAGGTGAGTATTTGCACGTTAGATGTGTGGCCCATATCATTAATCTGATAGTTCAGGATGGCTTAAAAGTAGAAAGTAGCATCATTGAGTGTATACGTAACGCTGTTAAACATATAAGAGCATCACCATCTAGGCTTGACACGTTTAAAACAAGTTTGAAAAATACTATGAGGATGATGGTGATAAAGTAATAAGTTGTTTGAGTTTGTGACTGTCTTGGATCCGCGGGTAAAACTTACAATGATACAGTATAGTTGTGCAAAAACTTGTGAGTTGATGAAGAACTCGGGTTTGTTAAAGGCGAATGAAAATTTTGAAGAAAAAGTTAAGGAAATGGTTGATGGGGTGAAAAAAGAGATTCAAAAACTTCTACGAGAATTTGAGAATTTGGAATCAACTAGTTCAAGCATTTCAAATAGTCAAGGGAATAGAGCTGAACAAGGTCGAGGTAAAAAATCATGGATGGGTAAACTTGAACAGTTTCGGGGTGGTGTTAGGCAGTCGTCTAGTAATAGGACGGAATTTGATAGATATATCCTAGAAGATCTTGAATTAATGAACGACGAGTTCGATATCTTGCTTTGGTGGAAGATAAATTCAACAAGATATCCTACCCTTGCAAGGATGGAAAAAGGTAATAACTAATAACTGTTATTTTATTAAATATACTTTGTAAATGTAATTTGTAAATTTAAATTCACCTAATTCGTTTTGTTTTTTAGATATGTTGGCAATTCCGGTTTCAACCGTAGCTTCCGAGTCTGCTTTCAGCACAGGCGGACAAGTAGTAGAGTCCTATAGAAGTTCTTTATCCCCCACCATTGTTGAGGCGTTAATTTGCACACAGGACTAGATTCGACATGGGAGAAAAGATATAGACGAAGAGGAAGAATATGAGAAATTCGATGAGTTCGCAAAAGGTAAGCATTATTATTTTGTTAATCAAATTCGTGTGCTTTTATTCTATTTTTCTAACCATTAGTTTGATTTAGATTGTTTTGAGAAGATCGAAAAGATGAAAATCGAATGAAGATTTATGGATGTTCGGCAGGTCGATGGCGATGTTTCTGAATTATGGGATTGTTTTGGTTTTTATACCTGGCATATGGAATGGTTTTTTTTTTTAGTCAAATATGGATTTTTTTGGTTTGATAATCCCACTGTTGACATACGTTTTTTCGTATCGAATAGTTTTTGTTTTTGGGAACTCATACTTTATATACATTACTATTTATTATCTTATTTAATTTGCTTTAGTTTTTTAGTGTAATTATGCATGTATGAATCAATTTATAAAATTCAATATTTGACTTTTAATAATAATTTATGCAATGTATAAATCTTCATTCAATAGTCAAGTAAATTCAAATCAATGTTCTTATAGAAGCGTTGCATTGTGAATGATGATTGATTGGGGCCTCAGTTTGTCTCAGATAATATATGGCCTAAGCTAAAAAAGTTACAAAAACGATTATGTGGGTCTTATGTGAGAACCGACCCTTTCGGAACCTTTTGGAACCGAACTGACCCTGTACTAAACGGGGTCGGTTCCGGTTCTTAAGATATGCTCTAAACGGTTCGTGGGTCGGGTCGGGTCCGACATGGTTCTGGTGGGTCCGACCCTTTTGCTCACCCCTAGTTATATATATAATCATGTATTATGTCTCATGGTCAAGTATGTCAAGTAAGGAGGCATGATGATTTCCATCCATTAAACCTCATTATATGATTCACCAAAGCACAAAATTATCAACTTTGTTGATGATTTCGGTTGGTCATGAATGTGAAGGTAAGAACATAAAACTACTAAATCGAAAAACAATCAAGTAGCTAGCTAGATGCGTGCATCCTAAACATGGGGAGTGTTTGGGGTTGGAAATTGTTTTGAGACAGTGGTATGAAGATAAGTAAATAAATCAAACAAGTGAGGTAGTGGAACATAGTCGGAAAGCCAAGGCTTCCATGGTTCATACATTATCAAAACACAAGTCTCACCACAATACAGGTGGTGAGCTAGGATGATCTCAACAGTTGTAGGTTGCTTGAAACCTTGTTAAAACATAAAGTTTATGAGGTATTTGGACCTTTAAACTTATGAGAATCGACCACACTCAAGCCCCACAACTATAGGTTTGGTTGTACACAAGGTTGGTGCACGATTACCACACAACTAACAAGTTTATGAAAAGTTTGTAAAAGTTAAACCAAAACAAAAAGTCTGGACTTCAAAATGGTGACGTTTCACCTTAGTTTACCATGGTAAACTGGTGGAAACATTCCAAGAGGTGTTCGAAACGAGTTTGAAGCAAGAATTCATGAAGAAGAGTAAGAAAAGTGAGTTTGAAGCTCACTTTTGATGCTTGTAAGAATGTGTCTTTAACTTGTATTTTCAGTAATCTAAGAGTGTTTTGAGTGAGTTTAGAGAGTTGGAAAAATGAAATGGAGGTGTAGGAGGCTTGTTTATATAATGGGTGAGTATAGTTTGTGTTTGAATGGAGTTATAAGGTGAATGGGGAGAACATATGTCACACCCCGGATTTCCAACCCAAATCCATACACCGGTGGGCCCGGGTGGGGAGTACCGTGACGTCAGTTGATAACATCATTGTCAACTAAACACGGCACAGTGGAAGTCTTGGAGTAAAATTACTATTACAAACCAAATGTTCGAAATACAAAATAATATATAGGCTCGTAATAGAAGATCCACAGGTGGATCATAAATTGTACAAGAAAGAATATAAAACAGACTTTGGGCAAATCTAGGATTTGCAAGATCCTCTATCACTACCGAGCACTTCCAGCCTATTTTCATATTGTACCTGCAAGCTTAGTCTTTTGAAAATACGTCAGCTTTCGCTGATAAATACACCAAATTGACTCATTTTGAAATCATTTCAAAAATGTTTTAAGTGTGTATCAGCACAAAATCTTTTTATAACTTGGGAAGTTGACCGTCCAACCTTGTTAACAGATTTACATGTTTGTCCATACATACAAGCCCGGTATGGAGACCGAGACATGATTAATGTACACACCACTTTGGACTCACGAAGGAGTCAATTCTTCCCAACCTTGTGGGAATGCATTATTGAGCGTCTATCTGGTGTATGCCTACACCCACGCTAAGGTCGTGGCCATTTCTATTGTAATGAGCCGAGGATATCCAGGACACAGTAGTTAACCACCGATGTTTAAGTTGTCAAACAAAACTGATTAAAACAGAATATGCGGATTTACTAGCTGCACCTGACATTCGATTGATCCCATTTCCGACCAAGCGTTAATAACTTACCATAACCCAAGCCCGTATAGGGGAAATAAGTCGAGAGTATTTACCTGAGCTAGTCTTCTTTTAATTTTTATAACTCAGCCGTACACAAAAGTACTAAGTGCAGATAGCATTTACCGGCAAGTCTCTAGTCTGGATTATGGCATAAACTAACCAATTAAATACTAACGGTCTTATTTAAGTCATAGACTTAGACCGTGTAGTGTACAGGATCAAGACGTATAAAGCTTGATTAAACGGTGATTGGATAGAATGTAGTTTAAATCCAACAAGTACCTTGACTTGTGTAATATGGATAAACTATATACATTCAGGATTTTGAAACTTAAATGACAAGGTTAGACCCGTTTCGTTTAACTTCGTTAAAATAGTTACATATACTAACCGTACGCATTTAGCGATATTGGGTAACTGGATAAGTCATGGACAAGTTCTATATGTCATTATACTTTAAATAAGTTGTAATAAGTAGGATATCAACTTATATGCCCGTTAAGCTTTTAAAATGATACTATGCCTTATAAGGGCATTTTGGTAATTATTTACCGTATAATAGGAACTTGAATATAATTTAATGTTATAACTATAAGTATTCTAGAAAAATTAACTTATTTATGATATAATATCAGTAGGATATTATCTTTATGTGTAATTTATCTTTTATGACCAAACTATGCACCGAATGGGCATTTTGGTCATTTTACACATAGTTTATAAATTATTTGGGATTCTGAGTTTATAATATGTACCTACTGTAAAAATATTTAAAATAAGTTTTAAAATCAGTAGGTAACAAGTCTTGGTCAAATAAAACCATACTACGCGCCGAAACGGCGCTTATGTCATAAAATACGTTTTATGCGATGTTTAATAAAAACTGATGTTAAGGTCGTATTAAAATGTCTTATATATATTATTTAATATAACATATCAGTAGGTAAAATATTTACCTTGAAAAGATTTGATTAAAACTATTTTATGAGCCACAAGGGCTAAATCGTCATTTATCGACATAATTCAAGGACCTGCTTGTAAACTCAGTTTAAAATCTGGTTTGACATCCAAAATAATCTTACTTATAATATTATATCAGTAGGAAACTTATTTTCAAGTTCATTATCTTTAAAACCTTGATTTATACAAAAAGGGCATTTTAGTAAAAAATGTCATAATTACGGAACTTGTGCATAAACTCAGATTCTGATTATGATCATGTAATATAACCTCAGAGGGTTATGCTACATTATATTACGATCATAATGCAACTTTAGTTCAGTATGTAACTAATCTAAATCGGGTCAGAATCGAAAGTCAAAGCAGAAGTCAAACTTCGCGACTTTCGGTTGCGAACCAACCCTAGAACTGAAATTGCAAGCCGAACATGTTCTTACATGTTCCAATAATTATTACTAATTTGTTTAAGTGTCAAAACAGGTTTCGTAACATATATAAGATCTATTTATGATTTTTCTAAAAAATGACATGTTTGACTTTTTAATAACTTAACTTTGACCCGTTAATTGGTCTAGCAAACGTGATATTCAGGAGGTGCCCTTTATAGGGACTAACATCTACCTTATTACGATCACTTAGCCATCTTCGTTACGAACAATGGCTGGACCATAATGGTCTTAACCGAGCGTTTTCCATAAAACGCTTGACTTTTGGCTATAAAAGCCTATAAACGAAAATGCACAAGGAAGGAACGCTTACAATAGGTTCCTAGAATGCAATAGAACTAAGTTGGATGCTCCTTTCAGTTAGGAACTTCCAAAGGAGGGAGAAGAGTTGAAATTGAGAAAGGGGCAAGTTCAAATGGTGAACCTTGGCACCTATTTATAGTTTGAGAGCTTGAAAAAGGTGATGCCAGGTGTTAAGGGGTGTAAGAGGGAGCTTACAAGTGTCCTAAAACGTGGCATAGCTGTTTGGGAAGCCATGGTTTCGAGAAAATGGTTTTTGGCACTTATGTGTGGTGGCCAAGGAAACTTTCTGCAGACACAGGCCTCTCACGCCCCGCGAGCGCCCCATGTCAGTTTTTCAAATTTGCCACATTTAGCCCCTCAACTTATTAAACCCTCCAAAGACCTTCTAAAACACCCTTTTGGCATATTTAGCCCTCTGTAGCCAATATTTGGCATACTCGGGATTATGCCCGGACATTGTCGAGCTCTCGGTTCGTTAAAAGGTCACTCAGAGGTATAGATTAACATGTTGACACTTTTAATCCCTCCATTATCCAACTTTCACATATTTATAAAATTGAACCCTCTCGTCCATCAAATGGCACGTATGAGAGTTAGGACTTCGTAAAGGATCACTCAGATGCCCACGATGAGCATGTTGACTCCGATGTCACTCAAAGGCTGGGCATGTTGACATATCAGTCACTCAGAGGCCAAGTTTAAGTATGTTGACATATCATTCAGAGGCTAATGATTTAAGCATTTTGACATCGTACAGTTACTCAGAGGCTCAGTTTGAGCATGTTGACACCTTTAGTCCTTATTAGTCTTTCATAAACTATTTTTAAAAATACGACACGTGTCACTATATTATTGGACACGGTTTTACAGGGTGTTACAACATAGGTGGAAAAAAGTGCCCAACCCGCAACCAATAAATAACATTCTTCGGATTCACCCTCCACGTGTCGCACGACGCGACGTGTTGTTTTTACTGGCCAAGTTTGTTTTTTTGTTACTTTAGCCCCCTAAACTTGTATGTGTTTGTTATTTTATGCCTTAAGTTATGTTTTAACATGTTTGCAAGTTTGGAACGCGTACGTATGTAAGTGATTCGCGTAGTGTATGTATGAATGATAGCATGTAGGCATATAAAAGTGAATTTTCATTATGATCGAAGTCTCAGATTACAAGATTGGAGGCGAAATATGTATACAATACGAATACAAGTTTATAACCCTAGAAATGTGAATACAACTATCTAAATACGGAAAGTACAAAATGCGAAGCGTTACAGCACGGGACCTAGTTTCAATAAATAAAATTTTTGTTATGTTACGAGACACTTTATTTCCTTGTATTTGAATTAGGAGTGAGAAAATTACCCACCATAACCAATAACCTAACCATAACTGACATAACCGAACCAATATTAACCGACAACCGACATAACCAATGATTATGGTTATGAAGCTAAGCTTTGGTTAACCAATATAACCGAACCGAACTTGTAATGTTAAGTCTATATAATGGATTTATGTTTTATAGTAATTATATAGAGTTTTTTTTTACTAAGATAAAAGTATGTTAGTAACAAGATGATCTTTATGTAAATGTCTTTTATTTTGATGAAGAATTGAGGTGTTTTGTTCATATAAATCTTCCGTATAACATTAGAAATTCCACCGTTCCACATTGAAGGTTTAAGTAGATTTTTTGTTGGGAATTAACTTATTATAATGCATCCCACATTGATAGTTTAATCAAAAAGTATAATCTTAGTTGTCTTATAAAAAAGGCCCAAGCTATGTCCAAACCGGGCACACCTCTATTTTGGAACTTTGCTTGGTTAATTAACCGATTTTAACCAAAACCAAACCATAACTGATTAACCATAACTGAAGTTCTGTTATGGTTATCTTAAGGAAATCCATAACCGAAGCTAGCAGTTATGATTATGGTTATGATTAATGGCAAAAATCAAACCAAACCGACCCATGCACACCCTAATTTGAATAGTTAAATTGGTAATGATTAATTATATCACTTTTAAACAGTGCCATGTGTTATGAACAATCACACATCACTCCCCGACATATTCCGTCATGGGCTGGGGTGTGATACATTGGTATAAAAGTCATGTTTATAAGAAATTAGGTTATTAGACATGATGACCTAGACTATAACTGTAGGTGCCTAAGCATGAGTTATCTCATGTCTTACATGCTTAACTTTCTATGTTCATACGTGTACCATGTGTTAATATTTGATCATACTGCATGCTACATGTGCTTATATTATCTTATGCTATATGCGTTTAAAGTTTTATTCATGTCACACACTTATGGTTATATCATGCACATATTCCTTAGGCTTGATGCCTAGTCTCTAACTCCGATCGACCACCTTTTGAGCACCAAATACAAAACCAAGCCTACCTTCGCTCGTATCCAACCCCGGTGAGGAGGTATGGTCCCAAATGACCATACCTTTGACTACAGTTCTACAAGGATAACCTTGCGCGTAATGTGCAATGGTGCGCCTTCCTTGGATCTTATAGGTCATACAATGAACCTTGCGCACTCAGTGCAATGGTGAATTAGACCAGCATCAATAGGTCACACAATGAACCTTGCACATTCAGCGCAACGGTGAATTAGACCAGCATTTGTAGGTCATACAATGAACCTTGCCCACTCAGCGCAACGGTGAATTAGACCAACAACAATAGGTCGTACAATGAGCCTTGCGCACACAGCGCAACGGTGAATTAGACCAACAACAATAGGTCGTACAATGAGCATTGCGCACACAGCGCAACGGTGAATTAGACCAGTACATTGAAGTCACACGACGAGCCTTGTGTACTCGCCACAACGGCGAGTTAGACTCACGCGCCCAGACTACTAGACCCTACGCACAACAACATTCCTTTGAGCCGCGAATCCTAAAACCTTGTAAGAACAAGACACACATGAGAAACACCTCATAGTCTTGAGAAAAAAGGACATACCCCTGACAATATGCGCTGGCGGAAAAAACCTTAACAACCTCGCAGAAGGGGGTAAGCACTAAGAGATGTTGACCATACCTCAGGGTACGGAGTGGCAGAACTGTGACCAAAGGTTACTCGGCAGGTTGCGTGTGACAGTGCCCATGACTAGTAAGGCAAGTGTCAGACTATACACCAACCACGTCTCTGCCAGTGACTGTTTCACCTTCTCCACTTTCGGCTGGCAATAGGCCTGACACCAGAAACAACTGCCCCGACACGTGGCACCACTCAACATCTGACAAAGCACACCTCCTGTCAAACGGACATTAATTCTCCTGCAGGGAGCATTTAATGTCTGACGCAGAGGGACAAAAAGGATGGCTCTGGCTGTATGGGCCGGGTCCAAGGCCCACCAGCATTTCTCCTTGAACATACCTTTTTCGGCTATAAATAAGTATCGGATCTCCAGGTAAAAGATATGCTCATACACTTACGCTTTGCTTACTTGCAATACTTACACCACACACATAACCTCTCACTTATTGGTACAACTGATTATTCTTCCCACATATACTTATTCTCACACCAGGAGAAAACCACCCTTTTCCCCGTGGCGAGACTAACGGTGCTGCTAGTTTTGTAGATTAGCCGGAATGAGCTTGCAACCCGAAAAGTGAAGTGAGAGGTTAACCTTTTATGCAGAAACACCGTGGTTGTGACTTATATATCCCCGGATATCACTAGGTTCAACCGGTGTTTCTTCACCCGGTAACTACAACCGGCCATCAGAACCACCACATACTCCCTCTCTGCTACTACACACATTTTCCTGATGACTGTGACAAGGTATCCGACCAACCCCTTTTCATACACTAAATCCAAACCAACACCACCACTTGTTATCTCCATCGCATGCCACCGTGCCTCCGACCTGATAAGCACCACGTTAACCTCCAATTTTCTTTTCAAATATGTTTGGTTCGTAACTCAAGCACCAAGGATCCGAAAATTGAACTTAGTTGTACATATTCCGGTTTTGTTAACCTACAAAATCGAGTTGTCGGCGGCAGTTGGTGTCACAAAAGCTAAGATGAAAGACTTTTTTACCCCTAAATCGACAACCCTTTTTGAAGAGAGAGAGGTAGAGAGAGTTCTATACATATCAGTTACCTTAGGGGGCGTTGTTTTATGAAAATAATTAGAGAGATAGAGGGTAAGGTTTTTTATGAGAGAGTTTTTTTGTATATATAAAATGGTAGATTCGAGTTATTTACACAATTAGTGCTTAAAAAGATGAAATGACGAAAATGCCTTCAAGTGCAAGGTACATGACCATATTTAACAGCAAAAATTAACGCTTGTTAGCGGGAAGGACGTAACTTGGAATGTTTTTAAACATAAAGTATATATTCTGACATTTTAAAGGTAAAAGACACCATTAAAAATGGTATAAACATAAAGGACAAAATTGTAATTTCCCCATCCAAAACACGTATGGTTGAGTACCTTGGGTTTTCATTTCTCATCAATTTGAATCATAGCACTTGCTGACATCACCGTTCTGTTAGATTGAAGATGAAATGACCGATTTAGCATATGTCTAACTCATGTTGACTCGTAGTTTTTCTCATCTTCAATGCAACCTGATTGCACCTCTAACGTTAATCACCACAGACCACCACAATACACCCCTTGACCATCATGTAAACACTTATGAGCACCCTTGATCAGTACCGACCGCCATTTAACGATTCTGACTGAACCTAACATCACCACCATTGACCACTTTTTTATCATCATTATCATTATTCAAAATCCCATGATTCAACCCCTATTAGCTATTGACTAGACATTCAGTCGAAAATACCCGAACTCAAATTTATTGGGTTTTACCTACTTTGCCTGGAAGACTTCAAAACTGTCGCCATTAATGTTCTTCGTTGGAGCTATCACTTGGTTGGCGAAAATATAAGAGTTTTGGAAACGTGGAGTTTACCTCATCGTCCGAGTGTATTCATACCATCGTCGTTTTTCGCTCCCGAAACCATAATCGTCTTCGTTACTGCTTACCACCAGAACCACTGTAAATGACCTTCGTCTCCGACCACTATATACTACGACTTTCGTCATCATGAACAATAACCATAACCACCATCGTCATCACCATCAATCTCCACAGCAGGGCTCACCATAATCACCGCCATTATGCCCTTTATGTACAATTTTCGTCATTTGAACCACATTCATCAACCGGAACCACCTTAACAATCCTCACATTCTATTGTGCATCACCATCATCCTTAGGTTCTGGTGTAGTGGTGGTGGGACAACAGGTGATCGCAGTGGTGTTGGTAGTGGTGGAAGGTAGGTGAAAGGAGGATGTAAAATGAGGTGATTAAGAAAGGGGGAAGGTAGCATTTGAGTGTAGAGTTTGATGAAAGGCAGAATTACCATTATACCTTTCATACACTTACTTATGTTAGTGAGTTAACAGAATATTCTAACGAATATTGACATCATAGACTCATAGTGATTAGTTTTGGAACGCCCTAGAGCTCAACCATACTTTTTTAGAATCAGAGACTCGAATGGTCGTCGACAAATCACCATAAAAACTCAAATTGCAGTTTACTCCTCCAACTTTATAGAAAACAAAAACACTGTATTAATATTATAGAAAAGAAAAACGAAAAAAAGTAAAACAAGGGAAAGGGTTTGGTCACTCCATTTTACAATTCTATCCTTTTGAAGAACCGAGAGAGTCTGTCTGCGCGAACAAGATCAGACCCAAAATTTCATCTCAAATCCACCAACAAATCGGTTACGATGCTCCTTAATGCCTAATCAAACCTGAAAATGCCACATTACCGTTAACAAATCCGTCAAACGATCCACAAAACCAGAATTCAACACACGCTAAAACCGATTCGTTGATGCACTCGTGATTCGAATCTAGTCCGTACAGATTTCGCTGTTTTGTTCATATCTCGATCAATTAACGACGAAAATAGAAGCGGAAATGAATGGTGGCGATGGAGATGTTGCGGAAGCTCCGGCGGCTCCACCGCCGGAGCTTGAGTGGAAGTTTTCTCAGGTGTTTGGTGAACGAACCGCCGGTGAAGAAGTTCAGGAAGGTAAAATAGGTTTAAACGTTTAATTTAGGCGTTTAGGTTATTATTAAATTTATTTTTGTTGTTAATTTATGTTGTTAAGTGGATCTGTGGAGTTAAGTTAGGGTTTGGATGAAGTATGTGTTCTGTTTATTGGATCGGTGCATTAATGATTGATTGATAGAGTTGTTGATCTAGAGGAATATAGAGTTTAAAGTTATGAGTGTTTGAAAGCTTTTTTTTAATGTATTTTCATAGGTTAAAGCCAGTGTTAGGGATTGTAGAGGTTTTTAGTAAGTTAGTTCTAGTGATTGTTGTTTCTGTAGGTGGTTTTGATCACCTGGAGGTGATGACTGAGTGGTTGTGAAATTAGATAGGTGGTAGGTGGTTATATTTATTATATACCTTCTTATTGATGATGGTAACCATGGCAGTATTTTTTGGTGGGCTAACTGTATTTTCCATATTACAAATTTGTTAAGTTATACAGTGTTACTGCATAAATTTGTCCAGGAGAGGAATTTGGCTCATGTACATCTATATAAGTGTAGTATATTTTTTCTAGTTTAACACTTCTGGAATCTTATGATAGGTTGAACGTCGTATATTCAATCATATAGTTTCTGCATTTGGCGCAATGACATCGTGGGGGTGATGGATGTATTTTTGTTTTTAGTTATTATTTCTTTATATACGTATTGCTTTGATCTTATTATAGTATAAATTTTAGAATTAGGGGTGGTTGCAATTGAATGTTTACATACTTTTCACGTGCTTCGACTTGGAACTCAGTCTCAACGTTTTTGGCACCCTTAACAAGCAAAGTTGACCTGACAGAAAGACGTTTTACGAGAATATCCAGTTTCCTTGTGTTTTATGTCATTGCGAATTTCTTTTATATATTTATGTTAATATCACATGGGGAGGCTATTACTTGGATATACCTTGTGTATTGAACTATGGCCATCAGAGATCTTGCTTTTTTTTATAACAAATGCAACATAGGTTAGCAGCTATTAACACCAGTCAACTTTAATATTGTTTTCTAGTGTTTTATATGGGGATATGTTAGATAAGTAACCAACTTTTGTATCATAGTGTCTTACTATCTAAATATGTTACAGTGAACATATAGGATGATAACTTAATCGATGGCAACTATTTATAATATACTTATGTCAGAAGGACAATTTTGATGTGAACAGAAGTAATTGATCTTTTATCTCCTCTAGCAATCAGTTATCTCTTTGTAAGCTTTGTTAATTGTTTACTTATATGAATCCATATAATCCTTTACTCTATATGTATCTTGTTTTTTCAACTCCATATATTTTTGTATCATCTCCATTTGTGTTATTGCTGATTTTATAGCCTCCTTCAAACTTCAACATATTCTCAGCCACCAAAACTTTGTGATTGCATTGTCTGACCTATTTGCATTCATTTTCACAGTTGATATCATCTCAGCAATCGAGTTTGATAAAAGTGGTGATCATCTTGCAACTGGTGATCGTGGGGGCAGGGTTGTGTTATTTGAAAGAACAGATACAAAGGAGGTTTGTTCCAGAGTATATTGCATTTTGTTGATTGAGATTTTCTCACTTTTACAATTTGCTTTCTAAAGTTGTGATATTTGTATAAGAGTAAAATGTCATTTTCGTCCCTTGGGTCTGACCTGTTTTGCGACTTTCGTCCAAAGGTTTGTTTTTTCGTATCTGGATCCAAAAGGTTTGAAATATTGCCATTTTCATCCGGCTCATTAACTCCATCCAGTTTTCTTTGTTAAGTCAGAGGTATTTTCGCCTTTTTTGCTAACTTAAAGGGCAATTTGGTCGTTTTTACTATATGTAAAAAATACAGAATACTCTCAAAAAGACCAAATTGCCGTTTAGGTTAACAAAAAAGACGGAAATACCCCTGACTTGATGGAGAAAAATGGATTGAGTTAACAAGCTGGATGAAATTAGCAAGATTTTAAATCTTTTGGACGAAAGTCGCAAAACTGGCCAAACCTCAGGGACGAAAATGACATTTTACTTTTTTTATATCTAATATTTATCTTGGTATGTGCTCATTTTATTATTTGCTACATTGTGTAGAATGGTGGAAGTAGAAAAGATTTAGAGAAGACTGATTATTCGACAAGTAGGCATCCAGAGTTTCGTTACAAAACTGAGTTCCAGAGCCATGAACCTGAGGTTTCTTTAAACTCCTTATCATGTTTATTTACTAGTTGACGGCTGTAAATTTTGTACTACATCTCCAATTTTTTTTGTTTCAGTTTGATTATTTAAAGAGTTTGGAGATTGAGGAGAAAATCAACAAAATAAGATGGTGCCAAACAGCCAATGGTGCTCTTTTTCTTCTGTCGACTAACGATAAAACTATTAAGTTCTGGAAGGTAAGCGCTACAATTAATTTTCACTTAGTTGCATTACTTCTAACATGCTCATATATCATATATGTAAAATATAGATTATAGACTTTATTTTGCATTTATGATTTTTTATTTGTATGATCAAGTCTAAATCCAAAGAATTCCTTTTTTGCTATCAGTTTTTGCTATTGATGTTTACATTATCAATCTATCATCAAATAGTTGTGAGTAGTTAATCTCTTTAGACAACATAAACAAGTGAAACATGTGATGTTATTCCTTTTTACACTGGGTTTTATGATCTTTTTTATTCGCTTCATTTTTTTGTTCTTATTTTGGATGAAACTTACATGTGGATATTGCATTATCTCTTCATGTTATACAGGTTCAAGAGAAGAAAATTAAGAAAATTGCAAGCATGAACATGGACCCTTCAAAAGTTGCTGGAAAGAACAATATTGCCAGTTCAAGTGATTCTTCAATTACTAATTCTTATCTTGTAAACGGGGGATGCAAAGATAAATCTTCCACTAACCTGATCAATGACTTCAAATTTCCTTCTGGTGGCATCCCATCACTGCGTCTACCTGTGGTATTTCTACCCGACTCTTGTTATATATATATATGTATGTGTGTGTGTGTATTATCACATTCAAACCAATTATCATAATGAAGCACAAGTGGTTGTGGAAATCGAATAAATAGTTGCAATGCAATATATGTTCCTGATCAGTGTTCACCATCTAACTGTTTTTTAATCGAGTGAAGTTCACGGATGGTCCCTGTGGTTTACCAAAATTTTGGATTTGGTCTCTAGCTTTTCAAAAGTTCATGGATGGTCCCTGTGGTTTGCACTTTGTAACGCATTTAGTCCACAGCCAAAAATCTAAAGGTTTTAGCAGGTCCAAGTTAGGGACTAAATGCGTTACAAAATGCAAACCACAGGGACCCATCCATGTACTTTTGGAAAAAGCCGAGGACTAACTGTGTTACAAAGTGCAAACCACAGGGACCATCTGTGTACTTTTGGAAAAGCTGGGGACTAAATGTGTTACAAAGTGCAAACCACAAGGATCATCCGTGTAGTTTTGGAAAGTTAGGGACCAAATCCAAAATTTTGGTAAACCACAGGGACCATCCGTGTGGTCTACTTTTTTTAAAATCTTAGTGGTCCTTTTTCTTTTGCTGTAATCATCTTTTAAGCAACTGATGTGGCGCTTTTAAAATATTGTAGGTTACTTATAATGAGACCAGTCTTGTTCCCAGATGTAGAAGAGTGTATGCTCACGCGCATGACTACCATATCAACTCAATCTCAAATAACAGGTTTGAATTTTTTATTTTATTCTTGCAAATAATACTAAGTTTGCTTATAGACAAACATCTGATCTTGTTTGCTTGAATTTCATCTTGCAATTTGGATATGAATATATGATGCACCTTGAAGAGATGCTGTCGGTTGATATTAGTGTAGCACTTTGTGTTGTGAATCAGGATAATATTAAAAACACAAAGAATCTGATGCCAACTTTTTCTTTCTTTCTTGTTTCTATGGATCAGTGATGGCGAAACATTCATCTCAGCTGATGATCTTCGGATAAACCTTTGGAATTTGGAAATTAGCAATCAGAGTTTCAACATTGTGGATGTCAAGCCTGCCAACATGGAGGATCTTACTGGTACAGCGTTTTTAAACATGTGCTTGATTTACACTCAGTTTAATATATGCTCTAGGTATCGGGAAGACATGGACGGTCCCATTAGGCCCATTACGGGCCTGGTGCTCCTTCTCTGTTTGGAGTGGGCCCGGTAGTTAGAGGTGGCTGTTTAACTCGTTTACTATTGGATGAAATAGTTTGGGTTGTGTTTTATCTCAAACGGTTCCACTAAAAGGAAATGTGTTGGAAGTTGTTTAAAATCCCCTTTTAGAATGTATAACCTCCTAAATCGTTTTCGTATTTATCATTATTATGTTATCAAGGTAATTTTTATTTATTGGTTAAGCATTTAATTTCTAGATGTAATTTTTATTTATTGGTTAAGCATTTAATTTCTAGATAAGTATTAGTATCAGTTTTTTAGGTTTAATATTTTACTTTTAATAAACTGATTGATAGAAAAGGATTAAAATACCAATTAGGAATATGGTTAATATATTAGTTTCTATCAAATTTTCACATTATTGTTTTTGTAATCATGATTAACATAAATAAGGGCGCATAGTTATTAAAGCGAGCGCCCAGGCGCGCCTAGGCGCAAATAAGGCCCCGGGCCCAACAAATCGCCGTGAGTGCACCTCGCGCCTTTAAGAGTATGTGTCCACATCATAGTTAATAAAGCGAGCGCCCAGCCGCGCCTAGGGGCAAATAAGGCCCTGGGCCCAACAAATCGCTCTGAGTGCACCTCGCGCCTTTAATACCGATGTAAGGGCGTTAAAATTTGCACAAAAATGAGTTCACCTTACACTCCCTGTTTCAACGTACACTAACATTTCTTAGCATTAACCATATGTTTATTATTGGCTTGCTTGCTTAGTTGTTTATGATATTTTTCATGACTCTAAATCATCTTTTTTTTTTGTGCAGAGGTGATTACATGTGCTGAGTTTCATCCTACTCATTGTAGCACACTAGCTTATAGTAGTTCCAAAGGATCCATTCGTCTCGTTGATTTGCGTCAATCTGCATTATGTGATAAACATTCTAAATTGTAAGTGCTTTACTTAAGTTAAGAACAATGGGCTTGTGGGTATCCTGTAACTGTTTAGAGGACATCATCACGTGTGTAGATGCATTGTAGCCTTTATATATATAGTGTTAAAAGAAGCAATAATAGATTTTTTTATAGGTTTGAGGAACAAGAAGCACCTGGTTCAAGATCATTTTTCACCGAGATAATAGCCTCTGTTTCTGATATAAAATTCGGAAGAGATGGAAGATACATACTTAGTCGTGATTACATGACCCTTAAGGTTTGTCACTATTGAACTAATAGTCAAAATATTCCTCTGGTTTTGATCAGTTATAGAACTAATAGTCAAAATATTCCTCTGGTTTTGATTAGTTATATAATCTGAAATTCTATCGTTTGTGTAGCTATGGGACATCAACATGGACTCTGGTCCAGTTTCAACGTTCCAGGTGCATGAGCATTTAAGACCTAGGGTATGTATATACTTTACCTGCTCTATAACCAACTTTTATACCCTTTTTTTCCTTTTTGGTGCATTGATGGTTTTGACTTGCGTATCTACAGTTATGTGATCTATATGAAAACGATTCAATTTTTGATAAATTTGAATGCTGTTTGAGTGGTGATAGCCAGCGAGTTGCAACTGGCTCTTACAGGTAAAAACTAAAACACACACAAATCACAACACACACGACAAGTGCATCTGTATATCATGTAGGTGCTCACCGTTCACTAACTTGTCTCGTTTACGTGATTTTTCAGCAATCTGTTTCGTGTGTTTGGGTGTGCTTCTGGCAGCACTGAAACAACTACGTTGGAAGCTAGCAAAAACCCAATGAGGTAATTATATTTACTATAAATATGCTATATTGTCAACAACCTCAACTTTAATAACGATATGTTTAGCCCCTCAACTTTAATAATGACATGTTTAGCCCCTCAACTTTAGTCCCTCATCTTTAATAATAAACAACTTTGCCCCTCAACTTTAATAATGACATGTTTAGACCCTTAACCTCTCAACTTTAATAATAAACAACTTTAGCCTCTCAACTTTATAATGACATGTTTACCCCTCAACTTTAATAATGTCATGTTTAGCCCCTAAACTACATCAAACAACCTTAGCCCCTCAACTTAATAATAAACAACTTTAGCCCCTCAACTTTAATAATGACATGTTTACCCACTCAACTTTAAAATTGGCATGTGTAGCCTCTTAACTAAAACATCAAACAACTTTAACTCTCACGATTTGCTTACTTTTATCTACGTTTTGAACCCGCTGTGGAGCGCGGGTATTAATCCACTAGTTAAAATTAATTTTACCTTTCCCGAAAGACATTTTACTTTCTATACGCTACGTGATTTGATAAGAGGACTTTGTCGAACAAAAAATGTAGGAGACAAGTGCAGACACCTTCAAGGCCCTCCAGATCTCTAAGCAGCATAACCCGTGCAGTTAGAGGAGGTCAGCTTTGTTTATCTTTTTTTGCTTTACAGTCAGTGTACAGGTGGCACTTTCAACCTGTTCACTTATTAATGCGTGGATTCGGGTTGTGTTGTATCTCAAACGGGTCAACTAGAAAAAGCCAAATTGGGTCGACCATGTTGAAAGTAATGTATAAAACCCAAATCGCTTTATTCAAAGACCAAATTATCATTATAATAATAATAATAAATATTATTAAAGAACAAGTTGGGTTACTGTAGCGTCTATCACATCGGAGCTACAATAACTTTTTTTTCTTTTATTTGTTGATTTTTCGACGTAAATTTTGTCGGGTCAAATATGTGTTTTCGCGTATATTTATATTTCAATTGGTCTACGTTTCGACATAATTGCTGTTTGGAAACGAGACAGGTCAAATATAATACGTTTCTATTAGATGGTATGAATTCAAGTTACTTTATGTTTCAACGCCGCCGTAACGCGGTACCATTCTTTAACTTACAAAAAACACTACTTTCTTACGTTTCGTTGTAAACTTTTTTTAGGAAGTAAATGCGGTCAAATATAAAACGTTTTCGTGCTTATTTTTATGTACGTTTCCAGTTGGTCTATGTTTTGACATAAACTTTGTTCGGAAACGAGTCGGGCCAAATATAATATGTTTTCATTAGACTATATAAATTTGCGTTACTTTACGTTTCAACGGGGGAAATTTATTAGTTATAACAATATCATCATAATTGAAACATTAATTACTATGGCTTTTTCTTAAGAAAAAAAGTGTTTGCGGGTCAACCCGACCGGCACGTTTGACTTGGTCAACCCACCTATTTGGGTTTACAGCTCTAAAGAAAGTGGTATTTGTGTAGGAGGCGGAGAGAGCCCAGATGCAAATGGTAATTCATTCGACTTCACAACAAAGCTGCTCCACCTGGCATGGCATCCTAGTGAAAACTCTATAGCTTGTGCTGCTGCAAACAGCTTGTACATGTATTACGCCTGAAAAACACTCGGCCCGTAACAGTGTCACAAATATTACTTGCCAACTCAGATGGATTGTCCGGCCAACTAGACAGAGCGGTGCCTGATTCCGTTCAGAAAACTGATAGGAGCCACGGGTTGTCGTTCAACGTCTATTTCTTTTATTTTAAATTTTTTGTTGTTGGAAAATAACTGTTGTTTTTTTTTGGATGTGTTGGTTGAAGTGAGGAAGAAGGAATCAAACTGTAGCTCTCCTACAACCTTGTTGAATTTAGGGTTTTAAGTTGGAAGATGTAGTTTTAGTAGCTATTTTTAAGATCATGTTTATATATATTTTGTTTATTAATTCTCTGTTATCATATACAATTTTTTATTCATCCAAATTCTTGCATTTTTTAGTTTTATTTCATGTTAGGTGTTTTTAGATTACAATATATCTGGTTTCAGCTTTAACCAATTTTATTAGTGTACGATACAAATTGCAATTGACATGTCAAACCAAGAGATTTTAGGGAATTAGATGCATGTCTTTGAGATCATGTCTTCTAAGAAAGATGTAAAATTTTTCTGAAGCATATCATTGTGATGTATGTGGTGTTTGTGACTTGTGAGGGAGGGGAGAGATAGGCAGAGAGGTATGTGTAGTAACTAATATGGTCTATTTTGATGAGAAGCTTGTGAAATTTTTTTTGGCTGTTTGATTCGAGATTAGTGAAGCGGAGTTCTCTCATTCGCAAATGGTATCGGCTATCGGTTCAGAATCAGTACTAGTTTTTACCTTCAAATACCGATACCGAATCGTACCATGTATTTTCGGTACCAATATCCATTTTCTGGGAATTTGCGGTACCGGATGGTACCGAACTCATCCCTACTCAAAACATGTTAATGGTATTTGAGGGAGCACATTCCCGATATATATAATATCTCTCTTATACATCGCTGATCTTATGTATGACTGAATTGAGATTTGCATAAAGTGTTACAAAAAAATATGTATGCGTTGGCCACAAGCCATCTAATGAGTGATGATGAATAACTCCTTTAGAACCCAGCATTGATTAAAACTCCTTTAGAACCCATCATCATATTTACAATTTGGTTACAACTAATTTATTATATCTTAACCTATTTCACTCATTTAGATAAATGAATTATACTGGTCGTATTAAAGTTGTGTGTACAAATTAGAGTTATTAAGTAATAACATTGACACAAGCAAATATTGGTTATGTCAAACTTATCAGTCTAACCTGCTAATCCAAACTCACTTTTATGTTTCTTTTTTCATAAAAATAGTGTTTCCTAAAATATAAGAAAAAAACATCCCTTCTAAAAACTAAATAGATTGCAGATTTGCATATCATAAAGATGTGGTCCAAATTACCAAATGCAAAGTAAACAAGTGTGAAAATATGAAAACGAGTTGTCGTGTCAATCAGGGCTCTGCCACGTGGTGCTTTGACTTCGTCTTGACGTTATCTATCGGTTATGACCCACAAATGGACGGTCATGATGATCGCGTGATCTTGTCCAATAATTACTCTACCGGCCGCATTGTGTGACCGACTGCAACGGCTGACGGCTTTGGCGGTTTAACGCCCGTAGGTATGGAGGTGGTCCATCACTCGATGATGGTCTAACATGTAAGCGGCCACGTTATTGGGAGAATCACTTCACCTAACTGATGGGCCTCGGGGGTGTGAGTGATGAGCCTCCCTCTCATACAACCCCGTCTCTTTTGCATATATATATATAAACAAACACACAGGGCCATCACATGCATGGGTTGGGTGACGAAAGTGACGCTACGGACCAGAGGTGGCGGTGGTGCCGGGTCTCGACGGGCCGGGGATGCACCCCACATCCACCAGCGTAAATGGTAAAAGACATTGATGTTCCACAATGAAACTGACATGTGGATTTCACATTTTGTTAACTAAAACCACATGTATTTGTAGCTTAATTAGAATATTACTGTGTTTTGTATGGTTAAAAGCACTGAAAATTGTTAGAGTTTAATGCTCGTAAAGAGTTTGTATTAATGAAGTTAATGCTCAAAGGTTTAAAGGGGACAATGTATGTTCTCTTTTCTTTTCTTGGTAGTTTCCTTTTTTTTTCTTTTTTTCATTTTTTTTATATAAACCGAAAGTTAGACGGAGAGTTTAGAAACTTCTACAATTTTCATTTCAAACTGTACTTTCTTTACATCGTTAATTCTGATAAAATAGAAATGCATTTTATGTTTTTGATTTTCAATCTTAATCTGTTTGATGTTTAAAGTGAATCAATTCTAAGGGTGAATGAGGTGGAAGCGACAAGGGGAGCGGCAAACCCCTTCCCCGAAGGGGAACACCGTCGTCAACGTTTATTGCTGCGCGGGTAATGCTCAAAGCGGGGAGAGTTCACCGCTTGCGGGGAGATGGTGGATGGGTTGAATATGACCGTTGGGAGCATGCTTTTGACTTTTCATCGGCTATATAGCCGTTAGTTTAATAAAGGGTTTTTTATACATTTAAATTATATAAACCTATACCCATTTTAAACAAATTCACATCAACCCATTTCCTCATTTCTCCAAAACTATAATCTCTACTCTTATTTTATTTAAAAATGGTGGAAGATATACAAGTGTTTTTCCCACCCGATAACAGTGATTCATCCGATAATAGCATAAGTTTTTTCCAAGAACTCATCGACTAAGCCGGACTACAAGACACATGCACATCTAGTAAGAAACATTATCTTCTTTGTCATCGTGAGAGTGGTCACGAAATCCATATGGTGGATTATTTTGTCGAGGAACCGAAATATAATGAAGATATTTTTCGTCACAGGTTCCATATGTTAAAAAGTGTATTTCTAAAAATTGTGAGCGACGTGGAAGCGGATAACCCGTGGTTTGAAGAGGGCGTAGATGCGAGAATGAAGAAGGGTTTTACGCTGTTTCAAAAAGTTACATCGGCTATTAAACAACTTGCAACCGGTAACACTCCATACGAGAACGGCGAGTGTTTACATATGGCCGAAAGGACTTCCCGCGAGTGTTTAGAATAGTTCTGCGAAACGGTATGTGAAATATACGCTCCCGAGTTCTTACGTAGGCCAACAAGCCATGACATGGTGCTTTTATACCAACCTCACGAGGATAAACATCACCTTCCTGGTATGGTGGGTAGCCTTGATTGCACCCATTTCGTATGGAGAATATGTCCCACAGAGTTTCGAGGCCAATATATGAGATGAGATCACCGTTACCCTACAGTTATACTCGAAGCGGTGGCCTTTTAAGATTTGTGGGTTTGGCATGCTTTTTGCGGTCCACCAGGTGCACAAAACGACATCAATGTACTTCAGCAATCTCCATTATTTCAAACTGAACGAAATGGAACGGGCCAAAATGTCCATTTTACGTTAACAACCACTTATACAAACATGGTTACTATCTCGTGGATGGAACCTACCATGGTCCGTATTTGTCAAATTCTTTCCATATCCTCACCTACTTGACGAAAAAAAGTTCAAGAAGCAACACGAGACGGCAAGAAAAGACGTGGAATGGGCTTTTGGTGTTTTGAAGTCAAAATGGGGTATAATGAATCGGCCAATGCGTACTAGGAGTGTGAAAAAAATTCAGTACGTGGTGTATACGTGTATTATTTTACATAACATGATTTTAAAAGACGACGGAACGCGATAGCATCGGTACACATTCGGGATCCTCCAGTCGAGCCCGCGTTCGATGACAGTGTATTAAACGAGCTTATGGATGAAAATACGCATTGGAGACTAAAACATGATCTCGTTAAGCATCTCAGAAGAATGGATTTACCCCGGCTATTGGTGGAATATGACGAAAAGTAGTAAATTTAGTTAGTTTAGTCTAGTTTATTTTTAATTAATGTAATGTTTATTTTATTTTTAATTTAATTTAATGTAATGTAATTTTTTTTATTTTTAATTTAATGTAATGGTTTTATTTAATTTATTATGCTTTAATCAAGTATTTAAAAAAATTAATTTACCCCTTGATATGAGAGGAAACCACCTTTTATTATTTTTAGGCAAAAGTGATGAATGAGAGAGGAAATGATATGACACATCTTAATTAGGTGGATGAAAATTTCTCTTCATCTTATTATGGGTGCACCCCCTTTACCCTAAGATTCATTTTCAACATGTTTCTTTGAGTTAAATGCACGTTGGTTCCCATATTTACAAATTTTGCAAGCTTGATCTATTGACTCTATTAACTATAAACTTGGTTTTAGACTAATACAACTTATTACTGATTTGTTCGTGGTTGAATTTTCATAACAATGACACTCTATCATGGATGGTGGTTAGTTTTGATTGTAAGTCTCGTCATCGATAGTTTTGATTGTTAAGTTTGTTTAAATTGACTATACCTTGAAATCGGTTGTTTCTTTGGGGTAAAATATATTTATTACTTTGTTAAAACTTTGAATTAGGTACATGGATTAAGCAAATAATATAGAAAAAATAGGTTGAAATACTAAAATTTCAACTAAATATACCAAAATTTTAGAATTGAGTATTTGATACTAACCTTTTGAAAGTCTTTTATTTACAACTAAAGAAAATTACAATAGTAAATTTCACATTAATATAGTTATTACATATGTGGCGTTAAACATGGCACAATTGTTTTTTTTTTCTTTTTTTGTTTTTAGGTGATTTTTCATGCATTTATATCTTCAGATTAAACAAATATTTTATTAATTGTTTGACACATGACCCAATTATAAAAATCAATCACATTTCAGGTGTCGTTTGTTCACATAGTTTCGCAATTTGTTATCCAACACTAATCTCATAAGTCTTCAGTCACCTTTTCTTACATGACTTAACGTGTCAAAGAATGAAAAAAAAATCATTCTTCCAAACGCTATATTCACTGTATTATAGACTTCATACTTTTATAATATATACGTTAGATGATCAATAGTTTCTATTGAAATGTTTTAACATGTACATCTTTTAAATTATATTATATATTATATATACTTACAAGGACAGGTTCGATCTACAGTGTTTCTTTTATTTATCTTTTATATTTGTGACTTTTTTTCTTTTTATTGCTTTTTTTTCCTCTTTATCTCTTAACTTTTTAGTATTGGCACGTTCATAACATAAAACAAAATAAACTTAAGTATTTAAGCTATGCTTTTTAATTTCATAAATTATTTTCATCTCATTGTATTTTAAAGAGTAAAGTCCAATTTCGAGTAAAGTACAGTTTCAGTCCCTGAGGTTAATACCCGCTCGTAGGTTCCGTCTCTATTTTGAAAAAAAAAATCAACACTCCAGTCCCTGACGTATTCAATTAAGGGCCCGGGCAAAATTGTCGTTAGTCAACTGGTAGTTGACTTGCGCATTACAGTCTTTTTACTTCCAAAATGAAGGACAAGTTGGTATTTTCACAATTTAGAAATCTTTATAACACATACCATCCCTAATCAAGTCCTCATTTTCATAATAATGCCCTTCCTTCTTCTCCAGTAAGCCAAGCTACTTGCAGGTGCGTTTGAGCTTTAGGACGAAAATGGCTAGGGGTTTTTGAAGGGTTAGACCCAATGACATCTACATTGAACCTAAAGATTATTATGGAAAATTATTTTGTGTCTATTTTTTAAGTTTCATGTTGAATTGAGCATCAAACTGAAGGTTTAAACTGTATAGTATGAACAAAGTGTCTTTGAGTTTTTAAAATTTTTTGTTTATTTTTGGATTTGACAGATGACGATGAACCTACAAAGTTCGATATTAAGGTGTACCACAGTGGTGAGTTCAGTGACAGCCCTTGTTGATCATACATGGGTGGTAAATATAATTTCATCGATTGTGCTGATATTGATGATTTTGGTATGGACCTGCTAGAGGAAATGGGTAAGCAGATTGGTTCATCTGTTGACATGGTGTTTTACTTCCATTTTAAAATTCCGTATGTTTGTTTGAATTTGGATTTGAAGTGTTTGGCTAGTGATAGTGATTTTATAAGCTTGTTTGAGCATGTCCGTGGTGGAGTAAAACTGATTGAAATTTATGTTGAACACTTGACGTCTCGTTTGTTGATGATATCTTGTGATCAAGAAGTCTTGACATAGAGTTCCACTGTCCTCCTCCTCCTGAAATCCAAGACGTAGAAGTGCATGATGCTCCCTTTGTTGATCTGTTTGAATGTCATTACCATGTTACTGAAAATGTAGATGAAGATGATCAGGAAGAGAGTGATCAAGCAGGTGAGGATAATGAGGAAAATGATGATGATGGAAGTGATGATCAGGAATTTGATGAACTGGATGAGGAGGAACCTATTTTACAAGAAAAATAGCAAGTAGATGGTGATGATTATAATGTTAATGTTGAAGCATATGTTGAAGATGTTCAAGATGATCCTGATTATTGGGTAGAAGAGGATAATCCCTTGTATGATGTAGAAGTTGACATGCAGAAATTCAGAAAGAACGTTGACTCTGATGTAGAGGAGAATGGAAGTGAGGAAGAAGTGTTTGAGGAGGACCTCAATGTGGATCTGGATGACTTTGAAAGTGATACTAAAATTGATGATCAAACAATATTGGATAAGGCAATGAAAAGGTTGAGGAAGACTAGGAGATCTACATTGAAGTCAATAGGTTTTTCATTGGGCAATTGATTCCTTATAAGGCAAAGCTTAATAAGATAGTCAGAACATATGCTGTTGAGTCCAGGCGCTTCATATTAGCAAAAACGACAGCCTGAGGTTTAGAGTGGTGTGCTTGGGGAAAAATCCTAGTTTGATAACTCCTCAAAACTGTGAGGACCAAAACAGTCAACCTAAAACTGGTATGGTAGGTAGGGCAAAAAAGGGATTAATGAGGCAGCTGTAACACCCCAAAAAACGGGTTTGGTAATCAAACCACGTTAATGTTAAAGAACGGGTAAAAGAGCGTTAGCGGTGAAAGTTAAACTATAAACAAAATAACTAGGAACAAATAAACCTAGTTAAAAACATGCATATAAGTAACCAAACAATGAGTTGTAGTCTCATTGTTAATCAAAACTAAACTTGAGGGATCAAGGCTGCCAAAAAGGGAACTTATGTTATAAAATCTCAAAAATTAAAACACAAAGCACATAGTTAGTGTATGTGTGTGTGTGTTCTACGGCTGGAGAACAAGGGAAGCCCTAGTTCAAGCTAAATCCATCAAATTGAAGATCAATTCGAGACCCAAATCAGTGCATGAATATGAATTATTGATCACCTCGATTAGGAGATCATAAGGTATGTCTTAAAACCTAGATTTGGTGAAAGTTGTAAATTAGTACAAGTAGATTGCTTGCAATTAAATTGTTGGATGATGATCCAAAGATGAAATTGAGTGTATGTGTATGCTTGATTTCGTTAGATATAAAGAAATTATGCACTAGTTGATGTAAGATCACTTGTAAGAAATTAACAAGTAGATATTGAAGTGGGTTTTGATAATATAATAAAGTTGATGATATACCTATGTTTAGGATCATCATGCATAGTAATAATAAGAAAGGTACTTGAACAATTGATGAGTTTGAGTACATATTCATACTTGCTATGAAATGGGTTTATACAAAATGATGAAATAGATGTAGAGATAATGTTAGCAAGTATTTGAGATCAAGTTGTATGCTAGTTGTATATAAAACTTGATTATATTAAGTATTCGGATGAATATCTAAGTAATATGGTGGAATGGGTTTTTACATAAAGATGAAAACTCTTAGTCCTGGTACAATGAAGGGATAAATTAGTATTGATAATCGAAAGCTAAGTTAACCTTATGTTAACAATTGCTCGAACTTGTTTAAGTGAAAGAAATTGATATAACTTAGTTGAGAAAAGTAGTTAAAATGGTAGCTTACGAATAATGACTACCGGGAATTTGATAAGTTGTTTAAATGACTTGTAAAACTTAATTTCGTATTCGTGTATGTTATTAGGTAGTTCACTTTCAAAAGTCAAACCGACCTATAATAAGATCAAATGGCGATTTTGGTATAAAGTCCGTAAGGTGGAACGGTTGTCACACCCCGACCCGCAGCGGAAAAGGTGATCGGGGCATGATTGGGTTATCATCAAAGCTCATGACATTTATTATGCGTTTCATATTCATTTAATACAATTTAATGGAAATTTACAATAAGAATTACAACATGTTCTAAATATCAATCTAAGCTTCTTTGTTCTCTTCTAAGGCATTTCCTATGTTTTCCTTGCTTCAACCTGTTCACCTGTATCATGTGTAAAAGGGTTTTTGGATCAACATAATGTTGGCGAGTGAATCCTATGGAAAACATTTGAACAAGTTTATTTGATTGATTATGAAATGAGTGCACAACCAAACATGAGTAAAAATAGATGTAAACTTATTCAACAATCATAAGATATTAAATAAAGCACACATGAACAATAATGGAACATTTAGAGGCACGCGTTGCTCAACTCGTCTCTCACGAGGAACTGATGGGCCTAATGAATGAATTTGCATAAACATGATAATATGAATGACACAACTACAAACAATATAAACTCAATGATACACACATGAACATTAATGAATTGGTTTTGAGGCACGCGTTGTTCAACTCGTCTCCCACGAGAAACTGATGGGCTTAATGAATGAATTCCATATAATTTGACAAAATGAAATAAGTAATCACAACAATATAAACAATCTAAATTTAGATCACGATATGGTATGGCACAAGTTTAAATAAACGAGTTAATTATTTTTATGACACATGACACACCCCAAAACGTGTAATTTAAAAGGGGGAGTTGTAAGATTCACTCACAGTGGGTGCGTTCGGTTGATGATGTTGAATGCACGCGAAGTGGTTTTAACCACGAGTGAAATTAACCTAGATAAATATCATTATGGTTCGGTAAGTAAACGGATTTTATTGATCCATTTTAGTAGGATTGTTGGGTGTATTTTTGTGAGTTTAAGGCTATTTTCTAACCTTAAAAATGTTATTTTTAAGTATTTTTAATTGATTTTTAATTAAAATAATTAAATAAAAATAATAAAAAAATTTGACTTTTTTTGACCGTTGACTTTGACCTTGACCGTTGACCGGTTCGTATGCGTATTGTTGTGCGCTGAGTGAGCCTCGAACCCGAGACCTCCCGTACGCGTGCACGCAGCTCTACCAACTGAGCTACGTGTCTAACCCGTCATATATATGTTTTTAATTATATTTATATATTAATTAATTTAAACAGAAAATCCTTTTATTTAAAAACGATTTAATTTGAATCGGACCGGTGCGCTCCACAGGTCTCGAACCCGGGACCTGTGGGTTGCGTAACACACAGTCCACCGCTGGACTGTGTGTTTAACATGTTATATAATCCAATTTTTATTATACTTAAATACAAACTATTTGTTTTCATTTCTGACTTATTTAAAAAGGTAAAATAATTGTCCCGGTCGATGCAGAAGACCGGACTCGAACTCGTGTGCTTTAATTAAACATACACACAGTCCTCCACTGGACTGTGTGTCTAACTTGGTTATTATTCCGGTTATTAATATACTTAACATATAACAGTGTGACTCCGGTTCGGTTAACAACAAAAACGTTTTTATTAAGGCAGCGTGTGTGGAACAAGATTCGAACTCGAGACCTTTGTGTGTTTAATGTGCACACAGTCCACCGCTGGACTGTGTGTCTAACCCGAGTAATATCTTGCTTTTAATTAAACTTAAACACTACCGAACATCGTCTTCTTCGTTGAGTTATAACCAGAAATGATGATTGACTGGTTCGAGTTTTTATTCAGTTTTCTTTAGCGTCTTATGATTAATTACAGATGAGATATTAATAAAAAGAAAGGAAATTAGGCGTGAAATATACCGACTGACTTCCTCTGTTTTTCCGGCAAAACTCCGGCGACAGCAACAGGCTCCGGCGTCGGGTGTCTTGCAGCAGCGAGTCTCCGAAAAGCTTACAAAGGATGTGGGTGACTTCGGTATAAGCTTAGGGGGTTCAGTAAGGCTCAGAAATGAAGAACCCGGTTTTCCGGCGATTTGCAGGTGATTTCCGGCGAGTGAGTTTTCGCTGAGAAAGGGTGCGGTTTTGAGCGAAAAGGTTTGCAGAGGTTCGAGGGGGTATTTATAGGACAAATTATCGATGAACTTGGTCTGATTTCCGACTTGATTCGTTGGTTTGAATTTCTCCGGCGGTTATAACTTTGGTCGCGGACTCAGACATCGGTTATAACCGATGTAGCGTTTATGTTTTACGTTATAACTGAAGATGTCGTTAAAACTCGCGAGATTTCTGGGATTTCCGACGACTGAACTTTGGGCGCCGGTTTTGAATTCGGAAAGACACTTTATGAATTAAATGATCTTAATAATTAACAAGTAGCATTTGTGGCGCAGTGGTTTAGTGCGCGTGTGTTAAGACTTGCTGACCGGTACTGACCCGGGTTCGAAACCCGGCAGGGACATTTTATTTTTATTTTGCGATTTTCAACAGTTTTTCAAAAACAACTTACATATTCCAATATAATAATTGATTATGTATCGTTTAAAATTATTTTGGGCATTTAATTCGCAACAAAATTTTTAACTGATTGTTCGGTTAATAAACGGATCGGGTTTGGTAAATCCGTTTTTGACGGATGTTACAGTATCCCCTGCTTTTTAGAAATTTCGTCCCGAAATTTAAATAGAGATATATTTGACTAAAAGAATGATGGTGTTGACAGTTACATGCTTAGAAGAAGTAAGGGTTTAAGTTTTTGTTCGAGGCGGTAACGTTCCTTGTAAGGGTTAAGTACCCTATTACAGGAATCGCTTTTTGTTGCCTACTGTAAAAGTATTGATAAGCAGAATTTATTCGCTAACTATAATATCATGCATAAAAGTTTGAATATGTTTGGAAGGGTATGGTTATATCCTAAGGCAAAACTTCTAATACTACAACCTACATGGAACATAAATAAACACAACAACTAATTTTTGAACATGAATAAACACAACAGCTAATATCAGTATGTTATGATTGGTTCTATGACTATAGAACATAAACAAACACAACAGCTAATATTTGAATCCACATTCTGATAGCATATATGTTTGAATGGTGGCAGTTCCTCTCTCGTTTGTTATGATGGAGAGGTTAGTTTATGTAGAAATGGATCACAATCCAATTTCTCTAAATAGCAAGATGATATAAATGTAACACAATTTCAACCAAGGCAATACTAAATCCTACATGGAACTTCTCATAACCGTCCGATAATGCCTCTGATCCTTTAACAAGAATACTTATATATAGGAAGTACCAGCGGCGTATCCACCATATTCTTGCCAAATTTTCATTGGTTTTATCCACAAGTTATGATTAGTTACCAAGAAACTAATAAATCCTACATAGAACTTCTCATAACCGTCTGACAATGCCTCTGATCCTTTGACAAGAATACTTATATATAGGAAGTACCAGCGGCGTATCCACCGTATTCTTGTCAAATTTTCATTGGTTTTATCAGTGAATTATGATTAGTCCTATATAACTCTACAACCAATACAACAAACATAAAATACTGAAATGAAAAATATCTGTGCGATCAAGGCTCAATCAAACGGAGCCGATCGTATTGCATGTACTGAAAATGAAAGGTGGAAAGTAGATAGATATCCTAGTGTAGAAATGATAAGATAGAAGGTTTGGTTGAAATAAGCGTTGAATTACGCTAAAACAATCAAACGTGTCAAAGTAATTACTATATAAAGGTTTAGTTGAATAAAGCAATGTATTTCACTAAGGCAACTATACGGGTAACAACGGAGTGTTAATGCATACCGAAATGGATGTGTATATGTATAGTTTAGTTTAAATGGGGTAAAAGGGGCAAAATCAGAAATGTTGAGCATAAATCGAAATAATTGCATAAGTCATAAGAAATAAGTACCCGAGTCAAGGATTTCGGGTTAAATATGTAAGAAAACATTTTACAATCATTTAGAAACAAGTTTCATGAGAAAGGGATATAAATTTAATAAGTTACGAAAGTTTTCGTAATAAGAAACGACAAGACGCAAATTTTGTTATAGATCACTTTAAGCTACGGCGGCCAGCCGTAGCCTACGATGGGAATCTGGCGAATGAAAATAGGAAATAATATTTTACGGGCATGTCACCATAAGTCCCGAGTCGTGATTAAATATTCAGGACTTGAAACGGGTCGAACAGACATTAAACAAATCTGCAGCAAATCAGCTGCAGAAGGTACCGTCGCCGACGCCACACCATTGACCCGACGCATTAAACTACTGTCTACGGTAGTAAAGCTCCGACGCTGGTTATCAAGGGGCGTCGCCGACGCGGCAAGGTGCCGTCTGACATGAGGTCGTTGTCACACACAAATTTAATCCCAAAACTGCTACTAGATAGCGGTAAGTGGGTATCGAACACGAGGATTTGTGGAACTAATGCTATCAAAAGGTTGTACTATACTAATTACCTAATTTGCAATAATTTAATTTCAGATTTCGATTGATGGATTTAGACTTTAACTACTTAATAATTTAAAAATTGGTTTGTTAACAGATTAATAAGGGAATGATCATCTTGGGTTTCTGGTTCAAAACGCATGTGTTCAATTTTACTAGAAAGAGTCACATAGACATGACTCGTGTTTGGTTAACTATTTGTGATAAAAGGGAACAAAGTACTCGGATTATAATGCGAGGTCGTTACCCGATGACCAATTGATTAATACCCAACCTGAAGAAACCTAGATAAACTAAACCGGAGTCAAAGTAGATCTATGGAATGGGCTCTGCATAAAAGGGTTAACTATCCGTTTGGTTTCACGATGGATGATGAATAGAACAATATTTCGGCTGATCCTGCAAAACAGAACACCGTTAGCTCGCCACGGGGAGAAGGGGGTTCTATCCGTGACCACCCTCCTGCGTGAGAATAAGTACAGGTAGTCGGAAGTAAGTATTGTAAGTGAGAGCGTAGTTGAGAGTGAACACCTTTACTTGAACTCCAAGTTACTTATTTATAGCCGGTGTTTGGCGCCAAAAAGAGAGATTGTTAACTTTAACGGAATCTTTTGTTATTCCGTTAACGTTTGTTGGCAATCTGTTAGTGCACACGGATCGTGAGCTCATCAGCGGTTAGGGAGGCGCGACGTGTCAGCATGAGATCACTACATCTTATAAATGTGAGCATGCCATCACCGTGATCTTCCTCAGTCGTCCAGATGCTGCCATGTGGCAATTGGTTATAACCGAAAAGATGCTTGCACGATTGGGTGTTAATGGCTTCTAGAAGGTTTCACAGCTGTTGCCCATCTATTATTCGTCACGTGTACATTCTGTTACAACAGAAAAGATTCCCTTTGCTTCTGCACCAAGTTAAGGATTTTGCTAAAGGAAAGTTTCAGGATTTACTGTTTCCTTGCGCAAGAAGCGCAAGTTAGTTAACTGATCTTCCTTCTTTTCCTTGCTGCTTAGCGCAACGTTTGGTGGATGCTTGCTTTGATATAAATATCTGCGCAAGGTTTGCGCATGGAGCATTATCAAACAAGAATGTTCAAGGTTAACTTTGAACCTTGCGCGCGCGCAAGGTAGTTAAATGAAGTATTATCAAACAAGAATGTTCAAGGTTAACTTTGAACCTTGCGCGAGCCCACGCAAGGTAGTTAAATGAAGCATTATCAGACAAGAATGTTCAAGGTTAACTTTGAACCTTGCGCGAGCCCGCGCAAGGTAGTTAAATGAAGCATTATCAGACAAGAATGTTCAAGATTAACTTTGAACCTTGCGCGAGCCCACGCAAGGTAGTTAAATGAAGCATTTATCCAAAGAGAGTGTTCAAGGTTAACTTTAAACCTTGCGCGAGCCCGCGCAAGGTAGTTAAATGACGCTTTCCTCTCTTGGATACTTGGCGTAAAGTTCTAATAACTCTTATTTTGGCAAAGAAGTCCGCGCGCAGTTTCCTTAGAAATTATTAGTGGGTATGGTTTCCTTGATTGGCGCAAGGTTTTTGGGACCATACCCCTTCAAGTCCCCCCAGTCCAGTGTTGCTCCTATGTAAGAATAAAAAGTAGGTGGAGCACTGGACTTAAGACAAATGTGCTGCGCTAGGTAGTTAAATGAAGCATTATCAAACAAGAATGTTCAAGGTTAACTTTGAACCTTGCGCGAGCCCACGCAAGGTAGTTAAATGAAGCATTATCAGACAAAAATGTTCAAGATTAACTTTGAACCTTGCGCGAGCCCGCGCAAGGTAGTTAAATGAAGCATTTATCTAAAGAGAGTGTTCAAGGTTAACTTTAAACCTTGCGCGAGCCCGCGCAAGGTGGTTAAATGACGCTTTCCTCTCTTGGATACTTGGCGTAAAGTTCTAATAACTCTTATTTTGGCAAAGAAGTCTGCGCGCAGTTTCCTTAGAAATTATTAATGGGTATGGTTTCCTTGATTGGCGCAAGGTTTTTGGGACCATACCCCTTCAAGTCCCCCCAGTCCAGTGTTGCTCCTATGTAAGAATAAAAAGTAGGTGGAGCACTGGACTTAAGACAAATGTGTTGCGCTAGGTAAGGGCTAGCTTTTTGTTGCTTAATGCATCTTGATGACGTGTCGTAAGTGAATTTTGAAAAAGTATTTGAATTTCAAATATGCTTAGACACGTGTCACTTATCTGAATGGTGTAGTTGGTGACGACGCACGTTCTTGAGACGTGGTGGTATAGTTGACAGGCTGTCAATAGTACATGTCTTACCGTATTTAATGCTTTTTAGCGACACTCGCGCGCGTGGGGCGGTTACTATTCCCCACTCGCCCCTGCGGTTACTTGGGGAAACGTGACGGCAGTAAAAGTCGCTGCAGTCAAATCGTGCATTAATTGCGGTTAGTATATAAAGGGATCGATCCATTTGCTTCCTCACCCAACCTTGAGAGAAATTTGCGTTCAAAAATTCCGGCGACCCTCAAAGCTTTCTAAGTTTTCTTCAAAGTTCGAGTTATGGCCACCGGTGCAAGCTCTGCTAAGATGTCGTCGTCAAGTTTGCCACCGCTAAAGTGGTCGAAGAAGGATTTTGATAATCTTGCCACCAACTTCCTTTTCGCTCCGTCCTGGAAAGCGTTTCTTCCGGAGGCGAATGCCACGGCGGCTGATGCGCCGGCCGGCTACATTACATTATTTTACGACTATTTTGCCGAAGGGAACTTCCGGCTGCCGGTGACCCATTTCTTGCTGGAAATTCTTGGTTTTTACAAAATTCACATTTCTTAGTTGAGCCCGATGGGAATGGTGAGGACCCGGCATTTTGAGTTCGTTTGCCGATCGATGCATATCTTGCCGTCGGTCAAGAAGTTTAGAGTTTTCTACCAGCTGCACTGCTCGTTGGGTTTTTATTCGTTCCAACAGCGTGTGCAAGCCAAACGATTGCTGTTGGTGCAGCCGAAGTCATACCATGACTGGAAGCATAAGTTTTTCTTTATCAAGGCGGCGGTGATCCTGATGAAGATGACATTTCGGGGTAGTGATGAGATCGAGCTGGAGACCCTTCCCATACCTGCCGACGAGGTATGGTATCAAGATATTAAAGATGTGCCCAATATTATTTTACCGGAGAGGGCCCTCATCACTGTCGGGATGAGTATTTTCTGGAAGAAGGAACGCCGAGAAAAACCGGTGTATACAGAAGATGGAACTGGTATGTAACCCTTTAACTTCCTAGCAATATCTTTCAATATATATGTACTGATGCAAAAATGTTTGCTATGTAGCTGCGCCTCTCTACTTGGTCTCTTTCAAGAGAGAGAAGGGAAAATTGGTCGCCGTGCTTATTGCTGATAGTGTGGACACTTGGTTCTCACAAATCTTGGGGAACTTTGAGTTGCCCAAGCAGGAGGATCTTGAGGCGCAACCATGTTCGAAGACTGGTAAATAAGTCCATACAAAGCCTAAGTTGATATTGCAATATAACTTAATGGCGCAACCTTTACTCAATATGATTGATTATGTAGGTGATTTGCTGAACTTGGGCGTAGGCCCTGATTCGAAGAAGAAGAAGAAACCAACTGCTGCTGCGGCTACTGCGCCTCCCCCTTCCAACCCAGTGCAAAAAACCAAGCCATCAGCTGCTACGAAAGCTGAGGGCAAGAAAGGTACACTTCCCGTATCTGACACTTGGTGCAATTATGTGGTGGTGTCGGACTCACTAGAGGGTCTTGCGCCTGTAGGTTTAAAGAAACCGAAGCCAGAACCCATTGACACCTCATCTCTTCCTGCTGCAAACCCAGATGATCCTTTGGAAATACCTTCTAGCCCGGAAGAGGCGTTGAAGCGTACTTCTAAAAAGAGGAAGGAGACGGAGCCAAAGCTGCGCGCCTGCGCATTGGTAAGAAGGGCAATCTGGATGCCTTTGCAAAGAAGTTCTCACCTGGTACATTTAGTTTGTTGCGCATTTATGTCATAAAAGTTGCGCATAATCTGATACTTGGTATTTGTTTATATGCTTTGCAGAGAAAATGGTGAAGGCTGCGCCGGCCACCTCATCTGCTATACCATCGCCGCGCAGGCCTGAGAATGTTGAGGGAGATGTAGGGAAAGAAACTCCTGTTCCCGAAGCCGACCCCATCGTCCCGGAACATATTGAGGAAGTGGCTCCAGAAGAAGAGCCTAAAAATTTTGATGCTGAGAATCCTGTTGGCGAGCAGGTTAAAGGTACGGCTACAGATGTTGGGGAAACGTCAAGGTTGATATCCAAGGGAGCCGGACCTTCAACACAAAGCGAAGGCTTTGTGTTTGTTGAGGATTCGGAGGGGGAATCGCCTATTCGTCCCGAGGAGACGCCTGGGGACTATTATTATCGCTCTTATTCTGAAAGGCGGGCCTCTGCGATTCATCAGCCCGTGTGGAAGGTTAAGCAGGGCGGTGTTTTTACTGATTGGCACTCCTATAGGGAGTGGTATAAGGGCATCTTCCTGTCGGCGGAGGTGAAGCGCCAGGAAGAAAAAGACCATGAAGCTACTTATGAGTCATATCT
Source organism: Scalesia atractyloides (assembly GCA_947069175.1). Taxonomy (NCBI): domain Eukaryota; kingdom Viridiplantae; phylum Streptophyta; class Magnoliopsida; order Asterales; family Asteraceae; genus Scalesia; species Scalesia atractyloides. Next base: position 7,141,349 of record CAMTDV010000011.1, read on the forward strand.
ACAAGAGTCTGCCCTTGCCTCGTCCACCATAAATAGAATTGTGCGCGAATGGCGCAGTATGAACAAGGAGTTGGACAGGTTGAGCTTGAGAAGGAGAAATCCAAGCTTGAGAAAGAGAAGACGTTGAAGATGCTTGTTGATTTTGAGGCGGAAAAGGCCCAATTTGAAAAAGAGAAGAAGACTGAAGAATGGGCTGCGCTGTCTTGGAAGCGCAAGTGTGAGGCGTCTGCTGCGCAATATGCGGACGAGCGCAAGCGCTCTGTGGAGGCTTGCGGGCGTGACAATAAAGAAAAAAATTCTCTGCGCAACGAGATTGAGAAACTCAAAAAAGAGAAAGCTGATGCAGTTGCGGCAGCAGAAGAAGCGTGCTCACACAGAGAAAGAAGCGAGCAAAATGAGGTATCAACCAAAATGACTCTCCTTCTTAAGAATAAAGAAATTGATGATCTAACTGCAATGCTTTTTAACCAGGAGCGGCTGCAAGCTGAGGTTGACAGTTTGAAAAAAGATGTCAACCTGCACCGAACAGAGAAAGCCGAGTTGATCCGCTGTTTAACTGAAGGCGAACAAAAACTTAACGACACGGAGGTCGCTCGTGCTACTGCAAAAAGCTTGACCGAATCCCTCATGAACCAGCTTACCTGGTTACGGGAGTACGGGATTGTGGAGGTAATATTCATTTTTCTTTATACGTCTGGTTTGATTGTCGCAACATATACTGATTTTATTTGTGTACAGATCGCAAATGTCATCCTTAACTCTACGGAGTTAGATGAGAGAGTGGCAGAATTAATGATGGCGGCGCGCAACGATGGCATGCCGATGGCTATAGAGAATGTACTTTGCACGTGGTCCATGCGCTGAAGACTGAATGGGATACCAGCCGTGCTGCCACGCATGGGCTAAATACTGCCGCCATTTATTCTGCTGCCAAGGAAAAATAATCAATTGCAAATTCCGATTATGGACCTTGTGGACGCCTCGCTGCAGCAAGACGACTTTGTTGATAAGCTAAAGGAGATCTTTTCTTCAGCAGAGAAGCAGGCGGGAACCAAGTCCATAGAATAGGAAATTTGTAATTTTTACTGTATAATAACTTGTAACGTTGCACTTCTGCGCAAGTATTATGAATATAATATATTTCAGTTTTACAATGTTAGCATGGAACCAATTACTTGTGTAGGATAGACAAATGAACAATTTCTTTTCCATGTGTGAGCGTAAGTATTAAATTAGCTTGTGGCTCATGAGTTTGTGTTTTTGTTTATCCAAAGGAATTGCATGCATTTGTAAATGAACATATATAAGACTGTTAGTAGTGGCAAAGTATTTTATTCATACTGACAAAGCGCAAGCCTATGGCTGCCACTAAGATTACATAACAAAATAAAGTAAGCAGTCTCGTTACGCAACGCTCAGAAGTTGCTTAGAAGACTGAGATTACATATAACATCGGCGCAGTTGCTGGGCGTTCCAGGTTCGAGGAACGCTGGATCCGTCCATACGCTTCAGAGTGTACGCGCCTTTTCCCAATACTTCATGTATCATGTATGGACCTTCCCATTGTGGGGCTAACTTCCCCAGTTTTTCGGCATTCGACGCTTCATTATCGCGACGAACAAAGTCACCAGGCAAAAAGGAACAGATGCGCACCCTTTTGTTGTAATACTTTTCAAGCTGGGACTTGAATTTGGCTTCGCGAATCGCTGCATTTTCTCGGCGCTCTTCCAATAAGTCTAGGTCGATGCGCCATTGTTCTTTGTTATCTTGTTTTTCCAAAGCTAGCATTCTTGGAGATGATAACCCAATTTCGGCAGGAATCACAGCTTCAGTGCCGTATACAAGGCTAAAAGGAGTTTCTCCAGTGCTAGTCGTGGGCATAGTTCGGTGTGCCCACAAGATGCTAGGCAATTCGTCAACCCACCCCCGCCGTGCCGTGCCAAGGCGGGCGTTGATACCGTCGACCAACTATTTGTTTATGCTTTCAACTTGACCATTTGCTTGCGGGTGCGCAACAGAAGCGAAAACATGCTGGATTCCCATTTCGGTCATCCATGTTTGCAACTCTTGAGCCATTAAATTTGGACCGTTGTCTGTAATATGCGCATGGGCAGACCAAAACGGCAAATAATATATTCCCAGATGAATTTGAGAATTACCATCGCTGTAGTAGAAGCTAAAGGTTTGGCTTCAACCCATTTAGTGAAGTAATCGACCGCAACGATGATAAACTTTACTGCGCTGGGCGCATCTGGAAATGGTCCCACTAAATCAATGGCCCATTGTTGAAATGGCCAAGCTGTTGTGACGGGTACCAAAGGATTCTTTGGGCGCAACGTTTTAAGGGCATGCCTTTGGCAGGACATGCACTTGCGCAAGATCTCTACCGCATCAACGTACATTCCGGGCCAATAATACCCTGCGCTTTTTACTTTGGCTACGACCATGCGGCCCAGAATGTATGCCACATAGTCCCTCATGAATCTCCCTGATCAGGTATTGCGCGTCATGTTTGTCAACACAGCGGAGCGAAGGACCCATGTAAGAACGTCGGTATAGAATACCGTCAATCATTTCATAATTGAGGGCTTTGCATCGTAACTTTCGTGCTTGCGCTCTATCTTCTGGTAAAGAACCATGCAATAGATACATCATTATTGGAGACATCCATGATGGATCTCCTACTTCAACCATTGTCACTTGCCTGAGAGGGATAGATGGATTACTTAAAACCTCGATGCGAACTTCTTTTGCCAAATGTTTGAAACTAGTTGCAGCAAGTTTACTTAGAGCGTCAGCATGTTTGTTTTTGCTTCGCTTGACGTGTGTGATTTTAAATTGTTGGAACTGTGCTATAAGAGCCTTGGCTTGCGCCAAGTATAGAGCCATGATATCTCCCTTTGCATCGTACGTTCCAACTACTTGCTCAGCAACTAATAATGAATCAACATGAGCTTCTAAATTTGTTGCGCCCATTTTGATAGCGAGGCGTAAGCCTACTAGGAAAGCTTCATATTCGGCCTCGTTGTTGGTGCTTTTAAAATCCAACCGAATTGCATATGTGAATTATGCTCCCTCTGGACTCATTAATCGAAGACCTGCTCCAGCCCCATCACTGTTTGATGCGCCATCTGTAAACAATGTCCAGGCTCTGTTGTCGATGACTGGGACTGGGTTTTGGATTGCTTGGCATTCTTCAAGCTTATCAGCAGGAATTTCGGCGATGAAATCTGCCAAAACTTTGCCTTTGATAGCTGGTCTAGGTTTATAACAGATGTTAGAACCTCCCAATTCTATTGCCCATTTCGCAAGTCGTCCAGAAACGTCTGGTTTGGCCAGGACTTGGCCTATGTGAAAGTTTATTAAAACTGTAATAACATGTCCAGAAAAGTATCTTCGCAGCCTGAGCGAAGCATGGACCAATGCTAAAACTAATATTTTCCATGATTGAATACCTTGTCTCTGGATCGTTCAACATCTTGCTGATATAATAAATTGGAGACTGGACCCTTCGCGTTCTACCAGCAAGACAACACCTACTGCTACCTCAGATGCAGCAAGATATAAGACCATGGGTTCTTTTTCTCAAGGAGTAGTAAGTGTGGGAAGTTAAACTAAACAATCTTTCATCTGCTGGAAAGCTTGATCAGCTTCAGGAGTCCATGCGAACTCTTTGCTCTTTGTACAATTGCGCAAGGTTCGAATGAATGGATAAGATTTTGCAGCATGATTGGCGAGGAAGCGGTTTAGCGCAGCTAACCTTCCAGCCAAACGTTGCATCTCTTTGATGGTAGTAGGAGAGACATTTTTTGTATTGCATCGACCTTTTCGGGATTAACTTTGAAACCGTATTTGGTGACGATGAAACCCAAAAATTTGCCCTCCTCCATGCCGAAGGAGCATTTGCTGGGATTTAACTTTAGAATTACCTCGCGCAGAGAATCAAAAGTTCTTTGGATATTGTCTAGCATAGTGTCTTCTGAATTACTCATAATGACCAAATCATCAATGTAGACTTCCACAGTTTTCCCAATGTCATCTCCAAACACTGTATCCATCAATCTTTGATAAGTAGCTCCCGCATTGCGGAGACCAAAAGGCATCTTGGTATAACAAAAAATGCCGTTCTCCGTGCGGAAAGCGGTTTTATCTTCGTCTTCTTTTTTCATCAAGACTTGATGATAACCTTTATAACAATCTAGAGAACATTTCCAGCGAAAGGAAGCTAATGAGTCAACCTTTTTGTCAATCTCAGGAAGAGAATAACAATCTTTTGGACACACCTTGTTTAGATCCTTAAAATCTACGCACATCCGCCATCCGCCATTATGTTTCTTTACCATGACTGGGTTTGCCACCCAGGTCTGGTATTTGACTTCGCGCAGAATACCAACATTTAATAACTCGGTGACTTGTTCGTTCATTGCCGCTGTCTTTTCTGACCCGAGGCTGCGCTTTTTTTGCACAACTGGCTCTGCTGATGGAAATACATTCAGGCAATATTCCGCAACATCGCGCGGGACACCAACCATGTCGGCAGGTGTCCAGGCGAAAATGTCTTTGTTGCGAAACAACAATAATTTAAGCTTTGCGCGAATTTCAATACTGACTGCGGGTCCTAATAAGATTGTCTGCTCAGGGTACTTATTGTTGAGTACCCACTTTTCTGGTTCATTGCTTGGCAATGTCTTGCCAGCCTTCATAACTGGTTCCTCAATTGACATGATTTCTTTCCGTGCATAAAGTATAGCTACGTCATTAGGTGTCGTAAACCTTCCCGTGATATCTTGATTGTCAACGACACCAAGAACGTACGAAATAGGCAATAAGCACAATATCAACCAACAACTTACAAACAATCAATCAACACCACAATCACAATAACATAGCAATTATTCTAGAAATAAGTAAATTGAAACACAATTGTTTACCGAACCTTCCACACAAGATGATCACCGAATTGTTTAGCCACTCATGTTCTCACAATCAAACAAACTTCAATTTTCTTGTTCATACGAATCAAACACACCAAATATTGTTTAGAACTTGTTAGAATAGATGAAAAACTCTCCAAATCGCCCCTTCTTTGCTCTACAACTCGTTCCAATGATTGATAATGTGAAAGGCCACCATAACTCAGCTTAGATTTGGCAGTTACACATTTCCCGTAGCTCACCACCGTAAGCTACGGTGCCCACCGTAGCTTACGGTGGGAAAAATTTCATTACGGCATCAAAATTCTGTCTTATGGTGGTCTTCAAGAGGGGACACCACCGTAAGCTACGGTGGCCACCGTAGCTTACGGTGGTCAGCTTAATATTTTCCATTTTTGCCCTTGTTCAATCTCTTAAGTCCTATATTCGATTAAGCTCTTGTAAATACCCGCTAAAGCACGTTTAAACACCCTCATTATGCTCTTCGGTACCTGAAAAGCCAAACACACCGTAGACATCAAATCGTAACAAATAAACGTTTAAAGCATGGAATATTTATCATTTTAATTCACTTACGGGTTGTCCAAAAGACCACCCGTCACATCCCCACACTTAAACGTTGCTTGCCCCAACCAACCATTTCACAAAAGTTTTAAACAAACAAGTGATCATCAGATAAACCAAACACAAACAAATTGCCCCGTTATCAACTTTTACCTTCATCAAACATGACACACCCCTCACTGAACTCCTCTCTCGGTGACAAAGTAGCACTAGCAAGATTGTGCTAGATCACTCAATACAAGTGTGCAAATGTGCGACAATAAGCTTGGATAACAATCGAGTCTTTACCTACAAATCGTCTAACATGCTCGTGAATCAGAATGACTTTCGGGTTGTAACGAGGCTATGTGTATAGGTGGGAATTGGTGGGAAATATTCATGTAACTTGCTTAATCGACCCGATTTATTATTACATCAATATAAATAACACACTCAAATTGTACAACTAATCTTCCTTTTTTTTCTTTTTCTTTCTTTTTTTTTTCACATTGCATTACACTATTGAAAGAGAACATACTAACATAACAAGAACAACTATTAAACTGGGTCGATTAAAAAGGTAGAATTTTTAGGACATAGGTTCGGGTGACAATTGAAAGGCTACAAGCTCAAATTTGGCTACTAATGTCCAACCCCCCGTCCCACTCACTACCAAGCTCATATTCATAACTTATGAGGTCCAACCCCCCAAACCCACACTCAACACACATCCATACGAGGCTACCTAAATGCCCTCATCATATTCACCAACATGTAAACTCAGGTTTCGACAAGCATATATTATCCAAGTTCTATTAACACACTATACACACCGCCACTCATTCAAATGAAACAATAAATTCTCGATGACATATATGTGTGGCTCAATCCTCACCAAGAAAGAAATGGAATTGGGATAATGATGTGTCATGCATAATATGGTACTTTAACAACTGTTTCGTTTGGTTCACAAAAATTTTTCAAAATTCCTAAAAATTTCCCCCCATCCCCACACTTAGGATACATTGTCCCCAATGTATGGGTTTAGAGGAATGATCACTCCGGTTATCTTCAAAATCACCTTTCGATCAACACTCAAATCCCAAGATTGCTTTTTTTTATATATATAAAAAACTCAACCACAAACACCAACCCAACAAAACTATCAACCATGTTACACCCCCGACCTTCCCAACCATAAACAAAATGCAACAAAATAAAGCTACACTACTATACAAAGGAAAAAACACCACCTGACGCACTCAAGGTGGTTCAAATGAATCCTTGCTTCCCCGTTTCTCTCCATATTCCAGCCAATTTCTTGGAAAGTTTGCAATTTCCCACTAATTGGGGTCAAATTCAGCCTCAACACCCTATCAAATCTCACCGTCAGGTGGTTTTCCTTTGCCCGCTCTCCTGCTCACACTAGCCTTCTTCCTTTCCTGATTTTCACTGTTCTTTAACTCCTGCCTACACGACTCAACACCACTTGCAATTGACCTGAATGTGCTAACACTTGAAACATGTTCGTTAGTAGCAACTGTGTGACTCAAATCATTAACACGATCGTAATAAATGGTTTTAAAAACACATTAAAGTACAACTTACGATTCTCGTAACTCATGGTGACCATTCCTTTTCTGCAATCGATTTGAGCATTTGCCGTATACAATAATGGACGACCCAACACTACCTGCGGCTGCTCGTAGGTCTTCGACGGTGCGTAGTCGATCACCATAAAATCCACCGAGTAGTAAAACTCGCCCAATTGTATCACTACGTCTTTCACAACCCCTCAGGGTTGCTTCCAACTCGCATCCGCGAACACCGCCATGCTATTAATCTCATGTAATGGGCCAAAATCGTACTGATCGTACAGGCTACCTGGGAGAACATTCATCCCTGCTCCATAATCCAACAATGCATTGTGTATCTTGAACCCCAACTTGAATCGGGATAACTAGCTCTCCTGCATCACTTCCAACTCTCTCGACACTTATTTCATTCAACCCTGCACTCACATGAACAACAGAAGTAGTTAAACATTATCATTTTTAGGAATGACACTTACCCCATTGATCGGTATGTTCTTTGTATTCTTCAGGTTAATTTGCGTATCACTAGGAAGCATCCCATTTTGTTGCTTCAACGCTGCTACCTCACTAGCCAGCTGCCCCATCTGTGTGGTCAGTGATTGGATAGCTTTGTCCTGAATCTCATCCTTTTGTGCCCGAGCGGTATCCAATTGATTCTTCCTTTGCATATCTTGTTGCATCATGTGGAGCATATCCATAACTTCATTTCCACTTGATAAAGTTTGACCTTGATTGTATTGTTGGCGTGGAACGAAATTTTGTTGAGCTCCTTGGAAATTTGGATTCGCTTGATTCGCCGGGTTCCCATAGCGGAAATTAGGATGATTCCGTAACCCGGGGTGGTACGTGTTCGAATTCATGTTAAAGTTCCGACCACCCCCTCCAATTGCATTCACCTCCTCTACTTGATTTGCATTTACTCCCACCAAGCACACCTCCACTGCATGACCAAGTTCATTACAATTAGTACAAACATTATATACCTGGTTTGATGCTTGTGCTTCTCCATCCTCCACCGCATACACTTGTGGCCTTGTAATTACATGTCTAGCTCGCCTCGATGATTGTGCTTTTCTTTTTGATGTAACCGCCATTTGTTCTAGAAATGCCCAATCATCCTGCTCATAATTTTTTCCGAATGTACCATTTGTGATAGACATTAGATCCCTTACATCCTCCGAGCTCAAACCTTCATGAAATGCATTTAACAATTCCCACAATGCTATACCATGGTGAGGGCAATTTTTCAACATCATGTTAAATCTCTCAAACGTCTCATGGAACATTTCACTTGGCTGTTGTTGAAAGCTCCTTATACTCCGCCTAGCTTCATTTGTCTTTTGGGCTGAAAAGAATTCTTCGAGGAATCGTTGTTGCATATCGGCCCAAGTATATGTAGATGCGAACGGTAAAGTATGAAACCACCTCTTCGCTTTATCCTCCAACGAGAATTGAAATAACACCAACTTAACATCATCCAATGAAAACCCTTGCCCCCCGATAGTATTGCAAATGGAATCATAAGTTTCCAAGTGGAAGTAGGGTTCCTCCGTTGCTACACCCTTATACTTCAGCAAACTTTGCAAGGAAGTCGTCCTTACTTCAAATGTCCTCCCATCCGGGCATTGAGGTATTACTACCGGAGAGGGATTATTGGTAATAACCGGACAGAAATGCGCTTCAACCCCCCGCACTACTTCTCGATGATGTTGACGCGGGGCACCCAATGGTACTCTTGGTCGGCCCACCGGACCTTGTCTTAACCCTTGAGGCACAAAGTGTTGTTTAGGTGGAGATTGATGCATCGGTCTCTTTGGAATTGTGGTTGTTGATGTTGAACTTGAATTTGTTGTAGAAGTATTGGTTGTTGAAATGGTGGCCCTTGAGGACGAACTTGTTGCACCCCCGTAGGTTGCCTTGGCGGATAACTCATTCCCCTTGCGGTCCCAATTGACCTCCATCACCCCCATAATAATAACCTTTATCTTCATAACCTCCGAATTCCTCTTCATAACCGTCATCATACCCGTCTCCTCCTACACCTGATGTTTGCATAAACTGTGAAGAAGGATTATGGAAACCCGGTTGGTTTGATGGTTGAAATGTAGGTGAAGTATGGATAATGGTGGAACTAGGTAAAGGTTGATTTGGTAAAGGGTATTGGGTGGATGAGGATTGACCGGATGTGGGAAAGACAGATGAGAATTGTGGTACTAGTGATGCGGCGTTAGATGGATCAACTTCATGTGTCGAAGTTGGGTGAGTGGTGGAAGTTGGTGGAGGGGTGGATGGTGAAGTTTGATTTGTAGTAGTAGGTAAATTTTGCATGGTGTGGAGTGGTGAAATAGGTATAGATGGTGTTGTTGGGGAACCGCTGATTTTATTCTCCCTTAGCAAAACCCTGTTGCGTCGTAAGGTCCGTTCAATTTCCGGATCAAATACCAATGGCGATAGCTTGTTGGATCCTCTAGTATGCATACACCTGTGAGAACCTACACACTAACACAACCAGCGTAAACCCGGAAAAATAACAAACTATACTAACACACAATAACACACATTGCGCACAAATCCCCACAACGACGCCAAAATTTGACGTGAGGTCGTTGTCACATGCAAATTTAATCCTAAAACTGCTACTAGATAGCGGTAAGTGGGTATCGAACACGAGGATTTGTGGAACTAATGCTATCAAAAGGTTGTACTATTATACTAATTACCTAATTTGCAATAATTTAATTTCAGATTTTGATTGATGGATTTAGACTTTAACTACTTAACAATTTAAAATTTGGTTTGTTAACAGATTAATAAGGGAATTATCATCTTGGGTTTCTGGTTCAAAACGCATGTGTTCAATTTTACTAGAAAGAGTCACATAGACATGACTCGTGTTTGGTTAACTATTTGTGATAAAAGAGAACAAAGTACTCGGATTATAATGCGAGGTCGTTATCCGATAACCAATTGATTAATACCCAACCCGTAAACCTTCCTGTGATATCTTGATTGTCAACGACACCAAGAACGTACGAAATAGGATATAAGCACAATATCAACCAATAACTTACAAACAATCAATCAAAACCATAATCACAATAACATAGCAATTATTCTAGAAATAAGTAAATTGAAACACAATTGTTTACCGAACCTTCCACAAGAGATGATCACCGAATTGTTTAGCCACTCATGTTCTCACAATCAAACAAACTTCAATTTTCTTGTTCATATGAATCAAACACACCAAAATATTGTTTAGGACTTGTTAGAATAGATGAAAAACTCTCCAAATCGCCTCTTCTTTGCTCTGCAACTCGTTCCAATGATTGATAATGTGAAAGGCCACCATAACTCAGCTTAGATTGGGCAGTTACACATTTCCCGTAGCTCACCACCGTAAGCTACGGTGCCCACCGTAGCTTACGGTGGGCAAAATTTCATTACGGCATCAAAATTCCGTCTTATGGTGGTCTTCAAGAGGGGACACCACCGTAAGCTACGGTGGCCACCGTAGCTTACGGTGGTCAGCTTAATCTTTTCCATTTTTCCCTTGTTCAATCTCTTGAGTCCCATCTTCGATTAAGCTCTTCTAAATACCCGCTAAAGCACGTTTAAACACCCTCATTATGCTCTTCGGTACCTGAAAAGCCAAACACACCGTAGACATCAAATCGTAACAAATAACGTTTAAAGCGTGGAACATTTATCATTTTAATTCACTTACGGGTTGTCCAAAAGACCACCCGTCACCGTCGCCGACGCCTCCTTAAAATTTTAAATTTCTGTTTTGATTTATTTAACTAGTTCATTAAATTATATTTTTCGGTAATTTGCTATAATACTAATATTTAGCAAATTTCCAATTCAGGGTAATCGCAAGCACTTCTGGATGACGATCAAGGCCGATAAGAATCGAATACAATCAAAGATCAAGCTTCCGCATTTGGTTTCAATATCACGAAACAAAATAGTAAGGACACGTCAAAATGTTTAACATAAATAAAGTTTTTATAAACTCAAAGATTTAAAGTGACGTGTAATCGCATTTACTCTTTTAAATGCGAAATATTTATAAAATTTCAATAAAATAAGATAGGGCCTTATAGCAGCCTCCAAGAAAATAAGAAAGAAACCGTCTAAACCAACATGTCCACGGGCGATGCAAGTAAGCAGGTCCTCAACTGAAGATTACTGGTGTGTTAAAACATTGAAACATGCACATCAATGTCTGCAGACTAGGGAGGTTGGTTTGTACACCATGAGTTTCATTGCTAAAGAGGTGGAAACACTCCTACAGGCAAATCCAGACATTCACATGAAGGTTATTCAAGATCTACTTGAGAAGAAACACCAAATTAAAGTATCACAACCCAAATTGTGAATGGCTAAGAAGATTGCTATGGAAAAGTTAAATGGGGACTTTAGGAATCAATATGGCCAACTTAGGCAGTACTGTGAGGACCTTGTTAGAGCCAACACTTAGACCACAATCAAGATAGATGCAGAGGCTGCAGCTAATCCCAATAGTCCTACAAGACAATTCCGGAGAATATATGTATGCTATGGTGCTTTGATGGAGGGTTTCAATCTCATTGGGAAGGAGCTCATTGGTTTGGATGGTGCCTTTATGAAAGGACCATACCCTTGTCAAATCCTATCTGCAGATAGAGTTGATGGAAACAATGGCATTTACCCACTTACTTTTGCTATTGTTGAAGCTGAAACAACCAACACATGGTCATGGTTTTTGAGGATACTAGGAGATGATCTAGAGTTACTAACAAGATGTAATTTCACTTTTATCATGATAGACAAAAGGTATAAAATCCATTATGCTAAGTCAGTAAACCTTTCCAGTTCATTTATAGTAGTAATTGTTATCTTTTTCTATAAAATGGTAGGGTTTGTTGCCTAATATGGCCAGGGTCTTCCCAACTGGTGAATATAGGTATTGCCTTAGGCATATTCATGAGAACATGAAGAAGTCCTGGCGGGGAGATGTGTATAAGAACCTGTTATGGAGATGTGCAAGTGCAACTAGCATGCCCTTTTCTGATAGAGTTATGGAGGATGTTAAGGCCTTAGACAGGAAGTTGTATGATTGGCTGAAGGAGATCCCGGCAACAACATGGTCAAGAGCCGATTTTTCAGGAAGGGAAAAGTGTGACATGCTATGGAACAACATTGCACCTGCAATGTGGCCTCCGTCAAGGTGCCCAACTAAATTGACTCCTCCTAAACATCACAAGCAGGTTGGAAGGCCTAAGAAGAAACAAAACAGGTCTCAATTAGAATTTGAAGCCAGCTTAACAAAGGGGAGAAAGCTAACAAGGAAAGGAGGCACCACAAAATGCAGCAAATGCAATAATCTTGGGCACAACAGTCGCAGCTGCAAGGGTCAAGGTGGAGCAGAGGTTGCTTAGATATCAACTGTGTTATTGTTGCTTTGGGTTTGAAAAATTATGATGTTTTGTTTGTTACTTTATGTTGGTTGTGTTTGAACAATTAGGATGGTTTTCGTCGAACAATTACTTTGATGGTTAAGTAGCCTAATTTTGTGACATCTGCTATTGTATGGAAGGTTATATACCATCTATATAACCAGTTTGGTTTGTGTGAATTGTTGAAAATTCACAAGTGGTTTAATAATAACTTTCATTTGTTACTAAGCATAACACATGTTCAACTACAACATAATACCACATCACAACATAACACACTGATCCTACCATATCCTAAATTAATTTCAACAAAGTGAAGGGTCCTATTTCCAATGGTAGTCTCCTCTGGACGGTAAGTCTGAATCATTCTCTTCAGGTTAATATGTAAGACCCTATCTTAATTTATCGAATTTCTATTAAAATTTCGTTCTTTGATGTCAGAATGCGAATACACGTCACTCGTATTTTCGAGTTTATTAAAACTTTATTAACAATAACATTTTGATAAGTCATTACTGATTAGTTCCATAGCTTGAAACCAAATGCGGAAGCTGAACTTTGATCGTGTTCGGTTCTCCATCGGCCTTGATTGTCGTCCGGAAGTGCTGGCGATTACCCTGAACTGGAAATTTGAAATTATTAACACTGTAGCAAACTTCCGAATGGCAAAACATAATCAACTTGACAAAGAAATCAAATCAGAAAAACATAAAATTTTAAGTGGCGTCGGCGACGGCATATAGCATCGTTGGCGACGCCCCATGAATAACTGTGTCGGGTCAAGACTGCCGTAGACAGTCATTTAAGTCGTCGGATAAATTGTGTAGCGTCGGCGACGGCCAATCAAGGCGTCGGCGACGCTTCCTTCTGCAGCGAAAATGTTGCTGTGTTTTTTTATTTGCTCGTTAGACCCGTTTCGAGTCCCGCGTTTCTAAGCGCGACTCGGGGCTTAAAGTAACATGTCCGAAAAACATCATTTCCTATTTTATTTAACGGTTGCTAACCGTAGAATACGGATGACCACCGTAGCTTAAAATGGCCGTCGTAAGAACTTTTCCATTTTTGCCGTTTTTATTACGAAAACTCTCGTAACTTATGACATCCTTCTCCATTTTACCCGAAACTTGTTTCTAAGTATCCATTGAATATTTTCTTACATATTTAACCCGAAATCCTTGACCCGGATTCTTATTTCATATAGCTTATGCATTTATCCCCCGGTTTATGCTCCTATTTTCCGATTTTGCCCTTTAACCCCATTTAAACCAAACTATTCATTTACGCATCCATTTCGGTATGCTTTAACACTCCATCGTTACCCGTATAGTTTTCCTTAGCGAAATACATCGCTTTGTTAAACTAAACTTTTATTCATTTATTATTTTGACCCGTTTGGTTGTTTTAGCGTAATCCAACGCTTATTTCAACCAAACCTTCTATCTTATCATTTCTACACTAGGATATCTATCCAATTCCCACCACAACATTATTTGTGGTGGATTTATTATCAAAATTTATTTTATCGAATATCCATCCTTTGGTTGGACCGTTTACGGAAAAGACCATTTAAAAAGGCATTAAACCAAAAGGCTTATGCTTTTTTTTCTCTTTTATGTTACCGAAAGGGTCTATTATATTATAAAACTCACTTTTAAACTAATATTAGAGTTGTTTACTTATTTTCATCGCTGAAGGGCATTTTGGTCAACTTAGTCTCTTCTTTTACGACGAAGGACTTACCATAACATATTTGACCAAAATGAACATTTAACCATAATCTATGTAAAATCATTATGTTCTAAGAACATAATGTTTACGGATTAGATTATTAGATTTACCTTACCTTAGGTAATCCATTATTCATTATTGACTCATTTAAATCTCATCGGACCTTTAAGTCCTTGTTGAGAGTTTTAACCCGTTACACGTACCTGGCTCGGCTCATACAATGATTCGTTCAAATCTAATGCTCTGTTCTTTCTAAGAACACAAGAATTTAACAAGCGATATTAGTCATCATTGTCAAATGGTGATACTATCATCATTTGACCCATTCAGTATAAATAACTGTTGGTCATTATGAGATGGCACTTATTTGCCATCTCACCTATTTAACCCATTTCGTTTTACACTATATGATCATATTGCTTAAAAATTATCCCTTAATTCGCTTGACCCATTATGGCTTACGACATACGGTATCCTTTTCAAAACTCCTTATTTAGTCGTCATCACGTGACTAATTTACCGTTTTACCCCTTTTACCATAAATCATGGTTTGATTCCATATTCACTTGTTCCAACCCGTATCTGTCCGTATTGGAACTTTTATATTTCGGAATCTCGTTCCAAATACCCAAAACGCTTTATTCAACTACATAAGTAATTCTACTATTTTAAAGATGTAAGCTTTACTTACCTTGAAGTCCGATTATGCCTTTTCCTGCGTACTCGATCCGTTTGACTCGCTTCTCTCCAAGCTTCCTCCTAACTTGTCAAGCGTCAAACTACCTTTTATCATTTCGCAAGATGGTTAGATTTTCATCATTTATCAAGACCATTCCACCTTACGGACTTTATATCAAAATCAGCATTTGATCTTATTATAGGTCGGTTTGACTTTTGGAAGTCAACTACCTATTAACAAACACGAATACGTAATTAAGTTTAACAACTATTTAAACAACTTATCAGATTCCTGGTAGTCATTATTCGTAAGCTACCATTTTAACTACTTCTCTCAACTAAGTTATATCAATTTCTTTCACTTAAACAAGTTCGAGTAATTGTTAACATAAGGTTAACTTAGCTTTCGATTATCAATACTAATTTATCCATTTATTGTACTAGGACTAAGAGTTTTCATCTTTACGTAAAAACCCATTCCACCATTTTACTTAGATATTCATCCAAATACCTAATATAGATATTCATCCGAATACCTAATATAATCAAGTTCTACCTACACACTAGTAGACAACATGATCTCAAACACTCATTAACATTGATATAACATCAATTTCATCGTATCATACAAAACTCATTTCAAGTCATGTATGATTACTTACTCGAATCTCTAATTTGTTTGAGTATCTTACACATGCATACAAGTATGATGATCATAAAACATTCCTACATTATCAATTTCATCATATAGTCAAGAACCCATTTCATTATTTACTTATTAATCACTAACAAGAAATCTTACATCAAATTGTGCATGATTTCTTTAAGTTTAACGAGATCAATCATACACATACCTTAATTTTATCTCTGGATCATAATCCAACTATCTAATTGCAAGTAATCAACATGTCTCAAGTATGATTTTCACCAAATCTAAGTTTTGAGACATACCTTATGATCGCCTCGATTAGGTGATCATTTATATGCGTTCATGCATCTATTCCGAGCTTAATTCATCCTTCAATTTGATGATTTAAGAAGAACAAGGGTTTGCCCCTTGTTCTCCAGCCGTAGAACACACACACCTACACACTCACTATGTGTATAATGTTTTTAATTTTTGATATTTATAATATAAGTTCCCTTTTTGGCAGTTTTGGTCCCTCAAGTTTAGTTTTGATTATGAATGAGACTATAACTCATTGTTTGGTTACTTGTATACATGTTTTTAACTAGGTTTATTTGTTCCTAGTTATTTTGTTCATAGTTTAACTTTCACCGCTAACGGTCCTTTACCCGCTCTTTAATATTAACGTGGTTTGATTACCAAACCCCTTTTTGGGGTGTTACATAATATGGGTTGTGCCAAACACATGACCAATCCTCTTTTTCTGATTCATAGTTCCATGCATCCTTTAAAACATCCGAGTCATAATCCTCCTCTGGGTTGGGGTTGAAACCAAGTTCTTCCACATCATCATCGTCTTTTTTAAGTGGCTTTGCTTCACTTTCTTTGTTGCTCTGTTTCCACACCACCTCTGTTTCTACATCTTGACTCGCTTCAATACCTTGAACACCGGAAGATGAACCTCCTTCATTGAGAGGATTAACGCTCTGTTTCGACACCAACTCTGTTTCCACAGAACCTCTGTTTGACCGGTCAACAGAATTGCCTTCACCAACATCCACAAGGTCTGATTCAACCTCTGTTTCCACACAAGCTAACTGAGCTTTCTCATCAGTTACCCTGTTTTGGTGATAGGAGAAAGGAAGTAAACATTTCTTGCCTCTCTTTTCCATTGTCACTAATGCTTGTTGTTGGAATCACAACATAAGATAAACAATTGTATTTATAGAACTAAATTCAAAAGTTTACCGTTTCTTAAAAATTACTAGCCGTTGGGAAACAAAGAGAGTTATAGTGCAAGTCAGCATAAAAGTAAAAAACAACTACATCACCAAATCAGTACATAACACAAAGAACAGTCATGAAAAACATAATAGAAACTTAAGTCTTTGAACTTCAACCCCCTTCTCAGCAACTTTCTTTGCCTTCAACAACTTTAATTCTGCATTCTCTCTATTTGTGCTCAGCAGGGATGGTAGTAGCCTCTCACATCTGGGACACGAAATTGGAGAATCAATCCACCGAAGCAACCCACAACCATCGATCTGCAAATGTTAAAACTCAACATCATACCATGTTTATTTAAGAATTAGGTAGAAAACGATGATGAACAAAGTTAGAATCACTTACACAACAAAGAAATCTTCTGCCTGGATTGGCTTCTATACACGATGTTCTAATGCAAGTAGCAACACCACATGAGCACACTGCATTGGACCTACCACTGGTAGTACTATTCCACGAACTTCCGGCTGCCATTGAAGAGGATGTCAAAGAAGAAGACGATGATGGCTGCTAAGAACTTGCAGGGTTTATAAAACAAGCACATGTTTTTCCAGATGCACTTTCGGTCCGTAAGGGACAAAAAGTCTTTTAACATAATTGGTAACGTTATAATAACGGCAGTTTGGCCCATGCGCATAATTGAATCAAATTGAATACGCTAGTGACTAGAGTGTTGATTTTTTTTCAAAATAGGGACTAAATCTGCGAGCGGGTATTGTTAACATAAGGGATTGAAACTATAGTTTACTCTATTTTAAATTATATTTCTTTTTTTATATATTAATTTTGAGATTTTTTTACAGATATTTTAATTTGGCTAAAGTGTCTATTTTAAAGTGCACTTTAAGAACCCCACCATAGACACACAACAAGTTGTGATCATCCATCCATCCATCCGTAAATATCTTCCTCAATCCATAACCACCTTCACCCTCAATCTTCAACTACATTCAAACCAATGCATCCAGGTTCATCAACATACACACCACCAATAACCACAAACCCTAATTTCCCAAACCACCACCAGGAGCACCTCAACTGCCCTAGATGCCTCTCCACCAACACCAAATTCTGCTACTACAACAACTACAACCTCTCCCAGCCTCGCCATTACTGCAAGGACTGTCGCCGCTACTGGACCAAAGGCGGCACTCTCCGTAACATCCCCGTCGGTGGCGGTACTCGCAAAATCACTAAACGCACTTCCAATTCAACCAAACGCACACCTCCAACGACCTTCATGACGAAATCTCCGGTACCGGCGCTGGAGAAATCGGAATCTGAATCTTCTGTTGGTTACCGGTTTGGTAGTTATTTACCGGTGGAATCTGGTGGTGGTTATTCTGTTGGACCGTTAGGGAGTTCGTTACTGGAAGGTGCGAATATCGAGGAAAAGAATGGAGATTCGAATGGTGATGATTTTGGAAGCGGTTTGTTGAGGTTGAATCATGAACAGAATGAAAATGGTGTTAGTAGTTATGGATGGGCTGATCTTTCCATTTTTACACCTGCTTCGAGGTTCTGTTAAAACTTTAGGTTTAAGTGTGTTATTATTATTATTATTATTATTATTATTATTATTATTATTATTATTATTATTATTATTATTATTATTATATATTTTGGATAATATTTTAGTATGGTAGTTAAATTATTTAACTAATTAATATGACTTGTGAGACTTGTTTAATGGTTGATTTTGATGATCAAGAAATGAATAGTTATGGTGTTTTGGGTTATCTTTTTTGTCTTCTTATCTCGCAGTTTTTTTTCTATGTATCAGCATCACGTCATATATTTTTTCATCTCATCACCAGGGGCGGACCTATCTTATGGGAAGGAGTAGCATCCGCTCCAGAGGTAGTGTAAATTTTGGAAAAAATGACATTTTTTAACGTTTTTCCGATTTCGTTACCTTTTTTTTTTATAAAACGTTACCCCTACGAATATTTTCTAGACCCGCCACTGCTCATCACTTGTGTCCTTAGATGGAATTAAGCATCCTTTTATCATTCTTATCCTTAAACTCTTATTTAATAATAAATAAAATAAATAAGAGAGAAGAGAAGATAGATAGGGCCTGAGGGGGATGCGGGATGGGTGGGAAGATCTTACCAATCTGGATCAAAAATTCGGTACCAAGTCAGGGTGGGGTGTGTAACGTTTTGAAAACCGGATTGATATGTCACACTAAACTCATTGGTTGGATAAGTCAAACCAATATAAAAAACCGAACAAGCTAATAGTTAGAGATGAGTCTAGTCGGCTGACCCGGTTTTAACAACATTACCTAAAATTCAAACATAGATCATGTTGTATTTTAAGAGAAAGGTTAAAAATCTCACCTTTTGTTACATTGGAGCCAACAAATATTATTTGGTTATATTTAAGAGAAAAGTGAAAAAGATGACCTTCCAAAAGGAAGAATATAAAAACAAAAAGCTAGCAACCGAAGGAATGATGATGGTGTTAAAGTGGGGACCCGGGGAGCATGAGAGTCATGATGTAACTTGTGGACTTTTATAACCAATTCCTATCATAGCTTCTACGTTTTGTTTTTTTGTTACATGAGTGTATTTATCAATTATATTCCTATAAAGATGTTAACATGGGTATATTTATCAATTATATTTAATCCAAACATGTTTAACATACATGATGCCATGTTTCTCATATTCCTAATAAAATATGAGAGGTGAATGTTGGATTATCTTTTTCTTGATTGGCTAATACACACCTTTTAATTTTATGAAATCGTAAATTTACACATTTACTCATATGAAACTTGAATCTGTCAAATCTCACGAGGATTGACACATTTCCAACACAACTTAATATTACTAGTTTTACAAGCCCTTTGGTTCATTATCGTATAAATCTTTCGGTTATGTGAAAGGCCACAAACCATGAGGGATGGGATAGAATGGAATGGTAAGGTATGTATGCCTCTATTTGGAATCAACCCACATTATTAGGCTAAGCATCCTTTTGGGTTCAAATCCGTTTATCTCTTGTCATTTTCAAATCTTATTGTGTCAATTATCGAATGCTCTCTCACCTAATAATAAAAAGAGTTTTTTTTTTCAAAACAAGATTATTTTTATATTAAAATGGAAAAAAATCTGGTTTTAAATCCAACAACCACCATACCAAGAATTGAATTTTTGCTATAACTAGAATCCGGTTTCACACCCCCAAATATTAGAAACGGTCGATCAAGTCATTTACTTGGTGTTATTTGCTATAACTGGAATCTAGGTTCACACCCCAAGTATTAGAAACGGTCGATCTAGTCATTTACTTGGTGTTATTTGCTATAACTGGAATCTAGGTTCACACCCCAAGTATTAGAAACGGTCGCTTCAGGTCATTTACTTGGTGTTATATTTTATATGATTTCGCATCATTTCCTTATGGTAACGATTATATAGTAAAGCTAAAAACTTGGACTAAAAGTGATATTGGTGCCAAAACGTACTCAATAGCTTACAAGCGAGTACATTTCAATGATATTAGAATAAATTTCAATGACCAAAATGTTTTCAAACACGGCAATGAACTCCTTCTCACCATAGACTTATCATGGCACTAACAGTTAAATGAACGAAAAAAGGTAACAAATTAATAAACTACTCTTACGGCTTGGGACGCTCTATTAGTGATGAAATTCCATCAGTCACAACATCCAATCACCATATGCCACGTCATCGATTCAAATTCCATCACTAGTGACGGATTTTAGTGGAAATGCCCATCACTAGTGATGGTTTTTTTTATTTTTAAATTATAAATTAACAATAAAACAATAAAATTATAAATTTCATTTAAATAAAAAACAATTTTCTTTACATACAACTTAAAAATAAACATATAAAAATAAAAAGATACATAAACAAAACCTATTCTTCGTCCCAATCCGAAAATTTCAAACCTAAAGAACCTACAAGTTCAATTAAATCATATCTCAACCGAAAGTGAAGTTCTTCATTGCCAAGTCTTGTTGGACATTTTCGGGAACGGGAGCTTGTGTGTGAGAATCCGGCACTCAATCTGGAGATATTGCACGTCCATCTTCTTTAATTAGCATATTGTGCAATATGATACATGCATATACTATGCTATGGATTGTTTTTTTTTATTCATCGCACGAACCGGTCGGTTTAGTATCCTCATCTACCATTTAAAACATCAAAAGCCCTTTCAACATCTTTTCTTACCGATTTTTGCAACTTCTTGAACGTCTTTTCTTTAACCTCGACAGGAAATGAAGGAGCTTTCACAAAAACATACCATGATGGGTAGATACCATCCACAAGAAGAAAGCCTCGTCTGTAATATATTCCGTTAATCATAAACGAACAGAAAGGTGCGGTACCATCTATTACAGTTTGAAACAACGGGATGTCTAAAAAACTTTGATGTCGTTGTTTGAACCAGGAACACCAAAATACGAATGCCAAGTCCATAAATCATTCGACGCCACCGCTTCAAGTATGATGGTCGGTCTTTTGACTTCACCCCTAACATATGCCCCTCGCAACTCTCTTGGACAATTTCTCCATTCGATATGTATACAATCGATGCTACCGAGCATCCCTGGAAAATGCCATCTAGCCTCATCCGCGGCATAAATACGTGCGATGTTGTGTATCGTCGGTTTACGTAGAAACTCTTTGGCATACAATTTAATGATCGTGTTACAAAAGAATTGCAAACATTCACGCGAAGTCCTGTTCGACATTGCTAAGTATTCATCAAATTGATCGGGAGGGTTACATGTCGCTAGTTGGCGAATGGCGGACGTGCATTTTTGTATCGGCGTGAAACTTCGTTTGCCCCTCTTGTCATAACGTTCTTGAAACCATTCTTCGCTTGCTTCGATGTCTCCTACAATCTTTAAAAATAAATCTTTTGGTAAACGAAACCGATCTCAAAACATTTTAGCATTGTAGACCGGATCTCCACAAAATAATCCTTCATTAACACTTCGTTGGCATGCATACGATCACGATCCACCATTTTCTTCTTTGGACGGCTCGAACCTTCAAGTTCGTTATACACCTTCTCGAAAAATTCAAGCGTGTCATTGTCGGAAGACGTATCGCTGTCGGTGTCCATCGAAAACGAATCTGTAGGAAATTCCATTTTTAAAATTAGAAGATAGAGAGTAGAGATGTATTTTTGTGGGTTAAAAGATTGTATTTTTTATGGGTTAAAGAATGTAAAGTGTGTATATATATAGATAAAATGGTATTATTTTATAAAAGAACTTGTTTCCAACGGTATAATACACGTTCAAACGGTAACATGTAACGTTCGAATTTCAAATCATCACGCGTGATAGTGGCCACGCGTTGTCAGATCAACGCGTTATCGGTGGTAGTGGCAGCGGTGTATAACGCACAACAACGCGTGATGAATCTTCGACATTGGAGCGCCCCGTCCGGCCTTACAAAACAATAAGATCAGAAAAAAACTACCAAAACACAAAATAGAAAATGATGAAAAGGTAGTAATTTCTTCAAACCTCTTTAGATTAGAGTTTTCTAGTTTCAAACTTTCAATACAAAATTTTACCGTGTTATATTATAGTCTATAGTGCTTCAGTTTTGTAATTTGATACAGATACCTACTGACCCTCACTCCTCTTAAAAATTTACTAACATTGGGACTCAAACGTCATTGTTTTCTTAGCGACTTAGCGGAGTAATTAAACTATGATACGAGACCATGTAATAACACAGACGTGAAGAGTAGGTATTTTGCAATCTATGTTGTCAAAGCCCTTCGAGCACACTAAACTAGCCCTAAGCGCGTTGCTTAGCTAAGGCCCTCACTTTTTAAGCGCTTTGTGCCTAGGCCCAAGGCTCACCCGTTGTGCCTTAAGTGCGCCTTGCACATTTGACAACTATGTTTGCGATATCCCATGAGTTGATAAAATTAAGCATGTTGTATTTGAAGAAATGGATGAGCTTCTATAACGAGTGATTTCAACCTTACTGACAACGAGTGGTTTGACGATATGTTTGATACGAGGTCTAGCCAGATCCTTTTTCAATGATGACAACATTTCAGAGATAAGCTCCCATGTCACATGATTATAACTATAAGCTAATGACAGTTTTGTTTAACATAAACACAACATGAACCATTCATTGGTTGAATAGATATAATCAAGCATCCAAGAGTCTCAGCACACCAATTACAGCCTGGAATTTATACATAAACAAAGATCTGCATTCTCGCAAACCTAGGTACAGGTTTTGACAACCGTCATCGGTTTGCTCCAGACCGCAAAGTGCCAGTTTGTAGCTGAAGAATGATTAGATCAGCGTTAATAAAACCGCACATTTAATATGAATTACATCACCTGAAAAAGAGACTAGAATAATTTAATATTAATTACGGTCATAGGTTACCTGTGAACTCGATCTAACGACCTTGATTAGACGCGTCTAATTTCTCAGCTAAATAGTGATCAAGCATGTCTTCCTCATCAACTGCAACCAATAGAGATGATATTCATGTCAGGATTGCATAACACACAGGTAACAAAAAAAAATAAATAAATAAAAATAACCTTCTGAATTATCATCATCATCGAAATCAGTGTCTTCATCTTCATCGTTAGATCCTTCAATGATCAGTACTGCACGTTTCTGCCAAAATAAAACTAGCTCAAATTACAGTTTTGACATATATGTAACAATGATCTTTTTAAGTATACACACATTCAAATAGAAAACCTACAAACTGGAAATAGAATAACTTACTGATGCTCTTCCGCTTTCAAACCATTGTTTGCCAGTGAGTTTCTTTTCTTTCGTTGTTACAAGTGCTGATTCTGGCAACAGCCTGGTTTCAATACAACACAAAAATAATATATCATTATTATTATTTATTATAGAGTAAAATGCAATTTTCGTCCTTAGGTTTGGCAAGTTATGCGACTTTCGTTCAGAGGTTTGTTTTTCCGCATCTGGATCCAAAAGGTTTGAAATCTTGTCATTTTCATCGAGCTCGTTAACCCCGTCGATTTTTCTCTGTTAAGTCAGAGGTATTTCCGTCTTTTTGTTAGCTTAAAGGGCAGTTCGTGTTTTTTCGGAGGTATTTGGTCTTAACGAAGAAAAATGGATGGAGTTACCGAGTTGGATGAAAATGACAAAATTTCAAACCTTTTGGATCCAGATGCGGAAAAAACAAACCTTTGGACAAACATCGCAAAACTGGCCAAACCTCAGGGACGAAAGTGGCATTTAAGGAATCAATGGATGAAAACAATAGAATATGGTACATATGAAACTTACTTGGCTCTCTCAAGGGCTAATTCCGCTTCAAATCTGTCTCTCCACGCCAAAAACGTCTCGACGGTGACAGGTTCTCCATGTGGCACAATTATCTAATACCAGTTCAATACACCGAACCAAAGTTAACAATCATACAAAAGTAAAATTCAAAATATTGTTCACATCATGCAAAAAGTCATACTTCATCTTTATTTGCTGTTTCCTCTTGGATATCGTAATCGCCAGTGTCATGGGCAAATCTTTCGGTAACCCACTCCTTAGATGAGGTAACCAGCGAGTAAATCATAGCCATTCCAAGATTCTCATACGCCTGCAAAAACCAGTTTTAATAAGAGATTGCGTAATGAGGTGGATAACAAGTTAATAACATTATGAAATACGTAAATAGCAAACAATATCATTACAGAAAGTTGGAATTAAGTAATTAACATTCGGTTTTATATCCAGATAATAGATTTTTGTATATTGTATTTACTTAACTCATCTCGAAGCGTGTCGGTTGGGTCATGAAGTTACTCAGTTCATTGAACCCCTTATTTCAACCTAGTTGAGGTAAGCTAAAAAGATGCCCACAGGAAATTGTATCAGAACTATATCAGGAAATGCAAAATGGCATATAAAGTTATGATAACGAAAAAGCATACCTCTTGTTCAAGCTTTTCTTTCAGAACTGTGAGATCTGATGTTGAAATTCCTTTTATACTGAATCAATACACAGTTATCAGCATAATGAAAGATGTTAACTGATAGACGGTGATCAGAAAACAGTGTGCCAAAATGCATCATTTGGATTATCATGATTTACATACGTCATTATATATCGAAACCTATTAAAATAGCTGGCCATAGTATAAAGTAATATATGAGAGGTCGAGTCACCTTTTCAAATTCAAAAGTGGAATTTCATCTGGATATTTGTCTGTATGTGAGAAAACTAATCCCAGTTGAACTGCAACCAAATATTAGCAAACAAACAACGCATGAAAAGGTGAACATCATTAGTAGTAATTCTGCAAGAAGATGTCTGTAAAACCTGGATCGGTTGAATCAGTGTCATCATCCTGATACATAAAGAATAACATTTTAAGTGTTATTAAGGCATACCGGAAAAAAATGCATAACATTCATATCTTAATTAGAAAACAACGATTTGAAAACATACATAAAAAACAATACCTGAAGAGATATCTTAATTTGAAAACATCGATTTGAAGTATTTAATCCACTTTCGCTAGGGTGAATTTCTGGTGGCATACATCAAACATAGAAATCTTCTTACAAGTTTGATCTTGACGGTTAAAGATACCAAAATAAGAGTGAAACAAACACGTGTATATAACATTTTTTACACAAACCTTCAAACTCATCCATTAATATGGCCTTTAAAGCTTCAATTTCCATCTCTTGCTCCTGTACATAATCTGTCATAAAAAAATTAGTAGTTAACTGTTTTATCTGATTTTCATACATAAGCTCCATGCTGTTCATTGATGCCATAAAGCTATTTAATGAGAAGTTTCTTCCACAACATATCAACAGAATTCGATAGGTACATGTCATCAAAGCTGTTTCACGGTTTTGTTGTGACAAACCAAACCAATATCATCCAACCAGTACCGGCATTCGTTTTTATAGTTTTCTCAACATTCCGGTATAAATCTTGTGTAGTTTTTATCTATGTTTTGATAAAAGTTTTGTTAAAAATCGAACAGGTCAAATATAACTATTTTTTCTTTACCGTGATCAACTGAACCGGTATCATCCAAACAACATCGATATAAGTACCTAAATTCGTTTTTTATAGTTTCCGCGATGTTCTGGTACAAATTTCATCGCAAAATGAATTGTATTTGCAACTGTTTTTTTTGTAATGTATACTATATTGAGTGCGCTTTTGTACCGATACAGTCCGCACAACATGCTACCGGTATCGGTATTTTTTTTCATGCTTTTATCAACTAAGCACGTGTCAGTTTATGAACATGTATGTATCTATGTATCATATCAATTTTCTTACTTCTGCACATGTATAAAATCTATGAACTTATGAATTAACAGAGTATACGTTATGATTTATGTAATATGGAACCTAGATGTCTTGCTACTGCTAATCTAATAAATAAGACAAAATATTAAACTAAAACATGATCTAAAACGTTAAAATAAACAGAACTTTCCTGAAAATCAGTTCAACTTCACTTGAATGATTGAATCACACTCATATTATCCCTATATCAACATACAAAACCAGCGAGAACATCAAAATTCATAACATCCTTTCACCGATTCCTTTAACGACCTATCAAACGTTACAATTCATAAACTCATTCATACTAAACCTATATCGTTTCCTCTGATCGAAATTTTAACCGATCGATCTTCAAATTACACAATTAAACGTTACAGATCGTATTGCTTATTTGAACCGATATATAAATGATTTCTCTAGAAGAAATTATTACCTGTCATATTTGCGTAATGCTTCAGATATCGTAATATCTTCAGATAATCTCCGGTTAACCTTTTTTCAGGGGCGATCGGTGTTGAAAATTGAAATACATACGCGAACATATTCATGAAGTTACCGGTATATGTGGTCACCCGCACCGAAGTTATCGTGTGACCGTGTTGATCAACGCACACCTGGCGATCAATTTGCTTTAGTTTCAAACTTGTTTCGCTAATATTTTGTATGTTTTTTTAGTTATTAAAATATTGAAAACAAGGTGAGTTTTTTTTAACCCCCACTTTCTGGTATTAAGCTATCATATTTTTTAAATTTGAGAATCCTGTTATTCCACTTCGATCAAACTATGTTGTTTTAGTCGGGTTTAACGCTGGCTTCAGAGTTTGATTTGAGCGTTTCTCAGGAAACAACACTGTCAACTGCCACTTAACAGTCGTTGTAGTAGAACTCTTTTGGCATAACACACGGTAGAACGAAAATCTAAATATACTTAAAATAGAGTCTGACAACTCTGCAAAGAGGTTAGTCTGTAACCATTGCCTAATCCACCGAGTGAAATAAAGACTAAACTTACATTGTGACAACTGAATAGATAGTCCACTACCTAGTAGTTTAGTACATACATGGACTAAAATAACAAAGATGTAGTTCACTTCATTCCAAAAGTTAATTGGTCCAGACTCCAGCCTAATTTACGCCAGGCGTAAGCCCAGTCCAAACTCAACCGGCCCACCTTTAAATTTAAAGAAAAAGAGTGAAAATGCAAACATGTAAAACAATAAGGGTATAAGTGAAACTTTAATTTTTCTGATTAGGGTTTCTCACCAGGTTTGCATATAAAAGCGATCTCGCTCTATTTTGTCTGCCTTCATAAACTCACAGCTAAAAAGATCGCCGTACCAAAACCCTAGACGGTGTCTTAATTCCTTCATCAATTTCATACATTTTGATGTGCGATTATCATCTAAATTTGCGGTTAATTACAGGATTAATCAGCAGCAGGAGAAATGACGACCGTACCAGGGCAGCTGATCTGGGAGATCATGAAGAAGAACAACTCGTTTCTCGTGAAGGAGTTTGGAAATGGAACTCAGAGCGTTCAGTTCAGTAAAGAGCCTAATAATCTTTACAATCTTAACTCCTACAAGCACTCTGGTAATTGTTAATTGCGTTTTTTCTATTACGGGTTTGATTAGTTGGTTACTACTGTAGCGTGTTTGGTTAGATTGTGGTTTGTTAGCTTTGATAAATTCTAGATTAAAGATTGTGGCCTTTAGAATAGGGGGTAAACAAGCCCAGAGGGCTCGAGAGCTACTCGTTATCGTCTCAGTTAAAAGATCTAACGAGCCGAGCTTTAACGAGCTCGAGCCTGAAATAGAGCTCGTTTAGTTATTGAAATGCTGTCTTTTAACTAGCATGCAAATATTCTGCAACTTTTTAACGAGCTCGAGCCTGAAATAGAGCTCGAGCGTGAAAAACTAAGCTCGCCCTCTCAACATTTTTTTATATATAATATAATAATAATGACGGTAACACTGGCGAGCCGAGCTTTGGCTTGTTTAAGTGATATTGAAGCGCGATCGAGCTGAGCTTTTAGCTCGTTTGAGGTTGTTTTCCATATAGCTCGAGCCAAGTCGAGCCGATCTTGAGCTATGGGTTTTACTCGCGTGCTGGGCTTGAGCTCAAATAAGTAGGCTCGAATTGAGCCGGGCTCGGGCTCAAATAAGTAGTTTCAAACCAAGCCGAGCTTGAGCTTCATAAAAATATGAGGAGCTGAGCTCGAGCTTCATAAAAACATGACGAGCTGAGCTCGAGCTTCATAAAAACATGACGAGCCGAGCTCGAGCCCAGTCGACCTCGCCAGCTCAGGCTCGGCCAGGCTTGTTTACACCCTTACTTTAGAAGTTGTTTTGAGATTGTAACTAGGAAGTATTTTGTTGCTGTTGATTGTAAATTGTGTTTTTATAGGGAGAATATTACAGTGGCTTTCTGAAGATAGGTTTCGTTCTGTAATTTTAAGAAAATGTTAATGTCTAATGTGTACGATTTTTCTGGTTGAGGAGAGCGATAGGGCCTAAAACTGGCACGTACCACCAAGTTTAAAATCACACCGTTTTTTGTATGCGATGCTCAAATTAGTACAATATTTTATGAATGTTAATAGGCTTCTAGCATTGATTAGACACAAATAAGTTCTGTATATGTGTTGGTACACAAATTATTTACATGTGCAACCTTAAAAGCATGTTGTACATTATTCTGCTGCATAACGATGAGGCACGTACAAGAAATGCGCCTCAGGTGTGGTTACTGTATACGCGTGTCTAATGTAGTGCCTTGGTGTCTTTTCCAGTAATGGAGGGGAGTGAGATCAATGGATCAGCAAATTTGATGTTGTGCTAGTATGTATCCTTTTGTTTTAATAATGTTATTTTTGGCTTTGATTGTTTCCAAGTGAAACAAGGCTTTCAACTGAGGGGTGCTTTTTTGATATGACTAGATTTGTTGCTTGTTGGTGAAGATATTGATTTTGTATGATTTTTATTTTATAAAGTTACCCCTGTTGTCAAGACTCACACAGGCGCACGCCCAGGCCCTCTTTTTCAGACCCAGCCCAGCCTTCTTGCTTTGCTTATAAAGTCCCAATTTCAGGCTCTCAGTCGCATTTTCAGGCCAAGTTCCAACAAAGTTTCGGTCAAAAATCGTTTGAACAGGTTTAAATAGGTCTGAAACAATTATAACAAACTTAAACAAGCCTGGAAACAACCTAAAACAACTAAAACTATCCCTAAAGAAGCCTAAAACATGTCTAAAATACCTAATAACTATGTTTTATACTAAACGATTCGCCTAAAAAAGCCCTCGCTTTTTAAGCGCCTTGCGTTGAAGCCCAAGGCTCACCCTTTAAGCCATTAGTGTGCCTTGCGTCTTTGACAACTATGAAAGATACAGTTATTTTTGTTATTTGTTGATGTGATGCTATACAGCTATAGAAAAGTTTGGAAGCCTTGAACTGTGATTTATATTTGAGGGGTTATTGCTGTCTGTTGAAGATGTTCCGCCAATGTATGTTTAATAATTTGGCTCTTTCTGTTAGCTACTAAATATGTTATCAATGTGCTGGTGCATCTTTAATCATTTTTGGTGTGTTTGTTTTTATTTGCATACATATCTTCAATCGTTTGATGCTTGTTCTATGTTGATTCTGGTTATTAGGGTAAATTGTTAAAAATCATGTTACATTGTTGTAATCTTATTGCAGGACTGGCAAACAAGAAGACCGTTACCATTCAGCCAGCTGGAAAGGAACAAGCTGTTTTGCTTGCAACAACCAAGACCAAGAAGCAGGCCAAACCCGCAAGTTTGCTCCACAAGTCAATTTTGAAAAAGGAGTTCAACCGCATGGCTAAGGCGGTCGTAAATCAGGTAACCGCTTGAGAGAAACTATATTCAATGGCTATTGAAATGCTGTCTTTTAACTAGCATTACAACTAAAAAGTTACAGAATATTTGCATGTGTGTTAATTCATCTCGAGTTACATTGCAGGTTGCCAAAAACTACTACAGGCCAGATTTGAAGAAAGCAGCTCTTGCAAGATTGAGTGCTGTTAACAGGAGTCTCAAGGTTTCAAAGTCTGGTGTCAAGAAGAAGAACAGACAGGCCTCAAGGGTTTATGGCAGGAAATGAAAAGGAGAATGTACGTCTGTGAAACGTGTTCTTTTTTCATAAAATTTTCCGAGTTTTTATGTCTAGACTACTTAAAACCGAGTTTATCATCTTATCGTGTCGGTCTTTGTTTGAAGTTCTGGGAGTTAAAGATAGTTTTTTTGTTACATTATTTGCAGAATTTTTGAAGAATATTTTTTTATTATTTTTGCTTAATTTTGAGTTTAATAGTAATAGTAATAGTTATTATGTGGTTTTCTCAAGTATACAAACCTATGGTTGAATTATTTTATAACAAGTTTAGGTTCTAATGATGCCTGTTTTAACACTTATGAAGTCAACATTTTTTTTTAAAATACATAGGTTAATATCACCTAAACCCCCTACACCATCACGTTTCACTTGTGTACATGTACGACTGAGCCACCAACACCGGCTTGTGCCGTAATCTACACCAATTCCACTACCAGTTGCAGCCGCACCCTTGTGATCGCCACCATCTTATAAAAACCCTTGACGATATTGTTACAAAATCCAATCTTTGTTTCGCTAGTGGTAAAAGTTGTCTAACCTTAATTTTACTCGAATCAACATATTTAATCGAACGGTCTAAGGATTTCACTTCCAAATGATTATCATTCTTCTTCTTTAATAGAACAGTCTAAGATTTCACTTTCAAACGATTATTATTCTTCAGAAGATTCGACATCGTTCACCGAGCTCCTTTCATGGCTTAAAGATGACACCCTATATGGTTTTTTTAGTTTCTTAGCTAAATGATGATACTTATAGATTCTTGAAACCTATCTTCGGGGAAAACAATTTCCGATGTGTTAGCGTACTGTCACGGGGTTACGCGTGGTGTCCCCAAATCCCCGGGGACAAGCCAATCCATCGTGCCTCTTTATGTGGGTCACTGGTTTCGTCCTGCCTTGACTCATCAGGAGAGCGGTACCAGCTCTTGACCAGTGGTGCGTTCGTCGTAGATACGACTAGGCATGTACACCTCTTCATTTACACTAACTTCGTCCCCCAATAAAGTCCTGGACTAGCCAGTAACCCAAGCATTCAAGCACAACCCATAGCATTGTGACCTTCAAATATTTGGCCTGTGACAGTACGCCCATAATTATAGATACGCTCAGAATTACATAGATATTAGTACAAGAACTGTTTTGTAAATAAGGACTAACTAAAAATTGTAATTGAATCAGAATAGCAAATAAGGACTAACCAACTTAACTAAAAATTGTAATTGAATCAGAATAGCAATGGTATATTGAATTGAACATTGAAAAACAAGAAATATGGGAACTAGTGTAGCCCCTTGATTTATTTTGATCTTAAAGCCCTAACTAGATCAATGTTTTACGAGCTTGTTATGAGCAATAGCTTCGCTAGGTTATGTTTAGTTTATTTATTTATTTGTTTATTTTTTTAATTCAAATAGATAAAAATAGCATACAAACCACATGAAATTACGAGACAAAGATTGAAAAAGACCTTATACAAAATTTAAACTATACAACGTACAAGATCAAGTTTAAAGACAAAAAGTTTACGGCTCTTAATATTATTGTTAATCCTGTATAATCATGATAAAAGTAATACAAACAATACATTGACCAATGATTTAAACGACTATGAAAGTTAACTCATTCACCAATTGTCTTAAATTTTTAATTAGATGCGAAATATAATAAAGTTGAAAAACAAAATTTAAAAACCTTTTTAAAATTTTTAGCGATTTTCAAGATGTTCTTCGGTTAACCGGTCAGATGAACGAATCCAATCTTGACAACAATTGTTTTAGTATTTAAAGAGCTCTTAAATGACTCAATTACTCTATCTGGGGAAAAACGGGATTTTTTCTTCCACCAATCCAATCCAATACAATACAATACAAAGTAGACGTTGACATTTTGCTTTGAATTACTTATTCTGTGGGATTTGGTTCCCTTTTTCTCTTTTCATTTTTTAACATCAAACTAGCCTACTAAATACTCTTATACATGTACTTTCTAGGTTTTAAATCATCAATCTTTAGGTGGTTCTGTTTTCTTGATCTCTTAATTACAGAAACAAATTTAGTATAAATGGTGCACAAAGAACCCATATTCACAGGCTTGCATTAAGATCACTCCAATTGATTTTCAGCAATGTTTTGTTGCAAAATTTTATTTTTCGCTTTACGCCTTAAAAAGGTTAGCATATATGTATAGGGGTAGAAGTAAAGATATAACTAACACGATATATGTGTTTGCTATTATTTGCATACATATCTTTAAATTATGTGTCTGTAAATATATTTCGCTTTAGGCCTCTGAAAAGGTTAGCATAGGCGTATAGGAGTAGAAGTAAAGATAGAAGTAACAAGATATATGTTTGTACTATTATTTGCCTACATATCTTTTAAATTATGTGTATGTTAACTGAGTTCTTTTTCATAAAATTTTCAGAATTTTATGTCTTTGACTCTTTAAACTGAATTCATCATCATATCACTTTTAGTGTAATCGGGATTGACTTGGACCAAAATAAATTGTAATACACATCAAGTAAGTTAGGAGGTGCAGGAGTGCACGCTTGTTTGAGTTGTTACTTGTTATAGTCCTAAGTGTACGGGTGATGTTGGGAATAATTCGTAAATGCTTGGATAACTCTGAAGTCGTGTAATCACTATCAGATCAAACAATTGGAGTGGCTACCTATCTTTGATCGGATAAAATCAGAAAAATTCTAGATTTTTGTATGGCAATTTTTTATTGTGAGATTTTGGGGATTCGTTTCTGAAAATCAAAATTCGTCCAGGGTTTTTTCTAAAAAAATTGGGAGCGTATTTTCAGTTTTTCACAACTGCTTGCAGTTTCAATTTTGAACAAAAACACCTTTAGTCCCTTAAGTTTTCAAAAGTGCATATTTAGCCCGAAATTAAATTTATGATGCATTTTTGATAAAGAACAAAAACAGCTCGACCCCAGCAAGGGGCTCTGCCCCTTGGACCCTGCTCCCAGGGGCGCTGCCCCCTTGGATCCCCTGTTAGTCCCGATGATATTCAAATAAGCGTGCACTCTTATTTGAACGTCACACGCAATCTCAAATTACACTAAAATATCCAACATACCTCCCCTATTTTAGTGTAATCAAGAATTACCTAACTTGTTCACAGCAATCAAACAAACTAATGCATAAATGAAATGTCGTGACGATTGAATTTCATATTAGTATATTACACATTCCAAATATTCGAATTTAAGGGTGTCTCTAAGGATTGAACCCTTAATATCCATATTGAATACATGAAGATAATATACACATACATAGATCTAACTTGACACTATCTTTTACTAGCCTATGTCCCTATCCTTCATAAGCATATCAAAGCCAAGTCCAAGCTTCTTGAAGCAGCTAAACTTCATGCTCATATAGGTAGCTCTTTTACTCTTGCACCTGCAAATGCAATTTTCAAAAGAGCTATTAAGAAGATATACCTCAACCTTACTTAACTTGCAGATCTAAACACATACCTTTGGGATAATTTTAATGTACACTCTAGATGTTAAGCTTTCCACATTGAATTCTGCACCTAACGTCATATTAGGTGGGAATTGGGTATCTTAACATGAGAGTTTTCAGATGGACTTTAACCCTAATCCCACAGCTGATCCTTTCACGAGATCTCTAGTTAACCCTTTGGTTAAGTGATCAGCTAAGTTATGTTGAGTTCTCACATACTCAACCGAAATCGCACCATGCATGATGAGCTCACGAACCATGCTATGTCTCACACCTAAGTGTCTTGTCTTGCCATTATACACTTGACTATAAGCCTTAGCCAGTGTAGCTTCACTATCACACCTTATAGAAATGGGAGCCATTGGTTTTGGCCACAACGGAATCTCATAAATCAAGTTTCTTAGCCACTCAGCTTCTTTGCTAGCTGCGGCTAATGCTACAAACTCAGACTCCATTGTTGAATCAGTTATGCAATTCTGCTTCTTTGAAGCCCAAGAAATGGCACCTCCCCCAAGTAGGAATACCCAACCACTTGTGAAAAAATGATCTTCCTTATTGTTTATCCAACTTGCATCTGAATATCCTTCAATCACCGAAGGAAATCCAATGTAAGTTAGACCATAATCCATGGTTCCTTTCAAGTATTTGAATACTCGACCTAGTGCTTGCCAGTGATGAGTACTAGGATTGCTAGTAAACCTACTAAGTTTTCCAACAGCATACGCTATATCTGGTCTGGTGCAGATCATAGTGTACATAAGTGATCCAATCGCTCTTGAGTACTCAAGTGGAGATACTGCAATGCCTTTATTAGGTAATAGCTTCAGACTAGGATCAACAGGAGTACTTGCGGGAGAACAATCCTTGAAATTGAACTTGTTCAAGATCTTCTCAATATAGTGTGATTGAGATATTGAAATGCCGATGTTCTCACGTTTGATTTTAATACCTAAAATCAACTCAGCATCTTGGTTAGTGCCAAAAATCAACATATCATCTACATACAAACAGATGAAGACTCCGTTTCCAGAAGCATCAAACTTGCTATAAAACACATTTATCTGCTTGGTTTAAAGCAAAACCATTAGACAATACAATCTCATCAAACTTTTGATGCCACTGTTTGGGTGCTTGCTTCAAACCATAAAGAGATTTAATTAGTTTACACACCTTGTTTTCACTTCCAGGCATAACAAACCCTTCCTAATTCACCATTTAGAAATGCAGTTTTCACATCCATTTGGTGAATTACAAGATTATGTATAGCAGCAAGTGCTAATAATAATCTAATGGTGGATATCCTTGCTACAGGAGCATATGTATCAAAGAAGTCAATACCCTCCTTTTGTCTAAACCCTTGGATTACTAATCTGGCTTTGAACTTATCAATAGTACCATCCACCTTCATCTTCCTCTTGAAGATCCATTTACTTCCCAATGGTTTACAACCAGGAGGTAAATCTACCAATTTCCAAGTGTTATTTTGCAAAATAGAGTCCATTTCATCTTGGATGTCTTCTTTCCAGCTCGACCCCAGCCAGGAGCTCTGCCCCTTGGACCCTGCTCCCAGGGGCGCTGCCCCCTTGGATCCCCCGTTAGTCCCGATGAAATTCAAATAAGCGTGCACTCTTATTTGAACGTCACACGCAATCTCAAATTATACTAAAATATCCAACAGGTGACGCATCTAAGGGGTTCCAAGGGTGGTCAGAGTCGATTCGTCCATTAGAAAAAATAATTTTGGTCACGTTACTGGTCATACGAATTCACTATCAAATCATATACACAATTCTTGTTCTCAGATCTGAGTTGTATTTGACTGGATTTTCCTGGTGAACCACCAAAATTATTCGATTTGAAAGTGATTACACGCTTCTCAAATCCTCCTTTGCCATCTATCTTCAAATATATCTAAATTAACCGGATGAACCCACACCACTTTTGTTGGAACAAGCACCATATCACTAGACAGCATTAGCATACGAGTTAGAGGACATGTGTAACACATTTTTTTAACAGCCAAGAAAAGATATCATTCATCACAAAACAAAACTCCATCTAGCAGGTGCTACAAGGAGCCAAACAGTACATCAGGATTAAAAAATTAAACATGTGCAACACATACAAAAATACAAAAAAAGGTAACAGAAACTAGAATTACTTTTTGAGGAAGGAAAAAACTCAAAACAACTGAATTTTACACATGTCGGGAAAAACTCAAAAAGGTATGCTGCCACTGGTGTGGGTTCCGGTGGGTACTAAAGAGAATTGCAGATGTGACATTGGGTGGTGATGTGTTACACCCGGTCCACCCTTATGGACTGGATGTGTATGTGGGATTGTTATTCTGTTAAGTTTGATCATAATGTGGCTTTGAATTTGGCTATTCAATGTTCTAGGCTTGAAACGAACTATAGAATTGAAATTCTCATATCGCGTATTTTTTTAATTTCATTGTTATCAACCAACCTTTATCCAGACTAATAAATTAAGGAAAATGGACTCATTACGAGTAGAATGAGTTTGGGCCAAAATGAAGTTAAGTTGAAATGAGTGATGTTTAAAAAAAGTACCAAAATAGGTTACATGCTATATTCTTTTATAGTGGTTAGTGACGACAGTGGCAGCTGCGGGGATGATGAAGGTGGAGGTGGAGTAGCGGTTCTGGGTGCCTCAATGTGCTGGTGGTGGAGTGGTGGTGATGGTGCTAGTGACAACGTATAGGTGGTGGAGACACACAATAGTCATAAGTGACGCTATAGCCCATTTGGTCTTTATTAAGTTAACCTGTTTTATAATATTTGCTTATTTGACTCGTTAAATCGTTTGAATGGGATCCAAATTAACAAATTTACTATTTTTTGTAAAGCAAATAAACTCACATACAATTTACTTTTTTACAAATCAAATTATTCAACTCACATACTATTTACTTTTGTACAAATCAAATTATTCTTTGAAAATATAATCGCCTGATAAACCAAAATTGAGTGTGGATGTTAACTTACATGTTGATATTATAGTTATTCCTATTCATTGTGATGTGGGTACCATATTGAATTTTAAAATTTGACAAAGTTGTCATTTCTTATTAAATATAACCATGGTTAATGGCCACTTTCAAACAACAATGAGTGAATGCGTATGTATGTTGAGAATACACAATGAGTAAAATAATCCATATCAGATCTTAATGATGATTTCCTAATTAAAGTCTTAATTAGAGAAGAAAAACTATCATTATATAGCCAGATAAAATGATTGAAATCTGGACGAAGAGAAAAAAAGTTTTGAAACTTGATTGATGGAAAAAAAAAAAGAAAAAAAGGCTTGACATGGGAAAATTAGAAGAAGAAAACTGTGGATTACGGTTAAAAAAAAGTGTAACACATGTTACACATAAAAAGTTGTAACATATGTTACACATAAAAAAGTTGTAATATATGTTACATTTAATCTAAATATTAATAAAAGACTTCATATAATGTCACATAACATTCTCTCATCAGATTCACTAATCATACTATTAATTAATATCTGTATTTATTATAACTAAAAAAGAGATAAATACTCTATAATTTTCAAAATGTACGATTTTAATACTTCTTGAAGGATAAGCATACAATTTGATTTAGTTTACCTCTTTTACAT
Organism: Scalesia atractyloides; assembly: GCA_947069175.1. Lineage (NCBI taxonomy): Eukaryota > Viridiplantae > Streptophyta > Magnoliopsida > Asterales > Asteraceae > Scalesia > Scalesia atractyloides. Next base: position 7,178,791 of record CAMTDV010000011.1, read on the forward strand.
TGTTTTGCATATACGAAATATAAATATAAATATTTATATTTACATTGTCTCATCCCCCAGTAAATTTAATTATCATATAAATCTATGTTTTGTGTATACTGAATTATTATTACTATAGTAATAAATAAATATATATTATTGCTAAATATGGTTAGTAAAGCTCGTAGAAGTAACGAATATATACTTTTTATAATTATTATTAAATATGTTTTAATTTAGGGTTGTGGTTTAAAATCAATAATAATTAATTTTTTTTTAATATTTTAAAAGATATTTACATTGCTTCTTATGTTTAAGTTATTTCTTATCATTTTAAAAGATATTTACATTGCTCCTTTGTTTAGATAAGCTAATGGGATATGTTTGATTTGTTTTAGTTATTAACACTAACATACATATAATTCAAATTAATAACAACTAAGCCCCCTAAGTGATGCGGTAGAAATTTGGTTTCGATTGGTATCAATTTTGCTTCATATGATACCGTTATGGTAAGGGCAAAGCGGCAGTATGCAAAAAAAAAAGGAAATAAAGTTGTTTAACTTAGAGTATAAAAATTTTGTAGTGATTTAAAAAAAGTTTAAACATTACTATTTATTACAAAAAACAAAAACATGATATTAAAGTAAAAGCATTATTAATATTTGTGCACAAGTTAATATTTAAGATTTAGCAGTTTTAGTAGATTCCTAATTTGTAGCTCTCCATATCAAATAATTCATGTTGTGTGTAACTTTTAACTTATATCACACCCTGGATTTTCAACCCAAATCCAAACATCGGTGGGCCCGGGTGGAGAGTATCGTGACGTCAGTTGACAATCATCATAGTCAATTAAACATGGCACAGCGGAAGTCTTGGAGTAAAATTACTATTACAAACGAATGTTCAAAAAATACAAAATAATATACAGGCTCGTAATAGAAGATCCACAGGCGAATCATAAATTGTACATGGAAAGAATATAAAACAAACTTTAGCAGATTTAGGATTTGCAGGATCCTCTATCACTACTAAGCACCTCCGGCCTATTTTCGTATTGTACCTACAGTTTAGTCTTTTGAAAATACGTCAGCTTTCGTTGGTAAATACACCCAACTGACTCATTTTGAAAACATTTCAAAAATCTTTTAAGTGCGTATCAGCACAAAATCTTTTTATAACTTGGGTTAATTGACCGTCCAATCTTGTTAACAGATTTACATGTTTGTTCATACATACGGGGCCCGGTACGGAGACCGAGACACAATTAACGTATACACCACTTTGGACTCACGAAGGAATCAATTCCTCCCAACCTTGTGGGAATGCATAATTGAGCATCTATCGCGTGTATGCCTACACCCGAGCTAATGTCGTGGCCATTTCTATTGTAATGAGCCGGGGGATATCCAGGACACGGTAGTTAACCCCTGATGTTTAAATTATCAAACAAAACTGATTAAAACAGAATATGCGGATTTACTATCCCCGAACCAGCGTTCGATTGATCCCATTTCCGACCAAGCGGTAATAATTTACCGTAACCCAAGCCCGTATAGGGAAATAAGTCGAGAGTATTTACCTGAGCTAGTCTTCTTTAATTTTTAATAACTCAGCCGTACACAAAAAGGACTAAGTGTATATAGCATTTACCGGCAAGTCTCTAGTCTGGATTATAGCATAAACTAACCAATTAAATACTAATGGTCTTATTTAAGTCATAGACTTAGACCGACTTGCGTACTTGATCAAAACGTATGATGCTAGATTAAACGATGATTGGCTAGAATGTAGTTTAATCCCAACAAGTACCTTGACTTGTTTAATATGGGTAAACTATTAACATTCTGGATTTTGAGACTTAAATGACAAGGTTAAACCCGTTTCAGTTAATTTCCGTAAAATAGTTACATATACGTAACTGTGCGCATATTAGCGATATCAGGTAACCGGATAAGTCATGGACAAGTTCTATATGTCATTATACCTTAAATAAGTTAAAATATCAGTAGGATATTAACTTATATGCCCGTTAAGGTTTTAAAACGAAATTATGCCTCATAAGGGCATTTTTGTAATTTTATACCGTATAAAAGGAACTTGAATATAATTTAATGTTATAGTTATAAGTATTCTGGAAAAATACCTTATTTATGATATAATATTAGTAGGATATCAATTATATGTGTAAATTATCTTTTATGACCAACTATGCACCGAATTGGCATTTTGGTCATTTTACACATAGTTTATAAATTATTTGGGATTCTGAGTTTATAACATGTACCTACTGTAAATATGTTTAAAATAAGTTTTAAAATCAGTAGGTATTAAGTCTTGGTCAATAATATGGTTTAAAACCATACTATGTGCCTAAATGGCGCTTATGTCGTAAAAAGGCGTCCCTATGCGGTTTTCACGAAAATTGATGTTAAGTTCAGATTAAAATGTCTTAGATATGTTATTTAATATAACGTATCAGTAGGTAAAAGATTTACCTTGAAAATATTTGATTAAAACTAGTTTATGAGCCACAAGGGCTAAAATCGCCATTTATCTACATAGTTTAAGGACTTGCTTGAAAACTTAGTTTATAACTTGGTTTAATATCCAAAATAATCCTAATTATAATATTTCATCAGTAGGAAACTCATTTTCAAGTTCGTTACCAATTAAAACCTTGTTTATGCAAAAAGGACATTTTGGTCAAAAATGGCATAATTATGGAACTTGCGCATAAACTTGGGTTCTGATTATGATCATGTAATATAACCTCAGAGTGTTATGATACATTATATTATGATCATAATGCAACTTTAGATCAGTAGGTAACTAATCTAAATCGGGTCAGAATCGAAAGTCAAAGCAGAAGTCAAACTTCGCGACTTTCGATTGCGAACCGACCCTAGAACTGAAATTGACGAGCCGAACATGTTCTCACATGTTCTAGTAATTATTACCAACTTGTTTAAGTGTCAAAACAGGTTTCATAACATTTATAAGATCAATTTATGATTTTTCCAAAAAATGGTATGTTTGACTTTTTAATATAATAGCTTTGACCCGTCAATTGGTCTAGCAAACGTGATCTTCAGGAGGTGCCCTTTATAGGGATTAACACCTACCTTATTACGATCACTTAGCCATGTTCATTTCAAACAATGGCTGGACCATAATGGTCTTCACCGAAAGTCAAAACGTTTTCTGAAAAAAGCATGACTTTTGGCTATAAAAGCTTATAAACGAAAATGCACAAGGAAGGAACACTTACCAGTGATTCCTAGGGTGCAAAAGAACTATGTTTTATGCTCCTTTTAGCTAGGAACTTCCAGAGGAGGAAGAAGAGTGAATAAATGAGAAGGTGCAAGTTGGAATGGTGAACTTTAGCACTTATTTATAGTTGGAGAGCTCAAAGAAGGTGAAGCCAGGTGTTTAGGGGTGTAAGAGGAAGCTTACAAGTGTCCCAAAACGTGGCATAGCAGTTTGGGAAGCCATGGTTTCGGTTTTAATGGTTTTGAAGTTTTGTTTGGGAGCCAAGCAAAACTTTCTACAGCAAATGTTCTCTGGCGGGCTGCGAGAGGCACAAGCCTTGCCTCTCGCACCCCGCGAGCGCCTCTTAATCAGTTTCAGAATTTGACACTTTAGCCCCTTAACTTCATAAAGCTTCTAAAACCCTTTTTAAACACTTTTTTTTGGCATTTTTAGCCATCCGTAGCCAATACTTGGCATACCCGGGATTATGCCCGGTCATTGTCGAGCTTTCGGTTTGTTAAAAGGTCACTTAGAGGTATAAATTAACATGTTGACACTTTTAATCCCTCCATCATCCAACTTTCACATATTTACAATTTTGAACCCTCTCGTCCAACAAATGGCACGTATGAGTGTCAGGAATTTGTAAAGGATCACTCAGAGGCTTATTATAAGCATGTTGACTCCGATGTCACTCAGAGGTTGGGCATGTTGACATATCAGTCACTCAGAGGCCAAGTTTTAAGCATGTTGACATATCAGTCACTCAGAGGCTAATGATTAAGCATGTTGACATATCAGTCATTCAGAGGCTTGTTATTTATGAATGTTGACATCGGACCGTCACTCAGAGGCTCAGATTGAGCATGTTAACGCCTTTAGTCCTTATTGGTCTTTAACAGACTATATGTAAAATACAACACGTGTCACTATACTATTAGACACGATTTTACAGGGTGTTACAACTTATGTATATAGTTATAATTAGCAATAATTATTATATGTTGGCCTCTTAAATTATGTAAATTTAATTTAAAATTATTTTGTTTTTCTTAAGATTTCAAGAAAATGAATTTGACATTTTCCTGGTATTGATGGCAATCAGAAATTGTTGTATTGTATGTATCATCTTTTACTTACGTGTAATATTTTCTTTATCTAATTTCACATGTTATTCTCACCGTCAACATCATAAATTTTATCTATATTTGATTAATATATTTTCTTTAATGTTTAATAACTAATATATAGATATCAGTTATCTTTATATTTATTTTTATCTAATCTAATCTTCTAAAAAATAATAAATAACTTCAACTAATGCCACATGACATTTTCTTTTTCAAATTTTTAATAATATCTAGATCTAATATCAAATAAATTATTAATATGTCTTGAATTAATATGAAAAGAATTTATTTTTCACAAATATTAAATTAATCAAAGAATGATAAATAAATTGAAATCATTATGCAGATAATAAATTAGTATTTAACTATTAGCTAGAGTTTATTCTATTAATATATAGTAGTTTATTCAAGTTTTACAAAAATAAAATTTTTAACTTTTTTGTACTTTATGGTGTTGTACATCATATATAAGTTTTTTTTTTTCTTTTTTCATTTCTAACCGAAAATTTTTCTTCTTTTGCAATTTAAACCCTTTGTTTTTTATTTTTAACCCCAAGATTTTTATCTCTTGCAATTACCCTAACTCTTTTTTATTTTCGAATTTGGTCCATCATACTTTTCATCTTTCCCAAGTTTTTCGTTTCATTCTAAATTTTGTGAGTTAACACGTCGCAGCGTGTGGGGTTCAACAATTTTTTGTATATTTTTTCTCGTTTGACTGGCCCGTCACAACACATCTATTTTTCTCCGTTTCACAAGTTCGTCGCAATGTGCAGCTCCTGGATTGTCTTAGTTATTTTTTCTATATTTTACGTTTCAGTTTAATTTCTATGCAACAAGCGTGAGTGATTAAAGATATTACGTCTGCTTTTCGCTCGACGTTATTTTTTTCCGGTTTTATTTATTTTGTTTTTACGAGTTTTTTCGATGTTGGTGGTTGTTGACGGTGTTATAGCATTGGTACTATTTCACACAGTTTTACAATAACTGCTGCAACGTAGGTGCTGAATACTAGTATAAAATAAAATAAAATTTAGGGTTGTTTGATTGCACACCTCTTATCCACATTGGCTGACTTGTGTGGATCATTGAGTTACATGCTAGATTTGAAGATGCCTTGAAAGTGGTGAAATTCATATATACGTGCATGCTAATCTTCCCTATGGAAGAATTATCTAGAAGGGGAGTTATAATCAGTGATAGACTGTGTTCTTTGTGGTGAAAAAAATGGAATCTATAGACCATCTTTTGTTCTTATTTCAACTAGCAAATTTGGTTTGGACACAAGTTAGGATTTGATGCAAAACTTCACCAATAAGGGTCATTCGATCTCAATCAAAGATCGGTTTAATTTCTAAGCTGGCTGTAGGTGTCGGTTTTTCATCAAAGGTTACTTTTCATTTGTTTTCCTAACCACTTGCTGGTTCCTATGGCGAACAAGGAACAAAAGAGTGTTAAGAACAAATCTGTTTCTTATCTCCAAAATAATTGAACACCAAGGTGGACAATTTCGTATGGATTAAAAATACTACCAAGATTCAGAGTTTAGTAAGGTCGCATTGATGTTCTTTTAATATTCAGATGTAACCCCATATAAGGGGTCTTCGTACTCTTGTTCTAGTTTCTTGCTATTTTTTATTGATGTAAATATACACTGGAAAAAAAAAAGAACAACCATCTTTTTTGTCATCGTTATATTAGAGTGTTATTTGACGAATGACACATTTAGAGACATTTTCTTTATTGGCATCAATCATGTATAATTCTTAGGATGTTTAAGTATATTTCATCGGGTTAGATTGGATCATCAAATTAATCAAAATTGACCCAAACTTTAATAATAATAATAATAATAGTATGCTCTTGAAGATTAAAGAAAACTTAAAAAAACACACCCATAATGATAATAACATAAATTTTATTAAATCATTTTCTTTTAGAATTATCATGTAGTTAGTTAATAACATGTATATATTACCAATTGAATGTTGAAAAATACATCTTTTATTGAACAACAATTCTTTACATATGAATACCACCATACCACTAAAAGGTCAAACAATGTATCACTGTACCATTATATCATTGGTGAATACTAAGATATATAACTCACCATTATATTTTAGCATAGCACAAAATTTCTTTATTGAGTAGATAAAATATTTTGTCAAGATTACATACAATCATATTAATGTGATGTCCAATCTCTATTATGAGCTTTTATGGGGTTCTACTGTTGGATAAGATAAAGGGTAGCATACTCTAGCGGGTGGTTGGACATATACAAACAAAGAAAGCCTAAAAGAAAGAAAACCAAATGGAGAAACTAAACAGAGAAAACATCCAACCGAACAACTAAGAGATTAACTTATGAAATAAGTATATAATTAAAATGATGATAATAAAGACACTTTTAACGTGTCAATCAAAAGTCAAAAGTCTTTAAAAAACAATTTAAACGCATAAAATATTTTAGTTGGTTTTATTAAAATATTCAGATTTTAATATATTATTACATATTTATGAAGGGCATTTCATATATACTCCTATAAACTTGTAAAATATTATATATATATATATATATATATATATATATATATATGCGTGTGTGTGAAGATCAAATAGAAAGTTTATTTTTCTAAGAAAAATAGGAAGCAATAATAGAGTGACACGTGTCAAAAAAAACATAGAGAGTGGCATTTTAGTCAAACACAATTTAGTCTCATGAAACCCTAGATAAAAAAACCCAATTTTAAAACAAAACCCAGTACGATCTTTGTCTTTCACGATTCATCTTACTACCACCACCCCCACCCATCGTCACCACCAATATGGCTGGGCTGTTTATCTAGGGTCTGTTTATTAAGGGTATGCTTCAATTTTATATCTCTTTTTGCATATATAATTCGAAACTACTAGGAGAAGCAAATGTGAGTTTTATTGATCTAAGTGTATTGTGGTTTTAATGTCATGCTCATTTTCCCTTGTTTGTTACAGGTATGATGCCACCTTTGAATTTTGAAAATTTATTTTTTGTTTCTCATTGCGTTTTATTAGAATTATGAATGGATTCATTATTTTTACAATGGAATCATGCTTTTATTTTATTATGTTTTATTGCATACACCAGTATATTATATTGTAGACAAATCAATATTATATTACACACTCATCAATACTATATTGGATTTTTTTCATTGCGTTTTATGTTTATTTTCGTTTGATACATACTGAACTGTGTGTATTTTTAAAACAGAATAGAATTTTGTAAAATTTAAAAGACAACAAGACTAGTTCATTGCGTGTTTTAGTCCATTGCGTGTTATAATACAATGAAAAACACAACCCTTTTCTTGTTTTTAGTCTACTGTGTTTTAAAAAAAACCTCATTTTTTTGTTTTTAGTCAATTGCGTTTTAGAATTGCATTGATACGCCCATAATTGCATAGATGTTTTTAATTCATTGCATTTTGTCCATTGCGTTTTAGGAAAAACACATTTTTATGTGTTTTTAGTCCATTGCGTTTTAGATAAAACACATTTTTATGTGTTTTTAGTTCATTACGTTTTAGAAAAAAACATTTTTTTGGGGTTTTGATCCACTGCATTTTAAAAAAGACATTTTTTTTGTGTTTTTAGTACATTGCTTTTTACAAAGAACACTTTGTTTTGTGTTTTTGATCCATTGCGTTTTAGAAAAAAATACTTTCTTTTGTGTTTTTTGTTCATTGCGTTTTCAAAACAACATTTTCTTTTGTGTTTTTTGTTCATTACATTTTAGAAAAATCATTTTTTGTGTTGTTTGTCTATTGCGTTTTACGCATCTGGGTTATCGAAAACTTTTTTCCCAAAAGTATAGCAATATTGTGCTCTTTTTAAAGATAAAAAAACGATCATTTTTATGGTGCAATTTTTATAAAAAAATACTGTCGTATGAAAGAGTTATTAGCGTTTAAAAAACGGGGGAATTGGAGTAGAGAGAAACTATTGCTTCGGTTTGACTATAACGCCCCTACACAAACCCACACGCCTCCTCTTTTCCGTTCAGTTTCACTATTTTAATCTTAACACTTGATTACTAAAAATTGGACAAGATTACTTCATATCTTTTCTATCCAAATAAACTTCCTATTATATCCTAACCCATATATATATACACACACACATATGAGAAGGATCTGTTAGGAACCACCATTTATTATTAGAAACGTGAGAACCAATATGAACACAACCAAAATACCTAAAACAATAAAAAAATGAAAAAACACACAATTTTTTTAATATTTAAAAAAAATCACTAAATTTCGTCACTAAAAAACCAAAGAAAAAAATTATTAGACAATTGTCATAACAAAAAATTATCGTAACAATTATCCATGCACATATGCATATGTATAATTTCTTTGACAGATTCCGTAATACATTACCATTATTAGACAATTGCAGTTTCATTTACACTACCATCTATAATACACTATTTTTACATTAACAATATTAGAAATGCACATGTACATCTATAAGTATGAACATGATATAACGTGTTTTGATACACTACATTGAATACACCTTATCTTTTACCTATCATATCATCCATAATACACTACCATTACCTCCTACCATCCATAATACAATACCATTACCAATATTTCACTTTATTACATATATATCAACACCCTTTATACCATCCAAACAACATATTACATCATAAAGTGACAAACATAACCAAACCATCAGCCACTAGATATAACTAACAAAAAACATGTATATGGGTCTACTTCATCATTCTAAATCACAAACTTTTTTTACTAAAATATGTTATATCATGGTAATACATTGTCACACCCCGACCCGCAGCGGAAAAGGTGATCGGGGCATGATTGGGTTATCATCAAAGCTCATGACATTTATTAAGCGTTTCATATTCATTAATACAAATTAAATGGGATTTTACAATAAATGTTTCAACATGATCTAACTAACAATCTAAACTTCTTTGTTCTCTTCTAAGGCATATCCTATGTTTTCCTTGCTTCAACCTGTTCACCTGTATCATGTGTAAAAGGGTTTTTGGATCAACATAATGTTGGCGAGTGAATCCTATGGAAAACATTTGAACAATTTATTTAAATTGATTATGAAAAATGTGCACAACCAAACATGAGTAAAAATAGATGTAACTTAATCAACAATCATAAGATATTAAATGAAACACACATGAACAATAATGGAACATTTAGAGGCACGCGATGCTCAACTCGTCTCTCACGAGGAACTGAGGGGCCTAATGAATGAATTGCATGAACATGATAATACAAATGACACAACTACAAATAATATGAACTCAATGATACACACATGAATAATAATGGAACATTTAGAGGCACGCGATGCTCAACTCGTCTCTCACGAGGAACTGAGGGGCCTAATGAATGAGTTTCATATATTTTGACAAAAGGAAATAAGTAATCACAACAATATAAACAATCTAAGTTTAGGTCATGATGTGGTATGGCACAAGTTTAAATAAATAAGTTATTTATTTTTCATAACACATGACACACCCCAAAACGTGTAATTTAAAAGGGGGAGTTGTAAGATTCACTCACAGTGGGTGCGTTCGGTTGATGACGTTGAATGCACGCGAAGTGGTTTTAACCACGAGTGAGATTTAACCTAGATAAATCGCATTATGGTTTGGTAAGTAAACGGATTTTATTAATCTATTTTAGTAGGATTGTTGGGTGTATTTTTGTGAGTTTGAGGCTATTTTCTAACCTTAAAAATGTTATTTTTAAGTATTTTTAATTGATTTTTAATTAAAATAATTAAATAAAAATAATAAATTTTTTTTTTCTGACCGTTGACCTGACCGTTGACCGGTTCGAATGCGGAATATAAGTGCGCTGGGTGAGGCTCGAACCCGAGACCTCCCGTACGCGTGCACGCAGCTCTACCAACTGAGCTACGTGTCTAACCCGTTATATATCTGATTTTAATTATATATATATATTAATTAGTTTAAACCGAAAATCATTTTATTTTAAAAACAGTTTAAATCAATTTGGACGGTGCGCTCCACAGGTCTCGAACCCGGGACCTGTGGCTTAAACTAACACACAGTCCACCGCTGGACTGTGTGTTTAACATGTTATATAATTCGATTTTTATTATACTTAAATACAAATTAGTTATTTCCTTTTCTGCCTTATTAAAAAGAATAGTTAATTGTCCGAGTCGGTGCAGAAGACCGGACTCGAACTCGTGACCTGTGATATAATCAAACGCACAGTCCACCGCTGGACTGTGTGTCTAACTTGGTTATTATTCCGGTTATTAATATACTTAACATATACCAGTGGCGACTCCGGTTCAGTTTAACAAAAAAATGATTTTTATTAAGGCAGCGTGTGTGAAACCGGATTCGAACTCGTGACCTTTGCGTTATATCTGCACACAGTCCACCGCTGGACTGTGTGTCTAACCTGATTAATAAGTTGATTTTAATTATACTTATAATATACCGAATACATCGTCTTCTTCATCAAGGTATAACCAGAGAAAGACGACTGACTGGTTCAAGGTTTTTATCGGTTTATTAGTGTGTTTCAGTTCATTACGGTGAAATAAATGTGAAAAGAAAAAGAAATTGGGCGGAGAGGTATACCGACTGGACCCTCTGTTTTCCGGCAGAACTCCGGCGACAGTAATAAGCTCCGGCGTCAGGTGTCTTGCAGCAGCGAGTCCCCAGAAGGTTTGAATAAGGTATGGGTGACCTCGGTATAAGTTTAAAAGGTTTAGTAAGACTCAGAAATGGGGAAACCGGTTTTCCGGCGACGAACAGATTAATTCCGGCGAGTGGAATTACGCCGAGAAAAGGTGTGGTTTTGACGAAAAAGTTTGCGGTGGGTTGTGGGTGAATTTATAGGGAGAAACCGAGATGTATTTGGTCTGATTTTCGACTGTATTCGTAAGTTATAAAAACTCCGGCGGTTATGGTTTGGTCGCGGACTTCAAACATCGGTTATAACCGATGTCCTAATAATAGTTTACGTTATAACTGAAAACATCGTTAAAAGCTCGCGAGATTTCCGGGATTCCGACGACTGAACTGTTGGGCGCCGGTTTTGAATTCGTAACGTCACTTTATGAATTAAATGATTTCAATATTTACCAAACAGAACAAGTGGCGCAGTGGTTTGTGTGTGTGTGTTAAGACATGTTCCGGACCGGTAGTGACCCGGGTTCGAAACCCGGCAGGAACAACTTATTTTTATTTTGCGTTTTTTTAACAGTTTTTCAAAAACTAATTATATATTCCCGAATAATAATTGATTATGTATCGTTTAAAATTATTTTGGGCATTTAATTCGCAACGAAAATTTTGACTGACTGTTCGGTTGATAAACGGAGCGGGTTTGGTAAATCCGTTTTTGACGGATGTTACATACATAGTGATGCACATGTGCATTTTTAATATTGGTAATATAAAAGTAGTATATTACGGATGGTAGTGTAAATGAACGTGCATTTGTCTACTACTGGTAATATATTATGGAATTTGTCCAATAAATGATACATATACTCACGTGCATCGATAATTGTTACTCAAATTTTTTTTATAACAAAATATAGCGATTTTTTGTAAATATTAAAAACAATTAAAAATTTTGTGTGTTTTTTAGTTTTTAGGTGTTTTTGTGTTCATATTGGTTCTCACGGTTCTCGCAATAAAGGTGGTTCTCGCATGAACCCTACCCTATATATATGTGTGTGTGTGTAGTGTGTGTGTGTGTGTCTGTGAGATTCATTGGGGAACACTAAAAAAGTGGGGAACCGGGGAATACTCTTAACAATTTAATTTAACATGTTAAAAATTAATTAAAAAAATTCGATGCTTTTCTTTATATTGTAGAAGCATTTTTAATAAAAAATCAAAACTAAAATTATAAAAAAAACAGTTAAAAAAGGCTTAATTTTTTTTTGTTACAAATATAATTTTGTTATTGGAATAGTTTCTACCCATTTTTATAGGAAAAGCGCTGAATTTTTTTTAAAAAAAAATAATTTTTAACATGTTAAGTTAATTTTTAAGATATATTTTCTAAATATTTTTGAACATTTTTTATATTTTTTAGTTTTTTTATTTTTTTAGTTTTATTAAAAATATTTCCACATGTATTTATAAGGAAAAGCGTCGAAAAATTTAGAAAGAATTGATTTTTAACATGTTAAGTAGAATTTTTAAAAATGTTCCCTGGTTCCCCACATTTTTAGTGTTCCCCAATGAAGTCTCTTATATATATATATATATATATATATATGTGTGTCTGTGTGTGTGTGTGTATAGTGGAAGGTTCATTTGAGAATAAATTTAATATGAGATGAAAAAGAAGAAAGGACATAATTGTAAAACATTAAATAGTTTATAACTCCTCTCATTAATTATGTTATATCTCATTAATAAAGAAAAAACATTTTATCTTACACATTTCAAAATTTATCCTACATTTGTCTTACATTTATCGGAATTTACCATACACACATGTAAATTTACCCTACACATTTCAAAATTTATCCTACACATACTAAAATTTATGCTACACATGTCGAAAATTGTCCTACACCATAAATTATTTTTTCATGAAAGAGTATATGAATAAAAATGAGTTATAAGTTTAATTAATTAGCTAATTGATGACAATTATAGATTTACCTATATGCCCTTTTTCATACATTAAATGCACACATTAAATAAAGTAAATGGAGAATTTCTACTGGTTTAAAAGTTATTCTTTTTATTCTTACAATTCTCATTTGAACTCTCCATTATGTATATATATATATATATATATATATATGTGTGTGTGTGTGTGTGTGTGTTGTGTGTGTGTATATAGGATTAGGATCATTTGTGAACAACTTCTTGAAAATGAACTGAATGAACTAATCTTGACCATTGATTATTTTTTAGATTAAAAGGGTAAGATTGACATTAGCTCTCTCTTAATTGAAATCCCTTAATTTTCTCATCTATTAATTCTCTCTCTCATACATTTTTAATTATTTCTCCATTATTTTAAACTAGTGTAGAATCAGTTGCTAATAACGTATATGAAACTCCTAACGGAACTAGGTACTGTACACCAATTTTCCCTCCCGGATTCAAACCGTATATGAAACTCTTAACGGAACTAGGTCGTGGACTACAAATACACAGATGTATCAAAAGTCTGTATACATCTGTATAAACTAACAACTGTGTAGCTTGTATAAACTGATAGTTAGTGAGATTGTACACATGTGTATAAACTAACAGCGGTGTATCTTGTATAATTTGATAGTTAGCAAGACTGTACGCATGTGTATAAACTAACATCTGTGTATCTTGTATAAACTGATACTATCGAGACTGTACACATGTGTATAAACTAACATTTGTATATCTTGTATAAACTGATACTATCGAGACTGTACACATGTGTATACACTAACAATGGTGTATCTTGTATATACGAAAACTAGCAAGTTTTTAGGAACTTTGATTATATTTTTTAATATATACAATTTACAAAAGACGCAAATATCCTTTTGTCAATTAACTTAAAGGGAAGTTACAACATTATAATTACAATATTTCTATTGTTTAAAAATCTCTAGATGATATAATCCAATGGCTCAGATTAGTTCACGCAGTTCACTCTCAACCTAGTGTTTACTCTAGAACCCTACCCTATATAGATACATACATGTATATATATATATATATATATATATATATATATATATATATACACACACACACACAGCACTACAAAGTTATAAATATTATATGTACCCAATTTATTAAAAACAATTTTAATAAAATACATTTTACCCTTATTTTTCTATAACTTTAAAATCTCATATATGACCTTTAATCTCAAATGTTATATTTACTCTTTTCTGGCTTAATTTATTTGGCTTAAATATTATATATACAAAGAATACTATTGCATATGAAAAAAAATAAAATAATAAAAACAATAATGGGTAAAATAAATTTAAGCTAAAAAAGAGAGAAAACTTAGAACTTAAAAATAGTGTAAAATAATTGTTTATTAAATTATTTTTAATAAATTGGATATATTTGATATATTAACTATTTTGTAAGTGCATATATGATATTTTTAGTTTTTGTAAAGACATCTATGATGTTTTTCATTTTTGTTGGGTATGAATGAAAATTTCTAAATTTGTAAGGTTGTATATGAAATTAATCATTTTTTTTAATATACAGCTGGTTTTGTTTAATTATAATTAATATAATTTAAAATTTCATGTGTCTATTCAATCCATTCACATGTTATATAACTTCAGGTAAGTTTAGCTGAGCTTAAGGTTGATTTGAGTCAAGCTCAACTCATTTATGCTAAACTAAACTCGAGTCAATCAGCGATCCTTCGTAACGAGCTCACTTTAAAAATTTTGAATTATTATAGATTATTCATAATATCAAGAATTATTACCCAAGTATTTGTAAAAGTTATCTTTAGTAACAATTCACTCAAGTATATCTACACATGTTATTAAAATTTTGAAAAAGATAATAGACAAGTCTTAAATAAAAAAAATCATCTTAATTTAGTAAAATTGCATGTTTCGTTAGGGGTAGATCAAATAAACTGTTAATTTTGTCTAAGTACTATAAGAAAGTATCTTAACCTATCATTTTCAAGTCAATAATTTAGAAAAAAGAGAGATGTAAGATTATTTTTAGAGTAGTGTATTTGTTAACTTTCTCTCTCCAAATTGCAAGACACATGCAAATCCCTCCCCCCTCCAATTTTTTAAACATTCATAACTTTTTTAAACTTATCGAAAGTGACCGCATGATATTTGATATTTTCGATAAATCTGACCGATGTGCAACGATCACTTTCTTTATATATATATATATATATATATATATATCTTATACCCACATAATTTAAACACACACACACACTCTCAAAATCCTTCATTACCAGAACCTTCAAAAGTGTAACAACCCTCATAAAATTTCCCAAATTATTCATAATCAAGATCCCGAATGCACGCGACGAGAACCAGCATGGAAAATGAAAATTGAACACGATTGGGCGAAAATTCGGCAAAGGACACGTTTCACTCCCGGTTGCCACGTGGCAGACGTATACTAGTGACAAGGCAAGCCTAGGCTAGGTTTACTTCCCAGGCGCGTCTCGTGAGAATCAGTGTCTCTCCACGCGACATGCGGGAGCGCTTAGCTTGGGCTATATAAGGGCAGCCTCAGGACTTTCAAACTGCTCATTTTCTCTTTCGTAATCTTTACTTTTGAATCTCGAAGACTCTGCTTTGTGTATTCGTGTGTTAGAAACCCTAATCACCGGTAGGATACCCTGTCCGATTGATCACAAAACCAACCAACGAATGCCAAAGTTCTGCCTGAATAATGCGATACCTTATTAACTTACGTCATGGTTTTGATCTCATGATTATAGTTAGGTTTGATTTGGTTTTACACTAATATGTGTTACATTCTGTGTATCTAGGAAAGTAGGACCAAGAGCCCTTAAAAACTAAAACCCTAATCTTGCAACGTAAGACATTCACTTTTTCCTTATAACATGTTTTTCCGAAACCCTAAATGTTTTTTCTGGTTTATACTTACTGTACAGTGATTAATTCTTTGTATTCTTATGGAAAAACTATTGCCCAACATGTGGGATTTTGTATACATTACTTGATAATCTTTGCCATTGGACAATGGAGCCAATAGTTATATGACCACAGTTACCGATACGGTTGAGTGTCAAATACCCGTGGGTAGTTATAAGATATAAACAAATGTAAAAACTATTAGTGTTGTAATTGTAAGAATGTGTCGTTTTATACAAATAATGGCTCATCATTATTTCCTACTAATCAAATGTTTTTAAACGCGTTTCAGGTGATTTAATATGAAAGGAATGAGTAGTGCTACAAGGCAAACCAGCTTAAATAAGTGGATATTTCACATGAATAAAGAAACATGTTTTGTAATTAAGGGTTTATCCCTAGAAAAACCTTTCATGTAAATATGGGATTTTATCCTACAAGTTATGAAATGAAAACTTGGGTATTTGATAACTCTGATATTTTTCTTAACATACGATCTTAATGAAATTTTTGCTGCATAGATCCTAATTTGAAAGTAATGCAAGTTGGAAGTAAAAACATGTAGAGGAAATTGTGGGAAACACTAAAGGCAACATAAAGGAAAAATTGGCTAAACGACCGAACCGAATGGAACAAAGTCACGGGTGGAAGAAAAGTTGGCTAAAACATTCCTCCACGTATCGGTTGACCGGAAAAAAGGAAACCGTCAAAGAAAAAATGGTTTGTGAAAAGCGGTCCACAAACACTTCGTTGGGCTTGGGGGTAGTGCTGACCGAACACACAATCAACTAAACTCAAAATGGACCAGGGGCGGACCTACCCACAGTCGTAGGTGGGCGGGTGCACCTCTTGAAAAAAAGGCAAAAAACCCGACCGCAATCGTTGAAAATATGGTTGAACGTCTCATACAAATCTCCAACGAAAAATTGTTGGGTCCGCCACTGAAATAGACTTCAATGTTGAGGAAAATAAATTGGTTCAACAGCCTCTTCATTCAAGCGGTAAAATTTATTATTTAGTTTAATTTTATTTAACTTGTAATAGTTTTTTAATTGTTTTTTAAACATATAGGATCTCATTTGTATAAGCGGTTGCAATGATTTAAAAGTTTTGGAAAAGGCATAGGAGGATTTTCTAGCAAAACATAAGTGTTCAAGCATGGTCTTACGTGGAACTTTTTTAAAGAAGCGGCCAAATAGCGTCAAACCAACTTGTTGAATGAAGATTCCGGTGGAAGTTCTGGCAAGAGAAAATCATCGGATTCGGCTTATTCTGGGCCATTCGATAAGTCGGTGCCGGACATGAACGATAAAGTTAGCCCAACATAACCCAAGAAGAGGGCACAAATTAGAACTCCAGGTTCATCGAGCCAAAATGGATTGGAAAGTGACGAAATAAGATCTTACGCCCAAAAGAAGGAAGTGATAATGCAAAAGTTGGCCGAGGCAAGAGAAGAAAATATCCAAGCCTCTACGGCATTGATTAACAAACAACGCGAAAGTGTCGCGGAAGCGGCGGGAGACATATATTTTGAAACGTATGTTACGCCTCACGAAATTCTCACAGTCGAAGTGCAAAAAGTCTTTATAGCCCGCAAACGAGAATTTGCGATAAAATGGGGTTGGCCTACGAGCCATTTACCGGATTTCTAGGATGTTTTATTTTAAAAATTACCATTTATATATTTATTTCCGGTTTTTAGTTTAATTTTAATTATATTTTTTATTTTCTTTTTAATAAAGTTTATTTTTATATTAATCAACATTTTACATTCTTTAAATTTAATAAAAAAGTTTATGGCTAGGGTTGGCATCGTCATCACTTCTAGTTAATGAGTACTTTGTGTACTTTTTGATGTGACGAGTGATTATTGATCAGGGCTATATTACTTACCCTTTAGTGTTCTTTTTCTGATAAAAACCTATTTTAAATGTGTTTAAACTCGTGACGTATATAAATTGCTTGATAAAGAGATTATTCTTTTGCAACATACGTATTACTAGTAGTAAAATTTGACTCTACTACTAATATATGTTGGTAGTCTTGACCATAAGAGTCTTGAACCCTTACGCAACCCCCACAAACCGTTTGTTTAGATAAATCTTGAACACTTGTGGTTGTGTTGTCAATTTATGCATTATTGCACTTTCGTAAGTGGATATCTTTCAAGTGTGGTAGGGCAAGCATTTTGACGTTGTTATTGTTTATTACAAATGCAAATAAATATGAATTCTTAAATTTTTAACATATTAAAACAATATTTTTTGTATGTATGTATCTTGCAAGGGAAATTATTAAAATAAAGACTCACTTGACGTGTCACAAAAACATGTTTTTCCTATACACTACTAGTATGTTTCCTTGGCATGATGATAAATTAATTAATTAAAACATATGATTAACTATATGAGTGCGCTTAAAATATATCGCTTATGCTTTTGTAATAAAATTATCAACAAATACAATAATACCTTCTCCTTATATTGTTGGAAGATAAGAAAAAAGAACATATCTAATGGGGGGGGGGGGGGGGTGTTCAAATTTACAATCATTTGGTATTGTTGATCAAGATATTAAAAACCATACATAACTTGGTATACATGAGTTTATATCAGTTTGTTTTGTTAGCTCGCTATCACAAATTCATGTTCTTATCAGTGGCGGATCTACAAAATCTTTATAGGGGTAACGTTTCAAAGAAAATGGGTAACGAAATCGAAAAAACGTCAAAAAATGTCAATTTTTTTTCAAAATTTACACTACCACCAGAGCGTTAAGGGATAGCGGGGCTATCCCTTATTGTATGGTAGATTCGCCCCTGGTTCTTATACAATCAATATCCAATAAAGCAAATAAAAGTGACATATGAAGTAAGTTTAAGTATTTATCGGAACTGTCCTTAGATAAGGTTAATATGCTACATAGATTGTATTGTCATATCAGTCCCCAAAAATAAAGGCTCACCTAACGTGTTAGAATAGGATTTTAACATGTTTTTAATACACAAGTATGTTTTCTTAGCATGATGAATAAATTAATAAATATATACTTATATAAGTTAAATTAATTATATGGTTTATTTAATTAAAATTTACCCTTTATGCATCTTTAATTAAATAAACTAACAACTATAATACTTTTTTCATATATTGTTTTAAGATAAACAATACATTTAGCTAGTAAAACAACAAAGTTGTACTAGTCCCACATCAACATAAACAATTTAATTTAGTGATATCTATAAGCACAACTCATCTCTCAGTAAAGGTGATAGTATATAAATAAGACCCGTCATTACTTACATGAATAGTTGCTTTAGATATTACAAACCAACCACAACAACGATTTATCATTTAATCTTGTAGTCCAAAAATCCTTCGGATTATACGTAACTATATACATGTAAGTTTATATGTACCCAGTCTCACAAATTCATGTTCTTAAAATAAACCAAATTTAAAAGCAAAATGTGAATAAGCTGATCTCTAGGAGGTCGCGAGCCGCTCAGATCGTTTGCACCCCTACCGACAACATACATTCGTATATTTCTTTAATTCGCGTTAGATTATGATAATGATGGAGTGTCTTTAACTTGTAAGATGTTACATGCACTGCTCTAAGTTGATATCAATAAAGTTATGGTACTAAGCGATATAAACGAGATCTACACATTACTCTCAAAAAGATACTTTTACAAAAACCAACCCGTACAAAAACAATTATTCTAGACCTAAACACCATCACCAATAATCATACCGCACCAAAAAAGCACGTGACTCACGTGCTCATCCACCAAATATGCACGTGACATTTCCATAACTCACGTGCACCATTCTCAATTCGTGACGCTTCAAAGGATATTTATAGCCGTCACAAAAACCCCAAATTCAACGACGAAGTGACACCTCACAATCAACTAATTCACTTATTGATTTCAAAATTAGCTCAACAGATCTTCGATTCATAACGATTCATAACAAATAGTATCGAAATCATGAGTTTATTGAGCTCAATTGTGCCAATTTTCGTTGTTTTTTCGCTTTTTGAACATCAATTTATACCTCAAATTAGGGCTTTTGATATTTCGCAACAGTCTCTGCAAATTGCTAAATCCGATGAGGTTTTTGAGTGGATGATTGGGATTAGGAGGCGGATACATGAGCATCCGGAGCTAGGTTATGAAGAATTTGAGACTAGTAGAGTTATTAGAGACGAATTGGATAAACTAGGGATTCGTTATGAGTTTCCGGTGGCGGTTACCGGTGTTGTAGGGTTTATTGGATCCGGTGAGCCGCCGTTTGTGGCGATTAGGGCGGATATGGATGCTCTACTCATGCAGGTATTGTTTGTTTTTTGACTGTTAGGGTGTTGTATGTGTGTGTGTGTGTGAGTATGTTGGGGATTTGGTGTTGTTTTGTTTGTGGTTTGACTTTTGTTGACTTGAGTGATACTGTTTTGAAGTTTTTGTCGCTGGTGTAAGATTGTTAATTTGTTGTATATGAATTTATTGCAGCTGATATTTAGGGTTTGACTTTTGTTGACTTAATGTTTTGAATTTTGAATATAAGAAGTTAAGAACAGTTGCAGAGTGATACAGGCATACAGTTTTTATCTGTTTGTAGCTAGTGTAAAATTGTTAAAGTGTTATATGTGACTTTATGTAGAACTTTGACTTTTGTTGTGTGTTTGACTTTTATCTTGGATATGAGAAGTTAAGACCAATTGAAGACTGTACAGTTTTGAACTTCTTATAGCTAGTTCAAGATTGTTCAATTGATGTGTATGAGTTTACTACAGGTGATAATCTGGGCATCTGTTGATATTCTGTAGAACTTTGACTTTTGTTGTATGTTTGACTTTTCTTATGAAAGCAAGCAGTTAAGAATGGTTGCAGAGCGTCATAGTTTTGAACCTCTTATAACTAGTGTAAAAGTGTTTGAGGTTATTGCAAGAGATGATTAGGAAAAGTTGTTGACTTTTGATAGAAGCATAAACTTTTGTTTTACGTTTGACTTTTGCGATTAGGAAATGGTGGAATGGGAGCACAAGAGTAAAGTTCCTGGAAAGATGCATGCTTGTGGGCATGATGCGCATGTCACTATGCTTCTTGGAGCAGCCAAGATTCTGAAAGACCATAGCCATCTTTTGAAGGTTCGCTGATTTTGTTTTATCACAATGTTTGTATGTGCTTTTAAAGTTATTAATGCTTCGATTGTTCATGTAAAAGTAATTATGATTCTATTCCTAATTAATTTATGGCGAAAATTATCAAATTAGACTATTGCAAGGAAACTGACTTTTAAAAGACCATAGAGACTATCCGTGTACTTTACTCTAAATTTGATCGAAACGGTTGGTGTGTTAGATGTTACAAATATTATATCAATAAGAATCTGATTTTCAATGAAACGATAAAGGATGTGTGACTTTTGACGCTTTGACCAATATCCTTTTTTGTAATTTTTTTTTTTAATTTGACTTGTTTGAGATAAAACATAATCCAAATAAACCCATGGCAATAGTAGTAAAAGTTTTATATATCTTGATTTTGTAGGGAACGGTAGTTCTTGTTTTCCAACCAGCCGAGGAAGGCGGTGGTGGGGCAATACAGGTGGTAGACAGTGGCGTTCTCAAGAACGTGAAAGCAATATTCGGTCTACACGTATCTCCTGATTTACCTTTAGGTGAAGTGTCTTCTAGATCCGGTACTCTTTTAGCCGGTAGTGGTTTCTTTGAAGCCATCATAACCGGAAAAGGAGGTCATGCAGCCATTCCCCAACATTCTATTGACCCGATTTTAGCAGCTTCAAATGTTGTTGTTAGTTTGCAACATCTTGTCTCACGAGAAGCCGATCCTCTTGATTCTCAGGTATGTTAAAACTTTAAAAGTTATTGTTTTGATAAGGTAAATAATGAGCGCTAATAGAACATATTATTATAACTCATTCAGGTAGTTACAGTTGCTAAGTTTCAAGGAGGGGGTGCGTTTAATGTTATTCCGGATTCAGTTACCATTGGTGGTACCTTTCGAGCTTTTTCGAAAGAAAGTTTTATGCAACTTAAGCAGCGGATTGAGGAGGTAATTCGTTTTAAGCTAATATCCCACCTCAACCAAGTTTCACTATTCCATTACTGTAACTCTAAAAATTTCTAACTACAAAAAGTCAAAAACCACTCAAGTTCAGACGTTCGGTATTGTTCTATTGTTGTGAAATTTAGAGTTAATTATGTTTTTTGTCCCCGCGGTTTGTTGAAAATAGCTATTACAATCCATTAGTTTGAAAATTGCCAAAACAGTACCAATTCTTTCACTTTTGTAACAATCATAGTACACATCCGTTAGCCCCATCCTATTTACCGTTAAGTTTTTTAAACTAATGGACTGTAATGGTTATTTTCAAAAAATACCGGGACGTAAAGTGTAATTAACTCCTTTTTTAGTTTGTATAGTTTTTTTACATAGGGTGATTTTAGTCTTTTCACCAAAAACTTAACGGTAAATTGGATGGGGTTAACAGAGGTGGACTGTAATTGTTACAAAAGTGAAAGTACTCTGGTAATATGAGGAAACAATTATGAGAAATTTTACAACTGAACAATGTTTGAAACTGGAGTGGCTTTTATAGTTAGAAAAGGTACGAGTGACTTTACTAACACAAAATTGAAACTTAGTTGCTATCTCACGATTTTAGCTGACCGGAATTAGATAATTAATCCATACAACCACTTCCATATGCTGACAATACAACAAAGCTAATTAATTTTAAAAACAGGTTATTGTAGGACAAGCAACGGTACAAAGGTGTAATGCAACTGTTGAATTCTCTTCAAAAGACAAGCCATTTTTCCCCGCAGCAATAAACGACAACAAATTGCACGAGTTCTTCCAAAACGTCGCAGGGGACATTCTTGGGCCTTCTAACGTTAAAACAATGCTGCCATTAATGGGATCAGAGGATTTTTCGGTTTACCAAGAGGTGATTCCTGGTTACTTTTATTTTCTTGGAATGAAGGCTGAATCGAACAAGAAACCCGCGTCGGTTCATTCTCCGTTTTTTGAAGTTAATGAAGATATACTTCCGTTTGGCGCTGCTATGCATGCTTCTCTGGTTGTTAGTTACCTCACTGAACTTCAAGGGTTCAGAAACTCACTCGAACGAAAAACACCATGATGAACTGTAAAGTCTTCCCTTCTTTTTGAATTTTATATATCTCCTTTTTTTCGGGACCAGTTTGGTCCATGTGCCATTGTTGTATCATTTGGCATCATATGCAGAACATTTATCTTATCAACAATTGATAAGGATACATTATGATGATATAAGTTGGTTTAGTTTTGTTATCTGGTGAAGTGCTGGAACAGATCTTAATGCAAAAGAGTTGCATGCTCTTTCTTTATCAAGATGGGCGGGTTGGATGTGTTGGGTACGTTTATAAACGGGCTTGGGTTAAATTGGGCCAAAAAATTTAGGAAGTTGTGTCCATTAAATATAAAAATATTGGATAATTGGATTATTGTTATGAGCCCACAGACCCATTAGATATCTGTGGTTTATGTTCCGTGCTTTATATATGGTAACGTATAATCAATTCACTATTAAACTGTTTGCACGAAAGAAATGTTACAATAGAAATCAAAATATTAGAACAAAATGATTTTGGAGCTTGTGTCCTAATATAAAATTTTGGAAACTTTCGTTTGAACTCGATTGAGATAAAACACAACTCAAATTGACACTTTCATCGTAAATGGACCAGAATCCCACCTCTGCTCTTTCATCTTGCTATACAACTAAAATGACATAAATGTGGATATGATAAGTAGGCCCATCATGACCAAATTCAGTCTTCACCAATGCCGACTTCTAGTAACATTTTGTCATTGTAGACTATAGAGGATAACCTTGTATTGGGCCGAAACCATCATCTACAGTCAACGTATCATCCCATACCATACGGGCCGGGGTCATTAAATGAACCCATGAAGCTGAACCTAGATCTTGATATGTAGCTAACAATTATTTTAAAGTTTTGGAGAGGTATGCAGGCTTCAGATAATAGGTGTCATTAGAACTAAGCGAAAGTTCATGCTCAGACAAAGGTATAGTTTATTAGTTTTGTGTTTTTCTATTGGAATAATAGATTTTAGTAATTCCAACTATTAGTCGTTGGCCGACAACGGTCCAACTTCCAAAAAAACTAGTGGTGGTCCCACCTTTTCA
This sequence comes from Scalesia atractyloides, assembly GCA_947069175.1. NCBI lineage: Eukaryota > Viridiplantae > Streptophyta > Magnoliopsida > Asterales > Asteraceae > Scalesia > Scalesia atractyloides. The sequence goes on from CAMTDV010000011.1 coordinate 7,203,032, forward strand.
CATATTATAAACCAAAGGACCTTTACTAACAGAAACTTAATTTCTTTTTGTCCCATTTTCTCTTTCTGTTAGGAAAGGTCCATTGGTTTAAAATATGTGAAAATGTGAGACCACAACTAGTTATTTTGATGTTAGGGCCTTTACCGGCCAACGGTTAATAGTTGGGATTATTAAAATCCATTCTTCCTTTTTTTGTTAATAAAAAGTTGTAATCTTATTTTCAAGTTAAAATCAATACAAGAGAAAATTTTCCCAAATTCTCTCTCAATCTAGCAAGCAATTCATCACACATACTCATCAGCCTCCATTTCACCACATAGATGCAATATGCAAGTACAATTAGAGATAAGTAATTTTGCTTTGTGGTATTAAGTACATAAATCAATGAATTAAGCACGTGGTTCCGGTAGTTTACCACTTTTTATAAATGGTCCTTATTTACGGCTTTAGTTCAGGAACTTTGAACAAAGTAACCGATTTTGTCTCCAGTTATGGACCAAGTATCTTTTTTCTTGTACTAAACTGGTAAACCATGGAGACCATCCGTGTAGTTAATTCTATATCCAATAGAATGGTCATAGATTTCACTTTTTTTTAGTTTTGTTTTGAGTTTAGATCCCACTCTCTTTTGGAATGTAAAGCGGTAAGGCCCTGGAAACATGGTGTTTACTAGAGATGGGCAAAATCGGGTATTATTATTACCCGGAACCGGTTCCAACCCAGAACCGGTTCTGCTTGGATGTCATTGGAACCGGGTATGGTGTGGAACCGGGTCCGGTTCCTACCCGGGTTCACAGCCAAGAATATGGAACCGTGTAGAACCGGGTACGGGTATTATGGAACCGGGTATGGTGTGGAACCGGGTATAGTGTGGAACCGGTTCCTGATAGTGTTCAGAACCGGTTCCTGACAGTAAAAATCTGACTTTTACTGTTCAGAACCGGTTCTGAACAGTAAAACCCTGACTTTACTGTGCAGAACCGGTTCCTGACAGTAAAATCTGACTTTACTGTTCAGAACCGGTTCCTGATAAAATGTTACCGGTGGAACCGGTTCCTGATTAAAAAATCGTTTTTTTTTTGTATATAAACCCCTTCCTACTTACCGGTTCCTGATAAATGTTATTTTTGGTGTTTTAATAAAGTTTGTGTAACAATAATCGATTAAAATTAAAAACCCCTTCTATTGTGTTTTTTTACATCTATTTTTGGAACGCTACTATTGTGTTTTTTATGTTTGATTTTTATTATTAGTTACATTGATAAATAAAAATATTAACAATAATCGATTAAAATTAAAAAACAAATTAATCGGTTACAATATATAAAAAAAATTAACCGGTTACAAAAAAAAATAAAAAATTACTCAGAACCGGTTCTAGTAAGATTTTATTTCTTTGATCGTTTACTAGCGGCAGGTGCAACACTTTCCGACGAGTTTCTCTTAGGTACGGGTACCTCGGTACAATCGTCGTCCGAATCGTTAGTCTCCACTTCTTCGTCCTCCTCTTCGTCAACAATTTTATGCTCTAACTCAACTTCATCTTCTAGACTAGTTTTATGTTGAACACGATCAACGGCATCCAAATGGTCCTTTAAGCATATTGCCATCTCTAGCGATTCCGGAGTTAGTCTTGTTCTTCTAATTGACAAAATCCTGCCACTAAGAGAAAACACACTTTCCGAAGCTACCGTGGAAGCTTGGACCGTTAGTATATCACGAGCCATGGTGGCTAGAATCGGGTATTCGGATTCTTTCGATTTCCACCATGCCAAAACATCAAATTTCCTATACTCCTCGGTGGTCATAGTAAGCGAATACTGATTTTTTTTATATCTCCCAAGTTCACTTGTTGGTTCACTACCCCTTTGTTGTCTAGCGGTCTCGTCTCTAACGACATTCAACATGGTTATAAGTGGATCCCCGCTTGTTTCATCGTTAGAGGCCGTGGACCGAGACTCAAACAAATTTGTATGATTTTTTTCACCATATTTTTTTAAATAATGATCATAAAGTTTGCCCATACACTCATTGAATATTTTTTTTGTTTTTGCTTTTAAAGTTGGATCCTCCTCATGCATATCCAACTTGTCATAAATTTCATCAATTAAAGCTTCAACACCCGGTACGTTTAAAGCTGGATTTAAAGCAGCGGCACATAGAAAAACGGGTGGTAGTTCTAAAAAATATTTTTAAAATTTTTGAATCATTGGTCTCGTCATATTCCTTAACATGTCACTAGAATTTTCAAACTTTTTAAAATTAGTTGTTATCAAATACAATTGGTCCACAACTTTAGAACTAGTAGGATAATAAAACCGGAAATCAAAGTCGTTGTAGTTTTAAAAACTTGTAAAAAAGTACTTAGGTTATTAATATTTTCCCAAGCCGCGTCGGGAAAGGGGACGACAAGGTACTCATCACTTAAAGTTGTATGAAAAGATTTTAAAGTGCCCATTTGCTTTATAGCCATTTCAAACATATGACAAGTTGAATTCCAACGAGTCGGTATATCCCAATTCGGTCCAATAATTTTTTGGTTGACATCTTTACAAAGTTTTTTATATTCTTGATATCTTTCTTTTCCACTTTTGAAAACATCTTGGAGCATAGCTCTAAATGCTATAATAAAATCCGATACAAATTGATCTTTTAAACCGGTTTGCACTACTAAGTTAATAATATGTGCAACACATCGTGTGTGAAAAAAAACACCATCAAGTATTGGTTTGTACTTCAACTTTAATTTTTCAATCGCCGTTCTGTTGTTTGAAGCGTTATCAAAGGATATTGAAAAAATTTTATCTTCTAAACCATATTTAATTATTGTGCCATTTATAATTTTATAAATATTTTCTCCCGTATGAGGAGAAGGAAACTCGTCAAACGCAATCGTACGCTTCATCATTTGCCATGTATCGGGATCAACCCAATGAGCGGTGACACATATGTACGATTCCGGTAAACCATGTGGAGCCGACCACACATCACTAGTTAGGTTTACACTAGTTTTTAAATTCTTAAAAAAACAATTAAATCTTTTTTTGCATTTTCCCATAAACTTAAACAAAGACGTTTTAAAGTGTGACGACTTACATGTTTATAGCGAGGTTGTAGCGTCTCCCGAATAAGATTTGTAAGATCGGGGTCGTCGAAGTGTCCAAACGGCAACGCTTTTTGTATCACCAACTTCGCCATCCGATCGCGAGCTAATTTTTGCTCATAACGAAAAATGGTACCATCTTTGGAAAGTGGAACTTGACCGGATGTCATTTCCTTTAAAACTTTGCAATACTTATTAATATGCTTCGTTAACGTTGAGTTTGATTCCTTGGCTAATAACGATCCACAATGTTTACATTGAGCTTTTTGCGAGCCGTCACTCATCTCGACCAACTCCCAATTGCTCCAAACTTCCTTACTGCGATTATGAGACAATGTTCCAACCACATATGGAACCGAATGTTCTTGAGGAACATTGTTAACGGATTGGGAATTTGCGTTTTTGGAACTCTTTGAGGCCATTTGTTGATTAGAATGTGAAAAAGAACAAGAAGGAAATGTAACAAGAAGGATAGATATGAGAAATTGTGTGTTAAACAATAGATTTCAAAAAAATATATATAGAATCGGTTCTAACGGTCAGGAACCGGTTCTAACGGTAACTTTTTTAACGGCTATAACCGGTTCCAACGGTAACATTTTTAACGGATATAACCGGTTCCAACGGTAATATTACAACGGTCAGGAACCGGTTCCACGTAGGAACCGGTTCCACGTAGGAACCGGGTACGGGTAGGAACCGGGTACGGTTAGGAACTGGTTCCTACCCGATTCAAATGGTAAAATTGTGGAACCGGGTTGGAACCAACGGGTATTTTGAACCCGGAACCGGTTCTACTTACTGTCGGGTAGGAACTGGAACCGGTTCCAGTTCGATTCCACCGGTTCGGGTTCGGAACCGGTTTTTATGCCCATCTCTAGTGTTTACTATCATTTGGATCCTATTTACAGGTTTGGTCTATGGGCTCATATTTAAAAGGCCCCACACATTTCTCTAATGGCCCAAACATTTAGATACAGTGAGTCAATGAGAGAAATCAAAACTTATTTTTATAGTTTAGTACTAAACATAGTGCCAATGGTCTAGACCAACTAAACAAAATATTATACGTCATGTTTAAGTATTTCGTTTACATTTTCAAATTACATGCCATATTAAGATGATCATTGCGAACCCATTGATCATTGCTAGGAATTACCTAACACCAAAACATAATAGGAACATTAGTATAATTACGTAACAGGGGCCATACGTCCAAACGTATCATATAATAAAACTTTTGTCAAAAATTCGGGTTTGGCATAGCCTACGCAATTACACGGAGCTCTACATAATATGTTTTTGGCGTAGGGTGTGAGCTTATGCCGGGTCGTGGGTCTTGCACTTAAAACCATTTTTTTTACATTTCCCTTTGGTCCGTTTACTTGCTCCATGTATTTAAAGTTCGGGAAAACTAACCATAATACAATGATCAAAAAGTTATTACTTGATCACACACTTCACGTGAAATCGACAATACTTAAGATACTTTGTCAAAGAGAACTCATCCAAGATAGCATTCACGTGTATAAACTTGTAAGTTATTTAAACTACATTAATCCTAAACCTACCATAATTCAAACCCTACATGCAAAAACAAAAGATAAAGATACTCACTTCTCAATAACCATTCAAAATAACAACTAAACATAAAATCTAAACTTAAAGCATCTTGCCACTTTAATCCTTCATCTTTCTTAATTTTGCGTTTTAGGATTATAACCTTTAGTTTCCAATTTAATCCTAAGACCCGACTCGTAAGTACTTCAAAACAACTGCCCAGTATTTTCGATTTCTGCTAAATTTGCTTCTTCTTTCTTTTCCTCCCACTTGGTGCATTCGTATCGAAAGTAACCAAACTTAACACGTTCAAAACACACTTGAAAGTGCTCTGGTTTCTAGTTTTGTGAACTCTCCCAAAACTACCTCCTCGGCCTTGTTTTACTTCTCCACTTCCAAAACCACTACCACAGTCTTGATTTCTTACCCCCATTACTTATACCTGCCAGAAGTAATTTGTTTTGATCCTTTTTTACATGTTCATCAAAACCCATAAGCCTTTCTTCAAACGCCTTCATACTCCTACTGCATCCTCAAATATCATATTGTCAATATTAGAAATGTGTTCAACATAGGCTATGAACGGTAAAAGCTTCCTCGGTGTTGAATCGAACAACTTCTTGACTATCACCTTATTCTTCAAAACAGAACCAAGAGATCTAATCTTAGCTCTTACCCATTCAACTTCCCTGCAAAAACATCTACTGTTTCATTATCTTTCATCTTCTTAGCTTCAAGTTCAACCGTCAAAGTATGCAAACGAGCCTTCTGAACAATATCTGCTCCCAGATTTAGGATTTTGATTGAATCCCACACCTCCTTCACAGTTTCATACTGTACCACCTACATCAAAATATCTTCAAGAAATGTTTGAAAAATCATCGGCTTTTTAGTAGCCACCTTCTTTTCATCAGCTTCTATACCTACTTATATAATTTCCCAAAGACCATATGCTATCAAAGTTTTCTCTATTAGAATCGACCACGAGGTGTAGTTCGAATCAGTCAACATCAGGTATCGAAGTGGCACATTTGCCTGCTCTCTTACTAGACCCAACTCTAGGTTTGTTCTACCATTATTTTTTTAACCTTCTTTTCTTTATAACTTTTTTTTGCCTTCTACCTTCAACCTTCTTTACCTTCTACTTTTTGTCTTCTTTACCTACTTTCAAGAAACGAATCTGAAACCTTCCTTCCAAAGATCGTTCTTGATTTACCTTATTTCCTCCTACCTTCTTGGTTACTTACTTTAGCCGATCACCTTCTTGTTTCAATCGAAACCTTCTTCGAATCACCTCCTTCCTTTGTAGAATTTCATGCCATGGTTTGAGAGTCCAAGCTCTGATACCAATGGTTAGCTCCAACCCAAACCAAAGAAACAAATATGAAAAGAAATTGGAATTTTGGAACAAAAAACAATTGACCCAAACAATGATGCACAACAATGGTATAACCCTGAGATTTATGGATGCAGTTTTTAAAGACTTGGTTTTGTTATTTAAAAAGAGGCAGCGGCACAGCTTGTTGCTTATTTACCTTCTATTTTGATGTATTTCATTTTGGAGAGTTGATAAATGGTAAATAAGGATAACATAGTCTATGATTTATTTAACCAAAAATCTAACTGGGTTTGGCCTAAAGGAGATTGTGGGGAATCGACTGGAAGTAGCGAAGAGCATGAACCTGAAAAATTTTACAAGTTTTGAGTATGATAATAAATGCAGTATGAATGTGTTCTTGCTATATTTGCTTGAAGTAGTGGTTTTGATCTTAAGCAAACTAACTGTATCTTCAATGAACTCCCAACCCTTTCACCTTGAGAGTTCATACAAAGATGTAGATTTAGATGTAGGATTAGAGAGTGGGTGAGTTGGTCAATAAAAAATAAATAAATAATAAGAAAAAAAAAAGAAAAAGAGAGAAACAATTTCTAACCAATGGCAAGAAGACGAGAATATCTTCCCGATCGTCCATATAAACGTGGTTTTTGATGAAAGTAGGTTCTGTTTAACAGTTTTGGTTCCAAAATCAATATAATCTTAGAATATCATGAGAGGAACAAGGACACAAGTTCTTCCAGTCAAACAAAATACTTTTGACTTTCAACAGTCAACAGATGACTCTCCTTCTCATGGAATGTTTACCATTGAAAACAATATTATTAAAAAACAGGTCAAATTTTATATTTTCATCAAAAATTTGATACAACTCAAGTTTGAATATGTTAGTGTTTATGTATGCTAATTGCTAACTTGCTCCATTTTACAACAAATAAGATGATACAACCTATCCCTTTCAACTCCATAAACCAGATTATTTGTCACACATTATCATTGATGTAATTATAGGTGACATTCATGATCTATTCTTCAAAAGAAAAAAAAAGACTAAAATATTACAACAGTCAAAACGTGTCCTTATAAAACTTGGTAACTTAAGATATGTTATTCTCAATTTATTTTTATATATTTGTTTGCAGAAAATGATGTTAAACAACTAACCATAGTACGTCATAACAAATATATATATATACATTGAATCTTTATACAGGCATTTGATCATAATAATATAATCTCTTATAAGTTTTATCCTATCAACTCTGCTATAAACATATCTCTCAAAATTGCAAAAGCTTATTTCCCAAAAAAATTTAAATACCATCAGTTGTTTTGTTGACCAGAGTTGATCTAACAAAGCTTCTTTGCCTAAAAGAAGATGAAAACTTCTTTGAAATGATCTTGCTGTGAGAATTCACCTTCCTCATTTTACTGTGTGGATTCTTTATTTTTTTGGGAAGATCTTCTATGCTCATCACCCTTGCAAGAGATGTAAATGATTCTGATTTCCCATGATAAAACTTTGATAACCCTCTCCTGTAATTAATTCAAGAAAAAAAGTACCATTTTAGTATCAAGATTATTGATTCAAAATTATGTAAAACTCAAAAAAAAAAAAAAAAAAAAAGAAGTGGACTACAAGAAACTTACTTGATTGGTAGTTGTGTCATAAGGTCTGATAGATCAAGTACAGATGAGCCATTTGAATGAAGTGAAGAAGAAGAAGAAGAAGATGATGAAGCATCATCTTGTGTATCAAATGAAGAACATGAAGAAAGTGATGATGATCCATTTGATATTGTTGAAGTTTCTTCAATGGATTCATGATCTGATTTTGCAATGAAACCCCATGTGTTTTGATGCTCATCATCTTGCAAGATTTTTCCTTTCTGTTGATTCATTGTTTCCAGATCAATGATGAATAGTCAAAATAAGGGAAGTTGTTGTTTGATGAAATATGAGTTTGGAAGCTTATTTGAGGGAGTGTATGTATACAGTCAGCTTAGACACGTGGCAGGCATTTGTTGGTTCCAGTGAATAGGGTTTTAGTACCTTATCAATTATACCCACTTGCCCTGATGCCTATTAATGGATATGGATGAAAAAAAATAATAACAATAAAATATATGTATGATTATCCTAGGAACCCTTTTTTGATAATTCAATCCCCTTTTTTTCAAATTGAGTTAGCATCAAGAAACAACAAAACATATCCAATCAATTAGTGTATGACTTTTATACTATATGCATTTAAAGAAATAATACATTTCTTTGTTGTAAACAAGATGGGTATATAGCCGACAACCTAACAACTATGTAAATTTTTTTTTAATCATTTGTATCTTATTTTTTTTAATGGTAAATTTTTTTTTATTCCATGTGTTTATTAGACTTGTTTCTAAGACCTCATCTCTAAAGGTGTTTAACATTTTGCCTTTATCAATCAGAGGCAAAGGTTAGAAGGGCCAGGGGCGTTCGACCCTTAAACTTATCACTCAATAGTGTTATATATGTAGCTTTGTATATAAATTTTTTTGTGTATACGTTTTTGACCCCACAGTTTGGGTATATACATTTTCGACCGCTCATATAATATCTCAAACTTTGCCAATAGACCACCACCTTTAGACATTAACAGGGGCGGTATGTGTTTTGCAACACTTAAATCGGCATTTGAAGGATTTCCTTCACAATTTTCGGCAATAATGATAAATAAATAGATAAATGTATATAATAATGAAAAATTAATGGAAATGTATATAGTTGGATGTAAGAGAAGGTTGGGTCGTTGTCGTTGAGTTCCAATGGCCGGGATATGACCAAGCGAAAAGTGTGGCGATGATAATGGAGGATGAGTGGATAAACCTCCTCCAGTTCCTTTTTCTTTTTCTTGCCGTCCTCATATTCCATCCATATCCTTTCCTTTTGCCGTCCTTTTATACATACAATATATACATTTTATATCTTATTAAATGTACTAATAGATTTTTATTATTAAATTAAACTAATATTAGAAAAACATTTCAAAAAGTTGATATGTTTGAAAATATTAAAAAAAGAAAAGAAATCTAAAGTTGAATATATGGTTTCACTTTCACCTGCAAGTATATTCAAATCGATACTTGTCATTTACTCAAGCTTAATTTTATGCTATTCCTATTATAACTTTCTGGAAAAACCAATACATCATATAACAAAATCAACTTTTAGCTAAAAGAACTTCAGAAGTTGTATATACACATATACGTTAATTGTGATGCATGAAAGATATTAAGATCGAAAACGAGACTAGACTAATATTTAGTTGTATTGTAGCTTGTTATATGTTTGTCACAATTTAGTTATATATTAAAAGATTTTTAGAATAAATATGATTCTTATTTATGAGTTGCAAATTGTATCTAATTAAAGCAATTTGTATTAACTTCTCTTTCTCTTTTATGTTTTAGGATTTTCAAACCTTCTTAATCGTATATAATTCATTGTCTACAAGTATAGCTTAATAGAGTAGAAACTTTCTTGAGAGGGTTTAACAGCTTATTCAGACCAGTTAATGAGGTAGTGAGTCATGAAAAAACTGTTTATAAATGATTTATAAATAAAAAAGTAAAAGTATTTTAATAAGCAATTACAAATCATTACAAATTTATCCTAACATATATATAAATTAACTAATGTTTAAATTGAAGCCAGCTTTGACGAAAAATTAATAGTACTTGTACTTTTTTATTATAGGAATAACATATTTCAATAATTCCAATTATTGTGCGTTAGCTGACATCGATCATAATTTTAAAATTTCTACTGGCGGTCCCAACTTTTCACATATTGGCCTTCAATAGACTTGACTTGTCACACCCCGGATTTCCAACCATTGAATCCATACACCGGTGGGCCCGGGTGGGGAGTATTGTGACGTAAGTTGATAACATCATTATCAATTAAACATAGCACAGCGGAAGTCTTGGATTTAAATTACTATTACAAACCGAATGTTCAAAATAAAATAATATACAGGCTCGTAATAGAAGATCCACGGGCGGATCATAAAATGTACAAGAAAGAATACAAAACAGACTTAGGCAGTTTCTAGTATTTGCAAGATCCTCTTATCGCTACCGAGCAGCTTCCGGCCATTTCGTATTATACCTGCAAACTTAGCTTTTGGACGATACGTCAGCTTACGCTGGTAAATACACCCAACTGACTCATTTTGAAAACTTTAAAAATGATTTGTAAGTGCAAAACGGCACAAAAACTTTTATTCACTTGGGAAAGTTGAAATTCAACCTTGTATCAGATTTACATGTTTGTCAATACATACAGGGCCCGGGACAGAAACCGAGACATGATTAAATACACACCACTCAGGAACTCACGAATGAGTTATCCCCAACGTCTCGGGCATTATGCATATGAGCATCAAAAGATGTATGCCTACACCCCATGCTAAGGTCGTGGCCAATAACTAATGTATTGAGCCCAGGATATCCAGGACACGGTAATTTAACCCCCGATGTTTAAGTTATCAAACAAAACTGATTAAAACGAAATATGGGGTTTACTAGCCACAAACGGCATTCGATTGACCCCATTTTGGACCAAGCGGTAATAATTTACCGTATCCCAAGACCATATAGGGAAAATAAGTCGATAGTATTTACCTGAGCTAGTCTTCTTCTTTTATTTTATTTTTTTTAAATAACTCAGCCGTATACAAAAGTACCAAATGCAGATAGCATTTACCGGGAAGGCTCTAGTCTTGATTATGGCATAGCTAGCCAATTAAATACTAATGGTCTTATAAACCGAATAGTGTACATGATCATTACGTATAACGCTTGATTAAACGATAATCGGATAGAATGTAGTTTAATCCCGACAAGTGCTTAACTTGTATAATATGGGTAAACATTTAACATTTTGGATTTTGACACTTAAATGACAATGTTAAACCCGTTTCAGTTAATTTCCGTAAAATAGTTACATATACGTAACTGTGCGCATATTAGCGATATCGGGTAACCGGATAAGTCATGGACAAGTTCTATATGTCACTATACTTTAAATAAGTTAAGATATCAGTAGGATATCAACTTGTATGCCCGTTAAGGTTTTAAAATAAAATTATGCCTCATAAGGGCATTTTGGTAATTTTATACCGTAATGAAGGAACTTGAATATAATTTAATGTTATAGTCATAAGTATTCTGGAAAAATACTTTATTTATGATATAATATCAGTAGGATGTCAATTATATGTGTAAATTATCTTTTATGACCAAACTATGCACCGAAGGGGCATTTTGGTCATTTTACACATAGTTTATAAATTATTTGGGATTCTGAGTTTATAACATGTACCTACTATAATTATGTTTAAAATAAGTTTTAAAAATCAGTAGGTATCAAGTCTTGGTCAATAACATGGTTTAAAACCATACTATGCGCCGAGACGACGCTTATGTCGTAATATGACGTCTTTAAGTGATGTTTATGAAAACTGATGTTAAAGTCGGATTAAAATGTCTTAAATATGTTATTTAATATAACATATTAGTAGGTAATTGAGTTACCTTGAAAAGATTTGATTAAAACCATTTTATAAGCCACAAGGGCTAAAACCGTCATTTATCGACATAGTTTAAGGACCTGTTTGAAAACTCAGTTTATAACTTGGTTTAACATCCCAAATAATTCTACTTATAGTATTACATCAGTAGATAATTCATTTTCAAGTGTATTATCAAACCTTGATTTATGTAAAAAGGGCATTTTGGTCTAAGATAGCATAATTATGGAACTTGCGCATAAACTTGGATTCTGATTATGATCATGTAATATAACCTCAGATGGTTATGCTACATTATATTATAATCATAATGCAACTTTAGATCAGTATCTAACTAATCTAAATTGGGTCAGAATCGAAAGTCAAAGCAGAAGTCAAACTTCGCGACTTTCGGTTGCGAACCGACCCTAAAACTGAAATTGACGAGCCGAACATGTTCTTATATGTTCTAATAATTATTACCAATTTGTTTAAGTGTCAAAATAGGTTTCATAACGTATGTAAGATCAATTTATGATTTTTCCGAAAAATGACGTGTTTGACTTTTTAATATCATAACTTTGACCCGTTAATTAGTCTAGCAAACGTGATCTTCAGGAGGTGCCCTTTATAGGGACTAACACCTACATTATTACGATCACTTATCCATGTTTATTTTGAACAATGGCTGGACCATAATGGTCTTAACCGAAAGTCAAAGCGTTTCCGTAAAACGCTTGACTTTTAGCTATAAAAGCCTATAAACGAAAATGTATGAGCAAGGAACACTTACAAGAGGTTCCTACAATGCAAGAGAACTAAGTTGGATGCTCCTTTCAGCTAAGAACTTCCAGAGGAGGGAGAAGAGTTATGATTTAGAAAGGTGCAAGTTCAAATGATGAACTTAATCACCTATTTATAGTTGGAGAACTCAAAGAGGTGAAGCCAGTTGTTTGGGGGGGGAAGAAGAAGCTTACAAGTGTCCCAAAACGTGGCATAGCAGTTTAGAGAAGCCATGGTTTCGAATTAATGGTTTTGGAGTTTTGCTTGGAGACCAAACAAAACTTTCTGCAGCAGATACTCTCTGGCGGGCCGCGAGAGGCACAAGCCCTGCCTCTCGTGCCCCGCGAGCGCCCCAAAGGCAGTTTCAAACTTTGACACTTTAGCCCCTTAACTTATAAAAGCTTATAAAAACCCTTTTAAACACCTTTTTGGCACTTTTAGCCCTCCGTAGCCAATACTTGGCATACCCGGGATTATGCACGGACATTGTGGAGCTCTCGGTTCGTTAAAAGGTCACTTGGAGGTATAAATTAACATGTTGACACTTTTAATCCCTCTATTATCCAACTTTCACATATTTACAAAATTAAACCCTCTCGTCCAACAAATGGCACATATGAGAGTTTAGGACTTTACAAAGGATCACTCAGAGGCTTATGATAAGCATGTTGATTCCGATGTCACTTAGAGGCTGGGCATGTTGACATATCAGTCACTCAGAGGCCAAGTTTCAAGCATGTTGACATATTAGTCACTTAGAGGCTAATGATTTAAGCATGTTGACATATCAGTCACTCAGAGGCTAATGATTTAAGCATGTTGACATATCACTCACTCAGAGGCTGTTATTTTTGCATGTTGACATCGGACCGTCACTTAGAGGCTTGGTTTGAGCATGTTGACGCCTTTAGTCCTTACTGGTCTTTAATAGACTATATTTAAAATACAACGCGTGTCACTATACTATTGGATACGATTTTACAGGGTGTTACATGACTAACAGAACTCTAACGCCGTTAGTCTCCGGTCGCCGGAAAAACGTTTTTTTGCCAGAAAACTCAACTTTTTCGTTTCAAACCTCTTTGTAACCTTATTATGCACCTTTAGGAACACTTTCTTGTAAAAAGCCCCAATTATTAAGGTCGCCGGAAAAACTCATTTTTCTTCAGAAAACTCAAAGTTTTCATCCCAAACCTGTTTGTAACCATAGATCGGACCTTTAGGAACCTTTTTCCAACAAAAAACGTTTTTTCCGGCGACTGGAGACTAACGACGTTAGGGTTCTGTTAGTCAGAGTCCATTGAAGGCCAATATGTGAAAAGATGGACTGCCAGTGAAAATTTTTGAAATTAGGACTGTTGCCAGCGAACGGGCAATAGTTAAGATTATTAAAATCCATTATTCCTTTATTATATTCATTGTCGGGATGATTTTCAACTTTTTAACTTTCACCAATTCTCCTATTAGTTTAAATTTTATTAACTCTATATACGACACGTTTATTATAGAACCAACTTTAGATAAAGAATCTAAGAACCGTATAACACACGTATATACAATATTAGTAGGTAAGAGTAAGGAAGAGAGTGGAATGTACGGTTATATAACCGTTTAATGCGTTAGATCTAAATAAATTTTACATGTGTTTATATGTCTTTTAGTTAAAATCGATCATGTAATTACGATGTGATATATATTTATATATGAATAGTATTCATTATTCTATTAAGTTGACTCGAATGGAAACCCCATTATAATATAAGTGGATGGTCAGCCAAGGTGGCGGGTCATTGGTGAATTTGCAACCAAAAACACGTTAGTCGTTCTTATCATCTATTTCAATAATTATATATGCACCAACCATTGGGTCGGGTTCCCTAACTACAAGAAATGTCCCCATTTGTCCTACCTTTGGCTTATGTGTAAACTACAAGTATGCTTGTTTTTCGTCCGAACTCACTCGGATCCATCACAACTCGGTCATCAGCTTAATTTCACCAAGTAACTATGCGCATAAACTCAACTATCATAGGTGTTTATAAAACATATTTAAATGTGTACTTATCAAAGTTGCTTATTGTGTTACCGGGATTATATACCATTGACAACCTTCAGGGCCAGTTCTATAGGCTTAGCAAGTCAGGTAAATGTTTAAAGTTAATCCTAAAAAATATAAATTGAAAGATTAAGGGCTAAAGTGAATGTTTTGATTTAATTTGTTTTCAAAAAGGTTTCTAATTTCAAGTTTGTAGGGTTATAATTATGGTAGGACTAGAACTAATATTAGGATTGGTTTGCATGTTTATCTAATATTTGAATGTCTAAAAGATAGAAGTTTGAGTTTGAGTAGGATTAGTATAGTTATTTTCGTATAAATAGATGGTTAGGGTTATGTATTTTAAGAGAGTCAAGAATTATAATAAACAGAAAGAGTCGATCTTGGTTGAGATCAAATTTTGTGTTCGTGTTCTTGGTCTTGATTGCCAACAGTAAAGGTTTAAGTCCCTCAATTTTATTTTTTTATATATATTATTATGTGAAAGTGTCGATACCGAATCCGTAGGAACTTAATGTGATCAAGATGGATGGTGAAGGTCATCTCTAAGGAGAGGTTGGAGGAGATTGATATAAGTTAATTAATTGGCTCGTGACCACTAATTTCAAACGAACAAGGTCATGGGCGAAGCTTTTAAGGGGCGGCCGATCCCCCGAACTTTTCGCTCAGTAGTGAATAGTATGTGGTTTTAGTATATATACGTTTTCGAACCCCCCCCCCCCCCTACACGGTCGGAAATCTCAAGCTCCGCCATTGAGAATTAAGCACGTGATGTAATTCACTTGCGATGAATCATTTATATAGTCCCGTATTTATATACGTCTATACTTTATACACATTTAATTGTTTTTATATAAAATATTTTTTTCCCAAATAATAAGTTGTAGTTGTAGTTGTATATACGTAAGAGTATGGCGGAGTCCATCAAGACAAGTTGGTTCATATGGATGAAATATCGAAGAAATATGTCGTTAGAATGGAGTTATTGGTGTAGTTTTTTTATTGAGCCAAGCTTGTTGTAAATATAGCTTTAGCACATTGCTAGTTTTTTCTTAATAAAAATCAGTGTTGTTCTAGAAAAAAACGTAAAATCAGAAAACATCATTAACCATAAATAACGCTTGTGTATTATACCATATACTTTTATATCAAACTAAATTAGAGACCATGTTGAATAAATGTTATTTTTTAATAATTAATTTGTAATTAAGATGTCGTATAGTTCTTATAATCTATATTATAATCCATAGTTAATTATAAATTAACACATGACGTTGAATATTTAATATGAGAAATGGACGGTAAAATCAAATCTTAGATTAGTTACACATGACTTCCATAATATAAAGACTCCCATTATATAAAAGATACCATATTTGATAATAGAAAGAACATATGTTGAACTTACCCTCTTGAAAATTTAATTATAACTACCATATAATATATATATATAACAATTGCAAGTTTTATGAACAATGTTTTTATTTTTGTCTTTTTGTGAATAGTGTTTTTGACTTCTTTTGTTTGTATTTTTGTTTTTTATGTTTTTAACTCTCAACTTTCACCATTTACACTTACAATCATATGACTTTCTAAAGGCTTTTTAATCAAGTTTTACGTGTTTATTTTTATTGACATGTCGGTATAAATTCAAGTTGATTTATGTTTCGACGTAATTTTTTTTCGTGTTTTCTCAACTTTTAACATTTACACTTACAATCCTTTAACTTTGTAAAGACTTTGTAATCGAGTTTTATGTGTTTAGTTTTATTTACGTGTCGGTATAAATTCAAGTTACGTTTTGACGTAAATTTTATTTTTCCCCCGGAAATGAGTCGGGCCAGATATAATACGTTTTCATGCTTATTCTTATGCACGTTTTCAGTTGGTCTACGTTTTGACTTAAATTTTGTTTCGAAACAAGTCGGCTCAAATTTAATGTGTTTTCATTAGATGATATAAATTTGGTCCACTTTACATTTCGACATAGTCACAATGCGTCGTACCATTCTTTAACTTACAAAAGAAAACTATTTTCTTAAGAGCTTTTTTTTATTTACATGTCGGTATAAATTGAAGTTGTTTATATTTAGATGTAAATTTTATTCGAAAATATATCAATCAAATATAATACGTTTCGCGCTTATTTTTATGTACATTTTCACTTCTATATTTTGATGTACTTTTTTCTGGAAACCAGTCGGGTAAAATTAAATGATAAATGACTTCCTTTGAATTTATTTTTGGGTATTTTATGCATACACTTTTACAACGACATACGTTTTTGTGTTTTTTCAAATATATAGTTGTTAAGTGCGTTATTTCTTGTAACACCCAAAAAATGGGGTAAAAGACCGTTAGTGGTAAAAGTGAACCCGTAAACAAAATAACTATGAACAAATTAACCTAGTTAATAATGTGGAAATAGCAATAAACAATGAGTTGTAGCTCTAAATAAATAAGACCTCAAATATGAGGGACCAAAAGAGGAAAGGTTGAAAAGTTGAATATATAAAATAAAACTTAAATAAAACACTACACATACAAAAGGTGTGTGTGTGTAACGACCAGGTGCAAAACAAAGGGGGTGAACCTTTGTTTTGCTTAAATCATTAAATTGAAGGGTGAATTGAGCTTGGAATTGATGCATGAACGCATATAAACGATCACCTAATCGAATGGATCTTAAGGTATGTCTTAAAACCTAGATTGGTGAAAGTTGCGATTTGAGACAAGTAGATTACTTGCAATTAGATAGTTGGATTATGATCCAAAGATGATATTAAGTGTATGTGTATGATTGATTTCGTTATACTTAAAGAAATTATACACAATTTTATGTAAGATTATTTGTTAGTGATTAACAAGTAGATTATAAAGTGGGTTTTAATAATATGATGAAGTTGATGATATATCTATGTTTAGAATCATTATGCATGATAATAGTAGGAAGATACTTGAACAATTTATGAGTTTGAGTACATATTCATACTTGCTATGGAATGGTTGTGTATGAAATGATAAAATAGATGTTAAGTTAATGTTAATAAGTGTATAAGATCATGTTGTCTACTAGTTAGTGTGTAAAATTTGGTAATATTAAGTATTCGGATGAATGTCTAATAATATGATGAAATGGGTTGCTACATAGAGATGAAAACCAAGCTAATCGATAAATTAGCATTGTTAATCAAAAGCTAAGTTAACTTGATGTTGTCAATCGCTTGAATTTGTTTAAGTGAAAGAAACGACATGAACTTGGTCGGGGAAAAGTAGCTATAATGGTTGCCTAAGAATAACGCTTACCGGGTAATTAACGAAATGCCCAAATAAGTTGTTAAACTTATTCATGAGTTTGTATGTGTAAATGGGCAGTTGATTTTAAAAAGTCAAACTGACCCGTATGATCGAATGATAAATTTGATGTAAAATCCGTAAGGTGGAATAGTCGTGTTAAATGATGACTAACCTAACCATCTTGCGAATGATAAATGATAGTTTGACGCTTGACAAGTTAGGTGGAGGCTTGGGAAGAAGCTGGTCAAACGGATCAAGTACGCGGAAAGAGCATAATTGGATTTCAAGGTAAGTAAAGCTTACATCTTTAAAAATAGTAGAATTACTTATGTAGTTCAATAAAGCGTTTTGGGTATTCGGAACGAGATTCCAAAATATAAAAGTTCCAATACGGACATATACGGGTTGGAACAAGTGAATATGGTATTAAACCATAATTTATGGTAAAAAGGGTAAAACGGTAAATTAGTCATGTGATGACAACTAAATAAGGAGTTTTGAAAAGGATACCATATGTCGTAAGCATAATGGGGCAAGCGAATTAAGGGATAATTTTTAAGCAATATGATCATATAGTGTAAAATGAAATGGGTTAAATAAGTGAGATGGTAATTAAGTGCCATCTCATAATGACAAATGGTTATTTAGACCGAACGGGTCAAATGGTGATAGTATCACCATTTGACAATGATGACTAATATCGCTTGTTGAATTTTTGTGTTCTTAGAAAGAACAGAGCATGATATTTGAACGGATCAATGTATGAGCTAAGCCAGGTATGTGTAACGGGTCAAAACTCTAAACAAGGACTTTGTAAGACCCTATCTTACTATACTGAATTCCTATTAAAATTCTTTGTATTTAAACATGTAATTATGAATACAAGCCACTCAAATTTACAAATTTATTAAAACTTTTAAAACATATTTAACAATTTAACATGTTAACAATGATTAGTTTTGTTATAATCAAAACCAAGTGCGGAAGCTTCGTCTTTGATCGTGTTCGGTTCTTCATATAACTTGATCTCCCTCTGGTACTCCAAACATTTCCTAAATTTCATATTTTATGAAATACGTTAGTTATAACAAATTATAACATAATCGAATAAACCCGAAGGCTTAAAATGATTAAAAAAAATTAGTTTTAGGCTCCACCGTAAGCTACGGCTGGCCACCGTAGCTTACGGTCCGGACTTTCTGTCTTACGGTCCAGACTTCCAGTCCATTACAGCATCCGCCCACCGTAAGCTACGGTAGGCCACCGTAGCCTACAGTGGTGTGCTGCAAATCTTCTCTTGTTTGCTATTTTAGTTACGATATTTTCCGTAACTCACTCAATTCTTCTCCGTTTTACCCGAAACTTGTTTCTAAATATCCGTAGAATATTTTCTTACATATTAACCCTAAATCCTTGACCCGAATACTTATTCCCTATGATTTAAACATTTATTTCCGGTTTATATTCTTATTTTCCGATTTTTGCCCATTTTGCCTTTAACCCCTTTTTTTCCAAACTATACATTGATGCGTCCGATTCGGTATGCATTAACATTTCATTATTTCCCGCATAGTTGCCTTAGCAAAAACATCATCTTATTCAACTAGATTTTTATTTATTTGCTATTTTGACCCGTTTGGTTGTTTTAGCGTAATCCAACGCTTATTTCGACCAAACCTTACCTATCTTTTTATATCCACACTAGGATATCTATCTATTTCCCACCACAACTTTATTTGTGGTAAATTTATTATCATAAATCCATTTTGTCCAATTTCTGCCCTTTTGGTTCGACCGATTTCGGAAAAGACAATTTAAAGACATCAAACCAAAAAGGGTTATGCCTTTCACTTTTATGTTACCGAAAAGCTCTAATATATTATAAAACTCATTTTTTAAACTAATCATAGAGTCGTTTGCTTATTTCACCACTCGAGGGCATTTTGGTCAACTTGGTCTCTTCTTTTACGTCGAAGGACTTTCAATATCGTACTTCGACCAAATATGAACATTTAACTATAACCTATTTAAAATCATTATGTTCATAAGAACATAATGTCCACGATTTAGATTATAAGATTTACCTTACCTTAGTTAATCTATTGTTCATTCAAGACGCATTTAACTCTCATCGGACTTTTAAATCCTTGTTGAGAGTTTGACCCATTACACGTACCTGGCTCGGGTCATAGCATTGACCCGTTTAAATACCGTGCACTATTAATTACCAATTAACAGCGATGCGAACCAAACGTCATTTCCCTGTGATTACAAAACTCGACAAGCGTTCCTTAGATATTATTGTCAAATGGTGATAACCACACCATTTGATCCATTTGGTCTAAACGACCATTTTATCATTATGAGATGGTATTTATTTACCATCTCACCATTTGTCCATTTCCGTTTACACCATATAATCATATTACTTAAATTCATATCTCAATTCATTCGATCCATTATGGCATACGCCTTAGGGTGTCTATTTCAAAATTTAATATTTACTTGTCAACTCATGACTGAATTGTCAATTTACTCTTTTTTTCCTTATGACTTACGTCATAAGGTAACTTTTTCCGAATTCTTTGTTTACTTGTCATTACATGACAAAATTACTGTTTTACCCTTTTTACCATCAAATAAGGTTTTAATACCATTTTCACTTGTTCCGACCCGTGTCGATTCTCGTCGGAACCTTGTATTTTCATATCTCATTCCGAAATATTCAAAACGCTTATTTAACTACATAAATAAATCTACTATTTTAAGGATGTAAGATTAACTTACCTTGAAATCCGGTTATGCCTTTTCCGCGTAATTGTTTCGTTTGACCCGCTTCTTCCCAAGCATCCACCTAGCTTGTCAAGCGTCAAACTATCATTTATCATTCGCAAGATGGTTAGGTTAGTCATCATTTAAAACGGCTATTCCACCTTATGGATTTTATATCAAATTATCATTCGATCTTATTATAGGCCAGTTTGACGTTTAAACGTCAACTGCCTATTTACACATACAACCTCACGAATAAGTTTAACAACCCCTTTAGGCATTTCGTTAATTACCCGGTAAGCGCTATTCTTAGGCCACTATTAAGCTACCTTTACTAAATCCAAGTTCATGCAATTTCTAATATCAAATTAACATAGTTTCTACAATCATATGCTAATCTATCGATAATTACACAAGAACTTGGAATTGTTTCACTATCACAAAATAACTCATATCATCATATTACTAGATATTCATCCGAATATCTAATATAATCAAATTCTACATACTAACTAGTAGACAACATGATCTCAAATACTCGTTAACATTGTCATAACATCAATTTCATTATATTATACAAACCCCATTTCAAGTTATGTACAAACACTTATTCGAACCTCTAATTTGTTCAAATATCTTACACATACATACAAGTATGATGATCATGAACACTTACGTATCATCTATGTCATCATATAACCAAAACTCACTTCAACATCTACTTGTAAATAACCTGCAAGTAATCTTACATCAAATAATGCATAATCTCTTTATGTTTAACGAAATCAAGCATACACATACACTTAATTTCATCTTTGGATCATAATCCAACTATCTAATTGCAAGTACTCTACTTGTCTCAAATTATAACTTTCACCAAATCTAAGTTTCTAGACATACCTTAAGATCCCCTAATCGAGGTGATCAATAATTTGTATTCATGCACTGATTTGGGTCTCGAATTGATCTTCAATTTTGGTGGATTAGGGCTGAACAAGGGTTTGCCCTTGTTCTTTCTCCTGATGGTCGACCAACACACACACACACTAAGTGTGTGTTGTGTTTAAAACTTTTGGTTTTAAAACACAAGTATCAATTTACGTAGCTTTGGTCCCTCAAGTTTAGTTTCGATTAAATATCAAGTTACAACTCATTGTTTGGTCACTTGTATGCATGTTTTTAACTAGGTTTATTTTTTCCTAGTTATTTTGTTTACGGTTTCACTTTCACCACTAACGGTCCTTTACCCATTCTTTAATATTAACGTGGTTTGATTTCCAAACCCGTTTTTGGGGTGTTACAGACTTAAAGGTCCGATGAGAGTTAAATGAGTCATAAATGAATAATGGATTATATCCAATAATCTAATCCGTAAACATTATGTTCTTAAGAAAATAATGATTTTACATAGATTATGGTTAAATGTTCATTTTGGTCAAAACATGTTATGGTAAGTCCTTCGTCGTAAAAGAAGAGACTAAGTTGACCAAAATGTCCTCGAGTGCTGAAAATAAGTAAACGACTCTAATATTAGTTTAAAATTGAGTTTTATAATATAATAGACTCTTTCGGTAACGTAAAAGAGAAAAACATAAGCCTTTTGGTTTAATGCCTTTTAAATGGTCTTTTCCGTAAACTGTCGAACCAAAGAGTGGATATTGGATAAAATAAATTTTGATAATAAATCCACCACAAACAATGTTGTGGTGGGAATTAGATAGATATCCTAGTGTAGAAATGATAAGATAGAAGGTTTGATTGAAATAATCGTTGGATAACGCTAAAACAACCAAACGGGTCAAAATAATAAATAAATAAAGGTTTAGTTGAATAAAGCGATGTATTTTGCTAAGGAAACTATACGGGTAATAATGGAGTGTTAAAGCATACCGAAATGGATGCGTAAATGTATAGTTTGGTTTAAATGGGGTTAAAGGGCAAAATCAGAAAATATGAGTATAAATCGAGGATAAATGCATAAGTTTTATGAAATAAAAATCCGGATCAAGGATTTCGGGTTAAATATATAGGAAAATATTCAACGGATATTTAGAAACAAGTTTCGGGTAAAACGGAGAAGAATTGAGGGAGTTACGGAAAATACCGTAACTAAATCTGCAAACAAGAGAAAATTTGCAGCAAACCACCATAAGCTACGGTGGCCTACCGTAGCTTACGGTGGGCAGCTGCTGTGTTGAAACTAGAAGTCTTATCCGTAAGACAGTGAGCTAGGACCGTAAGGCGGTGAAGCCTATTAAAGTTTTGTTTTTATTGTTTTAAGCCTTCGGGTTTATTCGGTCATGTTATAATTTATTTTAACTAACGTATTTCATAAAATATGAAATATAGGTGATGTTTGAGAGCACCGGAGGATGATCAAGCTATATAAAGAACCGAACACGATCAAAGATGAAGCTTCCGCACTTGGTTTTGTTTATAACAAAACTAATCATTGTTAACATGTTAAATTGTTTAAATATGTTTAAAAAGTTTAATAAACTTGCAAATTTGAGTGATTTTTGTATTCGCAATTACATGTTTAAATACAAAAATTTTAATAGAAATTCAGTAAAGTAAGATACGGTCTTACATTTCTACGTTTAAATTTTATAAAAACTAGCCGTAATGGGCAACTTTAAAAAGGTGTTATCCCGTCGTGAAGCGTGGGTGTAACTTCTAGTTAATAAACAAAGACATGATAAATAAATATGAAAAACAAAAGGTAAAAGTTAAAATTCTTGTGATTAAAAAAAATATACAAGGGTGTCAGTATTGTTAGACTATTAACATATGCTATTTTATTATAGGTTATTATTTATGTATTTAATTATTACTTGTATTTTTACATTAAAAATGATTATTTATGCTTGTTTTATGGTCACTGTAATAGTTGCGATTGGCATATCAAATTTAATTTAATTAATCACTGTTATTAAGTAAAGAGAGGTTAAATAAATATGAAAAATAAAAGGGTATTAGTTTGGAACAATAGATGAATAAAAACTAGTGGTGCACAAAAACCCGAAGCCGAAAAAATAACCCGGAATCATTGTATTGTAGTAACCGGGTTTTTAAAACCCGACCCTACCCGTAATGTAGGGACCGGGATTGCATAATGACATCAGAACCCAAACCCGTAACCGGGTTTTTTCGTACCCGAATTCTACCCGGTTTTTAAGAATACTCAGGTTTATAGAATACCCGTAACTGGGTTTTAAAATACCCAGACCAGGTTTTAAAATATGTTCATATTTAACAAAAAAAGAACAAAAAGTTGAAAAAATGCCCAGAAAATTCGCTATACACATCCTGTTGCTTCTTTCGCTATAGGCATCCTGTTGCTTATTTTGCTACCCGGGTTTTCAAATACCCGGACCCGGAAATAGGGTATAATAATATCCGGGTGTTATAAAACCCGACCCGAACCCTACCCAAACCCGGTTCCACTCCCGGAACCGGGTATTAAAAAAGCCCAAGTTGTGTGCCTCTAACAAAAACCCGGTTCCAGACTGAACCCAGAACTGGTTCCTACCCTATCCGACCCATGGGTACATACCAATTCCAGACTTGGGTGTAACAAAAGGAACCGTTCTAAAGAAAACCCAATTTGTGCATCTCTAGTTTTAACATTGGATAGCATAAAATAAGAATCAGTACTTGAGAGTATCATAGACCAAAATACGCAATTTTCTAGTTTGTGCTCCCGGCGCCTAACGTAATCTAAAACGGGAAACAGGTACCACAAAATCATGAAGCCTACTTCGGATCATAGAGCATCAAGATCAAAGTATCAGTTTTACTACCAAACACAAAAAACAGGTACCAACTACCATCATCATGATCATCTAGCGAGACTCAAACAAACGACCAATTGATGAACATAAAGCAGATGCAATGATCCCTCTCTTCTTCATTCATTACCTTCCATGCCACCGCTCGCTCATAAGAAACCGGTCTTCCCATACTCGACACGCAAATACCGCCTTGAAGACATGCGAACCCCTGCTGCATTATCTGTGGGAACTTCGAACACAAACCTTTTCTTCCATTTTCATCGAGTATTTTCTCCAAACTGATGTCTTGAAGTGCCACTAGTGTTGTTTCAAGCATATCAAGACCCGCCTGATTTGCAAATGTGAAAACTGGCATTGCCTGCATCAAACCATAGTGGTTTTGTGGTAACTAAACAACCAAAATCACATAACATATAAACTATTGTACTTTTATGCATGGCAAAACTGACGGGTATGATTGGGTCAAAACGTTTAGTTTATAAAGAGAGTACCAATTTGGTTCTGGTCAAAATGGGTTCAGACTAAAATGGGCTCGGGTCAAAACAAGTGAAAAAATGATTTGGAGTCAGAACGGATCATTTTAAAAAAAAAGTACTAATATGCGCTCCTAGTCTAAACGGGTCGGAATAAATAGGCTCAGGTTGAAATAAGTCGTTTTACAAAAAAGTGTATCGGTTCACCCGCCAGAAAAAAAAAACGGCGGTCACAGGTGACAACGACGGATGGATGTGACAAACAATGGTCGTGGGTGGTGTCAACCCATTTGGACCCATTTTAAGTAAACAATTTCTACAAAAGTGGCCCGTTTTGATCCATTCTATAATGTGAGTAAGACCCAAATGAACCCATGAATCATGATTACCAACCTTAAACCAGTGGTTAACCGTTAACTTATGGCTAACCTTCATTGAGCAGCACAAGATAGCATCCGAGTGGTGCCACATAGATTTAAGAATAGAGTCATTTCCGTCACCCACGCCTTCAAGTAGCACACCCAAGTAGCACCTGTTTCATGCGCCAAAAGTTTAACAAACTACAAAAATAAATGTCTTTCGTAGGCGGCTCAACCTAACCGACTCGTTCTTATTACCTGTAACTACGGCAAATCCAACGAGCTAGAGTGTGTGCCTCGGGGTACCCAATGATGCCTGAAGACCTCCGCTTGGTGACGGAGATAACGCAGATGCTACCCTCTGGACAGATGATATAATCCCGCGAACATATTGGCGGGCCATCACCGCTACGCTTTCTTGCATATGGCTCTCAAACGCAAACTCGAGAGCAATTGTCATCACCGACCTTGCACAGCTATTACCGACATTTCGGTCACCAGAAGCTTTGTTCCCAGCCCCTCTCACTTCAAGGGCTGAAGCAAGATCAAGGGTTCGATTCGGGCTTGAATCCCCCTGTGGGTATATATTGCAGTTTCATTTAGATAAACACAAATAACAATAACATACTAAAATAAGCAAAGCGAAATATTCCGAATTAGTGAATTACAAGTACTAACCTTGCAAGATTCGAGAGGAATGATGCGAAAACCGGAAGGCAAAAGTGGTGCATCGTCAGCAAAGGAAGCATCGATCGGAGCAAAGATTAGCTCGGAACACATACCAATTGCGTTTTCGTCTATCCCGCTGCATAGCTATTATATTTATAACAATGTAATTAGACAACAGATGACACAGAGTTATAAACGTGTTACTGCATGCGCCTTAAAAAAGAGAAAAACAGTTAAACGACCCGTACTTGCAGAAAAAACATGTCTCGACCCATTAGTGCATCTTCGGGACAAAGCCCGACACCCTCCAATTTGATCACCTCCAAAAGCTATAAACACAACGAGATTAACACATGTTTGGAAATTGGAAAACAATGAATTGTGAAAACGAGAAGTGTATTCGGTTTATGTTTTGTCGATAACAAGTAAAGTACCTCTTCGTGCTCGGTTGTCTGAGGAAGGGGAAGAATAACTTGACCGCCAAAATTGCCAGCACGAGTCCCGAGTAAGTTACACGGGCCGAGCTTAACTGCCGCAGCTGAGTAAGCATTAACATTGTTGTCTGCCCATTCAGAACGGTGCTCCCTCAGAAACCTAAGCAAGAGGGCTGGAGGAACATTCTGGAAAATGCCAAAAAAGTTAAGAAAATATATAAAGAAATAGATTTTTAATCCATAATCCGTGTGAGCGTTTAGGGGCTAACCGGTGGTAAAAGCATTGATGCTTTGGCACACAAGACGGCAGTATTAACAGACGGATATCCATTTGAGAAAGAAAGATTCAATCCCATAAGTTTTTCAGGTGAAGAGTTTACGTGAATGGTTACATCATCCATTCCATCATTACCCGTTAACGACCACCCTTCATCGGTAAACCCGCTGACAGCCTCATTAAACCCCCTAAAAAGAACAACAAATTAAGCACACTAAACTAGATAGGACTGTAAACAAACCAAATGACTTGTTCGTGTTCGTTTGTTAAGGAAATACATGTGTAATGTGTTCACAAACACTTCATGAACACTTGGCGAACGAGATTTTATGTTAGTCTTTGCTCGTTACGGAAATTAACGTGTTCGTTTTCATTCGTTAATTTTAGGTAACAAACATAAACGAACACAAACTAATGTTCATGAACACAAATGAAAACAAACGAACACAAACAAGCATTCATGAACAAAATATACAATACACAGAAACTTATAAATATAGTATTTGTCAGAATTTTGAAGTATTTAAATAAAAAATATAAACTAAAAACACTAACGAACTATCGAACACAAACGAACATAAACAGACACGTTACCGAACGTTCACGAACATAAATGAATTAGTGCAGCCTTTGTACATAAATGAACGAATGCAGCCTTTGTTCATGTTCATTCATTGAACGGTTCATGAAGTGTTTGCTGAACGTTTGGTTCGTTTCCAACCCTAAAACTAGAGGTTGCAATCTGGCCCGTTCAATTACGAATGGGTAAATTCAGTTCTTATTTAAGGTCTGTTTCAGATCAATCAGGTCAACCTAAAACCGACCCGTTTGTCATGGAGCCAAAAGAACTCATTTTGACCCAGCCGACCCATTTTGCTACCTTGACTTGAAACCGATCGAAAAGGAGTGGTTTAACTACCTGCTCAACCTCTGGCTAAGTGCTCTTAAAGCTGCAGGTCGTCGGCCCCAGTTAGGGGTACTGGTCTGCGAAACCTCCTGTGCTATTTGCCGTAGTTGTCGTAACGCCTGTTCATGAATTATAAAACCTTAAATTCACCAAACCCGTTACAAAAACTACAAGTAGAGGATTAACATTGTTACCATCATAGTTGTTTTTTGAGCAATTACAGTTGATGATTCATAGAACGGGCGCAACACTTCAGGTACACTCCATGCCTATTTAGTCAAACGTGTAAACAAATTCAATTCAAATCATCATATGCATGTTTAATCATATGATCCACAATGTAATTTTACCTCTAAATTCATATGATCGACGATGTGTATGATCGACCCGCCACCTTCGCAAGGTCTAATAAGGTACCCGCTAGGAAGCATTTCTGCGCGCACAAAATTTGGCACTGATGGTATGTTTGGACCGTTGGGGTTGTTAGCTAGTGATCTTTCGCATACCTAAGAGGCCATCACTTACATTATTTAAGATTTCATGGCCATTAATATATAAGTAAACGAGTAAGAAGTCACTAACCACTAGACTGCCATCTTCTGTAACTGAAGTATAGCGCAACAGCAAGAAGTCGCGAGCCGCAGCCAAAGTTGTAGGGGCATAAAGCTATAACACGAAACGGAGTTAGGATATAACAACAGGGACACAACAAGAGCCGAAATTTTGTTAGTAGTCAATGATAATAGGTAAGTTGGATAATGAAGTCACCTGCATGTACAAGAGTTTGATGGTTCCACCATTGGCAGTGGGCAGCACATCGAGTACATCAACGGCACGGCAGTCACGAAACCATGAGGTGCGATCCTTGAGGATCTCAGCAACCTGAAACATAGTACAGTCATTTGCTAAACCCCACATGCTTCAAATTTTAATTATTTTATAGAAAAAATAGGGTTATTACGGTAAAAGACAATATATTTTCTTTACTTGTTACAAAAATGGGCCATCAACTTGATTTTGGTACATTGAAAACCCTCAACTTGGTAATAAATACATGAAAAATCATAGCCTCTAACATGTCTAAAATGAGCGTACTTTTGAAAATTTTCTAATAAAACAACATATTAACTTTAAAATTGATCAATGTAAGATAATATAATAAAAAAAATACAGAACTTTTGAATGTCAATTTATCAAATTTTAACCAATTTAAGAGTTAACAAGTCATTTAAAAAATTGACAAGTAAACGGATTTTAGACAATTTTAATGTCTTCGGCAATACATATAAATCACTTTGGTGGCTTTCTTGTGTATTTTTTACAAGTTTAAGGGAACTTAATTGAGATAAAAAAAGTATATTGGTTTTATATGGTATTAACCGAAAATATAATACAAAGGAACTGGTATCTACCCTTGTAGGCTCAAGACTGACTAAGCCGCACGCGCGTGCTGCCACGCCAGTGCAACCATGAGAAATAGCAACGATTCCAATGGAATCCGGACCAGGCTACATTCAAAGCAAAAGAAATGTTGCAAATTAACCAAAGTCCCATCAATCTCAAAATGCAGATAAACGAGAATATACCGATAAACATATGTAACATCATATAATTATTCATATTTGAGTGTTCTATGATACCTTCATTCCAGGCATCTGGACCCACTCGACAGCGGTTCCAGTAGCCTTCGAAAGAAACTCTGCTAAAGTTTCCTCTGCAATGGACAAAAGACTGAAAACCAACACACAATTAAACCAAAATGTTCATGAAATATAACAAAAGACGCCTTCTACAGAAACACTACCACTAATAGTGTACACCAGCGCACATGTCACATCATATGAATACAGACCGTATGACAGGGCGAACAATGGTCATACCGTACGTACAACCCTATGAGGTTCACATTTTCATTTCTTTAGTAAGTCAAAAAATTATACCGAGCAGCATGACAATAACACAATAGTTGGTGGTGTTTGTTTAGCTGTACCCTAACAATAATGTAAATAAATAAACTGAATCAAACATTCAAACTTCAAATAGACTAACCCAGCAGGACTAGCATCCCCTGGGGGATGCTGTGGGGTCAAATGGCGTTGACCACTAGTCACCACCGAGTCACAGCTACCATCTTTAGTAGCAACCACCGCCTGCAACCCAAAATACCTCAAAACATCACTTCCAACAAACCACAACAAAACAAAAAAAAAACAAAAAACTCACATTCTGTGTATGCTGTCTAAAACACCCATTCTCATACACAAGATGAGACACCTGCTTCTGCAATCGATCATTCTCCTCCATTAACAACTTATTCATAGCAGTCAGCTTCCGATTCACCGACTGCAGACGTGAAGCCTCTTTCCTCTGTTTCTCCCTGCATCTACAACCCAAAATAAACCCAAATCACACAAACTTTCACAACCACTTAACAAAAACAGGGTTAGCAAAACATGTCGAGCCTCGCGATAAACACAAGTATCAAACATGAATACGACTCGTTTAACTACTTTAGAACGAGGATCATTACAGATCACTAATTATGGTGAGATACAAAAAGAACAATAAATCACTAAATTTTGAGATTTAAGGTTTATATCTTTTATATTTTATATTTCTTACAGTATTATATAAACTATTGTTATATAAAAACCGTAACATTTTCTATATTTTGTATTAAATTCTAGTGTGAGATACAATAAATCTTACATTTATAACATTTTTGTTTACTTTTTAGGATTAAAAAAATAGATGATTCATTTGATTCTGTGTTCTCGTATTATTTAGCGTTTTGAGTGTTCTAACACTTCCCAACTAATTTCTATTTGTTCCCGTAATATTTAGCGTTTTGAGTGTTCTAATACTTCCCAACTACTATACATCTTCCCAACTACTTTACATCTGATGTCTATGTCTATGTAGCACAGCAATGTTTTACGTGCCAAGAACGAGAAATGACGGAGCCTACATCCTAATTTAGTTATTTTTAAATAAAAAAATATAGAACTATATAGTATAGTGTACTTTTTATTAAACAGGTTAATCGTGTCTTAAAACAGGTTGGGAATTGCAAACAACCGTAGACGAAAACAACAAAAAAGGATGTAAAGGTGTAAACCCAAATCAAATTACAACCAAACCTTCGATTTTGGAACCAAACTTTGATCTGTTTGGGTTCAATGTTGGACAAAATAGGGCATTCACGAATAAGCTGTTGTCGACGAATCGAACTGGGTTTCGGGCACTCATGATAAAGCCTTTCAAGCGCTTCAACCTGCTCCGGTGTGTATCTTACGTATTTCCCATTATCCATAACCGTACACTTCCCACCATCCTTGCAGGGCATCGCCATTACACCTTACTCTGTTTCACTCAAGAAAACTGAGCACCAACACCAAATTGAAGGTTTTGAACACGAATCTGGGCTCAATGCTGGACGGATCGAACTGGGTTTAGGTTAGTTTGATCGTTCCCAGCCTCTGAAACATGGTGATTAACAAGAAAGAAAAAGATTGGATTTTTATGAAACCCTAAGGGTGAAATGAAACAGAGGAGGGGGTGGTTTGAGTGGGTTTGTTATGATGATGATTATTGTTGTTATACTGTTGATGGGTATGTGAAATGTGGAGTTGTTGGGTGTATGTCTGGCTCATATGCTTTGTTTGTTTGTTTGTTGCTTTGCTTTTAGCTGTTTTCACTTTATTTTACTCTGCTCTGCTTCTGCCTGCCTGCCTACCTGCCTGCTATCTTATCCTTTTCTATCTTTGGGGAATATATTTGCATCTTTGTGAAGTTACGGTTTTACCCCTGACTGCAAATATGCTTACATTGTTGATTGAAGTGTTGTGATATTGTGATGTGACCTAAGTTGGGAAAAGGAGGGTGTGGTTATAAATAGTTAAAAGAGTTAAATGTTTGGTTGGTCTATGTATTTTGCGAAAATTACAGACTTCGTCCCAGTTGTTCACTAGTTACACGTTTGGTCCTAATAGTTGTAATTTTTGCACTCGGGTGGTCCTTATCACTAACCTATGTTAAGTTTTTCAGTTAAATACGTGCAAAATTACTAACTTGCCCCTAAACAAATAAAAAAAAGAAAAAGAACTGAACCCCATTTATCTTCTTCATCCTCTCCCCCCCTCTCTCTCTTTCTCTAAAACCCACCACCCACCTCCACCGTCAGCCCATCACTACTACCACCGCCACCTTCAACCCACCACCACCTCCTCCATCGCCTCCTTCAACCCATCACCACCACCTCCACCGTCAATCGACCACCACTAAAATACCTCTTTGTGCGAGACCCTACCTGGACGGGATATGGTTCATGGATGCTCGCCAACAGAAGATGTTGATTTTGGGCCGGACCCGATTGTTCCAAAGAGGCCACTTGAATCCGGGGATATCATGATTTAGAATCACAGCTATCACACGGAAAGGGGGACATGCTTACAGGTATTGCGGTGTTCAGAATCTGTTTTATCGTTCGCAACTGATATTGCAGAGGTGTGTTGTAGAAATTGTGTGTTGCTACATACTTTATTTTTATCTTCATATAAACTGACTTTTTCAATTTAATGTTTCTAAGGTATTTTAGTGGTGGTCGATTGACGGTGGAGGTGGTGCTCATGTTAATGAAAACTCTTTTAAAACATTTTAATTACTTCCTCTTTTGCAGGAGTGGATGTATTTCTTGAACGAGGGATCACAAATTAATATTTCTTATATCTTAACCAGTTCTTCAAAATTGTTTATTACGATCGCTCACGGTAATTGAAGTTGTTTCAGCTTCTTATTTCAGACAACTAGTTTCATGTACAAGTCATCTATTTTGCTGATTGAAGTTGTTTTAGCTTCTTATTTTAGTGGTGGTCGATTGACCGTGGAGGTGGTGGTGATGGGTTGAAGGAGGCGGTGGAGGAGGTGGTGGTGGGTTGAAGGTGGCGGTGGTGGTGGTGATGGGCTGACGGTGGAGGTGGATGGTGGGTTTTAGAGAGAGAGAGAGAGGGGGGGAGAGGATGAAGAAGATAAAGAGGGTTCAGTTCTTTTTCTTTTTTTTATTTGTTTAGGGGCAAGTTAGTAATTTTGCACGTATTTAACTGAAAAACTTAACATAGGTTAGTGATAAGGACCACCCGAGTGCAAAAATTACAACTATTAGGACCAAGTGTGTAATTAGTGAACCACTGGGACCAAGTCTGCAATTTTCGCAAACCACAGGGACCAACCAAGCATTTAACTCTAGTTAAAATCTATTAGAGTTAAATGCTTGGTTGGTTCCTGTGGTTTGCGAAAATTTCAGACTTGATCCCAGTGGTTCACTAATTACACGCTTGGTCCTAATAGTTGTAATTTTTGCACTCTGGTGGTCCTTATCACTAACCTATGTTAAGTTTTTCAGTTAAATACGTGCAAAATTACTAACTTGCCCCTAAACAAATAAAAAAAAAGAACTGAAACCCCTTTATCTTCCTCATCCTCTCCCCCTCTCTCTCTCTCTAAAACCCACCACCCACCTCCACCGTCAGCCCATCACCACCACCACCGCCACCTTCAACCCACCACCACCTCCTCCACCGCCTCCTTCAACCCATCACCACCACCTCCACCGTCAATCGACCACCACTAAAATAAGAAGCTGAAACAACTTCAACCAAGACACAATAAAAGCTTTTTCTCTCCTTTTATTAACTGATTTTTGTATTGGATTTCATTCGCCCCGTTAGTAGGGATGAGTAAAAAAGCGATGGTACCAAACTGAAACCAAGTTAATCCACAAATCAGAAGAGAACTAACTGAACCAACAAAAACCACATGAACTGGTTTGAATTTTCTGAAAAGCCTAGTTATATGTTTCGGTTTTATATTTCTGAAATTTGATTTCAATAATCACAACCAATTGGCATTGGTAATTTTGTCTTCAGCCTCTGGTTCTTCAACCCATACTCGATTGTATCCCATAAATCTAGGGATTCGAAGAGAGCTTTCATCTCTGATAACTTAACTATAGCATATATATGTCGCATTAAAAACGTACATATATATATATTGTACGAATAGACCTCATTGAACCAGCGCACTCTCCCATTCGGAAGGCGGTTATACAACAAACATATTGAACCGTTGCACCTCTTAGGGACAAGATAATAACTAACATAATCAAAATAGTGGTGGTCGATTGACGGTGGAGGTGGTGGTGATGGGTTGAAGGAGGCGGTGGAGGAGGTGGTGGTGGGTTGAAGGTGGCGGTGGTGGTGGTGATGGGCTGACGGTGGAGGTGGGTGGTGGGTTTTAGAGAGAGAGAGGGGGAGAGGATGAAGAAGATAAAGGGGCAAGTTAGTAATTTTGCACGTATTTAACTGAAAAACTTAACATAGGTTAGTGATAAGGACCACCCGAGTGCAAAAATTACAACTATTAGGACCAAGCGTGTAATTAGTGAACCACTGGGACCAAGTCTGCAATTTTCACAAACCACAGGGACCAACCAAGCATTTAGCTCAATCTATTATATTAAACTATGGCTATTTTTGTGTTTTAAATTATTGGGTGTGGAGAAGATTGGGTTGGTTATTGTTTGACACGTGACGAGTGTTTGATTCACAAAGTAATACTAAAAAATTAGAGGTGTGGTGTGGCGTGGCTTAGCTTAGCGTAGCCAGCCATTGGATTTTTTTTAATGAAAGCAACCAGACATATTGTACCAGCCAACCAAAGCCAGCCATGTCACCCTGCCCCCCCCCCCACGCCAAAGGGGCAACCCCAACCCGGGGTGGAGTAGTTGGCGTTGAAGGACCATCACAACCAAAATCCACGCCCACACCACATCGTCTTACTCTTGAAAAAGTGAGGTAAACTGGGTTTTCTTATTTTTGTTTTGTGAAGATGAGTGTTATCGGATGATTCTGTTGATGACACGATTATACTTTAATGGTCCGTCAGTTATCCAAATTTACTGTTAAAAAAATTGTGCTCTTCATATACATGCTTATTTTGTTTCGAGAAAAAAAGGAGAATGATGATATAACTAATTTAGTAGGAGAAAGGTAAGATAAATATATACGATTAGTATAACTTTTTAAAAAGGGATATTGGATTTAAATAAACTTAACTTTTACCAGTTGTTCGATAGCATTCCTAACTTTTGATTTGTACTACTCCACTCTCAAGTTTTAACTTATTAGCCGTTACCACTACCAAATTATTGTTTTAACTCCTTACTTCCTTAGTAAGTAGAATAAAATCGTAGATAGATTAAAAACTATTTACATTTTTTGTGTAGAGAAAGCATTAATATAGCGTAAAATTTAAGTATATAAAGACGAAAACCGGATATTGTTATGAGTATGATTTAGGGATCCATGGTATTAGAGTCTAATGGCATTTTTGTGGTCAGATAAGAATTTGAGACCATTAGACTGTGAGGTGTGGAGTAGCTTGGGTTTGTGGCATTGCTTGACAAGTGGAAGGTGTGAGATCCATCGGTCATTCAGTGCACACCCAAAAAAGTGGAGGGGCTTTGTGTAAAATAAAGCAGCGGATGGCAGAAACGTAAATACATCAAAGAAGAGGGTTTAAAAGAAGATGGTTCATAAAAAGAACGAACGGTGGCATGGTAGGTTTCGTGGGACAAAGAGGACACCATGATGGCTTTGCATGCGCCTCGATTTTACACTTTCTTTTTTATTTTTATTCTTTTCAAAAACTTTTTTTTCATTTTTGTTCACCCTTTTCATACCCCTTTGCTTTTCGATATCTTCACACTTTTATTCCCTTCATTTGTTTCTTTTATACTTCCAACTCAAGTCTCAACACAAGAATAGCATTGTTTTAAGAAAACAAGAAAGCAATGTTTTAAAACCCGGATCAATGGTTAAAGCATAAATTGAAACATGAAACGGGCCGTTTTTATATGACAAACCGCCTGGAGGTTAACCCGTGAAACCAAACCTGGATGATTTTGATGAAAGTGGGAGTTTTAAAGATTTTTGAACCATGCATGTGTTAAAGTATTTTACTCACAGTTTATTGTGTTCGTGGTTTTGATAGGATTTCTAAGTCGAATTCAATTTTGAGTGGTGAATAAAACATAAGTAAATGTGTTGTAGGCTTTGTGAATTGGTACAACTTTTGATTCATGCTTGTCATCGTAAGGGGTGGTTTCCTATTTTAGCTCTTCTGATAGATTTGGTTTTAAATAAAATTTATTTATTTTTTAAAAAATATACGTCTCATAGTTTTTATAATCATCATGTCATCTAACTTGCCCATGGCATTATAGCCTATTAGTTTCTTGGGGTGGATGAGGCTTAAGGCTAATTTGGTTATAGATTCGAATCTTACAAGAGGGTTATTTTTCAAATTTATTGGTTTTTCTCCTAAATTTGTGTATAGGCATTATTGCCTAGTGAAAATGGATATGATCGGATGATTTTGTTAGTGGCATGATAAGAGTCTAGTGTTTCGTTAGTGAACCAAATTTACCGTTCAAAAAAATGTCATCTAATTTTAGAATAATAAGAAATAATTGTTTCACACGGAAATTTTTGTAGCAAATTTGTCGATAAAACCAATTTCCGACATATTTGCTACAAATTTGGTTGACACAAAATTGGCAATTTTCTGGTAGTACGGCCCCCACATTTTTAGTCACTGATTTCAGATGAGCAAAATTTTATTTTTGCGTATTAACGAAGATTTGGAGCATAAGTATAACTACTTTAAGCAAAAAATGGACGCACAATGATATCTAGGATTCACCTCCATTCAAAAGTGTACTTCCCCATTACGTGTACTTACATACGAAAACACGTATGACATCAACGACGAGTATTTTTATGGCGGAGAAAACAACACGCGATACCTTGTCATATTTCTGCTACAGTATATATATGTTTTATATTTATTTATTTTTAGTACTATAGTTTAAAATATTTGCATACGCTTATATATATATATTAAAAAAATAGGCATATGCCAATTATACGGAAAGCGTTACTTGAGAAACCTGCCTTGAAACGACCTACAACATAGTTACGAAGTGCACTTAGAAAAACATGGATTACAAAGCATAATTGGTAGTTTAAACTGTCGTTAATGGCGGTGGTATAATTGTCCAACCATATAGTGAGGTCAATATACACGCGGTAAGCAAAATGGACCAACGTTGGTTTTACAAAGCGGTTATCTCATATGACTTTTAGGTTTGGTTGGCCTTCTTTGGTGTCGTTGGGTGTTTGAACGACATAAATACTTTCGAGCTGTCGCCATTGCTAGAGGGTTACATAGCGGGTACCCTATAGAAATCCGTGTTTTATGCAAATGAAAATGAGTACCCTCATGGATACTATTTGGCTGATAGTATATACACGGAGTATTCAAATGCTATGAAAACGTTTAGTACCCACTCAATATAAAAATACAATATTTTAAGAAACTGCAAGAGTCTTCGCGAAAGGGCATCGAGAGGTGTTTTGGGGTTCTTCAACAACGATGGCATTTTGTGAGAAATCTTTGTCGTATATGGGATAAAGAAAAAATTAGAATGGTTATGTATGCTCATATCATATTGCATAATATGATTTTAGAAGATAAAGGAAAATGAACATGTCAAAACTATATTCCGAATGATGTTGAAGAAGGAACGCAAGCAACAATGGAGGAGAGAATCTTAAACGGTCAATTCTTGCATTCCAAGGAAGCACATAACACGTTAAAGGCAGATTTGCTCAAGCATGCTTGGGCGATTCGCCCAATTCGACATGATGGCGATGAAGAAAAGGATTCCGAATACGAATGCGATGAAGAGGAGGATTTCGAAGATGGAGCCTATGAAGACGGAGGGTTGGATGACAGAGATTATGAAGACGGAGGCGACAACGGTGATGAAAACTAGTAGTATTTTTTATATATTTTATTTAATGAAATGGTATTTCTTTTTGTAATGTTTTTAAATCCTTGTTAATGTTTTCTTATTTAATAAAATATTATTTCTTTTTATATATTTTAACTTTAGAAATCAAAAAAATAATTGAGTAATGATTGCTAATGGGGTTGTGTAATATTCCCACTACATACATATGCTATGATGTGTTATATAACCTCTCATTTGCACTTTTTGTATTTTTATTGTCAATCACCGTAAATGCATGAGAGCTCTATGACCTTTCAAAGTGCAGGTTATGAGTTGGAGTCTCATAAAGAGCAACCATTGAATAAATAATTTGAGGGGAGCCAGTGGTTTTACCATAATGATGGCGGTCTAGGTCACCAGTGGCATCTATATTCGCAGGCGTGGGTGACATTTTTCATTAGGTTTACCTAAATGATTAGAATTTTTTAGTCATTAAAAAATTGTATTTTAATTTTACTTGAAAATCATGTTGACTAGAAATATAGTAGGTTTAACTTATATTTGATATGTATTTTTGAACTACTGAATCATATCTTAAACTATTTGAATTTTGAAGCATTGTATTAATATATATTTTTATATTTGAGTCTTGTATGTCCAGGAACTCCAATCGGATATCACAAGACACTAATCAAAGTGCGAAAAACTAAGAAAAGTGTAGAAGAATAACGAAGCAATTGATTGTATTAGATCAAAAGTGCACACGATCTCTAAGGGATCGTCTGGTACATACCAATAAGTTTGCAAAACAATCAACAACACAAATGGCCGAGGAATCCCTATTTATATCACATAGAGGAACCCTATTACAACCTGGGCCTAAGCCCAAAGTACACACTATTCTAAACAAGCCCACACATGATCACTAGCTAGTCCAATATTAAATCTACTACCCAGCATATAAGTCGGCCCACATGGCTCAATCCAAATCACTAGAAAAGCTAGATCCAATAACTTATAAGTGTGTTTGATAAAGAAAAGCATAAACCTACTAAATTTCATGGCCTTACAAGCCTAACCGAGCAGAGCCATCTTGGTTTCTAATCGAGCCGAGCCTGAGCTTGGTCTGACTCTGCTTGTGAACAACCCTAGTCTGGATTAGATGCGCCATTGTGCGCCGCCATGTACACCACCGGAAAAGGTGATCCTTCTACCGTTCTCTCTCTAAAGATCTCTCTTCACTCTTTCTAAAATTTGTATCTCTTTCTCTTTCTATATATCTCTATCTCTTATGTTAGAAAACAAAGAAAGCACAAGGTACAAGATCTCATTACATAAAATTGTTGATAATTGATATTATATATACTGCAAAAAGGAGCTTTGGGAACTAGAATCCCGCAAAACAAAAGAGTTGAGATAGAAATCCTGTGTTAATTAGGTTTCTCATGGCGATGATAATATGACTTCTTTCCACAGTTTAATCAAAAGCAGAACTATGTGAAATTGACTTTATGGTCTTTACATGAATGGCCCTTGGTGCATGAAGTCAGATCTTATCAAGAATGCAACTCATTTTCTTGAGACAACCAAGAATAGACCTTGCCATAATATTAAAATCATTTCTTATCAAACAAGCGGCACTTTTGTTTAATAGTTCTTCCCTAATGAGATTAAACAAGCGGTATGGGATTGCGGTGACAACAAATCTCTGGGACCGGATGGTTTCAGTTTCTGGTTCATCAAATAGTATTGAGCTTTACTCAGACCTGATTTTGTCAGATTGATGCACCATTTATATGAAACTGAAAGCATTTCTTACATATGTGCATATTCATTCATTACTCTTGTTCTTAAGTGTAAAGAGTCGGTGGGCCTTAAATGAGTTTAAACTAGTTAACCTTATTGGCATTATTAGCAAGGTGATCTCAATAACATCGGCAAATCGTCTCAAACAGGTTATTTATTCAGTGATTTTGGATACTCAGACCACTTTTTGAAAAATAAAAACATCATAGATGGCCCTTAATCGTAAATGAAATTCTATCTTGTGCCAAAAAAGAAATCCAAAGTTGTTTTTTTAAGATTGATTTGAAAAAGCATTTTAGTACGTTTCTTGGATATTTATTGATTCTATTCATAAACAAGTGAATTTCCCAGATAAATGATGTGGATGGATGATGGGATTTATTTCATCCGCTTGCTCCTTGATTCTTATTAATGGTTCCCCGTCTTTCGAGTTCCAATTTCAACGGGGATTGAAGCAAGGTGACCCCCTATCACCATTTGTCTTTATCATTGGGATGGAAGCTCTCATTTACATGATTAAATAGGGGAAGTGAGGCTGGAATTATTCAGAGGTTTAAATGTCTAAACATTGGGCCTATAATCACTCACCTTCTATTTGCGGACGACGCCTTGTTGATTGGGGAATGGTATGAGACGAACCTAAGGTATGGTCTAAATTATTTGATGTTTTTATTTGTGTCCGATCTCCGTATTAACTTTCATATGTCCACATTATTCGGTATTGTTGTTCAGCCTACTTAGGTCAGCTCTCTTGCATCAATCCTTCTTTGTAACACATGCCAGTTTCCTTTTACTCACCTAACGTACTAGTTGGAGCAAACATGAACCGTATAATCAATTGGATGCCCGTTTTAGATGTGTTTGATGCCCGATTATCCTTATAGAAATCCTTAACATTTTCTAGTGGGGCCGATTAACCTTGCTCAAATTAGTGTTAGAATCTCTCCCAGCTTACTACTTGTCACACCCCAACCGATGGCGGAATCGTCGGGCGGACGTAAACAGATTGCTCGAGACACATAACGCTAAATTGTGACAAGTATTTAAAGGAACAATATTTCATTTCATTACTAAAGATTCAAGTACATTGTCTGGAAACAAATACAACATCGATTTCAAGTACAAGTACAACATTTCAATTAGAAACACGATCCTACATAAATCTAAATTAAGATGAGTTTCTATGTCCATCCTACTAGATTCCAGGGGTTGTCATCGTCATCAACCTACAATACATGTTAAAGTATAGTTAACACAGAAGACATTGGCGAGTATACAAGTTTGACTAGTAGCATAATATAAACGTTTAACAAATCCTCGTGCATAAATGTAAACTCGAGACTAACATGGCAAAACTATCATGCAATTATACGTGTCAACTCAAAGTTTACCGCTAGCGTAATCTAATCATAGCAATGACTAGACCGTTTTGTTTACTTAACATGAGCTCACGAATACAGGCGGTGTGTTAATCCTATAGCGCTATACATGTTAAGGGAGGCTTGATTGAAGTTAATGACATGGTATAAGCATAATAAGTATAAGCATGTATGTATTCAAGTATGTCACATAAGCATGGATAAGGATTGTTTGTGATTTAGTTTAAGCATGGTTGTGTGACTTTGGTAATTTACGTGTATTGCACCCAAAAGTGATAAAAGTAAACGGGTCGAGTATACTCACCGTTTTGCAAGCTTCCTAGAAATCCGCGAGTCATTAAGTTGGAGTGTTGAAGTGATGAACTACGAAGTTACCCTACAAGGGGTAAATAGAGGTGTGTGAATAGACTGTGGTTAACGAATGATTCAGATGAGGATTCAGAAAAATACAGAATGAAACGTAGAAAACACCACTTCGTGCGAAGTGACAGTTCTGGAATATTTTAGCTCGTTTAACGCCCATTTCGACACTGTTTTCTGTGAATGAGAAGTTTAGGAACGAGATAGGATAGTCTGAGGTCACAACACTAAATCAGTATTTGACAGTGTCATGATTCTTACTAGTTTGTAAGGAAAATACGTTTTTATATAATTTATATACTTAGTCTGTCAGATTTGTCACAGATGTCAAGCAATGAGGTATGAATATCTCGTTATATGATTCACCAAAGCTCAAAGTTCATCAACATAGTTGAAAAACCCGGTTGGTCACGAATGTACAGAAAATAAAGATACAAAAATGTTCAAGTGAGGTGTGAAACTTAATTCGGGTAACCAAGGCTCCCAACGTTTTCACACTTGCTGAAACGTAAGTCCAATCCTAGTGAGGATGATGAACTTAGCCAGCCTCTACACCTGGTACAAAAGAAAAAGAAGTAGAAAATAGAAGAAGGATAATGAAATTTCAAAGTATTTAGTAAGCTAACACTCACTTAGTACAGCTGACAAAGTTCCGACAAGAATCTGGAAATTTGACAGTAAGAGTGAGAATGTACGGAAAGTTTGAAGTTGTGAGAGTGCGCCTTATTTATGGAGTCAAGGTTTAGTTCATGCGAGTTGAGGGCCACGTCGTACGAAGTGACTTCACTTCGTGCGAGGTGAGTACACTTCGTATGCGAGGTGAGTACACTTCGTATGCGAGGTGAGTACACTTCGTGCGAAATTAGATTTGCTTCGTGCGAAGTTGGGTTGGTTTGGGCCGTTTTTGCGTATTTTAGTTGGTTTTAAGCATTTCAAGCATAAGATGGTAACGTATTAGTATTGCACGTATGATAAGTATGATTTGCATGCAAGTATGTATTCGAATGATTGACTGCAAATATAACAAGTATGGGTAAAATAAGTATTTCATTATGATCAACATCTCGGATTTAAAAAGTTGGAAAGAGAAATACGGATAAGACACGAATACAAGTTTTTATAAATAAGAATACGATTACATTTTCTAAATAAGAAAAGTATAAGAATGCGAAGTGTTACACTACTTTTCATTAAATAAGGCTCCTTGTAAAGTATTTGCTTAAGGGAATATGAGGCGTTTCTTTTGGGGTGAAAGTTCGGATTAAAAAAAAATAATAAGTTTGGTTGAATGGAACAAAAGTTACTTCTTCAACTGAAGCTGGTGGTTTGGGTCTTACTCCTGTTAGAGATGCCAACATTGTTCTCTTAACAAAGTGGCAGTGGCGTTTCAAGACCGAAACAAAGGCTCTCTGGAGGAAGGTTGTTTTTGCAATTCATGATTCAAACCGGGTGTGGCCAATTCTTCCTTCTATGAAAAGTTTACTGGGGGTTGGAGCTCTATTGGCAAACTTGAAAATCATCTTTCGAATTCTAATATAATTCGAGCGAACGGGATCAAAGGCCAGGTGGTAAGGGGGTGATAGCATTCGTTTTTGGCCTCGAGTTTGATAAAAGACGCATGATAACTTCCTGTTACCACCTTCATATCAAACAAGTTCATTGGCTTTTGAGGTATGTTTGCCTCTTAACACATGTTGCAGATTGCAATAGTATGTTACAAAAAGTCTTTGTTTCCAAAAAATGCACATGGTCCGAAAATTCCTCAAGCAAATTCTCAGTTTCAACCAAGAAATAAAAGTTATTTGGTGCCTCGGGTTTCAATTTTGATTTTTATTATGGAATGGAATAATTGGATTCTAAGGAAAGTAAATGTATTTATGTTGAAAGCTGAAATGAACAGGGCCTTTCACAAAGAAAACATCCAAGTTAATTCTCATCAGGGCGGACCTACATCATGGAAAGGGGTAGCCTCCGGTACCTCTTGGCGCTCCGTCGATAGTGTAAATTTTGGAAAAATTTGACTTTTTTTGGATTCGTTACCCCTTTTTTATAAAACGTTACCCCTACGAAGATTTTCTAGATCCGCCGCTGATTCTCACGATGTCGTCTTTGCGGTGAGTCTTCTAAATCAGCAACTCACTTGTTTATAGTTTGCCATATCACAACTACTGTGTGGCAATTTGTCTCTTCATGGTGTGGCATCTCTCAAATCTTGCTTTCTAGGTCAGAGATCT
Organism: Scalesia atractyloides; assembly: GCA_947069175.1. Taxonomy (NCBI): domain Eukaryota; kingdom Viridiplantae; phylum Streptophyta; class Magnoliopsida; order Asterales; family Asteraceae; genus Scalesia; species Scalesia atractyloides. Next base: position 7,246,035 of record CAMTDV010000011.1, read on the forward strand.
CCTGATCTTCACAGAGTGTTAAGGATGAGTCTAATAAAAAAGAAAGGCAATTCAAGGTATTATCATGGTGAAATGTTAGGAGCAATGAAGGGCTAGAAACAATTTAATATTCTCCAACAAAGAGCTCATTGCTTCAAAGATTTTGGAAGACATGAGATCGATTAGTTATCTTTGGGTTAAAAATATGTTCGTGTTTATAGTTAGTTTAGGGCCGACAATTTCAGACACGGACACGAAAACACAACACGACCTTAACATGTTTGTGTTTGACCCTTAACGGGTTCCGTGTCTTAAACAGGTTGACACGATAAGACCTATTAATTTTCGTGTCGTGTTCGTGTTTACATATTTCGTGTTCGTGTCTGTGACTTAATTGGTTGTGTTGATATGTCAGCCCTAGACTCAGTACTCCACCTCTTCAAGGAGAGTTCGTGTCTTAACAGGTCGTGTTTGTGTCTGAATAGGTCATGTTCAAGTCTTAATAGGTTGTATGATACGTTTATAAATTTTTTCATATCTTAATAGATCATGTTCGTATAACAAGATGCCACTTTGCTGCATGTAAAAACTAAGATGCACCAATTTATAGACAAGTTGGACGTACTGTCAAAATACGTATAAAAAAAAACTGTGAATAAGATGACCCAAACATAATTTCATACCTGGCGTTCTACAGTGTCAGTTTGCTACTAAATATTATATAGTTAACACAAAGTCATACATTTATTTATTTAACTATAAAAAGAAAAACTAAGATGAAATATAGAAATTATAGAGAAATGAAAGTAAAAGTGAATTTGACATTTAAGACGACCCCAATAGAGAATCATGGGTCTACAACCGTTGAAAGTAGTAGTAGGGAGGCGTAGTGGTGAAATAAAAACCATGAGCAGAGAGAGAGAGAGAGGATCATAAAATTATATGCAAATACGATACGCATTCGCCGCCACCTTCTCATAATTCGGGTCTTGGCCGTTCAAAAAACAAGAATTTATCTTTTTTTAATATGTTGGTAGTAACCCCTTAACAGTCAAGATTAGTTCCTACCAAGTATTTTCATCGATTCAGACTAGCTTGATATGCAAGTTTAGCTATTAAAAAAAATGTAACAAATTTTTATTTTCTGCGGTATCTAGGTGAAGGTCGAATATGGATAACGCCATTTCGTCTTGGATGGAATGCGAGATTTTACCGATTATTCCACTGTCGTGTGCCTTCGGGACGGGTAGAGATCGGGTTTCCACGCATCTGGGAAAGCCAAAGGGCTGGCGACGGTTGAGTAGTCGACTTTAGCTACAACGTCCGGTGTCACAGTGATTAGCACATCGTTCCTTACCGTTAAAAAATAATAACAAATTTCATTTAATTTTTCATCAACCATGCTAATCCGATCCAACTTTAAATGATTTCTTTTTACAAAATGATATAAAATTTTTTAAGATGAGTGAGGCTTTGCCTCTTGGACCCCACCTTAGAGCCTTGGTCATTAGGGGATTTGCACCCTTGAACCACCGGTTTGAATATGCCAAAAAAAGAAAATGAGAAAAGCAGACCTGTATAATGCGAATTCACGAATTTTTGCTACCGAGGCAAAATTGGGTTTGATAATAAAAATGGATTACGTAAAAATATTTTTTAGGTAAAAAGAAAACAAACATTAAAAGAATAAAACTAGAATTAATTTCCGGCGTTGCGGGTTCGGTTTTCTTAATGTGCTTTTAGGGTACATCCCAAATCAGGATCCAAAAGCGAAATACTGGTCATTACAGATAATATATGTATCCTTAATCAATAAAAAAAGATAGTTAAATTCCATCTATATTGACAAATGACATAAGTTTTTGTCTTTTGACATTTTTTTTATAGTGAACTTCACAACAGACGGTTAATTCACACCTGCTAGTCGCAGGCCCGTCACCCCACTCATTACCAAGGACTATGTTGTCTAAACCGGGTCCACGCCTTGGTCGAATGTGGCTTGGCTATCCCCGAGAAAATTTCCAGCCCCCTGCCACTTGACAGGAGTTGCACCCCCCACAAGAGTCGACCCTATTGTGAAAGCCAACTCTCTGGAGTAAATGCGCTGTAATAGAAAACTCGGGGTGACTCCCGGGTTTCGAACTTGTGACCAAGCCTCTACCTGTTCATTACCATGACCACTGGGCTGTGAACCCAGAGTCAACTTGCAAGATGTCTTTTGACATCTTGATTGGTCTTTTTGTCGATCCCATTACTTGCCATGTTTCAACATATGTCACTAACTTGCAAGGCAATAACGAATAATGTGAGATCAATAAAAATAGGTTTTGATATGAACCCATCAATACATCCCATAAGATCTTCATTATTCATTTGTATTTTTACACATAAGTACTTGAAGGATGATGATGCAGCTAGTGTTGATGCCAGAACACTCGACGAAACATTAGCTTAAACAAATCTCATACAGTACCAAACAAATCAAGTATCAAACTTTGAAAATCTAAATCGAGACAAAAACATTTATAATCAATCCCAAATCGTAAAGCCAAAAGATTGTATTAACACATCCCCTAAATATTTAACCAAGATGTACCTGATACCTCATGAGACAAACTTCAAGGACCACCAATGTTTTACTATCACTGAATACCGCCACCATCGGTCCGTCGCTGTGAAACCCCCAAACGCACCACCGTCACCTACTCCGACGTCCACAACCGTCGTCAACTTCAACCCCGTCATTGTTAACCCAACTACATTGACTGTATCTTCTTCAAGGTAGGGTGGGCGGCATCCACATCATCATCTCTCTCTAGCTTTCTCTCTATCTTTATTTACTGAAAGTGGTAAAATAAATCTTAAAAAGAAAGGACAAGATTTAGATAGGGTACATTTGAACACAATACCAAACTTTTATGGCAAAAGCCAAAAAAAAAAAAAAAAAAAACACACTGTCGCTTACAAGTTTGTCAATTATAATAAATAATAATAATAAATAATAATAATAATAATAATAATAATAATAATAATAATAATAATAATAATAATAATGACAGTGTACTCTTACAAGTGATTTAGATGGTTATCATGACCCTTTTTTAATAATAATAATAATGACAGTGTACTCTTACAAGTGATTTAGATGGTTATCATGACCCTTTTTTAATTAAAATTAAGATCTGTAAAAGATAAATAATTAGCATACACAGACAAGTTATTTTAGCAATATTAATAATCAATTTAACTTGGTTAGACAAAAATAAAAAAAATAAACACAGTTAAACCTGAAGATTAGAAAAAAAAAGTAATAATTCATTAAACAAGAAAATAATTAACTAAAGGGTTTGGGGTTGTTTGACAACTTCTGAATAAGTAAGTGTTGAACCAGTAACAGCCAATATAATACTTAACCGTTTAGAGGAAAATGTTTGGCCAATTCAGATAAGAGTTCTTCCTCATTCAGACTCAGTATGATGTTTAACCATTAAAAGGCAAATATCTTACGAAACAAACAGTCTAAACCATTAATCGCTAAACTACTAAAATGTCTGAATGATTAGGAATAAATCCATTAAAAGCTTTAACAAAAACAGTTTCCTTAGATTAATTGCTGAGTATCCCTGGGCCCTGGATGTTTTTTATTTTCCACGTCGAATCCAACTAGCCAAAAAGCCCATAAACCTTTAGTATGTCCAATACTAAGAAAGAGAAGAAGAATTCATGGTCCATGCCCCCCAGGTCCTACCCTAATAATTATATTTTGTGGCCTAGAACTTTCCGAGCCCACTAAATTAAAATCGCAGAATTGCAGAAATATGTCACCTACATCTACATGACTACATAGACACAGTGCATCTCAACCAAATTAAATCCCTTTCATACACATATACATATTATTAAGCAAGGTTGCACAAACAAGTTTTTATATTTATTAAAATTTTGAAAGTGGTTCGAATTTGGTCAAGAAACTCAAACCGTATTCAACCAAATAAAAATCTATAGCAAATAACTAAAGAAAATTTCCCTAAAAAAGTACTATAGTATATCCCATGATTTGTGACCTCGAGACACTAAAACAATGATCCAACCGTCCAAAATGTGTTTTATATTTTGATACGAAATAGATTTTCCCTATTTTCTTGTGTGTGATGGTTTCTTAGCAACCCCCTTAATATGAAGACTATGGCCTAGTGATACTGAGGCTTAGGTTCGATGAAGACCTAAGTTCAATACTTATTTGTGTCACTTTGGTGGAGTAGGCAATGATGGATAGAACCTAGCCTCCTTGCAGAGGTGTCAGGTTCTATTCTGAGCCCACCCGTGTTTTCATCCCACCCTATGCTACGCAAGAGAGTGTTTAGCTCTTGTGGTGACACAAAGCCTGTCAAGTGACAGTTGATGGTATGGTTTCCAAGTGGAATGCTCAAGCCAAACTCTGAAGACAAGGTGGACCCGGTTAAGATAACATAGTCTAGACGAACTGTGACAACGAACTTTCCAATTTTAGAAGTGCGATGACCTAGCATAAGAAAGTTATCATTCAAAAAAAAATATAGGTCTCTCCTTCAATAATATGTCTCATGATACAACTATCTTGTTACCACTTATTTAGATCATTCCATCTCACGCCTTACTGATCACGACACATAAGCCCCAAACACGATTGTATTCTTAAACCTATTGATTATAAAGATTGAGTTTGTACACTAACGATCATGCCCTACCACATGGTACACATCACCTCACCTTCACATAAAAATAAAGACTTCAATCAAATGGTTTTAGATTGAAACCTCGTATTGGCTTATTTGTTGGCCTAACGATCATCCAGTTATGAATTGTGATGTGAATGGCGTGGGCCCTTCCGCCCTCATGTTTCCATTTTATTTGGTTTTTTAGGTCTTTGATATTTTGTTTGAGGTTCGGAGCTTATATGTTTCTAGGGTTAGTTGTAAACGAGTCAAGCACCTCATAAGGTAGATAAGACCGGCTTGTCAAAAGCTTGAATTGATAAGCCTGGGTCGATATCGAGCCGAAAATTAACTTGTTTAATAAACAAGCCAAACCCGATCTGTATTCGAGCTATTCTCATAAAATAAACAAGTCAAGTTTAAACATAGTAGAACTCAAACCAAATCCAACCGTCATACCTTGGGAACACCTAGGGGTGATTTTCTCTCGTTACTTTTGCTAATGTGATTATTTATCTGTGTTAGGTGACATAATTTATTTTGTTTAGTGATATAACTTAAGGAATGTTATTAACATAAAATGATAAAAACACGATGTAATAAATATTGTTTGAAATAAAGAAAAAGATCAAAATTCGTTTTGTTTATGAATAGGAAAAATAATAAACTGTTAAGATGAAAATCAACCCACAGTTAATATTAAAATAATCATTTTCAAGAACTAACTTGTTTTGCATATAGTTCACATTCATATCCTTTTTTTTCATAATTAAGACGTTACGGCCTTTTGGTCTCTTTTCATCAAGAAAAAAAAAAACATAACTAATGCATTAATTAAGTAACATTAAAATGTTAACCTAAAAAATAGACACAACTTAAAAAAGGTTTAACTTGTCATAAAACTCATAATCAATACATACAATACACCTTAATTTTATTTTTCAGTTACGACAGTATTAAAAACCTAATAAATACCCGATTAATTAAAAAAAATTTAAAAAGTATTAACCATCAGGCAAGCCTATGGAAGTTACCAGGTCAATATTAATCCACTCCAAATAGTACAACCATTCATTCCAATAGTACAACCACCTTAAGCACACGACTTTTCAACACTAATAAAATAACCACCACCCCACGTCCCCTCCCATAATTCCCGCCAAAACCTCACCACCACCACCACCCTCTGCCACCCATATAAACCCCCATCCCCACCACAAAACTACTGTTCTCACTTCAAACATTCCACACACACGAAAAAAAATGGCTTCCACTTCTTCACGCTCACCTCTCCTCTACTCCTTCCTCTTCACCGTTGCCGCCGTCATCACCGCTGTCTCCGCCACCGAGTTCCAAGTCGGCGGCACCGTCGGCTGGCGTATTCCGGCCACCAATGAATCCCAACTCTACAACGTCTGGGCTTCTCGACGCCGCTTCCACATCGGCGATTCTCTCCGTAAGTTCAATTCTTATTTAATTTAAACTCATCATCATTAAGTATTATTATAATAATAATAATAATAATAATTATTATTATTATTATTATTATTATTATAATAATAATAATTATTATTATTATTATTATTCAAATATGCAACAAACTTTGCGTCACTTTCACACAAATCTATCATTTTTGGTTTCACTATCGAATCTAAACTTGTCATTTATTGTTATTATTATCATTCTATTTTTTTTAAAAAGTTGCTATTATCATTCTATAATACATAGCCAAAAGCGCACAACAAGCTACTCTCATCCAAATCATCACCTTTTGTTTTTACCGTCGAATCTAAAGTTGTCAATTAGTTTTATTATTATTTCATTTTTTTTAAAAGTTATTATCATCAATCTATAATACATAATAGCCAAAACGCGCAACAAGCTATGCCGCACTTTCACAAAAATCATCACCTTTTGGTTCCACTATCGAATCTAAATTGTCATTTGTTGTTATTATTATCGTTCTAAATTTTTTCACACAAGTGCTTCACATTATATGAAGTACATTAGTTTTTTTTTTTTTATAAATTTTTTAACGATGTATGTAGTAACTAGTAAGTCACATTGTGTAAAATTGTATTAAGCATGTCAGATTGTATGAAGTAGGTTAATTTTTTTTGCCACTAACTTTCACACAAATCATAACTTTTCATTCATAAACAAAGCATAAATTGTAACTCTGACTTTATTTTGACTTTAATAGTAATAATAATAATAATAATAATAATAATAATAATAATATTAATAATAATAATTTACTCTTATTTTTCTACAGGTTTTCGTTACAAAAACGATTCAGTTACAGTGGTTGAAAAATGGGGATTCTACCACTGCGATTCAAGCAATCCGATCGCGTTCTTCAACGACGGCGACACCGTGATCGATCTGGATAACGTAGGGACGATGTATTTCATTAGCGGTGATTCTGATCGGTGCAAACAAGGTGTGAGTATGATGGTTGAGGTTACGAGTCCGGTGCCGGTTAGGTATTTTCCGCCGGCTATTTCGACTCCGCCGGAGGGTTCTTTTTCTGATGTGGCTCCGTCTCCGGCGCAGGTTATGAGTTCTGGTGATGAGCCGGAGGCTAGTCCTGGACCTGATTCGTCGGATTCGGTTTCTGGAATGGCATTTGTTTTAGGGTGGTTAGGGTTTGCTGTTTTGAGTCTGTAGGTTTTTTAGTTTATTTTTTGTTTTACGGCGTTTTTGATGCATTGGATTTGAAGTTTTAGGTTGATTTGGTTTAATTGGAGTGTTATGTGTTCTTGAATTATTATTATTAAAATTTTATTTAATTGAGTTATTGTTGTTGTTATTATATAAATAATATCATGTCTCATAGATGAATTTTTTATGAATATGGTGATATTCATATATATATATATATATATATATATATATATATATATATATATATATATATTAGATTTTAATCTATAAAAGAAGTTGATATTATGTTTCAAATTTGAAATTTTGATGATGACGATGATATTCATATACTAGGTTTTATTCCATAAAAGAAATGTAAGATTCTATGAAAATGAAGCTTCCAATATACAAAATAGTGAAATGAGCTGACGTCACTCTTATCTTATTAAACCCTAAAATTTATAATCTGAAAGCTTTTTTTTTCTCGTTGCAAGTGTATTCATAGTTTGCTTACTGATTTCAATTGGTTTTGTTTTTAACAGTAAAATAAAATAATGTATCGCATTTAAAGTAATAAATACTAGTGTTTATGCCGTCTTGTTTTTACTGTTCTCTCTGTATATGTTCATATGTTGAAGTGATTAATTGTGCATTTAATCATGATTCATTATGTTTTCTGTAATTAGTTGATTGGGGATTGCCAAAAGATGGCATCTATCACTCCCTTATCTTCATTTTCTTCTATTTCGTCGAGTCGTTTGGGACACAAAAGCCAGAAAACAAGTTCTCTAAAGGTTAAGGCAATGGTGAAAGTATTGTGCCTCAACAAAGATGGATCAGCTGTGCTGATACGCGTGTGCAATTGTGTGTAGGCTGGTGTCAACAAGGTTGCAGATCTAGTAGGAGTCACCCTCGGCCCAAAAGGGCGCAATGTGGTATTAATAAGTAAATATGGGTCTCCGAAAATTGTAAACGATGGGCCCATAGATCTTGACGTAGCGGAAGTTATGCACTTTTTTTGTCATGTCCATTTGGTCCAAGTATGAGCTAGCTTCATATCAATTGGTAACCATGGTGACAATATCTTAACCAACTTAACATTAGTTGTTAAAATTGATGGCATTAAAGATACATTGAGAATGATGAATAAAAGGTAGGAGCAGATTTTGTTAAGAAGGGCACTTGGTTACCCAATGAAGCTGATTGCAAAGAATGCTGGTGTTAATGGAAGTGTGGTGGTTGAAAAGGTGTTCTTCGGTTCAACTTAACCATTTTCAGGCTACTATATAGCTCATTACATATCAAACATTTCTTACGAAGCATAGCATAGGTAACTAAGGTGATGTGTCATGTCAAATGTACCGCCATGTAGCCTATGTATCGCAGCCTGCCACGTGTTTCACCAAATTCCTATGCATAAGAAATAAGTTTGGTACATTTAATTAAAAAAAAGAGAGTTGGTACCTCAAATGAAAATGTTTATAAATCATTGAAGCTTTTATTTCACCGAAACATACTTGACAAGTTACATTAAAATAGAAGGTAGACAGATAACAAGTTGCGTCATCACCCATTTTTAAATTACAAATCCTAACCAATCAAATGCAAAACCTTGCTCCCCTGAGCTAAACAATTGCTGTTAGGGGTGTCAAACGTGTCGGGTTGATGGGTTCGCGAGTTGACGGGTTACGAGTTGGTGGGTTGAAATGTTCAACCCGACCCAAATTATTATTCGGGTCAAAAATTTCAACCATACCCGACCCATATAAATTCAGGTCAACCCGAACTGACACGTTTAACCCATATTTTTAAATGAGTCTTGGACGCATAGGCGAAAAATGAAACACTTGGATTAAACTACCAAATGGGCCCAAACCAAAGGAACTAAAATTGCATTAAACTCTTTCGGTTAATTCCTTTTAGGTTATTAATCTTGATAAAAACCCTTAGAACTTTCAAGATTCTTGACAAAATCCTCTATTTTTTTCAAGATTAAAAAAATACACGAATGTACAAAAAAAACTAATAAAAACCTTCAAAGTTTGAAACTTTACCATAGAACCCTCAAAGCATTCAGATAAAATACCATATATTAAAGTTTTGAAAGCAGGTTTTTTTTCAGGGCAAAAAAGATTTCGTCACCTGACCAAAGGGGGTTACCTTTTTATGTAATTTTCTTTTACGTTCGGTTTATGGAGATTTATTTTGATCAATGGTAAAAATTGTAATATATAATAACCATCTTCATGGCCAGGTTATTGTTAGTAAGCTTGCTGCAGTTAGTGAATAGAACCTCAAGCCATGGTAGTTCTTTGTGCAACCAGCAGGATGAGAAATATTGCTTCCACCACCTCTTTTTAGATTTTAACAACTTTAAAATCATTTTTCCATTATATTTAGAGGTGGTTGAATTTTGACGGAAATGGTTTGTATGACATTTTTTTTCTAGAGGGCGCACTTAAGGGTAAATACTCTAGTCCTGACTAATGATTACCTGCCATGTCAAATTTAATGTTAAGTACTTATTAGCTAGTGAAAACTGGTAACATAGACCCATGCCATAAACTAATTTTTTAATTTAAATAACACCAATATAAAATAAGTCATAAGAAGTACATGAAAATAAAACATAAAAACTTAAGCATTTTATATAAAAAAAAACATAAACCTTAAGCATTTCATAAAACTAGAACAGAAACCTTTACATTGCATAAAATAAAACCTAAAGCCTAAACATGCATCCTAAGAATCTGTCACGCCGAAATGTGCTCGAAGTTCACGTCGTATGCGTATATGTAGTCCACAAGGGCCAGTTCGATGAATCCGCTTCCGAAAGCTCGTTGTCGGGATTTTCCACGTTGATGAACCTCCTATGGAATATGTGAAACGGATAAACGAGAAACATGAGTTTAGTTAATCCATGTTTCGGTTGGTCTCACCAACATGGATACAAAACTGTTGAAACCGGTTCCAAAACGATGCACTTCTACTAGAGGATGAGCGTTGATGTTGGGATGCGACGTAAGACATAGCCAACCTGTCTTCCTCTTTGGTCCACGGTTTGGTTGAAATTTTGAGATGGAAATATAAACTTTGAGAGTCTTTGGTAGATGGAAATATAAAATTTGAGAGAGTCTTGTTAATGGGGTAGAGTTAGTTAAATAAAGAAAGATAATAAATTATTTGAATTTGAATTTTTTAAATGCTTAACGGTCAAAAAATACATCGAAGAACACAAAATGTGAAGCGGGTACCGATGCTAGCCAAGCGAACCCGCTCAGTCTACCCGCGAAGGTGACGACAGTGTTCAGGTGCTTACCCGTGGCACCCAGTGAGTGCCCCAGGTGACCATAAAAGATCAAAATTTATATTCAAATGAACAAGTGCATCAGTAAGAAAGCAACAACAGTATTATCGAGTGTTTGTGTTATTTATTGATTAAAAGATTTAATAGGTAAGTAGAATATGAGAATCTAGTTATCCAAGTAGAGGTGGCATAGTCGTCATGTAACATAGTGGTGGCCCAACCACATATATTAATAGGGCCGTTGATGGTATTTTAGTTTTGGTATCTTTTCATAAAAACAAAGTTAGATGATTTTTCAAAATTAGATACGTATTTTTAATAATAAATTTGAATTATTAATGGATCACTGGAATAAAGTTCTTTTAATATATCTATTGTTGGAATTTATGATATATATAATTTAGTGATTAAAGCAAATGAATGAGAGATTATAAGTTTTAATTGTGTGTTGGAACTTGTGTTGAAACTTTAAGGTGTGAGAAATTGTGTTTGTCCCACATTGGTGGAGAGATAAATCATGTGTTGATTTATATCTTTAATTCTCACACAAATGTATTCTTATGTGACAAGTCACACCCAGTGGCAGCCAGGAGGGTGCAAAGCACCCGACACGCGCAAGCGCTCGCGCCCGGGGACGGGACCGGGACGAGGGCGATGGGCGCAATGTGGTTTACATTCCTACTGGTCAGGATATTAAGTTCTCAGAATTCAATTGAGACTTAATGTTTTATTGAATTCTGTATTCATTGTGACCTGTGGGATTCTAAACGGATTCACAGACTCTACAAGTGTGGTGCAGTGTTCATAAAGAAATACACACTGAAAATCGCATGGTTGATTCTTTACACACCTCCAACGAATTCCCAAATTTTGATACTTTGCATACTCTTGTTTCAGGTATCTTTTTAGGTGCTAGGCTAATCCCGGCAGTACAATCTGCTTAGGCTGTTGTACCCTGGGAAACAGACGGGTTCACCTGGGTGACCCGAAATCAGTTTTAAGGAAAGCGTGATCTTCACGTGCCTCAGTCACCTCCGTTTTCATTTCTTTGTTTCTTTGTAATATTTTCGAGTTTAGTTGTCTCTTGTATTTCATTCTGTATGTTTCAATTTTTGTATTTATCATGTATTCAGAATTTCTTTAATAAAGATTATTATTTTTGTTTATGTTGTGAACGGGTTCCCTATACGCTTAAAACAGATTTTTAAAACCCGTTCACTGGTTTGGTTTTTAAAAATTTTATAAAACTGTTTCTGTTGATTATTGCAAATCTTTTGTAGTTTGCATTGGGTTTCTGTAAACCAATTTGTCTCTTCCATAAACTGATATTTTTTATACTCTTGTTTCAGAAATGGCTACTGCTCAATCAAACACATCAACCACTGTTGGATCCACATCCACTACCATGGGACCATTAGTTGGTACCTAAGTGGCTCAAGCAGTTGCTAACCATGCCGAGAAACCAGAGAAGTTTACTGGTTTAAATTTTAAGAGATGGCAACAGAAGATGTTGTTCTATCTGACGACTCTAAACCTTGTGAGGTTTCTGACTGGGTCCCCTCCTGTTCTCGCAGAAGGGACATCTGATGTTCAATCTGTTAATGCTGTTGATGCATGGAAACATTCTAAGTACCTATGTCGCAACTATGTGTTGAACGGCTTGTCAGATGCATTATATAATGTGTATCTCAAAGTTCCAACTGCCAAAGAATTATGAGAGTCGTTGGAACGCAAATACAAGACCGAGGATGCGGGTACTAAAAAGTATGTTGTGGCTATATTTTTGGACAATAAAATGATTGATTCGAAGACTGTTATGAGTCAATTTCAAGAATTGCAGATTATCCTTAGTGACATTTTGTCTGAAGGAATGAATCTTAGTGAAACATTCCAAGTGGCAGCAATTGTTGAAAAGTTGCCTTCAAGTTGGGTGGACTTCAAGAATTACCTTAAGCATAAGCGAAAGGAAATGACCATTGAAGACCTTGTGGTTCGTCTTCGTATTGAAGAAGACAACAGGCTGTCACACAAAGGAAGTCAGGTTGAAGCGTCTGTAAAGGCAAACCTTGTGGAACATGGTCAATCCTCAAGGGGTTACAAGGGTAACAAAGGCCACAAGTTTAATGGCAAAGGGAAAACCAAAGGTGTTGACCTTGGGCCAAAGAGAGGTGGTGTGAAAAAGAAGGTTGGTCTCTTTAAAGGGAAATGTTACAACTGTGGTCAAACTGGTCATCGCGCTGACCAATGCAAAGAGCCTAAACGTAACACAACTCTTATGGTTGATGATGATATGCCTTTAGTGGCCATGATTTCTGACCTCTCTGCTATGATGGAGGAGGTAAATTTGGTGGCTAACGAGCCAAAAGGGTGGTGGGTTGACACTGGGGCAACCCGCCATGTGTGCCCAGACAAGACCCTCTTTAATACGTTTAAAGAGGTGGTGGGAGATGAGAAGCTGTACATGAGAAATGCTGCTATAGCTGATATCAAGGGAGAAGGTGATGTGATCTTAAAGTGGACTTCTGGGAAAGAGCTCACTTTGAAGAATGTGCTTTATGTTCCTGATTTGCGTAAGAGTCTTGTGTCGGGTTGGATGCTTAACAAGTTTGGCTTTCGTTTGGTTTTTGAAAGTGATACTTTTGTTTTAAGTAAGCGTGGTATGTTTGTTGGAAAGGGCTATGCCCAAAATGGCATGTTTAAACTGAATGTAATTTCTATTAAGAAAAACATGAATAGAAGTGTTAGTACTTTTGCTTACTTGGTTGAGTCTCCTAATGTTTGGCATGGACGTCTTGGTCATGTAAATTTTAATTTGATGCGTCGTTTAATTAAATTAAATTACATACCATCTTTTTCCATTGACTCTAAAACAAAATGTAAAACATGTGTTGAAGCCAAACAAACAAGATCATGCTTCAAATCAGTTGAAATAATAACTGAACTCCTTGATCTGATACACACTGATGTGTGGATTTAAAATCAATTCCTACCAGAGGTGGTAATAAATATTTATTACTTTTATCGATGACAATACAAGGTATTGTTATGTATACTTACTTAAGAGTAAGGATGAAGCAATTGACAAGTTTATCTTGTATAAAGCTGAAGTTGAGAATCAACTAAACAAGAAAATAAAACGTGTTCGAAGTGATACAGGAGGTGAATGTGTATTACCATTTGGGGAAGTGTGTGCAAAAAGTGGCATAATGAGTGTACCCCACCTTATACACCCCAATCAAATGGCATCGCGGAGCGAAAGAATCGTACACTAAAAGAAAAGATGAATGCCATGTTGATAAGTTCTGGGATGAGCCAGGACATGTGGGGGGAGGCCATTTTGTCAGCCAATTTTTTGTTAAACAAAATACATTTCAAGAACAAGGATGTAACACCTCATGAGTTGTGGTGGGGACGTAAGTCATCCTATAGATACTTGAAAGTGTGGGGGTGTCTAACCAAGGTGATAGTTGCATCCCCTAAGGCTCTTAAAATAGGGCCCAAAATTGTTGATTGCATTTTCATTGGATATGCCAAAAATGGTAGTTCACATCGGTTTCTTGTACATGAATCCAAGAATCCTGATGTGCATAAGGACTCTATCATAGAGACAAGGCCAGGAAATGTGACTTACTTTGATGAAAAGTTTTCAATATTACAACAAACTATTGCGAGTTCTTCAAATCATGCAAGTTTATCAACAATGGTTGATGAGATTGTCCGAGAGGAAACTCACGAACAATCAGAGGCTGAAGAATACACGAGTGTACCCCACCTTATACACCCCAATCAAATGGCATCGCGGAGCGAAAGAATCGTACACTAAAAGAAAAGATGAATGCCATGTTGATAAGTTCTGGGATGAGCCAGGACATGTGGGGGGAGGCCATTTTGTCAGCCAATTTTTTGTTAAACAAAATACCTTTCAAGAACAAGGATGTAACACCTCATGAGTTGTGGTGGGGACATAAGTCATCCTATAGATACTTGAAAGTGTGGGGGTGTCTAACCAAGGTGATAGTTGCATCCCCTAAGGCTCTTAAAATAGGGCCCAAAATTGTTGATTGCATTTTCATTGGATATGCCAAAAATGGTAGTTCACATCGGTTTCTTGTACATGAATCCAAGAATCCTGATGTGCATAAGGACTCTATCATAGAGACAAGGCCAGGAAATGTGACTTACTTTGATGAAGAGTTTCCAATATTACAACAAACTATTGCGAGTTCTTCAAATCATGCAAGTTCATCAACGATGGTTGATGAGATTGTCCGAGAGGAAACTCACGAACAATCAGAGGCTGAAGAGGGTGAGCCAAGAAGAAGTAAAAGGCAAAGGACTGAGAAATCCTTTGGGCCTGACTTTCTTACATACATGGTTGAAGGTAAGCCTCAAACCTATCGAGAAGCAGTCACCTCTTCAGATGGACCTCAATGGAAAGAAGCCATCAAGAGTGAAATTGATTCTATCTAACAGAATCATACATGGGAGCTAGTAGATCTCTACCAGGGTGCAAGCCACTTGGATATCGATGGATATTTAAGAAAAAGATGAAAGCTGATGGCTCTGTCGACAAATATAAGGCAAGGCTTGTGATCAAAGGGTTTAGACAGAAGGAAGGTCTTGATTTTTTTGACACATACTCGCCTGTAACTAGAATAACCTTTATTAGATTGGTGCTTGCAATTGCAGCTTTGAGAAATTTGGAAATACATCAAATGGATGTAAAAACTGCATTTCTCAATGGGGAACTAGAGGAAGAGATTTACATGGAGCAACCAGAGGGTTTCTCTGCTCCTGGCTAAGAGGGCAAAGTGTGTAAACTCGTCAAGTCATTATATGGCTTGAAGCAAGCTCCAAAACAATGGCATCAAAAGTTTGACCAAGTTATGCTTAACAGTGGTTTCAAAATAAATGAATGCGATAAATGTGTCTATGTGAAAGACATTTCTAAAGGATATGTGATCTTATGCCTTTATGTAGATGATATGCTTATCGTTGGGAGTGATGATAAGATGATCAGATCTACTAAAGACATGTTGAAAGTAAGATTTGACATGAAAGATATGGGTCTAGCTGATGTGATTCTTGGAGTAAAGATCATTAGAACCCAAACTGGATTGGTGCTAAGTCAATCTCATTATGTTGATAAGATCCTTCAGAAGTTCAATCCAAAGGACACGAGTGTAGCTCAAACTCCAATTGATACCTCTCAACATTTGTCAAAAAACAGAGGCGAGAGTGTTGCTCAATTGGAATACTCAAGAATCATTGGCAGTCTAATGTATCTCATGTCATGTACTCGGCCAGACTTAGCATATGCTGTGAGTAGGCTAAGTAGATATACTATTAATCCTAGTTCAGAGCACTGGAAGGGTATGCCAAGATTGTTAAGGTATTTGAGATACACGAGAAACTATGGACTACATTATGGCCAAAATCCAGCCGTTGTGGAAGGATTCAGTGATGCCAACTGGATATCCGATACGAAAGATTCCAGAGCTACAAGCGGTTATGTGTTTACCATTGGAGGAGCAGCTATATCTTGGAAGTCGTCCAAACAAACACTTATAGCTAGATCCACAATGGAATATGAGTTTATCGTGTTAGATAAAGCTGGAGAAGAGGCAGAATGGTTACGTCAATTATTGGAATATGTTCCAAGATGGCCTAAGCCTGTGACGGCTATTTGTATACATTGTGATTGCCAATCAGCTATTGGTAGAGCTCAAAATGCAATGTATAATGGCAGATCAAGGCACATACGACGTATGTATAACACAATACGACAACTACTCTCAACTGGAGTTATCATATTGACTATGTGAAGTCAAAGGATAACATTGCGGATCCGCTTACAAAAGGCTTAAGCAGAGAGGTAGTACATAAGTCGTCAATGGGAATGAGACTAAAGCCATTGGAGTAAGTTTGTACAACGGAAAACCTATCCTAGAAGATTGGAGATCCCATGATCTAGGCTCATTAGGACCACCTAACTGTACGAACTGAGGTCACTGTGGGGGAGTACCTCAACATACAAAGGGAGTTACAAACTTCCTAGTTCGTTCCTACCTAAATCAGTGATATCAAGAGAGGTTAAGCATATGGCTTTTAATGATTTGTAAATCACCTATGTTAGAGAGAAGTGGGGTCGCTTCAAATGGAATTAGGGGCACAATTCCTAGAGCTCTCGCAGAACCAGGATGATGTTCCATGACCATAACGGACACAACTATGAGGGGTTAGCCAGACCAGGAAGAGTAATAAGTGATGTGTAATAACGTCTACGTAAAAAGGAGTTGGTTCAAGTACATCGAGTCTACTAACTGCTAGGAGACTATGTATATGTCATAAAGGAGGGTTCAAAAGGAAACTTACCTATCCTGCATTACTTAACCGCTGAAATTTTATCGTGACACTTGAGTGTGTGGGATGATCTCCATTCATGTGGGAGATTATTGGAATTTATGATATATAATTTAGTGATTAAAGCAAATGAATGAGAGATCATAAGCTTTAATTGTGTGTTGGAACTTGTGTTGGAACTTTAAGGTGTGGGAAATTGTGTTTGTCTCACATTGGTGGAGAGATAAATCATGTGTTTATTTATATCTTTAATTTTCCACACAAATGTATTCTTATGTGACAAGTCACACCCAGTGGCAGCCAGGAGGGTGCGAAGCACCCGACACGCGCACGCGCCCGCGCCCGGGCCCGGGGACGGGCACGGGACCGGGACCGGGACGAGGGCGATGGCCGCAATGTGGCGCTTTGATGGCGCACTTTGCACGCTCGCATCGTCGCGAGCCGCTTGAAGCCGCCTTTACTATTTTTTAGATGTGACTTGAATCTGGTGACTGTTTACATTCTTACTGGTCAGGATATTAAGTTCTCAGAATTCAATTGAGACTTAATGTTTTATTGAATTCTGTATTCATTGTGACCTATGGGATTCTAAACGGATTCACAGACTCTACAAGTGTGGTGCAGTGTTCAGAAAGAAATACACACTGAAAATCGCATGGTTGATTCTTCACACACCTCCAACGAATTCCCAAATTTTGATACTTTGCAGACTCTTGTTTCAGGTATCTTTTTAGGTGCTAGGATAATCCCGGCAGTACAATCTGCTTAGGCTGTTGTACCATGGGAAACAGACGGGTTCACCTGGGTGACCCGAAATCTGTTTTAAGGGAAGCGTGATTTTCACGTGCCTCAATCACCTCCGTTTTCATTTCTTTGTTTTTTTGTAATATTTTTCCAGTTTAGTTGTCTCTTGTATTTCATTCTGTATGTTTCAATTTTTGTATTTATCATGTATTCAGAATTTCTTTAATAAAAATTATTATTTTTGTTTATGTTGTAAACGGGTTCCCTATATAAGTTGTTTCAAGAAATTGTAAATTTTTAAAATTATAAGGGGAGTTTTATCTACATTAGTAAGATAGGGCCAAATAAGTACCTGTAAAACAAGCACATGGTCAAGTAGGAAAATGTTGTATATAATCGACACCAAGTGTATTTTGCAGTTGAAATCAGAATCATTTACTTCATTCCAAAAGTAGAGATAGGCCCTAAAGGTAATTAGGAAAAAAATCTATCAAAGGGTGATAAATAATTTTCATTAGTCCTCCAATATATTATAGCTCTCATATATTAGAAGAAAATGAATATGGTGTTATTAGGTATCTAATCGTATATGTAAAACTGGTCAAAACTACAATCTTTCGGTTAACCCAATTTTATTTAAATCTTATTAATTTAAGTTTGATCTTCATCAATTTCACTACCCATTGTTTATCTTTCTTTAAATCAAATTGTAACACCTCTTTCTTTAGATTGATCCACATTGCATATCTTTCTGCCTTCCCAAAAGTGTATCTTAGACGTGTATGCATTTGTTTCTTTTTACATCATTTCATTCATGTATCCATCATCCTTAGAGTTGTCGTTTTCTATATGTTCATATTACTTGCAATAGTTTTCTTGTTGCTTCGTGAGAATTTAATTACGTGTATCTCAAATAGAGAATATAAGTAGTTCGTTGATAAGGAATTTCGTACAAGATTATCAATTGATACAACATAACAATAGTTTGATCTAATCACGTCTCTTCACCCTGAATGTCTTAAGTGTCACACTTGGTTTTAACTTCACCTTAATTACATGATTTAAACAATTAAAATGCGCTATTTTTAATTCCAAAATTTCAAAATAACCATTTTTACATGTAAAATATTTCAAATATCAAATTAGATTTGTTAGCAAATAAATAATCATTATATAGCAATATCCGCTAAGTAAAAATAATGTAATATATCACCTTTTGAGATTAAAATTTAAAAGCAATCCAAATCATATGACATGTGAGGCAACCTTGAACAATTTCAATACCAAATTTGTGTCACCAAACTCTATATACAACTCTACTCGATCAGAAAGCTCCTATTTGACAATATTTTTAATTAATATTGAAGAGGATCACCGAAGTTACAAAGATATACGACTACAAGAAGCAACGGGTTGAATTTCTCTGACATGTTGTAATTAGCAAGTTAATGACTTCGATTAAAGGTTCGAGTATATGCTCGAAAATCAGTAAGCTTGTAAATGATTTACATATTCATGATATTATCTCTGTGTCTTCTCTGGAAAAAAAAGTCAGCAATGGGAATATGACCTCTTTCTGGGATGATGTTTGGATTGGTAATGAAAATCGTATTACCCTAGTTGTTAAGGTTCAACAACATATGATGAAAAGTGGTAATGAACCAAGATGACGAGCTTTGTAAAGAAGTGTGGGAACCGCATAATCATTTATACACAGTGTATAATAATTAATCACATGTATCGAGAAAGAAATATAAGATGGTTGAAACCGTCTTCATATCATATTTAAAACAATATATATATATATATATATATATATATATATATATATATATATATATATTTAAAATTGGGTTTTAAATTGATTATCCTTCTATATAAATATTAATATGCTATATGATAGTTAACTTATTTATGTGATAATTTATATGGGTAAAATTAACTGGAAGTTGTATAATGCGTATTTAACCAACAAAAATTCTTCCAATCATATTCTCTCACGGATTTCGATAACAATTATTCTAGCAAGTCATTTTTACAAAATAAAAAAAAAAAAAAAGATTGAGGGTCTAGTATTATAATGGATAGAATGTGTAGATTTACGGTTAGAATTAATAGGTATGTGATCCTTAGACAAATGTGGACCATGTGGTCGGCTGATGATTTTACCATTGCAATTGCAAATCATATTATGCATTGCATTAGTCATTTAGAAGCATTATATGATGCATTACGAATCTTTATCTTATCCATTTTGATCTGTGATGATGAAGAAACTTTCGGTTAAAAATTAAAGCAATTATTTAATCGTGTACAATTGACACTTCCAATCAAGATTTGTCTTGTACCCAACCTCATGATGAGGTCATGAAACTTCCCATCATCAATAATCTTAATAATCACATAGCTTATGACAATAAAAGCAATACATGTCGATTTCGTAAGACAATCTAAAAGTTAAGAATCCACAAAGAAAGAAACTACACAAATGTCAAATGCAATTCGTATTTTTCTTTGTAATGGGTGTGACTAATAGTTAATTTCCATTTTAGATAAGTTTTCTTTTTCTTTGAAACAACAGCCTCATGACAATATCCTATATGCTTTGTAATGGGTGTGACTAATTGTTAATGTCCATTTTAGTTAAGTGTTCCTTTTTTGTGAAACAACAGCCTCATGACAATATTCCATATGCTATATAAGAGTAGAGAGAGAGAGAGGACTAGAGAAATTGAGAATTCTTATTATGTATCTCAACTAGATACATCGTGTGTGTATATATACAAAATACAATGTGAAACTAACTGCATAATCAGGCACCAGATCAAATAAAAATGAGCTTTCTTTAAAAAAGTGGGTAAAGTATACGGATGTTCTCTGTGGTTTACCAAACTTTTGGATTTGTTCTTTAGCTTTCCAAAAGTACGCGGATAGTCCATGTGGTTTGCACTTTTTAACGCATTTAGTCCATAACCAACAATTCTAGGGGTTTGTGCAGGTCCAAGTTAAAAGTAAATGTGTTACAAAGTACAAACCACAAGGACCATTCATGTATATTTTTTTAATAAAAGTTGAGGACTAAATGCATTACAAAATGCAAACTACAGGACCATCCGTAATTTTGAAAAACTAAGGACACAATTCAAAATTTTGGTAAACCACATGAACCACATTTGTACTGTACTCTTAAAAATTCTAAGAATAAATAAGAGAGTGACACGTGACACAATTTAATAAGGGCCAATGGGTATTTTAGTCTTAAAAACACTGTCTTAAAATCTAGTACAAAAAATAAACACAAGATATAATACTAACAAATAAAGTACAAGTATACGTCACGAAAATCACAATACTTAATACAACATACAAATACAACACAAGTAGAAATAATCATATATGTGTGTAATAATGTCTACAATAAAGATTATTTTTAACACTCTCAAATAAGCATCTGACTAATCATATGCACTATTATCAACATACATCATTACGTTGTTAAACCGATACTATTGCACGACTTGGTTCCTTATACCGAGTTGTTTTGTGATTGTTGTCTTATTTGATATTGTTTCTTCTGAACGTATTACCCAAATTCTCCTGTACGATGGATTATTAAATAACATAAAGAAAATATTTACAAAGATTATTTTAAGCTACTTATCTATTTCTATTACTGTTGCTTCAACCTACTCTTCTTCGATGAATCTTTCATAAAGTTTAAGCCTATGACCATTAGCTTTAAATAGGTTGCCATCGGGTGGTTTGATTTCAATATCGTCGTAAGGAAATACTTTGGTGATGGTGAATGGTCCGGTTCATCTAGAATTGAACTTTCAAGGAAATAGACGCAACTGTGAGTTATAATGAAGCACTTGATCCCCTTCTTGGAATTCTTTAAGGCCACGCTAAGCTTGGTCCTAAAGCTTCTTGATACGTTCTTTATAGATGCGGGAATTGGTATATGCATGATCCCGAAGTTCTTCTAGCTCATTGATTTGAGCCAACTTGTTTCTTCCAGATGTTTCTTGTTCTAGGTTGACATTTTTAATGCCTAATAAGCTTTATGTTCCAACTCAACAGGTAGGTGACAATTCTTTCTATAAACAAGCTTGAAAGGGGTGGTGCCGATATGGGTTTTATAAGCAGTCTGGAAGGCCCATAAAGCACCGTCAAGCTTATCTAACCATTCCTTCCGGTTTTGCCCTACCGTCTTTTCAAGGATTCGTTTTAGTCCTTGGTTTGTCATTTCAGTTGCCCATTTGTTTGTGGGTGATAGGACATAGAGTTTCGATGAAACACCTCCTATGACAAGGCTATCTCCATTTGAGAATTGCAAAAATGAGTCCTGCGATCACTGATTAGCCTTTGGAGCACAAAATTTTAAGAATAGTTTTTTGAGAAATTTTACTACTACTCTACCTTCATTAGTGGAAAGGGCTTCAGCTTCACCCCATTTTCAGACATAGTCCACAACAACAAGGATATATATGTTTTCTCTTTATGCGGAGAATGGCCACATAAAATCATGTCCCTAAACGTCGAAAATATTGCATATGAATATGCTATTTTGAGGAATCTCAATTTTGCTAAGATATTTCCTACTTGTTGACAAGTGTCACATGGTTTTATGAGAGCATGAGCATCTCTATCTTTATAGATGATACGCCAGTTAAATACCGAGTCAAAAAGTTTTCTAGATGTGTAGTTAGCTCTGGGGTGTCCTCCACAAGGTCCTTCATAGTATATGTTGCACAAGCAATTTAGCCTTAGGGTTTAAGTTTTGGTTTTAGTTTAACTTTTCTGGTTAGGTGTAGTCCTTATGTTTAGAGGGGGGGGGGGGGGGGGGGGGTTAGGTGTTTTTTGTGTGTGTGGGAGTTAAGTTTAGGGTTTAATTTTTAGGTTTTTGGGGGATTGAGGGTTTAGGTTTTTTGGTAGTAATGCACATGTGTAATACTAATTTTTTTATCTTAAAAATGCTAGATTTATGCCAAAAATGTTTAAAAATGATTAAAAAAAGCTTCTGTTTTTTTAAGCTTTTTTTTAAAAGTTTTTTTAGTTTTCTCATAAAGTTGTTGGAAGTGAAGAGTCGATGAAATTGTTCAAAAGGAAATCTGATTTCGCTTACAAAAGTTAAAAGTTAATAGTTAGAGAAAAAAACTTATAAATTAAATTTTAAATTTTAACACTCTTCATATTACAAATCTAAATAACAATTTTATTAAAAACCCAAAAATGGGTTAATAGGTCAACACACTTATTAAACATGTTGTGTTTGGAGTAACCTATTTATCAAATGGGTCGGGCCAGTTATCAAATTAGTCGAGTTCTGGTTAATCCGTATCTTAAATAATAAGTATTGTTTTAGGTCGATCTGTTTAATAAACGGGTCGCATCTGCCGACCCTATTTTATCATGTCAGTGTTAGGAATTGGCATGGTGTTAATGGTCATTTTTGATGATTAGTGATTTTATATATGTGAAACAAATCACTGTCTCCATGCAAACTCACCAAGGTAATTTTGCATTGAAATATTGTTTTGTAGGGTGATGAGTCTATTTCATGATAGCTTTTCATAAACTCAAACAAAGTCCAATAAAAAACCTGAATACGAAACTCCACGTGTTTATGACGAAGATTAAGAAACCAATACATGGTTTTATGTTTTTTACTTTGAACACAAACTATATAAATAAATTTGTCTTTGAAATGTTATAGGGTGACTTCACCATGGTTTCATTTTTTTAGAAGAGAAAATAATAATTTTTATATTAAAATAATATAAACATATTTTCTTTAATATATGAAGTATAACTAAATATCACGTAAAGTTTAAAGAAATTATGTGCTACAAACATAGTTGAAGAAAAACAAGGGATAAAAAAGTCAGTTTCCCTTAAAAAAAGCAAACCCATTTTGGTGGTCCACTTTGGAATTTGGATTGGGTTAAACTTTGAAAATAATCCCCAAAACCAGTAAAGTATATTTAAATCTACATATTTATTTACAATGGACTAAAACCCTTAATTTCTAAGAAATACGCACTAATGGTAGGCTATAAGCACTTTTGTTACTCGCTTTTAAATATTCTTATTAAGAATTTATCAATAAGATTCAAATTAGACATGAGCTATATAAATATAATTATTTTTTCGTGTAAAGACTTCATAATCCGAAAATGTTAGAATGGATGTGTAGGTTGATGATTTGATCACCCTAAGACATCGTGATACTTAAAGAATGATTTTGAAAAGAAACATTTTGAGTTAGAAACTTAGATCTTTAGGAAAAAAAATTATAAATCACACATAGTAAAGCATTAAAAGATTTGTGTACAATCTCATTCACTTAGCATTCCAATGTTTGTGACTTGTGAGGTCTTTTCACTGTTATAATGACCTCTTTCGACCTCTAAAACATGACGAGGGAATTAGAGAGATGGTGAAGGGTAGTGAACTACACCCCAATTTAATGAAAGAGGATGCTGACGTAGTATAATGGTTCACTAGTAAACCACACCTCTAGTAAACCACACCTCTAGTAAGCTAGTTTTAGAGGTACACTATTCGAGTTTAATTAGCATTGACGATTTTTGGTGGTCATACAATCACGTATTCTTTAGATTTTTTTACAAGATAAAACTTGTTCAATGGAGATAAATAATTTTTAAATATCTTTAAGGTACGAAGGATAGAGTTTGATATTTTACTAACGTATTTGAGTGCCATGGGCATGGACGATTCTCGTTGGTCATACTTGATGTATTGTCTCATATTCTCTATATTTTTTTTGGGTACAATCAATCTGGTATGATGAAGATCAAGAATAATTTGGATATCTTTAACATACAAATACGGTTTAATATGTATTTGGATATCTTATTACATATCTAAATAAGCTTAGTTGGTTTTACATATGCATGACATATATTTGATACTTGTATAAAGTAAACATCCACATCCATTTCATCTATGGTTTGTTTGGTATGAGAAAATGGAATGGATAAAGGAACGGAATGGACGAGGTAGTGGAATGGATAAGGTAATGAAATTGATCATTACCATTCCATGTCTTGTTTATAACGTGAGAATGGAAAGAATCATTACTTTGTGTTGTTTGGTAGACAAGAAAAGACGAAGGAACAAATTCGGTGGTGAAAGGCAGTGGTTGGTGATAGGTGGCAGTTGTAGTGGCAACGGTGGGTGGCGGGTGGTGGTGGATGGCTGTGGCAGCGGCGGTGGTCGGAGGTGGTGAATTATTAGGGCATTAGGGCACTCATCACACTATCATGCCCGATTATAATCCGACGCTTCATTTAGCACATTCCATTGTAGGAATCCGTTTGAATAAAATAAATAAAACTTTATTTAACTGAATTAGACAAGCAGAAAAATAAAGAAAACAGAAAATTTACATTACGGATTACAACTGAAATAATGAAAATACAAGAACAAAATTTAAACAGAAAAATCGTCCTTGGCTGAGGATCGTGTTAGACACGATTCCCTTAAAACAAATTTCGAGTATCCCAGGAGAACTCGTTTGTTTCCAGGATACAATAGCCCAAGCAGTCGCACTGCTGGAGATGACCACAACCCGAAGGTGTACCTTGCTGCAAGAAAGGAGAAGAAAATGATTTTTCTGTAGAGAATTCGTTGATGTTTCTGTGTGTCTTCTGGTGTTGAGGTGATGCTGTATTTATACTGCATCTGGGTTGAAACAGTCAAAAGGAATTAACTTAACGAATTAAATTGCACTAAACGTCTTTAATGCACTTTAATTCGTTAGTTACATTCCTGGTCAAGACCCTTGACTCGTCTGTTTCAACTGCTGAAGTGTAACTGATCTGTCATTAACTCTGGAAGTAGCAGGTCGCGCGCGCGCGCCTCCATACGCCAGCCTGCTGGTGCGCGCGCCAGTGTGCCTCACAACCCTGCGCGAGCTTACTGGTGCGAAACCCCTTGCGCGAGCATCCGTGCGCAAGTATGGCTCACATCCTTGCGCGAGCCTACTGGTGCGCCAGCCCTTGCGCGCGCATCCTTGCTCCACAGTCCTATTGTGCGTGCGCCAGTATGGCTCACATTCTTGCGCGAGCCTACTGATGCGCAAGCCCTTGCGCGCGCATCTTTGCTCCACATCCTTGCGCGTGCGCCAGTATGGCTCACATCCTTGCGCGAGCCTACTGATGCGCAAACCCTTGCGCACGCATCCTTGCTCCACATCCTTGTGCGAGCCTACTGGTGCGCCAGCCTTTGCGCGCGCACGCCACGTCACCAGGGAACCCATCTGGTCACGCCACACAGTCGCGCCATACTGGTTCACTTTGGTGCGCTGCGCGCGCGCACGTCAGGCATCTGCTGCGCAACCTGGACTGCCTGCACCACGCGCGCGCGGTAAAAAATACAAAGGCGGCTCTCGGCATTGCGAGCGTGCATCCGAAAGATCCCATAATCTTTGGAAGTCTTGACATTGTAGTACACATTATACAATGCATCCGAAAGGCCATTAAGCATATAGCCTCGACATATGAAATCCGTATGCTTCCAAGCATCAACCGCGCACTGAGCTTGAGCGTCGGTCTCCCCTTCCGCAGGTTGGGGAGCGGTTTCAGTCAAGAATCTCGCAAGGTTCATGGTGGTCAAGTAGAAGAACATCTTCTGTTGCCATCTTTTGAACAGTCAAAAGGAATTAACTTAACGAATTAAATTGCATTAAACATCTTTAACGCACTTTAATTCGCCAGTTACATTCCTGGTCAAGACCCTTGACTCGTCTGTTTCAACTGCTGAAGTGTAACTGATCTGTCATTAACTCTGGAAGCAGCAGGTCGCGCGCGCGCGCCTCCATACGCCATCCTGGAGGTGCAAAGTGCGCCAGCAAAGCACCACATTGCGCCCATCGCCCACGCCACGCGCGCGTGTGCGAGTGCGAGTTAGGGTGCTCCGCACCCTTCGCGAGTACACTTAGTGTGTGCTTCCATGAAACAATAAGGAAGGAGTGTTCCCACTTAAATACCCATTTAAGTTTCATCACTCCTCCTATGTGGGACAAGATGCTACTTTCCCATTTATTTCAGCATTTAATGTTTCAAACACCAAACTTTGAGCATCGATATCTCATTCATCTTAGCTCCGTTTTGGACGTGGTTTAGTTCGTTGCGAAGCTCTTCCAACATAGAACACAAACCCGGACATAAATATCTATATAAACCTCAGTTTATAATATTTATTTATCATCCAAAATTAGGAAATACGCATTTCCTATATTTATGAAAATGCCATTTTCACAAAATTCCAACAATCCCCCACATGAATGGAAATCTATCTTTCCCCTTTAAAGTTTCAACGATACAAATTCAACAGTCAAGTATTGCAAGATAGGTAGGCGTAACCTTTGAACCCTCTTTTGTGAAGCATACTTAGCCTCCTAGGGTCTTGTAGACGCGGTGTCTTTGAACAATCCCCCATTTATATAGGCGACAATATACATTCACACAATACTTTCCCTAGTTTTGTCAACTCCTCATGGTTGTGTCCGTTCATGGTCATGGAACACTTTCCTGGTTCTGCGAGAGCTCTAGGATTTGCGCCTCCCCACAAATCCATTCGAAGCGACCCCACTTCTCTCTAACATAGGTGATTCGTCGAATCATTAAAAGCAACATGGTTAATGTGTTTTATTCAAATACTTAACCTCAACATGCTTAACCTTACTTCATGTCACTGACTGGAATGGACTAGGAAGTATATAACTCCCTTTATGAATCTTTTGGGGCACTCACCATAGTGACTCCCTTTGGGTTTATGATTAAGTTTGCCTATTGAACCTAGATCTTGGGATCTCCAGTCAACTAGGTTAGGTTTCCCTCATATTCCCTTCATCCATGGGCTTTAGTCCCATTCCTCTTAACGTCGTATAAACTAAATCTTTGCTTAAGCTTTCGTTAACGGGTCTGCAATATTCTCTTTTGACTTCACATAGTCAACCGAGATAATACCCGTTGAGATTAGTTGACATACTGTGTTGTGACTACGTCGAATGTGCCTTGATCTGCCACTGTACATAGAGCTTTGTGCTCTCACAAGCGCTGATGTATTGTCACAATGTATGCAAATCGCCGTCAACGGGCCAACTTGGAATATCTTCCACAAATTGACGTAGCCATTCCGCCTATTCACCGCTTTTATCTAAAGCGACGAATTCGGATTCCATCGTGGATCTAGCTATAACAGTTTGCTTGGACGACTTCCAAGCTATAGCTGCTCCCGCAAGTGGAAATATATATCCACTTGTCGATCTATGATCCTTTATATCCGAAATCCAGTTCGCATCAGTGTATCCTTCGATCACTGCTGGATGACGGGTATAATGTAATCCGTAACTCTCGTGTATCTTATGTATCTAAGCACCCGTGTGATAGCTTTCCAATGATCATCATTTGGATTACTAGTGTATCTACTTAGCCTGCTTACTGCATATGCTAAGTCGGGTCTAGTACATGTCATTAGATACATGAGACTACCAATGATCCTTGAGTACTCTAACTGAGCAACTCCTTCGCCTCTATTTTTCCTTAGACGTTGAGTATTATCAATTGGAGTTCGAGCTGTACTTGTATCTTCCGAATTGAATTTCCAATGATCTTGTCCATGTAGTGAGTTTGACTTAAGATAAGACCATCTTGCGTTCTAGTGATTTTTACACCAAGAATCACATCCGCTAAGCCCATGTCTTTCATGTCAAACCTCGCTTTCAACATGTCTTTAGTTGAGTTGATCATATGATCGTTACTCCCAATGATAAGCATATCATCCACATAAAGGCATAAAATCACATAACCTCTTGGTGTGTCTTTATAGTAAACACATTTGTCGCACTCATTTATTTTGAAACCATTGTCAATCATGACATGATCAAACTTTTGGTGCCATTGTTTTGGAGCTTGCTTCAAGCCGTACAAAAACTTGACCAATTTACATACTTTTCCCTCTTTTCCTGGGGCGGAAAAACCATCGGGTTGTTCCATGTAAATCTCTTCTTCTAAATCGCCGTTTAGAAATGCGGTTTTTACATCCATTTAGTGAACTTCCAAATTTCTTAAAGCCGCAATTGTAAGAACCAATCTTATAGAGGTTGTTCGTGTCACAGGTGAGTAAGTATCAAAGTAATCTAGACCTTGATTTTGTCTAAACCCTGTTATTACTAGCCTCGTATTTATCAATACTTCCATCAGCTTTCATCTTCCTTTTGAATATCCAACGATATCCAAGTGGTTTACAACCAGGTGGAAGATCTACTAGCTCCCAAGTATGATTTTGCAATATAGAATCAATTTCATTCTTAATTGCTTCTTTCCATTGAGGTCCTTCCGCGGAAGAAACCGCTTCACGATAGGTATTGGGCTCACCCTCAACCATATAGCTCATGGAGTCTGGCCCAAATGATTTTGCAATCCTTGGCCGTTTACTTCGTCTAAGGTCACCGTGGTCGACCTCTGGTCGATCATGTGTTTCATCTAACCACGTAGATGAACTTGGACCTGCTTCATCAACCATTGTTGGTGAGGTTTCATGTGGTTCTCCTAGCATAGGAAACACATTTTCAAAGTATGAGACGATGTTAGGATTTGCCTCCATGATAGTGTTTACGTGGATATCGGGATTCTTGGACTCGTGTACAAGAAAATGATGTGCACTACTTTGATGTGCATATCCTATGAATACACAATCAACAGTTTTGGGTCCTATCCTAAGAGTCGTAGGAGGTGGTACAATCACCTTTGCTAGGCACCCCCACACTTTCAAGTATTTGTACGAAGGCTTCCTTTTTCTCCATAACTCATATGGAGTTTCGTCCCTATTTTTAAGTGGTATCTTGTTCAAAAGATAATTCGCTGAGAGAATTGCATCCCCCCCACATTTCTCGGTTCACACCCGAACTGATCAACATGGCGTTCATCATTTCTTTTAATGTACGGTTCTTACGTTCTGCAACGCCATTTGATTGTGGAGAATAAGGAGGTGTATACTCATGTACAATGCCACTTTTTGTGCATAAATCCGCAAAAGGTGCGACATATTCACCTCCTTGGTCGCTTCTAACCACTTTTCTCTTCTTTTTAAGTTGATTCTCAACTTCGTTTTTGTACAAGATAAACTTTTCTATTGCTTCATCTTTACTTTTAAGTAAATATACATAGCAATATTTAGTACAATCATCAATAAACGTGATAAAGTACTTATTTCCTCCACGTGTGGGAACCGCTTTTAAATCACACACATCGGTATGAATTAAATCAAGGGGTTCGGTTATTCTTTCAACCGATTTAAACGATGATCTTGTAAGTTTGGATTCTACACATGTTTCGCATTTGTAATCGGAATCAATATGGAATGTTAGTATCATATTTAATTTAATTAAACGTCGTAATGAATTAAAATTTACATGTCCTAATCTACCATGCCAAACATTTGAAGACACAATCATGTAAGTAGAAGTAGAAATTTCATTCATGTTTTTCTTGGTGTTAACCACCGTTACATTCATTTTGAACATACCGTTAAGGGCATAGCCCTTTCCAACATACATTCCACGTCTAGATAAAACAAATTTGTCCAATTCAAACACTAGACGAAAACCAAACTTGTTGAGCATCCAACCCGAACGAGATTCTTCCGTATATCCGGGACATAGAGGACTTTGCTCAACGTGAGCTACTTGCCAGAAGTCATCTTCAAGATCACCGTGCCTTCACCCTTGATGTCGGTGGTAGCTTTATTTCCCATATAAAACTTTTCTTCACCCGTTGCTTCCTTGAATGTTGAGAACAATGACTTGTCTCCACAAACATGGCGGGTTGCACCCGTGTCAACGAACTATCCTGGTGGGTTGGCGCCCACCACGTTGACTTCTTCAATCATAGTCGCTTCCTCGGTTATCATTGCAATTAGAGGCATACCATCCTCATCAACCATATGCGCACGCTCACGCTTGGGTTTCTTGCATTCATTAGCACGATGCCCCGTCTCGTTACAATTGTAACAAGTACCTTGGAAAGGCACAGACTTCTTTTTCACAGCCCCCTTTCTTGGTCCAAGGTTGTTAACTTTTGCTTTCCCCTTGTCCTTTTTCGTTAGTTTACCCCTTTTGCCTTTGGAGGAATCCCCAACTTCCACCATGTTTGCTTTAGCCGCTGCTTGCGCAATGGTGCGTTTTTGGGCTACCCTGTTGTCCTCTTCTATTCGAAGGCGGGCCACAAGTTCCTCCACCGTCATTTCCTTTCGCTTATGCTTTAGGTAGTTTTTGAATTCTACCCACGAAGGAGGCAATTTTTCAATTATTGCTGCCACTTGAAACGTCTCGCTAAGTACCATGCCCTCAGCGTGGATGTCATGGAGTATAATTTGCAATTCTTGGACTTGGTTCATAACAGTCTTGTTATCGACCATTTTATAGTCCAAGAAATGGGCGACAACAAATTTCTTTGTTCCCGCATCTTCCATTTTGTACTTTTTGTCCAAGAGATCCCATAATTCTTTGGAAGTCTTGACATTGTAGTACACATTATACAATGCATCCGAAAGGCCATTAAGCACATAGCCTTGACATATGAAATCCGTATGCTTCCAAGCATCAACCACGCACTGAGCTTGAGCGTCGGTCTCCCCTTCCGCATGTTGGGGAGCGGTTTCAGTCAAGAACCTCGTAAGGTTCATGGTGGTCAAGTAGAAGAACATCTTCTGTTGCCACCTTTTGAACAGTCAAAAGGAATTAACTTAACGAATTAAATTGCATTAAACGTCTTTAATGCACTTTAATTCGTCAGTTACATTCCTGGTCAAGACCCTTGACTCGTCTGTTTCAACTGCTGAAGTGTAATTGATCTGTCATTAACTCTGGAAGCAGCAGGTCGTGCGCGCGCGCGCCTCCATACGCCAGCCTGGAAGTGCAAAGTGCGCCATCAAAGCCAAAGTGCGCCATCAAAGCGCCACATTGCGCCCATCGCCCACGCCACGCGCGCGTGTGCGAGTGCGAGTTAGGGTGCTCCGCACCCTTCGCGAGTACACTTAGTGTGTGCTTCCATGAAACAATAAGGAAGGAGTGTTCCCACTTAAATACCCATTTAAGTTTCATCACTCCTCCTATGTGGGACAAGATGCTACTTTCCCATTTATTTCAGCATTTAATGTTTCAAACAACAAACTTTGAGCATCGATATCTCATTCATCTTAGCTCCATTTTGGACGTGGTTTAGTTCGTTGCGAAGCTCTTCCAACATAGAACACAAA
The DNA here is from genome assembly GCA_947069175.1 of Scalesia atractyloides. NCBI lineage: Eukaryota > Viridiplantae > Streptophyta > Magnoliopsida > Asterales > Asteraceae > Scalesia > Scalesia atractyloides. Next base: position 7,278,054 of record CAMTDV010000011.1, read on the forward strand.
CCCGGACATAAATATCTATATAAACTTCAATTTATAATATTTATTTATCGTCCAAAATTAGGAAATACGCATTTCCTATATTTATGAAAATGCTATTTTCACAAAATTCCAAGATCCATCACACTATCACTAAAACATTTGCAACACCCATTATACCATTACTAAAGTTTTTTTTAAGTAAAATAAACAAAAAACCAACATTTTTAAAATACATAAACTTAAGATATAAAAACTAAATAAACACCCGCAAGTAAAAACAAAATTTTAAGAAAAAATGTTATAAACATCGAGATCTCATATTTTTCCCAAAAATAATTAAATATGTAAAAAAAAAAAAAAAGAAATGTTATAATTTTACAATTTTTTTAACGAATGAAAAACAAAAGTAAAAAAGAAAATATGTTCTAAACTAAAGGGGCTAGTTATGTTAATTTACAAATTTTAAAGACATTAATTACTTAAAACCTGAGAGGTTAATTACGTAAATTAAAAAAAAAGTTGGATCATCTTCTTCATTCATAACCTGCAAAATACCCATTGTTTCACAAAACTCAACGTGCAAAATCACCATTGTTTCCAAAAAAAATGAACTTGCAAGATTGTTTGATTAATTTAAAAACACAAAAAAAAAAAAAAAAAAAAATCAAAACTGTTTCCACAAAATAATCCAATATCAGCGTTATGTTTATCACTGAAAATCTCACAACGCCATCGTGTCCGGTGACTGTGATAGTGTTTCACACCGTGATGGGGCCACCATGCACCATCACGGTACGCCTCAACCCCCTTTAGGAGCACTTGCCTACTGTAATGCTCAAAAAGAGAGTTGTCTGGTTAATATGGAGAAGACATTTGAAGACGTTAATTTTAAACCAAAGTGATAAAGATCAAAGGGATTATAGATAACTTTTAGTGAATTGTTTATTGAGTCTTTTATCTCTAAATTATGGAAAAAAATTTAGATTGAATTAATAACATTTATCTAGGAGTTGATTTACTTATTCAATAGAGTTTGACTTAGGTTGGTATTAGAACGAGTTTAGTATAAATATGTGATTTTTCTTTTCTGATTTATTATAATAAAAGAGTCGAACGAGTTGGTTCATATCATGTTTTTGTGTTCATTCAAGGGCCTGATTTTCCAATAATACGTACCAGAGTAAGAAGGCGGTTTTGAGAGTCGATCTTCCATCAGGAGAGCAACCCCGTAATTGCGGTGCTGGGAAGAAAAGACCGAGCACGGGTGATATTGGTGTTAGTGGTGACGTGTTTCTGTTTTTGTTTCATGGAGAAGTGGAGGATGTTTAGTGACTGTTGAAAAGATGATTGACCATCAAAAATCAAGTAATTAGTATTGATCGGTTGTTTTTTGGTTCTGGCCAACAATTGATCGGACCTAAGGGGGCGATCAGGTTAGAAGTAGGGATGAGCTTGGTACATGTATCGGTACCGAAAATACGGATCCTGAAATTCACCAAAAATAGGTACCGGCACCGAAAATACTCGATATGGTACAATACCGGTATTTGAAGGTAAAAATCATTAAAATCACGCTACCATACATAACTGAAAGTAAATCCACATAATTTGAATATAAATAATACGATGGAATCATCTAATTTAAACCGATATATACATAACCGAAAGTATCGATCACGAAAATACCAAAAAGTGGGTACCAAATTGGTACCGAAATTTGATCAATACAGTATTATTCGATACCGATACCGAAATACTCATCCCTAGTTAGAAGCAAAAGAGCTAGCAAAGAAAAAGCAGGTGATAACTAGGATTTGAATTGATATTTAACTAGGCATAAAAACCATGAATCACACATACACGTTGCAACATTTTAACTCGTAAAATTTTGACCAAAACATAATACAAAAAAGCTATATGAGATTAAAAGTGATGGGTTAAAATGCAAAAAATGTAAAAGTATGGGGTTAAGAGTAAAAAAAGTTTAAAGAAAAAAAAATGCATAAGTGGATACAACCCACCAAACATATGAGTACAATCCCTTATTCCTACAAATGTTAATTTGTATATGCTTAAAAGTGATTTATGATTAAAATTAAAAGAATTAAAGATAAAAAACTAAAAAATGAGTAAAATCTACCTAACATATGATATAATCCTTCATACCTACAAATGTAACATATTGATATTATATAAATAGTGCTTCGTTAGAATTTAATCAAGCAAGTAGGGGATCCAACTACAAAGTTTGGACGAATTTTAGGATGCATGAATTGGGTGGATGTAGGTCCACCTACGGATAGTGTTAAACTAGTTCCTTGTTCATATGACACACATATAAGTGCGGAATCCAAGTGTGCATGCAACCAAAGCAAAGTAAAGAACACGAGGTAACCAAAGATTTACTGTAACATCCGTTAAAAATGGATTTACCAAACCCGCTCCGTTTATCAACCGAACAGTCAGTCAAAAATTTCGTTGCGAATTAAATGCCCAAAATAATTTTAAACGATACATAATCAATTATTATACGGGAATATATAATTAGTTTTTGAAAAAATGTTAAAAAACGCAAAATAAAAATGTTTTGTTCCTGCCGGGTTTCGAACCCGGGTCTGTACCGGCTCAACAAACAAACTTAACACGCGCACTTGAACCACTGCGCCACGGATGCTTCTTGTGAAATATTGGAATCATTTAATTAATATTATGACGTTACGAATTCAAAACCGGCGCCCAATAGTTCAGTCGTCGGAAATCCCGAAAATCTCGCGAGTCTTAACGACAATTTACGTTATAACGTAAACCATTACTAAGACATCGGTTATAACCGACGTCTGAGTCCGCGACCAAAGTTATAACCGCCGGAGTTTTTATAATTTACGAATACAGTCGGAAATCAGACCAGGTTCTTCGACGATTTGCTCTATAAATTCACCCACAACCCACGGCAAACCTTTTCGCTCAAAACCACACCTTTTCTCGGCGTAATTCCACTCGCCGGAATTCTTCTGTTTGTCACCGGATAACCGGGTTCCCCATTGCCGAGCCTTATTGAACCTCCTAAGCTTATACCGAAGTCACCCACACCTTTTGTAAACTTTCTGAAGGCTCGCTGCTACAAGACACACGTCGCCGGAGGTGATTTCTGTCGCCGGAGTTCCGCCGGAAAACAGAGAAAAGCGAGTCGGTATACCTCACGCTTATTTTTCCTTCTTTTTACTTATATCTCATCTATAATTAACCTAAAACGTTAAAGGAACCTGAGTTAATCATTGAACCAGTCAGTCGTCTTTTCTGGTTATACCTTGATGAAGAAGACGATGTATTCGGTATCTTATAAGTATAATTAAAATCAACTTATTAATCGGGTTAGACACACAGTCCAGCGGTGGACTGTGTGCACATAAAACGCACAGGTCTCGAGTTCGAATCCCGTTTCACACACGCCGCCTTAATATAATGCCTTTTTGTTTTGTTAACCGAACCGGAGTCGCCACAGGTATATGTTAAGTATATGAATAATCGGAATAATAACCAAGTTAGACACACGGTCCAGCGGTGGACTGTGTGTATGTTTAATCAAAGTGCACGAGTTCGAGTCTGTTTTCCTGCATCGACCCGGTCAATTGTTTACCTTTTTAAAATAAGTCAGAAATGAAAACAAATAGTTTGTATTTAAGTATAATAAAAGTTGGATTATATAACATGTTAAACACACAGTCCAGCGGTGGACTGTGTGTTAGTTTAAGCCACAGGTCCCGGGTTCGAGACCTGTGGAGCGCATCGTCTGAGTAAATTAAACTGTTTTTAAAATAAAATGATTTTCGGTTTAAACTATTTAATGTATAAATATAATTAAAATCAGATATATAACGGGTTAGACACGTAGCTCAGTTGGTAGAGCTGCGTGCACGCGTACGAGAGGTCTCGGGTTCGAGCCTCACTCAGCGCACTTGTATACATGAATCGAACCGGTCAACGGTCAGTCAACGGTCAACGGTCAGAAAAAAATCAAATTTTTTTTTATTATTTTTATTTAATTATTTTAATTAAAAATCAATAAAAATACTTAAAAATAACATTTTTAAGGTTTGAAAATAGCCTTAAACTCACAAAAATACACCCAACAATCCTACTAAAATAGATTAATAAAACCCGTTTACTTACAAAACCATAATGCGATTTATCTAGGTTAATCTCACTCGTGGTTAAAACCACTTCGCGTGCATTCAACGTCATCAACCGAACGCACCCACTGTGAGTGAATCTTACAACTTCCCCTTTTAAATTACACGTTTTGGGGTGTGTCATGTGTTATGAAAATAATTAATTTATTTATTTAAACTTGTGCCATACCACATCATGACCTAAACTTAGATTGTTTATATTGTTGTGTTTTACTTATTTCCTTTTGTCAAATTATATGAAACTCATTCATTAAGCCCATCAGTTCCTCGTGGGAGACGAGTTGAACAACGCGTGCCTCAAATCAAATTCATTATTGTTCATGTGTGTATCATTGAGTTTATATTGTTTGTAGTTGTGTCATTCATATTATCATGTTTATGCAATTCATTCATCAGGCCTCTCAGTTCCTCGTGAGAGACGAGTTGAGCATCGCGTGCCTCTAATTGTTCCATTATTGTTCATGTGTGTTTCATTTAATATCTTATGATTGTTGATTAAGTTACATCTATTTTTACTCATGTTTGGTTGTGCACATACTTCATAATCAATTTAAATAAATTTGTTCAAATGTTTTCCATAGGATTCACTCGCCAACATTATGTTGATCCAAAAACCTTTTTACACATGATACAGGTGAACAGGTTGAAGCAAGGAAAACATAGGATATGCCTTAGAAGAGAACAAAGGAGTTTAGATTGTTAGTTAGAACATGTTGTAACATTTATTGTAATTTTCCATTTAATTTGTATTAATGAATATGAAACGCATAATAAATGTCATGAGCTTTGATGATAACCCAATCATGCCCCGATCACCTTTTCCGCTGCGGGTCGGGGTGTGACAGATTGGTATCAGAGCCATGACTATAGGGATATAGGATAGGTTATTAGACCCTTAGAGCCTATACTATAGTCTGCCTAAATTTTAATTGATTAGGTGGTTACATACAAACTTGTGATATTTATTTGTTTACATTTACAGTCAAACATACATGCTTATATACATATTCATTATACATATATACATATTCATTATACATATATCGATGTTCATGTATTCAATTTATTTTCATACTCTCATTATCCAAAGATTTTGTGCAATTTTCAAATCTCATCAAAGTAAGTTCTGCGACGGGCATGTAGTAATTGGAAGGGTACAAGTACCGGTAGTCGGAACGTCCTGTCTAGGCTGGAATTCGTATAAATCCAATATAACGGACCAGTTTGCCTACCTGGGGACCGACGGTGAGAGTACGAAGGACCTATTAGGCCAAAGCATGCCACACCAAACGTCGTTCGAACTAACCCTACTTTGAGGTGTCACCGTGTCTACACCTGGACACATTCCGAATATCACACGTTGTATACATATTTCTCGATTTTCTCCGGGTTTTTGTGTACGCAACCTGGCAAACCCGTGCGAACCATATGAAAAACCGGTATTCATGGGGGCCCACATGATTACACAGGTAAAGTATGGCGGCATGTAGGGCCTAACAGCTAGCAAAACACAAGACATCCTATGGATGTAGTAGATTTATTTATCTATAATTATTTTATGAATATTCATTCCTGAATGCGACCCATGATCTCAAAAGCATCCAACTCATACTCTTGTCATGTATTCCTTGTAGATGTCTTCTAACCTCACCCGTAGGAAGACGAGAGCAAGTAAAGCCCGCGAATGCATGGCTGCCTTAATCGCTCAACAAATGGCTGCCGTAATACCCAACATTGTAATCCAAGTTCAGCAAGCACTTACCGCTAATCCTGTCAATCAAGCAAACCAAAACATTATCAACTCTTTCCCAAATACCACTAAATGCACCTACAAGCATTTCAAATCATGCGACCCTCCGAAATACAAAGGAACTGAAGGCGTCACCGCACTCCTCCATTGGTTTGAAGAGATGGAGAACACTTTCCTAAATTGCGATTGCCCTGATGATCGCAAAGTGCGTTATGCTACTGGTCGATTATATGGGATAGCACTTACTTGGTGGAATACAGAGAAGGCCAAACGAGGCGTCGACGATGCTATGACTTTAACTTGGAATGAATTGAAGGAAATCATGACCAGACGATTTTGCCCGAGGAGCGAAATCAAGAAATTAGAAGATGAATTTTACTCATTGAAGCAAATGGAAGGAGACCACATCACATACAACAAAAGGTTCCTCGAATTACATCAAATGGTTCCCAACATGTTCACTCCCCTCTACCGTTTGATCGAGCACTACATTCGTGGTCTTCCGTCAAAGATTCAAGACTCTGTAATAAGTGCCAAGCCTGCAACTTTGGAAGCAGCAATGGAGCTAGCAACAGAGCTCACCGAGAACCGAATCCGAAACAAAGACTTCAAGGAGGAGAAGAAGAAGGATAAAGAATCGACTGAAATCTCCGACTCCACCCAAACCGAATCCCCTTCTCAACCCAATCCTAAGAGAAGAAGAGACGGGCAACTTTTCGCTGCTATCCAACGAAATCAACCAGTTTTACACGCTATACCCATCCGAGCTATCCCAATCACCCAAGTGGCACCCGACTCAGCTTACCCAAATAAGAAACCATATCTTGGACCTCACCCTCGATGCAACAACTGTTTTTATCACCATCCCCATACCCTACCTTGTCGTCTATGTGCAACTTGTGGACGCTATGGTCATTTGAGCAATGTTTGTCGCACCTTTCAAGACCAAACCTTTTCCCCTACTCAAACCATAAACCAAACCTATCAACAACCCCAATACCCCATGTTCCCATATGCTCGAGCTTGTTTCAATTGTGGCGACCCTACCCACTTTAGAAACACATGCCCTCAATTGGTTAACGTTATCAACACTCAAGCCCAATCAAACCCAGTTAACCAAGTAAACCAAGAAAACCCAACCACTATGCCACCAGCAAGAGGAAGAGTCTTCAATATCAACGCCAATCCTGTCGAAGATAATGACGGCCCAAACGAAGATACTCAACTAGTCCTCTTCGCCGAAGATCCAGATTCAACTCCTATCGTTTAGTTTATGTTTTTCTTTATCACATAGAACCAAACATAACTTAAGGATAAAGCCAATGAAACTTTGACGAGAATACGGTGGATACGCCGCTGGTACTTCCTATATATAAGTATTCTTGTCAAAGGATCAGAAGCATTATCTGGCGGTTATGAGAGGTTCCATGTGTAGACTATTAGGGTAATTATTGTATATTGTTTTCAGTATATGCTTTTGCCGAGGCCGCAGCTCCCCATCCATGAGGTTGAGTTGGATCCCCATTTTATTATGCGGTTGATCTTGGCGTGGCCGCACGATCGGCTCCGTTTGTTTGAGCCTTGATCGGTCATTTCATTTTACATTTCAATACATGCAATACGCTCGGCTCCGTTTGATTGAGCCTTGAGCGCACAGTTCAATTTACATTTCCAGTTCATGCAATACGTTCGGCTCCGTTTGATTGAGCCTTGAGCGCACAGTTCAATTTACATTTCCAGTTCATGCAATACGTTCGGCTCCGTTTGATTGAGCCTTGAGCGCACATACATTTTCATTATCAGTATCTTGTGGTTGTGGTGTTTGTTGTAGAGTCGCATAGAACTAATCATAACTGGCGGATAAAGTCAATGAGAATTTGACAAGAATATGGTGGATACGCCACTGGTACTTCCTATATATAAGTATTCTTGTTCATAAAGATAAAAAACTAAAAAATGAGTAAAATCTACCTAACATATGATATAATCCTTCATACCTACAAATGTAACATATTGATATTATATAAATAGTGCTTCGTTAGAATTTAATCAAGCAAGTAGGGGATCCAACTACAAAGTTTGGACGAATTTTAGGATGCATGAATTGGGTGGATGTAGGTCCACCTGCGGATGGTGTTAAACCAGTTCCTTGTTCATATGACACACATACAAGTGCGGAATCCAAGTGTGCATGCAACCAAAGCAAAGTAAAGAACACGGGGTGACCAAAGATTTACTATCTTGATTAATGATTGAGAACAAGTACAAACATATACACACAATGCTCGTATGACTCAAACAAACTTGCGGTGTTCTTGTGTCTTCGTTTACACCAGAAATGCTAACTTAGAGATCTCACAAAAGATCAGTTTGCTAGCTCGTTCTTTCAGTCTGGTCTGTCTCCTTGACTGAGAGGTGCATGTCTGCTTATATAGTGTAAGTCTAGATTCCGTACGAAACACTATTCTAGACATACAGAACACACTATTTCACACGAGACACATTCCAGAGATTTGGCACGAGTCAACTGTTTCGTATGAAATACTCATTTCGTACGAAACAAGTAACACGCTTGTTACTTAAGATTATTTCGTACGAATAATGTGGTTCGTACGAAATACTTAATTCGTACTGTCACACCCCGACCCGCAGCGGAAAAGGTGATCGGGGCATAATTGGGTTATCATCAAAGCTCATGACATTTATTATATGTTTCATATTCATTAATACAATTTAATGGAAATTTACAATAAATGAATACAACATGTTCTAACTATCAATCTAAGCTTCTTGGTTCTTTTCTAAGGCATATCCTATGTTTTCCTTGCTTCAACCTGTTCACCTGTATCATGTGTAAAAAGGTTTTTTTGGATCAACATAATGTTGGCGAGTGAATCCTATGGAAAACATTTGAACAAGTTTATCCAATTGATTATAAATAAGGTGCATACCACATATGAGTAAATGTAGATGTAAATTTATTCACACAACACATAATATCGAATATTGAACACACAACACCAAATAATTGTTTTGAGGCACGCGTTGTTCGACTCGTCTCCCACGAGGAACTGATGGGCCTAATGAATGAGTTTTGAGGCACGCGTTGTTCTTACGAACTGATGGGCCTAATGTATGAGTTTTGAGGCACGCGTTGTTCTTACGAACTGATGGGCCTAATGTATGAGTTTTAAGGCACGCGTTGTTCTCGTCTCCCACGAGGAACTGATGGGCCTAAATAATTTGTATACAACTTTGACAATATGAATACATCACAACCAATAATAGTTACATTCTAGTTTAGTTCATATAATGGTATAGCACAAATTTGCATAAGAGAATTAGTTTAAACGACACATGATACACCCCAAAACATGAATAAAAAGGGGAGTTTGTAAGAATTCACTCACATTGGGTGCGTTCGGTTGATGACGTTGATTGCACGCGAAGTGGTTTTAACCACAAGTGAGATTAAACCTAGATAAATCGCATTACGGTTTGGTAAGTAAACGGGTTTTATTAATCTATTTTAGTAGGTTTGTTGGGTGTATTTTTGTGAGTTTGAGGCTATTTTCTAACCTTAAAAATGTTATTTTTAAGTATTTATAATTGATTTTTAATTAAAATAATTAAATAAAAATAATAAAAAAATATTTTATTTTTGCTACAGTTGACTTTTGACCGTTGACTTTGACTAGCGTTGACCGGTTCGAAGGCATATTGTTGTGCGCCGGGTGAGGCTCGAACCCGAGACCTCCCGTATGCGTGCACGCAGCTCTACCAACTGAGCTACGTGTCTAACCCGTTATATATCCGATTTTAATTATATATATATATTAATTAGAGTTAAACAGAAATCCTTTTATTTTAAAAACGAATTAAATCACAAACCGGTGCGCTCCACAGGTCTCGAACCCGGGACCTGTGGGTTAGCAGACACACACTCCACCACTGGACTGTGTGTCCCACTTGGTTATAAACTCGGTTATCAATATACTTAACATATACTCAAGGCGACTCCGGTTCAGTTTGCTGAAAAAAAGAATTTTTATCAAGGCGGCGTGTGTGAAACCGGAATCGAACTCGTGACCTTAGCGTTAAAAGTGCACACAGTCCACCGCTGGACTGTGTGTCTAACCCGGTAAATAACTTGATTTTAATTATACTTAACCATTACCGAAATGTCGTCTTCTTCACTGTTTTTAACCGGAAGTGACGACTGACTGGTTCGAAAGGTTGATTCATGTTCCTTTAGCGTTTAATGATCAATTACAGACGAGATAAAAGTAAAAAGGAAAGGAATTAGGCGTGAAAAGTACCGACTGGTTTTACTCTGTTTTCCGGCAGAACTCCGGCGAAAGAAATCTTTTTCCGGCGACAAGTATCTTGCAGCAGAGAGTCTTCCGAAGGCTTGCAAAGGGTGTGGGTGATTCGGTAAGAGTTTAGGGGGTTCAGTAAAGCTCGGAGACTAATAATACGGTTTTCTGGCGATGTATCAAGTATTTCCGGCGAGTGAGTTTTCGCCGAGAAAAGGTGCGATTTGAGTGTGAAAGGTTTCTGGCGAGTTGTGGGTGTATTTATAGGGTAGTAATGAGATGAATGGGGTCTGAATTCGGTCTTAATTCGAAGGCATCCGTTCTCCGGCGGTTACAGCTGATGTCGCGGTTACAGACGTCGGTTATAACCGTCGTAATAGTTAAGTCATCGGTTAAATTGGGCGAAAACGTAATTAAACGGCGAAGTCGTCGGGATTTCCGACGACTGCTAATTGGGCGGTAATTGACGAATTAAACTTCGGAACTTGAATACTTGAATTAAATGTTTCCTGATATTACCATAAAATCAAAGTGGCGGAGTGGTTGTTTGGCTGAGGGATAAGTCATTGGTTTGAACCGGCTATTGACCCGAGTTCGAAATCCGGCAGAAGTAAAACATTTTTATTTTGATATTTTTGACAGATTTTCAAAAACTAAATACATATCCCCGCATAATATTTGATTACGGATCGTTTAAAATTATTTTGGGCATTTAATTCGCAACGAAAAATTTGACTGACTGTTCGGTTGATAAACGGAGCGGGTTTGGTAAATCCGTTTTTGACGGATGTTACAGTATCCCCTGCTTTTTAGAAATTTCGTCCCGAAATTTAAATAGGGATATAATTAATATATACATAGGGATATAATTGACTAAAAGAATGATGGTGTTTAGTTTGACAGTTACATACTTAGAAGAAATAAGGGTTTAAGTTTTTGGTTTGAGGCGGTAACGTTCCTTGTAAAGGTTAAGTATCCTAATACAGGAATCGCTTTTTGTTGCCTACTGTATAAGTATTGTTAAGCAGGAACGATTCGCTAAAATGATATCATGCATAAGAGTTTAGATATGTTTGGAAAAGTATGGTTATATCCTACTGCAAACTTCCAATACTACAATCTACACAAATAAACACAACAACTAATAATTGAATCCACATTCTGATAGTATATATGTTTGAATGGTGATGGTTTCTCTCTCGTTTGTTATGATGGAGAGGTTAGTTTATGTAGAAATGGAACACAATCCAATTTCTTTAAATAGTGAGATGATGTAATTGTAACACAAATTTCAACCAAGGTAATACTAAATCCTACATGGAACTCCTCATAACCACCTGATAACGCCTCTGATCCTTTGGCAAGAATACCTATATATAGGAAGTACCAGCGGCGTATCCACCATATTCTTGTCAAATTTTCATTGGTTTTATCAGTGAATTATGATTAGTCCTATAACTCTACAACCAATACATCAAACATAAAAATACTGAAATGAAATATATCTGTGCGATCAAGGCTCAATCAAACGGAGCCGATCGTATTGTATGTATTGAAAATGAAATTGTCTGTGTGCTCAAGGCTCAATCAAACGGAGCCGAGCTTATTGCATGTATTGAAAATGAAATTGTCTGTGTGCTCAAGGCTCAATCTAACGGAGCCGAGCTTATTGCATGTATTGAAAATGAATAACTTAATCACACAAACAACCTATGCATGGAACCTCTCATAACCGCCTGATAATGCCTCCGATCATTTGACAAGAATACTTATATATAGGAAGTACCAGCGGCGTATCCACCATATTCTTGTCAAATTCTCATTGACTTTATCCGCAAGTTATGATTAGTTCTATGCGACTCTACAACATAAACAACCACAACAACCAGCGCTTGAGTCTTAATTCTGATAGTATCCGTGTTTGACAAAACCTCTCTCGTTTAATATGATGGAGAGGTTAGTCTATGTAGAAGTGAGGCATAACTCAACTTCTTTAAATGATGAAACTGAGATATGTCGTGAAGTATGATGATATGAATATTAAATCAATGAGTATAAAACAAACTGAACTAGTAATTTGCATTAAAATTCTTGGATAAAAATTCCAATTGAGATACGTGAAAATTGAGATAACATAAAGAAAAACATAAAAACTAAGTGATTGGGGTTGAATCTGGATTCTTGATGAGAGAAGGCTAGTTAAGTGGTTGGTTTGGACCGTTAACATCTTCAACAGGGTTGGCGTTGATGTTATAAACTCTTCCTCTTGCTGGTGGTGGAGCTGGGTTTGCTTGGTTTGCTTGGTTAACTGGGTTTGCTTGAGCTTGGGCGTTTATGATGTTAACCAAACGAGGGCATGTGTTTCTAAAATGGGTAGGGTCGCCACAATTGAAACAAGCTCGAACATATGGGTACATGGGGTATTGAGGTTGTTGATATGTTTGGATCATGGGTTGAGTAGGGGTTGAGGTTTGGTTTTGAGGGGTGCGGCAAACTTTGCTCAAATGACCGTAGCGTCCACAATTCGCACATAGTCGACAGGGTAAAGTAGATGGATGGTGATAGAAACAGGTGTTGCATTGAGGGTGAGGTCCAATGTAAGGTTTCTTATTTGGGTAAATTGTGTTGGGTGCTACTTGGGCGTTTGGGATAGTTTGAGGAGGTACAACTTGTGAAGCTGGTTGGTTGCGTTGGGTGACGGCGAAGATTTGCCCATCACGTTTTCTCTTAGAAGTAGATGGTGTAAAGGATTCGGTTCGGGTGGGGTTTGAGGTTTCGGTTGATGCTTTATCCTTCTTCTTCTCCTCTTTGAAATCTTTGTTTCGGATTCGGTTCTCGGTGAGCGCGGTTGCTAGCTCCATTGCTGCTTCCAAAGTTGCAGGCGAGGTGCTTATTACAGAGTCTTGAATCTTTGATGGAAGACCACGAATGTAGTGCTCGATCAAACGGTAGAGGGGAGTAAACAAATTGGGAACCATTTGATTTAACTCAAGGAATCTCTTGTTGTATGTGGTGTGGTCGCCTTCCTTTTGTTTTAAAGCATGAAACTCATCTTCCAATTTCTTGATTTCACTTCTTGGGCAAAACCGTCTTGTCATGATTCCCTTCAGCTCTTCCCAAGTCAAGGTCATAGTTTCTTCAACACCTCGTTTGGTCTTCTCTGTATTCCACCATGTGAGTGCTGTTCCAAGTAAACGACCGGTAGCATAACGCACTTTGCGATCATCGGGGCAATCGCAATTTAGAAAAGTGTTCTCCATTTCTTCGAACCAGTGGAGGAGAGCGGTGACACCTTCAGTACCTTCGTATTTTGGAGGATCGCAGGATTTGAAATGTTTGTAGGTGCATTTAGTGACTGAAGGATTGATAGTGTTTTGATCTTCTTGTTGGGTTGGGTTAACGGAATTAGCGGTAAGGGCTTGTTGAACTTGTACTACGATGTTTGGTATTACGGTCGCCATTTGCTGAGCGATTTGGGCAGCCATGCGTTCACGGGCTTTTCCTGCTCTCATCTTCCTACGGGCGAGGTTAGAAGACATCTACAAGGAATACATGTCAAGAGTATGAGTTGGATGCCTTTGGGATCGTGGGTCGAGTTTGGGAATGAACGTTCATAAAATAAATATAGAAAAAAAATAAATCTACTACATCCCTAGGATGTCTTGGGTTTTGCTTGCTGTTAGGCCCTTCATGCCGCCATACTTTACCTGTGTAATCATGTGGGCCCCCATGAATACCGGTTTTTCATATGGTTCGCACGGTTTCTGCCTGGTTGCGTACACAAAACCCGGAGAAAATCGAGAAATATGTATACAACGTGTGATGTTCGGAATGTGTCCAGGCATGGAGACGGTGACATCTCAAAGTGAGGTTAGTTCGAATGACGTTTGGTGTGGCATGCTTTGGCCTAATAGGTCCGTCGTACTCTCATCGTTAGTCCCCAGGTAGGCAAACTGGTCCGTTATTTTGGATTTATACGAATGCCAACCTAGACAGGACGTCCCGACTACCGGTACTTGTACCCTTCCGGTTACTACATGCCCGTCGCAGAACTTACTTTGATGGGATTTGAAAATTGCAACAAAATCCTTGAATAATGAGAGTATGAAAATGAATTGAATATATGAACATTGATATATGTATAACGAATATGTATGTATGTTTGACTGAAATATGAAACAAATAAATATCACAAGTTTGTATGTAACCACCTAATCAATTAAAATTTAGGCAGACTATAGTATAGGTTCTAAGGGTCTAATAACCTATCCTATATCCCTATAGTCATGGCTCTGATACCAATCTGTCACACCCCGACCCGCAGCGGAAAAGGTGATCGGGGCATAATTGGGTTATCATCAAAGCTCATGACATTTATTATATGTTTCATATTCATTAATACAATTTAATGGAAATTTACAATAAATGAATACAACATGTTCTAACTATCAATCTAAGCTTCTTGGTTCTCTTCTAAGGCATATCCTATGTTTTCCTTGCTTCAACCTGTTCACCTGTATCATGTGTAAAAAGGTTTTTTTTTGGATCAACATAATGTTGGCGAGTGAATCCTATGGAAAACATTTGAACAAGTTTATCCAATTGATTATAAATAAGGTGCATACCACATATGAGTAAATGTAGATGTAAATTTATTCACACAACACATAATATCGAATATTGAACACACAACACCAAATAATTGTTTTGAGGCACGCGTTGTTCGACTCGTCTCCCACAAGGAACTGATGGGCCTAATGAATGAGTTTTGAGGCACGCGTTGTTCTTACGAACTGATGGGCCTAATGTATGAGTTTTGAGGCACGCGTTGTTCTTACGAACTGATGGGCCTAATGTATGAGTTTTAAGGCACGCGTTGTTCTCGTCTCCCACGAGGAACTGATGGGCCTAAATAATTTGTATACAACTTTGACAATATGAATACATCACAACCAATAATAGTTACATTCTAGTTTAGTTCATATAATGGTATAGCACAAATTTGCATAAGAGAATTAGTTTAAACGACACATGATACACCCCAAAACATGAATAAAAAGGGGAGTTTGTAAGAATTCACTCACATTGGGTGCGTTCGGTTGATGACGTTGATTGCACGCGAAGTGGTTTTAACCACAAGTGAGATTAAACCTAGATAAATCGCATTACGGTTTGGTAAGTAAACGGGTTTTATTAATCTATTTTAGTAGGTTTGTTGGGTGTATTTTTGTGAGTTTGAGGCTATTTTCTAACCTTAAAAATGTTATTTTTAAGTATTTATAATTGATTTTTAATTAAAATAATTAAATAAAAATAATAAAAAAATATTTTATTTTTGCTACAGTTGACTTTTGACCGTTGACTTTGACTAGCGTTGACCGGTTCGAAGGCATATTGTTGTGCGCCGGGTGAGGCTCGAACCCGAGACCTCCCGTATGCGTGCACGCAGCTCTACCAACTGAGCTACGTGTCTAACCCGTTATATATCCGATTTTAATTATATATATATATTAATTAGAGTTAAACAGAAATCCTTTTAT
Source organism: Scalesia atractyloides (assembly GCA_947069175.1). Classification (NCBI taxonomy): domain Eukaryota; kingdom Viridiplantae; phylum Streptophyta; class Magnoliopsida; order Asterales; family Asteraceae; genus Scalesia; species Scalesia atractyloides. The sequence continues at coordinate 7,293,829 of CAMTDV010000011.1, forward strand.
TTTAAAAACGAATTAAATCACAAACCGGTGCGCTCCACAGGTCTCGAACCCGGGACCTGTGGGTTAGCAGACACACACTCCACCACTGGACTGTGTGTCCCACTTGGTTATAAACTCGGTTATCAATATACTTAACATATACTCAAGGCGACTCCGGTTCAGTTTGCTGAAAAAAAGAATTTTTATCAAGGCGGCGTGTGTGAAACCGGAATCGAACTCGTGACCTTAGCGTTAAAAGTGCACACAGTCCACCGCTGGACTGTGTGTCTAACCCGGTAAATAACTTGATTTTAATTATACTTAACCATTACCGAAATGTCGTCTTCTTCACTGTTTTTAACCGGAAGTGACGACTGACTGGTTCGAAAGGTTGATTCATGTTCCTTTAGCGTTTAATGATCAATTACAGACGAGATAAAAGTAAAAAGGAAAGGAATTAGGCGTGAAAAGTACCGACTGGTTTTACTCTGTTTTCCGGCAGAACTCCGGCGAAAGAAATCTTTTTCCGGCGACAAGTATCTTGCAGCAGAGAGTCTTCCGAAGGCTTGCAAAGGGTGTGGGTGATTTCGGTAAGAGTTTAGGGGGTTCACTAAAGCTCGGAGACTAATAATACGGTTTTCTGGCGATGTATCAAGTATTTCCGGCGAGTGAGTTTTCGCCGAGAAAAGGTGCGATTTGAGTGTGAAAGGTTTCTGGCGAGTTGTGGGTGTATTTATAGGGTAGTAATGAGATGAATGGGGTCTGAATTCGGTCTTAATTCGAAGGCATCCGTTCTTCGGCGGTTACAGCTGATGTCGCGGTTACAGACGTCGGTTATAACCGTCGTAATAGTTAAGTCATCGGTTAAATTGGGCGAAAACGTAATTAAACGGCGAAGTCGTCGGGATTTCCGACGACTGCTAATTGGGCGGTAATTGACGAATTAAACTTCGGAACTTGAATACTTGAATTAAATGTTTCCTGATATTACCATAAAATCAAAGTGGCGGAGTGGTTGTTTGGCTGAGGGTAAGTCATTGGTTTGAACCGGCTATTGACCCGAGTCGAAACCCGGCAGAAGTAAAACATTTTTATTTTGATATTTTTGACAGATTTTCAAAAACTAAATACATATCCCCGCATAATATTTGATTACGGATCGTTTAAAATTATTTTGGGCATTTAATTCGCAACGAAAAATTTGACTGACTGTTCGGTTGATAAACGGAGCGGGTTTGGTAAATCCGTTTTTGACGGATGTTACACGTACGGAGCATCTTGCTCGCACTAAAACCTTATCTTTGGAGAACGTGTGCAGACTTGACGTTTTCAAGACTTATCAGTATGCACACATGCAACTGATTAACACAGACAAACTAATATGTCATACTAGATCAAGATAGAAGGATATCTCGATCTATTTGACATGACCAAACCTATACAGACACTTGAGCACAAACCGTACAATTACAACTGTAATTAAGAACAAGCGACAGACACAAAACTGTATCAACAAACTCCCCCTTGGATGTTGCTTGGTCTTCAGTCTTCGATCTTTGGTCTTCACATATCATACTTAGGAAGTGCATCAGCAAACTCCCTCTTGAATGTATCTTGTGGTGTTGAAAAGTGGTCAGCTATGAAAATTGATCTTCTTGATTCATAGCTTGTATTCATGTTGTGTCTTCTCTCCCGTAACTTGTTTTCTTCAAACTTGTTCTCTTTGTATTTAGCTTGCTTGGATATTTTATCTGCACACACAACAAGGCTAAACGCACAATGAGAACAACTATAGGGATGTAAACAACCTTAAAGAAATTTCACTTGAAAATTTCACAAAGGGTTGGTTTAATCAGAATTAGCAAAAGACACATATGAGACTAATTCTTATTCAACTACCAACTGACAATGCTTTAAAATCTTTTAAGATTGCTTAATTTTTAAATTGTTATACTTTAAAGCTTGTCAACTTCGACCATTTATGAAGATGCAGTTGTTTTCCGGCTTATAATCAGGATTTAAGATATGATAGACTTGAGTTCCAACATCGGTTAATCAAAAATAAACTAGAAGCAAAATCTTTTTGGCTTTTTGCAAAATTTTTAAAAGTAAGGACGGAAAACATCAAATAAATAGTTACAGACATTCTTTTTGCGAATTTCGAGGGTAAGAGAATCATATTAGTATACGGTTCTTTCCAAACACACTTGTTGTTTGATTAGATAGAATTAAGATAAGTATCCTATATCAATTATCGGTATTGTTATCCACGTAAACTCAACTTATCAGATATAATCGTGGTTAGGGGATATGATTAATGTATGAGTTATACTTATCGACCGGTGTTTATCCACTTCACGACACATTCCCGTATCAAGATATGCACGAGAGGAAATCTTACCGGTGAGTATACTGCTTTATCATCTGTTTTAACGTATATGAATGATGTGAGATACTCACTTATTTTTGATTGAAAACAAGCCCTTTGTGATTTAATCACTTACTGATGAAGAACTTGATTTTCATATCTTGTAGGGCACAGGAGTATGTCCGTGAACATGTTAGTACCATCGTACAGACAGAGAGACGAACTTAGCTCCCGTAAGAAGTTGTGATATTTTATCACTTATTTTGGGGATGTGATATTTTTATCACGTATTTGATAGTCGTATGCAGTATGTACACGTATGTATGGTATCATGGAAGTTCTAGACTTGCGCCACCGTTATTTTTCGGCAAAAGATTCAGCCATGATACCCAGATGATAAGCCAGAATAAAGACCGTATATCTCAGAACCTCGGCACTCTATCAAACGAAATTTCGGTACCAAGACCATATGCCAATGAATGGTTCCCACCTGGTCTTCAGTCGATTATGTTTATATCGCCCTGTGCGCACTTTAAAATGATTGTGAGCCTACCGATACATTGAATATAGAGCTACTTATCATTTTTTATTTTAAGTCCAAAGAGGTTTTGACAGACCACTAATTTGCTATCATTTTTCTCTTTTTCTCGCCAGGAAACTCATTTTTGTTTTTCTCATCTTTTTATATTTTTCTGGAAATTTACTCCCCCTACAATGCAAAAAGTAGATTTAGACAGTTAAATATAACTTTTTGGATTGTCTTTGAAGAAAAATATTTAGAAAAACGATTTTCCGATGTGGATTAACTCATGTTTTACCTTGATGCCATTTAACAAAAAATTAAGTTAATAAGAATGGTTTATTGAGATTTGGAAGTGAAAAGCTGGCATGTTGGTAATTGGCGTGAATCAACAACATTGATACGTTTCATATAGAAACAATCACGTGTGAGGTGATATTTTGTATCAATGTGTTTGGTCTGGAGAGCAAAGGTCTTTGTTTTTCTACTTGAGAAGTAGTGTGCGGTTGTTCAAACCATGCTAAGGCATCCGCACACCCAGTTGATTTGTTCAAACAAACACATTTTCTTCAATCACACCCTTGGAGAAATGTATATTGCATGATCATCTTGTAAGCTTTTTCTTTCTTTTGGAAGATATAAGACATGATTCTTTGATAATCTTCCATTGTGCTGCAGGTGCATACATTTCTATTGAATCTATCATGTGGATCCGATACAAGCCTTAAACAAACAATTTGTTAGTTGTTTTGCATCTTGTTGAAGTTTTCAATGTTATCCTTTCATTCTTCTCTCCAACAAAGGCAACAACTCCTGAATATAACAGTATTTTGGAGCCGTATGTTACCTATCTTGTGCCTGGATGCTCCCCTATCAACAGTCCTAAAATTATCAATAGTTCTCCAGGAACATCCTGCACACTCATCAAAGATTAGTTGGAGGTGGGGACCCGAGTTATTGCTGACTTAGGTCGTCCGACATCCTCGACAATTGATACCTTGTTTTTCCGATCATTCGGAAAGGATTGTGCTCCCCCTGAAACAATTTCCGGTTTTGGTTTCCAAATCTGTTTTTGTTTGTAAACTTTAACATCTGATTTTATTTGGACAACCTTTGGTTTCAAAACCTTTTCAACCATCTTCTGTTGTTTCTTTCTTTGTTTTATTTTTCTTTGTTTAACAAGACGAGGGTCCTGTTTTGATGAAACAGATTTTGTATGGTAACGTTTACCATGGGGTGCAACAATCTTTGCTTTTCCTTTTGTAAGATATGGACAATTTTTGATGATGTGTCCATACTTACCACACTCAAAACATGATCTCCGCTCAACAAACCTTGGAGTATGATGAGATTGACATCTTGATGATGAACTTCGTCATCTTGAGGTACTTGGTCCTTCATCACAACAATGTGTGTGTTGTGTGTGGTTGTTCTGATTGTTTTGCTTTGAAAATTTTCTTTGTTTAACAAAATCCGTGTTGGATTTGTTTACAAAAGATTCAATTTTATCAGTCCCTCTGGATTTCACGAAGTTCATCTTTGGGATTTTCTTCTTGTTTTGCTTTGGTTTGCTCTTTTCTTTTCCTTGATTAGCATGATTTTGCTTCTGTTGATTGTTTTAAGATTTCCTCTTTTGATTTCTGTTTTTATTTCTATTTTCAGCTTTTAGAGTAGGGGCACGCTTAGTTATTACAACTTTTATGCTTGTATTTCCCAAAAACTTACTAGTAGAATCTTCAAAAACTTTATCAATCAAGGATTGAGTGACATTTTTTATGGGAAAATTGGTTTGAGTAAACTTTGTCAGAACCAATCAACTTATAAAGCAAATTCATGTTTTCACAGTTTTCAACATGAGCTTTAACATTCTTGACATTGGAAGTCATACACGGTTTCGTTGAAGGATCACATAGAATGTGATTTTCGAGAGGTATATTTTTCTCTTTTGTTACCGTGTTTGACTGTTTAGGTTTATCCTTAGCTGACTCGTCATCCGAACTATCATAATCCTCAATAATGAGAGAATTTTGATTATCCTTAGATTTTGAGTCATTGACATCATCCGGTTGGCTTTGACTTGAAGATGTGCCTTTTGTGAACCCTAGACCAGGTTTAAACTCATCTAGGTCTAATGAAACAGTGGGTTCAAAATGTGGCATATATTCATCATCGGGCATTTTGGTGTAATTGGGCCTAACCGGATGAGGACAAGCCTGATAACCTATACATTTTACATCACCTTTCTTTTTTTGACTTTCGATGATGTGATCCAAAACATATCTTGAGTTGGAATAACTGTCCAACTTGAGTTTGATTGCGTCATGTTCACATTTTGCACAGGCTAGCTCCTTTTTTGCTTCTTCAAGCATGTTAATGGCTGTTTGTTTTCTTGAAACATTTTTTGACAATTCAGAAACATCTTTCTTTAAAGTTTCAATTGTTGTTTTGAATTCTTTATCCTTTTTCTTAAGAGCTGCATTTGCCTCGGTATATTTTGTTAGATCCACAATCAAGCTCTGATGATGTTTCTTCATGTGATCAAATTTACCTTCCTGTTCTAAGTATTTTCCTTTTAAAAATATACAATTAGAACATTTAGACAAGTAGGTTTATCGGGACTTACCTGACTGGATTGACAATCCAAGCGTGTCATGAAAGCTGCACGAAGTGTTGAAGATCCAATTGATGAGAGATGCTTGGAAAATTCATCAGATGGTTCTTTAGTTTCATGCTCTGAATCTTCTTCACTGCTATATGTTGATTCAGTCTCCGTGACTACCTCATCTTCAGATTGTTCTCTACTAGAAGTCGATTCTGCTTCATTTGAACGGCTGCTGTCCCCTGAACTGTTGTCATTTCTGGAAGATTCTTCATCGTTACTGTTCTTTTCAACTTTAGCATATAATGCAGTTCCTCCTCCACCAATGTTTCCCAATTGAATTGACCAATCACAGTGTTCGTCTGCTTGAACCACTAATGGTCGGTTGGAATTGTTTGCGGGAACCATTGCTCTTTTGTTGTTGGCAGCTTGATTTCTGGTAAAAGGATATTGATTCCCTTGTTGTGGAGGTTTCGTGCATTCTCTTTTAAAATGCCCTTTTTCCCTATAGTTGAAACAAGTAACCTTTCTTTTGTCAAAACCATATGGAGTATCCTTGTTACTTTCTAAATTAGTTCTTCCGGTTCTCTCCATAAAATCTTTTGCTCGACGGACTGCACTTGCGAACGCCCATTTGATATCAATTAACTCCATCTCTTCCTTATCAATTTGCGCATAGTCTTCACTGGTTAAGTTGACATTACCAATTTTACCAGCTACTAATCCATCGTAAGAACTCACCAATGTGTTCAAAAGCTCCATATGTTCCCGTGCAACTTCCACACTTACCTTGGAAAGGTTTGATGTATCTAGTCTGATGGTGTTTGAAGTTGAAGGTTGAGAATTTGTACCATAGAAAGCTTGTTGTTGAACTTGAGGTGTGGCAACTTGAGGTTGAGGAAGAAAAGCCTTTGGATCAAAAGTTCGTTCATAAGTTTGAGCACTTGTACCAACGGACTGATCAGATTTCACTGGACATTCCCAAAAAGGAATAGTATTTGACACGAATGCTGTTTGAAGTTTTGGTTGTTGAACTGCACCTATACTCGGTTTAATGCCACCAAAATACATTTATGGATTTTGCTGAACAGGAAATCGTTTAGCTTTGCGAATTTCTTCTTCATCTTTATTTTCAAGTTTCTGAATAAATTCGTAAATGCTGATCGCATCCATCACACCTGTATGTTTTAACAATTCTATAAATTGATTCCACTTAGGTGGTAAGGCATCAGCAAAACGCGTAACAATCTCCTGTTGTGACACAAGAACCTTGTATGAGTGCATCTCACTCATCAAATGATAGAAACGAGTTGTCATATCATTTAATGTTTCATTTTCCATAAAATGAAATCCTTCAAATTCCTTGTTTAAAAGATCATGTCTCACTTTCCTTGTCGCTGCGTTTTCTTCTCCTCTTATATTTAAAGCGTCCCACAAACTCTTCGTAGATGTCCAATGCAAGAATTGATGATAAATGTCTCTGTGAAGTGCTTGTGTAAGAATTGCAAAGGCCTTCTTTTCAAGATCATAGGCCCTTTTATCATTCTCATCTAATTCAGCTAATGATGCAGAATTTGATACGACGTCTTCGAGAGATTCTCTGTATGGAGAAACAAAACATGTCCACAATTCTGTATTCTGACCAAGAATATATGTATGAAAACGATTGTTCCATGAAGAATAATCGTTCATGTGATTTAGTTTTGGTGGACGGTTGTTGCTCCCAGTTTCACTTTCGCTAAGAAGGAGGTTTTGAACGCTTTGGTTTTGATTTGTAACAAAAGCCCATTGACCAGCAGTAAACACGTTTGGTGGTATCATCGATTTGACCCATGAGGTAGTTTCCTGACTTGTAGAACACTCCCAATCCCAAGGATTTGTACTCATTTTGTATTTTCTTAATTTACGAAAAATTTAAAGGTTTAAAGTTTCAAAATTATAATTCCCTATTAAAATTTTAGATTTGAAAATATGACAAATTCTTAAAATCACAAAGCTTCGAAAAACACGAAAACAATCAAAAACAGTTTCGTGCGAGACAACTGTTTCGCACGAAACAAGGATGTTTCGTGCGGATCAGGTGGTTCGTGCGGGTCAGATGATTCGCACGAATATTTTCAGTCTCACAAACTGTTTTGTTCAGCGTTTTTCAGAGGCATCTTTTTAGAAATGGTTTGGTGAGAAATTTCCTTTCTTGTGTAGACCTGCCTTTTTGAAAATACCTGTTGTCTTACCCACTTTTAGTTAAAACACAGATTTTTAACAGTTATATCAGTCAACAGTCCAAGTCCAGATCCAAGTCAGAAAATGTCAACCCTACCAAAACTAATCAGATTCAAATTTTTTGCTGAGTTCTTCTTCAAGGATGTTCTTCAGAAAATTTTTACCATAAAACTTTCTACATGCAATAGATTTTAACCAAGTTTTAAGTTAGTTAACTATCCAAAACTTATGTTTTCTGCTGGAGGCTCAAGAACACTTCAGAAATCTTCAAACTAGCTCAGACACAACTAAGCCCGGTTTTGAACAAGGAAAGAGCTAAAGCTTTGATACCACTTGTAGGTCCACCTACGGATGGTGTTAAACCAGTTCCTTGTTCATATGACACACACACAAGTGCGGAATCCAAGTGTGCATGCAACCAAAGCAAAGTAAAGAACACGGGGTAACCAAAGATTTACTATCTTGATTAATGATTGAGAACAAGTACAAACATATACACACAATGCTCGTATGACTCAAAACAAACTTGCTGTGTTCTTGTGTCTTCGTCTACACCAGAAATGCTAACTTAGAGATCTCACCAAAAGATCAGTTTGCTAGCTCGTTCTTTCAGTCTGGTCTGTCCCTTAACTGAGAGGTGCATGTCTGCTTATATAGTGTCAGTCTAGATTCCATACAAAACACTATTCTAGACATACAGAACACACTATTTCACACGAGACACATTCCAGAGATTTGGCACGAGTCAACTGTTTCGTATGAAATACTCATTTCGTACGAAACAAGTACACGCTTGTTACTTGAGATTATTTCGTACGAATCATGTGGTTTGTACGAAATACTTCATTCGTACGGAGCATCTTGCTCGCACTAAAACCTTATCTTTGGAGAACGTGTGCAGACTTGACGTTTTCAAGACTTATCAGTATGCACACATGCAACTGATTAACACAGACAAACTAAGATGTCATACTAGATCAAGATAGAAGGATATGTCGATCTATTCGACATGACCAAACCTATACAGACACTTGAGCAAAGACGTACAATTACAACTGTAATTAAGAACAAGCGACAGACACAAAACTGTATCAACAGTGGACATATGCATGGTTGGTTTCAAAAGGCTTAGGATTAGAATTAATAAGGATTATCTAGAAGTTAGAATTTATTTATTCAATATATAGAGTTAGAAGTTGAATTTATTTAATTTATATAGAGTTTGAGTTATGTTAGGATTAGAGTAACTTTAGTGGTTTGTTTGGGTTTGATTTATTACTATAACAAAAGAGTTGAACGAGTTCGTTCATATCACGGTTTCTTTTATTCTTTCAAAGGTTTAATTTTCCAACACATTTTACCTAATAACATTTTCAATTGTCTACAGTTCTAATTCCCCATTGGTCACTCAGATATTATTTTTATAACGTTTTTGTGTTAAAACCCCTGTTACCATACATAATTAGTGGCGTGCTTATTTATTGGCATTTCGATGTGAATTTTCTTGTGTAGTTGATGCCAGTGTACGCTCATGATTTATTTAAATTACGATGTACTTTTGCGTCGTTATGTTTCGATGTTCAAAGTCGAGCCGCAGCTACAACGAACCTAACACATGTAGATATTATTTTGGTTAATGTTAAGACTTTCTTTTTGTTTTCTTTATCCTTTGTCATTGTGTGCGATATCGACCGAATTCTCACCGTGTTCCCGCCACAATGTCGTTTAGATTAAAGTCTGCATGGTCTATATTAACCCTTCAATGCACAATGTAACAATATTAGTTCTCTTTTTTTATTCAACCTATTGTAGTTAAAGCCAATTACTTTTAACTGTAGACATTTTTACTTAATCGTGTTGATTACTAATTTTTATTCTCGTTTAAGTTAAATCCTTAATGATCTAATATTAGTCCATCAATATACCAAATAACAAATACATACTCACTAGCATCCTCTCATGACCCGCGGCGAAGCGCGGTCTGAAATGCTAGTTTTACACAACTTCGTTTATAAGTGTGACATGAAAGGGGGGAGGCGATACCATGATCACCTAAAAACACATGCATTACGCGCCCAACGTGCATAAATAAAACCAAACATATACTTTCAAGGTTTTGTTTCACTCATTATTTATAGAAGTGTGGTGATATTACCATTCAAAATTTTTATTCGAGTGAGAATCCTTCGGATTTGTTTAAAACTTAAAAAAATGTCTTTCTCGATACATCATTCTAATAAATATGTGACAAAAATATTAGGACTGATGTTGAAATGTGAAAAAAATAGCACAAAGGTATCCTTTTTATATAGGTCAATTTTGGTATTTATTTTAAGAGAAGGTTTCCATACTTAACCAAACAAATAAAGAAAAAGCAATGCAGTATGAAACCATTGTTTTAGAATCTTCTCTCAGAAAGGTTTAAAGGTCATAATAATTCAAGTTCGCTCGTTTCGATTGTCAAAACAAAGAATCAGCAAGTCTCATTATCATGTAATTTAATTTGACCCAATTATTTGATGTAGTAATTTAAAACGAATGTGAGATAAAACAAGCACATCAAGAAGCAAAAAATTATATATATGTTTGTAGCATTATTTGGAAAATATATTAAATAGTTAAACAGTACTAAATACATGTTAATATTATTTTGTGTAAACTTCTGTTTTGCTCCCTATGGTTTGGTCACTTTAACAGCTTTGATAAAATCATTTAAAAACGGCTATTTTTCTCCAAAAGTTTAGTATGTTTTTTCCATTTTGCTTCGCGCCTCTAACTCCATCCAAATTGTTTGTTAACTGAAAGGGTTTTTTAGTAGCTTTAATATAAAAATCATTTATTCAATTTTTTAAATATGTTATTGTTTTTTAATGATATTAAAAATGAAATTATAAAAATCATTTATTCAATTTCATTAAATCCTTAAATTTGTTTTTGTCATATTTACTGATATATATCATCACCATTCATACAACAATATTCAGCAACTCTCCCCCTCCCAATGTTGCAATATGACCACCACCTGCCATCTAAGACTAGCCACCACCATCATCATTCACCACTTAATTTTCTGTTAAAGATTCATCACTGTCATCCTAAAAATTTTTTGGACTTTTTTAATCCAATAGTTTGGTTTTCATATCAATTTTTGGTCTACTTCACTGACTCCATCCATTTTTATGTTAATTTCTCATGAAAATACGAAATTACCCTTAGCCCATTTTTTAAACTACAATTTTATCTTTTTATACTAATAAATGAAATCGTTTTAGACACGAATTACTCTCTAGTGCCTACTCAGTTATAAATAATAATATCATAAATTTTTTTACACGTTAAAGATATATATTCTCTCCTACTAAATAATAATTAAATTAAATCTACTTTAGATTATTACATTAACGTATATGACACTAATGTACATGTTAGTTAATATTGTAGTAGTATCCAAATAATATATTCTATATTGTGAAGTGAGTAAAAAGCGGATGGCATCAATGAAGAAACACGGGGTTGAACCAAGGGGTATCCGGAGATATCTTAGTTCCAGCCTAGTTTTTCTGCATGAAAGGTTGCTCTTCGTTCGCTCTTCTGCATGATCTCACTCAAGCTGATCTACAAAACTAGCAACGTCGTTAGCCTCGTCACGGGGAAATGGAGGGTTTTCTCTGTGACCACACTCCGACGTGAGAATAAGTATTTGTGTATTGCAAGATAATAACAAGAAGTAAGCCTGTATGTTTGTGAATGTGATTGTAGATGCTTTACCTTATGGTTCGATACTCATTTTATAGCCGAAAATAAGTGGGTTTAGGAGATGGGCTGATAGGCCTTGGGCTCGGTCCAGACGACCAGGAATATCGGTTCTGTCCCTCTGCAGCGATCATTAAATGATCTCTGGCAGGAGGTTTGCTTTGTCGGATGTTGAGTGGTGCCACGTGTTTTGGCAGCTGTCCTTGGTGTCAGACTTGTCTTCAGCCGAAAGTTGAGAATGTGTGACAGTCACTAGCGTGAGTATGGTTGGTGCACAGTCTGGCCTCTGCATTACTGTTCATGTGACACGGTCTGATACAACCTGTCGAGCGACCATTGGGTCACAACTCTGCCACTTTGTACTCTTGTATATAGTCAACGCCTCTCTTCGCTTTTCCCATCCGCGTGATTTTAGTGCTTTTTGGCCAGTGCAGAGTTGTCGGGGTTAAGTCCTTTTGTTCCCAAGACTATGAGTTGCTCTCATGTTTGCCTTGTCCTTCTACAAGGTTTTAAGACTTCGCGGTTGTTTGATATGCACAGGGTTAAAGGACCTGCGCTTCTAAGTCTAACTTGCCGTTGCGCCAAATACGCAGGGTTCGTTTTGTGACTTGTATGGGTTGGTCTAACTTGCCGTTGCGCTGAGTGCGCAAGGTTCGTTGTGCGACCTATTAGTGGTGGTCTAGCTTGCCGTTGCGCTGAGTGCGCAAGGTTCGTTATGTGACTTGCATATGTTGGTCTAACTTTCCGTTGCGCTAAGTGCGCAAGGTTCGTTGTACGACCTATTGGTGTTGGTCTAACTTGCCATTGCGCTGAGTGCGGAAGGTTCGTTGTGTGACTCGCATGTGCTGGTCTAACTTGCCGTTACGCAAGGTTCGTTGTACGACCTATTGGTGTTAAGATTACAATACCTTCGGGCGTTGTACGCTTTGTTAGGCAACTTATTGGTTCCGAGAATGGTGCACCGTTGCACATTACGCACAAGGTTATTATTGTAATATGTTGTTGTGGGTATGGTCCCTTGCGCAGGCGCATAGTTTTTGGGACCATACCCCACCAGGTTCTTTTTTGCTTGGGTTATTTTTTGACTATCTTAATAACATGTATAAATAAAGAAATATTATTTAAGATTACTTTATAAAATTAACTCATAAAATTATATAAAATTGAGGAGTCTAGTTCAAGAACTCTATTATGTAAAATAGTATTTACTCAAAAAAAGTGGAGACTGTGAAGAAGGTGTTGAATAGAACTGTTTGGCCCCAATATTGTTAGATTTTTTCTTAAATGCTACTTTTATATCACCGAACACATACAATATATACATACAAACCGCTTACTGTTCACTGCACCATTTTTTAGTTAATTTTATAAAGTATTATTAAATAATATTTTTTATACATATTATTAAGATGGTAAAAAAATAACCCAAGTAAAAAGCATCGACAATTTGACCCAAACATAACAACTTAAAAATAAAAAATATATTATTTAGATAAAAACAATAATTACTAATACAGTGTTAACTAACATGTACGTTAGTATCATAACGTTAATGTAATAATCTAAAGTAGATTCAATTAAATTACTATATAAAGGAGAGAATATATATATCTTATAATGTGTATAAAAATTATTATATTATTAGTTTAAAAATGGGTTAAGGGTATTTGGTATTTTTCATGAGAAATTAACATAAAAAAATTGGATGGAGTTAGTGAATTGGACCAAAATTAATATGAAAATCAAACTATTGGATTAAAAAAGTTCAAAAAATTCTTTTGATCTAAAATAGATATTTTGAACAAACCACAAGGACTAAAATAGTATTTAACTCTAGATATTATTAGGTTTGTGTATGGTTCATACGAGAACCACCTTTATCGCGAGAACTAGTGTGAACACAACCAAAACTACTTAAAAAACACACAATTTAAAAAAAATCGTAACATTTTATTTATATTTTTTTGAATTTTTTATATCCGGAATATATTACGGATGGTAGTAATAAGTATTTCAGTCTGTTTTAAGCATTTCAAGCATAAGATGGTAACGTAATATATTAACAATATTATACGATTTCCCTTTGGTATACACTACAAATTTATAAAAAAAGATGATGATGTAATGGTTAATCAAAGAGTTAAAAAAGGTTGTTTGTTATTTAATGATGCACTTGAGAAGATATTCACATGTGTATCACTTTATAAATGATGTTATTTGTATGCACATATGTATTTTGGTTAATTTTATTTGGTGATTGATAGTTTGGTTATACTTGTCTGTTTATGATATAATATATTGTTTGGTATGGTACGAAGGTTGGTGATGCAGATGTGCATAGTTTGAAATATTCTACAAACTGGCATGTATTACAGATGGTAGTGTAGATGGAAGTGAAATTGTAGAACATTGGTAATCTATTATGGATTGTAGTGTAGATGGAAGAGAAATTGTATTGGTTTTGTCAAGAAAATATGAAATATGCGCATGTGCATCAATAATTGTTATTCGAATTAAAAAAAAGTTCAAAAAAAGTTATAAATAAAATGTAGCGATTTTTAATGGAAAATTAAATTTTTTTTTTGTGTTTTTTAGTACTTTTGGTTGTATTCACACTAGTTCTCGCAACAAATGGTGGTTTCTAATGGATACTCATATATATATATATATATATATATATATAGAGAGAGAGAGAGAGAGAGAGAGAGAGAGAAAGAGAGAGAGAGAGATGGGGGGGGGTTTCAAGTAAGAAGTTTGTTTTACCTAAGAAGTGAGAGACGCATTTTTATCGTTACTTTCTCAAACGAAGTGTGATTGAACTTATTTCACCGTTGTTGAAACCAGCTTGTCAAACTTTACCATCTTAGGTTTTGGTGTTTAGCTTTTAAGCTTTAGTTTTCGGCTTTAGATTTAGGGTTTAGATTTCAAAGTTTAACTTTTATGGCTTAGTTTTTAGAGTTTAACTTTTATGGTTTCCCCCTTTAGGGTTTAACTTTTCAATTTTAGTTTTAGGGTTAGCTTTAGAGATTAAACTTAGGTTAGCTTTAGTGTTTAGATTAAGAGTTTCACTTTAGGGTGTAGGTTTTAGGGTTCGAACAACCGGTTCCTAACACCGCTGAAATTAGTCAAGTGCTAGTTCATTTGAGCCGAATATTGAGGTTCTTTTTTAGTTTTAAAATGTTTCTAACACTTTATAGGCAAAACAAATTCGAAGTAAAGTTACGTGAAATCCGTATAACATTTGTATTTTATTGCTTACTTAGTAATACCAGAAAACAGATGTATAATCAAATCTGTTTCCCTCACCCCCACTGTTTGATTATCTTCCGCACACTAATTCTTACATTTTTTACTCTAAAATGATTATGTTATGTATTAAACACACCCGTGTGGATATGTATGCATGTGTACAGCTACGTCTTTGTTTCAAATTTTTCTAATTCAGAGTTAGAATATATACTGTCACAATACTATTTTGAATATTTATTTTGACCATAAGAGAGTGAGAAAAGCTAGGAGAGAAACTAATGTGGACGTGGACACGTAATTCCGGTAGGCTAAAAGTCGCTATTAACGGTCAATAAGAACTCCAAAGGGCCACAACATGTTGCGCATCTTATATAACCCCTCCTTTCAACCCTCTCTACAGCCAACCATGGCTCAAGTCCATCAAACCGACCCGATTCGGTCGGATAAGAAGCGTTCCCCCGCGTATCGAGGAGTCCGAATGCGCCGTTGGGGCAAATGGGTGTCCGAGATTCGACAACCACGAAAAAAATCCCGTATATGGCTCGGGAGTTTCTCCACGCCCGAGATGGCTGCCAGAGCGCATGATGTGGCCGCGTTGTCCATTAAAGGGAACGCGGCCACACTTAATTTTCCCGAACTTAAAGACTTGTTGCCACGCCCCGCCTCCGTTTCTCCACATGACATCCAAGCAGCTGCGGCCAAGGCTGCGACAATGAAAGATTTTGGTACGGATTCTTACTCCCCCTCCTTGGTATCTTCGCACTCTGCGAATGGTTATATCGCTTCAGCCGACGAACAAGGTTCGTCTATAAGCTCGGGTGATGAGTTGGATGAGATCATTGAGTTGCCGAGTTTAGAGGGTTTGGACTTGCCTGACTCGTTGACTAGGGACGACTCGGTTGATGGGCGGATGTACCCGTCGTGGACGGTGGCTGATATCGACGGTTTTCCGGGAGTATTATCCGACACGACGGCAAAAGATTTATGTTTTCAGACCCATATATGGGATTGTTAAAGATCATAGGTTCTTTAATAACATACATATTTTTTAATTTCAATATATAAAAATTGTAATTATGAAAAAAGTATACTTGTCATAAGGGTGAAGGGGGTGCATGCCTAAAGTAATTAGGCAAAGTTTTCCCTCACCCAATCATATTATATCATGTAATTTGCATGAACTTTTTGTCTATTACCAAAAAACATAAGGAGTGCATGTCTAAAATGAGATTAGGCAAACTAATTTTTTCCTTTTTTTTTAAATTACATAATTAATAAAAGAAACTTAATTTAACAAAATAAAAGTACATTAAATTAAAAAAACATTACATTAAACCTTCTAGAAAAATTAAAACTATAAAAAAATTTAAAAACTACATGGCCGTCATATTTTTTTGCAATCTCGCGTTTTCGAGCTAGTGTGATTTCCAACATCCCCGGTGCAACATTGTCGTGTGGCCTGTTAAACGTCTCCAAATCCTTATCAAACCGAATCGATCTCAACGTCTCTCGATGTTCATCCGCCAAGTTGATATATTTTTCCTCTCGTTTCTTTTTTAATTTCACCAACTGTTGTTTCATATGTTTGTATTCTTCGAGCTTGTCGGACACACCAACTGACTTTTCGCTCAATGTTGTGGGTCCTTTATCTTTTTTCTCTTTTTTTTTCCTTGTTGGAGAGGGGTCTACGTTTATGTCGGGTATATCACTACACGCTTCATAGTTACCCGAATCGGATGACTTTCTTTTTTGCCCCGAACCACCACTATCCTCACCCACCAATGGTATCGGGGTCCATTTCTCATGCTTTCTAACCACCTCCCACGCCTCAATATGAGGAAAGCCATCCAAATGTCGTTTTTGGTAGTCTTTGAGTGCTTGTTTCATAACATGAGCATCGTCACTCCCGCTAGGACGTAAACGATCCTATAATAAAAATATAAATTATATTAATGTAAAAAATAAGAATATATTTTATGGTAAACAATAAAAACTATGTAAAAGTTAAAAGTTATACCGCTTGATGCCAAAAACCGTTGAATTCGTTCAACTTTGCTTGCAATATTTTTCCATTTCGGACGGACTTGACGAACGGTCCGTGAGCTTCCTCCAACGGTTGCATTGTAGTGTGCGAGAACTTTCTTCCAAAAACTATCCGATTTTTGGGCATTTCCTTTTTTCTTGTTAAGACTACAATGCACAAACGCCATCGCTAAAGCCTCTTCTTGCTTTTTCGTCCATCTTTGCGGATCCGCCCTATTCCCTTTTCCTTTCCCTTCATTTTCGGCTTCTACTTCACCTTGAACATCTTCCTCTTCGTCGGCTTCCTCATCTTCATTTAAGTGTTGAGTATCGGGTACGAATTCTTCATCTTCGTTGCCATCGTATAGGGGAAGCATGTGTTCAACATTATCTCTTGAAGATTGAGACGGTGGACTCCGATAAGTAAACGGGTCAAAAGCATTTTGAGATTCCGTAGGATACTCGTACACACCCGGCACAATCATCGTGGGACCTTGTGGTAATGAAAAAAATTGTGGTGGGTAGTTGGGTTGGGGTTGGGTGTTGTAAAAACCCGTTTGCGGAAAAAAAGGTGGTGGGAAATCGGGTCGGTACGCTGTTGATCCGCCTCGTCTTCTTTGCGAGCCACGCCCTCTCGCATTCGAACCAGAAGCTGATATTTTTTTCTTGCCATCGCTCATTTTTTGTCTATCCATAGTGTGCTTGATAATTTTTTAATTGGTGTAAAATGTATAAGATGTTTAGAATAGAATTGTATTTATAAAGGAATTAAATTTTGTTTTTACATGAATGGTATAGCCGTTGGTATGGCCCAACATTCAAAAAGATTACAAACGGTAACATGCAAACAATTCCTTAATCATTTCCCCAAGCGCAAACAATTACCGTTTCTTATCTTTCCCGTGCGGCAATCAATTGTGGCGGTGGAGTTGGCTATCGGCAAATCTTTTGCCGATTCCTCTTGCCGCATGTACCCCGTTGCCCCTAATATCATCCATATGTTATGTAAATAAATAATTATTATATGATGGTAAACTTGATGCATTATAGTTATGGATTATATATGCTTGTATAATTGGTTCTTATAATAACTATCTAAGCTTTGCTTTACTTTTCTTTTTAAATAAACAACTGTTAATTTATGCGAAAAACTAAAGTTGTGTGTAGATCATTTTCTGAAATTCCATTTTTTTTACACAGAAAGAAATTATAATAGTAATAATATTGGTTTTCAGGGTTGTAAACAAACACTAACAAAGCTTGTTAGTGTTCATGTAAGTTTAGTGGAATGAACACAAACGCTTAAACGAATATATATTTATGTTTTCTTCATTAATATTAATATATTTAGATAAACAAACATAAATGTTGTATATTATTTTAAATACTAGTCTGTTAATGTTAAAATATACAAAATATTCTTTTTCGTATGTACTATGTTGATATCTTCTAGGTATAAATATATCATCAAAATTACTTAATATGCACACTTATATAAATAGGGGGTCATGATAGTAAGAAGAGAAATAATGTGAAACATGAAATGCAATCTAGATACGTCTCATGTAGGAATAGCTGATGGGTAAATGCGACCAATTTCTTCTTTTCGAAAAAAAAGTGAAGGTAGCAAATTTACAAAATGTTACGCTTTCCAGGATAAACATACAATGTTAAGGGTGGTCGATGAAGTTAGATGCATTGTTATAAAAATCTTGACACACTTCAACTATTTTGAATCTAACAATTTTATGAAATTAGTATTAATATTCGTTTATATAAAAGCCAGAAAACTTGCCAAGTTACATCAAAACATAAGGTAGCCGGGTAACAAGCTGCGCCACCAATCCTTTCTGAATTGCAAACCCTAACCTTCAAAATACAAACCCTTGCCCCCTTGGGGTTGAACAATTGCTGTAGACGACCCGTTGAACTCTCGTCAAAAAGTGGATAGCTTCTGGCGCTAGGGAGCCAAAAGTATCAAAGGCAAAAGGGACAAAGACATGCTGGTTCTTTGCGCAAGCTTTAGCGTGCTTATCCACTTTCTTTGATTCTGCCTTTCTTGCCGCTTGTCCAGCTACAAACCCGTTTTCCCTTAAACCAACCAAAGGGGAAACCCTTGTAAGGTGTACACAAGCATGTTTCCCCCCAGCCCAGCCAAAGACGAGCAGATCCGCTGGTCGCAGAGTAGATCTCCCTTCCATAGGGTCCGTGAGAAAATTCACAAGGGCCTCTTTATTAGCCGAAATCCCAGTTCTTCTTAAGATGTCCCACAAAGCATCACGCACCCAGTCGTGCTGATATTTGAACCCAGGGAGCTCTTTACAGTGAACTGCATGCTCCCCGTATTTATCCATACAAGCTTTACGACATATCGGGCAAGTTTCATCTTCCGGGTACATAGGGATCATTAACCAGTATTTGAGAATGACTCTATATTCTATTGCAGACATACATTGTCCCAACCCCTCAATTGGTATAACGGTCAAAAATTCCTGAGCATGGGGACCTTTCAGGCACTCAAACACCTTCTGACGGGATGACAAATCAAAAGCTTCTCCCAGGCTTTGAGCGATTTTGCTAAACAGAGCATTCGCCAAAGTTTTTTGTGGCTTCGAGGGGGTGGTGTCCTTATTAGAGAAACCGCCAATATCCAAGTCTGGGAGAGAGACATTTAAGCGTTCAAGCGCCTGCTGATAGTCCGGGTAAAGCCCGACGACCTCATAGTTTCGAAGGATTTGATCCTGTAGTTCCCAAAACTGAGCTCTAGACGCCACAAAGGCATAAGCCCCAACATCTCGAGCTGAGAAGAGGTCCAAACCACCTAGACACATTGGCAAAGATGCCAGACGCCACTGGAGGTCACCAAAGAAGGGGCCGCCACCCACTACTATGTTTTCTATAGCCTCTCTAAGGCCATCATCGAGCCGAGATACCGCATCCTCCATAAAATGCGGTTGACAAGTCCGCAACCCAAAAAGTAACTTAGCGACCCTCATGCACGACCTTAGCAGAAGGAGTTCACATTGGGGATCTCTCAGGCAGGGTAAGAGTTTCATGAGGTCAACCGCCCCCGAGGCTCGTCGCCCTGCCAACTCCTCAATAAAGCTAGGATCCCGACTAACAGCTCCACCAAGGAACTTAATCCCCTTCTCTGGTCTACCGATCCCTCTCGAGAAAAGACCATCTTGAACTTTCCGCCCGTCGCATGTCGGCCAAAAAACCTCTGTTTTTCTTAATGTTGAGATGAAGCCCTAGAGATGGCCCCTCCTCGTTGATGATGTTTAAGGCCTTAGCAACCTCAGAGGCGTTGCCGATAATCGTCCCATCATCCAAGTACCAAGCATGAAACGGGAGTTTACAGCGGTCCTGATCCCGGAGAATAAGGGGATGTAAGGTAAGGGCAAAGAGAAGGGGCCCCAAGGGATCTCCTTGTTGAACTTCGGTAGTAGCCCCAATACACTCGTTACCAACATACAACCTAGCAGGCTGGGCATAAAGAAATTAGACCCACCGATAGATTGACGGGCAACGCTGATGAACCTCGTGCAGAAAAGCTGTGCGGTTGACCGTGTTGAAAGCATTGGAGAAATCCACAGTAAGCAAGGCTAAGGAACCATCTGCATGAAATGAGTTGAGAAACCTGTTTGCACTATGAAGCACCGCCTTTGCCCCATTTGGCACCCCCACCCCAAATTGATATTCACCCAAGTACTGGGTCATTTCTTTCCCGACCTTCTTCATCGCCACCTTTGAAACCAACCTTCGCCAAATACCCCCACAGCAATAGGTCGAATTCCTTTATCGGGCTTCAATAAGAGAGTGAGGGGGGCTGAGGCAACAAACTCAGCAAGCACCTTAAGACAGGATCCCCCAACCCATAAGTTAACAACTTCAGTAATGCTCGTAAGCAAACCTGAGGAAGTCACCGAGCCCTCGCCACCATTAGCATCTAGCAGGTGTTGGGCCCATATCCTGTCTCTGCCACATGACGTCCCTTTAGGAAAGGATCGAATACATTTGAGTACACACTCCCCATCAACAACAAGAGTGAGTTGGGCCAAAGGGTTGGAAGGCAAGGACGGGGCGGCACCACAGAGTGTTTATCAATAAGAGTTTTAAATGTCGAATCACCTAGAGGGGCAACTCCACTAGAGCATAGGACCTTAACCGCAGCTGTGAAATGTCCATCCCTGACTTTCCGAAGACATTGCTTAATATTAGGGTTCCTTTCTTTGTCTTCCTCTCTCCTGCATTCTCCCCTTGAAGCCCCCGTCTCCCCCACGCTATCCAATAGGGAAGAGACCAAATCATCAAACCCAGACCCATCTTTCCAAATTGCAATCGCGTGTAAGATGTTACTACACTGTAGAGATTTCCTGTTCCCTGACCTTCGCTCTTGTCTGGAGGATGGTCTAACCACCCGCAAGGTGCAACGCGGTAGTAAAAACAATTGAACCCAGTTGTCAACCGATCCTGGCGACGCTACCACTTTGCAGCAAAGCACCTGTTAGAACCTGAGCAAACAACAGCCGGCAACTGGGGGGAATGCTTTTAACAGTCTGAATAGGGAGGGAGAAAACACGCTCGAGTAGGTTAACATCACCCCCGAGCCCTGCTGGGTGACGTGGGCTTGTGTCAACCACCACTTGACATGGTTTCCGGATCCCAACAATGAAATCTTCAACATCCCCCGAGATCATGGCAAACGACACGACCTCATTATCATGCTTGCATCCCCTATTGAGTGCATGCATCACCATGCACTTTCCATATAACCATTTATCCCCTTCCCTAAGAACTTCCGTAACATCCAAAATAATGTCCAAGTCCTTGGAGATAGCCTCCTTCAAAGATAGCTTTTGATTTTCTGTCTTGAGGTGTGTGCTTTGCATGTGTTCAAGTAGGCGGAAAAACCCACAGACCCCGGTTTGCCATCTTTACATTCGTGGAAAAATTTGAAAGGGCAGGTCCATAAACCACTAGCAGAGCCCTGCACAGGGCCCACTGACTTAACGTTCCGACCCCCTTTCGTAGGAGCCATGCGCGTATGTTAATTGCCACCGAAGAAAAAACACACTAACGGTACACTAAACTCGAGATGAGTTGTTGGGGTAGAAAACTAGTAAAATTCTATACAAGACGAAGGAGGGCAGCAACCGCGGGTTGCCCACCCTCTAAATGGTACCCCACATAACCCCTTACCCCATGACGGATAGTTAAAGATTATCACAATCGAATCTGAATTACAAGATCAAATCGTCTTAACCAATTCCCACTTCACAAGAGTGCTAAAGAAACAAGTTTTTTAAAAACCTCACTTCATTGAGACATTTGATCAAACACCTGGTGGGTCGACTTTTCTTTCACAAAAGAACACTCGTACTGTTGAATCTGAAGAATGAAATGATGATATGGTTGCTAAAGATTTAATAACTTTCAATATCAATGCTGATTTGCAGAACGAACGCGAGTTCTTCGAGTAGTCAGAAAAGAAACAAGAACAATAATGTGTTTTCTGGATTAATAAGTTCTACCCAATCAAATGAATTACAAAAGGGTTTCACTTAGGTAAGTTCATGGAAGACTAGCTTTAAAGTTTCTCAATTGGGTAATCAAGCAACCCCCTTTTCAAGAATTGAAAAATCTTACTTACATATACTGTATAACTGTTCATATATTAGTGAAATCAAGGATGCATGCTTCTGCTAAATCGATTTTAACGTGTTTATCCGACATGGGTATTGGTCCAAACTCCATTTTTTCGGTTTTGATGGAGACTGCTAAATCGATTTTAACGTGTTTATCCGACATGGGTATTGGTCCAAACTCCATTTTTTCGGTTTTGATGGAGACTTACCCGCTTTGTAAATCGAATCCTGCTGTTTTCGAAGTTTTGATTAGGGTTTACTTGCAAGAATCTTTGGTTAAAAGTGGTTTGAAGTATCATACATTTATTGGTCTTTACCAAGAGATTTCTTCTCATCATTAAATTCATCATCTTACGATGGTCGATTTTACTAAAAAGGGGGCAAACATCCTAAAGCGTAAGAAGCAACAAGGAGGCATATATGTACAAAGCATTGAAGGGTATTTGTCTCACTTTTTATTAAGAAAAAATCTAGGTAGCAAACTCACAAAATTTTAATGCACCATTATCTGGGTTAAACACAATGTGTGCGTTTATACGTAAACTACATGTGTTATTGATCTATTTTTCAAATGCTCGCGAACATAAATGAATGAACGATAAGCTTATTTGTGTTTTTTTCTTTTAACTAAACGAATATATAATCATGTTCATTCAGTACATAAACGAACATGACATACTTTCCATCGAGCCATACATAAACTATTAGTTTAAAGTTCGGCCAATTTACAATACACTAATTGCAAAAGATTTTGTGAACAACTTTTGCAAGATTTAAACAACTTCCAAGATAATTCATATTACGTTTTTAGGATGTTGTTCTTCAATTCGTTCTTGTTGATTCTTTGTTAGAAGTCTTTTCTAATCTTGAGGCGAAAAAACGCTTCAACATCTAGAGGAATACAAAAATGAAACTTGAACTATTTTTAAAAGTCTGTTCGATATTTGGCCAAACTTCGCTTTAGCTATTATCATCAGTTTTGCAAATCGCAAAGTGACTTTTATAAGATATCGCTGTGTAGAATTTGAATAGATTCTAATGAAAAAAAAAATATACATTATAGAAATCTTTGGGCGTTAAGAATGAATTTCATATTCTTATAATTTAGCTAAAATTCACGTTTATTTCTAAATTATGTTATTAAAAAAAGAACAGACTACATTAATTCTATTCCCCATTTATATTATCTCTACTTAGTTAAATAATATATTTCTATCTTTTTTCCATTTGTATTATCTCTACTTAGTTAAATAACATATTTCTATCTTTTTTCAATTTGTATAATCTATACTTAGTTAAACAATATTTTTCTATCTTTTTTTACGATTATCACTTTCTTCTACTTATAATTATAGAAAATGAATTGTAAATCTCTATTTCATCTTTTATTTTTTTTTTGGAATGAGATTGAGTATGCTATAAGGAGAAAACCTAACCTTATATTATAAAGGTTATGTTAAGATATAGGGAATGGGACGTGAGTACATTTGGGAATGAGATTTGAGTATGTATTGGGAGAAAACATATCCTTATATTATAGAGGTTATGTTGAGATAGGGAATGGGACCTGAGTACAAAATTCAGTAACAAATACAGGGGTTAGCAAAATAAACGTAAGGTTAGGAGGTGTGGTTGGAGCTTCTTAGGAGTGCATTGCGACACATTTTTGTCACGTAGGACAAGGACAAGGAGTTTCATTGTGTTTTTATAATAAAAGCAACTATATGGAATGAAGCCCCTTCAATGATTACCAATTTTTTTAAAAATATTTCTAACATTTAATAAATTTTTATATTTAAATAAATAGATAAAATCCAAACATCTAAATAAACTGGATATAAAAATCATAACATTTAAATAACGTAGAAATTAAAAATATAACATTTAAACGACTTAAAAAAAACATAACATAAAAATAAAACATCAAACATATAAATAAAATAAACGTAATCTAACTTCGTGCAGCAAACCCCCCCCCCCTCCATTCCGGGTTCTAAAACCCTCCAAGCTGCAACGTGATCAAACGGCCTTACGTATTTTGCTTCTTACTTGGCACATGCCTCGGCAAGCGCTACACCCTGGGTTACACCTTCCTCGTGGTTTAAAGTAGTGACGTAGCACTTCTCAAAAATTGAACACTTTAGGCGTAGATGCATAAACCTTCGGAGAATTTGTTCTCCTCCACGAATATTCTCACCTACACGTTCGTAGAATGCGGTCCTAATCATGCTCCGAGTTTGAGGTTGTCACACCCAGTCGTAAGCGGAAGCGCGCGGTGTGAACTTGATTAGTTTTCATCGCATACGATATAAGTAAACAACTATATGATTAAAAACAAACACGATGTTCCTCCATTGACACACTTAAGAGATACACATCATAAGTTGTTCAAGTACACGACAACATCAATTATAAGTTTTTTTAACAAAAGACTAGTTCAACACAGTTTTAAAAATGCAAAGGCTTTGCATCCTATATCTCATTGAAGATGAGATATATGGATCAAACCCTTTCAAAAGGATGACATCGTAACATGATAACCCAAAAGCTTCTTGAGAACTGACTGCGGCAAGATCCATTCAATTTCCTGAAATACATGTAAGTTTGAAAACATCAACAAAAGTTGGCGAGTTCATGCGTTTTGAGTTCATAACAAATGATCTTAAAAACATTTGAGAGTTCGTATATAGCAATGTGGTATGTAAATCGTCAATGAATTTATGATCATTAATGTTTTGCAAGGACATTAATATGTGTGACGACATAGGAAGAACTCAACCTTAGACAATTTCAATCCGGTCCACCCGGCTGGGACAATAAAAACACTACCTGCGGCCACACAAGGACCCATGAGTGGGGCTCACCTACACCCGATAGATCTACCCCTTTTGTTCCTTGGTCTTATACAACATTAATGGCGCTTAAGAGTGACCCTTGTCTCACATGATCTAATATTTCATTCCATAGCTAAACCATACCATCGAAAACATGTATTTCCCCCCGAGAGTTATAAAATCGAAAACATTTAAAAGAAAAGGGGGGCATGAACTCACAAGTTTGCGTCCGTAAAAATGCTAGCAAATCGGGTATCTAAAAGCGCGTAATAACCTACAAGAGCTCTAAATCATTAGACACTTGGGTTTATGTTAAATGTGTACACGTTGCTCATCTTGAACGTTATTGTATTTGTTATGTATTTGGAGCCCTTGTGTATTTTAAATATGTTGGCATTCGTTTTGTATGTTCGTTTTAATATATATATTTTTTGTATTCATAATGTGTACGAACGGGCCTTGCCCTTCGTGAGTCTTCGTGCCTCGCACGAGCATATGTGGGCCTAGCCTATGAAAGTCCTTGTGCCTCGCACAAGTGAGAATGGGCATAGCCCATTTGAGTCTTTATGCCTTGCACAAGTGAGAGTGGGCCTAGCCCCATTTGAGTCTCCGTGATCCACATGGTGTGAGTGGGCCTAGCCCAATAGCGTCTCCGTGCCACGCACGGCTTACATGTAACATTTGTCATAAAACGCGTCTAAAACCCGCTCCGTTTGTAATTCAAATATGCGTATGATATTTGTTGCACATTTATGTTGGGAGTTTTAAACTAACTATATTAATATTAGTATGTAAAAATAAATAAGGTAATAAAGCTAAATTAATAATGTTAATAAATAAATATAAAATAATAAAAATAAAACATCAAAAAAAGTGAAGACCACGGGTATTGAACCCGGGTCTCCACCCACAGCAAACACCCAATACACCACTACACTGCACACACATATCTGTCTAAATTCAAATAACTCTTATATCAAAACAATTTCCTGAAATCAATTTCAAAACAACCCGCCCTGCAAATGGTTGTAACTCCCAATCCATCATCAATATCCGTTTCTGTTTCAAATTAAACCAGAGAAAAATGTTTCTCAATCATGTGCTAATAATCAATCTTGGTCAAATCGGTTACATACATTAATTTGATCATCAATTCTTTGACCGAAACCATTGAAACCGAAAACAAACTTGAACCCACTCTTTCGACTATAAATAGTGAGCTTAACACCACGAGTAGACTCGCTCATTCACCCAAACTCACACTATACTCTCGAAGCAAATCACACTGATCGATTTCTTCATCGCCGGAAAAACTTGTTTCGTCACCGGAATCCCGCCGGAGATCATCCCTGTTCGGTAATACCTTCTTAAATCTTTTTTTTTGTTTAAATTTTAGTAGTAATAGATCGTTTCAATTCAAAAAGAATCGTTGATTAAACTAAGTCAGGTTGTTGTGTAGAAGATGAAGTTTATTTAGTGTTTTTGTATAATTAAATCTGGTATTTTAAACAGGTTAGACACACAATCCAGTGGTGGACTATGTGCAAACACAACGCGTATGTCCTGGGTCCGAAACACGCATGCGCCCGACTTTCTGAAATAAAAATCATCTTTTTAAAACCTCATACATATCATCTTTCAAGAAGTATATAAATGTAATATAATTTCAGCATATACCGGGTTAGACACCCACCCAGTTGGTAGAGCTGGGTGCAACACAAATCGAAGATTGTGGGTTCGAGACAGGGGTTAGACAGCGGTTCAATGACTTTTAAAATCTTTTTAAATTAAATAAATTCTGTATTAACCTAACTAGTATATATGTATAATTAAAATTGATATTATTTCGGGATAGACACATAGCTTAGTTGGTAGAGCTGCGTGCACGTATACGGGAGGTCACGAGTCCGAACCTCACAGGCTGCCAAATTCACGCGCATAAAACCGGTCAGGTCTGACAAGATCCAAAAAATTTTTATTGCTATTTTTCTTTAATAATTTCATCTAAAAATCATTTAAAAATGCTAAAAATAAGACTTTTTAGGTTTAAAAATTACATTAAATACCACAAAAATAAATCTTAAAACCTAATAAAAAGCATTAATAGAAATGTTAACCTCAACTAAAAATTTATATGTTTATCGATTTATTACATTATTATTTAGGTTAGTTTTCTTTGTCGGGTAAATCCTAACTCGTGCGCCATCGCTATCAATTCCAAGGAACACACCCACTGTGAGTGAATCTTTACAAATTCCCATTTTTATTCATGTTTTGGGGTGTATCATGTGTCGTTTACATATTTCGTTTATTCAAACACTTGTGCTATTACCATTATATGATCTAACGTGTGATGTAATGTTATTTGTTGTATTGTGTGTTTACATTTTTGTCAGTTGCGTGCAATCGTTCACATTAGGCCCATCAGTTCCTCGATGGATACGAGTCGAGCATCGCGTGCCTCATTAGATCGGCTCCGTTTGATTGAGTCTTGATCTCATTGTTCATCATTTATCATGCTTGTGTGTACATGGATTGATATTATGTGGTTTGTGGTTAGATTTACATATGCGTATACTCATATTTGGTTTATGCATATTTTTATTTAAATAACCAATATAACTATTTCTTTCTAATGTTTAACTTAGATTCACTCGCCAACTTTTGTTGACCCAAAACCCTATTTACAAATGATACAGGTGGACAGGTCGAAGCAAGGAACATATAGAAAATTGCCTTAGAAGAAAAATAAAGAAGTCATGAATGTTGTGTTTAAAACATATTGTGATTGTATGAATACGTGTTTGTTGTAATTTATCCTTTTAATTGGAAGTAATAAATATGAAAATTTATTATAGTAAATGTCATGAGCTTTGATGAAAACCCAATCATGCCCCGACTACCATTTCCGCTGCGGGTCAGGGTGTGACAGATTGGTATCAGAGCTTTTGACTATAGGGATATAGGATAGGTTATTAGACCCTTAGAGCCTATACTATAGTCGATAGAATTTTAATTGCTTATATGTTATTTGGTTACATGCAAACTCGTGATGTTTATTTGTTTCCTATTTATTTCACACACAAATGCATGAAAGCACTTCCACTATCATTTTTGTGTGATATTTAATGTGTTATACATATTGTCAAACATAACATGCTTACATATACATTCATCACACACGTTTCAATTCTCGCATATTTAAATCATTCTCATATTTATTTATTCAAGATTTTGTGATATTTTCATTTTTCGATCTCATCAAAGTGAGTTCTACGACGGGCATGTAGTAACTGGAAGGGTACAAGTACCAATAGTCAAAACGTCCTGTCTAGGTTGGCATTCGTATAAATCCAATATAACGGACTAGTTTGCCTACCTGGGGACTAACGATGAGAGTACGAAGAACCTATTAGGCCAAAGCATGCCACACCAAACATCGTGTGAACTAACCCTACTTTGAGTTGTCATTGTGTCTACACCTGGACACCCTCCAACCTCATACCTCGCAATCATGTTTTACGATTTTCATTCGGGTGGAGTGAATGTTAGACAGACCAAAACCAATGTGAACCCTACAAGAGCCCAATAGTCATGGGGGCCCACATGACTACCTAGGCCACGTATGGGGGACATGTGGGGGCAAAACACGAGCAAAGCCCAAGACATCCTATGGATGTAGCAAATTTATTTTCTTCATTTGTTTTATGGATGATAATTTTTAAATACGACACATGACACCTATACGTCAAACTATAATCTCGTACGCATTTCCTGTAGATGTCTTCTAGACACTCTCGTAGAGGTAGGAGATCAGAAAGATCCAGCGAGTGTATGGCTGCTCAAATAGCCCAACAAATGACCGCTGTGATTCCCGACATTGTAGTTCAAGTCCAACAAGCCCTTGCCGCTAATCCTATCACCCTAATCAATCAAGAAGGTCAAAATGTTGCCAATCCTCCCCTAAACACCACCAAGTGCACTTACAAGCACTTCAACTCTTGTGATCCTCCGAAGTACGAAGGTACTGAAGGGGTCACTACTCTCCTTCGATGGTTTGAAGAAATGGAGAGTACTTTTCTCAATTGTGAATGTCCTGACGACCGTAAAGTTCGTTATGCTACTAGCCGTCTATTTGTGGTTGCATTAACTTGGTGGAATGCCGAAAAAGGCAGAAGAGGCGTCGAATCCGCAATAGCTCTAACTTGGGAAGAACTTCGAGAACTCATGACAAGACGTTTTTACCCAAGAAGTGAAATTAAAAAGTTAGAAGACGAGTTCTATTTCTTGAAGCAAAAAGAAGGAGTCCACATGTCACACCCCGGATTTCCAATCCAAATCCATACACCGGTGAGCCCAGGTGTGGAGTATCGTGACGTCAGTTGATAATCATCATAGTCAATTAAACACGGCACAGCGAAAGTCTTGGAGTAACCGAATGTTCGAAAATACAATATAATATACAGGCTTGTAATAGAAGATCCACAGGCGGATCATAAATTGTACATGGAAAGAATATAAAACAGACTTTGGGCAGATTTAGGATTTGCAAGATCCTCTATCACTGCCGAGCACCTCCGGCCTATTTTCGTATTGTACCTGCAGTTTAGTCTTTTGAAAATACGTCAGCTTTCGCTGGTAAATACACCCAACTGACTCATTTTGAAAACATTTCAAAAATGTTTTAAGTGTGTATCAGCACAAAATCTTTTTATAACTTGGATTAATTGACCGTCCAACCTTGTTAACAGATTTACATGTTTGTCCATACATACGGGGCCCGGTACGAAGACCGATACACAATTAACGTACACACCCCTTTGGACTCACGAAGGAGTCAGTTCCTCCAACCTTGTGGGAATGCATAATTGAGCGTCTATCGGGTGTATGCCTACACCCGCGCTAAGGTCGTGGCCATTTCTATTGTAACGAGCCGAGGATATCCAGAACACGGTAGTTAACCCCCGATGTTTAAATTATCAAACAAAACTGATCAAAACAGAATATGTGGATTTACTATCCCCGAACTGGCGTTCGATTGATCCCATTTCCGACCAAGCGGTAATAATTTACCGTAACCCAAGCCCGTATAGGGTAAATAAGTAGAGAGTATTTACCTAAGCTAGTCTTCTTTAATTTTAATAACTCAGCCGTACACAAAAGTACTAAGTGCAGATAGCATTTACCGGTAAGTCTCTAGTCTGGATTATGTCATAAACTAACCAATTTAATACTAACGGTCTTATTTAAGTCATAGACTTAGACCGGCTTGCGTGCTTGATCAAAATGTATGACGCTAGATTAAACGATGATCGGATAGAATGTAGTTTAAACCCGACAAGTACTTTGACTTGTATAATATGGGTAAACAATTAACATTCTGGATTTTGAAGTTTAAATGACAAGGTTAAACCCGTTTCGGTTAAATTTCGTAAACAAGCGATAATGGGTAACCGGATAAGTCATGGACAAGTTCTATATGCCATTATATTTTAAATAAGTTAAGATATCAACTTGTATGTCCGTTAAGGTTTTAAAACGAAATTATGCCTTATAAGAGCATTTCGGTAATTAAATACCGTATAAAAGGAAATTGAATATATTTTAAGTTTATAATCATAAGTATTCTAGAAAAATAATTTATTTATGATATAATATCACTAGGATGTCAATTATATGTGTAAATTATCTTTTATGACCAAACTATGCACCGAATGGGCATTTTGGTCATTTTACACATAGTTTATAAATTATTGGGATTCTGAGTTTATAACATGTACCTACTATAAATGTGTTTAAAATAAGTTATAAAATCAGTAGGTAACAAATCTTGGTCAATTAATATGGTTTAAAACCATACTATGCGCCTAAGCAGCGCGTGTGTCGTAAAATGCCGTCTTTATGCGATTTTTTTGAAAACTGATGTTAAGGTTAGATTAAAATGTTTTAGATATGTTATTTAATATAACATATCATTAGGTAAAAGATCTACCTTGAAAAGATTTGATTAAAACTAGTTTATGAGCCACAAGGGCTAAAATGGCCATTTATCGACATAGTTTAAGGACTTGCTTGAAAACTCAGTTTATAACTTGGTTTATCATCCCAAATAATCCTACTTATAATATTATATCAATAGAAAACTCATTTTCAAGTTCATTACTATTTAAAACCTTGTTTTATGCAAAAAGGACATTTTGGTCAAAGATGGCATAATTCTGGAACTTGTGCATAAACTTGGATTCTGATTATGATCATGTAATATAACCTCAGGTGGTTATGCTACATTATATTATGATCATAATTCAACTTTAGATCAGTAGGTAACTAATCTAAATCGGGTCAGAATCGAAAGTCAAAGCAGAAGTCAAACTTCGCGACTTTCGGTTGCAAACCGACCCTAGAACTGAAATTAACGAACCGAACATGTTCTTACATGGTCTAATAATTATTACCAACTTGTTTAAGTGTCAAAACAGGTTTCATAACATATATAAGATCAATTTATAAATTTTTCTGAAAAATGGCATGTTTGACTTTTTAATATCGTAACTTTGACCCGTCAATTAGTCTAGCAAACGTGATCTTCAGGAGATACCCTTTATAGGGATTAACACCTACCTTATTACGATCACTTAGCCATGTTCATTTCGAACAATGGCTGGACCATAATGGTCTTAACCGAAAGTCAAAGTGTTTTCCGTAAAACGCTTGACTTTTGGCTATAAAAGCCTATAAACGAAAATGCACAAAGAAGGAACACTTACCAGCAATTCCTAGGGTGCAAAAGAACTAAGTTGGATGCTCCTTTTAACTAGGAACTTCCAGAGGAGGGAGAAGAGTGAATAAATGAGAAAGGTGCAAGTTGGAATGGTGAACTTAAGCACCTATTTATAGTTGGAGAACTCAAAGGAGGTAAAGCCAGGTGTTTAGGGGTGTAAGAGGGAGCTTACAAGTGTCCAAAAATGTGGCATAGTTGTTTGGGAAGCCATGGTTTCAAGTAAATGGTTTTTGGAGCTTTGTGTGGCAGCCAAGAAAAACTTTCTGCTGCAGACCCTTTCTCGCACCCCGCGAGAGACCCAGGTCAGGTCTCTCGTGGCCCGCGACCGCCCGTTGGCCAGTTTCAAAGTTTGGCACATTTAGCCCTTAGCTTATTAAAGCTTCTAAAAACCTCTTTAAACACCTTTTTGGCACTTTTAGCCCTCCGTAGCCAATACTTGGCATACCCGGGATTATGCCCGGACATTGTTGAGCTCTCGGTTCGTTTAAAAGTCACTTAGAGGTATAAATTAACATGTTGACACTTTTAATCCCTCCAATATCCAACTTTCTCGTATTTACAGAATTGAACCCTCTCGTCCAACAAATGGCACGCATGAGAGTTAGGACTTTACAAAGGATCACTCAGAGGTTTATTATAAGCATGTTAATTCCGATGTCACTCAGAGGCTGGGCATGTTGACATATCAGTCACTCGATGGCTGGGCATGTTGACATATCAGTCACTCGATGGCTGGGCATGTTGACATATCAGTCACTCAGAAGCCAAGTTTTTAGCATGTTGACATATCAGTCACTCAGAGGCTATTATTTATGCATGTTGACATCGGACCGTCACTCAGAGGCTCAAATTTGAGCATGTAGACGCCTTTAGTCCTTATTGGTCTATAATAGACTATATTTAAAATACAACACGTGTCACTATATTATTGGACACGATTTTACAGGGTGTTACATCCTCACCCCCTTAAAAGAAATCTCGACCTCGAGATTTTATTCAAAAAGATGTGGGTACTTTTGTCGCATAGTGGACGCAACCTCCCATGTATACTCGGGACCTCTAAAAGCGTCCCACTTAAGCTTTACTATAGGTATCACTTTCTTTGGAGTTTTTAACCTGTCGATCCTCGATCGAAATTGGTTTCTCAACGAACCTCAGGTTTTCGTCAATTTGCACATCCTTGTGTGACATTGCTAGCGACTCATTGGCTAGACATTTCTTATGGTTAGATATGTGGAATACATCATGGATTCCACTAAGCTCCTCTGGCAACCTGAGCTTATAAGCTACAGTGCCGACACATTCGATTATCTCGAATGGTCCAATATATCTTGGGCTCAACTTGCCATTCTTTCCAAAACGCATCACACCCTTCCAGGGTGATACTTTTAACATGACTTTGTCCCCTACTTGGAACTTAAGAGGTTTACGCCTCTTGTCAGCATAGCTCTGCTACCTATCCCTGGCAGCTTTGAGACGATCACGGATTTGCACAATCTTTTCCATGGTCTCCAGGACAATCTCTGGTCCTGATAGTTGGGCTTCCCCAACTTGTGTCCAACACACGGGCGTTCTACATTTTCTCCCTTACAAGGCCCCAAAAGGAGCAACCTTGATGCTAGTATGATAGCTGTTATTGTAGGAGAATTCTATTACGGATAAGTAGTCATCCCAACTTCCACCTAAATCAATCACACATGCCCGGAGCATGTCTTCCAATGTTTGGATAGTACGCTCACTTTGACCATCAGTCTGCGGATGGTAAGCCGTACTAAAATTCAATCGTGTGCCCAAAGATTGTTGGAAACTTTTCCAAAAGTGAGATGTGTATCTAGTATCTCTATCAGATACAATAGATACTGGCACACCGTGTAGGGACACAATCTTGTCCACATATAACTTAGCCAATTTATCTGAATTATACGTTTCTTTAATTGGCAAGAAATGTGCTGACTTGGTCAGCCTATCTACTATGACCCAAATAGTGTCGTTTCCACTTTTGGTCTTAGGTGACTTGGTAATCAAGTCCATAGTTACCATTTCCCACTTTGATGTGGGAATTTCAAGCTGTTGTAGAAGTCCTGACGGCTTTTGATGTTCGGCTTTAATCTGCGAACATGTCAGACACTTAGCTACATAAGTGGCTATGGATTTTTTCAAACCCATCCACCAATAATTCTTCTTTAGATCTTGATACATCTTGTCACCTCCCGGGTGAACTGAGTATCTCGAACTATGCGCTTCTTGGAGGATTAGGTCTCTAAGTCCTCCAAAGACTGGAACCCAGATCCTATCATTAAATCGAAGGATTCCATCTTTTCCAGGTGCTAACTGATCAACAGTTCCGCCTAATTCCTCATTAAGGATATTAGCCTCTAATAGAGCTTGCTTTTGCGCATCTAGTAGCTTCTCACTTAAGCTATTTTTGAGCTTAATGCTCTTCGCATTAATCCTAATGGGCTTAATTCTTTCCTTGCGACTTAAGGCACCGGCAAGTATATTTGTCTTGCCTGGATGGTAGCGAATCTCGCAATCATAGTCATTAAGCGTTTCCATCCATCGACGTTGTCGCATGTTTAATTCTTTCTGATTGAACAGATGCTGGGGACTTTTATGGTCTGTGTATATAATACACTTTGTGCCATATAAGTAATGTCTCCACAGTTTTAGTGCAAATACAACGACACCCAGTTCCAAATCGTGGGTGGTACAATTCCTTTCGTGCACCTTTAACTGTCGTGATGCATAGGCAATCACCTTGCGCTTTTGCATTAGCACACAACCCATACCAGTGTGCGAAGCATCACAGCAGACTACAAAATCCTCGTTACCTTCTGGTAGAGATAACACAGGAGCATTGCTCATCTTGTGTTTTAGAATCTCAAAATATTCTTGTTGCTTTGGACCCCAATTATACTTAACATTCTTACGGGTCAAGGTAGTTAAGGGAGTGGCTATTCTTGAAAAGTTCTCAATGAACCTCCTGTAGTATCTAGCCAGTCCTAGGAAACTACGAATTTCTGTTGGGGTCTTTGGCACTTCCCAATTTATTATTGCCTCAATTTTGGCGGGATCCACTTGGATACCACTCTCGCTTACCATATGTCCAAGAAATCGGACCTCTCTAAGCCAAAATCACACTTAGAGAATTTAGCATAAAGCTTTCTTGCCTTAGCAGTTCCAAGATGCACTGAAGATGTTTCTCGTGATCAACTTGATTACGAGAATAAATAAGTATGTCGTCTATGAAGACAATGACAAATTTATCCAGATATGGCTTGCTGACCCTATTCATGAGATCCATGAATGCTGCTGGTGGATTTGTGAGCCCAAATGACATCACTAAGAATTCAAAGTGACCGTAACGGGTCCTGAAGGCTGTTTTAGGAACATCTTCATTTCTAACCTTCAGTTGATGATATCCGGATCTCAAATCAATCTTAGAGAAGTAACTAGCCCCTTGAAGTTGGTCGAATAAGTTGTCGATCATGGGCAGAGGATATCTATTCTTGATTGTTAACTTGTTTAGCTCTCGGTAGTCAATGCAAATCCGCATTGAACCGTCTTTCTTTTTAACGAAAAGGATAGGAGCTCCCCAAGGTGAGGAACTAGGCTGTATAAAGCCTTTCTCCAAGAGTTCGTCTAGCTGCATCCTCAATTCCTTCATCTCCGTTGGTGCTAGCCTATATGGAGCTCTAGCTACGGGCGCTGACCCTGACAAGATATCAATCTTGAACTCCACTTGTCTGTCTGGGGGTAGGCCTGGTAATTATTCTGGGAATACATCGGGGTATTCTGAGATAACTGGTAGGTCCTCCGTGTTTGGCTTAGGCTCATTTATGGTAACTGGTGCCATGTAAATGACACATCCTCTTCTCAAACACTTGGATGCCTTAAATAACGACACCTTGTCCGGCAATCCATAGTGTGAGTCTCCAGGGATGGTAAAATCATTTCACCAGATGGGGTCTTAATTTCGATAAGCTTCTTATCGCAGGCAATGCGGGCTTGGTTATGAGATAACCAATCCATGCCTAAGACAACATCGAACCCCGCCAATTTCATTGGCAGTACAGAGATAGGGATGGAGTGATTCTTAATGGATATAGAACATCCATCAAGAATGGAAGATGCTATCTCTAATGTTCCGTCAGCGAGTTATATCTCATAAGTTTTATCTAGTGTTTTTATGGGTGAGTTTAATAGTTTACTAAACTTATGGTCAACAAATGATTTATCCGCACCCGAATCGAAAAGAACTCTAGCGTAAATATTGTTAATGAGGAATGTACATGTTATGACGTTGTTGTCATTAATGGCCTCCCTGGCATTCATTTGAAAAGGCCCGGGCATTTCCCTTCTTGGCCTCTCCAGGCTTTGCATCATTACTTTTGGGTTTCTTGGGGCAATTGTACGTTATATGTCGTTTTTTGTTGCAGTTGTAGCAAACTGCATCCTTAAGATCCTTGCAATCTAAGGTCTTCTGCCCTCTTCTTTTGCAAATACCACAGGGTTTGGTTTGTGGATTTATGCTACACTGTCCCCAATTGTCACACCCCGACCCGCAGCGGAATAAGAGTCGGGGCATAATTGGGTTATCACCAAAGCTCATGATGTTTACTAATATGTTTCATATTTATTAAATTCAAAATTACATCTTCAATATTCCAAACAAGTCCATACAATTACAAAGAAAAAGTAACTAAATAACAATCCAAAGCCTAAACCCATTTATTCTTCTAAGCCATCCTATATGTTTCTTGCTGCATCTGGATCACCTGTATCATGTGTAAAAATGGGGGTTTTTGGGTCAACAAAAGTTGGCGAGTGAACCTTGTTAGAAAAACATTTATTATTGATTTCTTGTTATATTTAACATGAAAAAAAATTGTGCAATAATCATATGTGAGCAAACGTAATTAAACATACAATAACAATAACAAACCACCTTGCATGAGTATATGACATGAATGATAATGTATATGTTGGCAACGTCACGTTCCGCTCATAGGTAATGGGGAACGGAGGGCCTATGATGATGTATGTGCGATCAAGGCTCAATCAAACGGAGCCGATCGTATGTTGGCAACGCCTCGTTCACGCTCATAGGTAATGGGGAATGGTTCACGCTCATAGGTAATGGGGAACGGCAGCCTATGATGATGTATGTACTGAAAATGATAAATTTAATCTAAACGTTAACCACACAAACAGTTGATACATATTAAATACACATTTGATCATGGATATGATGGATGCACAAGTGTTTAAATGTAATAAATAATAAGACACATGATACACCCCAAAATGTGATTAAAACGGGGAATTTGTAGAGATTCACTCACATTGGGTGCGTTCGTTTGATGATGTTGAATGCGCACGAGTTTAGAGGGTTGATCGACGAGGATTAACTAACCTAAATAATAACAAAAAGGTACGGTAAATAAGTGGATTTTATTAGTAATTTTAATAGGATTTTTAGATATATTTTTTGTGAGTTTAAGGTCATTTTCTAACTTTAAAAATATTATTTTTAAGTATTTTTAATTGATTTTTAAATTAAATAAATAAATAAAAATATAAAAAAAAATGTTGACTTTTTGGGTTGACCGTTGACCATTGACTTTGACTATTGACCGGTTCGGTCTTGTATATGTTTGCACTGAGTGAGGTTCGAACTTGTGACCTCCCGTACGCGTGCACGCAGCTCTACCAACTGAGCTACGTGTCTAACCCGAAATATTTCTGTTTTTAATTATATTTATATACTATTTAATTTATTCAAAATTCATTTATTTAAAAAAAAATTAATTATATCGAACCGGTGTGCATAACAGGTCTCGAACCCGGGACCTGTTGTTTAACGTTGCACACAGTCCACCGCTGGACTGTGTGTCTAACCTGGTTAAAATACTTGTTTTTATTTCACTTATATACTAACTGGAAGTTTCCGTATTTGGGTTTTATAAAAAGTCTGAATATTGTGACGAATCGGAACAAGGACAGACTCGAACTCGGTACCTCTATGTTTCAAAAGCACACAGTCCACCGCTGGACTGTGTGTCTAACCCGAGATAAACCCGATTTATATTAACTATATAAACAACCTAACTTCATCTTCTTCGCTAAAACAACCCAGACAATTGTTGTTCGACTGATCTTGTTCAATTCATTTAACGGACATATAAATGATTAAAATGAAATGGTTACAGAAGGTTTTTGGAATTGAATGTACCGGAAGGATGATTTTCTCAGAACTCCGGCAAAGGTCGTCGGCTCTGTTTATGAATTCCGTCTGAGCGGACCAATTAACAGTTTTGATTAACTAATTGTGAAATTAAGTGGCTAAACAAGGATTATCAAAGAGTTTAGATGCTCGTACCGAATCACATCGTGATTTAAGAATTTTCAGAAAATCTCCGGCGGTTGCAGGTTATCCGGTATCGTCGTCTGGGACCGATTCTGGTTGAAGGGTTTGAGTTAGTAAAAGTCTAAATAGATAG
Source organism: Scalesia atractyloides (assembly GCA_947069175.1). Classification (NCBI taxonomy): domain Eukaryota; kingdom Viridiplantae; phylum Streptophyta; class Magnoliopsida; order Asterales; family Asteraceae; genus Scalesia; species Scalesia atractyloides. The sequence goes on from CAMTDV010000011.1 coordinate 7,332,308, forward strand.
AAGATGAAAGAATTGAGAAATTTACCGTTTTGATGAAAGACACGGTTTTCCGGCGAAAGTCCGGCGATGGCAGATAACGATTCCGACGAACAGAAGTTAGAGAAAAAAATGAAATTGAGAGTTCTGTGGGTGTTTCTGAGATGTGAGACGTTGGAATTATTAGTGCAAGACAGGAGTAATACGATTTCGGTTTTTCAATCACACAAATCATATGAATCGAGGCATTGAAGACAAAATTGATTGAGAACGTCGGTCGTAATGATTTTATCGTTTATAACCAGTAACTCACGATCACTCAATCGTCTGGATGGTTGAAGTCCGATTATCGGTTTCAGTTTTTGGCGCAAACAGGTATATTCACGGGTGATCTTAAGGTTTTATTTGTTTCTTGATTACACAAAAACAACAAGTGGCGGAGTGGTTAGGTGTTGGTTGGTTAAGTCTTCCGGCTGACCCGGGTTCGAAACCTGGCAGCCCCTTTTCATTTTTAATTGCTTTATTTTAATTTTCTAACAATTTTAATTTCTATATTCTAAAATGTTTATTAGTTATGTATTGTTTAAAATTAAAATAAGCATTAAATGAGCAACGAAAATTTGAAATTGATTATTCGATTAATAAACGAAGCGGGTTTTGAAAACCCGTTTTTCGACGGATGTTACACCAATGCCTATATTTACAGTTCTTGCACAGAGGTTTGTCATTGGACTCGTGCTGGTTCTTCTTGAACCCGAAATTTCCTTTCTTTTTAATTCCTTGGGAGTTATTATCCACCTGTTTCCTTTTTCCGTCAGTTTCAGCCCTAACTATCCTTTGTCTAACAATTGGAATACGACTCCGTCTTAAACGTTTTTCTCCGAAGTCCATGATCTCTACTGGTCTTTCAATGAAGTGCATAGATTCATCGATCTGAATATCTTCTAGAGGAATATGTAGGTTTTCATCGGCGAGGCACTTCTTCAAGTTTGATACGTGGAATGTGGGGTGAATTCTGTTGAGTTCTTCTGGTAGGTTAAGCTTGTATGCTACAGGTCCTACTCTTTCGAGTATCTTGAAAGGTCCTACGTAGCATGGTGCTAGCTTGCCCTTCTGGCCAAAACGAACTACTCCCTTCCACGGTGATACTTTTAAAAGTACATGATCACCAATGTTAAACTCCAAAGGCTTTCGTCGTTTGTCTGCATAACTCTTTTGACGACTTTGTGCTGCTAGAAGATTGTTTCGAATTTGATGGATCTTGTCTGTGGTTTCTTGAATCAATTCTGGACCGGTGATTTGAGCTTCTCCAATTTCGTGCCAACATACTGGAGATCGGCACTTACGACCATATAAAGCTTCGAAATGTGTCATGCCGATACTTGAATGATAGCTGTTGTTGTACGAAAATTCAATTAATGGTAAATGAGCGTCCCAATTTCCCTTGAAGTCTATGACACATGCTCGAAGCATGTCTTCAAGTGTTTGGATGGTGCGTTCAGATTGTCCATCAGTTTGAGGATGATAAGCGGTACTGAGGTCTAATCGTGTAGCCAAAGCGGCTTGTACGGCTTGCCATGTTCGTGAAGTGAAACGACCATCACGATCTGAAATAATGCTTAACGGTACACCATGACGGCTTACGATCTCGCTGATGTAGATACGAGCTAACTTCTCGTTCTTGAAATCCTCGCGGATCGGGATGAAATGAGCTGATTTTGTAAGACGATTAATGATTACCCATATAGTGTCATACCCACGGGAGGTGCGAGGTAACCCGGTGATGAAGTCCATGGTTATGTTTTCCTACTTCCATACAGGTATTTCAGGTTGGACTAGAAGTCCTGAGGGTCTTTGATGTTCAGCTTTAACTTTGGAACATGTAAGGCACTGGAAACAAAAACAGCGATATCCTTTTTCATGCCAGGCCACCAGTAGGTGTATCGAAGGTCTTGATACATCTTGTCGGCTCCTGGGTGTACAGAGTACCGTGTTTTGTGCGCCTCATTCATAAGGAAATCACGAAGGTTATTGTGATCGGGAATCCATATGCGATCTAGATAGTACAGAATACCGTCGGATTTAGTTTCGATTTTAAGTTCAGCTCCACAAGACAGCTCCTTGCGTACGTCTTTTTCCATTACTGAAACATGCTGGGCTTCTCGGATTTGATCTTTGATGTCTGTTATGATTTGCGAACATAGAAGACGAATGGAGTTCGCATAACCCTTTCGACTGAGCGCATCGGCCACCACGTTTGCCTTGCCAGGATGATACCGAATTTCACAGTCGTAGTCATTAAGAAGTTCGACCCATCTCCGTTGCCTCATGTTTAACTCCTTTTGGTTGAAGATATGTTGGAGGCTCTTGTGGTCAGTGTATATTTCACACTTGGTACCGTAGAGGTAATGTCTCCATATCTTAAGAGCGAACACAACGGCTCCAAGTTCTAGGTCGTGGGTGGTGTAGTTCTTCTCATGAGTTTTGAGTTGTCTAGAAGCATAAGCTATCACCTTTCCTCTTTGCATCAGAACACAGCCTAGTCCTTGCCCTGACGCGTCGCAATAAACCACGAAGTCATCACAACCTTCAGGAAGTGTGAGGATAGGTGCGTCACAGAGTTTTTGTTTAAGGGTTTGGAAGGCTTCTTCTTGTTTGGGTCCCCATATGACGGGTTTTCCTTTATGTGTTAAAGCCGTGAGTGGTACAGCGATGCGGGAGAAATTTGCAATGAAACGGCGATAATAACCAGCCAAACCAAGAAATGATCTTACTTCGGTAGGTGTACGTGGCGCTTGCCATTCTTGTACTGCTTTGATCTTTGAAGGGTCGACATGTATTCCCTTGTCATTGATGAAATGTCCAAGGAATTGTACCTCTTTTAACCAGAATTCGCATTTGGAGAATTTGGCGTAGAGCTTTTCATTCCCTAAGAGTGTAAGGATGAGTCGAAGGTGTCGTTCATGATCAGACTTAGACTTTGAGTAAATGAGGATGTCGTCGATGAAGACTATAACAAAACGATCGAGATAGGGTTTGCAGACTCTGTTCATTAGGTCCATGAAGACAGCTGGAGCGTTGGTTAGACCAAATGGCATGACCATGAATTCATAATGACCATAACGAGTTCGGAAGGCGGTCTTTGGGACGTCTTCTTCATGTACTCTGAGTTGATGATAACCAGAACGAAGGTCGATTTTTGAAAAACAGCTGGCGCCTTTAAGTTGGTCAAGAAGATCATCCATGCGAGGTAATGGGTAGCGGTTCTTGACCGTTAACTTGTTGAGTTCTCTGTAGTCGGTACACATGCGAAACGTTCCATCTTTCTTCTTCACAAAAAGGACAGGTGCACCCCAAGGCGATGAGCTAGGACGTATGAATCCTTTGTCAGTCAGCTCTTGCAGTTGACTGGCTAGCTCTTGCATTTCGGATGGGGCTAACCTATAAGGAGATTTTGCAACTGGTGTAGCTCCAGGTATAAGATCAATGCGGAATTCGACTTCTCTCACGGGAGGAAGTCCTGAAATGTCGTCAGGAAAAACTTGCGGGAAATTTTTTACTACTGGGATGTCTTCAAGTTTCTTCTCCTTGATTCCCTTTTTGACGACATGAGTTAGGAATGCGACATAATTCTTGCGGAGATATTTTCGGGCTTGAAGATAGGACATTAATTTGAGTCCCTTCGAAGGGGTTTCTCCAAAGATTCGTAGAGTCTGACCGTTTGTAAGTGGAATGCGAATAAACTTTTCGCGGCATACAACTTCAGCATGATGTTGGCTGAGCCAGTCCATACCAATTATAATGTCGAAACTTCCCAACTTCATAGGTATGATGTCAACTGGAAAATCATGATCGTTTAGAGTGAGAGTACAATTGCGTATAATAGAGTTTAATGAGACCGGTTTTCCGTCAGTAACTTCTACCGTTATGGATTCCATGAGTTTATCTCGAGTTTGGTTGAGGATGGGTTCAAATTCTAAGGACACAAAACTCTTATCCGCGCCAGTATCAAATAACATGGATGCATAACTACCATTGATGAGAAACGAACCGTTAACCACATTGTTATCAGCCCTAGCTTGATTGGCGTTGATGTTGAAAGCTCTTCCTCTTGCAGGTGGAGGAGCTTGGTTAGCCTGGTTTACTGGATTAGCTTGAGCTTGGGCATGGATGATATTCACCAAGCGTGGACAGGTGTTCCTGAAATGGTTCGGGTCTCCACAGTTGTAACAAGCCCGCATAGGTTGCACCATGGGATAATTGGGTTGGTAGTAGGATTGGGCTACATGTTGGGCAGGTGGTAGGAGTAAAGGTTGTTGGGCTTGACCCACTATCTGATGGTGGGTTTGGGTTGAGGGCTGATGGCGGTTCGTTCGCTGAAGTACGCGACAGGTTTGAATGGTGTGACCTGCGCGGCCACAGCCGGTGCAATGTTGGCAGGGATGATCAGGAAAGTGATGGTATTGGCAACGGTTGCATTTTGGGTATGGGCCGGAGTATGGCTTTTTATATGGTGTAGGTGAGGGGGCAACTTGAGTGATGGGTGCAGCAGGGATAGGGAAATTTGTTTGTGTGACAGCAAAGTTTCTGGTGTTTCGTTTCCTCTTATTAGTAAACTTTGAGGAGGAGGTGGAATGGTTTGAAGTTTGGCCCTCAATGGGGGCTTTCTTTTTCTCGTCCTTAAATTTGCCGTTGCGAATACGATTCTCGGTAAGCTCGGTAGCTAGTTCCATAGCAGCTTCAAGTGTTGTCGGCGAAGTGCTTAGAACTGAGTCTTGAATTTTCGAGGGGAGGCCTCGAATATAGTGTTCGACTAAGCGGTATACTGGGGTGAACAAGTTGGGGATCATTTGGTTCAACTCTAGAAACCTTTTGTTGTAGGAAGTATGATCTCCTTCCTTTTGCTTTAACGAGTGGAATTCATCCTCTAACTTTTTGATCTCGCTTCTTGGACAGAAGCGTCTCGTCATGATTTTCCTTAACTCCTCCCATGTTAAGGCCATTGCATCTTCGATTCCTCTCTTACCTTTTTCTGTATTCCACCAGGTAAGAGCTACTCCAAATAGTCTCCCGGTTGCGTAACGTACCTTGCGATCCTCGGGACAATCGCAATTGAGGAAGGTGTTTTCCATTTCCTCAAACCAGTGGAGGAGAGCAGTGACACCTTCGGTCCCTTCAAATTTCGGGGGATCGCAAGACTTGAAGTGTTTGTAAGAGCACTTTTTGGAGGGAGGGTTGTCGACGTTCTGGTCCTCTTGATGGGGAGGATTGTTGGGATTTGCGGTGAGAGCTTGTTGGACTTGAATTACGATGTCAGGAAGCACCGCGGCCATTTGTTTTGCAATTTGGGAGGCCAAGCGTTCGTTTGACCTTCCTGACCTTCTACCCCCACGTTGCTGCCTAGCCGACATCTACAGGAACATACATAAGAAGATTGTGAGTTTAAGGAGTCTTTATAGGTGTCATGTGTCTTAAAAAAAATAAAAATAACATAAACATCAATAATGCAACTACATCCATAGGATGTCTTGGGTTTGCTCATGTTTGGGCCTCCAATGTCCCCCATACCATCGCCTGTATAGTCATGTGGACCCCATGACTATTGGCTTAGTAGGATTCACATTGGTAGTGGCAGTTTAACACTCGCATCACCCGAATGAAAACCATGAAATATGTTTGCGAGATGTATGGTCGGAGGGTGTCTAGGTGTAGACACAATGACAACTCAAAGTGGGGTTAGCTCACACGACGTTTGGTATAGCATGCTTTGGCCTAATAGGTCCTTCGTACTCTCATCGTTAGTCCCCAGGTAGGCAAACTGGTCCTTTATTTTGGATTTATACGAATGCCAAGCCTAGACAGGACGTTCCGACTACCGGTACTCGTACCCTTCCAGTTACTACATGCCCGTCATGGGAACTCACTTTGATGTGATTTGAAAATACAAAAATCGTTGCAAAAATCATAGAAATTGTGTGGTGTGTGCTCTCATGGATATTGTATGTTATGAGAATATGATTCATGATAGGCATTGTATAATAAGATGTACTTATGAACATGCTTGCATAACATTGAATGTAACAATAAACATAAAGCATATAAACATCATGAATTTTGCATGTAACACACAAACAATTTAAAAATTCTAATCAACTATAGTATAGGCTCTAAGGGTCTAATAACCTATCCTATATCCCTATAGTCATGGCTCTGATACCAATCTGTCACACCCCGACCTGCAGCGGAATAAGAGTCGGGGCATAATTGGGTTATCACCAAAGCTCATGATGTTTACTAATATGTTTCATATTTATTAAATTCAAAATTACATCTTCAATATTCCAAACAAGTCCATACAATTACAAAGAAAAAGTAACTAAATAACAATCCAAAGCCTAAACCCATTTATTCTTCTAAGCCATCCTATATGTTTCTTGCTGCATCTGGATCACCTGTATCATGTGTAAAAATGGGGGTTTTTGGATCAACAAAAGTTGGCGAGTGAACCTTGTTAGAAAAACATTTATTATTGATTTCTTGTTATATTTAACATGAAAAAAAATTGTGCAATAATCATATGTGAGCAAACGTAATTAAACATACAATAACAATAACAAACAACCTTGCATGAGTATATGACATGAATGATAATGTATATGTTGGCAACGTCACGTTCCGCTCATAGGTAATGGGGAACGGACGGCCTATGATGATGTATGTGCGATCAAGGCTCAATCAAACGGAGCCGATCGTATGTTGGCAACGCCTCGTTCACGCTTATAGGTAATGGGGAACGGTTCACGCTCATAGGTAATGGGGAACGGCGGCCTATGATGATGTATGTACTGAAAATGATAAATTTAATCTAAACGTTAACCACACAAACAGTTGATACATATTGAATACACATTTGATCATGGATATGATGGATGCACAAGTGTTTAAATGTAATAAATAATAAGACACATGATACACCCCAAAATGTGATTAAAACGGGGAATTTGTTGAGATTCACTCACATTTGGTGCGTTCGTTTGATGATGTTGAATGCGCACGAGTTTAGAGGGTTGATCGACGAGGATTAACTAACCTAAATAATAACAAAAAGGTACGGTAAATAAGTGGATTTTATTAGTAATTTTAATAGGATTTTTAGATATATTTTTGTGAGTTTAAGGTCGTTTTCTAACTTTAAAAATATTATTTTTAAATTAAATAAATAAATAAAAATATAAAAAATGTTGACTTTTTGGGTTGACTGTTGACCGTTGACCATTGACTTTGACTGTTGACCAGTTCGGTCTTGTATATGTTTGCACTGAGTGAGGTTCGAACTTGTGACCTCCCGTACGCGTGCACGCAGCTCTACCAACTGAGCTACGTGTCTAACCCGAAATATTTCTGTTTTTAATTATATTTATATACTATTTAATTTATTCAAAATTCATTTATTTTAAAAAAAAATTTAATTATGTCGAACCGGTGTGCATAACAGGTCTCGAACCCGGGACCTGTTGTTTAACGTTGCACACAGTCCACCGCTGGACTGTGTGTCTAACCTGGTTAAAATACTTGTTTTTATTTCACTTATATACTAACTGGAAGTTTCCGTATTTGGGTTTTATAAAAAGTCTGAATATTGTGACGAATCGGAACAAGGACAGACTCGAACTCGGTACCTCTATGTTTCAAAAGCACACAGTCCACCGCTGGACTGTGTGTCTAACCCGAGATATAACCCGATTTATATTAAATATATAAACAACCTAACTTCATCTTCTTCGCTAAAACAACCCAGACAATTGCTGTTCGACTGATCTTGTTCAATTCAATTAACGGACATATAAATGATTAAAATGAAATGGTTACAGAAGGTTTTTGGAATTGAATGTACCGGAAGGATGATTTTCTCAGAACTCCGGCAAAGGTCGTCGGCTCTGTTTATGAATTCCGTCTGAGCGGACCAATTAACAGTTTTGATTAACTAATTGTGAAATTAAGTGGCTAAACAAGGATTATCAAAGAGTTTAGATGCTCGTACCGAATCACATCGTGATTTAAGAATTTTCAGAAAATCTCCGGCGGTTGCAGGTTATCCGGTATCGTCGTCTGGGACCGATTCTGGTTGAAGCGTTTGAGTTAGTAAAAGTCTAACAATAGATAGAAGATGAAAGAATTGAGAAATTTACCATTTTGATGAAAGATACGGTTTTCCGGCGAAAGTCCGGCGACGGCAGATAACGATTCCGACGAGCAGAAGTTAGAGAAAAAAATGAAATTGAGAGTTCTGTGGGTGTTTCTGAGATGTGAGACGTTGGAATTATTAGTGCAAGACAGGAGTAATACGATTTCGGTTTTTCAATCACACGAATCATATGAATCGAGGCATTGAAGACAGAATTGATTGAGAACGTCGGTCGTAATGATTTTATCGGTTATAACCAGTAACTCACGATCACTCAATCGTCTGGATGGTTGAAGTCCGATTATCGGTTTCAGTTTTTGGCGCAAACAGGTATATTCACGGGTGATCTTAAGGTTTTATTTGTTTCTTGATTACACAAAAACAACAAGTGGCGGAGTGGTTAGGTGTTGGTTGGTTAAGTCTTCCGGCTGACCTGGGTTCGAAACCCGGCAGCCCCTTTTCATTTTTAATTGCTTTATTTTTATTTTCTAACAATTTTAATTTCTATATTCTAAAATGTTTATTAGTTATGTATTGTTTAAAATTAAAATAAGCATTAAATGAGCAACGAAAATTTGAAACTGATTATTCGATTAATAAACGAAGCGGGTTTTGAAAACCCGTTTTTCGACGGATGTTACACCAATGCCTATATTTACAGTTCTTGCACAGAGGTTTGTCATTAGACGCGTGCTGGTTCTTCTTGAACCCGAAATTTCCTTTCTTTTTAATTCCTTGGGAGTTATTATCCTCCTGTTTCCTTTTTCCGTCAGTTTCAGCCCTAACTATCCTTTGTCTTACCAAATCAAGGGTGAGGGAAAAAGATAGGTCTACAGCGGACCTATAGGTATTAGGCTGTGCAGCCTTTACCATGCCCTTTATTTCGGGCGCCAACCCATTTATAAAATGCGCAATGCGTTTGGATTCGCGGGTGATCAAATAGGAAACTAACCTAGATAGGGAGTTAAAGTCAGAAACGTACTTCCGACAATCTAGGTTTTTCATTGAAAGAGACAAAAAGTCTGTCTCTAATTTCTCCACCTCATGGGGTGGGCAGTAGGTTTCCTTAACAAGGTCCACAAATTTGGACTATCCCAAATTATTCAGGTGTACCTTACTTGTAGACTGGATCATGGCTTTCCACCATATGAGGGCATCGCCCTTGAAGGATTGTGATACGTACTTGACCACATCCTTATCAGCATAGTTGCTGATATCTACAATCGTTTCCATCTCGCCTAGCCACTTTAGGGCTTCTACAGCTCCTTTTTCCCCGTTAAAGTCTCAGGGCTTGCATGAGACGAAATACTTATAGGTACATCCGTCTTTAGCAGAACGCGACCTTTCAGCAAAATCTATTTTCTTTGGTTCACTCTTCGCATTGGAATAGTGAACGGAGCTCTCATTACGAGCTGAAGATGGGATAACTGATAATGGCCTAGAGCGGGTAACACTCGACTCTCTAAGCTTTTCTATGGTCTTTCCCATGGCCTTTTCGACAACCGCATCAATGCGAGCTTGAAAATTATCATCATCAATATCTTTGTTTTCAGCTTTATTAGAATTAACATTCCGGTGGCTACTTTGTGCTTCATTTGAGTTAGCCATCTTTAAGTCATGGGTTCTATATACCAATAAAACTTCATTTAGCCATGGTATATTAACCATATCGGCTTTTAGCATTGGATATAACAATCCATTGCCTATACTAGTGTGAATAACATCACAACTCTTAGGCTTAACATAACTATGTTTGGCCTAGGTCTTAATAGGACCATTATAGGCAAATTACAATTTGGACATAGTCCATATATTATTGGACAGTGGATCGCAATGTCACAACTGTCATTGTCATCATTGACAATTATATAGCTCATAGGCTTGTCCTAATGGACATAATAATTGGGCACATTTGCCGGTCATAATGGACATAATATATATATATATATATATGGCGTATCAGCCTGTCCTACATCATAACAGATGTATATGGCATATCAGCCTGTCCCATTGGACATAAATTGGGCACATTGGCCTATATCATAACAGATGTATATGGCATATCAGCCTGTCCCATTGGACATAAATTGGGCACATTGGCCTACATCATAACAGATGTATATATGGCATATTAGCCTGTCCCATTGGACATAAATTGGGCACATTGGCCTACATCATAACAGATGTATACGGCATATCAGCCTGTCCCATTGGACATAAATTGGGCACATTGGCCTACATCATAACAGATGTATATGGCATATCAGTCTGTCCCATTGGACATAAATTGGGCACATTGGCCTACATCATAACAGATGTATATGGCATATCAGCCTGTCCCATTAATGGCTAGTGTGGTTCCTCAAGTCACACTACCAAGAGTATGAACCTTTCTTAATGTTAACATAAGAGTACCTTAATGATCGATTAATGGTCCCGGTCACCTTCGGCCTTAACGACCTTGGAGGTTTGGACCTAGTCCCTTACTATGGATAGAAGGATAACTTCCCTTAACTATCCTGATAGAAGACTCCTTCGTACTTAACTATCATTTCTTGGCCAATATATGGTCTACGCCACTTGGCATAATCAAATCTATTAAGGTTTTTTGGAATTATATCGCAGAGCATAAATTTCGAGTAAAATCGAGACGCTCGTTTGAAAAGGATGAATACATATATATAATTCCAAAATACTTCATTAAATTTCAAATTTATAAATTACAATACTAGAAAATGAAATAAACTGTCCATGCAAGGACTTTAAAGAAATAAAAATGTCCACGCATGGACTAAAGAAATAACAATGTCCTTGCAGGGACTACATATTATTAGAATAGACTTCATTCGTCCTTCTTTCCCTTGACCAACTTGGAGAGTTTCTTGAAGAATGTGTTCGTTTTCTTCTCCGTTTTCTCCGCTTGCTGCTGCATTTCTTTCATTCTTTCTAAGGCCTCATTAATGGCCTCAAGTGGTGGCGGAGGTTGTAGTTGAGGTTGTGGCATAACCGGATACTGGTACCCATAAGTTGGATATCCACTCGGTCGGAAAGGAGATGGGTAAAGTGCGTTGTGCATAACCGCCTGCATGTAGGGGTCTTGCGACCATGCTTGATAGTCTACCGATGTAGACCAGTTAAAAGGATCATATCCAGACATGTCTGGATATGTGGGGATTGGGTTGGTATAACCTGATGGTGGTGGTTGAACAGCAGGTGTTGGTGTTGGTTCCACTATAGGTGAAACATTAGAAGGTCCACCCATTTGTGGATCCTCTTGAATTGTGGGGTAGGAGTTAGGAAAAGGTGGCAGCGATCCCGACCTTTTTCCCGGCACGTACCGACATACGTGCTCCACGCTTCCTTCTTGGTGGTTCAGGTGGTGGTTGAGGTTGTTTCACTGGTTCCATGTGGACATCTTCTTGAACATGAGGTGGTTGAGAATGATGAGAAGGAGTGTGAGCGAAGGTGAATTGGTTCCAATATTGGTCCCACTCATTAGGACCTTGGTAGGGCGATCTGGCATAAGAGTTCGAATCGCTTGAAATTTCAATGGGATGCGTATTTGATCCCGACGGCGGCATCTCCGCGTCGGAGTCCTTGTCCATTGGGTTTGGCTGGTCCAACTGATTTTGATCGGCTAGAGGCGTGTTAAAGTATTGGTTAGGGTTAAATTCTTCATGGTAAGAGTGTGAATGGAAATGATAAGAATGGTGAGTATGGTGTGAATGATAGGAGCGGTGAGAGTGGTAAGAATTTTGGGAATGTGGGGGCGAGTATCTATGAGAACAGAGCGTCTCGCTGGTTGCCAAGGAGATGAATCTCCTGATTCTTGGTAAGCATCTGAGTTGTGAGGTTGAGGGGGAATGTGCCCCGATGGTCCTCCTCTCATTGGACCTTTTCCTCTCCCACTATGTCCTCGTACACGTGGCGGCATTTTCCTGTCAAAATCAATTTCAAAAACAATACTAATAACTTAATAATGAAATGAATAATCCTAGGTCAATGCATGGACTCGGAAGTCTAAGGAATGTGCTCGTGTAAGTTTGAGATTAAACACAAGAAGGGTAGTGTTTAATTCTCTCAAACGTTGGCTCTGATACCAACCTGTCACACCCCGGATTTCCAATCTAAATGCATAGATCCGTGGGCCCGGGTGAGGAGTATCGTGACGTCAATTGATAATCATCATAGTCAATTAAACAGGGCACAGCGGAAGTCTTGGAGTAAAATTACTATTACAAACCGAATGTTCGAAAATACAATATAATATACAGGCTCGTAATAGAAGATCCACAAGCGGATCATAAATTGTACATGGAAAGAATATAAAACAGACTTTGGGCAGATTTAGGATTTGCAAGATCCTCTATCACTACCGAGCACCTCCGGCCTATTTTCGTATTGTACCTGCAGTTTAGTCTTTTGAAAATACGTCAGCTTTCGCTGGTAAATACACCCAACTGACTCATTTTGAAAACATTTCAAAAATGTTTTAAGTGTGTATCAGCACAAAATCTTTTTATAACTTGGGTTAATTGACCGTCCAACCTTGTTAACAGATTTACATGTTTGTCCATACATACGGGGCCCGGTACGAAGACCGAGACACAATTAACGTACATACCACTTTAGACTCACGAAGGAGTCAATTCCTCCCAACCTTGTGGGAATGCATAATTGAGCGTCTATCGGGTGTATGCCTACACCCGCGCTAAGGTCGTGGCCATTTCTATTGTAATGAGCCGAGGATATCCAGGACACGGTAGTTAACCCCAGATGTTTAAATTATCAAACAAAACTGATCAAAACAAAATATGTGGATTTACTATCCCCGAACCGGCGTTCGATTGATCCATTTCCGACCAAGCGGTAATAATACCGTAACCCAAGCCCGTATAGGGGAAATAAGTCGAGAGTATTTACCTAAGCTAGTCTTCTTTAATTTTAATAACTCAGCCGCACACAGAAGTACTAAGTGCAGATAGCATTTACCGACAAGTCTCTAGTCTGGATTATGTCATAAACTAACCAATTAAATACTAACGGTCTTATTTAAGTCATAGACTTAGACCGGCTAGCGTGCTTGATCAAAACGTATGACGCTAGATTAAACGATGATCGGATAGAATGTAGTTTAAACCCGACAAGTACTTTAACTTGTATAATATGGGTAAACAATTAACATTCTGGATTTTGAAGTTTAAATGACAAGTTTAAACTCGTTTCGGTTAAATTCCATAAACTAGTTACGTATAATCAACCGTACGCTTATATGCGATAATGGGTAACCTGATAAGTCATGGACAAGTTCTATATGCCATTATATTTAAATAAGTTAATATATCAACTTGTATGCCCGTTAAGGTTTTAAAACGAAATTATGCCTTATAAGAGCATTTCGGTAATTAAATACCGTATAAAAGGAAATTGAATATATTTTAAGTTTATAATCATAAGTATTCTGGAAAAATAATTTATTTATGATATAATATCAGTAGGATGTAAATTATATGTGTAAATTATCTATTATGACCAAACGATGCACCGAAGGGGCATTTTGGTCATTTTACGCATAGTTTATAAATTATTGGGATTCTGAGTTTATAACATGTACCTACTATAAGTATGTTTAAAATAAGTTTTAAAATCAGTAGGTAACAAGTCTTGGTCAATTAATATGGTTTAAAACCATACTATGCGCCTAAGCGGCGCTTGTGTCGTAAAATGCTGTCTTTATGCGATTTTTATGAAAACTGATGTTAAGGTCAGATTAAAATGTTTTAGATATGTTATTTAATATAACATATCAGTAGGTAAAAGATCTACCTTGAAAAGATTTGATTAAAACTAGTTTATGAGCCACAAGGACTAAAATTGCCATTTATCGACATAGTTTAAGGACTTGCTTGAAAACTCAGTTTATAACTTGGTTTATCATCCCAAATAATCCTACTTATAATATTATATCAATATAAAACTCATTTTCAAGTTCATTACTATTTAATAACCTTGTTTTATGCAAAAAAGGCATTTTGGTCAAAAATGGCATAGTTATGGAACTTGCGCATAAACTAGGATTCTGATTATGATCATGTAATATAACCTCAGGGGGTAATGCTACATTATATTATGATCATAATGCAACTTTAAATCAGTAGGTAACTAATCTAAATCGGGTCAGAATCGAAAGTCAAAGCAGAAGTCAAACTTCGCGACTTTCGGTTGCGAACCGACCCTAGAACTGAAATTGATGAGCCGAACATGTTCTTACATGTTCTAATAATTATTACCAACTTGTTTAAGCATCAAAACAGGTTTCATAACATATATAAGATCAATTTATATTTTTTCCGAAAAATGGCATGTTTGACTTTTTAATATTGTAACTTTGACCCGTCAATTGGTCTAGCAAACGTGATCTTCAGGAGATGTCCTTTATAGGGTTAACACCTACCTTATTACAATCACTTAGCCATGTTCATTTCGAACAATGGCTGGACCATAATGGTCTTAACCAAAAGTCAAAGCGTTTTTCGTAAAACCCTTGACTTTTGGCTATAAAAGCCTATAAACGAAAATGCACAAAAGAAGGAACACTTACCAGTGATTCCTAGGGTGCAAAAGAACTAAGTTGGATGCTCCTTTTAGCTAGGAACTTCCAGATGAGGGAGAAGAGTGAATTAATGAGAAATGTGCAAGTTGGAATGGTGAACTTAAGCACCTATTTATAGTTGGAGAACTCAAAGGAGGTGAAGCCAGGTGTTTAGGGGTGTAAGAGGGAGCTTACAAGTGTCCCAAAACGTGGTATAGCTGTTTGGGAAGCCAGTTTCAAAGTTTGGCACATTTAGCCCCTTAACTTATTAAAGCTTCTAAAAACCTTTTTAAACACCTTTTTAAACACCTTTTTGGCACTTTTAGCCCTCCGTAGCCAATACTTGGCATACCTGGGATTATGCCCGGACATTGTTGAGCTCTCAGTTCGTTTAAAGGTCACTTAGAGGTATAAATTAACATGTTGACACTTTTAGTCCCTCCAATATCCAACTTTCTCGTATTTACAGATTTGAACCCTCTCGTCCAACAAATGGCACGCATGAGAGTTAGGACTTCACAAAGGATCACTCAGAGGCTTATTATAAGCATGTTGATACCAATATCACTCAGAGGCTGGGCATGTTGACATATCAGTCACTCAGAGGCCAAGTTTTTAGCATGTTGACATATCAGTCACTCAGAGGCTGTTATTTATGCATGTTGACATCGGACCGTCACTCAGAGGCTCAAATTTGAGCATGTTGACGCCTTTAGTCCTTATTGGTCTATAATAGACTATATTTAGAATACAACACGTGTCACTATATTATTGGACACGATTTTACAGGGTGTTACACCACATAACCTACAACAGGAGATTCCTCGAGTTGAACCAAATGGTTCCAAATTTGTTCACCCCTCTTTACCGTTTGATCGAGCACTACATTCCGTGTCTTCCTTCGCAGATTCAGGACCCTGTGACGAGTACTACACCTGCAACTTTGGAAGCAGCAATGAAGCTAGCTACAGAGCTCACCGAAAACCACATTAGGAATGGAAGGATGAGAAGAAGAAAGAGAAAACACCATCCGAAACCTCAAACTCAACCCAAACTGAATCCTCTTCTCAACTCACTACCAAGAGAAAGCGAGACGGGCAAAATTTCGGTGTCACTCAAACCAGTCAGCAAACTCACGAGCCGTACCCCTCCAAGCCATCCCAATTACTCAAGTGGAACCCAAGCTATCATACCCAAACAAGAAACCTTACACTGGTCCTCACCCTCAATGCAACACCTGTGTCACACCCCAACCCGCAGCGAAATAAAAGTCGGGGCATGATTGGGTTATCACCAAAGCTCATGATATTTACTAACAAGTTTCATATTTATTAATTCAACTTAAAATACAAACATCCAACAAAATTTCATACAAACACAAATAATAATCTAAATGCTTGTTCCAACGAAATAACTTGATTATTCTTCTAGGCCATCCTAGGTGTTTCTTTCCTCAACTTGATCACCTGTATCATGCGTGAAACAGAGGAAATTTTGGGTCAACAAAAGTTGGCGAGTGAACCTTGATAAAACATTTAAGTATATCAATTTGATCGTTGTTTATAACATTGTGCATAATCACATGTGCACAAATGTATAATGTAACAAATCACAAACCACATTGAATGAATATATGACATGAATGATGATGTATCTGAGAACAAGGCTAAATCGAACCGAGCCGATCTAATGAGGCACCTGATGCTCAACCCGTATCCCACGAGGAACTGATGGGCCTAATGAAATAAGGGCACTGAAATGATAAAATGTATCCACATATAAACCACACTACAAGCAATACACATTTGATCACGAAATAATATAAGAACAAGTATTAAATAAAATAAAGAAATGATACGACACATGATACACCCCAAAACGTGATTAAAACGGGGAATTTGTAGAGATTCACTCACCTTGGGTGCGTATTCTTGAATGGTAAAGAGAGCGCACGAGTTGGGAATTTAATCAACGAGATAGTACTAACCTAGAAATAATAACGTGATAACTCGGTAAATAAATAAGATATTATGTAGGTTATAATCTTTTGTTTAAGTTTTTAGATTATTTTTGTGGGTTTTATTGATATATTAAAACCTTTGGAAAAATATATTTATGTTTTTAATTGATTTAAATTAATAAATAAAGTAATCATTAAAACAAAAATAAGAAAAAAATAAGATAGAACAAAATAATAAAAATAAAAAAAAAATTCTGGCCAGACTGACAAGGCTGTCAGTGGCTGGTTCGATCGACTTTTAGGCATGCGTGTGGTGAAGCTCGAACTCGTGACCTCTCGGTTGCGTGCACGCAGCTCTTCCAACTAAGCTACGTGTCTAACCCGAAAGAATCACGATTTTAATTATTCTTATACACTTCTTAAGTTTATTTAAATCCATTTAAATTTAAAAAGGTTTAACTGTATTGAACCGGACGTGTGTCCTGCGTTTCGAACCCGTGACCTCGACTGAAGCCTGCACCCAGCCCAACCAACTGGGCTGGGAGTCTAACCCATTAGTATCTGAAATTTAATTATATTTATGCGCTGCTTAAGTGTATTCAGAAAAGATAAGTTAAAAAGGGTTTTAATTTAAGTCGAGCCGATGTGTGCGTGGGGTCGAACCAGTGATCCCGGGTCTTGTTTGCACCCGGCCCAACCAGTTGGGCTGGGTGCTTAACCCGTTTGTAAGCCGGGACATAATAGATATAAAATGCATACATCAGTACTTCGTCTTCTTCATTTCAATTTTGAACCAACCTGTACCCGCCCTAAATTCAATCCGGTTCTCCTTCTGATTAACAATTGTATGCAGCGAAATAGAAAGGAACACAAGCGAAACACAAAGAAAAGGAAAACAAAATTGTACCGAATAAACCGAACTGAAGGTTCGCGAGCTCCGGCGGTTAGTTTCTGATGGTCCGGTAGTCCTCCGGTGAAACAAAGTTTCCGACGACCGTGATAAGAGAGAGAGTGAACAGGGGAATGAGTAAATTCTGGTGAAGGATTCGACTGGAATTTATAGGGTAGAAATCGAGAGCCCGGTTTGGTAAATTGTCTCGATTTGATTGCCAGTTCATTCGTGATTGGATGTTTACCAAAATTAAGCGAGACTGTGGTCGATCTCTTTGGCTATACGCGTGCATTGCCATGATTTCGGTGAGGAGATTTGCAACCGTTTAGCAGGTTCATCTCGGTTTGCATATTAGAATATTTGAAATCCCACATTAACACATCTGGTGGGTGTATCACAATGGTGTTGGCGGTGTGTGTTAATCAGGGGAACCCGGGTTCGATTCCCGGTTCACCCATTTTTTTTATTTCAAGCTTAAATTATTATTATTTTTTTATTTCATCCAATAATTAGTTTATTTATTTAGTTGATTTGTTATTATTTCATAATTATTTTAGACTTAACAATTATCTAAGAATTAGTTGAACAATCAAATAAATGATTAAAAAATATACTCGAACGACGTAATTAAATATTCTTTTATTGAAATAAAGATGGGGCGGGTTTTTCAAAACCCGATTTACACTGATGTCACAGTATCCCTACTTTTAGAAATTCCGTCCCGAAATTTAAGTAGTGGTTGCAACTAGAAAGAGATGCGGGTATTTTTCGCGCATTGAGTCTTCACGTTCCCAAGTAAACTCAGGCCCTCGTTTTGACTCCCAAAACACCCTAACAATGGGAATACGACTTCGCCTCAAGCGCTTCTTACCGAAATCCATGACTTCTACGGGTCTTTCCACGAAGTGCATTGATTCATCAACTTGAATGTCTTCTAGAGGGATATGGAGGTTTTCGTCAGCGAGGCACTTTTTCAAGTTTGATACGTGGAACGTGGGATGAATTCTGCTAAGCTCTTCTGGTAGGTCAAGCTTGTATGCTACAGGACCTACTCTTTTGAGTATCTTGAAAGGTCCTACGTAGCGTGGTGCTAGCTTGCCCTTCTGGCCAAAACGAACCACTCCCTTCCACGGTGATACTTTCAAAAGTACTTGATCACCAATGTCAAATTCCAAGGGCTTTTGTCGTTTGTCAGCATAACTCTTTTGACGACTTTGAGCCGCTAGAAGATTGTTTTGTATTTGAATGATTTTGTCGGTTGTTTCTTGAATCAATTCAGGTCTGGTGATTTGCGCTTCACCAATTTCGTGCCAACATACTGGAGATCGGCATTTACGACCATATAAAGCTTCAAAAGGATCCATGCCGATACTTGAATGATAGCTATTGTTGTACAAAAACACGACTAACGGTAGATGAGCGTCCCAGTTCCCTTTGAAGTCTATGACACATGCTCGAAGCATGTCTTCAAGGGTTTGGATGGTGCGTTCAGATTGACCATCAGTTTGAGGGTGAAAGGCGGTGCTAAGGTCTAACCGTGTACCCAAAGCGGTTTGTACGGCTCGCCATGTTCGTGAAGTGAAACGACCATCACGGTCTGAAATAATGCTTAACGGTACACCATGACGGCTTATGATCTCGTTGATGTAGATACGAGCTAACTTCTCGTTCTTGAAGTCCTCCGGAATTGGAATGAAGTGAGCTGATTTTGTAAGACGATCAATGATTACCCATATGGTGTCATACCCACTGGAGGTGCGAAGTAACCCGGTAATGAAGTCCATGGTTATGTTTTCCCACTTCCATACAGGTATTTCGGGTTGGACTAGAAGTCCTGAAGGTCTTTGATGTTCAGCTTTCACTTTGAAACATGTAAGGCACTTGGAAACAAAAACAGCGATATCCTTTTTCATGCCAGGCCACCAGTAGGTGTATCGTAGGTCTTGATACATCTTATCGGCTCCTGGGTGTACAAAGTATCGTGTTTTGTGTGCCTCATTCATGAGGAAATCAAGAAGGTTGTCGCGATCGGGAATCCATATGCGGTTTAAATAATATAGAATACCGTCGGATTTGGTTTCAATTTTGAGTTCAACTCCACATGAGTTCATCGCGTACGTCATTTTCCGTTACAGAGATATGTTGAGCTGCCCGTATTCGATCTTTGATATCGGTTACAATTTGCAAACATAGAAAATGAATAGAGTTCGCATAACCCTTACGACTGAGCGCATCAGCTACCACGTTTGCCTTGCCAGGATGATACCGAATCTCACAGTCGTAATCGTTGAGAAGTTCGACCCATCTTCGCTGCCTCATATTCAACTCTTTTTGATTGAAGATATGTTGGAGACTCTTGTGGTCAGTGTATAT
This sequence comes from Scalesia atractyloides, assembly GCA_947069175.1. Lineage (NCBI taxonomy): Eukaryota > Viridiplantae > Streptophyta > Magnoliopsida > Asterales > Asteraceae > Scalesia > Scalesia atractyloides. Next base: position 7,352,286 of record CAMTDV010000011.1, read on the forward strand.
TTCACACTTGGTACCGTAGAGGTAATGTCTCCATATCTTGAGAGCGAACACGACAGCTCCAAGTTTCAGGTCGTGGGTGGTGTAACTCTTCTCATGTACTTTGAGTTGCCTAGAGGCACAGGCTATCACTTTTCCTCTTTGCATCAGTACACAGCCTAAACCTTGCCCTGATGCGTCACAATAAACCACAAAGTCATCGCAACCCTCAGGGAGTGTAAGGATAGGTGCATCACAAAGCCTTTGCTTTAAAGTTTGGAAGGCCTCCTCTTGCTTAGGTCCCCAAATGAAGGGTTTTCCCTTGTGAGTCAAGGCCGTGAGCGGAACGGCGATACGGGAAAAATTGGTAATGAAGCGTCGTTAATAACCAGCCAAGCCAAGAAATGACCTAACTTCAGTAGGGGTACGTGGCGCTTGCCATTCTTGTACTGCCTTGATTTTCGAAGGATCGACATGAATCCCTTTGTCATTGACGACATGACCAAGGAATTGTATCTCTCTTAACCATAATTTGCATTTTGAGAACTTATCGTAAAGCTTTTCAGTCCTTAAGAGTGTAAGAATGAGTCGAAGATGTCGCTCATGATCGGATTTTGACTTTGAGTGGATTAGGATATCGTCGATGAAGACTATGACGAAATGGTCGAGATAGGGTTTGCATACCCTATTCATTATATCCATGAAGACAGCGGGGGCGTTGGTTAAACCTAAGGGCATAACTATGAACTCGTAATGACCATAACGAGTTCGGAAGGCAGTTTTTGGAATATCTTCTTCGCACACTCTAAGCTGATGATAACCAGAACGAAGGTCGATTTTGGAAAAACAGGTGGCGCCTTGAAGTTGGTCTAGAAGGTCATCAATACGAGGCAGTGGATAGTGATTCTTAACCGTCAACTTGTTGAGTTCTCTATAATCAATGCACATGTGAAACGTTCCATCTTTCTTCCTCACAAAAAGAACGGGCGCACCCTGAGCTAGGACGTATGAATCCTTTGTCAGTCAGCTCTTGCAGTTGACTGGCCAACTCTTGCATCTCGGATGGAGCTAACCTATAGGGAGATTTTGCGACCGGTGTAGCGCCAGGCACAAGATCAATTCGAAATTCGACTTCTCGCACAGGAGGAAGTCCTGAAACGTCGTCGGGAAAAACTTGCGGGGATTCTTTCACAATTGGAATATCTTCGAGCTTCCTCTCCTTGCCTTCCTTCTTGACGACGTGAGCCAGAAATGCGACGTAATTCTTGCGAAGATAACTTCGGGCTTGAAGGCAGGACATCAATTTGAGCCCTTTCGAAGGAGTTTCCCCAAAGATACGTAGTGTCTTATCGTCGGCGAGAGGAATACAAATAAACTTTTCATGGCACACCACTCAGCGTGATGCTGGCTGAGCCAGTCCATGCCGATGATAACATTGAAACTTCCCTATTTCATAGGAATGAGATCAATTGAAAAATCGTGATCATTTAGGGTGAGAGTACAATCGCGTATAATAGAATTTAATGAAATGGGTTTTCCGTCAGCAACTTCCACCATCAGAGATTCAACGAGATTATCACGAGGTTGGTCGAGAATAGATTCGAATTCTAAAGACACAAAGCTCTTATCCGCACCATTATCGAATAATATGGATGCATAACTACCATTTACGAGAAACGTACCGTTGACCACATTGTTGTCAGCCCTGGGTTGGTTGGCGTTGATATTGAAAGCTCTTCCTCTAGCAGGTGGAGAAGCTTGGTTAGCTTGGTTTACCGGGTTTGCTTGAGCTTGAGCATGGATGATGTTCACCAGGCGTGGGCAAGTATTCCTGAAGTAGTTTGGGTCCCCATAATTAAAACAGGCTCGTATGGATTGCATCATGGGGTAATTGGGTTGGTAGTAAGGTTGGGCTGTGAGTTGTGCAGGTGGTAGAAGTAAGGGTTGTTGGGCTTGGCCCACCATTTGATTTTGGGTTTGGGTTGGAGGTTGACTGCGGTTTGATCGCTGAAGGGTACGGCAGGTTTGGATAGTGTGACCCGCATGGCCACAACTTGTGCAATGTTGGCAAGGGTTTTCAGGAGGGTGATGGTATTGGCAACGGTTACACTTTGGGTGTGGGCCAGTGTATGGCCTTTTGAACGGTGCGGCTGGAGGGGCAACTTGGGTGATTGGAGCAGCAGTGATGGGAGGGTTGGTTTGGGTGACAGCAAAGTTCTTGCTATTTCGCTTCCTCTTACCAGCAAACTTCAAGGATGAACCTGAGTGGTTTGGAATAGGGGTCTTGATGGGTGTTTTCTTCTTCTCATCTTTAAAATTGCCATCTCGAATGCGATTTTCAGTGAGTTCCGTAGCTAACTCCATTGCGGCTTCGAGTGTTGCAGGCGAAGTGCTTAAAACCGAATCTTGGATTTTCGAGGGGAGGCCTCGAATGTAGTGTTCAATTAAGTGGTATAATGGGGTGAACAGATTGGGAACCATTTGGTTCAACTCAAGAAACCTCTTGTTGTAGGAGGTGTGATCCCCTTCTTTTTGCTTTAGAGCATAGAATTCATCTTCAAGCTTCTTGATCTCGCTTCTAGGGCAAAAACTTTGTCATGACCTCTCTTAATTCTTCCCATGATAAGGCCATGGCATCGTCTACACCTCGCGTTCCTTTTTCCGTGTTCCACCAGGTAAGGGCTACCCCAAACAATCGTCCAATCGCATAATGTACCTTATGGTCCTCAGGACAGTCGCAATTGAGAAAGGTGTTTTCCATCTCCTCAAACCAGTGGAGGAGAGTGGTGACACCTTTAGTCCCTTCATATTTTGGGGGAATGCAAGACTTGAAGTGTTTGTAGGTGCATTTAGGGGTTTTGGGAGGAGGGTTGGCGACGCTTTGGTCTTCTTGGTTGGGAGGGTTAATGGGATTAGCAGTGAGGGCTTGCTGAACTTGTAGCACGATGTCAGGAAGCACTGCGGCCATTTGTTTAGTAATTTGCGTGGCCAAGCGTTCGTTTGACTTTCCTGACCTTCTACCTCCACGTAATTGCCTAGCAGACATCTACAGGAATATATGTAGGGAGATTGTGAGTTCAAGAATTTCCTAGGTGTCATGTGTCGTAAAAAGAATGAAAACAACATAACTGAAAACAATTTAACTACATCCATAGGATGTCTTGTGCTTGCTCATGTTTGGGCCTACAAATGTCCCCCATACCATTGCCTGTATAGTCATGTGGGCCCCCATGACTATTGGGCTTGGTAGGATTCACATTGGTGTCAGTGGGTTAACACTCGCACCACCCGAATGAAAATCGTAAAACATGATTGCGAGATGTATGGTCGGAGGGTGTCCAGGTGTGGACACAATGACAACTCAAAGTGGGGTTAGTTCACACGACGTTTGGTATAGCATGCTTTGGCCTAATAGGTCCTTCGTACTCTCATCGTTAGTCCCCAGGTAGGCAAACTGGTCCTTTATTTTGGATTTATACGAATGTCAAGCCTAGACAGGACGTTCCGACTACCGGTACTCATACCCTTCCAGTTACTACATGCCCGTCGTGAAAACTCACTTTGATGTGATTTGAAAAATATGAAAACATTGCAAAAATCTTTGAAAAGAAATAACGGAAATTGTGAAATTGTGAGGTGTGTGCTTTCATAGATATGATATCTCGGTTTGCATATTAGAATATTTGAAATCCCACATTAACACATCTAGTGGGTGTATCACAGTGGTGTTGGCGGTGTGTGTTAATCGGGGGAACCCGGGTTCGATTCCCGGTTCACCCATTTTTTTATTTCAAGCTTAAATTATTATTTTTTTATTTCATCCAATAATCAGTTTATTTATTTAGTTGATTTGTTATTATTTCATAATTATTTTAGACTTAACAATTATCTAAGAATTAGTTGAACAATCAAATAAATAATAAAAAAATATACTCGAACGACGTAATTAAATATTCTTTTATTGAAATAAAGATGGGGGGGGTTTTTCAAAACCCGATTTACACTGATGTCACAACCTGTTTTTACCACCATCAACCCACCATACCCTGTCGATTGTGTGCAAATTGTGGGCGTTATGGTCATCTAAGTAAAACTTGTCGCACTCCTCAAAACCAAGGTCCACTCCCTACCCAAAACATGATCCAACCCTATCAACAACCTCAATACCCCATAGTTTCACGTGTTCGAGCTTGCTTTAATTGTGGTGACCCTACCCACTTTAGAAACACGTGCCCTAGATTGGTTAACATCATTAACACCCAAGCTCAAGCGAGTCCATCGAACCAAGCAAATCAAGCAAACCCAGCACCTCTACCAGCGAGAGGAAGATCTTACAACATCAACGCCAATCCAGTTGAAGTCAGTAACGGTGAAAACGAGCAACCCAACTAGCCTTCCATCACCAAGAGACAAGACTTCGCTTCAAATTCTTAAAGTTTCCTATAAATTTCAATCTTTGTATATCCCTGTTTAAATTTGAGAATTTATGTATCCAAAAATTTTAATGCTAATTGATATCATAGTTATATTTCATGTCTTTACTCATCGATTTAAATTTCATGTCATCATACATCACGACGCATCTCTCCTCATCATCTAAAGAAGTTGGGTCGTGTCTCACTTTTTCATAGACTGACCCCTTCATCATAACACACGAGAGAGGTACCGTCGTCATTCATTCATGTATCCTTTCAGAATTTGAGACTCAAGCTTTGGCTGTTGTATTTGTTTATGCTTTGTAGATTTTGGGATGAGTCACATAGAACTAATCATAACTTACTGACAAAGCTAATGAAAATTTGACAAGAATATGGTGGATACGCCGCTGGTACTTCCTATATATAAGTATTATTGTCAAAGGATCAAAAGCATTGTCAGGCGGTTATGGGAAGTTCCGTGCTAGTAGTGTAAATTTTAATTTGGATAACGGCATGATTGAAGATTTTGTTTTGTGATATAACTTTATCTTTCCAACGCATCAATTTTCTCCAAACTCTTATGCATGAGATCATACTCAGTCAATCAACTCCGTGTATCAATGCTTCTCACCTCAGGCATCAAAGAGCGATTCCTGTAGCGGGGTATTCAACCCTTACTATGAAGGTTACCGCTTCAATTAAAATTCAAAATTTCATACTCCCCTGGTTATGTAAACGTCAAATACAAGTATCATCTCTCTCTTTTCTGCTAAGAGATATTTAAATCCTAGTCAGAATGCGTTGAGAGTTAAAACAAGAACCTGAGTTCACTTGGGAACGCGAAGACTCAATGCGTGAAAAGTACCCGCAACTTTTTCCAGTTACAACTACTACTTAAATTTCGGGACGAAATTTCTAAAAGTAGGGGATACTGTAACATTTGTCATAAAATGGGTCTAAAACCCGCTCCGTTTTGTAATTCAAATATGCGTATGATATTCGTTGCACATTTATGTTGGGAGTTTTAAACTTACTATATTAATATTAGTATGTAAAAATAAGGTAATAAAGCTAAATTAATAATGTTAATAAATAAATATAAAATAATAAAAATAAAACATCAAAAAAAGTGAAGACCGCGGGTATCGAACCCGGGTCTCCACCCATAACAAACACCTAATACACCACTACACTGCACACACATATCTGTCTAAATTCTAAAACAAATAACTCTTATATCAAAACAATTTCCTGGAATCAATTTCAAAACAACCTGCCCTGCAAACGGCTGTAACTCCCAAACCATCATCAATATTCGTTTCTGTTTCAAATTAAACCAGAGAAAACTGTTTCTCAATCACATGCTAATAATCAATCTTGGTCAAATCGGTTACATACATTAATTTGATAATCAATTCTTTGACCGAAACCATTGGAACCGAAAACAAACTTGAACCCACTCTTTCGACTATAAATAGTGAGCTTAAAAATCATTTGAAACCTCATACAGATCATCTTTCAAGAAATATATAAATATAATATAATTTCAGCATATACCGGGTTAGACACCCAGCCCAGTTGGTATGGCTAGGTGCAACACAAATCGAAGATCGCGGATTCGAGACAGGGGTTAGACAGCGGTTCAATGACTTTTAAAATCTTTTTAAATTAAATAAATTTTGTATTAACCTAACTAGTATATATGTATAACTAAAATTGATATTATTTCGGGTTAGACACGTAGCTTAGTTGGTAGAACTGCGCCCACGTATATGGGAGGTCACGACTTCGAACCTTACACGATGCCAAATTCACGCGCATAAAACCGGTCAGGTCTGACAAGATCCAAAAAAATTTTATTACTATTTTTCTTTAATAATTTCATCTAAAAATCAATTAAAAATGCTAAAAATAAGACTTTTTAGGTTTAAAAATTACATTAAATACCACAAAAATAAATCTTAAAACCTAATAAAAAGCATTAATAGAAATGTTAACCTCAAATAAAAATTTATATGTTTATCGATTTATTACGTTATTATTTAGGTTAGTTTCCTTTGTCGGGTAAATCCTAAATCGTGCGCCATCGCTATCAATTCCAAGGAACACACCCACTGTGAGTGAATCATTACAAATTCCCCTTTTTATTCATGTTTTGGGGTGTATCATGTGTCGTTTACATATTTCGTTTATTCAAACACTTGTGCTATTACCATTATATGATCCAACGTGTGATGTAATGTTATTTGTTGTATTGTGTGTTTACATTTTTGTCAGTTGTGTGCAATCATTCACATTAGGCCCATCAGTTCCTCGTTGGATACGAGTTGAGCATCGCGTGCCTCATTAGATCGGCTCCGTTTGATTGAGCCTTGATCTCATTGTTCATCATTTGTCATGCTTGTGTATACATGGATTGATATTATGTGGTTTGTGGTTAAATTTACATATGCGTATACTCATATTTGATTTATGCACATTTTAATTTAAATAACCAATATAACTATTTCTTTCTAATGTTTAACTTAGATTCACTCGCCAACTTTTGTTGACCCAAAATCCTACTTTACACATGATACAGGTGGACAGGTCGAAGCAAGGAACATATAGAAAATTGCCTTAGAAGAAAAATAAAGAAGTCATGAATGTTGTGTTTAAAACATATTGTGCTTGTATGAATACGTTTTTGTTGTAATTTATCCTTTTAATTGGAAGTAATAAATATGAAACTTTATTATAGTAAATGTCATGAGCTTTGATGAAAACCAAATCATGTCTCGACTACCATTTCCGCTGCGGGTCATGGTGTGATATTACATTCGTTATGTGTGATATAGATTCTTCAAATATATATTGTTAAGTTTAGTGAACCTCGTTCACTTGTAACAGTATGTTCGATTTGAGAAATGTATATTTGTTTCACAAGTATTTATGTATACCTTTTATAAATATAAGTGTTAAAAATATTTATTTTTAACATCCTATATACGTTGATGTACATGTACGGTATTTTTGTGGGAGTACACTTCAGCAAATGTATATGAGTACATCACTATGTACTTGCGTATTTTATACGTATACGTATACCATATATATATATATATATATATACACACACACTTGTATTTTTATATTTTATTATTGGTATTTATGTCGTATTTATACGTAATCGTGTACATGTACACTCCTTGTATTCTTACAATACCACCAAGTGTATTTTTATACGTATTTCATACGTATCTGTATACGTGAATAATTATATTTGACACTTAGTGATTATTTTCTTTATCCTTTCGGAATTATTGGTATTGAAATATATTTATATTTTCGATGTCTAAGAATATATTATTTTTAGAGTTTCGTCGTAGTAACCGAATATATATATTTTTGTGTCGAGAGTGACCAAAAGTTGTCCGCGGTATATGTACGCCCCGGGTCGTGGCGCTAGGGTGATCGTTATCGATGGCGACACATTTATTTCGTAAGAGCGTTTAGTACATAATTCGTGTCGGTTCCGGATATATACTATTTGATCAATATATATAGTTATTTTACGGTTTGCCCGATGTTCGTTTGTCCTTTGTCCGCATTTCGTTTAAGGACATAATATGAACATATTTCATATGTAACATTCGTTGAAAAACGGATTTCAAAACCCGCTTCGTTTAATAACCAAGTATTCAGTTATAAGTTCGATGCGTATTTATTGTTCAGATAATTTTAAATAATACATAATTAATAAACATTTTAGAATTTATAAACCATAATTAATAAATAATAATAATAAGTGAATAAAAAATAAAATGGAGTAGCCGGGTTTCGAACCCGGGTTTCCCACGAAGACACACACATACCACACCACTCCGTCACACACATGTTTGTGTTCAACTAATGAAACAAATAACACTTATAATAAAAACCGAAAGTCAAAATCTGTAAGACCGAACCCAGAACGCGAAATTGCCGGAGAAAATCTGAAACTCCGCAAATGTTGCCTTTTCCCCTTGACTGAAACGCGTAAACTGCTTTCGACATCAGTTATAACCGTTGCATAACACCCAATTTGGTCAAAACCGTTACCCTTGAAGATTGAAATCTTGACCGCGAAATCATGGCCTCTAATTCGAACCAATTGGCCTGTTTCCACTATAAATACCCACCCAAACTCCTTGTAAACATTTCGCTCAGAATCACACTCATTCCCTGAAGCTTTAGTCCTCTCAGAGCACGTCACCGGAGGTTTTCGCACTCACCGGAATACCACCGGAAAAACCAAAGCTTTACTCCTAATCAGTATGATTCTCAACTCATTTTGATAATCCATTATTCAGCATGTATAAGTCTAAATTAGTCAACCAGATTCTGTTTCAAACCATTTTCGGTCAGATTATATGTTCTGTGTTTTTAAAGCGAAGAAGATGAAGTTTAATATGTGTACAAATATAATTAAAATCAGATATTTAACCGGGATAGACACACAGTCCAGCGGTGGACTGTGTGCAATCACAAAACACAAGTCCCGAGTTCGAATCGCGTCTGTTTCCGACTTTCAGAAATAAAACCAACATTTTAAACTTATTCAGATCAATTCACAGCATGTGTATAAAATTTATATAATCCAGTGTTTATACAGATTAGACACACAGCCCAACTGGTTGGGCTGTGTGCACCCGAACCACAGATCCCGAGTTCGAGTCTTGTACCACTCAATTTATCTGAAATATCACACCCTTTTTATAAAACCAAATTATGAAACTCAGCAGTAAGTGTATAAAAGAAATAGAAATCGGATATTGAATGGGTTAGTCACACAGCCCAGTTGGTTGGGTTGGGTGCACACGAAGCCAATGGTCTCAGGTTCGAACCGCGCATGTTACACCGGACCGCTGTAATATCATTGTTCTTTTAAATGAAGGTAATCAGACTCATGTAATAAGTGTATAAGTATAATTAAAACCAAGTATTCTTCAGGTTAGACACGCAGCCCAGTTGGCCGGGCTGTGTGCACACAAACGATAGGTCGCGGGTTCGATCCCACACGCTGCCTGAATAAACACAGTCTGACCGGTCAGACCCGGTCAAACCTGACAAAAGTCAACCATTTTTGTTTTATTTTTGTTTATTTGTTTAATTGAAAAATTATTTAAAAATACTTAAAATAAGGTTTTTAAAGTTAAAAATTTGCATTTAACCCACAAAATTAAATCTAAAAATCTCATTAGAGCACTAATTAAAAATAATAATCTCAAATAAAATTTATTTATTTAATTGAATCATGTCGTTATTATTTAGGTTAGTTTTCCCTCGTCGTTTGAATCATAATATTCGTGCGCATTCATCGTCATCAAGAAACGCATCCACGGTGAGTGAATCTCTACCAATTCCCCGTTTTAATCATATTTTGGGGTGTATCATGTGTCGTACCATTCTTTTATTTTAGTTAAACACTTGTGCATACATCATATCCGTGATCAAATGTGTATCAATTATTGTGTGAATTATATGTAGATTGAATTTCATCATTTCAGTGCACGCATTTCATTAGGCCCATCAGTTCCCCGTGGGATACGGGTTGAGCATCAGGAGCCTCATTAGATCGGCTCCGTTTGATTGAGCCTTGATCTCAAATACATCATCATTTCATGTCATATACTCATCCAAAGTGGTTTGTGGTTGTTTACATATATGTTTGCTCACATGTGATTAATGCACGAATTTTCCTTATTAAATAAAACAAGAAATCAGTTAGAACGTTTTATCAAGGTTCACTCGCCAACTTTTGTTGACCCAAAATCTCCCCCATTTTACACATGATACAGGTGATCCAGCTGAGACAGGAACACTTAGGAAGGCCTAGAAGAATAAACAAGTTTATGCTTGGGAATAATTATGTAGTTTCATTTTCTTTGTAATTGTATGAATTTTGTTTTGGATATTTAAGTTTGTAATTTGAATTTAATAAATATGAAACATCTTAGTAAATATCATGAGCTTTGGTGATAACTCAATTATGCCCCGACTTTTATTCCATTGCGGGTCGGGGTGTGACAGATTGGTATCAGAGCTGGTGACTATAGGGATATAGGATAGGTTATTAGACCCTTAGAGCCTATACTATAGTTGATTAAATTTTAATTGTTTATGCGTTTCATGCAAAATTCATGATGTTTATATGTTTCATGTTTATTTTCACACTCAATATTATGCAAGCACGCTCACAAATACATGTTATTATGCAATGCTCATCATAAATCATATCCTCATAACATATCATATCCATGAGAGCACACACCTCACGATTCCCATGATTATTGCAATGATTTTTGTATTTTTCAAATCACATCAAAGTGAGTTCTCATGACGGGCATGTAGTAACTGGAAGGGTACGAGTACTGGTAGTCGGAACGTCCTGTCTAGGCTTGGCATTCGTATAAATCCAAAATAAAGGACCAGTTTGCCTACCTGGGGACTAACGATGAGAGTACGAAGGACCTATTAGGCCAAAGCATGCTATACCAAACGTCGTGTGAGCTAACCCCACTTTGAGTTGTCATTGTGTCTACACCTGGACACCCTCCTACCATACATCTCGCAATCATATTTTACGATTTTCATTCGGGTGGTGCGAGTGTTAATCCGCCGACACCAATGTGAATCCTACCAAGCACAATAGTCATGGGGGCCCACATGACTACACAGACGATGGTATGGGGGACATTGGAGGCCCAAACATGAGCAAACCCAAGACATCCTATGGATGTAGTTAAATTATTGTCAGTTATGTTATTTTTCATTCTTTTTACGACACATGACACCTAGAAAATTCTTAAACTCACAATCTTCCTATATATGTTCATGTAGATGTCGGCTAGGCAACTACGTGGAGGAAGAAAGTCAGGAAAGTCAAGTGAACGCTTGGCCACACAAATTGCTAAACAAATGGCCGCAGTACTTCCTGACATCGTACTTCAAGTTCAACAAGCTCTCACCGCTAATCCCATCAACCCTCCCAACCAAGAAGACCAGAGCGTCGCCAACCCTCCTTCCAAAACCCCCAAGTGCACCTACAAACACTTCAAATCCTGCGATCCCCCAAAGTATGAAGGGACCGAAGGTGTTACCGCCCTCCTTCACTGGTTTGAAGAAATGGAAAACACTTTCCTCAATTGCGATTGTCCCGAGGACCGTAAAGTACGTTACGCTACTGGAAGACTGTTTAGGGTAGCCCTTACCTGGTGGAACACGGAAAAGGGTAAGCGAGGGGTTGAAGATGCCATGGCCTTAACATGGGAAGAGTTAAGGGAACTCATGACAAGACGCTTCTGTCCAAGAAGCGAAATCAAAAAGCTGGAAGACGAATTTCACACACTGAAACAAAAGGAAGGAGATCACATTTCCTATAATAAGAGATTTCTCGAGCTGAACCAGATGATCCTAATTTGTTCACCCCCGTGTACCGCTTGGTTGAACATTACATTCGAGGCCTCCCCTCGAAAATTCAAGATTCGGTTTTAAGCACATCGCCTGCAACACTTGAAGCCGCAATGGAGTTAGCTACAGAACTCACTGAAAACCGCATTCGAAACGGCAAGTTCAAAGATGAAAAGAAGAAAGCATCCATAGAGACCCCAACTACGAACCACCCAGTCTCATCCTCAAAGTTTGCTGGTAAGAGGAAGCGTAATGGCAAAAATTTTGTTGTCACTCAAACCAACCCTCCTATCACTGTTGCACCAATCACCCAAATTGCTCCTCCAGCTGCACCATTCAAAAAGCCATATACTGGCCCACGCCCAAAATGCAACCGCTGTCAATACCATCACCCTCCCGAAAATCCCTGCCAACATTGCACAAGTTGTGGCCGTGCGGGTCACACCATCCAAACCTGCCGTACCCTTCAGCGAATGAACCGCAATCAACCTCAAACCCAAACCCAAAATCAGATAGTGGGTCAAGCCCAACAACCCTTACTTCTACCACCTGCACCACACGCAGCCCAAATTTACTACCAACCCAACTACCCCATGATGCAACCCATGCGAGCTTGTTTCAACTGTGGGGACCCAAACCACTTCAGGAACACGTGTCCACGCCTAGTGAACATCATCCATGCCCAAGCTCACGCAAACCCGGTAAACCAAGCTAACCAAGCTCCCCCACCTGCCAGAGGGAGAGCTTTCAATATCAATGCCAACCAAGCCAGGGCTGATAACAACGTGGTCAACGGTACGTTTCTCATCAATGGTAGTTATGCATCCATATTATTCGATACTGGTGCGGATAAGAGCTTTGTGTCCTTAGAATTTGAACCTATCCTCGACCAACCTCGTGTTAATCTCATCGAATCTCTAACGGTGGAAGTTGCTGACAGAAAACCCGTTTCATTAAATTCTATTATACGCAATTGTACTCTCACCATAAACGATCACGATTTTCCAATTGACCTTATTCCTATGAAGTTGGGAAGTTTCGATGTTATAATCGGTATGGACTGGCTCAGTCAGCATCACGCTGAAGTGGTGCGCCACGAAAAGTTCATTCGCATTCCTCTTGCAGACGGCCAGACACTACGTATTTTTTGGGAAACCCCTTCAAAAAGACTCAAATTAATGTCCTGCCTTCAAGCCCGAAAATATCTCTGCAAGAACTATGTCGCATCCTAACTCACGTCGTCAAAAAGGGAAACAAGGAGAGGAAACTCGAAGATATCCCAGTTGTGAAAGAATTCCCACAAGTCTTTCGCGACGACATTTCAGGACTTCCTCCTGTGATAGAAGTCGAATTTCGCATCGATCTTGTACATGGCGCTACACCAGTCGCAAAATCTCCTTATAGGTTAGCCCCATCCGAAATGCAAGAGCTGGCCAGTCAACTGCAAGAGCTGACTGACAAAGGATTCATACGTCCTAGCACATCGCCTTGGGGTGCACCTGTTCTATTTGTGAAGAAGAAAGATGGAACGTTTCGCATGTGCATTGATTATAGAGAACTCAACAAGTTAACGATTAAAAATCGCTATCCACTACCTCGCATTGATGATCTCCTAGACCAACTTCAAGGCGCCACCTGCTTTTCAAAAATCGACCTTCGTTCTGGTTATCATCAGCTCAGAGTGCACGAAGAAGATATCCCAAAAACCGCCTTCCGGACTCGTTATGGTCATTACGAGTTCATGGTCATGCCATTCGGTTTAACCAACGCCCCCGCTGTCTTCATGGATTTAATGAATAGGGTATGCAAACCCTACCTCGACCGTTTCGTCATAGTCTTCATCGACGACATCCTTATTTACTCCAAGTCTAAATCCGATCATGAGCGACACCTTCGACTCATCCTTACACTCTTAAGGACTGAAAAGCTTTACGCTAAGTTCTCAAAATGCGATTTCTGGTTAGGAGAAGTACAATTCCTTGGACATGTCGTCAATGACAAGGGAATTCATGTCGATCCTTCAAAAATCAAGGCAGTACAAGAATGGCAAGCGCCGCATACCCCTACCGAAGTAAGGTCATTCCTTGGTTTGGCTGGTTACTATCGACGCTTCATTGCCAATTTTTCCCGTATTGCTGTACCACTCACGGCCTTGACTCATAAAGGAAAACCCTTCATATGGGGACCTAAACAAGAGGAGGCTTTCCAAACTCTAAAGCAAAAACTTTGTGACGCACCTATCCTCACACTCCCTGAGGGTTGCGATGACTTTGTAGTATATTGCGACGCATCAGGGCAAGGGCTAGGCTGTGTATTGATGCAAAGAGGAAAAGTGATAGCGTATGCCTCTAGGCAACTCAAGGTTCACGAGAAGAATTACACCACCCACGACCTGGAACTTGGAGCCGTTGTGTTCGCTCTCAAGATATGGAGAGATTACCTCTACGGTACTAAGTGTGAAATATACACTGACCACAAGAGTCTCCAACATATCTTCAACCAAAAGGAGTTGAATATGAGGCAACGAAGATGGGTCGAACTTCTCAACGACTACGACTGTGAAATTCGGTATCATCCTGGCAAGGCAAACGTGGTGGCCGATGCGCTCAGTCGAAAATGTTATGCGAACTCCATTCATCTTCTATGTTCGCAAATCATAACCGACATCAAAGATCGAACCCGGGCAGCTCAACATGTTACTGTAACAGAAAATGACGTACGCGATGAGCTGTCATGTGGAGCTGAACTCAAAATCGAAACCAAATCCGACGGTATTCTATACTATTTAAATCGCATATGGATTCCTGATCGCGATAACCTTCGTGATTCCTCATGAATGAGGCGCACAAAACACGATACTCTGTACACCCAGGAGCCGACAAGATGTATCAAGACCTACGATACACCTACTGGTGGCCTGACATGAAAAAGGATATCGCTATTTTTGTTTCCAAGTGCCTTACATGTTCCAAAGTAAAAGCTGAACATCAAAGACCTTCAGGACTTCTAGTCCAACCCGAAATACCTGTATGGAAGTGGGAAAACATAACCATGTATTTCATTACCGGGTTACCTCGCACCTCCAGTGGGTATGACACCATATGGGTAATAATCGATCGTCTTACAAAGTCATCTCATTTCATTCCGATTCGCGAGGACTTCAAGAACGAGAAGTTAGATCGTATCTACATCAGCGAGATCGTAAGCCGTCATGGTGTACCATTAAGCATCACTTCAGACCGTGATGGTCATTTCACTTCACGAACATGGCGAGCCGTACAAACCGCCTTGGGTACACGATTAGACCTCAGTACCGCTTTTCATCCTCAAACTGATGGTCAATCTGAACGCACCATCCAAACCCTTGAAGACATGTTGCGCGCATGTGTCATAGACTTCAAAGGGAACTGGTACGCTCACCTACCATTACTGGAATTTTCGTACAACAATAGCTATCATTCAAGTATCGGCATGGCTCCTTTCGAAGCTTTATATGGTCGTAAGTGCCGATCTCCAGTATGTTGGCACGAAATTGGGGAAGCGCAAATCACCGGTCCAGAATTAATTCAAGAAACAACCGACAAGGTCCTTCAAATCTGAAACAATCTTCTAGCGGCTCAAAGTCGTCAAAAGAGTTATGCAGACAAACGACGAAAGCCCTTGGAGTTTGACATTGGTGATCAAGTACTTTTAAAAGTATCACCGTGGAAGGGAGTGTTTCGTTTTGGCCAGAAGGGCAAGCTAGCACCACGCTACGTAGGACCTTTCAAGATACTCGAAAGAGTAGGTCCTGTAGCATACAAGCTTGACCTACTAGAAGAACTCAACAGAATTCATCCCACATTCCATATATCAAACTTGAAAAAGTGCCTTGCCGATGAAAATCTCCATAGTCCTCTAGAAGACATTCAAGTCGATGAATCGATGCACTTCTTTGAAAGACCAGTAGAAATCATGGACTTCGGAGAGAAGCGTTTAAGGCGAAGTCGTATTCCAATTGTCAGGGTACGTTGGGAGTCAAAACGAGGACCTGAGTTTACTTGGGAACGTGAAGACTCAATGCGCGAAAAATACCCACATCTCTTTCCAGTTACCACTACTACTTAAATTTCGGGACAAATTCCTAAAAGTAGGGGATACTGTAACATTCGTCGAAAAACGGGTTTCAAAACCCGCTTCGTTTAATAACCAAGTATTCAGTTATAAGTTCGTTGCGTATTTATTGTTCAGATAATTTTATATAATACATAATTAATAAACATTTTAGAATTTATAAACCATAATTAATAAATAATAATAATAAGTGAATAGAAAATAAAATGGAGTAGCCGGGTTTCGAACCCGGGTCTCCCACGAAGACACACACATACCACACCACTACGCCACACACATGTTTGTGTTCAACTAATGAAACAAATAACACTTATAATAAAAGCCGAAAGTCAAAATCTGTAAGACCGCGCACCCAGAACGCGAAATCGCCGGAGAAAAACCGAAACTCCGCATATGTTGCCTTTTCCCCTTGACCGAAACGCGTAAACTGATTTCGACATCAGTTATAACCGTTGCATAACACCCAATTTGGTCAAAACCGTTACCCTTGAAGATTGAAATCTTGACCGCGAAATCATGGCCTCTAATTCGAACCAATTGGCCTGTTTCCACTATAAATACCCACCCAAACTCCTTGTAAACATTTCGCTCAGAATCACACTCACTCCCTGAAGCTTTAGTCCTCTTAGAGCACGTCGCCGGAGGTTTTCGCACTCGTCGGAATACCACCGGAAAAACCGAAGCTTTACTCCTAATCGGTATGATTCTCAACTCTTTTTGATAATCCATTATTCAGCATGTATAAGTCTAAATCAGTCAACCAGATTCTGTTTCAAACCATTTTCGGTCAGATTATATGTTCTGTGTTTTTAAAGCGAAGAAGATGAAGTTTAATATGTGTACAAATATAATTAAAATCAGATATTTAACCGGGTTAGACACACAGTCCAGCGGTGGACTGTGTGCAATTAAAAAACACAAGTCCCGAGTTCGAATCGCGCCTGTTTCCGACTTTCAGAAATAAAACCAACATTTTTAAACTTATTCAGATCAATTCACAGCACGTGTATAAAATTTATATAATCCAGTGTTTATACAGATTAGACACACAGCCTAACTGGTTGGGCTGTGTGCACCCGAACCACAGATCCCGAGTTCGAGTCTTGTACCACTCAATTTATCTGAAATATCACACCCTTTTTATAAAACCAAATTATGAAACTCAGCAGTAAGTGTATAAAAGAAATAGAAATCGGATATTGAATGGGTTAGTCACACAGCCAGTTGGTTGGGTTGGGTGCACACGAAGCCAATGGTCTCAGGTTCGAACCGCGTATGTTACACCGGACCGCTGTAATATCATTGTTCTTTTAAATGAAGGTAATCAGACTCATGTAATAAGTGTATAAGTATAATTAAAACCAAGTATTCTTCAGGTTAGACACGCAGCCCAGTTGGCCGGGCTGCGTGCACACAAACGATAGGTCGCGGGTTCGATCCCACACGCTGCCTGAATAAACACAGTCTGACCGGTTAGACCCGGTTAAACCTGACAAAAGTCAACCCTTTTTGTTTTATTTTTGTTTATTTATTTAATTGAAAAATTATTTAAAAATACTTAAAAAATAAGGTTTTTAAAGTTAAAAATTTGCATTTAACCCACAAAAATAAATCTAAAAATCTCATTAGAGCACTAATTAAAAATAATAATCTCAAATAAAATTTATTTATTTAATCGAATCATGTCGTTATTATTTAGGTTAGTTTTCCCTCGTCGATTGAATCATAATATTCGTGCGCATTCATCGTCATCAAGAAACGCATCCACGGTGAGTGAATCTCTACCAATTCCCCGTTTTAATCATATTTTAAGGTGTATCATGTGTCGTACCATTCTTTTATTTTATTTAAACACTTGTGAATCATAATATCTCATTAGAGCACTAATTAAAAATAATAATCTCAAATAAAATTTATTTATTTAATCGAATCATGTCGTTATTATTTAGGTTAGTTTTCCCTCGTCGGTTGAATCTAATATTCGTGCGCATTCATCGTCATCAAGAAACGCATCCACGGTGAGTGAATCTCTACCAATTCCCCGTTTTAATCATATTTTGGGGTGTATCATGTGTCGTACCATTCTTTTATTTTATTTAAACACTTGTGCATACATCATATCCGTGATCAAATGTGTATAAATTATTGTGTGAATTATATGTAGATTGAATTTCATCATTTCAGTGCACGCATTTCATTAGGCCCATCAGTTCCCCGTGGGATACGGGTTGAGCATCAGGAGCCTCATTAGATCGGCTCCGTTTGATTGAGCCTTGATCTCAAATACATCATCATTTCATGTCATATACTCATCCAAAGTGGTTTGTGATTGTTTACATATATGTTTGCTCACATGTGATTAATGCACGAATTTTCCTTATTAAATAAAACAAGAAATCAGTTAAAACGTTTTATCAAGGTTCACTCGCCAACTTTTGTTGACCCAAAATCTCCCCCATTTTACACATGATACAGGTGATCCAGCTGAGACAGGAAACACTTAGGAAGGCCTAGAAGAATAAACAAGTTTATGCTTGGGAATAATTATGTAGTTTCATTTTCTTTGTAATTGTATGAATTTTGTTTTGGATATTTAAGTTTGTAATTTGAATTTAATAAATATGAAACATCTTAGTAAATATCATGAGCTTTGGTGATAACCCAATTATGCCCCGACTTTTATTCCGCTGCGGGTCGGGGTGTGACATCATATGTGTATTTTCGGTGTATAACTTCCCAAGTATTGGTATACATGAAAGTTCATGTTCCCATTCATACATCTAAGTATTAATGTATTTTTCATGTGTGACGCATTTGGTTAGTATCCTCCTAATACTAGTACATATACAAAATACCCAAGTATTTATACATATACACACATGATGGTGATCACAACACATATATTTTTACTTCTAAAAATATACATAACTAAATAATATTCATTTTAACTTATAAAATATATATATATATATATAAGGGTTTATGAAAACTCTTATAGTTTAGGGCTTAAACGTTTCCATTAAAACTTTCTTAATCACGATTACGGTTGCTAATCACGTTTAGCCTTGTTAATCACCTCGTTAATCATACTTTAATCACGATTAAGATTTTAGAAAATTTCGCCATAGTTTCCCCCAAACTATGACGTTTTTCACGTTTTAAAAACGTATTTAATCCATGTTTAAACCCATAATCACAATCAATCTTCAAATCAAGTTTTCAAAAACCACTTTTTGCATGTAATATTTCACATATAAATATCCTCATAATCCTTGAACTTTATATATAATTTTAACCACACTTTTTAGTAAAAGTGATGACACTTTCTAAATCTTTTAACAAGACTATTTACCATCAAATTTAACACACTTTCTAACCTTATTCTTCCACTTAAACAACTTTAATTAACACACTTTTAAAACTATTTTAGTGTAAATCATGGTCTCTAATCTTTATAAAAGTTATGTATATATGTTATAAATCATTTTTAAGTTGTAGTAAAGTTCATGGATTATGAGCATGATGATCTTGTTAAGATCTAAACATCAAAAGGTTTAGATCATCATTTCTAGCCTAGTTTTATACAAGATCATCCATTTTAATCATCTTACTTTAACATAATTATCTAGGGTATAAGCACAAAGCAACATAATCAACACATGATGTAATTATTATAGACTTTTTAAGTTGAGATTAGTGTTTTTAAGCTTTGTTTTCTTGAAGTTCAAGATGATTTAACATTTACTTTAGTAACTACATATTATAACAAGCTTAAAAAAATAATAATAGATGATGTTACAAATTTACAAAGGATTAATGAGCTTTAGATGAAGATTAGGATGAAATGAAAGCTTCCAAAGTGTTCCCTAGTTAACCCCAAGCTTGCAAGTTCCTTAATCCTCCTTAAAATGACTTGATTTATGATGTTAAGTGGATGAAAGTGGTGAGGTTTGGAGGGCTTGGGGCTGTTGTGCACACGAGGGAAGAAGAGAAATGTGTTTGGCGTTGTTATATTTGTTGAAAAGTGAGAAGAATGATGATTCTGTTATGTTATAAGTTTCCTACTTCTTAGACTTAGTCAAATAATAATCTTCTATACCATACTTCCATCATCATCAAATTTAATGTAGCCTAGGGGGAGGTATGGCCGAATATTAGGGGGTTATGGTGATTATGATTTATATATATAGTGGAGAGTTCAAATGAGAAGAAAATTTTTGCAAGAATAAAAAGAATAACTTTTAAACCAATAGAAATTCTCCATTTACTTCATTTAATGTGTGTATTTATTGTTATGAAAAATGGCATATAAGTAAATCTATATATGTCATTAATTAGCTAATTAATTTAACTTGTAACTCATTTTTTTCATATATTCTTTCAATATAAAATAATTTATGGTGTAGGATAATTTTCGACATGTGTAAGATAAATTTTAGTATGTGTAGGATAAATTTTTAAATGAGTAGGATAAATAACATGTGTGTAGGGTAAATTCCGGTAAATGTAAAACATATGTAAGATAAATTTTGAAATGTGTAGGATAAAATGTTTTTGCTTTATTAATAAGAGATAACATAATTAATGAGAGGAGTAATAAACTATTTAATGTTTTACCATTATGTCCTTTCTTCTTTTTCTTCTCACATTAAATTTCTTCTCAAATGAACCTCCCCATATATATATATATATATATATATATTAAATTTAAACATGTGACATATATGTTAACTTGTAGATATTTTAGTAATTAATTTAGTTAGGGTAATTAGGATGTTAATGATAGTTTGGGGTTTTAAATAAAGTCTAACTAGTTTATTAGTTTAGCGGGTATTGATTTTGGATGGTAAAAATGCCACTAGTGTCACACCCCGACCCGCAGCGGAAAAGGTGACCGGGGCATGATTGGGTTATCATCAAAGCTCATGACATTTATTATACGTTTCATATTCATTAATGCAATTTTAATAGGAACTTTACATTCATAAATACATCATGACCTAACATCAATCTAAGCTTCTTTGTTTTCTTCTAAGGCATTTCCTATGTTTTCCTTGCTTCATCCTGTTCACCTGTATCATGTGTAAAAAGGTTTTTGGATCAACAAAAAGTTGGCGAGTGAATCCTATGGAAAACATTTGAACAAGTTTATTTAATTGATTAAGAAATGAGTGCACAACCACACATGAGTAAAAATAGATGTAAACTTATTCAACAATCATTAGATATTAAATAAAGCACACATGAACAATAATGGAACGTTTAGAGGCACGCGTTGCTCTACTCGTCTCTCACGAGGAACTGATGGGCCTAATGAATGAATTGCATAAACATGATAATATGAAAGACATAACTATAAACAATATAAACTCAATGATACACATATGAACAATAATGGATTGGTTTTGAGGCACGCGTTGTTCAACTCGTCTCCCACGAGGAACTGATGGGCTTAATGAATGAATTTCATATAATTTGACAAAATGAAATAAGTAATCACAACAATATAAACAATCTAAGTTTAGGTCACGATATGGTATGGCACAAATTTAAATAAACGAGTTAATTATTTGAGACATATGACACACCCCAAAACGTGTAATTAAAAAGGGGAGTTGTAAGATTCACTCACAGTGGGTGCGTTCGGTTGATGATGTTGAATGCACGCGAAGTGGTTTTAACCACGAGTGAAATTAACTTAGATAAATAGCATTATGGTTCGGTAAGTAAACGGATTTTATTAGTCCATTTTAGTAGGATTGTTGGGTGTATTTTTGTGAGTTTAAGGCTATTTTCTAACCTTAAAAATGTTATTTTTAAGTATTTTTAATTAAAATAAATAAATAAAAATAATAAAAAATTTTGACTTTTTTGACCGTTGACCGTTGACCATTGACTGTTGACTTTGACCGGTTCGAATGCGAGTATATGTGCGCTGAGTGAGGCTCGAACCCGAGACCTCCCGTACGCGTGCACGCAGCTCTACCAACTGAGCTACGTGACTAACCCGTAATATAACTGTTTTTAATTATATTTATATACAAATTAGATTAAACCGAAAATCAATTATTTTTAAAAACTATTTAACTGAATCGGACCGGTGCGCTCCACAGGTCTCGAACCCGGGACCTGTGGGTTGCGTTAACACACAGTCCACCGCTGGACTGTGTGTTTCACATGTTATATAAACCGATTTTTATTATACTTAAATACAAACTGAACATTTTCATTTCTGACTTATTTTAAAAAGGTAGATAATTGTCCGAGTCGGTGCAGTAGACCGGACTCGAACTCGTGACATGTGATTAAACATACACACAGTCCACCACTGGACTGTGTGTCTAACTTGGTTATTATTACGGTTATTAATATACTTAACATATAACAGTGTGACTCCGGTTCGGTTAACAACAAAAAAAACATTTTTATTAAGGCAGCGTGTGTGGAACAAGATTCGAACTCGTGACGTTTGTGTGTTTAATGTGCACACAGTCCACCGCTGGACTGTGTGTCTAACCCGAGTTATAACTTGATTTTAATTATACTTATACATTTCAGATACTTCGTCTTCTTCGTTGGTTTTAACCAGAATCGGAAATCCGACTGGTTTGATGATTAAATCATGTTCGTTAGAGTCTGATGGTTAATTACAGGTGAGTTTAAATAAAAAGAATGAAGAAATTAGGCGTGAGGTATACCGACTGGCTTCCTCTGTTTTTCCGGCAGAACTCCGGCGCAGCAACAGGTTCCGGCGTCGTGTGTCCTGCAGCAGCGAGTCTTCAGAAAGCTTGAAAAGGATGAGGGTGACTTCGGTATAAGCTCAGGGGGTTCAGTAAGGCTTAGAAGTGGAGGGTTCGGTTTTCCGGCGATGAGCAGACGATTTCCGGCGAGTGAGTTTTCGCCGAGAAAGGGTGCGGTTTTGAGCGAAAATGTTTGCAGAGGTTCGAGGAGGTATTTATAGGGCAAGTCGTCGATGAATTTGGTCCGATTTCCGACTTGATTCGTCGGTTATAATTTCTCCGGCGGTTATAACTTGTGTCGCGAAGTCAGACATCGGTTATAACCGATGTAGTGTTTAATATTTACGTTATAACTGAAGGAATCGTTAAATTATTGGCGAGATCGCCGGGATTTCCGACGACTGCATTTGGGCGCCGGTTTTGAATTCGAAAATCATGATATGAATTAATTGTCTTCAATATTTAACAAAAGATACAAGTGGCGCAGTGGTTGGAGAGTTGTGCGATAAAACTGTTGAACCGTGACCCGGCGACTGACCCGGGTTCGAAACCCGGCAGAAACAAATCATTTTTATTTTCTTATTTTTAACAGTTTTTCAAAAACTAATTATATATTCCCATATAATAATTAATTATGTATCGTTTAAAAATATTTTGGGCATTAAATTCGCAACGAAATTTTTAACTGATTGTTCGGTTAATAACCGGAGCGGGTTTGGTAAAATCCGTTTTTGACGGATGTTACAGTATCCCCTGCTTTTTAGAAATTTCGTCCCGAAATTTAAATAGTGATATATTTGACTAAAAGAATGATGGTGTTTAGTTTGACAGTTACATGCTTAGGAAAAGTAAGGGTTTAAGTTTTTGTTTGAGGCGGTAACGTTCCTTGTAAGGGTTAAGTACCCTATTACAGGAATCGCTTTTTGTTGCCTACTGTAAAAGTATTGATAAGCAGAATTGATTCGCTAACTATGATATCATACATACGAGTTTGGATATGTTTGGTAGGGTATGGTTATATCCTAAGGCAAAACTTCTAATACTACAACCTACATGGAACATAAATAAACACAACAGCTAATATTTGAACATAAATAAACACAACAGCTAATATCAGTAAGTTATGATTGGTTCTATGACTATAGAACATAAATAAACACAACAGCTAACATTTGAATCCACATTCTGATATCATATATGTTTGAATGGTGGCAGTTCCTCTCTCGTTTGTTATGATGGAGAGGTTAGTTTATGTAGAAATGGAACACAATCCAATCTCTTTAAATAGCAAGATGATATAAATGTAACACAAATTTCAACCAAGGCAATACTAAATCCTACATGGAACTTCTCATAACCGCCTGATAATGCCTCTGATCCTTTGGCAAGAATACTTATATATAGGAAGTACCAGCGGCGTATCCACCATATTCTTGCCAAATTTTCATTGGTTTTATCCACAAGTTATGATTAGTTACCAAGAAACTACTAAATCCTACATAGAACTTCTCATAACCGTCTAACAGTGCCTCTGATCCTTTGACAAGAATACTTATATATAGGAAGTACCAGCGGCGTATCCACCATATTCTCGTCAAATTTTCATTGGTTTTATCAGTGAATTATGATTAGTCCTATGTGACTCTACAACCAATACAACAAACTCATAAATACTGAAAATGAAAAATGTCTGTGCGATCAAGGCTCAATCAAACGGAGCCGATCGTATTGCATGTACTGAAAATGAAATTGTCTGTGCGATCAAGGCTCAATCAAACGGAGCCGATCATATTGCATGTACTAAAAATAATAAACTTAATCTACAAACAGCCTATACATGGAACCTCTCATAACCGCCTGATAATGCCTCCGATCATTTGACAAGAATACTTATGTATAGGAAGTACCAGCGGCGTATCCACCATATTCTTGTCAATTTTTCATTGACTTTATCCGCAAGTTATGATTAGTTCTATGTGACTCTACTACAAACACAACAACCACAAAATACTGATAATGAAAATGTCTGTGCGATCAAGGCTCAATCAAACGGAGCCGATCGTATTGCATGTACTGAAAATGAAAATGTCTGTGCGATCAAGGCTCAATCAAACGGAGCCGATCGTATTGCATGTACTGAAAATGATAAACTTAATCTAAACAACAATCACACAAACAGCCTATGCATGGAACCTCTCATAACCGCCTGATAATGCCTCCAATCATTTGACAAGAATACTTATATATAGGAAGTACCAGCGGCGTATCCACCATATTCTTCTCAAATTCTCATTGACTTTATCCGCAAGTTATGATTAGTTCTACGCGACTCTACAACAAACACAACAACCACAAGATACTGATAATGAAAATGTCTGTGCGATCAAGGCTCAATCAAACGGAGCCGATCGTATTGCATGTACTGAAAATGAAAAATGTCTGTGCGATCAAGGCTCAATCAAACGGAGCCGATCGTATTGCATATACTGAAAATGAAAAATGTGGGCACGCCAGGTTCAACCTCATAATGAAATGGGGAACATGCTCAACGCTCATAATGTAATGGGGAGCGACGGCCTATGAAATTACATGTACTGAAAATAATAAACAATAATTACTCATACAGTCTACACATGGAACCTCTCATAACCGCCAGATAATGCTTCTGATCCTTTGACAAGAATACTTATATATAGGAAGTACCAGCGGCGTATCCACCGTATTCTCGTCAAAGTTTCATTGGCTTTATCCTTAAGTTATGTTTGGTTCTATGTGATAAAGAAAAACCTAAAACTAAACGATAGGAGTTGAATCTGGATCTTCGGTGAAAAGGACTAGTTGAGTATCTTCGCTTGGGCCGTCATTATCTTCGACCGGATTGGCATTGATGTTGAAGACTCTTCCTCTTGCTGGTGGCCTAGCGGTTGGGTTTTCTTGGTTTACTTGGTTAACTGGGTTTGATTGGGCTTGAGTGTTGATGACGTTAACCAATTGAGGGCATGTGTTTCTAAAGTGGGTAGGGTCGCCACAATTGAAACAAGCTCGAACATATGGGAACACGGGGTAATGGGGTTGTTGATAGGTTTGGGCCATGCTTTGAGTAGGGGAAAATGTTTGGTTTCGAAAGGTGCGACAAACCTTGCTCAAATGACCATAGCGTCCACAAGTTGCACATAGTCGACAAGGTAAGGTAAGGGGATGGTGATAAAAACAGTTGTTGCATTGAGGGTGAGGTCCAAGATATGGTTTCTTATTTGGGTAGGTTGAGTTGGGTGCCGCTTGGGTGATTGGGATAGCTCGGATGGGTATGGCGTGTGAAATTGGTTGATTCCGTTGGATAGCAGCGAAAAGTTGCCCGTCTCTTTTTCTCTTAGAAGTGGGTTGAGAAGGGGATTCGGTTTGGGTGGAGTCGGAGGTTTCAGTCGATTCTTTATCCTTCTTCTTCTCCTCCTTGAAGTCTTTGTTCCGGATTCGGTTCTCGGTGAGCTCTGTTGCTAGCTCCATTGCTGCTTCCAAAGTTGCAGGCACGGTACTTATTACAGGGTCTTGAATCTTTGACGGAAGACCACGAATGTAGAGCTCGATCAAACGGTAGAGGGGAGTGAACATGTTAGGAATCATTGATGTGTATGTTGTATGTAATGGATTATTGTTAGATAGGTTGAGTATGGTATGTAATTTAGTTGATTCAAGTTGTATTTGATGAATTGTGTATGAACTTGGAAGATCATGCATAAATTAGTTGTACATTTTGCATTAAATGGTGTACGCACACCAAGTGTTTGATGAAATGCATAGGTGAGATTGTTAGAAGAGAATTGATGTAAACAACGAACGAATATGTATAGAAGGTGGATATGATGAATTTAATAGTAAATTACCATGAGGAATATATTCGTAATGAAATCTATGTGCAAATGTATTTCAATTGTGATTAAGAAGAAGCATGTTCTAAGAGTGTGCTATATGCTTGATTGATGTAACACACACCTTGTGGATTGTTTATTAGTGATTCTTAAGTAAGGGTGAAGCTTATGAGATCCTCGAAAGGGATAATTTTGGAATGATGTCGGGTTAGCTAAATATATGGTAGAGTACTAGTTGGGAAGTTATGAAAATGCTAACTTGATCGAATTGAGTGTTTGTGTAACTAGGTGATTATGTGTTCGCGTGTGCGTCGTTACATGAGTACAAAATGATTACAACGTTTGTAGTCTAACCCACTATAATAAGATGGATGTAAAAGATTAAGTTGAAAGTTCATGTGATAAGCAGTTGACTTCTGAAAGTCAAACTACGCATAATCGACATGGTTAGACTTTTTGCCATAAATGTAAGATTTGAGATAATCGTGTGATATGCATTGGGCAAATAATGTGTTATGTATAAATATGAGTTAAATTGCACGAATGTGGAACAATGTGATAATCGTTTCGTGCCATATGCATGTTAGTGAATGATTGACTAATGAAAGTAATGCAACTAAGAATTTGAAATAATTATCGATATGGATTAACATGCATACTAACAAGTTAAGAAAATGATGGCATTAAAGAATACGAATTTACATTAGCAAGGACTCAAGCATGGATGGCTAACGAGTCGAAGGGATGCAAGAAGATGAGCACGAACATGAACCCATAAGGTAAGTGATTTCTGGAATCACTTCTTCTTTTATAAATAAAGATTGTTATGTTGAATACAGGGAATCGTGTAAGAAATTATGGGTAAGGGTAAGAATCAAGGTACGTACTGTTGTGGTAAGTCATAGGAAGTCATCTATGTTCGGAATTCATGATAGAAGTGAACGGGTCAAAATGTAGAAAGTATGTGTCGGATGTGGGTTTTGGATGTTATGGTATGCGAACCATGTAAGAATGTTTAAGTAATGATAGTACTAAGGCAAATATTGTTATAGCGGGCCATAAGTAGTTAGCTATGTCGGAAATAACTTAGTATAATCAAACGGGTCAAAATCAAGAAAGTATGATAAAAGTATAGATTTGATTATGAGGACATGGGGTTAAGTGTTAAAATGATTCAGGATGTTACGGGAGGATACGGGAAGCTTACGGAATGTTATGGGATGTTACGGGACGTTATGGGTCACATTGGGTTGGAACGGGAACCGGAAGCGGGTTGTGTAAGCTTAAACAAGGAAAACAATATCACCAACACTGAGGGGACGTCGCCGACGCTGCCCCCTTCCCTGACGCTCTACTCAACTGTCTACGCAAATGAGGACCTGACGTAACTATTTGGGAGGCATCGCCGACGCTATAGTAGGGCGTCGCCGACGCTCCTCACAAACCTGGCATGCTGTTTTTGCTAGTTATTCGCACCGCAAGTTCCGTACCTCCTAAATCCTGTTCCGTAACCCTTAATGAACCCCGAAAAGTGAAAGTAACTAATAGAGAGTTATGTGAACTTAATTGAGTTGTGATAATGTTTGTAGGGGATGAATAAGTATGTAAGTACGTATGTGTATGGCTTACTTACATGCTAGTGGTGGAATCCATAGGTAAGCATGTATAGAAATAAGCATGCGCATAGGTTTATATGTATGAAACTTATACGTAAGGTTGATTGTGAAGATGAATTGTTAGTATGAATATATGGGAATGTAAGTTGTACGTAAGAGCTTAGATATGGAGGTATGTTTGTATGTATGTATGTATAAATGGCTTCAATACGTTTGAGTATTATTGTCTCAAATGTTATGCCTTGAGATGATATGAAAGTGCAGGTATACTATTGTTGGTCTTATAAAGATTTGACGTTGGGATGCAAAATTGTACCTGGAAAGATAACCGTGATGCTTAGCATAAGTAGAAAGAATGTAGCGTGGTCATTTAATTACATATGTTTAGATTGTGTATAATGTCACCAAATATTAATGATGCGGTTGTATGTGGTGATTGCAGGTTGCACGGAATTATCATCACCCATGGAGTGTAAGCGGTGGATGATCGAGTCAAAGTACGTGGTTTGTACGGGGGCGAGGTCATATAGTTTATAAACGTAGATTGTGTTTTGTCTTTTAAATAAGAATGAAGGACACCATATTGTAAAAATGATTATTCCAATGGTTTCTAGTGTGTTAAAATGTTTATAAGGAAAGAAATTTTTTTTAGTTCACATTTCCGCTGAGTATTTTTCGTTAAAAATGTTTAGGTATTACACATGTAGAGTAATTTTGAATTGTATGTTGTTTGACGAACTTGTAAAGTAATTGTGTCTATTATGTTATTTTGATGAACTAGTAGAGTAATTATGATACACTTGTAGAGCAATTTTAAAATTTATGTTGTTTGATGCATTTATAGAGTAACTTTGAATGATATCAAATGATGAAGTGTAGAGTAGTTTGAATTGTATGTTGTTTAGTGAACTTGTAGAGTAATTTTGATAGCTACTCCACTGATAAAATAATTACGAAAAATGTCACCATGTTTTTTTACTTTCCATGCCATTCGTACGTTTTATACGATAAGACTCTTTGCACGAAATCTTTACTCTTAACATATAACACCGTTTTAATACTTTATAAGTTTTGATATAAGTCTTTTAACATTTGATATATTATGTTTCGTTTAGATCGTTTGTGTGCCTGTAAGATCGTGTGAGAGGTTAAATAAATTGTTGAATAGATGACATGTGTGTGTGGTGAATAATGTAGATCTGTTATTTCATATTTGTAATCGTTGTTAATATTTTTGTGTTAATAAAAGAGTTCTTTAGTTTCTGATACATGAATTTTGACAACTTTTTTTACATGTCAAGGGCTAGATTCAGTGGCAGATCTAGAAAATCTTCGTAGGGGTAACGTTTTATAAAAAATGGGTAACGAAATCGAAAAAACGTTAAATTTTTCTAAAATTTACACTACCGCCGGAGCGCCAAGGGGTAGCGGAGGCTACCCCTTCCCCTAGGGTAGGTCCACCCCTGGCTAGACTAGACTAGACTAGACTGTGGAGTACAAGTATGAGTAAATTAGTTGGATGTATGAGTTGTCGTTTTAAAAAATAAATATGATGATTATATAACCATTATATGATACATTTTCTATTTAAGTTTATTTTGTATATATAACTGACTTTATTTGTGATACAAAATACATTTCCTCTCATATTTGTTGTCATGGGTCAACAAGATATTATTATCACATATTCACAGGCATTGAGTAACAAATGGGCCC
The DNA here is from genome assembly GCA_947069175.1 of Scalesia atractyloides. NCBI lineage: Eukaryota > Viridiplantae > Streptophyta > Magnoliopsida > Asterales > Asteraceae > Scalesia > Scalesia atractyloides. The sequence goes on from CAMTDV010000011.1 coordinate 7,382,162, forward strand.
GCCCACTCCATTCAATGATTCATAGTGAAAAGAATCAAACAAAAGGACCCAATAAAGAAAATAGGCCCACCACTACGGCACTACAGTTAGCACCCATCTTTCAAATCAACTTAAAAGCCTTGAATCACACATAGATCACGTGATAAACAAAAAACCAAACTCCATTAACTCTTCACAAATAGAAAAAAATAGAAAAAGAAAGAAAAACAAATACGTTGCTCTCCTTCCTTTTATTACAATCACAAATTGATCTTGATTCACAACGAAAATTTAAAACTCACTAGAAAGGGGAGCATGCTCGTGGCTCATAAACACATTGGGGTAAATGACTCCGGCTAAGCCACCGCCGATGAGAGGGCCAACCCAGTAGATCCAGTGGCCAGAGAAATCTCCACTGGCCACAGCCGGCCCGAAGGATCGGGCTGGGTTCATTGATCCACCAGAGAACGGGCCGGCGGCCAAAATGTTGGCACCAACAATGAGACCAATGGCGAGTGGTGCGATTGTGCCCAATGCACCTTTCTTGGGGTCACATGCGGTGGCGTGTACAGTGTACACCAAGGCGAATGTGATAATGATCTCCATCACGACTCCTTGGATCGCTCCCACACCTGCGGCTACTCCGTGAATTGGCACAGCCTAAAATTTAAAAAAAAATGATATTAGTGTATATGCATGATGTGCAAGTGTACAACCCTTTGTGTGTCCCCTTTTCCCAAATGAGGTCATTCCAACGTGTTCAAATATTAAAAAAAAAAATCATTTTGGATTTAGAGTTCAGAGTTTAAGTTAATACCTACTTAAATAGTTTTATTCAAAAGATTTGAATATTTTGTTTAATTATGGTATTATAATCATATTTAATTTACTAATTACTTGGATGATTATTAACTAGCGCGGCCCAATTTTACTTACTAGTCCTCCAGTGACGAAGCTAAGAAGGTAGCACGCGACAGTGGAGCCAATGAGTTGGGCAATCCAATAAAAGATACCGGTTAGGATGGTGATCTGACCACCAACAGCCAATCCAAAGGTGACAGCTGGATTCACATGGCCGCCAGAAATGGTGGCGGCTATTGAAACAGCGGCAAAGAGTGCAAGCCCATGGCAAACCGCCACGGCCACCAAACCCGGTGGGTCAAGGGCGGCATCCGAGGTCAACTTGGCTGCACATTTCACAAAATCATCAACACATTACATACAACAAACGTGACAATTGCATGGGAAATAATTCAACATGCAAAAAACTAGCTACCGTAAGCAATCGCGGAGCCGATACCGGCGAAGACGAAGAGGAGGTGGAGATGAACTCAGCAATGTAAGCTTTGATGGAGCTCAAGCTAAAGGAATAATCAAAACGACCAAATGCAATTCCAGGCAATTTTTTTTAAATTAAATAAATTAATTTAAAAGAAATAGAGAGTGAAGATATGAGGAGAATTGGATTGGTGCTTTGCAACTGACACTAAAGCCCCTTTATATAATGAAAAATTCCAATTAAAATAATAATAACAGTTTTAAAAAGTGATAAAAAAAATATAATATAATATATAATGTTTAAAAAATACCCAATTAAGATAGGCTTGGTGTCATGATCAATATAATGTTGACTTAAAATTAATTGTTTGGGACATTTAAGTATCAACATTATACAGATTATCTGATTAACTAATTGTTAAATATTTTTATGACATAAAGATAAGCTAGATTATTTCATTTTTTGATATAAAAAAGTTGGATAATTGAGGTTTGTAGATAGAAAGGAATATAAAGTTGTCTATGCAAATATGTGGGGGTGGAGTCCTTGCTGTCAATAACATGCTTCTTGTTGAAGTGTCTGGAACTCTTTTTTTTTTCAAATGAATTATGCATGTCCTGTTATGTTTGTCCTTTCACTATCTCAATGAAGGTGTAGATTTGAAAATAATAAATGAATTCTGTTTTGAAGAGATGAGTTCACGAAACCTTACAAAGATTTGAAACCCGAGATTCATAATGCATAAACCTGAGAAGACCGGTTTAGTTTCCGAAGTGTCGGAAAATCTGGTAGTACCTCTGGATATCAATGAGCCGGTTTATACTCATGTTCACTTTATCTTACGTAATTCTAGTACATTATTGGTAATGAAAACCTTTATTTTATATCGTAGGCAATGAAGATGGTTATGTTCTTCGGGGGCCGTCTCGAAAATCACAGAAAATAATAATATTAATAATAATTGGTCATGTGCAAGATAAAAAATTTGGGCCCTATTCGCACTAAAACAGATGGGCTTCTGAATTTAATTAGCAAAAACAGTTGGGCTTCGAAACAGTTAGGCTCCTAAATAGTTGGGCTTTAACATATTCTGTTCATAAATTCAGACCCTTTAAGTTTTTTTTATAAAAAAACATATAGAATTTTAAAATTTTTCTATACTAAAAAAAAAAAAAAAAAATTGGACATGTGTCACTTGTGCTTTCTCACCTTATTTTCCTATTTATCTCTCACATTAAACAATAATAATAATAGTAATTTTAAACAAAATATTAGATAAGGATGAACATTTGTTTTAATTATGACTATAGTAATTTATAATAATAATAATAATTCGAATGGATAACAATAGATATTTGTTTTTGTATAAATAATTTTAAACAAAAATTTAGATAAGAATAAATGTTTGTTTTTAAGTTCGGTGATTGATATTATAGTAAATTAGGAATCAAAGTTCCCGTTTGATATATACTTAATAATTGTATTATTGTCTTTTTTTCATTATGATTAGATAATAATTTTAGGTCGGGCATATGCTTCTATTTAACCTAATAATAAATAAAAATAAAGTTATTTATGCAACCCGTGTAATACACGAGGTCCTAACATAGTATATATACAAAAAAAAAATCCGGGCCCTATTTCAATTTGGGCCCAGAGCAGTCGCCCACCCGTCACTTGCTCTAGGCCGGCCCTGATGTTCTTGTTGATGAAGATAGACGATTATAGTGAATTTGAATTTCGTCTTTAAAGCGATCATTGACTTGATAGATTAAACACTTCAATGGCATAAACCTATTGTAGTAGACTTTTATGTAAAAGACTGTGCTGAAAAAATAAATTTTCATTATGGAACTATGCAGTTTGGATGATTTTTTGAGGTGAAGTTGTATTTATGGAATTCTAGGGTTAAGGTCCGGTTAAGTACCAAACTTGTCACTCGGTTGAACCGTCCAATACAACCGGTTGAGTTGTTTCTAAGCCCAATTCTTTTTAAAAAGCGGTTTTTGAAACATCAGTTATAATTACAATGCCGAAATATTTATGCTCACGGTGAAAGTTAGTTTGAGATTTATCCATCCAACACATGATTTATAAGGGTGTATAGCTACTTCACGAAGTGGCGAGTTTGGTTCTAACTACACTCATTAATGACCAAGGACACTTGATTTATAACATCAGAGAATTTAAGAAACTAAAAGCTTCAAGAGTATTAAATCCATCTGGTGTTTTCAGATAAATATCTGACGCAGGACGAAATTACAATCAATCGCTATCACATTAGACGGGAAAATTGATTATAGTATCTAATAACAAAATTGTTACAAGGTATCTTTATATAGAGGAAGTCTAAATTTGTTAGGTTTGAAGAAATTACAATAATTCTTCGTATTATAACCATAAATAGAAGATTAATGAATTGCATGTGACAACTCACGATTTTTTTATTAAATGAAGATTCAAGTAAATCTTCAATATCAATTTGATATTTATTCTCGCTAGATGCCCTTTATGTCAGGAAAGATGATATCTAGGACAGAAGAAACCTTTGATAGAACCACGTTTGTTGACTCTTGTATGCTTCTTTGTTCTACTCATACCTTCGATATGCAAATAACTATATGTTTCCCTCCCATGTGAAAATATATATGTATTGAGTTGCCATTTGGCAATAGGGACCAAAAATTATAAAATGACAAATGTTTGATTTTGACCAAGAGAAATTTATAGAGGAAAATATTTATGATATAGCCTAGGTCTTACGTGAAGTAGTGACGTCACATTTAAAACTATATGATCCCATATAAAAAACACGGAGTTTTGTTCTCATTGTTAACAACCTATCTATTAACGATAGAGGTTTCACCAATAATTTAGTTAAACCATTCTATGTATATACATGAACAACTACGCGACACATTCAACAAATAATTTTTACACGGTCATACATTGATTATTAAATACCTAAAATACGTTTCTTGTTGTGGGTTAACACCACATGTCTCCTAAGCTTTTACTGCCGCTAAACACAACCACATGGGGGTTAAACATAGAAGTGAAAGGGGAAGGCGCTACTCCCTTAACGGCGTGAGAGGGGAAGACGCTATCCCCTTAACGGACGTGAGAGAGTAAGGGTGTGGGGTCCACACCCAATCAACCAATCACACTTTTTTTGTTTTTTTTTTTAATTTAATATTTTGTTAAATCACAAAATAAGTTAAAGAGTGGCTTAGTTAGCCTACGTGGTAGGAAGTTATCCATTTTTTTTAAACCACAACATATAGTTTCATCATTATCAAATCAAATGCTTTTAACTTTTTTTTTGTTTTTTGGGACGGTTAAATGTTACACTTCTCGAATTAAACCCATGACCTTCTTCTACTTAAACACCTAAAGGATTTTTCGTCTACCACTAGACCAAAACGTGTTAACTAATAATTTAAGCGATAAACTTTACAAATGTCACATTAAAGTTTATAATGAATTGAACAAACATTAGACAATTTACATGATGCGCACCAACTAATAAAATGATCCACACCTCTAATGAATAAGTCCACATTTTCTTCTCATGAGTTCTTTGTTAAACATATGGGATTTCTTTTCAACTTGAACCGGTGAATTGTCGCAATTTTTTCTTTTTTTGTTTACATGGAACTATTTGCTTATTTGAGGGATGTTCTCATCCCCCAACATGAACCTTGAATTTTCTTATAGGTTCTGGATAATATATCTAGCATGACTTATCATAAATGCATCCAATGTGATTCTACTTTATGCAAACTTGAATGAAGCATTATGGTAATTTTCTAGTGTTATTAGTGATATATATACATTACTTATTTTTCCCCTTGTCACATTTTGAGTATCATATCCGTTAACGTATATGTCCCCGCACTCGATAAATTTCTTATGTATTTTGGATAAATAATATGTTAACCATGAAAATCTTTGTACTGCCTAAGTTTGTAAATATAATGTGTGTATGGTTTGGTACTAATATCACCAGTTTTTATCTTCAAATACTAATTTTGGTATCTGTTTTTTGAAATTTTCAATACCAGTTAGTACTGAGTTTATCCCTCTAATAAAGACCTATGTCTGGATGATAATTGCTCTTCAAGAAAAAAAATGAGTTATGTCATAATATTAACCGATTATCACAAATATTAATCAAATAATATATGTGTTTATATTTCTTTTTCTGGTTTATGGACCCCTTGATAGATTGATTAAAGGTGCATAAGAGGAGAACACAATGAAAAACGTTGGGCCACAAAGTCCACCGACCATTTTCCAAAAAATGATTAGACGTTTTGGCTTGTATTGTCGTGCTTCGGAGTGGTTTAATTTGGCTTCATTTAAATTCTTGCATCATTACATTTATTGTGTTCTGCATTTATCGTATCAAAATATATTACCATTAAAACATATAAAACTCATATATTTACATTTATAAAAAAATACAAAATCCGTTATATTTACATTTAGAAAACTACAAAATCCTTTAAATCTTATTTTTTGGCTAAAAATATTTCTATTGTTTTGAAGCGGGATATTAGCAAGTATATTAATATTAACGGTATCATCAAAAATATGTAAAAATGCTTTGGTCTCAGTTTCAAATCAAATTACTAACCATGGTTGTGAAAGGCATAAGGCGCACTCAAGACGCAAAGGACGAGCCTTGGGCCTCAATACAAGGCGCTTAAAAAACAAGGACATTTTTAGATGAGTCGTTTAATACAAAAATACAGTTTTAAGGGATTTTAGACATGTTTTAGGCTTTTTTTGTTTCTAGACTTTTTTTAGGGTTCTTATAATTGTTTCAAACATGTTCAAACCTATTCAAATGATTTTTGACCAAATTTTGTTGGAATTTGGCTTGAAAATGCGTATAAGGGCTTGAAAGTGGGGCTTTTGAAGCGAAGCGAGAAGATTGAGCTGGGCTCAAAAAGTGGGCCTAGGCGTGCGCCTGGGTAGGCTACTAAGCCTTATGATTAATTTCATTTTCATTTCAGATTTTCAATATTAGGCATCCAACTTGTGTTTTTGATCACACGAAGAGAGATGAGAGATAGCTATTGGTTAAAAGGGATATATTTAAGGCTATAGTGTAAATGAGTATGGGCCATAGGGTACATTACAATTGGGCTGTAAACTAGATTCAATACAGGTCCAATGAAAACCCAAAATATTAATGAAATCTAGTCACTCAATTTTGCATAACTTTATGACTGAATGAGTTGAGGTCGTTATAGGTAATTAAATGAAAGTATTAAATATTCAAGACTTACTTATAACTAGTATTTAACCTCCGTGGTACGGGTGGTAAAACCGCGCTAAGTAAGCAAACGACGATCAAAAGCGGTAAAAATCTTAAAGAAAAAACGTGAATTTATGTTGCCACTTGACGCAAAAAGCAGGCAAAGACAAACACGAACTTATACACGACCCCGCATAAAGCGTGGACAAACTAGAATTTATACCAACGCGCATTATAAGTTCGAGTGTGTCAAAGTGATATTTTTATAAGTTTTTTGAAAGGTTTTAGAAAGTGAGGGTAAAACCCGCGTTGTGGGCATGGGTAGTAAGCAAACGACGACCAAAACCGAAAAAATTATATAAAACACGATGGGAACGACTTATATTGGCAAAGAAACCTGGCCGGAAAAATCTGAGATTACAAAAAATATTAAAAAAATCATGGACCAGGCGGTGCATGTTAGCACCACAACACTATTCTTAAAATCCCCCATGATTTGTTATTATCTAGTAATGTAATAGTAATTAATTACAGAGATAGTAGTATTAAGAATCAGAAACTTACAATGCAGGTAAAGCTTATGATTTGTGTGAAATAAAAGAAAATTAATATTAAGTTTAAATTGCGGTAACAATTTACATGATACAAAAACATCAGGTTTTAGACTAGGTAATTTAACACGTTAATAAACAAGTCGTGTTTTGGCTGTGACATGTCTAACCTGTTTAATACACGGGTTGTGTTGAAGGTGTATCAAAACATGTAAACCCATTTAATAATAGATTTAAAAAGTTGGAATATATAAAATTGTGTGTTCAAGCAACAACATGTTTACGAACTATTTTACAACTTAATTACAACCATTTTATTTACGTATGTAAACATTTTATTTACAATATGTAAACTCGTTTGGCTAGTTTAGATATGCGAATTAAATAGTCATGTTTATGGTATTATTATGTTCATATTCGGGCAGTAGATATATTTGACATAAATAAATATTAAACATTTAAACCTAATGAAAATCATAACCCCTTGTTAAAACCATAATAATTTTTAAAAGTGGTGTTATAAATAGTGCTACAGAAGAAGAAAAGATGTTGCTACTGGTTGATAGAGTAAATTGTCAAAAAAAGTACTGGGGTTTAATCATTTTTGTCATTTTTGTCTAAAACTCAAATCTTTTGAATCCGGGTCTCTGTAGTTTTAATTTTGTTGCCATTTTAATCCAAAAGCAAAATCTGATCATATTTTTCAGTTAACATCCAACTTTTTTATCTTTTTCCTCCGTTTTAATGAAGGGCAAAGTGGTCAGATTTTTTAATTTGTTATATAATAAAACGTTAAAAGATCATTTTGCCCTTCATTAAAAGGAAAAAAAAAGACAAAAAATTTGGCTATTCACTGAAAAATCTGACCATATTTTGATTTTGGATGAAAATGGTAACAAAATTGAAACCATAGGGACCCAGATTCAAAAGGTTTAAGTTTTGGATTAAAGTGACAAAAGTGACCAAACCTTAGAGACCATTTTAGCAATTTACTCATGAGTGATGATATCTGTTCACTGCAATTCTAATGAAACAATATTTACATTCAGAAAAGCAAAAAAGAAGAATGGAAGAACAACCCATTTACATTAAGCACACAACAGGAAAACCAAACATCTAAAGATGTTTCCTTTCCAGTTATGGCTTCATCCCACATGAAAGATAGATTCAATCATCCACGAACACCGAAAACAAAACAAAGAAATATAAATATTGAAGATCGTTTTCGTGCGTCGCATCACATTCCTTTTATACGGTTCTTGCACTTCTCCATTGACCTTGGAGCTGCCACAACCAGAACAAAGTCAACCACTCAAAATCAAAAAGCAAAATCAATACGCGAAATGTATTAATGTGTGTAAGCGGTTAGCCGTTTGCATACCTAGTCCGATTGCTTCTGACCCTTTCATGATTCTTAACCGCTTGCACGAGTCTACAAACATCCTGCAAAAACCAAAAAGAATATCTTTCAACACAAGTCCTAGATCAAGTTGGTAACAAACTAATTATCTAATTACAGGCTTGGTTTTAAAATGCGCGCATAATGCGTGATGAGAGCGCATCGCCACATCTAAAGCGTTACGTTTACGTGATGCGAGAATATTGCGCCGATTTCGCATAATGCGCTCTGATGCACGCAACATTGTTTCTTATGTTTTTTTTCCAGATTTTAAAGAAATGGGTTGGGTTTTTTAATAATTAATATCTTAGTATATGCTTGATTTGGACCATTGTGGTTCCTAAACACTTTTTCTAGTTCTAGAAACATTTTAGTATGCTTAATTTGAACCAAAAAGCACAACTCTTATCTTCTTATTACGTCATCTATTTTTACTTTAAGTATGCTTATTTAAGTGGTTATATATAATAAATTTTCAGTATTTTTTTATAAAGAGCGCATCACATCACGCATCAGATTTTTGGACCAAACCCATCGGTGCGCATCACACAATTTAAAACCAACATTATAAGCACACGACTTACTCCCATGGAACATCACCGACGAGCATCCAATCACCATCTTTGTCTTCATACGTCAATACGCATTCATCGCGATGTAAAAGATCCTTTAAGTTACTTTCACTTGGCCTTTCCTTCCCTCTAATAGAACTACATTGACCTACTTCAAAACACAAGTGAGCCGTTAAAATAAGCTCGAATCGAGCGATATAGGAATCCGATGAACAAGAGTATACTATACCGAGAGTGAAGCAAGTGAACATCTTCTCGAGAGCGTTTGAAAGTTGGGTGTAGTTTTTGCAGGTCTGTAGATCAACCTTCCTTAAATATGGAGCACCATCCATGCTAACCTTCACATAAAGGCATCCTCCACATACCGAATTCCCTTTGGTCGTATCACCGTTTTTCGACAAATTAGGGGCCATGGTGTTCTTTCGGAATGATCGAATTGGTGGCCATCCTACCACTTGAGCCCTGTTACACAACCCAAACAAAGTACATTCTTTAGAGCAATTCAAACAAGTTTAAATATGCAATTGCTACAATATTAGAATTCAAAGACAACACAAAGTATTATAATCCAAACCATAATCAACCAGATCTAAACAAACACAAATGAATGTTTCATGTTTGTTTGTTAATATTCTAAACTAACAGTTCACAAACATAAACAAACACAAACTAAAGTAAATGAACAAAAATAAACACAAATGAACATAAACAAAACACCATAAAGAAAGTAAATTCTAAATTAAAAACTTGAAAACATATTAATTATAAATTAACCTTAGTAATAAATAAATTTGAATGAATATTTAGACAAGCGTAAACGAATGAGCATTAATAAACAAGCATAAATCAACAACGTTAACGTACAAAAAAACATCGATGAATGTAAACAAACGAACACAAAAAAGCATTCATTAATGTAAACTTATTAACGAAACATGTGTTCATGTTATTTTCTCTAAAAAAAATACACAAAATGTCCATTGAACAGTTCACTAAACATCTACGGGCCTACAAACTACAACCACCTTTTAACAATCAAGATAAACCCTAAAATGAAATCATGTACAGTTAACCTAGGGGTGATCGTGGTTTGGCAGGGTCAACCCGATCCGAACCCAGAAATCATGTCATACATATGAACACGAACACGACCGGAATATTTGTGGGTTGACCCGAACACAACCCGTTCAACCCGAACTTTTTTCAATTTTTTATATTCTTTTGCAAATTATTATATTAAAATTAAAAATACTTTAAAAAACATAAATATATATACTACAATTACATTTAAATTATAAAGTTTTATGTCAATTTCTTATAATTATGACATAAACTACACACCTAATTTAATTCATTACATAAAACATATTGTAAAAAATATAATATAATATAAATGGGTTAAACGAGTCAACCAGTCAACGTAACCTATCAGGTTGACCTGAACCGGACCCATATTCGTGTTCAACTTGAACCTGCCGAACCCGATTAGACTAAACAAGGTCTTTTCACTTTCTATACACAACTAAACAAAAATATTACAATACAATTAAAATGAAAAAAATACAAATTAAAAACAACTTAGTTTGAAAATGTATTTGTAAATACCAAAGGGAATTTAACCAAAAAAAAAACTTACTTTGCAGCAATAGGAGTGACTCTACAACTTTCACCATTAACACAACTTTTCTTCTTCTCTTCAACAATGGCAGAAACAGAGTGGTCTGTTCTCTTACCATCAAAACTAACATCAAAAAACCCTCTTTTACCCCCTGCAATAATAATAATATTATTATTATTATTCAGCACATGACTGTTTTTGCATGCATTCTCTTCCAGATCTTGGCCTAACCCAGGTAACCCAAGTCTTAACTCAGTGGCTTTGAGGTTAAGAACATTATTCTTGTTGTCACTTTCAGGTGAAATGTTTGAAGATTTGGATGGGTTTTCCATTGAAGAAGCTTCTGATAAGCCTATGTAGTCGTGTTCAAGTGGTGCAGACATTAGTGAAGGTTAATGTTTTGGGAGATTGAGAGGATGTTGTTGAAGTTGTTGGAGTGGAGAATGAGTGAAAACTTGAAAGTTACAATGTGTGAATGGAATCATCTTTCTTCACGTTTTATATATATATATATATATATATATATATATATATATATAAGGATATAATATTAGGATTCTACCAATGAGATTAAATTTAATTATGCGATATTTTCAAACATAAAATAAAGTTGTGACGCACCATCTTGTTGGTTTTCCCGTTCACCTGTCATTCTTCTTTAAATTTCAAGTAGTCGATCTAAACCTTTAATTAAAATATAGAATTTAAGAGTAATATCGGTAAGAGTATTTGCTTGTGGGCCCACATGGAATCGCAACCTCAAGCGCAACACCATGTTGGGTTTTTCAATACGCAAGATGGTAGAGAGGAGATTGGTATAGAATCGGTACCGAACATACATAGACCAAATTTGAACAAAACAAGGTACCAAATATATATTGGTACGGTAAGCGTATATGTATCGATACTGGTAGTTCAATGCAGTATACGCTTTAGTACCACTTTGTTTTTTTATATTTACAACACTTCATTGATTTTGGTATAATACTTGTACGAGTACCATAAAGGCTTAATCGGTACATGTACCAGTATTCAAGAAACCATAATATGAAAATAAGCATAATATCAAATTTGGGACCAATATCATTTTTACTGAAGAAGTACCGGTCCCGATATCGAAAGTACTGAATACCAAAATGCTTAAAACTTGATACTGATACATATACTTAATATGCAAAATTGGTACGAGTATAGGTATTCGAGAAAAATAATCTCATCCCTACAAGATGGCCTTCGTATGGACAGAAGGCATTGGTCGCTAAATGAAAAAAATAAGCACGTTCAAAACCGCTAGGTGATTCGACACTTACGGGAATGTGGAAACACCATAGGGTGAGGCTAGGGTTTTTACACTAGCCACAAGTTGCGTGGTTTCCTACTGGAACGGGTCATGGTGAGAATTAAATTGCCTATGATATCCATTCTTAGTGTTGTACTATCCATAGGTGGATTGAGAGCCAGAATGCTTCAAGCCCAAAAATGGAAGACTCCTGGTTTCGAACCCGAGTCCCTCATGTAACACTGAGTTGGTGCAAATGCCTAAACAGTTGATCTTTTAGTCGTTAAAAAAACTGATTTATTTTGTCTCTTTTTTAACTTATTTTTCAATAAATTATAACAAACTTTTGTATAATAAAAAAAAAAAAACTCTTTAGAGCTCCAATATAAATTGTCTTATCACGCTTCCCACACCACTCCGAATAGGCTAGTAACAGGAGCTAGGGGGCCGAACTTAGGCTAGCAACGAGCGTAAAGGGATGGGGGCATGGGTCCATCAAATTTTTTTTTTCTAATCATGCACACACATTTATTTTCTATTATTTTATTTAATTTTCATATCAAACCATTACTCATAGCAACTTACGAAAAACATTTTATCGATATAACAAGGACGTGATAAACATTTTTTTGATTAAACCTCTATACATGGTTTTATTCTTTTTAACTATTTAGCAAAATAATAGTTGCGTTAAATAATTAACGTTTTCCCTGAGTTTTCTCATTTAGATAAAGAAATTAATTTCGACAGGGTAGCACTTATAATAAAATGGAAAATAAGTTGACGAAAATAATTAAATTTAAAATCAGGCTTTGAAAAACCACTTAATTGTACAAATATTAGTGACAATCGACATGAAATGGCCGACACAACTATTAAATACATTAATTATTCAGTATACTTATTGGTAACTTAACAAATAACAGCACTACGTTTATAGACTTTTAGTTTATTGTTTGGTTGCATCACACATATAAACTCACTTTTCCCACAATATACAAAACTTCACAAACCCTAATAAAAATATCATGTATATATGACCCGCATGTGAGGGGCCCTGGCTATTCCGTTCGAAATGGTGCTCGGATTTCCAGACCTAAAAACCAGACGCCACCCACAATGTACAAACCCTGCTCCAAGACGGGAATTTTTACCACATGTATTCGAACACCCATAATTTCTCAACATTGTGGGTGCTCATACGCGGACATGTAGCATTAAAGGATTAAAAGTTAAAAAACAGTTAAAACAAAGTTGAACCTAAAATATTTGCCATAGAAACCTAACAACGTATCATTACCATTGTTATACGAGTTATATTATTGTTAGGTTTCTAATTCATATTATGAACGGTAGTTGGGACGCTTAAACTTGTTTAGAAATCTCAACCAGAATTTAAATTGGTTTTTGATTGAATATAGCCGATATAAACAATAATGAAAAGGGGTGATGTTGGGGCTTTTCATTGTGTTTGATTGAGTTCATTTCTTTGGTTTGTATGGTTTTTAAAATTTTAATTTTTAGGGCGGTTATGAATGGAGCGAGGCTATATCTTGTCACACATAGTTTAATTTTAGGGTGCTTTTACATATTCATGATATGCATCTCCTTGTATTGTATTTGTTTTTTTAGAGTTGGGCACTTTTTAGAAAGAAAAAACATCTGCGACGGTGGATTTTGATGTGAAGGGGATTCGGTGGGGTGGCTAAAGATGGGGATGTGTTGATAATTGTAGAGTGTTAATAATGCCGCATTGATAATTGGTGGATTTAAAAACTATAGAATGATCGAGTAGAGTGTAAATAATGTCACATTGACAATTGGTAGGTTTAAAGATTCTGGATTGATAAGTTGAATATGTCAACCCAAACATGATCCATATATTTTGTCTTGTAAAAGTATTAACCCTAACCCAAACCCACTTAAAATAATGTGGTGTTTCAAATCAATATGTTTCATATTCTTTTGTATATAGGAGTGGCACTTTGTGATTTAATAACAACTAGATTTGCAGAACCCCCCCCCCCCTCGCGCGTTTGGACGGGTTTCATACAACCAATTGATTCGATTTTTAATAATCATGACAACCAAGCATTATTTGTAGATTTCTTTACCCACACGTGTTACGGTGGAAGCGTAAAACTGTGCCAAATAGCAAATACATATTAGCAATGAATACCACCGTCATCACAATTACAATACATTTACAGTATATCACGATCAGCAACGTATTTGATTGCATATTCTTACATTAAGTATCACATAATTTAACTTAGTTGTTAACATCTTTCGAAGCTTCAATAAGTGAGCATAGTGTGTTTCTCAAAATTGGTTATGTAACTCATCAACAAAGAATGCATTCTCTGATTTGTTGAAGATGTACAACAAGATATGACATCTTCATACTAGAGTCTTTCCTAGCCTTACTGGATCAGAAGTATTGATCATTGAAGTTTTGGTATTGGATCGTTCGACTACAACATGGACATTAGGATTCTGAAAATCTTCTTTTGTGCGTAATAAAATATATTTAAAACCACATATTCACCGACCTTCTCATGCTGATTCATTCCTAAATGATGATACCCAACAATAATCCCATAAAAAACCATTATCTTTTTGCATCCAATTTGAACTAGGGTTGCTCATGAGCCGAGTCAGGGAAAGCTCGGGCTCGGCTTGATTATAAACTGAGTCGGCTCGGCTTGGATTTAAACCGAGCTGAAAAACTTAGCTCAAACTCAGCTTTGTTTTTAACCGAGCCAGCTCGGCTTGGTTCGGTTTGGCTCGAATTTAAAAATAAATATTAATACATAGCTTTCAAAATTTAATAGTATAAGATATCATTCAATAGTTCAAAATGAATGACATATCCAAAAAAAGTTCTAACCTACTATATTACAAGTGAAGAAACCCTAGATCAACTAGACCGGAGTCAAGGTATATCTATTGAATGGGCTCCGCATAAAAGGGTTAACCCTCCGTTTGGTTTCACGATGGATGATGACCAGAACAGTATTCCGGCTGATCCTGTAAAACAGAACACCGTTAGCTCGCCACGGGGAGAAGGGGGGTTCTCTCCGTGACCACCCTCCGGCGTGAGAATAAGTACAGGTAGTCGGAAGTAAGTATTGTAAGTGAGAGGGTAGTTGAGTGTGAATACCTTTCCTTGAACTCCAAGTTACTTATTTATAGCCGGTGTTTGGCGCCAAAAAGAGAGATTGTTAACATTAACGGAATCTTTTGTTATTCCGTTAACGTTTGTTGGCAATCTGTTAGTGCACACGGACCGTGAGCTCATCATCGGTTAGGGAGGCGCCACGTGTCAGCATGAGATCACTACATTTTATAAATGTGAGTATGCCATCACCGTGATCTTCCTCAGCTGTCCAGATGCTGCCATGTGGCAATTGGTTATAACCGAAAAGATGCTTGCACGATTGGGTGTGAATGGCTTCTAGAAGGTTTCACAGTTGTTATCCATCTATTATTCGCCACATGTACATTCTGTTACAACAGAAAAGATTCCCCTTACTTCTGCACCAAGTTAAGGATTTTGCTAAGGGAAAGTTTCAGGATTTACTGTTTCCTTGCGCAAGAAGCGCAAGTTAGTTAACTGATCTTCCTTCTTTTCCTTGCTGTTTGGCGCAACGTTTGGTGGATGCTTGCTTTGATATAAATATCTGCGCAAGGTTTGCGCATGGAGCATTATCAAGCAAGAATGTTCAATGTTAACTTTGAACCTTGCGCGAGCCCGCGCAAGGTAGTTAAATGAAGCATTATCAAACAAGAATGTTCAAGGTTAACTTTGAACCTTGCGCGAGCCCGCGCAAGGTAGTTAAATGAAGCATTTATCCAAAGAGAGTGTTCAAGGTTAACTTTAAACCTTGCGCGAGCCCGCGCAAGGTAGTTAAATGAAGATTTCCTCTCTTGGATACTTGGCGTAAAGTTCTAATAAATCTTATTTTGGCAAAGAAGTCTGCGCGTAGTTTCCTTAGAAGTTATTAATGGTTATGGTTTCCTTGATTGGCGCAAGGTTTTTGAGACCATACCCCTTTAAGTCCCCCCAGTCTAGTGTTGCTCCTATGTAAGAATAAAAAGTAGATGGAGCACTGGACTTAAGATAAATGTGCTGTGCTAGGTAAGGACTAGCTTTTTGTTGCTTTATGCATCTTGATGACGTGTCGTAAGTAAATTTTGAAAAAGTATTTGAATTTCAAATATGTTTAGACACGTGTCGCTTATCTGGATGGTGTAGTTGGTGACGACGCACGTTATTGAGACGTAGTGGTACTGTTGACAGGCTGTCAATAGTATCTGTCTTACCGCATTTAATGCTTTTTAGCGGCACTCACGCGCGTGGGGCGGTTACTGTTCCCCACTCGCCTCTGCGGTTACTTGGGGAAACGTGACGGCCGTAAAAGTCGTTGTAGTAAAATCGTGCATTAATTGCGGTTAGTATATAAAGGGATCAACGATCCATTTGCTTCCTCACCCAATCTTGAGAGAAATTTGCGTTCAAAAAATTTCGGCGACCCTCAAAGCTTTCTAAGTTTTCTTCAAAGTTTGAGTTATGGCCACCGTTGCAAGTTCTGCTGAGATGTCGTCGTCAAGTTTGCCACCGCTAAAGTGGTTGAAGAAAGATTTTGATAATCTTGCCACCAACTTCCTTTTCGCTCCGTCCTGGAAGGCGTTTTTTCCGGAGGCGAATGCCATGGCGGCTGATGCGCCGGCCGGCTACATTACATTATTCTACGACTATTTTGCCGAAGGGAACTTCCGGCTGCCGGTGACCCATTTCTTTGCTGGAAATTCTTGGTTTTTACAAGATTCATATTTCTCAGTTGAGCCCGATGGGAATGGTGAGGATCCGGCATTTTGAGTTCGTTTGCCGATCGATGCAGATCTTGCCGTCGGTCGAGAAGTTTAGAGTTTTCTACCAGCTGCACTGCTCGTTGGTTTTTATTCGTTCCAAAAGCGTGTGCAAGCCAAACGACTGCTGTTGGTGCCGTCGAAGTCCTACCATGACTGGAAGCAGAAATTTTTCTTTATCAAGGCGGCGGTGATCCCGATGAAGATGACATTCCAGGGCAGTGATGAAATCGAGCTGGTGACCCTTCCCATACCTGCCGACGAGGTATGGTATCAAGACATTAAAG
This sequence comes from Scalesia atractyloides, assembly GCA_947069175.1. Classification (NCBI taxonomy): domain Eukaryota; kingdom Viridiplantae; phylum Streptophyta; class Magnoliopsida; order Asterales; family Asteraceae; genus Scalesia; species Scalesia atractyloides. The sequence goes on from CAMTDV010000011.1 coordinate 7,399,264, forward strand.
ATGTGCCCAATATTGTTTTACTGGAGAGGGCCCTCATCGCTGCCGGGATGAGTATTTTGTGGAAGAAGGAACGCCGAGAAAAACCGGTGTATACAGAAGATGGGACTGGTATGTAACCCTTTAACTTCTTAGCAATATCTTTCAAATAGATATGTATTGATGCCAAAAATGTTTGCTATGCAGCGGCGCCTCTCTACTTGGTCTCTTTCAAGAGAGAGAAGGGAAAAATGGCCGCCGTGCCTATTGCTGATGGTGAGGACACTTGGTTCTCACAAATCATGGGGAACTTTGAGTTGCCCAAGCAGGAGGATCTTGAGGCGCAACCATGTTCGAAGACTGGTAAATAAGTCCATACAAAGCCTAAGTTGATATTGCAATATAACTTAATGGCGCAACCTTTCCTCAATATGATTGATTATGTAGGTGATTTGCTGAACTTGGGCGTAGGCCCTGATTCGAAGAAGAAGAGAAAACCAACTGCTGTTGCGCCTCCCCCTTCCAACCCAGAGCAAAAACCCAAGCCATCAGCTGCTGCGAAAGCTGAGGGCAAGAAAGGTACATTTCCCGTATCCGACTCTTGGTGCAATTATGTGGTGGTGTCGGACTCACTGGAGGGTCTTGCGCCTGTAGGTTTGAAGAAACCGAAGCCAGAACCCGTTGACACCTCATCTCTTCCTGCTGCAAACCCAGATGATCCTTTGGAAATACCTTCTAGCCCGGAAGAGGCGTTGAAGCGTACTAAGAAGAGGAAGGAGGTGGAGACTAAAACTCCTGCGCCAACCAAAGTTGCGCGCCTGCGCATTGGTAAGAAGGGTAATCTGGATGCCTTTGCAAAGACGTTCTCACCTGGTACATTTAGTTTGTTGCGCATTTCTGTGATAAAAGTTGCGCAGAATCTGATATTTGGTATTTGTTGATACGCTTTGCAGTGAAAATGGTGAAGGCTGCGCCGGCCACCTCATCTATTATATCATCGCCGCGCAGGCCTGAGAATGTTGAGGGAGATGCGGGGCAAGAAATTCCTGTTCCTGAAGCCGACCCCATCGTCCCGGAACATATTGAGAAGGTGGCTCCAGAAGAGCCCAAAAATTTTGATACTGAGAATCCTGCTGGCGAGCAGGTTAAAGATACGGCTAGAGATGTTGGGGAACCGTCAAGGTTGATATCTAAGGGAGCCGGACCTTCAACACAAGGCGAAGGCTTTGTGTTTGTTGAGGATTCAGAGGGGGAATCGCCCATTCACCCAGAGGAGACGCCTGGGGACTATTATTATCGCTCTTATTCTGAGAGGCGGGCTTCTGCTATTCATCAGCCCATGTGGAAGGTTAATTAGGGCGATGTTTTTACTGATTGGCACTCCTGTAGGGAGTGGTATAAGGGCATCTTCCCGCGGCGGAGGTGAAGCGCCAGGAAGAAAAAGACCATGAAGCTACTTACGAGTCATATCTGCAAGAGTCTGCCCTTGCCTCGTCCACCATAAATAGAATTGTGCACGAATGGCGCAGTATGAACAAGGAGTGGGACGAGGTTGAGCTTGAGAAGGCGAGGGCCAAGCTTGAGAAATGGACTTCTAAATGCGGTATTTCATTAGTGACCCTTTCGGGGGAGAAGACGCTGAAGATGCTTGTGGATTTTGAGGCGGAAAAGGCCCAATTTGAGAAGGAGAAGAAGACTGAAGAGTGGGCTGCGCTATCATGGAAGCGCAAGTGTGAGGCTTCTGTTGCGCAATATGCGGACGAGCGCAAGTGCTTTGTGGAGGCTTGCGAGCGTGACAACAAAGAAAAAGCTTCTCTGCGCAATGAAATTGAGAAACTCAAAAAAGAGAAAGCTGAAGCAGTTGCGGCAGCAGAAGAGGCGCGCTCACATAGAGAAAGGAGCGAGCAAAATGAGGTATCAACCAAAATGACTCTCCTTCTTAAGAATAAAGAAATTGATGATCTAACTGCAATGCTTTTTGACCAGGAGCGGCTGCAAGCTGAGGTTGATAGTTTGAAAAAAGATGCCAACCTGCACCGAACAGAGAAAGCCGAGTTGATCCGCCGTTTGAGTGAAGGCGAACAAAAACTTAACGACACTGAGGTCGCTCGCGCTACTGCAGAAAGCTTGACTGAATCCCTCATTAACCAGCTTACCTGGTTGCGGGAGTACGGGATTGTGGAGGTAATATCCATTTTTCTTTATACATCTGGTTTGATTGTCGCAACATATACTGATTGTATTTGTGTACAGATCACAAATGCCATCCTTAACTCTACGGAGTTGGATGAGAGAGTGGCAGAATTAATGGTGGTGGCGCGCAATGATGGGTATGCCGAGGGCTATAGAGAATGTACTTTGCACGTGGCCCATGCGCTGAAGACTGAATGGGATACCGGCCGTGCTGCCACGCATGGGCTAAATACTGCCGCCATTTATTCTGCTGCCAAGGAAAAATATGATTAATTGCAAATTCCAATTATGGATCTTGTAGACGCCACGCTGCAGCAAGACGACTTTGTTGATAAGCTAAAGGAGATCTTTTCTTCAGCAGAGAAGCAGGCAGGAACCAAGTCCGTAGAATAGGAAATTTGTAATTTTTACTGTATGATAATTTGTAACGTTGCGCTTCTGCGCAAGTATTGTGAATATAATATATTTCAGTTTTACAATGTTTGCATGGAACCAATTACTTGTGTAGGATAGACAAATGAACAATTTCTTCTCATGTGTGAGCGTAAGTATTAAATTAGCTTGTGGCTCATGAGTTTGTGTTTTTGTTTATCCAAAGGAATTGTATGCATTTGTAAATGAACATATATAAGACTGTAAGTAGTGGAAAAGTATTTTATTCATACTGACAAGGCGCAAGGCTATGGCCGCCACTAAGATTACATAACAAAATAAAGTAAGCAGTCTCGTTACGCAACGCTCAGAAGTTGCTTAGAGGACTGAGATTACATATAACATTGGCGCAGTTATTAGGCGTTCCAGGTTCGAGGAACGTTGGATCCGTCTATACGCTTTAGAGTGTGTGTGCGTTTTCCCAATACTTCATGTATCACGTATGGACCTTCCCACCACGGGGCTAACTTCCCTGGTTTTTCGGCATTCGATGCTTCATTATCACGAAGAACAAAATCACCAGGCAAAAAGGAACAGATGCGCACCCTTTTGTTGTAATACTTTTCAAGCTGGGACTTATATTTAGCTTCGCGAATCGCTGCATTTCCTCGGCGCTCTTCCAATAAGTCTAGGTCGATGCGCCGTTGTTCTTCGTTATCTTGTTTTTCCAAAGCTAGCATTCTTGGAGATGGTAACCCACAGAGCTTCCGTGCCGTATACAAGGCTAAAAGGGGTTTCTCTAGTGCTAGTCTTGGGCATAGTTCGGTGTGCCCACAAGATGCTAGGCCTCGTCAACCCATCCTCGTCGTGCCGTGCCAAGGCGGGCCTTGATACCGTCGACCAACTGTTTGTTTATGCTTTCAACTTGACCATTTGCTTGCGGGTGCACAACAGAAGCGAAAACATGCTGGATTCCCATTTCGGTCATCCATGTTTGCAGCTCTTGAGCCGTTAAATTTGGACCGTCGTCTGTAATAATGCGCATGGGCAGACCAAAACGGCAAATAATATATTCCCAGATGAATTTGCGAATTACCATCGCTGTAGTAGAAGCTAAAGGTTTGGCTTCAACCCATTTAGTGAAGTAATCGACCGCAACGATGATAAACTTTACTGCGCCAGGCGCATCTGGAAATGGTCCCACTAAATCAATGGCCCATCGTTGAAATGGCCAAGCTGTTGTGACAGGTACCAAAGGATTCTTTGGGCGCAATGTTTCAGGGGCATGCCTTTGGCAGGACATGCACTTGCGCAAGATCTCTACCGCGTCAATGTACATTCCGGGCCAATAATACCCTGCGCTTTTTACTTTGGCTACGACCATGCGCGGCCCATAATGTATGCCACATAGTCCCTCATGAATCTCCATGATCAGGTATTGCGCGTCATGTTTGTCAACACAGCGGAGCGAAGGACCCATGTAAGAGCGTCGGTACAGGATACCGTCAATCATTTCATAATTGAGGGCTTTGCATCGTAACTTTCGTGCTTGTGCTTTATCTTCTGGTAAATAACCATGCAACAGATACATCATTATTGGAGACATCCATGATGGATCTCCTACTTTGATCATTGTCACTTGCCATAGAGGGACTGATGGATTACTTAAAACCTCGATGCGAACTTCTTTTGCCAAATGCTTGAAACTAGTTGCAGCAAGTTTACTTAGAGCGTCAGCATGTTTGTTTTCGCTTCGCTTGACGTGTGTGATTTTAAATTGTTGAACTGTGTTATAAGAGCTTTGGCTTGCGCCAAGTATAGAGTCATGATATCTCCCTTTGCATCGTATGTTCCAATTACTTGCTCAGCAGCTAATAATGAATCAACATGGGCTTCTAATTTGTTGCGCCCATTTTGATAGCGAGGCGTAAGCCTGCTAGGAAAGCTTCATATTCGGCCTCGTTGTTTGTGCTTTTAAAATCCAACCGAATTGCATATGTGAACTCTGTTCCCTCTGGGCTCATTAATCGAAGACCTGCTCCAGCCCCATCACTGTTTGATGCGCCATCTGTAAACAATGTCCAGGCTCTATTGTCGATGACTGGGACTGGGTTTTGGATTGCTTGGCATTCTTCAAGTTTGTCGGCGGGAATTTCAGCGATGAAATCTGCCAAGCCTTTGATAGCTGGTCTAGGTTAATAACAGATGTTATAACCTCCCAATTCTATTGCCCATTTCGCAAGTCTTCCAGAAACGTCTGGTTTGGCTAGGACTTGGCCAATGTGAAAGTTTGTTAAACTGTAATAACATGTCCAGAAAAGTATCTTCGTAGCCTGCGCGAAGCGTGGACCAATGCTAAAACTAATTTCTCCATGATTGAATACCTTGTCTCTAGATCGTTCAACATCTTGCTGATATAATAAATTGGAGACTGGACCCCTTCGCGTTCTACCAGCAAGACAGCACCTACTGCTACCTCAGATGCAGCAAGATATAAAACCATGGGTTCTTTTTCTCGAGGAGCAGTAAGTGTGGGAAGTTGAACTAAACAATCTTTCATCTGCTGGAAAGCTTGATCAGCTTCAGGAGTCCATACGAACTCTTTGCTCTTTGTACAATTGCGCAAGGTTCGAATGAGTGGATAAGATTTTGCAGCATGATTGGCGAGGAAGCGGTTTAGCGCAGCTAACCTTCCAGCCAAACGTTGCATCTCTTTGATGGTAGTAGGAGAAGACATTTTTTGTATTGCATCGACCTTTTCGGGATTAACTTTGAAACCGTCTTTGGTGACGATGAAAACCCAAAAATTTGCCCTCCTCCATGCCGAAAGAGCATTTGCTGGGATTTAACATTAGGTTTACCTCGTGCAGAGAATCAAAAGTTCTTTGGATGTTGTCAAGCATAGTGTCTTCTGAATTACTCATAATGACCAAATCATCCATGTAGACTTCCACAGTTTTCCCAATGTCATCTCCAAACATTGTATCCATCAATCTTTGATAAGTAGCTCCCGCATTGCGGAACCAAAAGGCATCTTGGTATAACAAAAAATGCCCTTCTCCGTGCGAAAAGCAGTTTTATCTTCGTCTTCTTTTTTCATCAAGACTTGATGATAACCTTTCTAACAATCTAGGAAACATTTCCAGCGAAAGGAATCTAATGAGTCAACCTTTTTGTCAATCTCAGTAAGAGAATAACAATCTTTTGGGCATGCCTTGTTTAGATCTTTAAAATCTACGCACATCCGCCATCCGCCATCCGCCAGTATGTTTCTTTACCATGACTGGGTTTGCCACCCAGGTCTGTTATTTGACTTCGCGCAGAATACCAACATTTAATAACTCGGTGACTTGTTCGTTCATTGCCGCTTTCTTTTCTGACCCGAGGCTGCGCTTTTTCTGCACAACTGGTTCTGCTGATGGAAATACATTCAGGCAATGTTCCGCAACATCGCGCGGGACACCAACCATGTCGGCAGGGGTCCAGGCGAAAATGTCTTTGTTGCGAAACAACAGTAATTTAAGCTTTGCGCGAATTTCAATACTGACTGCAGATCCTAATAGGATTGTCTGCTCAGGGTGTAACATCCGTCAAAAAACGGATTTTACCAAACCCGCTCCGTTTATTAACCGAACAATCAGTTAAAATTTTCGTTGCGAATTAAATGCCCAAAATAATTTTAAACGATACATAATCAATTATTATATTGGAATATATAAGTTGTTTTTGAAAAACTGTTGAAAATCGCAAAATAAAAATAAAATGTCCCTGCCGGGTTTCGAACCCGGGTCAGTCGCCGAGTCACGGTTCAGCAAAGATTTAACAATCAACACTTAAACCACTGCGCCACTTGTATTATCTGTTAATTATTAAGATCATTTAAATCATAAAGTGTCTTTCCGAATTCAAAACCGGCGCCCAAAGTTCAGTCGTCGGAAATCCCGGCAATCTCGCGAGTTTTTAAAGACATCTTCAGTTATAACGTAAACTATTACTAGGACATCGGTTATAACCGATGTCTGAGTCCGCGACCAAAGTTATAACCGCCGGAGGAATTATAACCGACGAATCAAGTCGGAAATCAGACCAAGTTCATCGATAACTTGCCCTATAAATACCCCCATCGAACCTCTGCAAACATTTTCGCTCAAACCGCACCCTTTCTCGGCGAAAAATCACTCGCCGGAATATTTCTGCTCATCACCGGAAAACCGGGTTCTTCACTTCTAAGCCTTACTAAACCCCCTAAGCTTATACCGAAGTCACCCACATCCTTTGTAAGCTTTCTAGAGACTCGCTGCTGCAAGACACCCCACGCCGGAGCCTGTTGCTGTCGCCGGAGTTTTGCCGGAAAAACAGAGGAAGCGAGTGGGTATACCTTTCGCCTAATTTCTTTTTCTTTTCACTTATATCTCACCTGTAATGAACTGAAACACGCTAAGAAACCGATTAAAACATTGAACCAGTCGGATTTCCGATTCTGGTTAAAACCAACGAAGAAGACGAACTATCGGTAACATATAAGTATAATATAAATCAAGAAATAACTCGGGTTAGACACACAGTCCAGCGGTGGACTGTGTGCACAATAAACACACAAAGGTCTCGAGTTCGAATCTTGTTCCACACACGCCGCCTTAATAAAAAACGCCTTTGTTTTGTTAACCGAACCGGAAGTCACACTATTATATGTTAAGTATATTAATAACCGCAATAATAACCAAGTTAGACACACAGTCCAGCGGTGGACTGTGTGTATGTTTAAATCGCACGTCACGAGTTCCAGTCCGGTCTTCTGCATCGACCCGGACAATTATTTACCTTTTTTAAATAAGTCAGAAATAAAAACACTTAGTTTGTATTTAAGTATAATAAAAATTGAATTATATAACATGTTAAACACACAGTCCAGCGGTGGACTGTGTGTTACGCAAGCCACAGGTCCCGGGTTCGAGACCTGTGGAGCGCACCGGTCCGATTCAATTAAATCGTTTTTAAAATAAAAGGATTTTCTGTTTAACTTAATTAATATATAAATATAATTAAAAACAGATATATGACGGGTTAGACGCGTAGCTCAGTTGGTAGAGCTGCGTGCACGCGTACGGGAGGTCTCGGGTTCGAGCCTCACTCAGCGCACAATTTCTCGATTCGAACCCGTCAAAGTCAACGGTCAACGGTCAAAGTCAACGGTCAACTGTAGCAAAAAAATCAAATTTTTTTATTATTTTATTTATTTATTTTAATTAAAAATCAATTAAATATACTTAAAAATAACTTTTTTAAGGTTAGAAAATAGCCTTAAACTCACAAAAATACACCCAACAATCCTACTAAAATAGATTAATAAAATCCGCTTACTTACCGAACCATAATGATATTTATCTAGGTTAATTTCACTCGTGGTTAAAACCACTTCGCGTGCATTCAACATCATCAACCGAACGCACCCACTGTGAGTGAATCTTACAACTCCCTTTTTTAATTACACGTTTTGGGGTGTGTCATGTGTCTCAAATAATTAACTCGTTTATTTAAATTTGTGCCATACCATATCGTGACCTAAACTTAGATTGTTTATATTGATGTGATTACTTATGTCAGTTTGTCAAATTATATGAAATTCATTCATTAAGCCCATCAGTTCCTCGCGGGAGACGAGTTGAACAACGCGTGCCTCAAAACCAATTCATTATTGTTCATGTGTGTATCATTGAGTTTATATTGTTTGTAGTTGTGTCATTCATATTATCATGTTTATGCAATTCATTCATTAGGCCCATCAGTTCCTCGTGAGAGACGAGTTGAGCAACGCGTGCCTCTAAATGTTCCATTATTGTTCATGTGTGCTTTATTTAATATCTTATGATTGTTGAATAAGTTTACATCTATTTTTACTCATGAGTGGTTGTGCACATATTTCATAATCAATTTAATAAACTTGTTCAAATGTTTTTCCATAGGATTCACTCGCCAACTTTATGTTGATCCAAAACCTTTTTACACATGATACAGGTGAACAGGTTGAAGCAAAGAAAACATAGGAAATGCCTTAGAAGAGAATAAAGAAGCTTAGATTGATAGTTAGAACATGTTGTAATATTTATTGTAAATTTCCATTAAATTGTATTAAATGAATATGAAACGCATAATAAATGTCATGAGCTTTGATGATAACCCAATCATGCCCCGATCACCTTTTCCGCTGCGGGTCGGGGTGTGAGAAATTGGTACAGAGCCATGACTATAGGGATATAGGATAGGTTATTAGACCCTTAGAGCCTATACTATAGTCTGCCTAAATTTTAATTGATTAGGTGGTTACATACAAACTTGTGATATTTATTTGTTTCATATTTGTTTACATTTACAGTCAAACATACATACCTATATACATATTCATTATACATATATCGATGTTCATGTATTCAATTTATTTTCATACTCTCATTATTCAAAGACTTTGTTGCAATTTTCAAATCTCATCAAAGTAAGTTCTGCGACGGGCATGTAGTAACTGGAAGGGTACAAGTACCGGTAGTCGGAACGTCCTGTCTAGGTTGGCATTCGTATAAATCCAATATAACGGACCAGTTTGCCTACCTGGGGACCAACGATGGAGTACGAAAGACCTATTAGTCCAAAGCATGCCACACCAAACATCGTTCGAACTAACCCACTTTGAGGTGTCACCGTGTCTACACCTGGACACATTCCGAATATCACACGTTGTATACATATTTCTCGATTTTCTCCGGGTTTTTGTGTACGCAACCTGGCAAACCCGTGCGAACCATATGAAAAACCGGTATTCATGGTGGCCCACATGATTACACAGGTAAAGTATGGCGGCATGTAGGGCCTAATGGCAAGCAAAGCCCAAGACATCCTATGGATGTAGTAGATTTATTTTTCTATAATTATTTTATGAATGTTCATTCCTAATGCGACCCATGAACCCAAATCGCTCAACAAATGGCTGCCGTAATACCCAACATTGTAATCCAAGTTCAACAAGCACTCACCGCTAATCCTGTCAATCAAGAAAACCAAAACATTATTAACTCTCCCTCAAATACCGCTAAATGCACCTACAAGCATTTCAAATCATGCGACCCTCCAAAATACAAAGGGACTGAAGGTGTCACCGCTCTCCTCCATTGGTTTGAAGAGATGGAGAACACTTTTCTAAATTGCGATTGCCCTGACGATCGCAAAGTGCGATATGCTGCCGGTCGATTACATGGGATAGCACTCACTTGGTGGAATACAGAGAAGGCCAAACGAGGTGTGGAAGATGCTATAACCTTAATTTGGAACGAATTAAAAGAAATCATGACCAGACGATTTTGCCCAAGGAGTGAAATCAAGAAATTAGAAGATGAATTTTATTCGTTGAAGCAAAAGGAAGGAGACCACACCACCTACAATAAAAGATTCCTCGAGTTACATCAAATGGTTCCCAACATGTTCACTCCCCTCTACCGTTTGATCGAGCACTACATTCGTGGTCTTCCGTCAAAGATTCAAGACCCTGTAATAAGTACCAAGCCTGCAACTTTGGAAGCAGCAATGGAGTTAGCAACAGAGCTTACCGAGAACCGAATCCGAAACGAAGACTTCAAGGAGGAGAAGAAGAAGGATAAAGAATCGACTGAAACCTCCGACTCCACCCAAACTGAATCCCCTTCTCAACCCAATTCTAAGAGAAAAAGAGACGGGCAACTTTTCGCTGCTATCCAACGAAATCAACCAATTTCACACGCCATACCCATCCAAGCTATCCCAATCACTCAAGTGGCACCCAACTCAACCTACCCAAATAAGAAACCATATCTTGGACCTCACCCTCAATGCAACAACTGTTTTTATCACCATCCCCTTACCTTACCTTGTCGACTATGTGCAACTTGTGGACGCTATGGTCATTTGAGCAAGGTTTGTCGCACCTTTCAAAACCAAACCTCTTCCCCTACTCAAACCATGAACCAAACCTATCATCAACCCCAATACCCCATGTCCCATATGTTCGAGCTTGTTTCAATTGTGGCGACCCTACACACTTTAGAAACACATGCCCTCAATTGGTTAACGTCATCAACACTCAAGCCCAATCAAACCCAGTTAACCAAGTAAACCAAGAAAACCCAACCGCTAGGCCACCAGCAAGAGGAAGAGTCTTCAATATCAACGCCAATCCTGTCGAAGATAATGACGGCCCAAGCGAAGATACTCAACTAGTCCTTTTCACCGAAGATCCAGATTCAACTCCTATCGTTTAGTTTTATGTTTTTCTTTATCACATCAAACCAATCATAACTTAAGGATAAAGCCAATGAAACTTTGACAAGAATACGGTGGATACGCCACTGGTACTTCCTATATATAAGTATTCTTGTCAAAGGATCAGAAGCATTATCTGGCGGTTATGAGAGGTTCCATGTGTAGACTATTAGAGTAATTATTGTTTATTATTTTCAGTATATGCAATTGCCGAGGCCGCCTGCTCCCCATTCGTGAGGTTTGAGCCTGTTCCCCATTTTATTATGCGGTTGAACCTGGCGTGCCCGCAACGATCGGCTCCGTTTGATTGAGCCTTGATCGATCAGTTCATTTTACATTTTCATTACATGCAATACGCTCGGCTCCGTTTGATTGAGCCTTGAGCGCACAGACAATTTCATTTTCAGTACATGCAATACGTTCGGCTCCGTTTGATTGAGCCTTGAGCGCACAGACATTTTCATTATCAGTATCTTGTGGTTGTGGTGTTTGTAGTAGAGTCGCATAGAACTAACCATAACTTGCGGATAAAGTCAATGAAAATTTGACAAGAATATGGTGGATATGCCGCTGATACTTCCTATATATAAGTTTTCTTGTCAAATGATCGGAGGCATTATCAGGCGGTTATGAGAGGTTCCATGCATAGGCTGTTTGTGTGATTGTTGTTTAGATTAAGTTGTTCATTTTCAGTACATGCAATACGTTCGGCTCCGTTTGATTGAGCCTTGAGCGCACAGACAATTTCATTTTCAGTACATGCAATACGTTCGGCTCCGTTTGATTGAGCCTTGAGCGCACAGACAATTTCATTATCAGTATCTTATGGTTGTTGTGTTTGTTGTAGAGTCGCATAGAACTAATCATAACTTGCGGATAAAGTCAATGAGAATTTGACAAGAATATGGTGGATACGCCGCTGGTACTTCCTATATATAAGTATTCTTGTCAAATGATCGGAGGCATTATCAGGCGGTTATGAGAGGTTCCATGCATAGGCTGTTTGTGTGAGTGATGTTTAGATTAAGTTATTCATTTTCAGTACATGCAATACGCTCGGCTCCGTTTGATTGAGCCTTGAGCGCATAGACAATTTCATTTTCAGTACATGCAATACGATCGGCTCCGTTTGATTGAGCCTTGATCGCACAGATATTTTTCATTTCAGTATTTTATGTTTGTTGTATTGGTTGTAGAGTTATATAGGACAAATCATAATTCACTGATAAAACCAATGAAAATTTGACAAGAATACGGTGGATACGCCACTGGTACTTCCTATATATAAGTATTCTTGTCAAAGGATCAGAGGCATTGTCGGAAGGTTATGAGAAGTTCTATGTAGGATTTACTGGTTTCTTGGTAACTAATCATAACTTGTGGATAAAACCAATGAAAATTTGGCAAGAATATGGTGGATACGCCGCAGGTACTTCCTATATATAAGTATTCTTGCCAAAGGATCAGAGGCATTATCAGGCGGTTATGAGAAGTTCCATGTAGGATTTAGTATTGCCTTGGTTGGAATTTGTGTTACATTTATATCATCTTGCTATTTAAAGAGATTGGATTGTGTTCCATTTCTACATAAACTAACCTCTCCATCATAACAAACGAGAGAGGAACTTCCACCATTCAAACATATATGCTATCAGAATGTGGATTCAAATATTAGCTGTTGTGTTTATTTATGTTCAAATATTAGTTGTTGTGTTTATTTATGTTCAAATATTAGCTGTTGTGTTTATTTATGTTCCATGTAGGTTGTAGTATTGGAAGTTTTGCCTTAGGATATAACCATACCCTTCCAAACATATCCAAACTCTTATGCATGACATCATAGTTAGCGAATAAATTTTGTTTATCAATACTTTTACAGTAGGCAACAAAAAGCGATTCCTGTAATAGGGTACTTAACCCTTACAAGGAACGTTACCGCCCCGAACAAAAACTTAAACCCTTACTTTTTCTAAGCATATAACTGTCAAACTAAACACCATCGTTCTTTTAGTCAGATATATCACAATTTAAATTTCGGGACGAAATTTCTAAAAAGCAGGGGATACTGTAACATCCGTCAAAAACGGATTTTACCAAACCCGCTCCGTTTATTAACCGAACAATCAGTTAAAATTTTCGTTGCGAATTAAATGCCCAAAATAATTTTAAACGATACATAATCAATCATTATATTGGAATATATAAGTTGTTTTTGAAAAACTGTTGAAAATCGCAAAATAAAAATAAAATGTCCCTGCCGGGTTTCGAACCCGGGTCAGTCGCCGAGTCACGGTTCAGCAAAGATTTAACATTCAACACTTAAACCACTGCGCCACTTGTATTATCTGTTAATTATTAAGATCATTTAAATCATAAAGTGTCTTTCCGAATTCAAAACCGGCGCCCAAAGTTCAGTCGTCGGAAATCCCGGCAATCTCGCGAGTTTTTAAAGACATCTTCAGTTATAACGTAAACTATTACTAGGACATCGGTTATAACCGATGTCTGAGTCCGCGACCAAAGTTATAACCGCCGGAGGAATTATAACCGACGAATCAAGTCGGAAATCAGACCAAGTTCATCGATAACTTGCCCTATAAATACCCCCATCGAACCTCTGCAAACATTTTCGCTCAAACCGCACCCTTTCTCGGCGAAAAATCACTCGCCGGAATATTTCTGCTCATCACCGGAAAACCGGGGTTCTTCACTTCTAAGCCTTACTAAACCCCCTAAGCTTATACCGAAGTCACCCACATCCTTTGTAAGCTTTCTAGAGACTCGCTGCTGCAAGACACCCCACGCCGGAGCCTGTTGCTGTCGCCGGAGTTTTGCCGGAAAAACAGAGGAAGCGAGTGGGTATACCTTTCGCCTAATTTCTTTTTCTTTTCACTTATATCTCACCTGTAATGAACTGAAACACGCTAAGAAACCGATTAAAACATTGAACCAGTCGGATTTCCGATTCTGGTTAAAACCAACGAAGAAGACGAACTATCGGTAACATATAAGTATAATATAAATCAAGAAATAACTCGGGTTAGACACACAGTCCAGCGGTGGACTGTGTGCACAATAAACACACAAAGGTCTCGAGTTCGAATCTTGTTCCACACACGCCGCCTTAATAAAAAACGCCTTTGTTTTGTTAACCGAACCGGAAGTCACACTATTATATGTTAAGTATATTAATAACCGCAATAATAACCAAGTTAGACACACAGTCCAGCGGTGGACTGTGTGTATGTTTAAATCGCACGTCACGAGTTCCAGTCCGGTCTTCTGCATCGACCCGGACAATTATTTACCTTTTTTAAATAAGTCAGAAATAAAAACACTTAGTTTGTATTTAAGTATAATAAAAATTGAATTATATAACATGTTAAACACACAGTCCAGCGGTGGACTGTGTGTTACGCAAGCCACAGGTCCCGGGTTCGAGACCTGTGGAGCGCACCGGTCCGATTCAATTAAATCGTTTTTAAAATAAAAGGATTTTCTGTTTAACTTAATTAATATATAAATATAATTAAAAACAGATATATGACGGGTTAGACGCGTAGCTCAGTTGGTAGAGCTGCGTGCACGCGTACGGGAGGTCTCGGGTTCGAGCCTCACTCAGCGCACAATTTCTCGATTCGAACCCGTCAAAGTCAACGGTCAACGGTCAAAGTCAACGGTCAACTGTAGCAAAAAAATCAAATTTTTTTATTATTTTTATTTATTTATTTTAATTAAAAATCAATTAAATATACTTAAAATAACATTTTTAAGGTTAGAAAATAGCCTTAAACTCACAAAAATACACCCAACAATCCTACTAAAATAGATTAATAAAATCCGCTTACTTACCGAACCATAATGATATTTATCTAGGTTAATTTCACTCGTGGTTAAAACCACTTCGCGTGCATTCAACATCATCAACCGAACGCACCCACTGTGAGCGAATCTTACAACTCCCCTTTTTAATTACACGTTTTGGGGTGTGTCATGTGTCTCAAATAATTAACTCGTTTATTTAAATTTGTGCCATACCATATCGTGACCTAAACTTAGATTGTTTATATTGATGTGATTACTTATGTCAGTTTGTCAAATTATATGAAATTCATTCATTAAGCCCATCAGTTCCTCGCGGGAGACGAGTTGAACAACGCGTGCCTCAAAACCAGTTCATTATTGTTCATGTGTGTATCATTGAGTTTATATTGTTTGTAGTTGTGTCATTCATATTATCATGTTTATGCAATTCATTCATTAGGCCCATCAGTTCCTCGTGAGAGACGAGTTGAGCAACGCGTGTCTCTAAATGTTCCATTATTGTTCATGTGTGCTTTATTTAATATCTTATGATTGTTGAATAAGTTTACATCTATTTTTACTCATGAGTGGTTGTGCACATATTTCATAATCAATTTAATAAACTTGTTCAAATGTTTTTCCATAGGATTCACTCGCCAACTTTATGTTGATCCAAAACCTTTTTACACATGATACAGGTGAACAGGTTGAAGCAAAGAAAACATAGGAAATGCCTTATAAGAGAATAAAGAAGCTTAGATTGATAGTTAGAACATGTTGTAATATTTATTGTAAATTTCCATTAAATTGTATTAAATGAATATGAAACGCATAATAAATGTCATGAGCTTTGATGATAAACCAATCATGCCCCGATCACCTTTTCCGTTGCGGGTCGGGGTGTGACACAGGGTACTTATTGTTAAGTACCCACTTTTCTGGTTCGTTGCTTGGCAGTGTCTTGCCAGCCTTCATAACTGGTTCTTCAATTGACATAATTTCTTTCCGTGCATAAAGTATGGCTACACCATTTGGTGTCGGAAAACCACAAACAGCATGCGGAGCGGAAGTTATCATACTAAAAGTACGTTGCGCGCGGCGTCCCAATAGTACATCGTGACGGGAATTTGCCGGCATCACCATGAAGTTGACGTTACTCGTTCGAGAGCACCTCCCATCAGATAAAGTAACCGGAAAGAGGATTTGTCCTAGAGGAAAGACAGCCTCATTGCAGAACCCAGTAATGGAAACTCAACTGGTTCCAAGCATGCCTTATCCTCACGATCTAGTTGCTTGAAACATTGCTCATACATGATATCCATGGAACTACCCGGATCTATAAACATATAGTCTGTTTGGTAGTGCCCAAGGATATCGGTGATAACTACTGGCCGGTCTTCTTGAGGACCTCCTGGAACGATAAGAAAAATGACTTGCTGTTCGCGCCAAGTGTTGCTTTGAAAATGTTGAAGGCTACGCTTGCGCGATGATCCACCTTGAATCATGGAAACGTGCTGTTTCATTTTCTTGTTACTAGGCCCTTCATTCTCGCGCGTAATCTGTTGAATCTCTTTGCGTACATTTTGGACTAGATGTGTAAGCTTCCCGTTCTTTAACGCTTTCTCAATCTCCGTGCGCAGACTGATGCAATTATCTGTTGTGTGGCCGGTGTCTCTATGATAGTCACAGAACAAACTTGGGTCTTGCCCTTTTTTGTTTTTCATTGGTTGCGGCTGTTTAAACTGATAATTCTCAGTGTTGAGAACCTCAGCCAGAGATTTCGTTAAGGGAGTCCACTGATGTTCCCTATTCTCCTGTTTAATTGCTTTTTGAGTTGTTATCTTGTTGATTGTTGCTCGCACATCAATTAGTGAATATGGAGAATACGACTTCTGACTTGACTATTTCCAGTTTCTCTTATACTTGCGACTACCTCTACTCAATGGCCGGTTAGAACTTAAGTTGCGCTCCGTCTGGGCATAAACCTTGGCTGCCGCCATGAGTTTATCCCAGTTTTTTGGAAGGCCAGTTGTACCGGACAACACTTAATCATTTCGTCGCACCTTACCGCATACTTGAACTGCGCACGTATAAGGTCTTCATGGACATCTCCAATCTCCAACACCTCTTTATTGTAACGTGTTATAAAATCTTCGAGGCTTTCATCGTCCATCCGCCAGATGTTCATTACATCTGAGGAGTCGTGCACGTATCGCCGTTGCTGACTAAAGTGTGTAAGAAAATTTTCTTTTAAGTCATTCTAAGAGGAAAGTTTACCTGCCGGCAAATTATCAAACCAAAGGCGCGCAACACCAGTAAGGGTTTGTACAAATAAATGACACCATATTGGCAGTGTCCAGCACCCAAGTACCTGCAAATAATAACCCTCAAATATGAAATAAGTTTCAAATCCTAGAGACATATAATATAAGTTCATTAGCATCCTAATTAACCCTCAAATATGTTATAGATATCTAACTGCACTCTAAGTACCTGCAAATAATAACCAATTTTCAATAGCATAGTATATGTATATTAATATAAAGCATATTAAAAGTAAATTAATCCGAGCTGAGCCGAGCTAGACTCACTTTCTAACCGAGACGATCCAGCTCGCTCACTTTCAAACAAAGCCATATCGAGTAAGCCTTTTTCAAGCTAAATCCAAACGAGCTCTAAACCGCGAGCTTTTTAGAAAACTCTAAATTGAACTTTATTCTTGAATATGGCCATAGTCTTTCCATGCAAAAACAAAAAAACTGAAAAAATTAAATACAAACAATACGCGATCATCCACAGAGCAAAAAACAAAAAGCATTCGAAAGGTAACAACTCAAAATTATTGCCATTGTTACAAAGAAGTATGCCAAGTTTTACGACGAAATGACAATGTAACAAAATCAACAACGCACAATATATTGTGGTGAACAATAGTAAACCATACATTAAGATTAATAAACATCTCAATCACACTCGCATTCACAAAGCCAAACCCAAAAGCATTCCAAAGGTCACAAATCATAATTTTGCTATGGCTGCAACGAAGTTTGCCAAGCCTTAGGACAAATCAATAAAATCAACAACACACGATACGTTGTGGTTTATAATAGTAAACAATAGGCTCGGAGTAATTAACATATAAATCACAGCCTCATTCACAAAGAAAACCAATAACATTCCAAAGGTAACAACTCAGAATTTTGCGATGGTTGCAACAAGCGTTGGCGTGCCTTAAGACGAAAACCATCACAACTTTTATAGACATACATCAAGCAAACTTAAGTATGTGCATGTGCTAATCCCCACCAACTACACGGGTCTCTCGGATGAACCCAATGCAATCTTCATAAAGACCTGAAATCAAATAATCAAGTCACACATAGCAAATCCCATGATAACATCATAAAAGTTAATCATCACATCACAACATGCAAGAACCATGAAAATATGGTAACTAAAATCTTCACTCTGACCAACAAATCACGTGTAAGGTCCACATTTATACAAAATGTTATATATATTTATAGAAGAAATAAATTTTTTGTCTTACATTTGAACACTAGATAATTTATATTACGTAAATTCAGGAAAACAACTTTACTTTTGAAACAAAAGTACTACACCAAAAAATCTAATTAAGCGGAAGCTTGCTCAACAGATATGTTCGGTTCTTCCTTCTAGCTTGATCACCGTTACCCCTTTTAGTTATATTCTGCAAAACACCTAATTTACTAATAATTAGTAAAAAACTGAATAAAAGAAACATTTTATAATCAATTAAACAAGTTTACACAAATTAATTTTTTTGAAATTTATTAAACGCGTCGGCGATGGCCAAGAGTTTCGTCGCCGACGGTCTTTATTTTATGGCGTCGGAGCTGTATTACCGTATACAGTGGATTATATCGTCGGACAAACCTTACATTGTCGGTGACGGCCAGAAATGGCGTCGCCGACGGCGTCACTGCAGTATAAAAGCTGCTGCATTTTTTTATTCGTTTGACCCGTTTCACATTCCGCACTTTAAAACGTGACTCGATACTTGCTGAAAATATTCGAAATATGATATTTCACGTTTTCTAATCGATAGTGCCATTGTTTCACGCATAAGTACTAATAACATTCAAGTTCGTAAAATTTAATCTTTTTGACCCGTTTGTTTAATTTCGACAATTCTAACTCATCAAACCATATCCTTTATACATAAAATCTTTTTATTGATACACCCAGATTCCTTGGGATAATTTTTGAACATTTTACGTTACCGTTACTCAATTTATGTTTAATATTCCAATTTACCCTTTTATCAAGTTTTATATCCAAATGTTTATTCATAAGCCTCATAGCATATGTCACAACTAAATTTTAGACCAGTTTGGTCGCCATAGCGAACTCCATCGCTTTTGTATGGTCAACCATCATTTATCATATTGTTTAATCCGTCGTATTAACGAACTCCATCGCTTCTATACGATCAAACCATCATTTATCATATGATTTAACCCGTTTGGTCGTATTAACGAACTCCATCACTTCTATATGATCAAACCATCTTTTATCGTATTATTTGACCCGTTTGGTCGTATTAACGAACTTCATCGCTTCTATACGATCAAACCATCATTTATCATATGATTTAACCCGTTTGGTCGTATTAACGAACTCCATCGCTTCTATACGATCAAACCATCTTTTATCATATTATTTAACCAGTTTGGTCGTATTAACAAACTCCATCGCTTCTATACGATCAAACCATCTTTTATCATATTATTTGACCCGTTTGGTCGTATTAACGAACTCCATCGCTTCTATACGATCAAACCATCATTCATCATATGATTTAATATTAATGAACTCCATCGCTTCTATACGATCAAACCATCTTTTATCATATTATTTGACCCGTTTGGTCGTATTAACGAACTCCATCACTTCTATATGATCAACCCATCTTTTATCATATTATTTGACCCGTTTGGTCGTATTAACGAACTTCATCACTTCTATACGATCAAACCATCATTTATCATATGATTTAACCCGTTTGGTCGTATTAACGAACTCCATCGCTTCTATACGATCAAACCATCATTTATTATATGATTTAACCCGTTTGGTCGTATTAACGAACTCCATCGCTTCTATATGATCAAACCATCTTTTATCATATTATTTGACCCGTTTGGTCGTATTAACGAACCCAATCGCTTCTATACGATCAAACCATCATTTATCATATGATTTAACTCATTTGGTCGTATTAACGAACTCCATCGCTTCTATACGATCAAACCATCTTTTATCATATTATTTGACCCGTTTGGTCGTATTAACGAACTCCATCGCTTTTATACGATCAAACCATCTTTATCATATCATTTAGCATGTTTGGTCGTATTAACAAACTCCATCGCTTTTGTACGATGTAACCATCATTTATCATATTATTTGACCCATTTGGTCGTATTAACGAACTCCATCGCTTCTATACTTTAATATAACATAACCGATTCATCCGTGTGAATGTCATCACTTTTGTTTGAATCGAATATACTTGAACTAGCTTTATTATTCAGCATATATTACTATAAGTATTATAAGTAATTTCTTATAAAAAGATAAGCTACGTACCTTAGAGTTTTCCCTTCAGACGCGTATCCTTTCTGACTTTGTCACTCGATGTTTCACCCGACTTGCCTATAATATTTAGCCCAATTTATGGTTTAGAATTCATAGTATAATATATAAAATGTAACTTGTCAAAGTCTAATTTATATGATTCTTTCATGGTTTTCTATAATCCATAATCATCTAGGCATTACATCGAGCACATTGTAGGCAAGATTTCTATACTACTCTTTTCAAGTCTATAATTTAACTATTAACCATAAATTAATATCCTTCCAAGTCCCTACATCTAGAATGTGCAAAATTTACATCCAGATTCTAACATTTTAACATCACATATTACAAATTTCACTACTACGATTCAAGTGTTCATCGTAGTCATAAAACCCAGTTAGCGTAACATTGTTAATCATCCAAATACTTATTTAATAGCACTTGATTACTGATTTTTCAGCAATTGTTTGTTCCTATATCCATATACACTTCAGATTTCATCATAACATTCACAATTTTACTTAACACAAAATTTGTAGTGTTCAAGTAGTTTCATAATATCACAAGGGATCAAATTAGACATACCTTATGATTTTCTTTGCCTAAGTATTCATCAATCTATGCTCACGCAAGAATTTCAGCCCTAATTTCTCTTTGATTTTTGAGAGATTGTTGAAATTAGGGTTCTTCCCCTTTTGATCTTGGTCTGGGCGATCCAAGCACACTACGTGTGTGTTGTGTTAAAATTTTTTTATTTATTTATAACCACCAGTTTACCTAGTGTCAAATTTGGCCCTCTATGTTTTGCTTATTATACAAAAGCATTACTCAATACTTCATCGAGTATCAACTAATAATAAACTAAGTTAAAGGCTCCTGATTATTTACATAATTTAATATTTTTAGGGTGTTACATCATGGCAACCAGTATGGACATTTAAAACGATTCTCAAAAGAGAATACTCTCACCAACAAAATCATATAAACTAATATGGACGTGCAAACCTATTCTTAGATAAGAATAGACTCATCGTCAACGAACCAACCAAACCCACAAAAGCATGAAATAGATCCGACAACGTTTAACGCATTCCAATCGGAAAGCCATAAAGGCTTAACCGGAGACCTAAAACCCCAAAGGGTCACAAAAGCATATAATTGTAAAGTTTAGAAAATCCATAAGAAATCCAACCTGAAAATCCTAAGAAATCAACAGATGAAACCGAAGGCACAAAGTGTGTAGTGGATCATTGGCACTGGCAAAGTTGTACGGAAGTAGTTAGGTGAGGTGGTGGCAACGAGGGTTTAGGCATTTAAAGACAATCGATCATCACAAATAGACGGTCCAAGACAAAGAAGGGAGTGGCCGAGTTGGTCAACGGCAGAGCAGGATTGTGGCGGTAGTTAGTGAGTCGGTGATACAGGATGAGGCGGTAGAACACATGCAAATGAGGGCTAAACCTACTCTATCTTTAACCAACAGATGTACAACAACACAAAAACAAGTACAACACCCAAATGCATAAAATACATGTAAAGCCAAGAGTAAAACCTCACATTCTCAATTATTTGATTTAAGTTTCTATAATTAGCATGAAGTTAGAGGGACCCGATGCAAGATTAAAGAATTGTGAACCGATAATGGATGGGTTCGTTACGAATAATGATCAGAGTTGCTATAATGCTATTGATGAAAGGTTAGTGTCAATGAAAGATTAATTTCACTTACAAAAATTTAAATAGTCAAATTTTAAGTTTATATAATTAGCTTGAAGTTAGAGAGACCCCATGCAAAGGATTTCCTTAAATAATTATCAAAGTTGTTATTCATGAAAAGTTAGTGAAATGTGAAAGTCTCACTTTCTACGTAACACCCTACGTTAGACAAATTTTTTTTGCATTTGACACATCCTATAACACAGCGATAGAAACCTAGAGCACTCACATTGAAGTCTCTAAAATCTACTTTCTCTATGAAAATAGAAAAAACAACTAAATACATCACTCTATTGGAATTTCTATAGTATAGAAAAACTTGATAAGTAACAATAGTGATCATCTATATTTCGAGGATGAATATTCATTAATTATATAATTATCAAACCGAAACAAACAATAAAATAAGCGTTTGTAAGTGTAGTAGAAACAAATATGGAGAATTGGATGTGAAAATCTTCTTAAAAATAAATAACTTTTAAAGAATTTTTTTTTCCAGAAAATTATATAGATGAACATAGAGACTCGGATGAGT
Organism: Scalesia atractyloides; assembly: GCA_947069175.1. NCBI lineage: Eukaryota > Viridiplantae > Streptophyta > Magnoliopsida > Asterales > Asteraceae > Scalesia > Scalesia atractyloides. The sequence goes on from CAMTDV010000011.1 coordinate 7,421,768, forward strand.
ATCAATACTCTTAGAATTTAGCTTGTACTATATTTCTTAGCTTTCAATGACGTTCTAGTGCATTGGCCACCCATAATCTTTTAAAGTGGAAGTTATAGGTTCGAGTCCGAGTTTCATCTGAAGCAAATTTCTTATGGGTTATGTCAGAGGTTTTATCATTGACTTTTAGGCCGTGAGATTTCTCTGAAATTGTGACAACCCAGCTCACCAATATCATTTGTATTCACAAACGTAAATGACCTTCTACTGTTTGGTTTATGTCCTAATAATGATCAAGATTCTGTTGATAGTTGAAAAAAAAAGGCTTAATTTCTTAACTTTTATAGAATAGGAAATGTATATCACTCAACAGTGGGGCCGTCTTATGATTTATTGTGAAATTATTTACGTGATTTCTGACAATAACAAATTATTTTTTGAGTGTAGTTTTCTCACTTTTTCTTGGTCCTGCAGTAACCACCGACAGCTCACTGCAACCTCTCGCCGTATAATCATTTTCGTATACTTATTTCCCTTAAAATATGAAACCAAAGTTATAAGTTTTGGTTTAAAAAAAACTACTATTGAATAGTAGCTTCATATTTGTTAAGTTTTGTGATTCAAGTTTGTCCCAATATTCTCGCGTTACAACGAACTAGTCGGTCATACCGATAAACACCACACGACCAACTTTGTTGATTGCTTTTCATCTTCTTATGGATCTTTTGGTTACGGGTTTGGTGGTTCCACAAGGCCAACTTAGTTAACTAGGTACATGTGTATCTATATTAATTGTTAAATTATTTACAACGGTATTCGAGTTTTGAAACTTGTCTGACCAGTAGACGGTAAAACGCCCAGTTAGATGTCCGGTTTTGTTATAAAAGTGCTTAACTTTTACGTGATAATATATGTTCTTGTTAGATAGAAATATAAAAAAAAAATATTTTAATAAGTCAATAGTTATATTTTTCTGGAAATCTAGAAAACTAGAAGGTATAGAACTATGGTTGTTTTTCTGAACATATTATTATAATTATAACTATTATTTAAATAAGAAATAAATATTATTATAACTATTATTTAAATAAGAAAAAGAGAGAAACAACAAAAAGACAACAATTAAAGCAGATACTGTCCCCGTGAGGCTCTAGATTCTTTTCTCATTTCGAGACATTTGAAAATTTAACTTTGGATATAATCTTAAAATTTAACTTTAGATATAAATAGAGATAAACAAATGGACAACTTTTTTATGTGTTTAAACTGTTCAGTATTACCTAGTGTTAAAAAATATAAGTTTATGCTAAATGATAGCCATACCTTTTATTAAAACGAAAGAAAAAGCCCAAATCTCTCATTCGCCTTCCTCTTTTTCTTTTGATCCAGCATCATGAGACTATGTGTTGTGGTTGAAGCTACAACCCGAATTTATCCTCTAATATTGCAACACATGACTCTAATTGGACGTCTATCACTTTTCCAACTCGCGCCCACCTCACTTAGCCTTTTATGGTAACTTTACCAATAGCGCCTCCAAAACAGCCCATTTTTGCCCAATGACGCCCCCCTTACTTGAGCCGGTTATCGTGACAATGTTGGCCAATGTGAGGATCGTTATTAAAGTAAAATTTAGCTAATACTCTTGATTGGTTATCAGACTATTTGCAGTGAAATAGGTGTTAATTAGTGGGTATCATTGTTTCATCATCAAACCAAAATTCAAACAAAACAGAAGAATTAAATTGTTAATCAACACAGAGTATAATCAGAAAATCGAATATTTCAATACATGTTGAAACTTGTTTTACATATTACAATTGAAATAACAAACAATTTTCTAACGACACTTAAGTAATGAAACAAGGATCAAATGGCTTATAGTCTGATGATATCAAAGTGTGTAATAATATGTTCATTTGTAAAGTAGTAGAGGACTTAGTCCCATGGTGAATGTTAAGGTAGATTTATAAGTTAGCGTTTCTAATAAATTTAAATAACCTAATGGGACAAGGTAACGTAGGCACCTAGCGATATTCCTTTGAAACTTGCACACACTTAATTCAACGACAGTCGCTTTACACGACAAACTATTGGGTAAAGTGCTGCGGAATTATATATGATCCGTTGTATTTATAATCGTGTTTAAAGGAAGATCTTTCTCAAACTTTGACAATGACTTATATCATCCTCTAATATGTTCTTATTCCGGACAACACTTGTTCAGTGGCAATTTGTAACAAGTGTTTGTTAGTAGTAACTTGTCATTTGTCGCAAGTTATTATTTAAGAATAGATGTTACTTGTCAGCAACAGGTGATAATCTTCTTTGTAAACTCATTAACTTCATTAATACCAAAACTTCATTAGTCACATCTTAATGATAGTATGACATATTCAATAAATCAGAAGGTCAGCTTTCATGCATACAGCTCCATTTCAGTAGTTTCGATAATACTCAAATTAATAATACCCAATTTAACCTTTACCTTTGAACAATAGTGGTTAGTGGCTACCGGATTCATCAGTGGCGGATCTACAAAATCTTTATAGGGTAACGTTTCAAAGAAAAAGGGTAACGAAATCGAAAAAACGTTAAAAAAGGTCAAATTTTTCCAAAATTTACACTACCAACGGAGCGTTAAGTGGTAGCAGGAGCTACCCCTTATTGTATGGTAGATCCGCCCCTGGGTTTCATCATCGGTAGTAAATCTTGTGTACCAACTCAGAGAACAAGGAATAGTAATTCTAATTTGTTGTAACCATCTCAAAGTTTGGTAATCATCAATTCTCAAGTGTCAAATTCCAACACCATCCCGTCTTCATTGGTAGGGCTGTTCAACTCTTAATGGTTCAGACCTTTTACTAGTTTAGCATTTAATGATTCAAACTTCAAAATGTTTGTTTCGTGAGCAAATGTCTAAATGGTTCAACATTTGCCTCTGAATGGTTAAGTATTATACTGAGTCTGAATGATTAAGACCTTTTATCTAAGTTGGTCAGACATTTGTCTCTAAATGGTTAAACATTATATTAATTTTTAATAGTTCAGACTTCTTAATGGTTCAACACTTAATAGTTTGGATCTCTTATCGGTTCAACACTTAATAGTTCGGATCTCTTACTGGTTCAACTCTTACCCATTTAGAAGTTGACAAACAACCCTTAGCCCACTCCACATGGTGACCTCAACTTTTTGTATCATCTCTAAATCTCAAATTATATCATTTGTCGTATGTCTCACTTAAAGCTCCCGATCTTTCATATTTCCATATGAAAACATTATCATCAATGGCCATACAACATTACTTCTTCGTGAGTCCCGGTTTGGGATAAATCACACCGACCACAAATCTAAGAGGAATAACTAAATACGTTCTCTCTCCTGAACGATAGATGGTGTATCTGTAATTATTATTACTAAAACTAACATTTTTAATTGTATACAATACTTATTCCCCATTAGTTCATTTATTATTTTTATATTAAGTTTTTAGTATTGTTTTATAATACATACCTATATATAACTTTTATAATATTTTTGGTGTTAAAACCCCACGTTACAACAGGTAACTAATAACGTGTTTATTTTTATCGACTTTTCGACATGAATTTTTTTCGCGTGGTTGAAACCGGTGTATGATCCCGATTTGCTTAAATCACGACGTACTTTTGTGACATTATGTTTTGATGTTTGCCGAGTCGCAGCTACAACGAACCGAACATATGCAAATATTATTTTGGTTAATGTTATGACCTTTTTTGGTTTCCTTTATACTTTGTCATAGTGTGCGATCTCGATCGAACTCTCACCGCATAGCCGTTGTATCGCCATTTATAATAAAGGCTGGATGGTCTATATTAACCTTTCAATACACCATGTAACATATTTAATTCTCTTTTTTTATTCAACCAATTATAGTTAAAACTAACTTTTAGCTCCATACATATTTACTTAACTGTGTTGATGCCTATTAAGGTGAAAGTGGTGTTCCTCTCTTGAGGGTAAAGTCCAACCAATGATTTTTTGTCATCTCAATTCCACTCTCCAACTTCCCTCTTGCTCTTAAGGATAAGGGTAATTTCATCCAAACCATTTAAAAAAAGGAAAAACACATGATTGGTTGGAAGATACCTCTCTCTCCTCTTCCCTTGTGCGGTAACCATTCACCGAAATCCACCAAATTCAGCGGTGAGGGAAGGGTTGGCGGCGGTGAAAGGGCTCCCCCACCCACCCCATTCACCCTTATTACTGTTTAGATTAAAGATTTAAAGCTTAAGTCGTCTAATTGAAATCAATCGAAATACCCGATAACAAATACATCATTGCCAATATTCTCTCACAACCCATCAAAAACAAGGCTCAAATACTAAATTTAAACATTCAAAAAGAACATCATAACTTATCAATTGGTGTAATGAACTTTTAAAAATAAAATATGATAAAAAAATAAAAAGATTTTCACTCCTTTCCGTTTGTAAAGCATAACGCCGTTAATGGTAGTTGAGTGCAATGATTTTAAGCATTGACCGAATCCGGATTGTGGACCACTAACTGTTCTTGCTCGCGGGATTATTTACGGAAAAACCGGTCATGTGACTGACCGTCTGTGGGCGGCGGACACGATTTCGCAGGACAAATAATAGACTGAAAAAAATAAATGTACCATTATTTGAGGAAAAGTTATGTCTCCTAGAGTCAAATTTGGAGTATAAATTAATTAAGACTAAATCTATTCGCATATATGTGCTGTCTATTTAGATACCCCTGAGCTCTAGACGGGTCGTCTAGGTCTAGACGCCCCGTATAGCATTGATTTTGAGGAGTTAGCAAGTATCTGACAGGGCCTATAGATTTTAGTGTTTAGACGGGCCGTCTAGACCTAGGATGTTGGTTTTTTTTGTTGGAAAAAGGTTGTTTTGGTCACTATTTTGGTGTTTAGACGGGCCGTCTGGACCTAGACGACCCGTCTAGAATGTTGTGTTTTTTTGTTGGAAAATGGGTGTTTTGGTGGGGAGATTGAAAAAATAGTGTTTTGGTGAGGTAAATTGGTTGTTGTTGGAGGTTGATTTTTTTATGTGTGATTTTAGGTTTTTAAAAAGTTTTGTTTGTTGTACAAAAAGTGAGTTATGTTTTTCAATCGTTTATATATTTAATTGTTTTTACATTATATTTTAAAAAAAATATATAATACTAAAATTTAATACTGTTTTCAACATTTTAATATGAATGCAACAAGTGTATGTGGTTTCCGTATTACATTTCAATGTCGATTTAACACAAACAATCGTCAAGTAATCGAACAACTGAAAACAAAATTAAATATAACATATGTAACATAAATTTGTACAATCAAAACAATATTTATCTGTACAGCTGAAAAGTAAATACAAATTGTCTATGCATACGAGTCGGCATCGGAGTCGGGATCAGGATCAGGCATCTGCGGCTGCTGCTGCTGATGTGGTGTTCGAGGTGGTGGGAGCGGTATGGGAGGTAAACCGTCTCTCTCACGTCTATCCTGCATCTCCCGGACCACCCAGCCCATAAGATCCATAAGCCTGTCGACGTCGGCTCGTAAGCGCGGGTATGCCGCAACCCCCGGGGCAAGACCTGGAAGGACGTGCTGCGGAAACTGAGGCGCCCCATGAGGTGGTGTGGCGGCGGCGGTGCCGGTCCGTCAACATCAACCGGAGGGTCCTGGACTACCGCTGCCTCATCTGTCGGCTGATGGACTGGAGCGAAGTGATTGGGTAGCGGCTCCGGAATCCATGGCTCATCTTCGCGGGTTTTAAACCGCTCGCCTAGCATGCCGAACCTCTTCACCAGCCTCATCCCCCGCAAGGTCAGAAAACTCATCCGCGTGGACGGTATGGCCGGCTGCAAGTGCGGGTCCGACTCCGGCACAAGACCCAACGACCGGGCGATGACGGTGACGTACGCCCCGCCGTACAAAAAGTCGCGCTCCTGCCGGGGGTGGGCGGAGGCGAAGTACTGGGCGAGACCGTGTGCAAGTGCGCACGGCCTCCTGTACAAAAGGCAATAGAAAAAAACAAGTCGGTGCTCGTACCCCACTCACGGCTTTGTCCGCGAGGGGTAATAGACGTAGCGAGCATCCGATGTAGATACCTGCACATTATGTTAGCGAAAAACGGAAATTAATTCATAGCAACAATAATCAAACAATTAACGTAATAAACGTACGTACCTGTACAGCGGGTAGGCAACGTGAGAAATCCTCCCCTTCGCCCTGACATGATCCCAAGTGTCAGGGCCTGCGACCACCTCCCAAAAGCCCAAAAGAGTGGCTTTATCCACCACCACAAGCCCCTCCGTATATACATCGGTGCCAATCTCCTCCTGCAAGTATATGCCGCTATGAACGGCAAACTCTGCAAGCGTGATCGAACGCCACACACCGGCCAGCCTAAATGAAACCTCCGACGGAGGGGGAGGACCCTGTGGCTGGGGAGGCGGCTGGTCGACCCATGAAGGGTGGAACGTGAAGGTGGACAGGTCAAACAGTCGGTGCCACGGGGAATCAACGGGAATGAATAATCGAAGTCTGGGGCTCTCCCCGATCGCCTCAATCGCGTCCCAGTCGACCGCCGAGTGTGATCCGTCCTGCATCTGGCGTAGCTTGCTGCAGAATCGGGCGGCCTCAGTGTCGGGCGGGAACTCAAGGTATGGGTGGCCGTGGAGCGGATCCACCGGCGCTGCCGGGGCCCGTCGCGGACCATGCGGATGTGGGTCCCCGTGTATCGGATCTCCAATCTCGTCCATAACTAATCTGCGATTGTATAATACAATTTAACACGAATAAAACAATAAATTATAAAAGAAAAAATCATTTTCAAGGTCGTCTACCGGGGTCGTCTAGGTCTAGACGCCCCGTCTTGTTCATCAGAAATCCCAAACAGAACACCCTAACAGCGTATAAACCCCAAAATCTGTCAAATTCACAACTAACCTACATTCTAAATACGTAACACATTAAAATGTATTGAAGTATAGTTGAAGATACTCACCAAAGAAGCTAGATTTCGCAAAAATACGGCCCGGAATACGGTAGAATACAGCAGGATTCGTATGTGTGTGTGGGGTTCAGTGTGTTTGTGTTTGCGTCATCTATCTCCGATCGTCTAGGCGGTCAGACATACTAGGCCTAGACGACCGGTATGGGATAAACGGTAAATTACCATTTTACCCCTGAGCTGCGCCCGTCTAGGCCTAACTCAGGGTCAAAATGGTAATTAACCAGCTGAGTGTTTTACAGCTCAGCATGGTTACCATTTTGCCCCTGAATTAGGCCTAGACGGGCGGCAGTTCAGGGGTAAAATGGTAATTTACATTTTAAATTTAAAATTCAAATTTTCTCAGGGATAAAGATCCCGCCTACACTGTACGGTGCGTCTAGGTCTAAACGACCCGTCTAGACCCTGACTTATGACCGTTTTGCCCCTGGTTTTGGCCTAGACGGCCAAGAAACCGGGGGTAGAATGGTCTTCTGGCTAGGTCTAGATGGGGCGTCTAGGTCTAGACGACCCGTATATATACATTTAATTTTTTTTGGTATAACTAATAGTATTTTATTTATGTAATTTGAACTTTGATATGAGCCGACATTCTACCAGTACACCAAAGGCACAACAAATAAACCATACAAAGCCTATCTAAAAACCAACAAACCCCGGGTATTGAGAAACAGACGGCAATTATACTTTTCGAGCTCGCACGTCCCACCGTCGCCACCGGTAGTACCGATATTTCGTCGTCTGCCGGTGCCAACGGTGGGACGTGAGAGTTCGGAAACTATAATTGCTGTTGCTTATCAATACCCAGAGTTTGTTGGTTTTTAGATGGGCCTTGTATGGTTTTTTTAAACCGTACAAAGCCTATCTAAAAACCAACAAACTCCGGGTAATGACCAACAGTTATACTCTCCGAGCTATCACGTCCCACCGTTGCCACCGGCAGTATCGACATTTCGTCGTTTGTTGGTGCCCACGGTTGGACGTGAGAGCTCGGAGAGTATAATTGCTGTTGTTTATCAATACCCAGAGTTTGTTGGTTTTTAGATGGGCTTGGTATCTAAAATCCAAACAAACTCGAGTGTTGACAAACAGCCGGTAATCATAGTATCCGAGCTCTCATGCCCAACCGTCGCCACGGGCAGTATTGACATTTCCTCATCTGCCGGTGCCGACGGTTGGACGTGAGAGCTCGGAGAGTATAATTACCCTATGTTTGTCAATACCCGGAGTTTGTTGTTTTTAGATACAAAGCTTTGTATGGTTTAATTGTTGTGCCTCGGGTGTACTGAAGAACGTCGGCTTATATCAAAGTTCAAACTAAGTAAATTAAATCCTATTAGTTATACCAAAAGTTTTTTATTGTATTAAAAAAATCTTTGTATTATTTATACAAATAAATCGTATTAAACATAAAAAAGATCGAGCCATTGTTCTTGCTTTCTTGACCGTGGTTGACCAGGACTAATCATCAGACGACGACCGAGACTCGTTAGGTGCTGTAGAAACACCTAAAATAAGTTCAACAACATATCACTATGTCTAACCACAACACACTCTATTACGCAAACAAAAACCATATATATTTAAAAAATGACAGTGTTTCTCATTTACTTGCATTTACTCCTCGAGTTTCCCTTCGGTTACAGTCTTCGATTCAGCACAAGACACTCTTTGACGTGTAGTCGATTGAGATACAAATTTGCATGCTGGAAACCGTCCCTCCAATACCTTTTTTCCAAAATATATAAGGCTGATCTCCATCGGGTAAATATGTATTATATTCACTGTAAAACTCAGCCGTTTTTCAAACGATCTCTGCGAGATACGGAGTGCCTGCGTATGGGGGTGCCGCACCACCATATCCTCCACCATCACGAATAATGTCTTGTACACTAGACACAACCTCCTCTTGGTCGTTAGAATTGGGAACACCGCTCTCCCCCCCCCCCTAACAACGATATCACTGTTAGTAAATAATTAAAACAACAACTAGTTTAACCTAATAACTATTACCGTATTGACTTCAGGCACCGATGACCCGTTCCAGTTTAATGATATTTCACCACCTTTGGATGATATCAGATGAAGTAATACAAGCCAAAGTTCACGACAAACAGAATTACAACGACGAATTGAAAGTTTTATGCGACATCAAATGCTCTACATGGGTCTATTTAACAAAGAAATAGACGCCACATCTAACCGACATGCATTGAATGATATCAGAGAAAGTAATATAAGCCAAAGAAGAAGTCGGAGAGAATTCTGACGACGAATCGAAAAATTTATGCGACATAAATGCTCTGCATGGCTCTATTTAAGAACGATATATACGCCCCGTCTAGGCCTAGACGGGGCGTATCACTTTGCAACTTGGCTGACATGCATGCAGAGGACAACATTCAAGACGGGTGGTCTAGCTCTAGACGCCCCGTCTGATGTTACTGATTTAACGTTGTACGGTGCAGGAATGTGGTCGGAGTAAAAATAACCCTAGACGCCCCGTCTAGATCTAGACGACCCGTCTAAAGGGTGTCTAAATAGGCAAGTGGGTGTGTGAATATGTAAACCCTTAATTAATGAGTAACTACAAATATATAGTACACTAACTTTTATACTTTTAATAATAAATAGTCGCATTTTCCACTAGACGAGGCATGAATTAGGTCGATATCGTTTTGGTCTGTCATATAGTACCATAATGTTACCGGCACGGGCTATAGCAACCGTAATGAAAAACTGGTTCAAAGGATATTGACACGTGTTTTACATTTATTGAAAACCACAAAAACGAATACAAGATGCCATAACACCGATACCAGTACTGATGTAGGTATTGATTTGTTTTGTTACGGTAACGTTACGATACTGACACTCGTTATAGTTTACGACATAATGAAAACATTCTTTGTCGAGAGGAAAAAGACATGACTGTATTCTGCATTAGAGGAAAATCAAATTAAATGAAAATTAAATAAGTTAAACACATAAATTATATATAGTATAAGGGTGGTATTGAAACTTAAAAACAACATTGTTCATATCGACGTACTATTTTAACATATGTAATAGAGATACTAGTCTACAATTTTAAAACTTATATATACTTAGAAGAGTGTTACACTCTATATCAGCAACACTTCAAATATGTGACCTTTAAAAAAATCTGCATATCAGAATACGTGTATCAAAAAGATTGTTATTAATTTTTTACGAGAAACTATAAAGACAGATTAAGAATTTTAATATGTGAATACTGGTTTAAGTTATGCAAAGCACACAAGTGCGCCTACGCGCACACACGCATAGATCAGTTAAATGTCTATCACAAAAGCCATGCCGAATAGTGAAATCAAATTATCAAAAGAAAGTTTGATTCTAAATGTTTAGAAAACCCTCAAACAACAAAAAATCGATATTATTCATCGGTTTCTTTGAGTTTTAGCTATTCTAAACGGCCCTTGTTTGTAACCTTGTAGACAACTCTTGAAATATAAACATCAACCAATGACCATATACTAACAACTAAAAACATTATTAACCTTGCCAAACTATAGAAGGGTTTCATCGCCGCCACCAGTAACATACTTTTCAAAAGCTACAATCACAAATATGCAAGAACTATTACACATTATTCCGCTAATGAAGTGGTGGTGGAGCGGAGAGGGAGAGACTTGGGTGCTGTTTGTTTTTTCTAAAAAGTTCTGTGCAGTCCTTTTTGTCTACGCCGCGCAGACTGTTTGTTTTTCCGAAGACGTTTCATTTAAAAACGTCTGCGCTAGCTATTCTTGGTGGAGACTTGGCCCAACCACTTCTAAGGTCCGCAGAGGGTTAAACACCACCACCGTCCACCACCACCACCACCACCACCGTCCATCACCCACCACTGTTCACCATTAACGTCCACCACCCACCACTGTCCACCACCACCACCGTCCACCACCACCACCGTCCGTACACCACCACCAGTTTATTTTAGAAGTCTACATACATTAAAAAACAAATAATCTTTTTCTTGCAAACTGCAGAGGTTTAGTCCACATCTTCTTCTACAAATGTCTACAAACAGTCTTCTTCTTACAAACTGCAGATGTCTGCAAATATAGCCTGCAGACTGCAGACATTTTACCTATTAAAAACAAACAACACATTGATGTTATAAGGAACCCAGGTTTGATTCCTGCTTTCCTCATTATTTTCTACGACACCTGGTGATGATGGAAGACTAGGCGAGTAGGCAAAGATCGCTTGTTCGATCCTTGAACTGAGCGGGCTTACCTCACTGCACTGTCGTGCATTCGGGTGAGTGTTCACGGGCTTCGACCCTAGGTGAGGGTTTTCTCCGGTTCGGATGCGTGTGTATCCCAATGTGATGAATTTCGCTAGTAGCCTATTTGGAGGATTTGTTGGCTGTTAAAAAAAAGTACACGTTATTCCGAGGACATCTTTCTTAGTTTTGCTACTTATCTTTCATTAATTGAGGGTAATTATAGTTAATCAAAAGGTTAGTGTCATTGAACTTTAATATATATTTTTTCGGTAATCATAGTAAACAATTTGTTATGGTGCCTATCTAGAGCTTCACTTAGATCTCCACAACAAAATGTAACATGTGATTAGGTCCCGTGTTCATATTGTAATGTGAGAGTTAAGTTGTGGAATGTTGCTAGAGCAAGAACAATGTAGTATTAATGCGAAACAATATATGAATAACTTCATCAGCTTTCTTTATTGGACAAAGAGTTTGGAAAATGCTTTAATACTATTCCATATTAACTGTGTTTAACGTACGCTAGGAGAGGTATTTCGATGCATGTCAGGGTCTTGTCGAATGGTAGTTAGTCTAAAGAATGTTCGTTAGATAATGTTAATACTTTTATATACGGCCATTTTACCGTCTTGTAGCGTCAAACTACATTTAATGTTTGTCATGTATATGTTTTAACTCAGAACTTTTTATCTTAAATTTGAACTAATGTACCAACCAATACTTCTCAGTATTGTCTAGACAATTACTGTTGTCAATTACCTTATAAATCTGGACCTAGAATAGATGTAACCCATGAGTATAGTTTATAACGAACAAAACATGACTATATGTTTTTAAGGCTATGTGTAATAGGTTCACTAAAAAGTAAAAAAGTTGGAATCACGTCATTACCTTGTAGGCCGGATTGTTTTCACTTACAATTTTCACTTAAGTGTGCAATGATTTCACATGAAAATTAAGTAATGAAAAAAAAAAAAATAGTGTAACGTGGTTGATTGTGATTGAGTGAAAAATAATAAAAAAAAGTTGTGTATGAGAGATGCGACAATGTCTGTAACTCCGTGAGTTGCCTCACCCTTCTGCGTAAGACCCTCACTCATGCTCCTCCATTAAGGTGGTGTTTCATGCCCAAAAATGAGTTTAGGTGGCAAGAGACGTGGTATCCATTAGGCGTGTGTTGTGGTCGCAAAGGGGATGCCAGGTCATTGGGCGGGCACAAGCCAACAACACAACAGAGCGTGACCGTGGGGCGTGAGGCTGGTCGCTTGAAAGAACCACAGTAGCTAAAAGTTAATGGGCTGGCGACCAATCAACTCCATTAGATGGGGTGCTAGGGGTGTGGTTCACCACAACATACAAGTTTGGAGATGTAGATACAAAAACTTTTGTACCTGCGTGACCCCCTTTTTTTACTCATTTTATGTAAATCATAACAAATGATTTCACGTGAAGTATTAAACAAAACTAAAACTAAAATATTAGCTCACTTTTATTGAAATGCGTGGCGAAGGTTGCTTGAAGTAACAAAAAAAAAAAAAAAAAAAATCTTTATCACAGCTTCTTCGACTGTGAAAATGCAAACCCTGTAGCACTGTTGATTTCCCAACATACCTCTTTAATTCACATCCCAACCCTCTGGTCCTCAATCTAACCGGCACCACCATACCCTTTAAACCGGACGATGACAGAAACCCTAACATCCACGTCATCATCGACGGCAACTTCCGGTGGCACTCCGCCACCTGAAGCCGCTTGGATTAATGCTTACGAACGGTTATCACCTCCTTGGCAAACTTCCGCTCTTTCTCCACAGGTAATCTTCTTTAATTTCCTGTTTTCGAGTTTTTCTAGGTTTGTATTGTGTTAGTTTATGTTTGTACTGCGTGTGTAGTGTTTATGCTGTTAATAGCATGTAGTTTGATGTTTGGAGTTGAAATTAAGGTTCGTTAGTTTGATTTGTACAGTGAATTTACTCCAGTTTTAGGTTTAGGTGATGGAAATTAGAGTGTGGTTAATTTAGGTCACGATTAATTTGGTGATTTATCAGATATGATCATGTTAGTATGAGTAATGATTAGATTATGCTTTTCTAATTTGTTAAATTGGATAGAATTGAGTTATGCTGTTTGTACCGTTGTTGCAGTCTGTAATTCCGATTGCGATATCTAGAGTTAACCAGGTGGATGCGGGAAGGCTCGATATTGAAATGTCAGCCATGCTAAAAGAACAAATGGTTAAGGTCTTCTCTGTAATGAAGGTATATCACACAATTATGTATTCTATGTATTTCGTTTACTTAAGTGCTTGATTTGAAAAGAGGCGCTGTTTTGGTCATTTAAACCCTTCATAATCTCTTCATCGTTTTGGTTATTTTTACATATCGGCTTTCCTCCACACCCTAAATTTGACCAATTTGATCCACATGTACATGAAGTGTCATTTTAAGCCCCTGAGACGTTCTTATTCAAAACCAAGCTTAAGTGTCAATTTTTATGCTACTCTTTTAGTCATGTTGTTTGGTGAAATCCCATTCCTCCTTATTGGGATTCGCGCCATGATATCACGATTTCAAACTTAAGCAGTTAATGCTTTCTTTTGGAGGTTAATTCGTTACACTTGTCATTTTGGGATTAGCCAGGATTATTATTTCAATATGAAGCAGAACTTGATGCTTTTCTTGAGTTTCTTATCTGGAGGTTCTCGATTTGGGTTGATAAACCTACTCCAGGAAACGCTCTCATGAATCTCAGATATAGAGATGAACGTGCCACTGATATGAGAGGAAAAAGTAAGAGGTTTTAACTTAAATATGCCATCTATGTTACTTCATTTCCAGCCACCCAATACTTTAGTTTAAGTGGTAAAGCTTAACTGTTATGCTTATAAGTTATACCTGACGGTTTTCATTAATATTAAATTACAGTTAGGACAGGGTTAGAGGGACCGGGACTCACTGTTTACCAGAAACTCTGGTATTGTGTTGCCACACTTGGTGGTCAGTATATATGGACCCGTTTGCAGTCCTTTTCTGCTTTCCATCAGTGGGGTGATTCTGAACAGGTATCTTGCATTCAATCATGATACGTTAATTCAAGTAATGCGTCTTTGATGTAGAATTGAAGAGATAATATTGTTTTTCTGTTCTTCTGTTTCATTCTTTTCTTATTTGGTTGTTTGTTTACTGAACAGAGGTCACTAGCTCGTCGAGCATGGCTTATAGTACAGCGTATTGAAGGATTATATAAAGCTGCATCTTTTACTAATCTGCTTGTGTTTCTATTCACAGGAAGGTATGTTATATTGTTATATGGTCTTGTTAAATTGCAAATTGTTTCTTTACTGATTTTTATATTTTAAATACAGGTACAGGAATCTTATCGAGAGGGCTTTACGAGCAAGACTTGTTTATGGGAGTCCTCATATGAACCGTGCTGTTAGTTTCGAGTATATGAACCGGCAACTAGTTTGGAATGAATTTTCGGTAATTTTCATTCTTATTCAATCCATTCAAGTACATGTAACAAAGCACTGTGCTCACTGATATGTATGTGGTTGGTTGGCTATATTTGCAATCATCTTTATTATTATTGTTTTGCAGGAAATGTTGCTGTTGCTTCTCCCCCTTTTGAATTCGTCTACAATGAAGAATTTTCTGAGTCCGTTCTCGAAGGATAAAGCTTCAGGTTCAAGTGGAGATGAGACACTGTGCCCCATCTGTCAAACCAATCCGACAACGGTCTATCTTGCGCTTCCATGCCAGCACAGGTCAGACTTCATTATCGACTTGTTATTCGAGTTTTGCTTGATACTTGTTAAGGTGTCATAACGGGGTGGTTTGGGTAACCGAACAAAATGGGTCAGATACTCTGATTGGGCTGTCTTATCAACGTCTTATTTTCTCTATTTATAAAGAAAATGAGTACTACGTGTAATATTTGATAATGGAAAAATATATTATCATAACCGTAGTCGAAGGGTTTTATATAAAACAATTAAGGAGGTTGCGTCTTGTGAAGATTTGAATACTCTTTTTTGGTAACCTGTTGATCTATTTGTGTCCCATTTGCCTCGTTTTCTTAATATGAACTTTTTTTCATTCTATCCGTTGGACCAGTTATCAGTAGAATACAACCTGAATTTTTTAGTTTTCATGTAAAGGGTTAAAATTTTCACTTCTAATGTTTATGTTGGACATAATGCCTAATTTGAACATTAATCTGTCTACACACGGAACCAACTCTTTGGAAAGCAAGAAAATGGTTAGGGTAGGAAGGAAATTACGATGACATTTATACCATCTTATCCATTTATCTTGTGATTTTTGTCTTCTTAAGAGTTGGCAAATGGGCCGGGCACTCGGGTAGGTGGTTTGGTAGCATGTCTAACACGCATTTTGGGCACTTGGGTTGACCCTGAAATACTTTTGGCCTAAAAGTAATTTATTTGAATTGCAAAAATATTTATGGAAATGGTCCTTACTTTTACCATTAGCTTGTAATTTTGGTCCTCGTCCAAGTAAAATGACAATAATACCCATAACGTTGCCAAGCTCTTTATTCTTCTTGCTTTTCTTATACTCTAATTTATGAATTTTACAGCACTCATGAACACAACAAATTTCACAAATCTTCATATTAAATTGTGATATCATTGTAATGATCTTTGAAATTTGTGTACTTGCTACTGAATTTGAGTTTTAAAAAAATATTTAAGAAGAAATGAAGAGGATAAGGATATTTTTTTTACTTGGACGAGGACCAAGTATGAACGAACAATAAAAGCAGGAACCCGTTCCTTAATTGCTTTGAGGGACAGTATAAGTAATTTTCACCACACCTCAGAGACGATTTTTGTCATTTAATCGCTTTTAGTATTGTGTCAAATATGATTATGAAAATCATATTACTCAATAATATTCTAATATATTGATTAAAATGACATAGGAGGTTTTATAAATGAAAAAATACATTTCGGGTAGTTTTTGACCATTTTCATTAGAAAAAAAATACAGTTACAGTTTAGCTGACATTAGTAAGGGTTTTGTGACTGACAGGTACTGTTATTACTGTCTTAGAACAAGGTGTGCTGCAACTCCATCATTCCGGTGCTCCAGATGCAGTGAACCAGTTGTTGCAATGCAACGGCATGGCGGTTCTGTTCCATAACACAGAAGAATTACTAGTTTATACTTTATAAGAATGGTGGCACAATATGGGTTTTATATTTAATCAGGAATTAATATTCCCTATAAACAAAACAAAACAAAACAAAACAAAACAAATCAATTCAGATCAAAAGAATCAAATTAATTGTTTTAAATGGGTGTTTTGGCATATGGAAGTGATTATGTGATTTTTAACACGTAGATAACCGAGTTTGAACCCGACTTTACAGTTTAATCTTGTATTTTGAGCCAAGCTAAGCTGGCTTATTAAAAATTCAAGCGGAGCTTGAGCTGACCTTGGCTTGGCTTCTAGTTGCTATCAACATTTGTAAACCTTGTTTTAACCAATCTTCATATTATACATTTGTTTATAAACCATCATTTCAACACGATGGTTGCTATTACATTAGTTTTGTAGAAGAGCTTATACTGTTATATCCTTCTGTTTGTACCGCAATATCAAATGATCCGGTCCTCGGGTTTCCATTTCCAAGCCTTTTCGGTTTACTCCTACACCATCTAAAATACATCTAATTACCCACAATGGGGTTTATACTCTCACCACATGGTTGAAACGAATTTACCGATCTAATTACCCACAATGGGATTTAAACTCTCACCACATGGTTGAAACGAATTTACCGATGCCGACAAACGCCTCTTGACAAGGTTTTGCTCTACTTGATGCAAACCAAGCTATAATATCATCATAATTAAGAAGTTTAGGATGAACATGCCCCCTCTGATAAGTGATAATTCACTCTCAAAGTTTGCTGGTCCTTTGCCGCACTCTCATTCGGTTTCTGTACTTCCTCCACCGCTGGCCAACATTCCACCGGATGTATTTTCACCTGTGGCAAAGCACTAGCCATTCTCCACCGTTTGCTCTTCACACGCAGTGCTGCTACAACATTTCCGTCATCCCACTTCACAACATATGAACTATCATTCTGAACATCCTCATTCTCTTTTTCGTCATCATTTTCAGACGATCTTGATTTGGGTGGAGAGTCCGAATAAGTCGAACATTCTTCATGACTTGCACTTGTTTCTCGGCTAGTCGAGGGGTGACTTGTGGTTCCTGATATGTAATCCAAAATACGTTGACGCATAATTTCTACTTGCTTAACAATATCATCATCATCCGATTTATCCTTTTCATGATCATTGCTATCATCGTTTATCGTTTCTTGAATGTTAACCATCCAGCCGTTTTTGTGGTTATTTATACGAGGTTCATTTCCTTGATTTTGCTCAACAATAACATCATGATCCGATTCATCATTTTCCCAATCATTGGTATCGTCATTTATCGTTTCTTGAGTGTTAACCACCCACTCGTTTTTGTGGTCAGTTAAACAAGGTTCACTGTCTTGATCATCACCAATAGTTCCTGACCATTCTACACCATATTCTTTTGCTATTTCTTGCATGAGTCGAATTTTCATCTCCTTTGTTGGAGAGTTCGTTAAAGAGTCCAGATTCAACATATCGATAAACTGAAAGACACCACACGTTTTTTTCTCAGTTTAATATTTAAAAAACATGTTTTACTTAAGTACGTTTTTAACAACTAACCTAAATAACTAACCTCTTTGTTGACGAAAGATTCAACTGAATTTCCAAACATGTCGAAAAACAAGCTTCTAACTTCGCGCAGTTCGGGCACATCACCAAATCTTGCAGCTGCATACATCAAAGACGACACTGCTTCCTTGCATTCATCCGGGCACTCATCGTTCATCGCTTTAAGTTGGTTCAAGACAAGTGTGCAATATTGCTCAACAAATTCATACGATAGTAACATGTTTTCGTACACATATAGCCTCCCAACCTATTTTTATTAAACCATAAGAACCAAAAACTTAAAAGTCTTAACACTAACTAGTAAAATATCCCGCGCGTTGCAACGGTACGTCACGTCGTATATTAAACTTGAGTACAACCATGGAACCATAGATAAAAAATATTACTCATGACCAAATGTAGATAAAAACACACTTGTGACGGCATATTCGCAATTACAGAAAAGTTACGTCACGTCCTAAACTAAACTCAAGTAAAACCATGGAAATGTAGATAAAAAAACACTCGTGACGAAATATAGATAAAAACATATATGACGGTATATTCGCAAATTACGAAAAAGTTAGGTCCTAAATTTAGCTCGAGTAAAACTATTTACAATTAATAAAAAAAAAGAATCTGATAAAACTATAATTACTCTAAAAGTAAATAAAATATATAGAATATATAGCACACAAATTGTTTAATATATTTAATACATAAAAAAATTTGAGTATAAAGTTATGAATTATTTATATTTCCTATTTGGGTAAAATAAAATACGATTAGGTTTCATGCGGCTAAAGTGAAAAAAGTAAAACTATTGATGACCAAGATAAAAAGGATTTAACTTCCCTGTAGCTAAGTTGATGTAATTTAATAATAAGATCATATAAACATATGATAAGTTACCCTTGGGAATGCATCCGAAGTATGACGGATTCTCATTAGCTCGGCAATGTCACTCCGAAAATGTTTTCGCATTACACTTGGTCTTCTCTTTATCATCTTGATTCGCATCAATGTCCCGTTGATGAGTAGTTTACTGCATAATCAAACATTCAAAAGATTAAACTTGAACAATGTCCAACATCAAACTCGCTAGATTACATGCCTTTTCTTGTAAATTTTGCGTTTCAACAAAGCCTCAGACATGTTTGTGAACAACTTCCTGATAACATTGGCGATATATGCCAACAACTTCATGGTAACTTCTATGATAAATTACAGTCGCAGATTGATTTGTTAAAACAATTAATGTAGTATGATATAATATGGTATTTATAACGATTTAGTATGTATGGTAAAGTCCTAAAACATCTATGATAATTATTATTTTGTATTTCTACTTTTTGTAAAAATATGTATGATTTTTTTTATCTCAGTTTTTTTAAGTATGCGTATCTTAGCAAAGATAACCGAATATGATTTTAACGTAACCGAATATGATTTTAACATATAAAGTTTTTATCTTATTAAATGTTCATTAAACCAAAAATGGTTTATATTTTATCTATCCGTTTAAAGGGATGAGAAATGAAGGGCTGGTGAACAATATTTAAAGATACGCGATGGGTTTTGGGTTTGGTATTTTTACATTAATAGGTTTACTCGAAACTTGTGTACTTGTGTGCATACCTGATACCCGACGTGTAATTCTCGATAGAAACCCGACGGGTTTTGAGACAGGTTCGAGGAACAATATCAAGAATTTTCACCATACCGCAAAGAGGCTTTTTTTTTTGTAATTTACGAAATTTGTTAAATCTTTAAATTTGGGAACGAAATCGTATTCCCTTATACACGTCAATTATAGAAAGAGCAATAGAGTTATTTTAACCGTGGAACTTCTATATAAAAATATAGAACCGGGCCAACAAGAAACTGAAAAACCTGCAAAATTACATCACGTATGTCTCGAATATTAAAATCAGACCTATCCCATGTAAGATTACAAAATTTAGAGCGACTCCGTATCCAAAGAAACGGATTTTCTTTAATGATGTCCACCATTCGACTAAAAGGAACAAACCGATTATTCAATTTCTTCTCATTCCGCACCTTCCAAACATGGTAGCCAGCACAACCGCCCCAATAATCTCATTCCGCACATAAAACTAACTAACTAAAAAGTCGAACCTAATCAATTGAGAAAGTAAAGATTCGCATACAGTTTTTGTACTTTTGAACCAACCAACCTGTTAAAACCACACCTTTTGAATTTGTAACTTCCAACAGATATGTGGTTGATGTAATTCTCAATGGTCAATCAAACTTCATACAAAACGATTCTGGACGCGATACATGTTAGGGATAATCCTAAATCTTTTAATCCATGAAGGAACAAAAAAGAACCAAGAATAATAGCATACTCATTCAATGCTTGTGAAACCATCTACATTGTCATGGGTGCACATATGAATCACTAAAAATATGATCAAATACAACCAATGAATCTACATCTTATAACAGGTATCATCATCATCATACTCAGTAAATCACACTAATAGCAAAGCCGAGTGAGAGCCTTACCTCTACCCCATAGGAATAGAGAGGCTGCTTCCAGCAACAACAAAACTATCACATTGATTATATTTGATCAGGATGAGGCAAATTATTAAAAAACTGAAACCCATAAACTAATGCATGATGCCTAATAATTCATAGGAGTAATTATAAGACATGGCTTGGAAGTTCTTCATATGCACGAAATGGCCTGACTAAGATACAACTTCTAATCTGCAAAGAGTTATAATGCCTTCCTTCCTTCCGAATATGCACGGAAAAGCTCAGGACGCGACAGACATTGTGGCAAACTACCAAGCCAGCTCAACCGTGGGAGCCATGTTTTCCTGCGCAAATCAGATACAAACTCTTCAACTTGTGGCAAATTTGCCACTTTACACATATAATCAACTATCACCCATATGATATTTTAAGAAATGCACTTGGCATAACTCCAATGTACGCCGAAGAACCAGAGCTTTGTTTTCAATAGGATCCGTTTTGCAATTCAAAAGGGGGTTGCGGCGCAGCTTGTTGCCCGTTTACCTACCGCTATTATGTAATTTCCTAGTCGTCCTTGTTTGCATTTTCGACAGAGGTAAGGTAAGAGATGAGCTACCAAGCAACATGCCAACAACACCCTCCACTGTTGGCCTATGTGATGCATGTGCTTGAAGACACAACAACCCCATCTCAATGAATCTTGTTGTCGAACTTGAACAACATCAATTATGTGATCAATAGGATTACAATATGTTCCTCCCAACCAAGTTCTCCAAATCTACAACTCAACATGTATGAAACTAGACCCTTGCATTATCTTCAAGATCATACTTACATTTTCTTCTAAATTCTTATGGTTTCCAAAAAAATAAAAAAATCCATGTGGCAATAGTTTAGGTCACTATTTACATTAAATAATCATAAAAGAGATATTGGATTTAAATAACCCGAACTTTCACCAATTGGCCGATAACTCCCAACTTTCGATTTGTACATCAGCACTCCCAACATTCAACTTATTGGCCGATAACACTCATTGACTAACAAAACCCTAACACAGTTAGCTGATGTCAGCTGCCACATCATCAAAAATGCCACATCAGCTGCCACGTCATCAAAAAATGCCACATCGGATGCCATGTCAGCAAAAAAAAACAAACTGGGTTAGGGTTCGGTTAGTTAGGGAGTGTTATCGGCCAATATGTTGAAAGTTGGGAGTGCTGGTGTACAAATCGAAAGTTGGAAGTGTTATCG
The DNA here is from genome assembly GCA_947069175.1 of Scalesia atractyloides. NCBI lineage: Eukaryota > Viridiplantae > Streptophyta > Magnoliopsida > Asterales > Asteraceae > Scalesia > Scalesia atractyloides. The sequence goes on from CAMTDV010000011.1 coordinate 7,443,543, forward strand.
GCCAATTGGTGAAAGTTGGGGTTATTTAAACCCAATATCCCATTTTTTTTTACATAAAATAGGAAGTTTGGTGGTGTGATGCACACAAGAGTAATTGGGGTACACTTTAAGTACATTTTCATGTAAAGGAACTATCTGGGGAATACTTCTGATACAAAATCTACAACTGCACCAGTGTCGTAATCGTAAACATCATAATCGTCAACGTCATCATCGTGAACATGGGCGCTAGTACTATTTGAACATTCTCTTGGAATCATTTCTCGAACTTTAGCCACAGGGGGAGTGAGAGATGAGCTATCAAGCAGCATCGAAAAAACTTGCTCCATTGTTGGTCTGTCCTCTGCATCTTTCTGGACTTCAAAAATGTTGTAATGGACATTGAGTCCATATCAATTCCCTCAATTAGATTTGAAACTGTTCCTTCCAACATATAGCTCTCAACCTACATCAATTGTATTTAGCAAGTCTGTAAGATAGTAGCTAACTTCTACCATTCATTTTTGCTTTCAAATTAGAAAAAATCTCTAAGACACACAATCATGTCACATGTCACCTATTAATCATATAACAAATATGATCAACAACCGATATGCTTTCTCGTGAGATTGACAAGTCACGTTAAGGTGTGTAATTAGTAAAAAAGAAGTTATTTAGATATTGATACTAAAAACCATGGCATAAGCCTTGATGGTCCGTAATCGTACTTACATATTTGAGGGGCATTCTATGCCTTGTTATAGTTTCCAAAATCAACACGCCAAGACTATAGACATCTGCCTTGGTTGACACATTTGCATAACATATATACTCTGGTGCCTTGTAATGCCTGTTATATGCGCATGTATTGGCCATGATCAACAACATAAATTACCACAACTTCAAAAGGAAGAATATTAAAGAGAAGATGGAAGGACACATAAATGAGCATACATGAAAAACTTTTATGTGGAGTACAACGTTTTCTTCAATGTAGAAATCATAACAAAATCACTTAAGATGCCACCAATCTAAAGAATATGGTGTTGCTCCATAATACCTACCCTATTATGTAACATCCCTTTAAACATACATGAAAAACTTTTTTGTTGAGTGCAACTTTCCTTCAATCTGCGGACTTTCGAACGACCACCACTCACGTAAAAAGAAAGAAAAAAGTCTAGACTTCACCAAAATGAGCATGAGATTAAAAATGCTGGTTATGTACTGACCAGGTCTCAAAAATCCTAGGCGGAATACACGTAGTCCTCGTGATGTCGCCATATCTTGTATCCAAAAAACTTGACAATACAGGGTTCAAATTTTCATCTAGAAAAATATTCCCAGGCTTTACATTACAATGTATGATCCGTATGGGAGCGTCCTTGTGAAGGTAAAGAAGTGCCCGAGCAACACCTAGTATTATTTTGTACCGTTGATCCAGTTTAAGAAAGTACACTCCGGATCTGAAAACAGATTACAAAATAGATGTTATTTCATGGTTTAATCCATCATAACTAACATAAATTTAAAAAGTAGAGCAATGGTATAAAACTGAGATAATAAAAGCTAACAACACTTGTTGCTTTATGTTGAACCATGCAATGATTTCAACCCTGATATTTACATTGCAAAATTATCAATAGTCATACCAAATATCAAGCAGTCATGAGTTGCATGCAGTGCAAAGTCAAAGACAAGGAACAATCGGGTTCCTTCGATGCAATATCCAATCAACTTAGCCAAATTCTCATGTTCAAGCTTTACAAGTATCGATGCATCATTCATGAAACGATCATGTGTCAGTAATATAAATCCTAGCAACTACTATACCTTGTCGATTTTGTAGCTTTCCCCGAAAAGAGAAACAAAGTGGGAATTTCTAGCATGCAACAAAAAATTTTGGAACTCTGTAATTAGTCATTGATGGATGATTATGTTTACCTTATACAAGGCATCATATGTTTTCTGTTGTGGAATTCTATTATCTTCGGAGAAATTTACTGTTGCAAAATTAATAGTATCAAAATCAAACCGATGTAATGTTTGGTCTTGATCTCCTATTACAAGTTCAACAAGTAGCAAGCTATTAGTAAAAAGGATGGTGAAATATATACAAATAGCAAGAGGCCAGAGGTCATTGTTGTCAGTTAAAATAAACATTATTGCACCTCTTCAGCTATTAGTGGTGTACCCCAAAAAAAACAAGAAGTAACTTAACACATGAAACTCGAGAGAAAATGATACCTAAGTTCTCGTCAGTCGACGGAAATACAGCCATCATAGCCTTTTTAGCAAAAAAGTGCATGCAAGTGGACTGCGACCTATTGATGGTTTTCTCTTGCAAGGCCAAAACAGAGTCAAGACCGACGACAACCTCCACCATAGTAGGTCGTTGGTTTGGATGTTTATGCAAACACCGTTTTGCAAGTTGTGCAAACCCCTTTAAACATTTAGGAGATATTGACCCGCTTATATTCGTATCAACAATTTGCTTTAGCCTCCCTTTTTCAATGGAGTCTTGCGCCCATACTGCGAGACCCCATTGCTCCTCATCATTACTTCTATCTATTGCCCGTTTTCCACACAAGACTTCAAAAAGTACCACCCCAAAAGCATACACATCAGATTTTCTGGTCAACTTACCGGTGTAAAAGTAATCAGGATCAAGATACCCAAATGTACCTTTTACATTAGTGTTGACATGAGTGGCCTGCTCGTTTATTGGACATATTTTGGACAATCCAAAATCTGAAATTTTAGCTGACCAACTGTCATCTAACAATATATTTGAGCTTTTAACATCACGATGTACAACCCCATTATTAATGCCTGTACCAGTGTGAAGATAATGTAACCTCCCGAGCAGCCCCTATGCATATCGTGAGTCTTTGCACCCAAGACAGAGAGGTTTGGCTTCTGTGGAGATGATCTTCAAGTGTTCCATTAGACATGTATTCATAAACAAGGATCATTTCTTCCCCATCATTGCAATAACCAATCAAAGACACCAAGTTGCAGTGTCGTAAGTTAGAAAGCATATTTACTTCAGCCCAAAAATCCGATGCTCCTTGATTAGAAGTTGAATTCAGTCGCTTTATGGAAACTATAGAAAAATTTGTCCCGCTAGTGATGGTTCCTTTGTAAACCTTGCCAAACCCCCCACAGCCTATGACGAATGAGTCATCAAGGTTTTGAGTTGCTAGCTGAATCTGAGACAACGTAAACCGACGGCACATGTGTGGTGACCCTGAGGATGAGGGTTCAACCTTGTAACCGGTAAGGATGGACATGATTATAGATATGAGCTAGGACAAGAGTGTAGTAAGTATCCTAAAAATGTTATCACATACATAGATGCATAGTATCATCCCCATATGGCCATATATATATAGAAAGGATTCATATACTTGTATCATAGTCAATCATGCAAATTGATTATTGTAATTTCCACAAGTAGTACAACGTGATGTTACACTTTTCCAACTAACTATTGTTCATGTCCTGTCTATTGTGAATGAATATCATAGTCAAGATTGATTAATGTTTTAGGAGTCACTTCGGTGATTAGAAACACAATTGCTACGAAATTATGATATTGATGTATTTTTCACATGATAGTAAGACGTGATTTGGAGGGCATCAAGTCCCAATCGATATTCAAACGGATATAAAATTATAGCTAATTCTCATAATATTATTAGATCAAGAAAACTATTCAAAAACTCGATTACCAATCTCTACCCAATACGGTGTATATATAGTTAACCTAACTCGTTAGACTATAACTAGTGATATGCTCTAAACTATACATAGTTTTATATAAATATTCATACACTTGTTAATAGATTTAGGGTTGTTTCTATTAAATTCTACTCGTAACTAGTTCATATTTGAATTTTATAGGTTTTTATCGGTGTATTTTAAGTACACATTATGAAGTATTACTTATAATATAAATACATTAGTTTTATTATAAAAGGTATTAGTTTTATTAGTTTGTTGTCATCATGTATATTTTAATAAATAATGAATGAAAATAATAAAAACTAAAAAAATGGTAAATTAAATTAATCAACTTAAGCATGGTTATCTTCTGACCAAGTTTATGGAATTTGATGGGCACAGCCTTATAATGGTGAGGAGTCGATCTTGGATATAGCCTCGAGCATGGTGGGTTTCCACGTGAGATTCTTTGTTGTTCAAAAAATATCTGAGTTCACCTGCTTTGACTAAGCAATACCTGCGTTGACCGCTTGCATTCTTCATTTAATTGTTAGATTTGGGCCGACTGAGTGTGGAAGCCCATTCGAAGTGTATCCCCACAGCCCTAAAATCGTGGAACCTAACTCGTTTAGGATGCTAGATAATTATATAGTCAAAAAAATAGGACATGATAATTACAACTAATTATTAAATCATTATCATATTTAATAATCTATAATTATCCACTTCATAAAACTCTCGTTGAGCCTTGCACGCTATGTCAGTTTCATTGTGTGAAATTCCCAACAATCACCCTCGGAAATTCGAACTCAAATCTGACAAGTCTTCAACTTGAAATATGTTTTTTTTGCCTCGATTCTTATGGAACTCCTCTTGATCACTAGTTGTGTTTTCGGCTCCTTTCTAACTCGACATTCTTGCAACCTTGTCCTCGACTAGTCCTATGTCCACGACTCATACTATGGTCATAAGAACTCGCACCACCATTGACTCGGCTACGATCTTGAACAAACATTAGCTTTATTCGATCAATACAAATACCCGCAGAATTTAGGCTCATCTTCAATTCAAACCGCGGACAAATCCATACTCGTTTAACCAATATTAAAACCAACAATAGTTTTATTGGTCAATTAAGTTGTATGCTATCTTGTTTGCTTCATTCTTTAAACACGGGACACAAAACAAAGAGGCATTAGAGTCGCGCAAAAACATAGATGATTGAACTTGCCTCTAATACCAATTCAAGTCCCAATCGATACTCAAACGGACACAAAATTAGAATGTCATAATATTGTTAGATCAAGAAAACTACCCAAACACTTGATTATAAATCCCTACCCAATACGCGGTATACATAGCTAACCTAATGCGTTAGACTATAACTAGGATTGTTAACGTAATTATCCTAAAGGCATCCAAACCTAACTTGTTTAGGATGCTAGATAATTATATAATCAGTTAATTCACGATAATTACAACTAATTATTAAATCAAAATTACATTTAATAATCTATAATCATCCACTCCATAAAACTCCCTTTGAGTCTTGCACTCCAAGTTAGTTTCATTGTTAGGAATTCCCGACATTCACCCCTGGAAATTCGGACTCAAATTTGACAAGTCTTCAACTCGAAAAAAAAACATTTTCTTACCTTCGATTCTCTTGGAACTCCTCTTGATCACTAGCTATGTTTTTTGGCTCCTTCCTAACTCAAACATTCTTACAACCTTGTCCTCGACTAGTCCTTTGTCCGCAACTCGTCCTTTGGTCATAAGAAATTGCACCATCATTGACTCGGCTGCGATCTTAAGCAAATATTAGCTTTATTAGATCATTACAAGTTCCCACATAATTTAGGCTGATCTTAGATTCAAACCACAAACATATCCATACTCGTTTAACCTAGATTAAACCCACCAATAATTGGCAAACCCTAATTTTTTTACCAATAAAAAATACAACCTTGTCTTGTCTTGTTTTTTTCTTTTGATTTTGTTTTCTTTTCGTTTGAGTCTAGATACAGCACCAAAAAAAATCAACCAAACAAAGTCAAACAACTTTGTTTAAATAACCACTTTTTTATCGATCAATAATAGCGGCTCTATTTAAGTTGTATGCTATCTTGTTTGCTTCTCATTTTTAATCACGGAACAAAAAACAAAGAGGAATTAGACTTGCGTAAAAAACAAAGACTATTGAACTTGACTCTGATACAAATTCAAGTCTCAATCCATACTCAAACAAACATAAAATTATGGCTAACTCTCAGAATTTTATTAGATCAAGAAAACTACTAAAAATTGTTAGATCAAGATACTAAAAAAATTGATTACAAATCCCTACCCAATACGCGATATATGTAGCTAAGTTGATTCGTTAGACTATAACTAGGATTGTTCACATAATTATCATAAAGTTATCCAAAACTTACTCGTTTAGGATGCTAGATCATTATATAATCAATTAACTAGGAAAATTGTAATCACATTTAATAATATGTAATTATATCTGCATAAAATCCTCCTTGAGCCTTGCACATCAAGTCGGTTCTATTGTTCGGAATTCCCAACAGGGTAGCATCCGGTTTGCTTGAAATGGAGAATGATGGGGCCTTAGTGGAGGAAAGAAATTAAGATTAAAAAACCCAATTTAATATTGGTGGGTCGATCTTGTTGTTGTTGGCTTGTTGGTTGTGTAGTTCTAGAATGGGTGTTGTTTTAAGGCATATTAATTACTAGTATTAATTGTTTACAAAATATTTTTAATAACTTATTATTATTATTATTATTGTTATTATTGTGTAGTTCTAGAATGGTGTTGTTTTAAGGCATATTAATTACTAGCAAATCCGCATTCGATGAGAAGATGGTCTTCTGTTTTCTCGCTACTTTTACACAATCTACTCAATTCCGAATCAACTTACACGTTCCTTTGTTCAACGCGACCCTAACCGGAATTCTTCACGAATTATTATCATATGTGCTTGACTTGTTATAATTTATAATTTGATCTATACCAACGAACATACAAACGATCATAATGATCACTCCTTTCAACAGATAGTATATGATGAAATTACAACATCAACTAGGAGGTACGGACGATCTCAAGGGGTGGCCTACAGGAGATCTAAAGTCGAAGGATTAAAAGAGTAAAATAATATTATTTGGGTATAATTATTATTTAAATTATCCTAAGTATAAGTTTTATTTGGTTTCTAATTGTTTAGGGATAAGTATGAGTAAAAGTAAGAGTTCTTGTAAGAGTAGAATGTTTTTGGTATTTATATTCCTTTGTCATGTAATTTTATTAATTCACAATTAATAGAAGAAATTAGTGAATCTTGTTTGTATTCATCTCTCTAATCTCGTATCCAGATTCAAAAGGATATGACCAATTATATTACTTAAAATAACTATTCATATATGAATACCTTAACTTAGATCCAACACTATTATGACTCTACGTTTTGGTTCTTCTGTCTGTTTAATGCTTATGACTTCCAATATCATTAAATTCAACCCAACAATATATGAAAAAGCTTATTATTGAAACAAGTTCGAAGATTTGTTACAAGTTCAAAGTATACTTCTTGCTTTCTTTGGCAACTAGCTATGTAATTCATATGGGGTAGTACAACAATCCAAAACTTTAGACCAGCTAGCAAAGCGTCTTAAATAACCAAAGAATTCGTTCTAGAACACTCAATAAACGCCATCTAATTAAACTTCAGCATCCTCTCATAAACTTGTTTTTACCATTCGGTGTGCTGAAATCTGCTGGATTTCTATTGAAAGAGCATATGAGAGTTGCACAGTTTTGTGCATCAGGCCCTACTCCAACAGGCTTCATCATGCTCGTTTCAATGTGACTTTGAAAGCCACCTCCAAGTGTAGCTTTTGTGGGCATAAAACACATCCTTTGAACTGAACAAAGAGCTTTTTCTCGCTTTTCGTTAGTAATCTTCTTGACAAGATGTTTTGTTGCAGTTTTAGATGATGTTTTGGTGACAGGTTTGTTATTCAATTGTGTTGAATGCTCTCGGATCCTTTTCTTGACACGTGCAGAAGTCGTGTTTGTCTGAAGCTCATGTAGGATTTGTTTCTGTTCGTTAAAATGGCGAGCCAAGAGCATCACTGCCTCCATTTCAGAATCTTCATTTTCTTTTTCTGTAGCTTCCTTGCTACTAATGTCTGCAGACGGATTACTTTTTTGGCTGCATTGTAACCGGAAATCCTGAAAAGTAAAAATTAAAATCACCATCCAAGAAACAACATTAAGATTAAAAACATAAATTAAGGAGGTTCCTCCCTTTACTTTATGGTAATGTTTCAGTCGCCTTACCGATCCGCTGGTAGGACTAGTCGAACCGGTTTTAAAAACTCGATGATGTCATATATAATTTAAAAACTAAAAATATATATGTATTATGTATAGCTAATTTAAAACAATATATGAAATTACTTTATCCCAATTGGATATGCAATGTTAGCAAAATATCAAGTATAGAATATATGAAATATGAACCATGAGGTAGTAAATCAATCACTAAATGAGACCTTGAAGGGAAAAAGTAAATAATATTTTAAAATCCAGTCCAATGATGGATTCGGTTTGTGGTTCAACGGGTCCGACTGATAACCGGTCTGTTCTAATGGAGGAGGTTCAAAAGTGCTCCACTAGACCGGTTATGTAGGCAGTGCCCGTCCGACCAGCCCGGCACGACCTAAGAACAATATCTTACAAGTAATTAACTTTTAGGATTAGTGAGGTTGATGGTGTGACCTTTTTATGCTCCGGCAATGTTTGTGTATCGATGTCATCAGTTTTTCTTATCTTTCTCAAGGTACCAACGTTTGAATCCTTTCCAATCGAGTCTTTGGATCCATGGTTTGACTTTTTATCCTGGTCAACACTTGGCTCTTCAACTCCAATCATATCCTTCTTCTTGTTTAGTATTAAATCAGCAATGTCAACACCCTTTTGCTTTCTAAAATATGCAGCCAAAGTGACATCATCATCATCTGAATCATCTTCAACTTTTGCAACAAATCTCGTGTTAACATTTTCAGGATTTGTTATGTCACAACCGGCGCGAAGTTCACTTGCAGGATCCTTATATAGATCAGACAATAGACGAGGCTTGTGAGATTTTCTTCGTGGTTGGTTTCTTCTGGGTTTGTTGTTATCAGCAGCCTCATTATGCTTGATTTTAGCACCTTCATTGACATTGTTTTCGTGTCGGTTTTGACCATTTTTGACTTTGCAAAAAGTCAACTCTGATGGCCCATTGCATACAACTTTTCCCATATCTGCAAAAAACAAATATTCACTTCAACATTGTTACAAATCAAGAGCATAAGAAAACACAAAGGCCGGCCATACCAGTCGTAGTTTCGGGTTGGTCCTTTTTACCAATAGGATTTTCAACTTTAGATACTGTTACAAGGTCGAATTCAGGTCGGTCCTCTTTACCAATAAGATTTTCGACTTTAGATACTGTTACAAGATCGAAAAGTCAAAAATTTGAGAAGGGACATTAGAATAAAATAACATGAAGGTTGTATAGTAAAATATAATCTTTCACTTACAGTTTGCAGCCTCTGTAAGTTTTGTTGTGTCATCTGAACCATTAATATTAGGGGGAAAATGTTGGCTAGACAATGATTTAGACTCTGATGATTGACATGAAGAAACAACCTTGTTGTCAGGATCGCGTAATGATCCAAAAGGCCAACATTTTACTGGATTTTTCTTGCGAATTTCAGCGACATAATTACTGCATTAAAAACAAATCGGTTATTAGTAAAAGTCTATTGCTTTTAGATGAGCCAGAGGAAAACAAGAACTTCAAAATTAAAATATAAATAAGTAAATAAATATATGAACTTATTACTGTAGATTCTGAATATTGAAAAATGCTAGTTACACTAAAACTGATGCATACCGAATAGAAATATTGATGAATATACTTATTTCAGTACTTTGTTCTTTGTTGAGATTGATCTCCATTGAAAGTAATCTCGTAGATTAACAGCCCACACCGATACACTAATCTGTCACACAACAACTTCTACAAATTTGAAAAAAGAATGCAGAAATTTACAAAACAACTAACACGATTTCAGTCCAACTGATAATCATTTCAGCACAACCAACGGCAAAATGATCTAAAAACTAAACGAGTTGCAAATTAGGTTACATTATTAACTTGCAACTCTTTCAAGTTGTGTCACAAATTAAAGACATTGCAGCAAAAGCATATTTCAAACAAGTATGGGAGCATTTAGATTTAGAAACCTATACATGATCAACTTTGTAGATTGATAAAGATAACTTATAATCACAAATTACTTAAGTTAGCAATGAACACAAACGCATAAGACTACAGCAACTTCTGATGCGCTTAAATGACCCTTCGGATATGCAGGTGCAAGCATGCCCTAACAAAGTTTTGAAGTGTACAAACAAAAATGAAATGTTATACTAAAGTGCATACCCTAGCTAGTTAAAAATACCAATATCTTAACTTATATCATAAATCACTTATGTCTCACATTTGCTAAGTCGTGAAGATGTTTACTGTACACCATTGATTCTAGGTTTAGATCTGTTATAACCAAGACTTATCCATTGTAGATAATTATGCTTGAATACCACTTGCAAAGTCAAGAAGCTGAATATTTTATCTAATGTATATATGTTACACACAATGTACCTAAATGACATATGGTAACTGTAAACTAGGAAAGGATAACATTAATATTAGATAGTACATATTAGTAAGGGTTTATTGTTATATAATTAACATATATAGTTAGGAGATATGACTTGATTAGTTTCCTTTGTAGTTACTTTCATTGTACTCGTATAAATAGTTGATGATCAGTAACACACACAATACATGTTTTTATTATTCTACATATATAAGCCTGAATACATAACATTTTATCCAATGTAGGTTAGAGACAATGTACCTATAACACATGGTAACTGTAAATTAGTACACCGTAACATAAAAATTAACAAACAATCCAAATTATACAACATTACATACAGATATGAATACAAGCTAGGTCATTTAACCACCTTTTTTAAGGTTACCCTACATAAAATAATACCCTCAGACATCACATGTAGGGAGGGGAAAACCAAACTCCATTGTCTTATCCACTGTACCAAAAGTAAGTTCACATCAAAATTAGAAACAAACTAACTGCAAAGCAAATTAGACCTCTCTCCTTATGAAACATATAATCTTGCATATGATTATCGATTATCAATATTTTATAATAATCTAAAAGTTTATAAGGGAAGCATAAATTCAGAAGTTTGGCATAAATTCGACTTAAAGGCAAAAAAGCTTGATGGAAACAATTAACATAATAGGATATAGATATATATAGTTCAACAAAAGATTCATGATCAAATTGCTACAAAAGGCAAAGCTCAAGTTATATCATATAACCATAGATAACAAGATTTAAGAAAGATACATATAAGCAGAAAATTAGTGATCTTGATATATGCATAGTGAAAAAGAGAATATAAGAGCAAAAATAGGAAAACCCCACCTCGTGTAGCTGATTGTGATTAAAGTTGTTGATGGGTGTCATCAAGAATCAAAGAAATATGGAAACCCATCAAAGATCTTGATGAAAAATTAGCTCAAAAGGACTGGAATTTCGTGGGTGATGTTTGGAAGTAGTGTGAAACCCTTTTGTTGTTTAGGTTTAGAAAGAGAGAGAGACAGAGAGAGAGAGAACTGTTAAAAGAGATGAGAGAGAGTATAAATGTGGTGAAGACATAAACGGATTAAGCCGTCGCTAAACATGTGATGAGTAACAGTTGTTCAAATTTAATAATATATTAATAATAATAATTGTTTTTTACCTTAAAAAGGAAATCTTGAGATATAGAAAGCCTTAAAGAATGAAAAATATCCATTTATACCCCCACATGTTTAGCCTCTTTCATTTACAACCCCACATTATAATGGGCCATTTCTTGTTTTTTTTTTCTTTTTTATCAATTTTGATAATAAGAAAAACATCATTAGAATTTGTATCATGTATTAACCCATGGTTTTTTCACGTGATATAGCAAGAAACATGCATACTATCTTACTATACAAAAGATGGCATACTTATATTATAGAGTTAAATGTAATTTGCATCTATGTGGTTTGATGCTCGAATAAATTTGCCTTTCTAAAACTTTTGTTTTGCACTATACCCCTCATGGTTTCCATCTTTCATAGTCTGCACCCTTGTCGTCAGCTTAACATTATCTTTCAATTTAAAAAAATACGTGAAAAGGCCAAACTACCATTTTCATCATTAAGTATGCACCCCCTAACACTCTTTAAACAAACTCGTTTTCCCACCAAAATCCAAATCCATTAAACCTCCATTAGCGAATACTAACTCATTGACCCATTACCACCTGCAAATCTGGACAAATATGGAACCATGAATAATGAACACATTCGGCAAGCCTAACTCATGAACAAGAACAATGAACACATTCTGCAAGCCTGACTCATTAACAAGAACAATGAACTCATTCTGTGACAGATTGGTCACTGCAATCCTAACTCATGAACATATGAACCTGCAAACCATTGTGTGCATTGTGTCCTACATACAAACCATGAAAGCAGTGATGCATTTGTCCTACAAACAAACCATGTATGCATTTTTTGTTCCAAACCAGTGAAAAATGCTAAATGCATATGTCCTAATATCATCCAAACTAGTGACCCATTACTAATATTGTCCTAATGCATATGTATACAATGTCCTAATGGTGTCCTAATGTATACTTTCCTAATCATATAAACCATACAATGTCCTAATATTGTCCTAATGATACAAACCATGAATGCAATGCAATGCTCTAATACTATCCTAATGCATAGGTATGCATTTATGTTCCAAATGCAAATGCATGCATTTATGTTCCAAACCAGGCCTAATGCATATTTTCCAAACCAGTCAGATAAACAACCCACATATTAGACCCATATCACCGTGAACAACCTACATAACATCTCATAATCATTAAGTTATCTTAATTTCCGAACCATAATTACAAAAACTATCTACCCATAGTTAGCATATACCCATAATTACCAAACCGTACTACTCTACTCAATCTTGCCTCCCCCGTTCAAAGCGTTGGAAGCCAAAATCAAGGGCCCAGTCGTTAAGGAACCGCAAAACCACCCTCACGTGGACTACGAGATGGTGGGTGTCGTTAGCATTCATCCTAATCCCAACAACAAATATTCAAGTAAAGTACTATCATTATCCAATTTCAATTGACAAGCAACTACACTAATCAAATCAAGTCAAATGTAACTAAAATCGAACAATTTAACGTTGATGGCCAATTATTGTTAGGGTTTTATGGCTGTGTGAAAAGATAATTATAGCCCTCAGCTGTTTAATTGTTTAACAAAAAGTGTTAACATTGTTTAAGGCACGGAGGCAGAATATGAGAGACGGAAACCATGAGGAGGCATAGTGCAAAACAAAAGTTTCAGGAAGACAAATTGCTTCCGTCATCAAATCACATAAAGACAAATTACATTTAACACTATATTATATATACATGTAAACATATATAAATTGAGAACGAAAATTCGTAAAACGTGTTAAGAATACGTTAATTTCTGCCAAACATTTTATTATTATTATTATTACTGCTACTATTATAATTATTAGTCCTTACCTTAAAATATTCATCACAAAAGCATTCCATTTAAGAAAATAACATTATAATTATTAGTCCTTACCTTAAAATATTTATCACCAAAATTCCATTTAAGAAGATAACGTATACTTTTAAGAAAAAAAAATCGAGTCATAAATTACAACCTGTATTACGCTTAGCGATCAAAATGGAAATTTTTAATGGTGGATCAAGTAATTTTGGTTGATCTTATGAATAAAGTAATGTGGTTATGTTATTCTTAAAGTTTTATTATTGAAATTAACATAAACAAAATTACAATGATTTAGAAATAAAATGAATATTTTAGATCACCATTTAATCCTTGGGCCCTTTAACATCTTTTTTTAATCCGAAACTCAAGTCGCTCCTCATTCTTAAAAATGGTTAAAAAAACGAAAGTGGCATTTTGTTGCGACTTGAAATTAGGAATATAAAGCGTACTTTTATGCTTTTCAATCACGAGAAGCTCACAACACACCAAACACAATTGTGACTAGTGTATAGCACGAACAAGTAGCAAAATTACTGTTATGAACATGTTTCGGATACTGTTATGTATAATAATTAAATCGTAGATGATGTAGGACGACCGACTACTCTCACTATGACCTGTGCATCAGATTTAGATATTTCAAAATAAGTGAATTTTTTTGTGTGGGGACGTGAACTTCAACTAAGTGAATTAGTAAGATTGAAGCCATTGACATCTCATAAAATAATAAATAAGGTGCAGTTGGATTCACAAAATATCATTCATTATCTATGGAACTAATTCCCCTAAAAATCATGTTTGGTTGGCACCAAATAGATATGAAATTGGGAAGTGTTTACTTCCCATTCCTTCCCATTACGTACCATCGGTCTCCAAGGAGATGATGTGGTGGAAAACGTTTCTCTCCTCTGTCAAACAGGTAGAGGATTCAAATCCTGTAAGATGCAAATACAAGAGTAACTAGATGTAGGTCCAAAATAACCCTAATTGAACCTTATTCACCGAAATGACCGTAAATTACCCTAACTAAACGTCAATGACGACATTATAAAGAAATCATATGCTTCGAGCTGAAGATACCACTAGTTTGCATTTCTTAATCTAACTTGTTCTTAATGAAGTTAAAGTTAAATAAGTTATTTTATTTATTATTGACAGGAAAAAATCTACATGTATAGCAAGTTTTGAAGCTAAAAAGGAGACACATTAACCTACCCACTGATGGTATGGTACAACATGAATGCAGTCTTGGACCACAATATTATACTACCTACCATTAAAAAATAGATATTAATAATAATAATAATAATAATAATGATAATAATAATAATAATAATAATAATAATAATAATAATAATAATAATAATAATAATAATAAGTATTAACACAGGCTCCCAGTTTATTAGGGTCCTCTCTCTTGTGCTCCAATATTGTCTGCCACTACCTTATTTCTTCCCAAAGATACATGATGTTTCTTCTTTCACAATCTCATATTGGGCACTATCATTACACAACCAACTTTAATCAAAGAACCATACCAATCATCCAAACGCTTGTACACGGTGCTTTAGAATATAGTTGAAGAGAGACAGTTATACGGTTACATAACTGTCTTTTGTACATCATCGCCTTTTGTATCTATGTGGTTTTGGCAGTTCTCTACGTATAATTGTTTACGTATTGAATGGCCTCATCTCAAATTATAACAGAAAACAAATTCATATTCTATTATATGTATTTTAAATCAACTGAAGTTACAAAACAGATGAGCAGCCATGAGAGCTCTCAAAAACTCATTTAACAAAAACACTAATCATTCAAAATACAAGATCTTTCATCAAGGAAAAAAAGAAGGGTAAAACAGTAATTTTGCTGTAATAATGTATAGTATATTTTTTCATCCTTAAGAACTGACCTCTCCTTTAAGCAGGAGCACCAATTGATGAACTCAACACCTGGAGCTACAAAAGATCAAACATTGGGCAAAATATTTAACATTTTTTGGCTAGTGATGTATAGTTTAAATGTAAATTGTAACCTTGATGGCTAAATTAAATACCTTATTTACAAGAGTGTTTACTTGTTCTCTGTACATCTCCTTCAAGTCCACGATATCAGCCCTAAGTTCTTCAAGCTACACAACAAATAATTTCATGATATGAGTCATGTATATGTGTATAGCTACAACTAAAGGGCTGTTTGGTAGCTCTTTAATGATTCCATTAAGAGGCTACATCTTAAGCAGTAAGAGGTACGGGTCACAAAAATAACATCTCTTAATGGTTCAGTTGACGTCTTAATGATTAAGTGATAAGATGATGCTAAATGGTTAAGGGACAGATTTACCCTTGCCCTATCAAACTTCCTTAACCCTAATACTTCAGCCACCACCACCCGCCAACCACCATTGTTAACCACCCACCAACACCGCCAACCGCCAACCGCCACCGCTAACAACCACCATCACCACCGGCCAACCACCAAATATATATCATACAGCACAAACTAGTTCAGCGGGGTAAGATAGTCATTTTGCACAGTCACTCAGAGCTTTAGCCAAACAACACTTGCTGTCTCAAAGCCTCTTACCCAGTCAGCACTTACTGGTTCAGAGGTTGCCAAACAGCCCCTAAGATGTAGAAGTGACAGTTCGACCCTTTTACTTATGATGAGTCGATTTAGGTTGTGTTTTATCATAAACAGGTTTCATCTATAAATAAGCTAAAAGGAAAGGCGCTGAAGGTCGGCCCAAGTCTATGGTCATAATATTGTTTTTTAACACTACTTATTGTAACAAAAAGACCTAAAGAAAATGGAAAGTAAAAAGTGTTTACAGTCAACGAATTTTTATTAAAACCCCGCTCATTGTGTACCTCCTCATCGCGTTCACCCATCAACTCGAGTGCAGCCGCGTGTCTGCGTCTTAACGCTTCCATCTCTGCCTTCATGCCAGGCAGCAGAGACACTTCTGACCGTAACTTTTCACACTGCACAAAAAATAATTACTCCACGATGAAGATTAAAATACATAACCTGTTGTTATTTATGTATTATTTTTTTCTTTTGTATAAAAATTGAGAAGATAACAATTTGATCAAGAAACGTACCTCTGCAGTCATTTTAACCAACTCCTCAGCAAGAGAGTCCCGTATGGATTCCATGGATGCCTGGTATTAAATAATGAGCATTTTCCCTGTTTAAAAATGTTAATCACATTTATAAAAGATGTGAAATTACCAATCTAGACATGTAAGATGCAAGTTCACCCTCCTTGTGTCGAAGAGCAGCTTCAAGGGCATTCGGCGTTTTACTCTTTAAATAATATGAAGTCTCTCCGGGATTTCTTCTTTCTGAAAGAGGATCAGATGAGTCCAAAGACGCTTGCAAATAAAAACTTTCTTCCATACTACTCAAACTGCTGGCACTCGAGAGTTTGCGAGTCAAACCTTCACACAAAAGTAAACATTATAAAAAATCCAAAAAGGAGAAACGAATCTGAAAACATATCTATATTACTATATAAAACATCTGATTGGGATAGAGATGTAATTTCACAATTTTTAAGACACATGTTACAACGTTTGAAGCATAGGGTACAAGTGCTTCATGCAATAGTTCCTAATTTGCCCCTATTTAATAAACTTCACTTAATTAATACATTTTTTAATACACATGAGATTATTTAATTCACTACATTTACTATTATCTTATTTATAATACTTTGAACTAATATTTAAGTTTACATTTACTATTTATTTTTATAACTAAATACTATTTAAATTAAGTATTAAGTATATAATTACGAAATATTAACATAATAATATTTATAAAACTTTAAACTAAGATTTAAATTTACAATTGTTATTTATAATTTTATAACTAAATATTATTTAATTAAGATTTATCTTATTTAAATAATCTAATTACTAAATATTTACATAATAATAATAATAATAATAATAATAATAATAATAATAATAATAATAATAATAATAATGCCCAAATATAATTAGTGTTTAAAGTAGATCGGGTTAGATTGCGGTCTCCAAAAGAGGCTTAGTGGCACCCGCCGCATCGCGCGGGCCAACCTACTAGCACCGATATACAGTTCGTTACACATTAATAGATACTTTACGATTCTCAGATGTCGATCTTATCCTGGCTATCTTGTTTTGCTCGAGAAGAGCTGTAGATTGAAGGTGAGCTGCCTTTTCCAGTTCCAGACGTGCATTTTTTTCACGTTCGATATCCTGTAATCATCATCACCGTAATTATACTGTTTAAAAAGGTTTTAAAGTAAACTATATGGTAATGGTAATATGGTACCTGCTGCAGGAGTTCACGGTGTGTCAATGCTTCCTGCAGCTCTTGCTTATGTTTCGTTTTGAGTTCTTTAATTTCATCTTGAAGCCGACTCACTCGACCTTCATGCGTATCGGCTTCCTCTTTTAATGCAAGGTAATCCTGCCTGCTTTCGGCTGCTCTTTGTCTTTCTTTTTCTAGGGACCGAGTTAGTTGTGTTTGCTCTGTTCTCAAACACGATATCTGAGCTTCAAGAACACTTATGCGAGATAATGTTTGTGATAACCGTTCATTAACAGAACGCTCTCTTTCCTCTGCTCCTGCAGCTTTGGCCTCCGCTTCCTGTGAATTTTGAATATTAGCAAGCTTTAAACGCACACAACAAAAAGACGAATAATAACTTTAACGAACCTGAAGACGTGAGTTTAGTGATCTCTCTACAGCATTCCAAGCTTCTGCCTTTCTAGCAGTTGTTTCCTAAAAGAAAAAAAAAAGAGTTAAACGAAAAAGCATTGAAGGTGAAACTGTGTGTAAAATGAAACGAACCTGAATAGCTTCAATCTGTCTCAAAAGAGGCCTAGTAGATTCTGGAACTTGTGTAACCAACTCTTCACATCGACGCTCGCTTGCCTGGAGACCAATGAATAAACATAAGACGTTCAACGTGGCAAAATAGGCAAGCCATGTGGATTTGGATAACTGGTCAAAATATAGTCTTGATATTTTATAAAATTTTTAAAAAATAACTGGGTTGTCAAATATGAGTACAGAATTTTATTTAGTTATTAATAATCTAATTTATTGAAAGAGTAAAATGCCATCTTCGTTCCTAAGGTTTGGCCTGTTTTGCGACTTTCGTCCAAAGGTTTGGCAAGTTCTGCGACTTTCATCCAAAGGTTTGTTTTTCTGCATCTGGATCCAAAAGGTTTGAAATCTTGTCATTTTCACCGGCTCATTAACTCAATCCATTTTTCATCGTTAAGCCGGGGGTATTTCTGTCTCTTTTGCTAACTTCAAAGGCAATTCGATCTTTTTCACTTTATGTAAAAAGACTGAATACCCCTGAAAAGACCGAATTGCCCTTTAAGTTAACAAAAAAGACGGAAATACCCCTGACTTAACGGAGAAAAATGGATGGAGTTAACGAGCCGAATGAAAATGGCAAGATTTTAAACCTTTTGGATCCGGATGGGAAAAAACAAACCTTTGGAAGAAAGTCGCAAAACTGGCTAAACTCAGGGACGAAAATGGCACTTTACTCCTATTGAAAAAATGATTTAGGAGGTTGTATGCATCGAAATACACTTTGGGAAACTTTCAAGCCCATTTGACCCGTTTCCTTTTGAGCTCAGTTTCTTAATTTTTCTAGTTTGACTTGTTAGGGTTATCACAAAACAATATCGACCCATTGACAGTTTCATATTATAGAATCAAAACACACTTGGTAACGTTTTTGAAGGTCCTCAATGTCTCTCCTTAGCATATCTTCTCTAAGAACTGCCTGCAACAACAAAAGGTAGTAAAAATAAGCAATTTTATAATAATAGATATAAAAAATATAGAAAAAGGTTTCTTAAATGCAAACCTGCTGCTCCTTTCTGCTGAGAGTTTGCCTTAACTCTTCGAGGGTTTGAACTAGCATAGCTTCGCGTTCTTCGGCTTCCTTTAGCCTGCTCTCTAGTTCATTTCTAGCTTCATCATTTGCACGGGACTCTGCTAATGCTTCGGCTTCTTTGGCTGCATTTAAAGCACTCGTGTAGAACTCTTTTTGAGTTGCCAGCTCAGCATGGTTTTTCTCAATTGTTTCTTGTAGCAGCTTCTCTGTAGCCGCCTTGTCCCTCTTTATACTCTCTACTTTGTTCTCTTCAACCTAACAAGTTACTCAAAAAAATAGATACATTTAGAAGTGGCTAGTATAAATATAAGTTGCTCGTAGAGGTAGAGAATGTGATTACCTGTAACTTTGTTGTTAATCCCTTTTTCTCTTCTTCAAACTCCCTGATCTAGCATTCATCGAAATAAAAACATAATTTTTATATAAAAAAACTCTTTAACGTAACGTCATATGCAAAGTAATGGTTTTGGGCTTCTTACGAAAAAAAATAGCTTTATTTAATTTGATACCTGCGCACGTAGTTTCCTAATTGTCGCTTCTTGAGCAGCTTGTTTCTTAGACAGCTCTTCACCTAAAAGCAAAAAACGGAGCCACATCATAATTTTATATCTAGAAATTACTGGAAGTTGTAAAGGTATTTACAACTAGACTTGGTCAATAAAATGTAAATTATTTAATAAAAGAGTAAAATGTCATTTTCATCCCTGAGGTTTGGTCGGTTTTGTGACTTTCGTACAAAGGTTTATTTTTCCGCATCTGGGTCCAAAAGGTTTGAAATCTTGCCATTTTCATTCGGCTCGTTAACTCCATCCATTTTTCTCCATAAGTCAGGGGTATTTTCGTCTTTTTTGTTAACTTGAAGGGCAATTCGATCTTTTCACTTTATGTACAAGCATTTTGCATAATGTACAAGTATTCAAAATACCCATACTAAATAAAAAAAAGACGATGATACCCCTGACTTAATGGAGAAAAATGGATGGAGTTAACGAGCCAAATGAAAATAGCAATATTTCAAACCTTTTGGATTCAGATGCAGAAAAACAAACCTTTGGACAAAAGTCACAAAACTGACCAAATCGCAGGGACGAAAATGACATTTTACTCTTAATAAAATGTTCAAACTAATTACCTTCTGCCATAACTTGAGTGATGATTTCATCTTTTTCTTTCAGAAGAGCAGCGGCGTCACTTTTTTTATTTTGCTCTCTGCGTAGGGTATCTCTTTCCCGAGTCAGAGCATAAACCTGAATTTAAATAGTTGTGAGTCAATATTCAGCACTTGTTATTCAAATTTGACTACTATGCTTTAGCTACTAATTTACAACATTTCTGAAAAGAGAAATAATGAGATGAAAAAAGATGTTGAATATACAAACAGTTACCTTTCTTTCAAGAATTGAGACCCTTTGATGATACTCTTCTCGTAGAGACTCGACTTCGGCTTCATTTGATTTTCTCTGTTTAATCATGTGAAGCAGTTATAAAGCAACAAAAAGAGCACAAACTATAGAGAAATATCTAAAATTTGTATTTCGAATTGGCACATTCTCTACAGCCGGTAATAAGATTTATAACAAAGTGAAGAAACAATATAAAAATCAAAACTATACAGAAAATTTGAATGTAGCGTGTCCTACCTTTTGTTCCTCAAGCAAAGACTTCAGCTGCTCATTCTCATTCATTAGCTTCGCAAGTTCATCAGCTTTCGCCTGGTAATATGTTTCAGCCGATTACAAAAATTTATATAGTAAAAAAACCATTACACTAATAACACTATTGAATGCGTCTATTAGATGTATTCTTATTCTATAACCAAAGTAGAAACGAACTGTGAATGTTTATTAGGGGTGTTAAACAGGTCGTGTTTGCGGGTTGGGGGGTTCAACCCGACCCGAACACGAAAATTTTAGACGAACCTGATCCAGATCGTGTCATACATATGAACCCGAATATTTGCGTGTTGACCCAAACACGACTCGTTCAACCCGAATATTTTTTTAATTTTATAACTTTTTCCACAAATTAATATATTAAAATTAAAATTCACTACAAAAAACACAAATGTATAAATACAATTACATTTAAATTATAAAATCTTATGTCAATTCTCTTTTTAAGTTATAATTACGACAAAAATACACACCCAATTTTAATTTATGACATCAAACATATTGAAAGAAAACATAATATAATATAATATAAAGGGGTTAAACGGGTCAACCCGACAACCCGACCGCGTTAACCCAAACCCATTTAGCTAAACGGGTTCGTGGGTTCAACCTGAAACTGACTTGAACCTGTTTAGACTAAACCCAAACCCGCGAGTTTTGTGTTAAGTTCATGTCGTGTTTCAGGTCGTGTCAGAATTTCACACCCCTAATGTTTATGCACCTGAGCTCGTGTAGCAGCTCCTAGAAGTGCAGTCTCCATTAATTTCATCTCCCGCTTCACGTTCTCGAGCTCAACCACTGAATCTGAATATTCCGACAAATTCCTTTCCAGACTCAATGGTTGTTCTTTCACTTCCGCTTCGTGTTCAGTAGCGGTTGTGTTACCGTCATTTAAAACCACCTCAGGGACGATCTCAGAAACATCATTGTCTTGTCTCTTTGGTTCATCTTCAGGCTTTTGCAAATCAAGTGGTTGACTTAACACGTATGAGTCCAGGACGATACCTGCGACTTGATCTTCGGAACTTGTTGACTCAGATTCTGTTAACTTATGGCCGGGAAACCCTAACGGGTCAGCTAGATCTGCAATTGGTTCTTCAGATATTCCAATATTTGGTTTTTGTGCGTTAGTTGCGTTTAGGGTGATGGCAGCAAGTTCATCCGCCAGCTCATCAATAATATTTGTTTCGTCCCTGCTCTCTGCTTCATCTGAAGCTGTAACATGCGGTTCTTGATGCTGCTCTTCAGGGTTTAAAGTTTCAACATTTGATTCTCTAACTTCACTGGTGGTAGTAGCAGGATCATCAGTTTCGTGTTCACGAGAAGATAATGGAACACTTGAAGACTCCAGATTTTCGGATAACTCGGCGTCTTTGTCCTCGTCTTTCTGACCCATAAACGACATTAAATCCGTCGACCATAACCCTGAAGCTGGAAGCAAACAAATATTTGATAATTTGATACAAACAACAAACAACCGTACCCAGCAGCAAAAGCTATTTGTAGAGTCTAAAAATGACACATCAACGATGTCGATTTCAACCCAATTATCTAAAAACAGGTCAATTAGGGTAAAACTTAACAGGCAAACTACAATAATTCAGCTAAAAAAGAAACACTACCTTCAGAAGGGGAAGAAGTTCCATCAGGATTCTCTTCCAACCCAAGAGCATTATCGAAATTCTTTTCGATAGTCTTAACACCCGCGCTGATCTTGTTAACTGCTTCAGAGAAATCCGGAAAGTTCCCACTAAACCAAGCCATGTCCTAACCTATAAAATCTCCACAATGCTTAAAACTATACAGAACAAATGCACCAAAAACGCTAAAGTTACACCAATATGCGTGACATCATCCGCTCTGAATCAATCTACCACGGAAAAAAAACAATTTCAGGATCTAGGGTTTTTTGAAGAACCTGTATTGTGATTTATGGATTACTATATTTAAAATCTTGAACGAATCTCGGTTGATTTGTAGTGAATCTGAATGATTTGATGCTGGAAGGTAACAAACAATAGATCAGATAAACTGAACGATGATGAGTTGATGATTTGACTGTTGAAGATGATGATCAGAAAATCAATGAGACGCAGATTTTGTGTTTGGTTTACAGTTGAATAACTACAAATTTGACAGACAAATAAAGTGAGTGATGCTATAAATGATAAATTACTGAAAACAGCAAGAATATTGTGACAGAAAAAGAGCAGAATTCCCAATCGCAAAATTTAAAGGAAGTTGGAATTGCTCATCTTTTAATTTGTGTTTGTTTTAAAAAATTTTATATGATTACATTTGTCTTTTCTCGTCTTTTTTAAGTGTTTGTGTTTTAGTGATTTGAGGATTCAAGTGGCATATACACCCGAGATTGATTTGCAAGTATGGGAACTCGATTGTGTGTACGTTTGGATAGGTGTGTGAATGCGGGTGTTGTGAGTGCGGGTTGAGCTAGGTTTGTGTCTACCTCCATCCTCACCAAGTGAATCACAAGAGTGTAATCAAACATGACACAACCAACGGCATTTTAAGAAGAGATAGTCATAGTATAAGCCAAAAGTTTGTGGAGTATAAGGCTATCCATTAGACCACGGGGGGTTGTCAACGAGGCCACCCCTCGCTAGACCATGGAGGGATTTGACGATAAGACCCTTCACATAGAAAGGTAGCAACAATCAGACCTATGACGAGACAACACAAAGCATATTGATTCACCAAGACACAAAGTTAAGGCACAACTTTACAACATAATTTTAGGTTGAGGTTTGGTTTTAATTTAGTTGTGAATCTACATATGCTCTAGGTGTTGGATCCGAGCAAGATACGTCATTAACCATATCCATTCAAAATGACATCACATAATTTCGGTGTATTTATGTTTTGGGAAACTTTGCAAGTTTCATGTAGGGTTGTTCATGAGTCAAACCGAGCCGAGCTAGGGCAAAACCCATCGAGTTGGCTCGGCTCGGCTCAGATTTGAAACCGAGCTGGAAATCTAAGCTTGGGCTCGGCTTGGTTTTAAACCGAGTTAGCTCAGGTCGGCTTGGTTTGACTCGATTTTGAAAAGATAAATTAATACATGGTTGTCAAAAGTCAGTAATTTAAAATATTATTCAATAATTCAAAAGAACATATTCAAAATAAGCTCAACCTAATACATTACAGGACAAAATCAAGTTTAACAACACAAAATACGTTCTTAATTTCAACGAAATATTATATAAGTTCATTAGTAAGGTAATCAACATTTAAATGTGGTATTGATATCAAATTACACTCCTAATCACATGTAAATAATAATCAGTTTTTGTGATATATTATAATGTTTAAAAAAATAAAATATAATAAAAATAAAATCGCTAAGCCGAGCCGGTATGCGAGCCAAATCGAGCCAATCTGGCTCGTACAAGCCAAGCCGAGCTAGACTCACTTTTCTAACCGAGTCGAGTCGGCTCGGCTGACTTTCAAACCGAACCACATCAAACGAGCTTTTTCCGAACCAAATCCGAACGAGCTTTAAGCTGTGAGCTTTTTGAAGAGCCCTGGTTTGATGACTATGACTAGTATGAAAGTGTAGTATTATTTATATTCACCCTTAATCATGAGTATTTTATTCATTCAGCCCTTGCTCGTCACCCATCTTCGTTCAGCGATGCTGGACTTCGATATATACTATCTCTGATGAGACCAAGACCATCTATGATGCCTAAATAGCCTCATAGCATCATGCTTCCTAGAAAACAACATCATGCATAGTTGTTCCTAAAACCTGTGTGTGGCGGGAAACACATCGTCTAATGGGTCAAGAAACCCGAAAACTGTAAGGGTCTATCGGGTCAAACTGATACAAACAAAAGAGTTTGTATTGTAATCGCAACAATCAACCATTCAATAAGACCCAAACCGATATAATCTTTCAAACGCATTTAATCAAACACCTTACCTGCATTCTATTATCATTACAACTTATTAAATTCAATCAATCGAAAGTACGTTCCACTCGATCAAACATCACAACAATTAAACAAAACAAACACAAATCTCCAACAACATCATCAACAAAAACACCAAACCTTCTCACTCTAGGCTTGCTCAGAAGCCTACGCAATTCCAAGCTCCTTCGACTCCTTCTTCGACTCACCCCTTTTCGGAACCGGAATCGCAAGAAACGTCTTCTTCTTGCTAATCGGCTTACACTTTTCCAGCTGGACAATATCCCCAACTTGGAACTGGTTATCCGGGTCATGAGCCTGAAACTTCTTCTTCTTCCTCACTCTACGCTTGTACTTGGGATGAGGTGCAAGACGTACAACTTCAACATTCACAGTTTTGTCATTTGTGGAGCAGATGACGCGGCCTTGGAGGGACCTCATGGCCCGGATTGGGAGGAAACAGGGGCGGTGGTGGTTTGGGGCGGTGGTGGGTGTGGTGGAGATGGTGGTGGTGCCATGGAGGAATGGGGTGGAGAGAGTGAGGGATTTGAATTGGGAGAGAGGGAGGTGAAGAGTGATTGACATGCTTGGCTTGGGTTCTGGATAAGAGTTTGAGGAGGATGATGATGGTATTTAGGGGATGTGTTTGTGATCTGGTGCTACGCGTATGTTTTTGTTGTGGGAGATGTTTGGTTGGGATTGTTACACGTAAGGAGATGGTTTTAGATGGCCGTTGATTAAAGTTGGGGAAACTGATGTGAGGGACCTTTTTTTCGCTGTTTTTTTTTTTTTTTTTTGGTTTTGAGTTTTTCGACTCATTTTGTTTCCGGTTTTTTTTTTATGTCAAGTCATTTCGTTTAGGATAGTGGTTGATTAAAGTTTGCGTTAGTTCGGATCAACTTGTTCGATTTTTTGGTTTAAATGTAAAAAAGTTTTCTTTTTTTTTTACTAAATATTATCAAAGTTTATTTTGCTACTAAGATCATTAAAATTCGGACATTGTTTGCCAATATAACATGATAATGTTTAAAAGTTCAAAAACTTAATGTTCCAAATAAAAGAGACTCTAAACCAAAACACGTCCATAAAAAAAGACAACAAATATTTGGGTTTTTTGTGTTTCACGTTTTGGAATTTTTGGGTCGTAATGTTCGGGTTTTTTGCTGGGAATAAGTGACTTGATAACCGACCCATATAAGATTCGGGTTTTTTAGCTATTTTCTAATTCGGGTTCGAAAGGCTTGGGATTCAGGCCGGGTCTCGAGTAAAGATGGACAACCCCAGTGAAGAGATGAGATGAAGCTCATGATTGATCGAGGAAACTCAAAGAAAGTTTGATCTTTGGTAAAGAAAAGTTTATTGGTGTAATATTTGGATTACAATAACTAGTGATGAGAAATCAGAGTTTAAAGTTCAATTTATTTGGGTTCGAGTTAGTTTGGGTGGGGTTGCTCGGTTTTCAGGTTTAACTATAAAATGAAAAAAAAATGTTTTTAATTAACAAAATATCATCAAAATTCAACCATCATTTGACAATATAATATGATAATGTTCAAAAGTCTAAAGCCTTAATGTTTTACTAGAGACTCCAAACCAAAACACGTCTATAAAAACATATATTTTGGTTTTTTCGGGTTTTGTGTTTTGATTTTTTTGGGTTAGGTTGTTCGGGTTTTTTGCTAGAAAAAAGTGACCCGATAACCAACTCATATAAGGTACAGGGTTTTCAGTTATTCACTGATTCGGGTTTGGAAAGCTTCAGACTCAGGACAGGTCTCGAGCAAAGATGGACAACCCTAGTGATGAGATGAGATAAACCACATGCTTGTTTGAGCCCTTCAAAGTTTAAACCAAAGAAAGATTAATCTTCGGTACAGAAAAGTTTATTGATGTAATATTACCCATATAAGGTTTAGGTTTTTCAATTATTCTCCAATTCGGGTTATAACACTGGTATATAAAGAGGAGTATTCTCTACTCGATTTCTCCACCTTTGCATCCTTATCCATTCCACGAGTTATAACATTACAATTTTACCTAGTGTATCCTCGGGCGCATGTCCTTCTTCGGTAGTTAGACTGCTTCGTTGTTGTACCTTGAGATACAAACATGTTGTCTAAGTAGAGACGTGAATTATGTTTTAAGGAATCCGTGTTGAAGACAAATCCTGAACCAAAACTGTCAACACTTGTTTGTTCCTTCTTGTGGCAAATGATCGTACAAAAAGACGTAATTCAAGCTCTCATCAATGACTAGCAAACGATCATACAAGAAGGCACAATTCAAGCTCTTATTGAAGACTAGAGTTTAAATCGAGTTATTTACGTATGTTGTATTCATGTTATTTTCATTTGGATATGTATACGGTACGTGTACTACAATTTCTCAAATATATAATGAGGGGATCTTTATCTTCTTAGCTAGTATCATTTTGTCAATTGTGACATATCTCATACAATCTTAATACAAATTTAGTGAGATTGTTACTGCTATCTTAAAACCTTATTTATATGGATTTTGAGTTCGTGAAATGATTTAAAATAAAAGGATATGCTTTAAATATGATAACTCATAAATATGACAAAATGAGACACCTTCATATGGGATTATAATCTCGTAAATCTAATGTCGTCTTCGAAAATTTTCAAAAATGTATAGGCCCTAGGTATAGAAGACATGAACCCCTAAAATATATTTTTAAAGGAATATATAAAAATGTTTTAAATATATCAAAATGAGTTAAAAACTTGTGGGAATTACCCGTATGTAACGACAAGCTACTTTAAACTAAAAATTGTTTAATTGTAGGTTGAATAATAATTTAAGAATTAATTTAGATAGGGGTTCATTTGAGAAGAATTTAATTGAGAAAAAAAAAAGAAATGATATAATTGTAAAATATTAAGTAGGTTTTCTTTCATCTTATTTTTTACTATCTTTAAATAATTAATTGCTAATAAATACTATTTTTCTCCACACAAAACTTAATTGCCTACACACTTAAATAGTTATACTACACATTTCGAAAATTATCTTACATGTATTTAAATTTATCTTACAAAACTCGTAAGTTATCCTACACACCTAGTAATTTGTCATACTCTCTAAATTATTTTTTTATTTTTTGAAAAACTATATATTTTGAAAATAAATTACAAATTTTGTAACGCTCCGCATTTTTGTACTTTCCTTATTTAGAAAGTGTAAATGTACTTGTATTTTTGGAAACTTGTATTCTTATTCGTATATTTTATTTCAATCCTTGTAATACGAGATTTTGATCATAAGGGAACTTTATTCAATAAATGTACATCTTTTACACGTATGATTCATACTTTACAATCTTTGATACGTGACTTCATGCAAGAAACTCATACTTGGAATACTCAAATGCCGAATTTTGCGTGCAATTATACTTATACATAATTCCCTTATGCTTAAAATACTCGAAAACCAACTAAAATACGTAAAAACAGCCCAAAACCAACCCACCTGTGCGAGTTGAACCCACTTCGCACGAAACTGAGTTGGCAACTGTTTTTTCTATAAATACAGACGCACTTCACCACTTCCAACCTTCCGTACACTCTCACTCTCAGATTTCTTATTTTCGGCAGAATCATCTCAGATTCTTCCAAGTGAGTTTAACTCACTAACACTTCGCAATTTCATAACTTTTCTTCTGCTTTTACTTCTTTTCTTTTGTACCAAGTCTTGCAAGCTAACCGAGTTCATCATCCTCATAGGATTGGATTAGTGTTCTAGCTAGTGAGAATGTTGGGAGCTTTGGCTATCCGAATTAAGTTCCACACCTCACTTGAACATTTTTGCATTTACTTTCTGTACATTCATAACCAACCGGGTTATTGCAACTTTGTGATTTGGTGAATCATATAACGAGATTTGACATCTCCATGCTTGACCTCTATGACCAACTTGAGTATCTATATACTTAAATCATACATAATTTTCGTATTTTCTTAATAAACTAGTCGGAATAGAATCTTAATCGCTTTCTGATTAAGTATTATGGTCCTAGACTGTTTTGCCTCATTGCCAATACCCTGTTCAAGAAAATCAGTGTCGAAACTAGTGCAAAATGAGCTAAAACATTGCAGAAATAGACCCTTCGCACGAAGTGATCAGTCCCTTCGCACGAAGTAATCAGTCACTTCGCACGAAGTGAACTGTCACTTCGCACGAAGTGGACTGTCATCTCGTACGAAGTGGCATTTTTCCGTATTTACCTTTTGTATTTTCTGCCTTCCAACCCGAATCCGAATCCAACTCTGAAACACTCACACAATTATGTTTCCCCGTGTATGATAACTTCGGTGTCCTACCCTCCATCCTACAGTTCGCGGTTACTAAGGAAGCTTTTGCAAAACCGTGAGTATACTTGACCCCGTTTTACCTATTATCACTTTTGGGGTGCAATATATGTACTTTATCAATTCACACAAACATGCTATGTTTAAATCACGAAACAATCCTCAAACTATGCTCTATGTGCTATACTTGAAATCACACATGCTTATACTCGAAATTCTCATACTTAGTCATGAACTTTGATCAAGCCTCCTTTAACGTGTATAGCGCTATAGGAGTAACGCACAGCCCGTAAACTTAAGGTCATGTTAAGTTAAATACATACGGTCTTTTCATTGCTATGATTAGATTACGCTAGCGAGAAACTTTGGGTTGACTGGTATATTTGTATGCTCGTATATTACATGTTAGTCTTGAGAATAGACATTGATGCATAAGGATTCCTTTAAAACTTTATACTATGTTATTTATTTAAACTTGTATGCTCGCCAATGCCTTGTGTGTTGAATTATACCTTAACATGTATTTGCAGGTTGATATTGATGACGAGACACATAGAATCCAGTAGGACGACTTAGATACTCACCTAGAACGTATTAGAAAGTTGTATTTGTATTTAGTTTTTTTTATGATGTTGTATTTCAAATTTGAAACTATGTACTTGATATTAAATCAATGAAACAAAATCTTATTATTTAAATTACTTGTCATATTTTAGCGTTATGAAGTCTCGAGCAATCTCGTTCGTCCCGCCCCGATGTTTCCGCCATCGGTTGGGGTGTGACAGATTGGTATCAGAGCAATAACTATAGAGAATTAGGAAACAAATTGCATGATTTGACCTAGTCTATAATCTAAGCACCCAATCAGACCCTTCGTACGAACTGAGACCCTTTGTGCGAATTGAAGCACTTGGTGCGAACTGGACCCCTTCGTGCGAATTGAACAGCTTCGCACGAAGTGGCGGTCACTTTGCACGACGTGAGCCCACTTCGTACGAGGTGAACTATCTTTCTCGATTAAAACGACTAAACTTGCCTATTCTGCTTCTGATCTAGCCATATTTCTTAAACATTACGTGTCTTTCCTAAGGCTGACACAATACACACATGAAGACACTTGTACCACAAGCGAGACGATGTCACCAAATTAGGAGTGAAACCCGCACTGTGGTGATCACTCTCGATCCGCGAATCCGCTTTTGCACGAAGTTACACCATCAAGTTAGGAGTGATATCCACATCTTGATGGGAAACTTCCATTTCATACTCTAGTGGGTTTTATCAACGAGTTGGAATTTGCTCGTCGTATGGTAAATATCAACCACATTTAGGGTACGATGTTAGCAAGTTAGGGGTGATACTCGCATCTTGTTGACTAGTCCCACTCCTCGATTTTCAATCTCGCCAAAGCTTCAATTTTTCGATCGGTTAGGGACATGTAGTAACTGGAAAGGTAAAATGCCGTTAACCACACCTCTATGAGAGTATTTTACCTATTAGGCCAAAACATGTCTCCCTATTTTGAAAGGACTTACGATTCGCTTTGGAATACTCGAAGTTTCTAAACCCGAAACACTCCCATGTTTTATCACGCCTCTCCATTTATGTGAATCAATGTCTATGTATTTTACTTTGATACGTTTATCATTTCAGACGCACAAATCGCACTTTTCTCACAATTTAAAACAATGCTAATAATCGTGAACAAACTAAATTTAAGCTCTTTACGTTCTTTTAAACGTGACTACGCCTTGAAAATACGTGTTATACTCACGCTTTATACGTGACATTTATGTGCTACATGATATACTTAAGCGAAATACTTGTATTCTCCATGTAATCAAAAACGCTAATTTACAAAATCATTATGAACAAATCTCATTTTTCCCCTACCTCAACATTTTAGATGTCTTCATGCGATGAACACTCCGACTCCAAGAAGAACAAGACACCATGACCAAAAAGGAAATGATGAAGTTCACGGCCAAGCAGATGGCCAAGGTGATTCCTGACATTATCAGTCGGATCCAACCTACCCCCAAACTTGTCGAAACCGAAAACCTGGACGACAATGCCGACATTAAGGCCGAACCAGCTAATCCTTCCTTCACCTTTAAGCAATTCAACTCCTGCAGCCCGATGCCTTTCACAGGTGAAGAAGGGGCGACGAGGATGCTTCAGTGGTTCGACGCCATGGAAGTCACCTTCCGCCAAAGTGGGTGTCCTGATCACCTACGTACCCGTCAACGCCACTAGCGTGTTTCGATCGAGAGCTCTCGATTGGTGGACGTCAGAACCCAACATGCGTGGCAACGACGTAACCTACACTCTGGGCTGAGCTCAAGAAACTCATGCAAGATGAGTTTTGTCCTCCCCATTAAATCCAACAACTCGAGAACGAGTTTTGGAGCATAAAACATGCTGGGAGCGACAACGCTGGTCTAACTGCTAGGTTTGAACAGCTTAGCATAGTTTGCCCTGGCCAAGTCGACTCTGCTGACAAAGCCATTGCAAAATACATCCGAGCCTTACCCTCTTCTTTCTCCAATTACGTCGCATCTTCCCAACCCAAAACCATAGAGACCGCCTCGCAGCCCAATTCAACCATAACCTGATGATGGAAAGAGCCTTCTAAACGAAGGGTTCAACCAAGTCAGCTCACCAAGCCACTGCTGAACCAACCCCTGAACCACACTTACTAAACCACCTACAAAAAACAACAGAAAATGTAAGAAGCGGAAGGTTTCGAACCAACCTCTGAACCCACGTTTACTCCGCCAAACCCCCCTCGCCAACAACTCGCCCTCACCCAAAACGCCAAGCCAGCCAAGCGAGCCTACACTAGGACTCAACCCAGGTGCGCAACTTGCACATACCACCATCCTGCCACTGCACCTTGTCGCCTTTGCACGACTTGCAACATGTTCGGACACTTCAGTACGCATTGCCGAAGTGGTCTAAAACCCCAAGACAACCAAAACTAGGTTCAAGCTCCTGCTAACAACGGGCGCACTTGCTACAAGTGTGGCAATCCCAATCATCTCGCAAATGTCTGCCCGCAACGCAACGCCAACAACAATAACCAGCAGGAACAAGCTCCACGTGGTAGAGCTTTCGCCATCACCGTCGCTCAGGCGCAAAACAGCAACGATGTTATCTCTGGTACATTCTTGTAAATGACATTTATGCTTTATGTTTATTTTATATTGACGCAGATAAGAGTTTTGTATCTGTAGAATTTGAACCATTGCTTAAGGGACGGCCGACCCTCCAAACTTTTCGCTCAGTAGCGGAGAGTTTGTAGTTTTCGTGTATAAATTTTTGAGTATATACATTTTCGACTCCCTGGTTTTATAGAAATTTTTAGGTCTGATGACTTTCGCCCTCTGGTCGAAAATCTCAAGGTTTGTCACCGAATTGAATAATAATATCATAGATCATTAAGAAAAGAGATTGAGTAAACTTCCGTTTTGCTCCCTGTGGTTTGGTCACTTTAATGGTTTTGCCCCAATCCTTTAAAAATAACCAGTTTACTCCCTGATCTATGAAGCTTATCTCTATTTCACTCCCCGCCTTTAACGCCATCCAATTCCTCTGTTAAATCCTGGTCACATGCCCCTCACATGAGGGGCATTTTAGTCTTTTCCTATCCTCCCATACACACTCTTCCATCACAGCCACACCACCATCTCCATCCTATCACCAGACACCCAAAAAAACAATATACTCTCTCTCCTCAACCCAATCTCACTTCCACTTTCTCTCTCTACATTCCATAACTGGAATTAATCACTCCTTCATAATCCCTCAAAAAATCTAACAAAATAAGTACATAACATCATCAACTTGCATCTCAACACCATCATAATCATCATGAGCTCTAACAATCATCATCTTATCTTTCTAACTCTGCTTCAATGTCTACTCTTCATTAACGCTGATGTAGCCGATTCTCAACAGCTTCCACTCTTCAAATCAACTCTGCAAAACCCTAACCTCTTACCAAACTGTTTAGCCGGAAACAACGCCTTCAATTTCACCGGTGTTACCTGCACAAACTCTACGCTTTCTGCTATAAATCTCACCGGATCTCCGGTTCTGTTAAGGATATGAGATCATTATCTAGTTGTGTGAATCTGAAAACCCTAATTTTGTCAAGAAATTTGATAGAGGCGAGTAAATTAGCGTTAGCAAAACAGTTAGGGCTTGCACTAGTGGTTGTTGATCTGTCGTTTCATCGGATCTCGGGGTGCCAAGGTGGTGGTCGGCAACGGTGTTAGGTAGTTTGAAGAGAGAGAAAGAGAGTTGATTAGCGGTGATAAGTTGATTAGGGCTTCAATTTTGGAGATGGTGGTGGTGATCAGTTCAAAAGGTGACAGCCTCATAGGGTTTCGGTGGGGGTGGTGCAAGGTGGTGGTTGTCAGGTGGAGATGGTGGGAGGTGGTGGTTATCAGGTGCAGACGGTGGGAGGTGATTGTTGATTGTGAGGAGGAGAGTTATTAAATGTGAACGATGAATTGAGATGTTCATATATGTTTTATTAATCATGAAAGAGAGTTGTTTTTTTTCTTTTTTATATGAATACTAAATAAAAATTGAGAGAATGAGAAAAGACTGAAATGCCCCTCATGTGAGGGGCACGTGACCAGGATTTAATGATGGAAATGAATGTCGTTTGAGGTGGGGAGTAAATTGGTGATGAGCTTCATAGATCAGGGAGTAAACGGCTATTTTTAAAGAATTAGAACAAAACCATTAAAGTGACCAAACTACAGGGAACGAAACGAAAGTTTAGTCAAACAGATTATACAAAGTATATTATCATTATCATGATGAATAGATAGGCTTATCCTAATCATAAACGGGTGAATACAATCTCTCCCTACAAGCATAATATCCACGTGGCACCTTCTGATCCATACACCTACATCAACCCGACCCACCACACTTTCTTCTTCTTCTTCTTCATTCCATATACTCGCATCCGTCAATTTGATTCACAATATCCAGTAGAAGCTTCTGTTTTCCTTCTTTGAGATCAATGGCGTCTCTTGCAACCTTCGCACCCAACACCACCATTAAGGGGCTCGCCGGCAGTTCCATCGCCGGAACCAAGCTTAACCTCAAGCCTTCTCGCAAGAGTGTTAAACGCACATCTTACAGGTACTAATTCCGCCCTAATTTTACATCCGTAATCGCTAAATTGATTTTTTTTGGGGTAATTGTGAATGCCTAGAGCTGGAGCTGTGGTGGCTAAATACGGTGACAAAAGTGTGTACTTTGATTTGGAAGATTTGGGTAACACTACTGGTCAATGGGATGTGTATGGTTCTGATGCTCCTTCACCTTACAACCCCCTCCAGGTCTTCGACCTATTGCCTCACTGAATTTACTAGTTACTGACCCCATTATCCAAACCGAAAATTGGTGCACAAATCGGGTTCTGGGTTGAAACCGGGCCGGGTTCGGTCAACGAAAGTCAAAACCAGGTTTTTGGCCGATCTGGCAAGGAGTGCAAACGAGCCAAGCCCAAGCAGACTAGACTTGAGCTCGAACTCGTTCAACTTATGGGAGCTCGAGCTTGTTCAATTTATGAGAGCTTTTTCAAGCTTGGGCTCAGGCTAGGTACATTTATAATTTATTTATAAATTTATGTTAATTATAGTTATTATTTTATCTGTCAAAATGGTCTAGCAGGTTTTGTTAATTTTGCCAATTTAGTTCAAAACTAAAACCTTTTGAATCTACGGCTTTAATTTTGTTGCCATATTCATCCAAAAGCAAAATCTTGTCAGATTTTTCAGCTAACATCAAGGTTTTTTTGTCTTTTTCCTCTCTTTTGATGGAGGGAAAAATGGTTAGATTTTCTTAATTCGTTATAATAAAATGTTAAAAGACCATTTGCCCTTCATTAAAAGGAGAAAAAAGACAGAAAAACTGGATGTTAAAAGACCATTTTGCCCTTCATTAGACTAATATGGCAAAAGTGGTCAAACATCAGTTCCATTTTGGCATTTTACTCATTAGTTATCTTTTTTTCGTAATTTTATAAATAGTAATTATTATTACTATATAAATATATATTTAATTTAATATATTAATTAAAAATTATATAAATAACGGGCTCCTTTAGGCTCACGAGCTAGCTCAAGCTCGATAAGTGAAGCTTAGGCTCGGGCTCATTTACTAATCAAACTGATTTTAAGGCTCAAGCTCATTAAGCTCCGCCTGTTTCGAGCTTTTTTTTAAGGTAGCTCGAGTAGCTTAGCTCGTTTACACCCCTTTATCTGTGTCAGGTTGGAACCGTTTTTGAATGGGAAAATATTGGGTTTGACTTTTGACTGGGTTCAAGCCATTTTTAAAGTATAGGGCTACAATTCGATTTCACTCATTCGAGTGAAATTGGGTTGGGTCCAAACCGAGTTCAACAACCTGGTTTCAACTTCCAGCTGAGGTTCAAAACTGGTTCGGTCAACCCATTTTGTTTTGTGCACCTATACTTTTGGGGAGAATTTCCACTTAAGATTGAATAACCATTATTTAAAGGCTGTATTGTCGTATACCTTTGAATTATCTTTTCTTGATGATGTTTGTTTGATAAATTTGATTGTAGAGCAAGTTCTTCGAGACATTTGCTGCACCTTTTACCAAGAGAGGATTGCTACTCAAGTTCTTGATATTGGGAGGTGGTTCAACTCTTGCTTACTTCAGCGCCACCCGCCACAGGAGACGTTTTACCGATCGTGAAGGGCCC
This sequence comes from Scalesia atractyloides, assembly GCA_947069175.1. Lineage (NCBI taxonomy): Eukaryota > Viridiplantae > Streptophyta > Magnoliopsida > Asterales > Asteraceae > Scalesia > Scalesia atractyloides. The sequence continues at coordinate 7,479,589 of CAMTDV010000011.1, forward strand.
ACAACAGAAGCCGAAGCTTGGTCCGCGTGGCAAAATCTAAATGATCAACAACCAACAAAGTGATATACAATCTAGTATGTGTTGAATGTATATTTTCCACAATTTGTAAGTATGTTTGGTTATACTTATATGACTTCTTTCATTTTTAAGTATGGATAATGGATGATACTCTTTTCAACTGTTTGATGTGTAGAATCGAATATGAGTTCATGCTTGATATTAAACTTAGTGTTAACATATTGCGTACACCACTTTATGTGCCAAGCTTTTTAGTGTTCTGGAATAAGTCTCGACAATAGCATATGTCCATCTAATAGTAGCAACAAGAAAATAGCAAAAGCATGAATTTTTAGTATTCTTTTGATAATCTTTACACTAATTTGGTAATTCCAAAAACATATACACCATTTCTGACTTGATTGTGTTCGATTTTGCTGAGTTCTAGTGTAGGAAGGATCCTAGTGTAACGTTGTTTAAGTATTAGTAAGATTGTTTAGTCCCATAGTGGACATTTGAATAGATTTAAGAGTAGGTTTAGAGGGTGAGAGTTAGCCGTTATAAAAAAAAAAAAAGTATTAGTAAGATTGTCTCTGCTCTATCTTCAGATTGTTCCTCTTTGGCTCTTCTATATCACCATAGACTCCTCGATTCTGTTCTTGAGGTCAATAATTTTCTGATCACTATAGTATATCTCTGTTGGAAGATTAGGCTCTTGATCGAACATAAAAAACACAAGATGAACAAACATCGCTCGACTCTATTATTGTTATAAACCAAAACATAGACATCTTTATCTCAAACCAAATTGAATTATCTTGAACCTGTTTGAATTTTAAACTCTTCTTTATTTACTTTAGAATTTCGGCTCAATTTAGTAGCGTTCTTGCATTTTTTGATACAAGATACTATCAGGGTCGCGAATCACAAATCATTTTAGCTATGCGTGGGTAGATTTTGTTGTGTTTAATCTAAAGCGCGCATAATATACAAATTTGCAAAAATAAAAAAACACACACACGAGCTTCCAAAATGCAGGATTAATGTTGATATGCAAGTCGCTCCATTGCCTTGTAACCATAACTTGTTCGGAATGTACAACGTAGCTGGAGTGTAGGGTGCAAAACCTAACCCAAATGAATAAAATATTGTACTCGACGCATCAAAAGTCAACCCGAAATGACCCACACAAATCCCAAGTAATACTCTATTAGGTTGACTGACGTGACAGAATAATACAATTATGACAAAGAGTCAAAGAGAGTGCTTAATATCAACCAATAGGCAAAACGAGATGTCACTATACATCAACCCTATTTCCATTCCTATAGATAGAGAATGGAATAAAGATATTTGGGTATGTTACTTTGGACTCTCTTACTCTATAATTTAAACTTCAATTTTCTCGATCAAGGACTTATTCTCACATCGCGAGGCTCACGGTGTTCTGTTTTGTGAAAATCTCTTCGGGAACTAAGTCAGAAGGTCAATGAAGGAAGCAATCCGAGACCCAATCAAGAGACGGTCGGATTTCCTCTTCATTCGGTGCCATCCGAATACGAACAAATTAGAACCACATCTCCATCTTTGACTAAACCATGGAACTTAGTTCTACACCACAATCCTCACAATTACCACATGCTATGACTTCTAAACATGTAGACAAACATATAGTTAGCTGGCATTCGACCAAATCTCATATCAAATAGATTTGTCCCACTTAATGTGATAATGGCCAAGAAATGTGAATAGATCTACAAAAGGTGAAAGGCTACCTCCATGTTCAGATCATTAGCGTTTTGTTTCGACTTTTGAGAGCTCAACGAAAAGGGAAATTTATCATTTAGCCATTCTTGATATAGACATGGAAGTTGGAAATCTGGGGGCTAAACCTTAAAAAAGTCTTGGGGTCTGACGTCTCATACAAAATGAGCCATGCAGGCAGGCGTTGAAAGACTAGATTGCTAGTGCTACCATCCATCATGTTCGGCTTCAAGTGCCAGTTTTTCTTCAGAGGCTCTCCTTTTCAAATCCGCACACCCGTAGGATTTATTAACACGGTTTTCTTGTGCAAATAAACACTTCCCCTGCTGCTGGTGTCACGTTCTGTGAGCTTTTTTACTATGCGCCTACTAGGATCGAATTCCATATTCTGTGCTTCCTCGGCCATAAAGCTTGTTTATGTGTGAATCGATTGGTATGAGTACTTGTTTCTATGTAATGTATAGACTTTTGCTGGCATGAAATTTATCTCATATTTATTGCTGAAATAAATGCTAATATACGTTGTCATTTAGGAGGAGCAAAAGTAAGAAATTTAACTAGATCATCTCTCTAATTGCTATTTTAGGTTCTCAATCCAATGATAGGCCAAATCCAATGTACCCATTTCATATTCTTTCTTGAACCAATGGTAAGTAACTAACGGGAATGCTCGTGCGTTGCGACGGGTGTCCCGACTGACATCCGATGATGCCTGTTATGAACAACATCCCATACCACATTCACGTTACCAAAGCGTTTTGAACGTTTACATGTACCTACATGATTAACTTTCTTCATAATGGCATAAGCATAACCCTTTACGTTTTAGACTCAAAAGTCAAAAGTGGACTTCATGGGAAAATCACATTATACTATACCTCCTGCACATTTAGCATAATCCAGCTATAATGTGCTTGCTATAGCTTATGCCCTATCGTTGGGAGTTATCTGAACACACCTAAGAATACATTTTGCTGAAATTATATTATCATATTATTGATGCTAAAACATCTGTGCTTACACAAGCATTGCAAACGGGTCGGGTTCGGGTCAAAACGGGTCAATTAAAAAAGGGGTTGATTTGGTTCGGGTCGGAACGGGTTCAAGTCAGAACGGGTTCTGGTCGGGTCGGGTTGGTTAAAAATGTTTTTTTTAAAGTGATTGTACATCAAGGGGGCAATTTTGTCGGGTTAAAATGGGTCCGGGTCAATACTTTTTAATTAAAACAGGTACTTTAATCTCACGGCTGAAAGAACCCGAAGAGCGGATTCTAGTTCCTCGTCAGTAGCTCCGATCTTGCGCTTTAGGTCATCCCATCGATACAAACCACAATCAGGCATCTCAGCAGATGTGTCCGGGTTTTCTAGCAGAAGTTTTTTAAGTTCTCTAATCCAACTAACTCCATGCTTCCAGGAGCCACCTTAATAACAGCATCCTTTAGTCTGAGTAAGGAAGTATAATTAATTATTTAAGAATTAAGAAAATTGAAATAACAACTCTTATGCTAGTTAGAGTAAGGAAGTATAACTAATTTTTAATCATATATATTAAAGAAATTAAATTACCATCGGCCTACTCTTATTTAAACTAAAGAAAACCCAACCATACTTAACTCAATTTTCTTACTAGATAAACATGCAAAGTCTTGATAATAATTAAACGGAACGGGTTTAGGAGAAAACGGTTGGAAGTGTGAAAATGGTGAGAATGATTTTCAGCCACAAGATCTTTGTGATATGTGACTAAGATTGATGCGGTAACGTTTTTGTAAATATTAGGAACCTTACAACAACCATGGTAAATTGGAAAATTCAAACAAGGATGCACATGCTAATTACATGCCATTTCCCCATCATATTTAAAAAGTCCATAACTTTTTTATACATGATTATTATTATTTTTTAAAATTACACTATAAAATAAATCCAGTGTGTTTTTATCTTTCCAATGAGAAACCCTAATATTCATTCAAGAAGGCGATGAATCCAAACACAATAATTCAGACACAAATTCATAAACAGTGTTTAAACGTATTGCCATCGCTACATCATCAAAAGATGCATGGGGAATTATGCACAAGGCATACATAGGCGAAAACAGAGTAAAAATAGTAAAACTTCAAACACTTAGATGCGAATTTGTTGCTCTTGAAATGAAAGAAGGGGAAACTATAGAAGATTACTTCAACATAACAACATTAATTGTTAATCAATTAAGACTGAATGAAGAAAAAGTTAAAGAACAATGTATTGTAGAAAGAGATACTAAGAAGTCTGAAAAGGAAGTTCGAGTCTATGGTAGTTGTTGTAGAAGAATCAAAAGATTTGGACCCAGTATCCACCGAAGAGTTAATGGGAGTTCTATAATCCATGAATTAAGGATGGGACAATATGAGGATGTTGCGATGGAGCATGCCTTTCAAGTTCTAAGCACGAACTATGAAAGATGCACACAAGTGAGAGGCGATACAAGAGGAAGAGGACGCGACAGAGGTAGAGGAAGATACACTGGTCCAATAAGGTGCTACAATTGTCAGAAGCTAGGTCATACGGCTAGGTTTTGTCAAAAAAAAGAAGAAAACGAACAACAAGGAAGTGTGTTACTACAACGCGAAAAAAGAGCAAGAGGATACCATGTTCATGATATTTAACATGGAATAGACAATTAAAAATGATTGCTGGGGGTATTTAGATAGCCGGTGTAGCAATCATATGACAGAAGATAAGAGTCTATTCATCAGGCTTGATGAATCCGAAAAAGGGAAGTAAGAATGGGTGATGATAAAAAAAACCTAGATGTTTAGGTTGTGGAGATGTTACCATCAACCTAAAGGGGCAAACCAAGAAGGTACTTAATGTGTTTTATGTTGAAGGATTGAAGTGTCACACCCCAACCGATGGCGGAATCATCGGGCCGACGTAAATAGATTGCTCGAGACTTCATAACGCTGAACTTGTGACAAGTAATTAAACCATAAATTCCGATTTCATTTCTAACATTTCAAGTACAAGGCTTTTGGAAACAAAATACAACATCGAATTCAAGTGCATGTACATCGAAAATACAACATCGTAATCAATAAACACGATCCCACATAAATCTAATTTAAGATGAGTTTCTAAGTCCATCCTACTAGATTCCATGGATCGTCGTCATCATCAACCTGCAATACATGTTAAAGTATAGTTCAACACACAAGGCATTGGCGAGTATACAAGTTTGACTAATAGCATAATGTAAACGTTTAACAAATCCTCGTGCATAAATGTTAACTTGAAACTAACATGGCAAAACTATCATGCAATTATAGATGTCAACCCAAAGTTTACCGCTAGCATAATCTAATCATAGCAATGACTAGATCGTTTTGTTTACTTAACATGACCTCATAAATACGGGTGGTGCGTTACTCCTATAGCACTATACATGTTAAGGGAGGCTTGATCGAAGTTAAGGACAAGGCATAAGCATAGCAAGTATAAGCATGTATGGATCTAAGTTTAGCATAATAAGCATGTATAAATGATTGTTTTGTGATTTAATCATAAGAATGTTTGTGTGATTTCGATAAAGTACATGTATTGCACCAAAGTGTTAAAAGTAAAACAGGGTCTAGTATACTCACGGTTTTGCAAGCTTCCTAGAAATCCGCGAATTGTTGAGTTGGAGTGTTGAGGTGATGAACACCGGAGTTACCCTACAATGGGTAAACAGAGGTGCTTGAATAGACTGTATTTGGCGAAAGGTTCAGATTCGGATTTGGAAAATACAGAAAGAAAACGTGGAAAACACCACTTCGTGCGAAGTGACAGTTCTGGCATGATTTTGCTCGTCTAACCCCCGTGTCGACACTGATCGCTGTGAACAAGGAGTTTTAGGAATGAGGCAGAAAAGTTCAATTTCATAACAGTTAACTATAATTTAGTTAATATCGTGAATCGGTCAGAATGGTAAATACGTACTTATATATGTATAGAATATTTAGTCCTTTAAGTTTGTCATAGAAGTCAAGCATGGGGGTGCGAACACCTCATTATATGATTCACCAAAGCACATGGTTGTAATAACCCGGTTGGTCATGAATAAAAGAATGTAAATTTAACTATACAAGTGGCCAAGTACGATTAACCCAGGTGAGACATTCCCGACATGGAAAGAGTTAGCTAAGCGTCGGAGGCCAGATGGGGCTAAGTAACTTTGGTGCTAGCAAACCACTTGAATGACATGCAATGGACAAACGAGGAGGTGGAACTAATTCGAAAGCCAAGGCTTCTAGTGTTCACACTACCACCAACACAAGCCTAATCATATAGAGGATGATGAGCTTGGTGGCATTCAACATTTGAAGATGCATGCATTAGAAAGAGTAGAAGAAATTGTTAAAGTAAGTGAAAAAGAGTGAGTTTGAACTCACTTAGATGCTTGAGAAACCTTCTGTTATGAATCTGATCGTTTGGAGAGAAATCAGTAATGTTTGAGAGTGTTTGCGGAGTGAGCAAAGGGTTTAGGAGTGGAATGGATTTTTTTTTTACAGGAACCAAAGTCAATTCGTACAAGTTGGACACCAGATCGTGCGAGGTGCATTTCGTACGACGTGCACTTTGTAACGCCTCGCTTTTTCGCATCCTTATTTTAGAAAGTAAATATTTATATCATAATTCGGGGCGTTAAAACATAATAAAAATATATGTGTGTGTGTATATATATATATTATTAATTGTTATTCGTTATTCGTGTAACGCCTCGTATCTTCGTATTTCTATTTTAAAAATGTCGTATCCGTATTCTAATTTTAGAAACCTTACATTCGTATTTTAATTTCAATCTCACAACTCGAGGCATTAATCATAATAAAATTCATATTTTATACATATTTTTTTATTCACGCAACCGATCATTTAAATACGTATTTATATGCAAACCGACACAATTATACGTATAAATACTTATACGCACATCCCCAATACTTGAATTATACTTTTATACTTGTTATATACTCAATTACATAATATATACTCAAGAAATACCAAGAAATATACCAATCATCTTTTCCACCTCATCAATCCTCTTCCACCTTTTTTAACCAATCAAATTTTACCCTTTTCCACCTTCTCTACCTATAAATACCAACCTCCTTCTACCATTTTATTCACACCATTCTTCTCTCCATCTCTCTAATTCTCTCAATATCTCTAAATCAAGAATTCTAAGAATTCTAAAAGGATACTAAGTGTTCTAACCATTCTTCTCTCAACCTCTCTACTTCTCTCAAATCTTCCAAGAAAGGAAGAGAACTCTAAGAGTTCTAAAATAAAACACTAAGTGTTTTAAAAGAAGCTTTGAAGCTCCAACCTCCAACTCTTCACGGAATCACCAAAGAAAACTTTGCAAAACTGTGAGCATACTCGACCCCCTTTTTACACTTTAATGCATTTTGGGGTGCAACATGTATAAATTACAAAATTTATTTTAAACAAAATTAAATGTATTCACAATACCAAATGTGTCATCAGTTACGCTCATGTGAGTTATATGTGTTAGTTTAAACTCGTCTATACATGCTACTTGTTATGCTTGAGTTTGTTTATGCTTATTAGTTTTGACTTGTATTCTCATGATATCGTTATGCTTAGAATACTATGCATGCTAGTTAAGGAATTCGATTATAAGCTATTGTTATGCGAAAGTGGTCTACATATTCGTGCGATTCGACTTGAATATATATGTCACACCCCGACCCGCAACGGAATAAGAGTCGGGGCATAATTGGTTATCACCAAAGCTCATGATGTTTACTAATATGTTTCATATTTATTAAATTCAAATTACATCTCAAATGTTCAAGTCAAATTCATACAATACAAGGAAAAGAAAATTTAATAAAACAATCCAAAGTCTAAACTGATTTATTCTTCTAGGCCGTCCTATATGTTTCTTGCTTCAACTGGATCGCCTGTATCATGTGTAAAAATGGGGGATTTTGGGTCAACAAAAGTTGGCGAGTGAACCTTGTTAAAAACATTTGTTATTGATTTCTTGTTGCATTTAATATGGAAAAATTGTGCAATAATCATATGTGAGCAAACGTAAATAACATACAATGACAAACAACAAATCACCTTGCATGAGCAAATGACATGAATGATAATGTATATGTTGGCAACGTCACGTTCCGCTCATAGGTAATGGGGAACGGACGGCCTATGATGATGTATGTGCGATCAAGGCTCAATCAAACGGAGCCGATCGTATGTTGGCAACGCCTCGTTCACGCTCATAGGTAATGGGGAACGGTTCACGCTCATAGGTAATGGGGAACGGCGGCCTATGATGATGTATGTACTGAAAATGATAAATTTAATCTAAACATTAACCACACAAACAATTGATACATATTGAATACACATTTGATCATGGATATGATGGATGCACAAGTGTTTAAATGTAATAAATAATAAGACACATGATACACCCCAAAAAGTGATTAAAACGGGGAATTGGTAGAGATTCACTCACATTGGGTGCGTTCGTTTGATGATGTTTGAATGCGCATGAGTTTAAAGAGTTGATCGACGAGGAATAACTAACCTAAATAATAACGAAAAGGTATGGTAAATAAGTGGACTTTATTAACAATTTTAATAGGGTTTTTAGATTTATTTTTGTGAGTTTAAGGTTATTTTCTAACTTTAAAAACATTATTTTTAAGTATTTTTAATGGATTTTTAAATTAAATAAATAAATAAAAATATAAAAAAATGTTGACTTTTTGGGTTGACCGTTGACCGTTGACCATTGACTTTGACTGTTGACCGGTTTGGACGTGTGTATGGATGCGCTGGGTGAGGCTCGAACCCGAGACCTCCCGTACGCGTGCACGCAGCTCTACCAACTGAGCTACGTGTCTAACCCGAAATATTTCTGTTTTTAATTATATTTATACACTATTTAATTTAATCAGAAATCATTTATTTTTAAAAAGGATTTAATTATATCGGACCGGGGCACACAACAGGACTCGAACCCGGGACCCGTGGTTTAGTGTTGCACACAGTCCACCGCTGGACTGTGTGTCTAACCTGGTTAATATACTGATTTTTATTAAACTTAACATCTTACAGCGAGTTGATCCGGTTCGGTTTAAAAAGAACATTTTTATTTCAGAGAGTAAGGTTGTGTCAAGGATCGAACTCGAGACGTGTGTTAATCGTTTGCACACAGTCCACCGCTGGACTGTGTGTCTAACCCGGTTTAATATCTTGTTTTAATTATACTTATACATAAGTTCGACTTCATCTTCTTCGTTCAAAGACACAGACAACGATTATTCAACTGTTCTTGTTTGATTCGATTAACGAAATTTATAAGTGATTGAAATGTGATGGATAGAGAGGGTTTTGGAAATGAATGTACCGAAACAGATGTCTTTCTCAGAACTCCGGCAAGAATCGTCGGCTCTGTTTTGTGAACTCCGTCTGTTCGGATCAATTAACAGTTTTGATCGATTAGTTGTGAAATTGAGTTACTAAACAATGATTATCAGAAGGTTTGAATGATTATACCGATTCACAGCGTGATTTTGGAAATTCCAGAGGTTTTCCGGCGAGAGTAGAATATTCCGGCTACGTCGTCTGGGATTGATTCTGGTTGATGGATTGAAGTTAGTAATAATCTAACAATGGATTGAAACCGAAAGAGTCGAGGTATTTACTGTTTTGATGAAAGTCTCGGTTTTCCGGCGAAAGTCCGACGATTGCAGAAAATCTCCGGCGAGTGAAATTGATTCGAGAAATGGTGCGATTTTGAGCGAAATGATTTCCAGAGACTTGGGTGAGTATTTATAGGGAAGAATCACGATGAATTGGGTCTGATTTCAGTCTTGATTCGTTGGTCAGCCTTTCTCCGGCGGTTATGACTGATTTCGCGGGATTAGACATCGGTTATAACCGATGTCGATGTTAATACATCCGTTAAGTCAAAAGAAACCGTCGATAATTGGCGAAATCGTTGGATTTTCCGGCGACTGCGAAATGGGCGCGCTATTGACTGAATTCAATTTCGAGTTTTATTATAAATGTTATTTGTTTCACTGGATAGCACAAGTGAGTCAAGTGGCGGAGTGGTTAAGTGTTTGTGTGTTAAGTCTTCCGGCTGACCCGGGTTCGAAACCCGGCAGCCGGTTTTCTTTTTTATTTATTTTATTTCCACTTTTTAATAATTATAGTTTTTAAATTCCAAATTGTTTATTAATTATGTATTATTTAAAATTAAAATAAAACATAAATACGCAACGAAATTTTATAACTTGATATTCGATTTATAAACGAAGCGGGTTTGGAAACCCGTTTTCGACGGATGTTACAATATACTTGTCACAATCAAACCCAACTTTTATACTTATAATTAGTTTCAAACTTGTATGCTCGCCAATACTTTTGTATTGATCTATGCTTTTAATACATGTTGCAGGAATCTTGATGACATATGGAATCTAGTAGGATTGCCTAGAAACGTATTTAAACTTTAAATACTTATTGTATTGTATTTGTTTCAAACATGTATTTCGTTTCAATATCTTGTATTAAATCGTTATCAATGAAATGAAATTATATTTGTTACGTGTCGGGATCTAAATTTTGTATTATTTGATTTAAACTATGTAAAAAGGTAATTATTAAACACTTGACACAATTAGCGTTATGAAGCCTCTTGCAATCTAGTTTTCGTCTCATCCCGATGTTTCCGTCATCGGTTGGGGTGTGACACACTTCGTGCGAAGTGAGCCAAATCGCACAAAGAGTTTGGTTTGGGCTATGTTTTCGTATTTTAACCGGTTTTTAGGTATTTTAGACATGCACAAGCGAGGTATAAGTATAATTGCACATAAAATTAAGTATTCGAGTATTCCAAGTATAAGTTTCTTGCATATAATGTAACTTATATTTTAAGTATGTAACATGTGTAAGTATCAAATAGGTTTTCCATTATGATCATAATCTTAGAGTACAAGGGTTAAAAATGAATGATACGAATACGATACAAATGTTCAAAAATAGAAATATGATAACACTTTCTAAATAAGGAAAGTACATAAATGCGGAGAGTTACTTGAAGCATAATCTGTTAAGTGTCGGTCAATTCGTACAGAAAGGATATGAGGTGAAATTTCAAAATGGACAATGCATGATCAAAGATGCTTCGAATAAGACTAAGGTTATGGGTAGTATCAAAATGACCAACTTTAAAATGTTCACTCTTAATACAAATAACAACTTAACATTATCTTTAAGCATGACTATTAAAGATATCTCGATCCTATGGCAAAAGCGTTTCTAACACATCACTTCGATACATTGGTCGATATGGGGAACACAGAATTAGTAAAATCACAAAGGGTGAAAATGTTTGCGAAGGATGTGTATTCGGAAAACATGCAAGAAAGTTGTTTCCAAAGAAAACCTCAAGACATGCTAATAAACCTTTACAACTTATTCACTCCGATATTTGTGGTCCTATGAGAACACCATCAATCGGAGTTGCAGGTACTTCATCACATTTATAGACGACTACTCTAGAAAAACCTAGGTATACTTCCTAAAACACAAATCCGAAGCCTTAAGTTATTTCAAAATTTTCAACATTATGATGGAAAATCAATATGCTAATATGATGAAAACTTTAAGAACCGACATGTCACACCCTGACCCGCACCGGATATAGTAGTCGGGGCATGATTGGGTTTTCATCAAAGCTCATGACATTTACTATAATAAAGTTTCATATTTATTAATTCAACTTTAAAAGAGAATATTCCGACAAACACATAAAAACATACAAACACGAAAATGTTCTAGACAAGAAATGTTTTATTCATCTTCTAAAGCCAAATCCTAAGTGTTCATTTCCTCAACATGTCCACCTATATCATGTGTAAAATAAAGACTTGGGTCAACAAAAGTTGGCGAGTGAATCCCATTTAATCATTTGAAAGAATTAGTTATATTGATTAATTTAATAAAAATGTGCGTAAACCAAATATGAGCATGCGTATATGTAAATCTATCCACAAACCATATAACATCAAGCAATGAACACATGAGCATGATAAATGATGAAATGTGAGATCAAGACTCAATCAAACGGAGCCGATCTAATGAGGCACACGATGCTCAACTTGTATCCAACGAGGAACTGATGGGCCTAATATGAATGATGCACTGAAATGAGAAAATGTAACCACATATAACAACAACCAAACATTACATAAACATTAGATCATATAATGGTAGTAGCACAAGTGTTTTAACAAAATTATGTAAATGACACATGATACAACCCAAAACATGAATATAACATCAAGCAATGAACACATGAGAAGTTGAGCTATGTCTCACTTCCACAATGACTAACCTCTCCATCATAACAAACGAGAGAGGTACTGTCATCATTCAAATATGTATACTTTCAGAATTTAGACTCAAGCTGTGGTTGTTGTGTTGTTTATGTTTTATAGTCACATAGGACTAATCATAATTCACTGATAAAACCAATGAAAATTTGACGAGAATATGGTGGATACGCCGCTGGTACTTCCTATATATAAGTATTCTTGTCAAAGGTTCAGAGGCATTGTCAGGCGGTTATGGGAAGTTCTATGTAGGATTTAGTAGTTTCTTGGTAACTAATCATAACTTGAGAATAAAACCAACGAAAATTTGACAAGAATATGGTGGATACGCCGCTGGTACTTCCTATATATAAGTATTCTTGCCAAAGGATCAGAGGCATTATCAGGCGGTTATGAGAAGTTCCATGTAGGATTTAGTATTGTCTTGGTTGAAATTTGTGTTACATTCATATCATCTCATTATCTAAAGAAATTGGATTGTGTTCCATTTTCTACATAGACTAACCTCTCCATCATAACAAACGAGAGAGGAACTGTCACCATTCAAACATATATGCTATCAGAATGTGGATTCAAATATTGGTTGTTGTGTTATTTATGTTCTAGAGTTACATCATAGGACCAATCATAACTTACTGACAAAACCAATGAAAATTTGACAAGACTATGGTGGATACGCCGCTGGTACTTCCTATATATAAGTATTCTTGTCAAAGGATCAGAGGCATTGTCAGACGGTTATGAGAAGTTCTATGTAGGATTTAGTAATTTCATGGTACGTTAGTTGTTGTGTTTATTTATGTTCTAGAGTCATATCATAGAACCAATCATAACTTACTGATAAAACCAATGAAAATTTGACAAGAATATGGTGGATACGCCGCTGGTACTTCCTATATATAAGTATTCTTGTCAAAGGATCAAAAGTATTGTTAGACGGTTATGAGAAGTTCCATGTAGGTTGTAGTATTAGAAGTTTTGCTTTAGGATATAACCATATCCTTCCAAACATATCAAAACTCTTACGCATGATATCATATTTAGCGAATCAACTCTGCTTATCAATATTTTACCGTAGGCAACAAAAAGCGATTCCTGTAACAGGGTACTTAACCCTTACAAGGGACGTTACCGCCTCAAACAAAATTTAATTTAAACTCTTACACTTTTTCTAAGTATGTAAGTGTCAAACTAAACACCATCATTTTTAGTCGAATATATCACTACTTAAATTTCGGGACGAAATTTCTAAAAAGCAGGGGATACTGTAACATCCGTAAAAAAAACGGATTTTACCAAACCCGCTCCGTTTATTAACCGAACAATCAGTTAAAAATTTATATTATTGTTCATGTGTGCATTATTTAATATTATTTGATTGGTGAATAAGTTTACATCTATTTTTACTCATGTGTGGTTGTGCACTTTATTTTATAATCAATTAAATAAACTTGTTCAAATATTTTTCATAGGATTCACTCGCCAACTTTTTGTTGATCCAAAAACCCTTTTTACACATGATACAGGTGAACAGGATGAAGCAAGGAAAACATAGGAAATGCCTTAGAAGAAAACAATGAAGCCTAGATTGATGTTAGGACATGATGTAATAATGATTGTATAATTCCCTTTAAAATTGTATTAATGAATATGAAACGTTATAATAAATGTCATGAGCTTTGATGATAACCCAATCATGCCCCGATCACCTTTTCGCTGCGGGTCGGGGTGTGACAGATTGGTATCAGAGCCATGACTATAGGGATATAGGATAGGTTATTAGACCCTTAGAGCCTATACTATAGTTTGCCTAAATTTTTAATTGTTTAGGTGGTTACATACAAACTTATGATATTTATTTGTTTCACATTTGTTTATACTTACAGTCAAACATACATACTTATATACATATTCATCATACATATTTCAATGTTCATATATTCAATTCATCTTCATACTTTTGTTATTCAAAGATTTTGTTGCAATTTTCAAATCTTATCAAAGTAAGTTCTGCGACGGGCATGTAGTAACTGGAAGGGTACAAGTACCGGTAGTCGGAACGTCCTGTCTAGGTTGGCATTTGTATAAATCCAATATAACGGACCAGTTTGCCTACCTGGGGACTAACGACGAGAGTACGAAGGACCTATTAGGCCAAAGCATGCCACACCAAACGTCGTTCGAACTAACCCACTTTGAGGTGTCACCGTGTCTACACCTGGACACATTCCGAATATCATACGTTGTATACATATTTCTCGATTTTCTCCGGGTTTTAGTGTACGTAACCAGGCAACACATGCGAACCATATGAAAAACCCGGTATTCATGGGGGCCCACATGATTACGAAGGTGAAGTATGGCGGCATGTAGGGCCTAATGACGAGCAAAGCCCAAGATATCCTATGGATGTAGTAGATTTATTTTTCTATAATTATTTTATGAATGTTCATTCCTAAATACGACCCATGATCCCAAAAACATCCAACTCATACTCATGATGCGTATTCCTTGTAGATGTCTTCTAACATCGCCCGTAGGAAGATGAGAGCAGGAAAAGCCCGCGAGCGCATGGCTGCCCAAATCGCTCAACAAATGGCTTCCGTAATACCCAACATTGTAATCCAAGTCCAACAAGCACTTACCGCTAATCCTGTCAATCAGGAAGATCAACACGTTATCAACCCACCCCCAAATACCACTAAATGCACCTACAAGCATTTCAAATCATGCGACCCTCCAAAATACAAAGGGACTGAAGGCGTCACCGCTCTCCTCCATTGGTTTGAAGAGATGGAGAACACTTTTCTAAATTGCGATTGCCCCGATGATCGCAAAGTGCGATATGCTACCGGTCGATTATATGGGATAGCACTTACTTGGTGGAATACAGAGAAGGCCAAATGAGGCGTTCACGATGCTATGACTTTAACTTGGGATGAATTGAAGGAAATCATGACCAGACGATTTTGCCCAAGGAGCGAAATCAAGAAATTCGAAGATGAGTTTTATTCGTTGAAGCAAAAGGAAGGAGGCCACACCACATACAACAAAAGATTCCTCGAGTTACATCAAATGGTTCCCAATTTGTTCACTCCCCTCTACCGTTTGATCGAGCACTACATTCGAGGTCTTCCGTCAAAGATTCAAGACTCTGTAATAAGTACCACGCCTGCAACTTTGGAAGCAGCAATGTAGCTAGCAACAGAGCTCACCGAGAACCGAATCCGGAACAAAGACTTCAAGGAGAAGAAGAAGAAGAAGGATAAAGCACCGACTGAAACTTCAAACTCCACCCAAACCGAATCCCCTTCTCAACCCATTTCTAAGAGAAAAAGAGACGGGCAACTTTTCGCTACTATCCAACGTAATCAACCAATTTCACACGCCATACCCATCCAAGCTATCCCAATCACTCAAGTGGCACCCAACTCAACTTACCCAAATAAGAAACCATATCTTGGACCTCACCCTCGATGTAACACCTGTTTTTATCACCATCCCCTTACCTTACCTTGTCGACTATGTGCAAATTGTGGACGCTATGGTCATATGAGCAAGGTTTGCCGCACCTTTCAAAACCAAATCTCTCCCCCTACTCAAAATATGATCCAAACCTATCATCAACCTCAATGCCCCATGTTCCCATATGTTCGAGCTTGTTTCAATTGTGGCGACCCTACCCACTTTAGAAACACGTGCCCTCGTTTGGTTAACATCATAAACGCTCAAGCTCAATCAAATCCAGTTAACCAAGTAAATCAAGAAAACCCAATCACAAGGCCACCAGCAAGAGGAAGAGTTTTCAACATCAACGCCAACCCTGTTGAAGATAATGACGGCCCAAACGAAACCACCCAACTAGTCCTCTTCACCGAAAATCAAGATTCAACTCCAATCGTTTAGTTTTATGTTTTTCTTTATCACATAGAACCAATCACAACTTAAGGATAAAGCCAATGAAAGTTTGACAAGAATATGGTGGATACGTCGCTGGTACTTCCTATATATAAGTATTATTGCCAAAGGATCGGAGGCATTATCTAGCGGTTATGAGAGGTTCCATGTGTAAACTGTTTGAGTAATTATTGTTTATTATTTTTAGTACATGCAATACGATCGGCTTCGTTTGATTGAGCCTTGATCGCACAGACATTTTTCATTTTCAGTACATGCAATACGATCGGCTCCGTTTGATTGAGCCTTGATCGCACAGACATTTTCATTTTCAGTACATGCAATACGATCTTGTGGTTGTTGTGTTTGTTGTAGAGTCACATAGAACTAATCATAACTTGCGGATAAAGTCAATGAAAATTTGACGAGAATATGGTGGATACGCCGCTGGTACTTCCTATATATAAGTATTCTTGTCAAAGGATCGGAGGCATTATCAGGCGGTTATGAGAGGTTCCATGTATAAACTGTTTGTGTGATTATTGTTTAGATCAAATTTATTATTTTCAGTACATGCAATACGATCGGCTCCGTTTGATTGAGCCTTGATCGCACAGACATTTTTCATTTTCAGTACATGCAATACGATCGGCTCCGTTTGATTGAGCCTTGATCGCACAGACATTTTTCATTTTCATTATCTTGTGGTTGTTGTGTTTGTTATAGAGTCACATAGAACTAATCATAACTTGTGGATAAAGTCAATGAAAATATGACAAGAATATGGTGGATACGCCGCTGGTACTTCCTATATATAAGTATTCTTGTCAAAGGATCGGAGGCATTATCAGGCGGTTATGAGAGGTTCCATGTAGGATTTAGTATGTTTTGGTTGAAGTTTGTTCATCATACATTTCAGTGTATTCAATTTCATAATTTATAGAAGTTGAGCTATGTCTCACTTCCACAATGACTAACCTCTCCATCATAACAAACGAGAGAGGTACTGTCATCATTCAAATATGTATACTTTCAGAATTTAGACTCAAGCTGTGGTTGTTGTGTTGTTTATGTTTTATAGTCACATAGGACTAATCATAATTCACTGATAAAACCAATGAAAATTTGACGAGAATATGGTGGATACACCGCTGGTACTTCCTATATATAAGTATTCTTGTCAAAGGATCGGAGGCATTGTCAGGCGGTTATGGGAAGTTCTATGTAGGATTTAGTAGTTTCTTGGTAACTAATCATAACTTGCGGATAAAACCAACGAAAATTTGACAAGAATATGGTGGATACGCCGCTGGTACTTCCTATATATAAGTATTCTTGCCAAAGGATCAGAGGCATTATCAGGCGGTTATGAGAAGTTCCATGTAGGATTTAGTAGTTTCTTGGTAACTAATCATAACTTGCGGATAAAACCAACGAAAATTTGACAAGAATATGGTGGATACGCCGCTGGTACTTCCTATATATAAGTATTCTTGCCAAAGGATCAGAGGCATTATCAGGCGGTTATGAGAAGTTCCATGTAGGATTTAGTATTGTCTTGGTTGAAATTTGTGTTACATTCATATCATCTCATTATCTAAAGAAATTGGATTGTGTTCCATTTTCTACATAGACTAACCTCTCCATCATAACAAACGAGAGAGGAACTGTCACCATTCAAACATATATGCTATCAGAATGTGGATTCAAATATTGGTTGTTGTGTTATTTATGTTCTAGAGTTACATCATAGGACCAATCATAACTTACTGATAAAACCAATGAAAATTTGACAAGACTATGGTGGATACGCCGCTGGTACTTCCTATATATAAGTATTCTTGTCAAAGGATCAGAGGCATTGTCAGACGGTTATGAGAAGTTCTATGTAGGATTTAGTAATTTCATGGTACGTTAGTTGTTGTGTTTATTTATGTTCTAGAGTCATATCATAGAACCAATCATAACTTACTGATAAAACCAATGAAAATTTGACAAGAATATGGTGGATACGCCGGTGGTACTTCCTATATATAAGTATTCTTGTCAAAGGATCAGAGGTATTGTTAGACGGTTATGAGAAGTTCCATGTAGGTTGTAGTATTAGAAGTTTTGCTTTAGGATATAACCATATCCTTCCAAACATATCAAAACTCTTACGCATGATATCATATTTAGCAAATCAACTCTGCTTATCAATATTTTACCATAGGCAACAAAAAGCGATTCCTGTAACAGGGTACTTAACCCTTACAAGGGACGTTACCGCCTCAAACAAAATTTAATTTAAACTCTTACACTTTTTCTAAGTATGTAACTGTCAAACTAAACACCATCATTTTTAGTCGAATATATCACTACTTAAATTTCGGGACGAAATTTCTAAAAAGCAGGGGATACTGTAACATCCGTAAAAAAAAACGGATTTTACCAAACCCGCTCCGTTTATTAACCGAACAATCAGTTAAAAATTTCGTTGCATATTTAATGCCCAAATTGATTTTAAACGATACATAATTAATAATTATATTGGAATATATAATTTATTTTTGAAAAACTGTTAAAAATAATGAAATAAAAATGAAAGGTTGTAGCCGGGTTTCGAACCCGGGTCAGTCAGCCAGACTTTCAACAAACGACTTAACACTTAACCATCCAACCACTGCGCCACTTGTATTTCTTTTTAATTATTGGAGACAATTAATTCATATCATGAATCTCAAATTCAAAAACCGGCGCGCCTAATTGCGTTCGTCGGAAATCCCGACTATCTCGCCAAGTTTGGACGGTTACTTCCGTTTTAACGTAAACTTTAATCTCATCATCAGTTATAACCGACGCCTGAGTCCGCGACACAAGTTATAACCGCCGGAAAACATAATGACCGACGAATCAAGACGGAAATCGGACCAAATTCATCGGTGTCCTGCCTTATAAATACCCCCTCTAACCTCTGTTAGCTTTTTCGCTCACAATCACACCTTTACCCTACGTAATTCCACTCGCCAGAAAAGTTCTGCACCTCGCCGAAAAACCGAGCCCTTCACTTCTGTGCCTTACTGAACCCCCAGAGCTTATACCGAAGTCACCCACATTTATCTTAAGCTCGTTGAAGACTCTCTGCCGCAAGACATACGTCGCCGGAGGTTTCTGCTGTCACCGGAGTTTCGCCGGAGAAACAGAGGAGTCCAGTTCGGTATACCTTACGCTTAATTTTTCATTCTTTTTATTTATCTCACCTGTAATTAACCTCAAACACTAAAAGAACATGATTTAATTTTCGAACCAGTCGGACCTCCGTTTCTGGTTGAGTCCAACGAAGAAGATGAAGTTTTAGTATCGTATAAGTATAATTAAAATCAAGATATATCTCGGGTTAGACACACAGTCCAGCGGTGGACTGTGTGCACATAAACACGCAGACGCCTCGAGTTCGATACTTGTCCCACGCATGCTTGCCTTAATAAAAATGTCCTTTTTTTTAACCGAACCGGAGTCACCGCTGTTACATGTTAAGTTTAATAAAAACCAGAATAATAACCAAGATAGACACACAGTCCAGTGGTAGACCGTGTGAACGTTTAATCGCACGTCACGAGTTCGAGTCCGGACTACCGCACCGGTCCGAACAATTATCCAACTTTTTATATAAGACAGAAATGAAAATATTTAGTTTGTATATAAGTATAATAAAAATCAGATTATTTAACCAGTTAGACCCACTGTCCAGCGGTGGACTGTGTGTTAACCCAAACCACAGGTCCCGGGTTCGAGACCTGTGGAGCACACCGGTTCGACGCATTAAATCGTTTTTAAAAATAAATGATTTTCAGTTTAATTCAATTAGTATATAAATATAATTAAAAACAGAAATATTTCGGGTTAGACACGTAGCTCAGTTGGTAGAGCTGCGTGCACGCGTACGGGAGGTCTCGGGTTCGAGCCTCACCCAGCGCATACATACACACATACGAACCGGTCAACAGTCAAAGTCAATGGTCAATGGTCAACGGTCAACGGTCAAAAAGTCAACATTTTTTTTTTATTTTTAATTATTTATTTTATTTAAAAATCAATTAAAAATACTTAAAAATAACATTTTTAAGGTTAGAAAATAGCCTTAAACTCACAAAAATATATCCAATCATCCTACTAAAATTGATTAATAAAATCCCATTATATACCAAACCATTATGTTATTATCTAGGTTAGTTTCACTCGTTGTTAAATCCGACTTCGTGCGTATTCATCATCATCAACCGAACGCACCCAATGTGAGTGAATCTTACAACTCCCCTTTTTAATTACACGTTTTGGGGTGTGTCATGTGTCACTAAAATTAACTCGTTTATTTAAACTTGTGCCATACCATATTGTGATCTAAACTTAGATTGTATACATTGCTTGTAGTTATGTATTTCATTTTGTCAATTTATATGCAATTCATTCATTAGGCCCATCAGTTCCTCGTGAGAGACGAGTTGAGCAACGCGTGCCTCAAAACAATCCATTATTGTTCATGTGTGCATTATTTAATATTATTTGATTGGTGAATAAGTTTACATCTATTTTTACTCATGTGTGGTTGTGCACTTTATTTTATAATCAATTAAATAAACTTGTTCAAATATTTTTCATAGGATTCACTCGCCAACTTTTTGTTGATCCAAAAACCATTTTTACACATGATACAGGTGAACATGATGAAGCAAGGAAAACATAGGAAATGCCTTAGAAGAAAACAATGAAGCCTAGATTGATGTCAGGACATGATGTAATAATGATTGTATAATTCCCTTTAAAATTGTATTAATGAATATGAAACGTT
Organism: Scalesia atractyloides; assembly: GCA_947069175.1. NCBI lineage: Eukaryota > Viridiplantae > Streptophyta > Magnoliopsida > Asterales > Asteraceae > Scalesia > Scalesia atractyloides. Next base: position 7,500,483 of record CAMTDV010000011.1, read on the forward strand.
ATAATAAATGTCATGAGCTTTGATGATAACCCAATCATGCCCCGATCACCTTTCTGCTACGGGTCGGGGTGTGACGGTGTGTTTGATGGGGACCCGGGTTCGAACCCGGTTGTCCTTTTTCATTTATTTTTATATTTTTTAGACTTTATTTATTAATATATTTTTTACTTTCTATTTATTTAATATTTTGATTATATCATTTATTTATTAACCACTAAAATTAATAACACGAATTTGAACAATTAATAAACGCGTAACGAAACTTCAAATAAAATACTTGAATTATCTAAAAGAATCGGATTTTGGAAACCCGTTTAACAACGAATGTTATAGTATCCCCTACTTTTAGAAATTTCGTCCCGAAATTTAAGTAGTAGATGTAACTGGAAAGAGATGTGGGTATTTTTCACGCACTGAGTCTTCGCGTTCCCAAGTAAACTCAGGTCCTCGTTTTGACTCCCAACGCACCCTGAATGTAGGAATACGACTTCGTCTTAAATGCTTCTCACCGAAGTCCATGATTTCTACAGGTCGTTCAACGAAATGCATTGATTCATCAATCTAAATATCTTCCAACGGTATATGGAGGTTTTCGCCGGCAAGACACTTTTTCAAGTTTGATACATGGAACGTGGGATGAATTATGTTGAGTTCTTCTGGTAAGTCAAGCTTGTAGGCTACAGACCAACTCTCTCGAGTATTTTGAATGGTCCCACATAGCTTGGTGCTAGCTTGCCTTTTTGATCAAAATGAACTACTCCCTTCCATGATGACACTTTCAAAAGTACTTGATCGCCAATACAAAACTAAAGTGGCTTACGTCGTTTATCAGCGTAACTCTTTTGACGACTTCGAGCTGCTAGAAGATTATTGCGGATTTGAAGAATCTTATCAGTTGTTCCTTGGATCAACTCAGGTTCAGTGATTTGTGCTTCACCGATTTCGTGCCAACATACAGGAGATTGGCACTTACGACCATATAATGCTTCAAAAGGAGTCATACTGATGCTTGAATGATAGCTATTGTTGTACGAAAATTCAACTAATGGTAGATAAGTATCCCAATTTCCCTTGAAGTCTATGACACATGCTCGCAACATGTCTTCAAGAGTTTGTATGGTGCGCTCAGATTGACCATCGGTTTGAGGGTGAAAGGCGGTGCTGAGATCTAAACGTGTACCTAACGCTGATTGCACAGCTCGCCATGTGCGTGAAGTAAAACAGCCATCTCGATCCGAAATAATACTTAAAGGCACACTATGACGGCTTACAATTTCATCAATATAGATACGAGCTAATTTTTCGTTCTTATAGTCTTCGCGGATTGGAATGAAATGAGCTGATTTAGTGAGACGATCAATGATAACCCAAATTATGTCATACCCACTGGAGGTGCGAGGTGACCCGGTAAGGAAGTTCATGGTTATGTTTTCCCACTTCCAAACGGGTATTTCAGGTTGGACGAGTAATCCTGAAGGTCTTTGATGTTCAGCTTTAACCTTAGAACATGTGAGACACTTGGAGACAAAAATGGCGATATCCTTCTTCATGACAGGCCACCAGTAAGAGTATCGTAGGTTTTGATACATCTTATCAGCATTTGGATGTATAGAGTATCGTGTTTTGTGAGCCTCGTTCATGAGAAAGGTACGAAAATTGTCACGATCAGGTACCCAAATATGATTTAAGTAGTAAAGGATACCATCGGACTTGGATTTTCAGCTCCACAAGACAATTCATCTCCACAAGACAATTCATCTCCTACATCATTTTCCATGACAGAAATATGTTGAGCTGTCCGAATGCGGTTTTGAAGATCAGGTTACGATTTGAGAACACAAAAGATGAATGGAGTTCGCATACTCTTTTCGACTAAGAGCATAAGCCACCACATTGGCTTTGCCAGGATGATAACGGATTTCACAATCATAATCATTTAAAAGTTCGACCCATCGTTGTTGCCTCATGTTCAATTCTTTTTGATTGAAGATATATTGAAGACTCTTGTGGTCAGTGTAAATCTCACACTTAGTACCATAGAGATAATGTCTCCATATCTTTAGAGCGAACACGACTGCTCCAAGTTCTAGGTCATGGGTAGTGTAGTTCTTTTCATGCACTTTGCGTTGCCTTGAGGCGTAGCCTATCACCTTTCCTCTTTGCATTAGGACACAACCTAGTCCCTGCCCTGATGCGTCACAATAAACCACAAAGTCTTCACAACCATCAGGAAGAGTAAGGATAGGTGCATCACAAAGTTTTTGCTTCAAAGTTTGAAAAGTCTCTTCTTGCTTGGGCCCCCAAATAAAGGGTTTGCCCTTATGAGTCAAGGTTGTGAGTGGTAGGGCAATACGAGAAAAATTTGCAATAAAACGTCAATAATAACCAGCTAGACCAAGAAAGGACCTAACTTCAGTAGGAGTGCGTGGAGCTTGCCATTCTTGCACAGCTTTGATCTCTGCAAAATCTCCATATCGGTTAGCCCCCTCTGAAATGCAAAAGCTAGCTAGTCAGCTGCAAGAGTCGACAGGGGTGGAGATTATTGCAACAATGCATTTCAAGAGTACCTAAAGTTAAATGGAATACATCACCACCCCACTACTAGTTATTCTCCTCAACAAAATGAAGTAGCCGAGAGGAAAATAGAACTCTAATGGAACTAAACAAAAGCATGATGAACATGAAAATCATGTTGAATCATTAATGGGACAAAGTTGTTGCTTGTGTCACATATCTCCTAAACCATGTAGTAACAAAAGCAAGACCAAATATAAGTCCTCTAGAAGCATGGAATGGAAGAAATTCTAACGTAGAACATCTTAAAGTGTCTGGGAGTCTAGCCTATGTTCATATCCCCAAACAACATCGAAGCAAGTTAGATAACAAAACAGAGAAAACAATATTTGTTGGCTATGGCGAAAATAGTAAGGTGGTGTTTATTTTTCTAAAAAAGATCTGCGCAAACTATTCTGTCTGCGTCGCGTAGATCACGCACAAACATTGCCATCTGCAGACTGTTTGTTTTTCCGAAGACGTTTCATCAAAAAACGTCTGTGTGAGCTCTTCTTGGTGCAGACTTGGCCCAACCACTTCTAAGATCTTCTAAGGTCTGAAGAGGGTTAAACACCACCACTGTCCATCACCACCACCACCATCCACACCACCACAACCGTCCACCATCCACCACCTTCCACCATCCACCACCGTCCATCACCACCACCACTACCGTCCACCACCACCTTCCATCACCACCATCACCCACCACCATCCATTATCACCACCACCATCTACCACCCACCACCACCGTCCACCACTCACAACCGTCTACCATCACCGTCTAGCACCTCCACCTACCATCACCGTCTGTACACCACCACCAGTTTATTTTAGAAGTCTGCATATGTTAAAAAACAAACAACATTCTCTTTGCAGAATGCAGAGGTTTGGTCCACTTCTTTTTCTACAGATGTTTGCAGATGTGGTCCGCAGACTGCAGACATTTTACTTCTTAAAAAACAAACAACACCTAAGGGTTATAAGTTATATAATCCCTTGACTGAGAAGAATATATTGAGCCGAGACATCATATTTGACGAAAGAAAGGGGTGGATTACAGAAAATGATTGTTCCATGGTATGGTTTATTCTACCTGAAGATACTAACTCAGATCATCTAGTGGAGACAACAAGCGAACCGAACCAAACTGACATACCATCTCAAAACAACAATGCTACAAACCATACATATATATACTGAAACTCATGGTTTGGAATTCGACACTGATGCTCAACAAGATGGCCAACAAAATCGTTATGATGATGAAACCTCATCCACATCATCTGAGAATGAAGTACTAAAATACTAGGAGTGTTAGTAGTATATATGTAACACCCTGTAAAATCGTGTCCAATAGTATAGTGACACGTGTTGTATTTTAAATTTAGTCTATTAAATGACTAATAAGGACTAAAGGTGTCAGCATGCTCAAACTAAACCTCTGAGTGACTCTCTGATGTCAACATACATAAATAACAGCCTCTTGGTGACTGATATGTCAACATGCTTAAACTTGGCATCTGAGTGACTGATATGTCAACATACCCAGCCTTTGAGTGACATCGGAGTCAACATGCTTATAATGGGCCTTTGAGGGATCCTTTACGAAGTCCTAACTCTCATACGTGCCATTGTTGGACGAGAGGGTACAATTCTGTAAATATGTGAAAGTTGGATAATGGAGGGATTAAAAGTGTTAACATATTAATTTATACCTCTGAGTGACTTTTTAACAAACCGAGAGCTCGACAATGTCCGGGCATAATCCCGGGTACGTCAAATATTGGCTATGGAGGGCTAAAAATGCTAAAAAGGTGTTTTATAAGGTTTAAAGGGGTTTAATAAGATGAGGGGCTAAATGTGGCAAATTTTGAAACCTGACATGAGGCGCTCGCGGGGCACGAGAGGCTAAGGCCTTGCCTCTCGCGGGGCGCGAAAGGCCTGTGTCTTCAGAAAGTTTCCTTGGCCACCACACAAAGTGCCAAAAACCAATTTGCTCGAAACTATGGATTCCCAAACTGTTATGCCACGTTTTAGGACACTTGTAAGCTCCCTCTAACACCCCTTAGCACCTGGCATCACCTCCTTCAGGTTCTCCAACTCTTCTCCCTCCTCTGGAAGTTCCTAACTAAAAGGAGCATCCAACTAAGTTTTATTGCATCCTAGGAATCTTTTGTAAGTGTTCCTCCCTTGTGCATTTTCGTTTATAGGCTTTTATAGCCAAAAGTCAAACGTTTTATGGAAAGCGCTTTGACTTCCGGTTAAGACCATTATGGTCCAGCCATTGTTCGTAACGAACATGGCTAAGTGATTGTAATAAGGTAGGTGTTAGTCCTTATAAAGGGCACCTCCTGAAGATCACGTTTGCTAGGCCAATTGACGGGTCAAAGTTAAATTATTAAAAAGTCAAACAGGCCATTTTTCAGAAAAATCATAAATTGATCTTATATATGTTATGAAACCTGTTTTGACACTTAAATAAGTTGGTAATAATTATTAGAACATGTAAGAATATGTTCGGCTCGTCAATTTCAGTTCTAGGGTCAGTTTGCAACCGAAAGTCGCGAAGTTTGACTTCTGCTTTGACTTTCGATTCTGACCCGATTTAGATTAGTTAGCTACTGATCTAAGGTGCATTATGATTGTAATATAATGTAGCATAACCCTTTGATGTTATATTACATGATCATAATCAGAATATGAGTTTATGCGCAAGTTCCTTAATTATGCCATTTTTGACTAAAATGCCCTTTTTGCATAAAACAAGGTTTTAATGATAATGAACTTGAAAATAAGTTTCCTACTGATGTAATATTATAATTAGGATTATTTGGGATGTTAAACCAGATTATAAACTGAGTTTACAATCGGGTCCTTGAATTATGTCGATAAATGACTATTTAGCCCTTATGGCTCATAAAATGGTTTTAATCAAATCTTTTCAAGGTAAATATTTTACCTACTGATATGTTATATTAAGTAACATATCTAAGACATTTTAATCTGACTTTAACATCAGTTTTCATTAAACATCGCATAAAACGTCATTTTACGACATAAACGCCATTTCGGCGCATAGTATGGTTTTAAACCATATTAATTGACCAGGACTTGTTACCTACTAATTTTAAAACTTGTTTTAAACATTTTTACAGTAGGTACATGTTATAAACTCAGAATCATAAATAATTTATAAACTATGTGTAAAATGACCAAAATGCCCATTCGGTGCATAGTTTGGTCATAAAAGATAAATTGCACATATAATTAATATCCTACTGATATTATATCATGAATAAGTTATTTTTCCAGAATACTTATAGCTATAACATTAAATTATATTCAAGTTCCTTTTATACGGTATGAAATTACCGAAATGCCCTTATGAGGCATAGTTTCAATTTAAAACCATAACGGGCATAAAAGCTGATATCCTACTGATATTACAACTTATTTAAAGTATAATGGCATATAGAACTTGTCCATGACTTATCCGGTTACCCGATGTCGCTAATATGCGTATGGTTAAGTATATGTAACTAGTTTACGGAAATTAACCGAAACAGGGTTTAACCTTGTCATTTAAGTCTCAAAATCCAGAATGTTTATAGTTTATCCATATTATACAAGTCAAGGTACTTGTTGGGATTAAAATACATTCTATCCAATCACCGTTTAATCAAGCGTTATACGTCTTGATCCTATACGCTACACGGTCTAAGTCTATGACTTAAATAAGACCGTTAGTATTTAATTGGTTAGTTTATGCCATAATCCAGACTAGAGACTTGCCGGTAAATGCTATCTGCACTTAGTACTTTTGTGTACGGTTGAGTTATAAATTAAAAGACGACTAGCTCAGGTAAATACTCTCGACTTAATTCCCCTATACGGGCTTGGGTTACGGTAAATTATTACCGCTTGGTCGGAAATGGGATCAATCGAATGCCGAGTGCGGCTAGTAAATCCGCATATTATGTTTTAATCAGTTTTGTTTGATAACTTAAACATCGGGGGTTAATTACCGTGTCCTGGATATCCTCGGCTCATTACAATAGAAATGGCCACGACCTTAGCACGGGTGCAGGTATACACCCGATAAACGCTCAATAATGCATTCCCACAAGGTTGGAAAGAATTGACTCCTTCGTGAGTCCAAAGTGGTGTATACGTTAATCATGTCTCGGTCTTCGTACCGGACCCTGTATGTATGGATAAACATGCAAATCTGTTAACAAGGTTGGACGGTCAACTTTCCCAAGTTATAAAAGATTTTGTGCTGATACGCACTTAAAACATTTTTGAAATGATTTGAAAATGAGTCAGTTGGGTGTATTTACTAGCGAAAGCTGACGTATTTTCAAAAGACTAAACTTGCAGGTACAATACGAAAATAGACTAGAAGTGCTCGGTAGTGATAGAGGATCTTGCAAATCCTAGATCTGCCCAAAGTCTATTTTATATTATTTCTTTGTACAATTTATGATCCGCCTGTGGATCTTCTATTACGAGCTGTATATTATTTTGTATTTCGAACATTGGTTTGTAATAGTAATTTTACTCCAAGACTTCCGTTGTGCCGTGTTTAATTGACTATGATGATTATCAACTGATGTTACGATACTCCCCACCCGGGCCCACCGGTGTATGGATTTGGGTTGGAAATTCGAGGTGTGACAATATACTAAAACCTCATCCACATCATCCATTGATATAGAGTTTATCAATTCATTACCCGCTCTGGAATTCGTGTCGAGCTTCAATGTGGCGCTGGATAAGGTGGATTTGGGGTATTGTAAGGAGAAAGGATTAGGGTTATGAATATGCCTGATGTGTTGACTAAAGATGTGGCTGATTTGGCGATTGGGTTGATGTTAGCGACGCTTAGAGGGATTTGTGAGTGTGATCGGTATGTTAGGAGTAGGTTGTGAAAGAAAGGTGATTTTAAGTTGACTATCAATGGGAAACTCGATACCGATACCAAGTACCAAATGCTCATCCCTACAACATAAAATGAGGGTTAACTAGTCTTTCAAAAGTTAAGTAGACTTTGATCATCTTATCTTAATTACACTTTAATTCCTCCATCTATAACAAAATTATAGATAGTTAGTTAATAGTTACGTTTTCCTATTATAAAAAAACCAACTATTCCCATGATTTTTTAATGGCCATAGCTGTTTCAAACGTTAATATTTAGAGAAAACACACCATAAAAACAAACACTTTATTCTCTTTAATTAAAAAAAGCACACCATAAAAACAAACATTTTATCCTCTTTAATTTGAGTGTACCGTAGCTACAACTTATTTTAATTAAAAATTGATATGTTATGTAATTAACAATGTCTATGAATAAGCAACAACTGAATTGTTAACCAAAACCAAACCGAAAACAGATGAAAGTGAACCCAAACAAACTAAAAGCTAAATTAACCGAAAGCCAATTAACCAAAACGAATTATCAATTTTTTTGTACCATCGTTTAAAGAAAATGCATTGAAACGATCGAACCTTTAGCTTTTATACCACCTGTTCATGTATTTTATATTTTATCTCCATTTAATGAATTTAATATTATACTTCATTTATTTATGCATCCCTTTTCATGTATTTATACCTCAATTTCATCAAATTTTAAACTAAAGTTTTAGCCCAAGTGTTGTTTTAGCTATTAACCGAAATTAAAGAAACCGAACAAAAAAGCGTCAATCTAACCGAATATACCGAACCAATTAACAAAAAACCAATCGTTTAATAAAATAGACTAACTGATGGCTTCGGTTGAAGATAATAGCCAAATCAATCGAACCATGCACACCACAATGAAATGGACTAATTGATGACTTTGCTTATTACGTGCATCTACCACCATGATGCCACAATAAGTATTATACGAATAAGAAAACTAACGAAAACAAGTACCGTAATTAAATTCTCGCCTCATCACATCACATAAACACCCTACTAAGGCTAAGTGGTATGTGGGTCATGATTGGGTCATGATTTGCCACATAGAACAATTATTCATGCGCTACACCACCCCCTCATTAAATTATGGTGGTTCACGTGAATTAAACCATGACAACCATTGTCCTATTTGATGATTTTAAGACAAAAATAAATTAAAAAAATAAAGGACAGTGCTTTGGATCATGGTCACACTCTTTTGATAATGATTTTGGATGATGAATTAGAGATTGATGATTAAAGATGGATGACATGACCTCTATATAGCGCAGTTAAATAAGCAAAGCTTCTACTAAAAAAACTAAAAGAAAAATTAGAAATGAAATTTTATGTTAAAAAAGTATAATCAATTCTCTATCATGTTTCTTTCCACGTCACTAATTTGTATTCTTGGTAGTTTCCAACAAGAACATGCTTACAGCCGTTCAAAAAATATCTTTTTCTATTTTTTTTATCGTCGGTGGCCGTTCAAAAAATATAAAATACTATATGATTAACTAGCTGCACCCGTGCCTGTAAAGTAATAACTAGTGATATTTCCGCTGCTCCCGTTGACTGACCGACAATCAACCTCCACGACAATGGAAAACATCGAGGTACTCATCACATCGTCTTTGAACCCTTACCTGGAACAAGAACTCGACAAACGTTTCAATCTCATCCGCCTGTGGAACTACCCAGAAAAAGAGGAACTCTTGAAGAATCACTCAGATTCCATCCGTGCCATCGTCAACAACCCCTGGCACCCTGCCGACATAGAGTTTATCGACTCCTTACCTGCTCTGGAGATCGTGTCGAGTTACAGTGTGGGGTTAGATCATGTGGATTTGGGGTATTGTAAGGAGAAAGGGGTTAAGGTTACGAACACACCTGATGTGTTGACTGAAGATGTGGCTGATTTGGCTATTGGGTTGATGTTGACGACGCTTAGAGGGATTTGTGAGTGTGATCGGTATGTTAGGAGTGGGTTGTGGAAGAAAGGTGATTTCAAGTTGACTACTAAGGTTAGTTTTTCTCTATTTTCTTCCCAAGTCATTATAGTAACTTGATTTAACTAACTAAGACAATAGGAAGGAAATGTGATGGAGATTGTTACCAGTTAGGAATTGAGAATCGGTTATATGTAGAAAACAATTATCACTAGATTTGTTGACGTCGTGTGTTGCAGCGATTATCTGAAAAAGAAACATGTTTGGAAAGCCAAATCGTTAGAATCGGCTTAATTTATCATCGTACCATTTTGTTTTTAACAAAACTTATACTGGAATTTCAAGGAAAATTAATTAACCAATGTAAGTTATTAAAAAATATCAAATTAACTAAAAAAGGAAATATAATTAAAAAAGGAAAAAATAATTATTAAAAATAGAAAATAAATGATAGAGGAAATATGGTTTAAGAAAATTTAAAAAAATAAAAAATATGTTAAAAAGTTAAAAGCAAATATAATAATTAAGTATTACAATATTAAAATAATATATAATTAGAAAACTATATATAATTATAAATTTAAAATTACTATTCATGATTGTTCGTCTAGAAAAAGTGTAACGTACAATAGGGCTTATCGTACGAACGTACGCAATTGTGATATCGCATGTTATAAAAAAACATTGATGAAATTGCATGTTGGAAAGTTTTGGTGAAATCGCATGTTGGTATTGTTTGATGAAATCGCATGTTGTTTTGTCTTATAAAATCGCATGTTGAAGACTGAATTCGCACTAGACCATTGAATGTCATGGAAAATTAATTAACCAATGTAAGTTATTAAAAAATATCAAATTAACTAAAAAAAGGAAATATAATTAAAAAAGGAAAAAATAATTATTAAAAATAGAAAATAAATGATAGAGGAAATATGGTTTAAGAAAATTTAAAAAAATAAAAAATATGTTAAAAAGTTAAAAGCAAATATAATAATTAAGTATTACAATATTAAAATAATATATAATTAGAAAACTATATATAATTATAAATTTAAAATTACTATTCATGATTGTTCGTCTAGAAAAAGTGTAACGTACAATAGGGCTTATCGTACGAGCGTACGCAATTGTGATATCGCATGTTATAAAAAAGCATTGATGAAATTGCATGTTGGAAAGTTTTGGTGAAATCGCATGTTGGTATTGTTTGATGAAATCGCATGTTGTTTTGTCTCGTAAAATCGCATGTTGAAGACTGAATTCGCACAAGATCGTATGGCTGGGATGATCGCGTACGTAATGTAGGATAAGGGCTCTTGTACGTTAACCCCCCCCCCCCCAAGTCTATATATATATATATATAGGGTGAGGTTATTGTGAGAAAATTTAAAAGTGTGAGAATGATAAGAAAGAATCTAAACCATTTGATATTTAATCTAATGATTGAGATCATAGTGGCAATTCTGTAAATAATGTTGACTATTAAACTAACTAATTTTCTAGATTAAGGTTATAAAGGTAAATTTAATGTTTTTAAATTAAGAAACTAACATTAATACGCATACAAAGTTCCCCTTCTTTTTTAAACATCAATAACTTTTTATACGTAACTCTTTTTTTAAAAACAATTACACCATAATAACGAGTGTTTTTTTATCTTTAATATGAGTACCATATTGATATACTTATGTAGAGTTATTTCTGTTTTATATATTTTGGGTGTTATTTATGTTTTGATTCTGATTAAAGTGTTGACTAGTGTTATATTAGGGTGTTATTTCTGTTATATTCAATGTTATGGTATTTTTTATAAGATGTGTGCCTTCAATATAACTGTTGTGGTGTTTTTATGAGTTATGGTGTTATTTTTGTTATATTTTTGTTCTTTATAAGATGTATGCCTTCAATATACATGTTGTGGTGTTTTTATGAATTATATTTCTGTTCTTTATAAGATGTATGCCTTCAATATACATGCTATGGTGTTTTTATGAGTTAGGGTGTTTTTATGAATTATATTTCTGTTCTTTATAAGATGTATGCCTTCAATATACATGCTATGGTGTTTTTATGAGTTAGGGTGTCATCTCAAATTCGAAAATCCCTACAATAGCTGCCAAAAATCGGTTGTATATATTCATTCCATAATTAGATTTTATTAGTTAAATTACACTTATACCCTTAAACTACCAAAATAAAAAGGGACACATGTCACCTCCATAATCTTTCTTATCCTTCTTACGCTTTTTAAATTTTCTCACATGAACCTCTACCTATATATATTGATTCCTTGTACCTTAGAACATGTTGGTTTAAAGTGGTGATTTAGGGCGTCGCTTGTACAATGTGGTGTTTCTCGATAAATTTTAGTAGTGACACGTGTCTTGTAACTTTCCATGTGATAATAAAAATGGAAGTTGAGGGACTGCAACTATCGATTTTGAAAGTTTTCTGTTTTCCACGCTTTAAGTAGACCGCGTGAAAGTTGAAACAACCTCACGCAAGTGGTTTCTGCATGCTGCCATCGTTTGCCACCTCAGGTGGGACACATGTTGACGACCCTAGACACTTGTCTCAACCTCCTTACATCATTCTTAATTCATCACATCTCTCTCAATTCTTACTTAAACCTTCGTAGGTTCACTCTAGGTCTTCTAACATGTTCTAAAGTTCGTGAATTCGTTTGCATCCGATAGCATTTTGAGCCTCCCAAGCTCTTGGTAAGTTCCTTATCTTAGGGAGGTAGGGGTGTGTTCGGGTAAAGCATTTCGGGTAGGCTACCTATGCAGGTACTGTTAGGGTGGCAATAGAATCCGAACCCGAATCTGATGGGTAAATTTTAAACGCAACACATTTGGGACGCATATGTGTTCGGGTAATCGGGTATAAGTCCAGGTATGAGATTTTTTTGTGGGTTTGAGATGACTATAAGATTTAGTGATATACATGTTTACCCGATCCAATTGTCCGATACCAATTATATACCCGAAATAATATCTTTTTAACTTTTTTAAATATCTATATGTGATAATCCGTTTTCTTTTATTTATTTAATGACATTTTTATATATTGTTCACACTCATTTGCGAAATTTAATTAATTAATAGTTACATAGTCGATAACTAACGACTAACGAGTTTTGGTCGGCATACCCAACGAGTATGTTTAATAAAGTAACGTGTTTACTTTTACTTGAAAATCTTGAATTTACCCAATGAGTAATTATCCAATAGATACCCTGATGGGATTTTGGCTGAATTTTAAACAAACTTTAATAATTTATACATATAACATTTCAAGAAAGGTATTACATTGTAGGGAGAGTCATGTCAAGTTTTTTTTTTCTCTTTTTATCTATTTTTTATGTCTTTTAGAATTGTTTTTTTTCTTTTTACTCTCAATATTTTGCGTTGTCAGTTACATCTATTAGCTTTGTAAAATGTCATTTTTATTCTTTCGAGTTTTATGTTTCGATATAAATTCAAGTTGGTTTACGCTTGACGTAAATGGTCTACATTTTGTCATAAATTTTGTTTGAAAACGAGTTGGGTTAAATATAATACGTTTTTACCAGCCAATATATAAGTTCAAGTTACTTTACGTTTCAATGTCCTCGCAACGCGCAACATCATTTTTAACTTGAAAAATACTATTTTCTTACATTTATTTAACTACCTTTAGGTATAAATTCAAGTTGGTTTACAACGTAACTTTTTATCGATAATAAGTCACGTCAAATATAATACGTTTTCGTGCTTATTTTATGTATATTTCGGTTGATCTACATTTTGACATAAGTTTTGTTTGAAAACACGCCGTGTCAAATATATGACGATACAAACTCGAATTACCTTAGATTTTGACTCCGTCAAACAGGCAAGAGGTCAAAAATGCTAGTTGAATATAAGGTTGCAATTACCCAAGCCACCCAATTGCCATTTTGCCTTTTGTAGCTTACCTTAACTAACAAAAGCCAATTTAGGACCAGAGTCATCATCACCACTCACCACCAGTAAACACACACACACACACAATCATGGAAACCATCGGCGTACTAATGACATTCCCAATGAACTCATACCTAGAACAAGAACTCGACAAGCGGTTCAACCTCTTCCGCATGTGGACCATCCCCCAAAAGGCCGACTTCTTGAACAAACACTCAAATTCCATCCGAGCCGTGGTCGGATACGCCGGCGCCGGAGCCGACCGGGAGCTCATCGACTCGCTGCCGGCGCTGGAGATCGTGTCGAGCTTCAGTGTGGGGTTAGATAAGGTGGATTTGGGGTATTGTAAGGAGAAAGGGATTAGGGTTACGAATACGCCTGATGTGTTGACTGAAGATGTGGCTGATTTGGCGATTGGGTTGATGTTAGCGACGCTTAGAGGGATTTGTGAGTGTGATCGGTATGTTAGGAGTGGGTTGTGGAAGAAAGGTGATTTTAAGTTGACTACTAAGGTTTGATTTTGCTCATTTGGTTGACTTTTTAGTTTTTGATTAATTGTCTTTTGTTACTTGTTTGAATCTAGATGCTGTTTTGCCGTACAATATTGTTAACCCTTTAGCTGATTTAACATAATTAGCTTCAATGTATGCAAATTCAACATGGTAATCATGAACCATGTAGTTAATATCCTGATATATCAGTGATATATCGGTTATCGGTCCCCTGCCGAGATATCGGTTCAAAACATCGGTACCGATAATACCGGCGATATTGACCGATATATCATCGGTTTCTCCGATATCAGTGTCTTTCTTCTTAGGTCAACCATTCGTCTTTCTTCTTGTTGTTGCTATTAGTGTTTTAAGTCCTTATTGTTAGTTGTTAGTGTTAAATGTTAGTATTTTAAGTCTTAGTTAGTTCCTACTTTTGCTACAATTGTGAGTGTTTTGCAAGTTGCAAAAGGTGAATTTTTTAATAGTAGCAGATTATATACTGAATTGTTAGTGTTACGTTGCTAAATATAAATTTAGCATGATATTAAAATTACCGATATCCACTGCGATAACTGATATCTCAAATAAGATTTAAGGCTGCAAGATTTGAGCAATGTTGATGTTTCTGCACAATTTCGGGTTTATCTAAAGTTGGTTTAGACAAACTGTTGGATCTGCCTTAAGTGGTTGTCATATTTCTGAAATTAGGTATACATAGATGATGACAATTAGGGGTGATAAATGGATCGTGTTGGCAGGTTGAATATGAACAAAGTACAAACCTGTAATTTCATAAATAGTGTCAGACAAATGAACCTGAATACTGGCACTAGTATTCACGGGTTGAGACGAAAACGACGTGCATAACCTGATTGTTTCTTTTCTTCTATTTTCTTTTTCACATGTTAATACTTTAATTTAAAGTTACAATAAAAGCAATTATGTTTAAACTATAAAGCATGATCTACTTATCCTTTATTTTTTGATTTTTGGCATAAAATACCTAATTAGTTTTTGTTATGATGTATAACATTTTTAAAACTTTTAAAATAATAAATAGGTTAAACGGGTCAACTTGCGAACCCACCATGTCGAACTGTAGACAACTTGTTTAGCTAAACGTGTTCGTGGGTTGACACGAAAATGACTCAAATGCGTTTAGACCAACTCCAAACCAGTGAATTTCGTGTTAGGTTTGTATCATGTGTAAAATTCGCATCCGTGGTTGACAAAATTGTCTCAACAGCTATGCAGTTAATGCGGTAAAATATCAAATAGCGGTCAAGGACCAATATTTGAGATATAGGTTATCTCGGTGAGATGCGGTGGGATATCGGTAAATTTAATATTATGCAGAATATATATATATATATATAGCAGTTTAACACTAACAGTTCAGTGATATGTCGGTAAAATATCGATGATATATTGGTCAATATTGCTGATGATATCGGTACCGATATTCTGACCAATATTTTAAATGGGGACCGATAACCGATATATCACCAATATTAACTGCATAGCTCAACCGTGCCGAAGAATGAGAATAACATATATGGCCAATAGCATACCTGCAGAAGATTATTCACATTGCGCAATACTCTTTCATTCAATTTGGACGACCGACTGTTTTTTCGTAATGTTTGCAGTTCAGCGGCAAAAAAGTTGGAATCATAGGTCTGGGAAGAATCGGGACAGCCATTGCTGAACGAGCTGAAGCATTTAACTGCCCCATAAGCTACTATTCAAGATCAGAGAAACCCGAATCAAACTACAAATATTTTCCCAGTGTCGTTGAATTAGCTTCCCATTGCGATATCCTGGTTGTGGCATGCCCGCTAACAGAACAAACCCGTCACATAGTCAACCGTGAAGTCCTCGATGCACTTGGTCCCAAGGGGTTTCTGATCAACATCGGGAGGGGCCCACACGTAGATGAACCGGAATTGGTGTCTGCTCTTGTTGAAAGGCGGATAGCCGGCGCGGGTCTTGATGTATTTGAGAATGAACCGCATGTGCCCGAGGAGCTGCTTGGGCTTGATAATGTTGTTCTGTTGCCACATGTCGGAAGTGGGACCGTGGAGACCCGAAACGCGATGGCTGATCTTGTTATTGGGAACCTTGAGGCTCATTTTAGCAAGAAGCCACTGTTAACTCCAGTGGTTTAGATGTGATTATGATGACAGTGACATCAAAAAGTTGTAAACCATTTGGTGACAATTGTGGTTGTTTTCTAGTCTGCTTATTTTAGCAGCGTTAATATCATCATCAATACTGCATGGAAATTTAATAAATATGCAGACAGAAGATAGCATCATGTTTAAAGTTAATTTGACGTCAATTTTACAAATTGAAGGAATGTTTGTTGTATCATGTTTTGAGAGTGATAGATAACTGTAGGTCTTACCAAATGACAAAAATAGAGTATTTAATTGGTTCAAAGTAGTTATTTTGTTCTTACAAAAAAAATTGGTTTTCTCTTTATCCATTCCCTTGATACCAACATGTAGCTTAAACGGTATTTTATTTGTTTTAAAAAGTGGTATGTGTTTTCCAAAATAACTAAAGTTTTCTTTTGGAACATAAATTACAACAGCTGAGGACCTATGTGTCTTGGTGGTGGTGGGCGGACGCACCCATTGAAAACAAAATTTTAGTGTATTTTTTAGGAAAAAAATCTGACTGCACCCTTTGAAAATATAGTTGAACCTTTCATCCACACCCCAACAAATAATACTTGTCTCCGCCACTGATTACAACTTTTTTTATGTGAATGAAAATATCAAACAAGCCAAACTAAAAGGGTTTTTAATATGTTTCTTCTAGCAATCTAACGGCTTGAGCTAGTTATATGTTTAAACCGAACAATAGTGATACATAATTAAAGTAGGTTTTATAAAGGAGTTAAAACTCTTAAAATACTAATTACTATATAACTTAAAAAGCATGGTCGGTGCACCGACAAAAAAGGACAAAACAGCCGGTAGAAGATAATTGGTCTAAATTACGTTATGACTCTTCTCTTCTTTTATGTTTCTATTTTTTTAATATTACAATGAAAAAGAGCTCATGGTGCAGGCACCAGGTCCTGGCGATAGTCAATCGGTAGGGCCAGTCAACAAAAAACAACAGTCGGATCTTGAGGGGGTTTTTGCGTAGACACTATACTTCTTTTTTATCTCGGTCTAGTTACGTTAGTGTCACTATTGTAATGTGTAACAAAGTCAATAACGCGTCACGTCACGCGATACATCAATGTGACATCGTAAAGCGTGTATCGAAATCACAAACATGATGTTACTGCCGCAACGCGCAGCACGGGTAAAAATCTAGTATAATATAATAATTGAAAAAAAAGATTTATATATAATATTCAAAATGAGATGATAATCCATTGCCATATGCTTTTCAAGTTTATCTTATTTTTAATGACAACTATTAATTAAAACGGCCTAACAAGAAGCTAGAAAAAGAATAATTGTGACAGTCAATTAAAACTTTAACATATCTAAATGTACTTTAATAAATTGTGACTATAGTTAAATACTTTTTTAAGTGTTATTTTATATTAGTTTATATATTTAGCATGGTGTTCATAACCAGATCAAAGCTACCATTTGAACCTGAATCGTGTAAATATTAGTCCAGTTGAGTACTTTTGAATCATTTTCATTTGGACCATCCAATTATGAGTCATACCGGTTGAATTGGCAAACTAGATCAATGTTGGACCTTTGATTCAGAAATTCTATATATTATCTAGTTTCCTTTCTTCTAAAATTTCATTTACAGATTTATTACTACTTTAACCTCTATACTTTCTTTATTCCATAATTCATGTTTTGTTTAACACTGTAATTAACGACTCCACTATTTCTCATCACCTATTGCATTTTTTTGGTATTTTTTTTATATCCTAACGGTAGCTGGGACCTATTTCTAGTTTCTTTATGAAACAAGGCAGAATTAATCTACCTACACTAGAACCACTAGTTTGATGACCAATCTACTTATAAATACACTATTTCTTTTTGTTTACAACTATAACTAATCTCCAAACAAAAATATAACTTTTTTTAAAGGTGTGAATTATTCATAAATATCAAGAGGTCTAGTCTGCGTTGTCTTAACCGAGTCTGCGCTAGAGAGCTTTCTCGCACAATAGATCCTCGATTAAAACTTCTCAACCAGAAACCCCTATCACCCAGACTCACCCCCGAGACCTGAAGAAGAAAATCCATTCAGACTAACTACAGATAAAACTTAAATACCCGTGACCAACCCTAAGTAATAACGATGTATATAAATCTTAACGGGCCAACCGTTTGATTTAGTTTGACGGGCTAAAGCCATAAAGAAAACACATATAAAAGATGTTTCTAGAATGAAACTTCTGGACGAACCAAGTTTCCTTTTTTAAAAGTATAAAATTCCACATATACCCCTCTTATCTCGCCCCCATTCGTTTACTAGCCCACTGCACGACTATTTCAAAATCATTATTAAATATCTTTTTCTATCTCCGCCGCGTCCGTACACCGGAGGTACGATTTCCGTTCACAGTTTTCTTCGATCCGATCAACTTTTATAAATGTTTTTGTTACATTATGTTCGTAGATTCAATCTGTATGTATATGTTTAGCTAGTGATGTTTGATATGAATTTTAAATTTTGATGCAATAAATGCTTTTGTAGAATTTATGAATCGTGTAGATTTAGTAGGTTTTGTGGTTGAGTGTTATTGCGGACAGAGATCTATTTTTGTTTTGAATTTTGGATGTGGTTAGGGCTTTAGAGTTTAGAGGTAATTGGAATAATGTGTTTGCTGGGTTGTTGTTTGATAGTGTGAACGGCGTCGTGTTAGTTTTATGGAGCTTGAAGAGTTGATTTGTTGTTTAATGTTTGCTACTTTAGTGTTGTTTGATCTTTGTTCTTAGATCAACAACAAGAATTGTAGTATTGTACGTGTCATGTTTATATATGTGTGTGTATTCAAGCTATGCAGTTAATATCGGTGGGATATCGGTTATTTGGTTATTGGCGCTCTACAAAATATCGGTGTCAAATATCGGTCCGGACTATCAGTTTCTATATTATCGGCGATATTGACCGATATTTGACGTTATTTTGGATGCCTTGGTTGATGTCGAATCGGAGCATGATTAGATCATGTTTTAGATATTCACATTTTGAGCTTTAGCTTGTGATATTATTATTAATATCATGTATGTCTTGCGTTTTATATATGTATATATAAATTCTGCATGATTATGAAATTACCGATATATCACCGCAATAACCTATATCTCAAATATCGGCTCTTGACTGATATTTGATTTTGAACCGCATTAATTGCATAGATTCAAGGATTAAGGCTTACTACTTTAGACATATGAACTGTGTATATGATAGGCTGTAGTACATGTTAGTTTTCAGCAGTGGAATCTGTCAGTTGAGTTTGATCATCCGTCTTGAATGAGTGGTTAAAGTGACTAAGTGAGAAGGATATCGACTTCTAGTTCAATAATTCATAATGTGAAGTTAGGTGTTTGGATACCAAATGTTGCTTTTATATTGTAAATTATTGACTGCTTATGTTAGGATCTTTGAATGTGTTATATATTGTTTATATATATGATATATAGATGAATAATGACGCAGTTGATGATTAAACTGATTGCCTTTCAAGGTGCTAAGTTTTTCATGTGGCTTTTACTTTATGTGGTTTAGTTGATTCTTGCTAAGAAGAATAACTTTATTAATTAAACAAGCTACACCACCAAGCAAGGATGAGCGTTGTCGGATTTGATCTTGGGAACGAGAGTTGTGTCGTGGCAGTAGCCAGACAAAGGGGAATTGACGTCGTTCTTAATGATGAGTCAAAGCGTGAGACTCCTGCTCTTGTATGTTTTGGCGACAAACAGCGGTTCCTTGGAACCGCTGGCGCTGCATCCAGCATGATGAACCCAAAGAACACCATCTCCCAGATCAAGCGGTTGATAGGCCGACCTTTCTCCGATCCCGAATTGCAACAAGATCTTAAATCATTGCCTTTTTCTGTTACCGAGGGACATGACGGTTTCCCGTATATCCATGCTCAGTATATCGGCGAAAGAAAGACGTTTACACCAACCCAGGTTCTGGGTATGGTTTTTTCAAACATGAAGACGATTGCAGAGAAGAATTTAAATTCAGCCATTGTGGATTGCTGCATTGGGATACCTATTTATTTCAACGATCTTCAAAGGACTGTTATGGATGCAGCTACTATAGCTGGCTTGCATCCTTTACGGTTGATGCATGAAACAACCGCAACTGCTCTAGCCTATGGAATATACAAAACCGATTTGCCTGAAAACGAGCAGCTCAATGTAGCCTTTGTCGACATTGGACATGCTAGCATGCAGGTCTGCATTGCAGTCTTCAAGAAAGTTCAGCTGAAGATATTAGCTCATTCTTTTGACCGTTGTTTAGGAGGGAGGGATTTCGATGAGGTTTTGTTCCAATACTTCGCTGAAAAGTTTAAGTCAGAGTACAAAATCGATGTGTTCTAGAATGCAAGGGCTTGTCTCAGGCTTCGGGCCGCATGTGAAAAGCTAAAGAAGGTACTCAGTGCAAATCCTGAAGCGCCTATGAACATAGAATGCTTGATGGACGATAAGGATGTTAGAGGTTTTATAAAGAGAGATGAGTTTGAACAAATTAGCACCCTGATATTGGAACGTGTAAAGAAGCCACTTGAGAAGGCTCTTTCGGAAGCTCAACTCACAGTTGGCAATATTCATGCTGTGGAAGTAGTTGGTTCAGGTTCTAGGGTGCCAGCTGTAATCAAGATTTTGACGGATTTTTTTGGGAAAGAACCGAGGCGTACAATGAATGCGAGTGAGTTGTTCCAAAGGCTGTGCTTTGCAGTGCGCTATTCTTAGTCCGGCTTTCAAAGTTAGAGAGTTCCAGGTACAATTTCAGTTTCGGTTTTTTTAGCTGCGTAAGTGACTTTTGATTTCGATTCTTTATGTAATCTATAGTACCTAAAGTCGTTGCCTTTGGGTTTTGAAGGTTCCAGAGAGCTTTCCTTTTTCGATTGCTTTAACATGGAAAGGATCTGCACAAGATTCCGAGAATGGAAATGCGGAAAGTCAACAAAGCAGTGTTGTTTTTCCCAAAGGAAATCAAATTCCGAGCGTGAAAGCTTTGACTTTCTACAGGGCCGGCACATTTACAGTAGACCTGCAATATGCTGATGTTAGTGTTACCAGGCATCAACAAAGATTAGTACTTACACAGTAAGTTCTGCTCACAATTTCAAGAAATTTTTTTATTCTTCTTTAAATGGGTTAGAGTTATGCTCATTACTTGAACATACAGATTGGTCCCTTTCAAGCTACAAAAGGTGAGCATGTGAAGGTGAAGGTGAAAGCCCATTTGAATTTGCATGGGACTGTGTCTGTGGAGTCTGCACAGGTGGGTCATCGAGTTTCACATCAACAAAAATATTGTCTTTATGTGTCTTTAGTGTCTGGTAATAAGTCGTTTCTTATTGATTTATCTTTTGATTTTTTTCCAGCTCATTGAAGAAGAGGAAGTTGAAGTTCCAGTGTCGAATGAATTATCAAATATGGATATGGATAAGGCTCCAGCTGAGGTGGCGTCGACCAATGGAAATTACGTAAATATGCAGGATGCCTCTGTGACTGAGAATGGTGCTGTAGAAACAGGAGATACTCCTGTTCAGATGGAGACTGATACCAGGGTTAGTAAAACTTATCCTATGTTACCGCATAGCTAAAAAGATACCTCGGGTGTATGAAGTTTCCTACAGTTAGTTATGGTTAGGGCTGCAAATGAACAGAACGAACACGAACAAGGCCTTGTTTGTGTTTGTTTGTTAAGGAAATTTTATGTTCATGAACCTTACCGAACGGGATTTTATGTTCGTGTTTGTTCATTGGGAAATGAACGTGTTCGTTTTCCTTTGTGTTCGTTTGCTAAGTTTACGTAACAAACGTAAAATGAACATTCACGAACACTAACGGACACAACACAAAGGAACATGTATTAAATTTTGAATAAAATTGGTATCTTTCATCACAAATATTACGTAGATCCACCCACTAACCTAATATTTATTAAATAATTTAAATAAAATACAACACACTAATATTTATTAAATATTTTATTAGTGGGATTTTTGAAGTATTTAAATACAAAATTTAAAAAATTAAAACCCCAATGAACTATCAAACCCAAACGAACACAAATGAACACATTACCGAACGTTCGACGAACGCGGCATTTGTTGAAGTTTGTTCATTTAACTAAATGAACGCAACTTCTTGTTCATGTTCGTGTTCGTTTTCGTTCATTTATTAAACGAATGAACACAAGTGAACTGCACGTTGAACGGTTCACGAGTTGTTCGCTGAATGTTTAGTTCATTTACAACCCTAGTTGTGGGGTTATAAACTATCAAATAATTTGCTATGATTTTGATTTGATATGACAGTCATTCGACCAGTAGCTGCAAAACAGGAACTTGTTTTGAGGAAAATATTTAAGATTTGTTTGGATGTAGAACAAAAGTAATTATTTTGTAATTTACTGTGCAGGTGGAAGCTCCAAAGAAGAAAGTCAAAAAAACCAACGTACCGGTTTCCGAATTGGTCTATGGGGCAATGCTACCTTCAGATGTGCAGATAGCAGTGGAAAAAGAGTTTGAAATGGCGTTGCAAGACCGCTTTATGGAAGAAACAAAGGACAAAAAGAATGCTGTTGAAGCCTATGTCTATGAGATGAGGAACAAGGTAATTTTTTATTTATTTACCACTATTCTTAGATACATACACGCACATACATGGAAGCATCACCTAAGCTAGCTCTTGTTACAGTTGCATGATAAATTGTATGAGTTCATTACGGATTCAGAGAGAGCAAGCTTTATCACTAAGCTTCAAGAAACAGAAGATTGGTTGTATGAGGACGGTGAAGATGAAACCAAAGGTGTATATGTCGCCAAACTTGACGAGCTTAAAAAGGTTTGCTTTTTTCACTTATTTTATGCATACATCCGTTTGCAATACTTAAATTACACATTTGACACTCTTTTAACAATTGCAGCAAGGTGATCCCGTTGAACAGCGGTACAAAGAGCACTCGGAAAGAGGATCCTTTGTTGACCAACTGGTCAATCATGTTAATTGGTTCAAACAGGCAGCTGCATCTGTGGATCCTAAGTATGAACACATTGACTTGAGTGAGAAACAGAAGGTAATTATCTTAATATCCGTATATTTTTTAGCGTATGATCGTTTTTATATATTCTCACTTGTCTACCGCTGCCCTCTTTCAGGTCTTGAACGAGTGCTCAGAAGCAGAAAATTGGTTGAGGGAGAAAAAGCAACTGCAGGACTCCCTTCCAAAGCATGCTGATCCAGTTCTTTTGTCATCTGACATTAGGAAGAAAGTAGAGGCACTTGATAGGTATTTTCTCTACTTTAAAAAAATATTGTGGTAGGGAAGGGTTAAAATAGGAACTAGCTTGAGTCGTGAGAATTGTGAGAACTCTTTGATCCAAAGGTTTTTTTCTTTATAATTTTGACGATTTTTTTATGAAACTTTTTCAAAAAAAAAATCGTATGCGACCTCTTACGGTGGCGTAAATAACAATGACCATTCTGGGCTGCTGGCATCAGCAACCATTTACACCACCGTAAATGAAACATTCCGGAAAAAAGGCGGCTCATAAATTTGGTTGAAAAACTAACATGGGAAGTAGGGTTCTCGCGAGTTCTCACAACTCAAAGGGGGGAAGCATAACGTACAACAGTCAACAGCCCCTTAACGTGCTCTGGTGCGCGAGTGAATTACGCGTGTTCATTTTTAAAATACACACGTTATAATACATAATTACGCATGGGCTGGGTTGAACCCTAATTACGCACATTATTTATCACTCGCACACATTGCTAACCCTAAATCCAATCATGTTATTAATGGTGTGTTAAATTTCTATTCTTATTTTATTTTGATCCTTTACTTTGTTAACATTTTGTATTAGTGTATGCTAATTAATTATTAATATACTGGAATCAACATTCCATTCTATTTTATGTCAACCAAACAACCTAACAGATCTGTAAAGCTGTTGAACCTTTTATGACCTGTCGAATTTAATATGCATCCAACCTCTTGTTTGTGTATTGATGCTTTTTTGTGGTACTTAAAATGAAATTTTATGTTTGCATGTACAGGGTGTGCAGACCGATAATGTCAAAACCGAAACCAAAACCTGCTGCTCCAGAAAAGGCAGCCTCACCTCCACCATCATCTGCACCAGGTCAGAATGGTGAGCCGGCAGAGAACATGAGCGCAAACCCGAACACCGAGAACAATGGAAAATCTGATGAGCCGGCAGTAGCTATGGAAATGGAGAAGCCTGAAGCTGCCGCTTAAGGGTTAAGGTCTGTGCAATGATTTTTTAATTAAATTGATATACCTACGGAGGACAGAGTAGCTGTTTCGTTTGTATGATCAAGAGTATAGATTTTGGTGGGTCGGCATTTTTTTTCTCTGGTCTATATCGTTAGATCCAATGTCTGGTCTAAAGTTATACGTCTTGAAGTTCAGGTCTATGTATTTGAGGGTGTGTAAACAAGCGCTTTTGATTTTCATAGGTTGCAATTGAGACCTCTACCTATACTCTTAATGAATTTTGCCTATTTTTTTAGGGGGTTTCTACTGGCACACCTGAAAATCTATCCGCACACCTTTACTTGTTCAATGCGGATCGTATAGGCCTATACGTGTCGTATTGGTGCAAAAGTCAAAAGTTAAATCTGCATGTGTCAGTTCTTTCTGGGGGCTGGTTGGACCAATACGGGTCGTATTGTTATTTTTTTTTTACAAATTTTGTATACATTTAATCATAGTTTTAACAAAGTTTAATAAAAGAATTCTTTTATTTTTTTAAACAAGAAACATTTTTAAATATTTATCATGTAATATAGGTTTGCAGGGGCGGATCTATATGGTATCCACGAGGTGCACGGGGTACCCCTCAACTTTGTTGGGTTGTTTGCAGCTAGGATTCAGAATGCTTGAAGTTTTAATATATGAAGCATTTTATATAAGTTTTTAGACGATGGTTGTAAGGTTTAATTGCCTTGTGTAACTTAGATTTTGATTGAAATCTATTTTCTCCTTTTCTACTTCTCGAAAAATCTCGTTCCGCATTCTCTGTTTCTCTAAATCGTTTGCAAAATAATAAAAAGAAGTTGGTGAAATTGAATAACATTACATTTTCACACATGCGGCACCACAATAGTTTATTAGTCATAATTTGCAGATGTGGTTTCTGTTGAAGATGCTATTGAGTTCGTTAAGAATAATCTCCTGAATTCGAGTTCATGAAGAAGTAATGACTACTGACTAATTGTAAGACTGTTTGTTGGGTTTCCAATGCTCACACAAGGTGATAAACAACGCTGATATGGAATTGGAGAACCTTTGTGGTTTCTGTACCCATCCCCGTGTTGATAGCTTTCGTAACCAACGTTGCCATAGCACCATTTCCATAGCCACTGTTTCCGTAGCCACCGTTTCCATGACGCTTAGGGTTTAAAGTTTAAATTGAAAAGGCTAATATAATGAGATGAACAAAAACCTTTTGTTTTTGCATTTACTGGGGTCGGTAATTATAATGAGTGTATACATCACGCTTTCAATGTTACCGGGCGTTGGTAATTATGAAAGTTGCAATTTGGACTATCACAAAATTGACCTATACGGATTGTATAGGTCAATGCCGGGTCGTATAGTAGGCTAATACGGATCGTATAGACCTATACGATCCGTATTATGGGTTCCTTTAACTTGCTGTGATTGGTTCAGCGACTTCCAGCCGATAGTCAGTCAACCAACCTTCCCCAAATAACGACATACAACAACCTTCCTTGCATTCGATTTTCCATCATTCTTCACCATGAATGGTTTATCACATTTAAAATCAGCTTCACCCTTTTCAACAAACCCTTAATCTTGATCCCATGTTCTTGATCTTCACTCAACCACGAGGAAGTGCCATCATTTGAAACTTTAGTCTCCGATTCATCAGAAGATGAAAACGAGTCATCATCTGCAACTGTAGTCTCCAAATAATCAGATGAAACCGAGCATTTTCTTGCATTTTGTTTAACCGAGGTTTTAACACGATCTTTGTTTTCAGGGTATTCTATCTCTGTAGTCTCCGTATTTACCTTTTTCTTCTATTAATATACTACTATACGATAACTTAGTTTAAAAAGGAACGTTACTCAAACCATAGCGTCTAAACCCTTGAATCCAAAGCTTCTCCTTACGTGCATTAAATTTCTTCGTTTCCCGTGATTATAAAACCTACTTTCGTGAGGTGGTCTTATTTCATGTTTCCTAGAATAATTTGAACAAGTCATCCTGCTTTGAGCATCTTTCAGTGCCTTTTCTTTTTAATATATTAGAACGATCCTTGTTTTGTCTCGTATAAGGAAGCAGATTCTACATCTAAGAAGTATGACTGCTGACCAATTGCAAGACTGTTTGTCACTATCCCCGTGTTAATGGCTTCCGTAACCAAAGTTCTCAAGACGCTTAGGGTTACAAATCACATTTATTATCACGTACATGTGTTTAATTCCCCACATCATTACAAATTGTCAAAACATGAAACAGACGAACAGTTAATAACGACATTATTAATTTAACGTGACAATAGATGTGATTTGTACGATAATGGTGACTACTGCTGGTGCCGCCTGCGTGAAAAGTTTGAAGATTTGTAATGATGCGTGGGAATTAAATGCATGTAAGGAAAAGCGTTGGAATTATTTCATTACGTTAAGGTTGATTTAATTCATGTTCTGACAATTTGTAATGATGTGAGTAAATTAAATGCATGTATGGACATATTTGCTCTGAAGACATGCCGGCTGCAAAGTTACTAGTTAATCTTAAATTGCTACAACCTTCCTTTTCCTTCGATTTCCAGAACATTCTCCACAATCGAACAAGGTCCTTTGTAAGAACTCTTATTCGATTTCGGTTTAACACGGTTTATAATAAAACTTCAAGCATTCCGAACCCTAGCTGCAAACAACCCAACAAACTCCGGATACTGAAAAACATTAGCAATTATACTCTCTGAACTCTCACAACCCACCTATACCTCACCTATACTATACTACATTGCACATGGTATTCTTAAAAAAAAATTAAGGAAGTTTTTATTAAAAAAAATAACTATTTTTTTAGAAAACTTTGTCTAAAACATAAACAAATGTATAAAAAATTTGTAAAAAAAAAATCAACCAATACGACTCGTATAGGTTCAGTCAAATAGACAATATCTGACACAGTCTTTATTGGAAATTGAAAAAGCAATACGACCCGTATAGACCTATACGACCCGTATTGAAGGTGTCGATTTAAGAATTCAGGTTTGCCAATAGTATGACCCTTTTTTATCATGTAATCTGGTTTATACCATACAATAAGAATCAGAAAATGCAAGAACATTTTTAGGCATAGTTCGAATTTGACAACTGGGGGATCTTGCACAACTTTCACGCTACGGGTGTTACTAGCCATGGGTACAACTCCTTTGTAACCTTAGTCCCTAAAACCAGAGATCCTATTTAGCTCTCTGATTATCGACCGGTGCGTATATAAGGTTATTGCCGAAGTTTTGGTCAATAGACTTAAAAAAGCACGACGGGCTTGGTCATTCGTTATGATCTTATGTATAGTGACATTTCTTACGGATGATATTCTTGACAACCCTCTCATGCTTGATGAGATTCTTGCTTTGTTAAAGACTTCCAAAAAGTTTTGGCCAATAAACTTACAGGTGTGTTTCATTTTCTTCACCATGGGACCATTAACCAATTATAACCACAACTGAACTTCTTAACTGATTAACCATAGCCTTGGTTATGGTTATGGTTAAGAATAAAAGTTGAACCCGAACCGTGATTTGCAACCCCTCAACCAACTGAACTCGAGCACTGCAAAGTTAAACGACATGGTTATGGCTTGTACATGAAGAGGCTTGTATGGAGAAACCACATGAGTTTAGGGTTTACAGAAATTCCTTTTATACAAATAACTATACATTTTCAAGCTACTGAACTTGACAGCCAATCTCGAATTTCTTGAGCCTAACTCGAGTTTGACAATATATGTTAACCTACAAACCATAAAATGGAACACCAAAAACATGCCACAATAACAAATAAAAAAACATGTTTTGTCCCAAAGTACTAATTGGCTGATTCAACAAACAAAACAAACTATAGACATGACTTTAGTCCTGTACAATGATAAACCTTTATATAAACACAATCTTCCAAACAAGATAATGTCAGCATATGTTTGTTTGTTCTTCCATTCTCTTGATGGAGACCTTAAATCTACCTTAATCAATCTATCAATATTTGTTGAACTCCAGTATTCGAGCCTATATCATTGTTTGTTCTTAGGTCCTCACTGCTAGATCCGGATGGTTGTTGACCAATATTACTTGTGACCACGCTCCACCCGCTAGAGTTATTTTGGCTATCAAATGCCATTTTTTGGAACTTTTTTAGCTCTTCTCTGTATTGGGCGGGTGTCAAAATCCGAACTTGCATGAGAACCGTTTAACTTGTTGTGTCCTGCTTTGATACCCTCATCTACGTCCTTGAGTGACAAGTTTCCTTCTAAGGCTCTCGCTATCTGCACCCAAATTTGATAATCTCATGCCTAAACTTCATAAAAGAACAGGTAAGTCCCTAAATGGTAACTTACGCGATTTTGGACTAATTGAAACTATTGACAGACTTGATTGTGCAATTGAAAACTGGACTTGATGGCCAATATTAGAAATCAGGGAACTGAATTCCTAATTTTGACATACCATATGGACATTATGGGTAGCTTATTCGTTTATAAATTAGCTAAAACGAATCAGGCTATACAGATTGAAAGTTGGTATGTTTTTAATGTACAAAACCATTATCATTGTTTTACTCAAAAGATTATATTATAACTAAAATTTGTAATTTTGTAATTATATTTTACATGCTAATTATTTATCAAAAAAACTTGATTTTTGAGAAAAAAGTGCCTCGTGTCAACCTATTTGGCTCATTTGACTGTACATATATTTACCCATTACCCAACTAGCCTGCCCTGTCCATTTTGCCACCTCTGCCTTTTAATGTACCTGGCTCATTGATGGCCTTCGTCTTGCCAAATGACGTATACAAAGAGCAGCGCAAGTAATCATCCTAGACATTTCAGTACAATCATAATTATTCTGCAAATTTGCATCTGCTAATGAGCTATAATCGCCATCCTCCAACACTTGAGTCAGTAACGGCCTTGCCTAAATATGATATGTGTGTCATTAATAATCTCTTGAAACAGAGATTCTAGGTAAAATAAATGCTATTAGCATGGATGCTGAAAAAGTGTCACTTCAGCTATGTATAGAAATAGTGTTTAATAATTAATAGAACCAACTATCAAAAAATTTAAAAGGATAACTAACCCAATCAACGATATTATCATCCAAGAATTGAGCTTTATCAATGGGTCGGCGTCCAGTAATCAATTCAAGAAGCACGACACCAAAGGAAAAGACATCTGATTTATCGGTCAACTTCCCGGTAAGAGCATACTCTGGAGCCAAATAACTGAAAAAGTATTCATGTAGATATGAATATATAATAATATTAATTAAACATTCATAAGAACTTCAAGAAGATTTGAAGGAGGTGCCCAAGCATTTTTGACATGTGATTAATAAGATATCATGTGACAACAAAAAGAGGAAGAAATTCTGACCCAAAAGTTCCGATCACACGAGTGGAAACATGAGTATCTGTTTCAGGAGAGAATCGAGCAAGTCCAAAATCTGCAACCTGAAAAAAAGATTTTAACATAAACGTTGAATGATGCTAGAACACAAGTCATAATATGAACATTGTTAAATACATATACAACAAGTTGGATAACACAATTCGTTTAACCCCCATTCCAAACAGGAATGGATGACACCAAACTTTTCACATAGACAAATATTATAAATCCAGATCATGTCTAACATAAATTTAGCCATTGTAGACGCAAACATTTTTCTACCTTTGGCTCAAAGTTCTTATCAAGAAGTATATTTGCAGACTTGATATCGCGATGAATGATCTTAGGTTGACCTACAATGTAATCGGTTCAGTATCTTGATAGTTGAAATAGTTAATAAGCGGCATAAAATAGTTTCTAATTAACTCACAGTCCTCATGCAAGTATGCCAATCCTTTTGCTGACCCTAGAGCAATTTTCATCCGCATATCCCAGTTCAAGAAATCGTTTCCCTTCCCTGTCAAGTCATAGATTTCACAAGAAATGTAAGAAATCAATATCCAGTTTTCTATCTACAACTACTTAGGGTGCCCTAATTACAAGAAAATAATATTTATATATTCTTCGAAAGCAAACTTTCATATGCATCATTGGCCACTTAATTTTGTTCACACATATAAAGTTGTGAATTTAGTTTAGGCTTGCAAACATATTGCGCATGATGCTAGTATTCTACAACAAAATTTGACTCACCATGTAAGTGGAACTCCAAGGTGTTGTTTGGAACAAACTCATAAACCAACATCCTCTGAAGACCAGAAGCACAATATCCAACCAATGAAACAAGATTTTTGTGATGAACACGACTAATGATAGCAACTTCAGCTTGAAATTCCCGTTCCCCTTGTCCACTTCCAGTTTTCAACTGTTTTATGGCAACTCTCTCTCCACTTGGAAGGACTCCTTTATGAACATAACCAAAACCACCTTGACCAAGAAAATTAGCTTGTGAGAAACCTTCTGTTGCATTTGCTAAATCTTCATACTTGAATATGGTCTTATTGTTTCCATAACTCATGTTTGTAGTATTGGGCTTTTCAGAGCTTGTACTGCTTGAAGATAACTGAAAATTAGATGATGACTTCGTGAACTTTTGCGGCAATCCGTCATTTTTTCTGTTTGATGGAGGAGCACTGTGTTGCCAATCTTGAGGCGCACCACCAAACCCATCTACAGAATGCATAGCCGTTAAAAAACTATTTCATAATAACTATAATAAATAAGGATCACACTATAGTGAAAATTTTTATAAACCATTACAACCCGGACAAACCCCGTTTAAGTTATGATAGATCTATATCAGCCAAAAGTCATGCAAGACTAATCATACTAGTTTGGGCTGAATGATGGGACTTCAAGTTTGATCAACTCTGCCCCTAAAAATGAGTTCCAAATTGGTCAACTCTACCCTTGAACATGAGTTCTAGATTGGTCAACTCTACCCCTAAACATGAGTTCTATATTGGTCAACTCTGAACCCAAACACGAGCTCCAGATTGGTCAACTCTACCCCTAAAACAAGTTCCGGATTGATCGACTCTGCCCCCAAAAACGAGTTCTGGGTTGATCAACTCTATGACTCTATCCCTAAACATGAGTTCTAAGTTGGTCAACTCTACCCCTAAATGGCTAAACATGAGTTCCAGATTGGTCAACTCTACCCCTAACTAAAATGACTTCCAGATTGATCTACCCTGCAGCAGCTAAAATGAGTTCTAGATTTGACTTTATGATATCTTTTCCAACTATGATAATGACAATAAATTCACCATCACTATCAATTTTCAAAAACAAAAAAAAAATCATAAATTCCAACATCCAAAACTGATCCTCACTATCAATTTTCCATAACAGTTAAAGATCCACATCATAACCTACATATAATCCACAATAAAAAAAAACATGTATCAAAATATAAACATAAAACACCTAACCTTTGAGCCCTAGAAGATCATCCGCCAGCGCACAACGACGTCGTTTCCGTCTGGTAAACCAAACAACGAAAACAGCAACAAACACAAGCACAACCGCACCACCAATACCTATACCAACACCAAGCGCAACCAATGCAGAGCTGCTACCGGTACGGTTTTGATCCGGCT
The DNA here is from genome assembly GCA_947069175.1 of Scalesia atractyloides. Taxonomy (NCBI): domain Eukaryota; kingdom Viridiplantae; phylum Streptophyta; class Magnoliopsida; order Asterales; family Asteraceae; genus Scalesia; species Scalesia atractyloides. Next base: position 7,532,411 of record CAMTDV010000011.1, read on the forward strand.
GTGACGGAGTAGGTTCAGAACTGATCGAGCTTTCGTTTGCCGGAGGACGTAACGGGAAGGTGACGGTCGGATGAGTAGTGTCGTTAGTTACTGACGGAGGAGGAGGTGAAGTTGCCGGAGGCGGTGACGACATCGGCGGCGGAGGTGGAGGGCACCAAACGCAATTTAGGGTAATGATGATTAAAGAGTGTAAAGCAAAAAGATTGGAATTGTGAGTAGCATGATCCAAAAGGTGGTGGTGGTGGTGAGTGTAGTGATGTAGAAGCTCAAAGCATGCGAGTGGGCCACAAAACGACGTCGCATAGCTTCTTCTAATCCAGTACTTCAGACACGTCAGATGTGTTAAAAATTTGCGTTTGCAACCTTGGACTTTTTGGCATATTTCATATCGGCCCAAAACTTTTGCTCTAAGTAAAGAGTTATAGCAGACTATTTGATTAATAATAACTAGCAAGGGACTCGTTGTTTAGCTTTTAATGGTTCAGTAAATTTTACTGGTTTAACACTTAATGGTTCAGACTGTTTGTTTTGCAAGCAGATGCTTAATCATTTAGACATTTTCCTCTGAATGGTTAAACATTATACTGAGACTGAATGGTTAAAAAATTAAGACCTCTTATCTGAATTGGCCAGACATTTGTCTCTAAACAGTTAAGCATTATACTGGCTCTTAATGATTCAAACCTCTTACTGGTTTAGAATTTACTCGTTCAGAATTTGTCAAACAGACCCTAAGTTCCTTGCACGAGGATGTGAGAAAACGCAATTGTGTAGTGGTGCAGAAATAGGTTTGGACTCAAGAATCTATTTGTGTCAGTTCTAGTTTATGAACCGGTATTTTGTGCACCTCTACCTTATGTAATTAAAAGATAAAACTATACTTGTTGAAAAGTAGTTTTGAGCCATGCACAACAAAGAGTGGGATTAGAACCCATGACCAACCCTTTGGAGGTCTACATGCATACTAGGCCGCATCTTCTGGTTTTGTTATTTATTGGTACCAAAAAAATGTAAAGGGGGCATTTACATTGAATTTTATTATGTATATTCGTATAATTACATTACAAACAACTATTTTTTCTTTATTTTTTAATTAAATAATATTTTTTTATATCTGTATCATTGCTTTTTCTCTCTTTCACTTACAATCACTTTCAAAAATATTAAAAAAATTACAAAGGGTTAATAGTATTTTCGCATATTTACATATAAACAGTAACATTTTCTCTCACTTTTACTTACAATCATTCACCAACATTTCTTATAATACAATTAATCCACCCTCACATAAATATAAATATAGAAATCAATTGTAAATACAACGGGAAAAAAATAAATGGAGAAGGCAGTGTTCATAAATCTTTTGTTACTATGTAACTTTTCAGATTGAGTAGATTTGAACTATGTTATTTTAATTTATAAGTATAATAATAAGTATTATAATTATATTATATTATACTTAAAATAATAACTTAACTTGTTAGCATGATATAATTTAGAATGTTATAAATATTACAAGATAAGCAAGTTTTATGTTTATATGGTAAAACACAGTATGCACAAATATCTTACCAAATATTATCATATATTAATAAAGTGAATTGCAAATTTTGTCCTTTATCTTTATACATAATATAAGGTGGTGTCGTTTTGTCTTTAAAATTGATGAGTTTTGTATTTAATGTTTTAAAATTCTGCACGTTATGTCCTTTGAGATTAACCCAGTTAATTTTTTCTATTAAGTCAGATCAAACAAGGGTAATTTAGTCTTTTTAGCTATTTATTAATAAAGATTTTAATAAATAATTTAGTTAGATCAAAATGAACACCCTCACCTTCTTTTCTCCCACCTGCGAATCCTAAACCACCGATCAAACCAATTTCTGTAAAAATCTTTAAGAAAAAAGACTCCAATTTCGTGGTGGGTTTATGAATTTTGAAGGTTTAGCTGATATGCTCTGTTGTTCAGACACCACCGATAACCATTTGAGATTGTTAGCAAGTCTGCTCTATTGTTCTATACCTCTCTCTCCCTCCCAATCTTCACCACCATCAGCATCAACCATCATCACCCACCACCGTCCCACCTGTCACCATCCACCACCGTCCCACCTGTCACCATCTACACTAGCCACCACCTCCACCAGTACCAATTTCCTAATCTTGATCTTCTGTTTTTTTTTTTTTTTTTTGGAGTTTTTTAGCTTGATATGAATTGGTTTGATTTTAACTTTGAATGCTTGGTCTATGTTCATAAACTTGGAGAAATAAGAGTTTCGCTGATATAGTTTTCACATCAAGAGAAAACCATGGTGATGCTCTTGGTCTTCGCAAAAAGGAATTAATCAACCATTGCCAAACATTATATCACTCAGATTTTAAAGCGCATGCGTACAAGAGAAAGATGATGTAAAAATCACCTCAGAGACATGATGGTATGGTATGAAAATGCCAACATCACCATCTACACTAGCTACCACCTCCATCTGTACCAATTTCCTAATCTTGATATGAAATTTTGGGGTTTTTTTTTTATTTGATATGATTTTTGTTGAATTTGTAACTTGATATGAAATTGGTTTGATTTTAATTATGGGTTGGTGAAAAGTTTTTAATTTGGTTAATTTAATTGGGATTAGTGGTGGTGGTAATCAGATGGGAGTGGTAATAGGTGGTGATGGTGGTCTTTTGTAGGTTAGAGAGAGGGGGGAGAGAGAGAGAAAATACAGTTTTATTTTATTTATTTATATCATTTTTATTATTTTACAAAATAGTCCTTCAATATAAAATATTGGCACAGTAGTCCCTGTAATGGTGAAAAGACAAATATGTCCCCATGTGCAAGTCACGTGATCCAATTTAACAGAAAAATCTAACAGAGTTAGGGCTAAAGGACATAACATGCAGGATTTTAAAACATGAGTACAAAACTCGTCAATGTTAAAGACAAAGGACACCGCCTAATATTGGGTATAAAAATAAAGAACAAAATTTGAAATTCACTTTATATTAATATATAAGGTTTCAGGGTATGGAAAGGAGCTTCATTGTGCCATGTATGTGCCATGTCAACCAGAGGAATAGATAGCATGGTGTGGGGTGGAACCCCTCTTTCTATTCTCACAAATGGCGCCCCCTTTAGTTTAAATAGCTCACACAACAACTTGCTATTGTCCGCCGTTGCAATAGCTAACATTCAATAGCGCCCCCTAATGGCATTCACGGTATGATTAAGAGGGACGCTATTCATCTTTTTTGGCTAAGGATCCTATATAACCTAACGTGAAAGAACATACTTAACGTCAGATCCAAACCAACTATTTTACATTTGAGACAACGAAAAAAGAATGCTGGATATGTTTCCTCATCCGATTATTTGATTCTATACAAATAATTTATTATTGTATAACTACAATTGTAAAAACATTATGTTTGGTTGGATAAAGTTTATTTCATAAAAGACTATGTTAATGATTATTAGAACCAACTTTTCTAATGTACGATACAAAATGAGAAAATACGGTTGGAATGAATATGAAGGAAAAATAATACAAAACTACAGAAATCAAGTGGAAGGATTAATTCTCTAAATATACATCATTTACCTACAATGAAACTTGAACCTTCCTCAATTAAGAGACACAACACCATTTTAAGGCATTGATAACATTGACTATATGCCCTTTGGTTCATAGACTTATATAAATAAAATACACGTATTTATCATCATAGATGATCAAAAATAAAATGTTGATATAAAGTCCATTAAACTTTGTCCTAAGATACAATGATTGTTGGTATCGTGGTAAGCATTTTCAAAGTTTGGGTCGGTGGACTATCATGATTTGGATATACTTGATTAGAAGTTTATAATTATACCTTTTGTTGCTAAAAACAAAAGTCCCAAAAAGGTTAAACCTAAAATAAATATTTTATTAATTATTTAAATCTAACTTTTTAAAACCTGATTAAATAGCACTCATTGCAAAATATTTACGATTAAGTGGGCGGTCGAAGGTGATGAAAATACCGCTTTCTTTCACGGTCTTATTAATAAAAACAATATAGACAAAAGAATAAATAGGGTGAACATTAATGGGGTGTGAGTAACGGATCTGGAAAAGATTAAATTGGAAGCTTGGAAGTTATTTGCTTTTAAATTCCGGGAACCTATGCGACAAAGATCTGATTTGGTAATTCCAAATGTAAAGCAATTATCAAGCGAGGAGGTTGATGGTTTGGTGGAGCCTTATACATATGATGAAATCAAGAGGACGGTGTCACATTCTGACCCGCAGCGGGTATGGTAGTCGGGGCATGATTAGGTTTTCATCAAAGCTCATGACATTTACTATAATAAAGTTTCATATTTATTAATTCAAATTAGAAGTAAAAATTCCAACAAACACATAAACCATACAAGCACAAAATGTTCTAAACATGGCATTCAAGTAACGCTTTATTTTTCTTCTAATGCCCAATCCCATGTGTTCCTTGCTTCAACCTGTATCATGTGTAAAAATAGAGTTTTGGGTCAACAAAAGTTGGCGAGTGAATCCCGTTTAAACATTAGAAAGAAATGATATGTTGATTAATTTAATAAAAATGTGCATGACAAAATATGAGCAAACGTATATGTAAACTATCCACAAACCACATAAACATCTAGCAATCTACAAGTGAGCATGATAAATGATGAGCTGTGAGATCAAGGCTCAATCAAACGGAGCCGATCTAATTAGGCAACGCGATGCTCAACCCATATGAAACAGGGAACTGATGGGCCTAATGTGAAAGCTTGATTGAAATGAGAAAGTATAACTACAAATAACAATAACCCAAATATCACATAGTACGTTAGTCCATATAATGGTAGTAGCACAAGTGTTTGAATAAAAGATATATATAAACGACATACGATACACCCCAAAACATGAATAAAAAGGGGAAGTTTGTAGGAATTCAATCACAACGGGCGCGTTCTTGATTTGATAACGAGCGTGCACGATTTAAAGATTCCAACCGACGAGAAAACTAACCTAAATATTCACGTAATAATTCGTTAAATATATTTCTTTTATTTGAAATTAGGCTTTTTAGACAATTTTATAGTATTTATTACTAATTTTTATGTTTAAAAAGACTTATTTTATTATATATTTTTATGGATTTTGGAGAAAACTAAAGAAAAAGGTTAATTAAAAAAATATACCCCTTTTAGGGGACGAACCGGTCAGATCGGGTGGTTTTGGCAGCGTGTGGGGATTGAAATCGTGACCTCTCTTTTACGTGCACGCAGCTCTACCAACTGAGCTACGTGTCTAACCCGAAATATTCTGGAATTTAATTACATATATACACTTATTAAGTCAAGCCATATTCTGATTTTATTTAAAAAGGTTTGATAATTTCATAAACATGTAACCAACCGGACTCGAACCCGCGCCCTTGCTTCGTGTTGCACGCAGCCCTACCAACTGGGTTGTGTGACTAACCCGAAATATTTAGGATTTATATTAAATTTATACACTAACTGAGTTAACTTATATATTGGTTATAAAAACGTTTGGGATAATGTAGGAATTCGGCAGCGTGTTAAGACTCGAACCCAGGACCAAGTGTTAATTTGCACACAGTCCACCGTTGGACTGTGTGTCTAACCCTGTATAAACACCGGTTTTAATTATTCTTATACATTGTTTCCACTTCATCTCTTCCAATTCAACATATTGTTTTAATTAAACCGCTGAAACTTATTGTATTATTTATAACAATTACATAATAAGGAGATGATAAAAGATTTAAAGATGTTATACCGAACAGGGGAGTAGCTTTGATTTCTTCGATGAAATTCCGGCGACAAGAACTTTTCCGGCGACAAGAAATTTTCCGGCGGTGTAAGAATTTGAGAGCAGAGTGTGTTTGCGAGTGTTTTTGGTGAGTATGAGCGAGTTCTACAAGAGTTCATGGGTCACTATTTATAGTTGAGGTGTTGATTTGAATTGAATTTCTGTTGTGTCGGTTTCGGTCAAATAATTTATGATCGGTTGATTGTGTAACCGAATTGGTTTTAACTGACCCCATGATTGAGTCTAACTCATGATTGGGAATGGTTCTTTTGTTAAATTCGAAACAGAAACGAAGCTTTGAAGATGGACTGGGGGTTACAACCGTTACAGGCGGTTGCTTTGAATTTGATTTCAGGAAGCTGTTTTGATCTAAGATTATTTGACTTGGGATTATTTCAGATATGTGTGTGTAGTGTAGTGGTGTGTTGTGTTGTGTGTGCTGGTTGGGTGAAGACCTGGGTTCGATACCCGCGGTCACCTTTGTATGATTTTTATTTTTTTTATTATTTTTAGTTTATTTATTAATATTATTTTTATTTTTATTTATTATCATTATTATTTTAACCCTATTGTTTTATTTATTATTCAATGCAATTAATATAACGAATTTAAACATTTAACATAAATACGGAACGAACATCATAACGTATACTTTTATTACAAAACGGAGCGGATTTTAGACCCGTTTTACGACAAATGTTACAGGCGGTTTGGGAATATCATACTGACAAAGAACCGGGCCCAGATGGTTTCAACTTCGGTTTCATTAAACATTATTGGGAGAAATTTAAAGAGGAACTGAAGGAGATTATGGACACATTTCACAGCGAAGGCAAGGTTAGCCAGGGTTGTAGCTCATCTTTCTTAGCGTTAATTCCGAAAGGTACGAACCCTATCTCGTTTAATGATTTTAGGCCAATTAGTTTGATTGGATGTATATCTAAAATCATATCTAAGATATTGGCAACTAGAATCAAAGGGGTGGTGGGTCGGTTATATCAGAATTTCAATCATGTTTTCTATCAAATCGGAACATACTTGACGGACCTTTGGTTTTAAATGAAGTAATTTCTTCGCTAAAAAAGTAGCTTTTGTTTTAAAAATTGTATTGAAAAAGCATACGACTCAATAAGTTTGGAATTTATTGATCGAGTTCTTTTGGAAATGGGTTTTCCGGTGGTTTGGAGAAAGTGGGTAAGGGGTATTTTAGTGTCGTCTAGCGCATCGGTTTTAATTAATGGTTCGCCATCTTTGGAGTTCCAATGCTATAGAGGAGTACGATAAGGTGACCCTTTGTCACCATTTATTTTTATATTTGTTATGGAAGCTTTAACTGGTTTTATGCATAAAGCACTTTCATGTGGGAAAATTAGAGGAATTTCCTTGCCAAACGAAGGGCCGTTAATAACACACCTGATTATGCGAAAGACGTTGTTTTTATGGGGGATTGGGATGAAAATGGGATTCATAATATAATCAGATTAATGAGATGTTTTCATTTCATTTCGGGGTTGAAAGTTAGTTATAAAAAGTCAAATCTTTTCGGAATTGGGGTGGGTGAGAATGTGGTAGCTCAAATGGCCTCACGAATCAACTGTAATGTTGGGAAATTCCCATGCAAGTAGTTGGGGGTATTAGTGGGAGCAAACATGAACCAAATCCGTCATTAGAATTGTGTTGTGGATTGTTTTAAAAAAAACCGCCGATGTGGAAGTTAAAAATGCTTTCGGTGGGTGGTAGAGTAACAATGTTAAAATCAACTTTGGATAGCCTTCCTCTATATTTCTTTTCTTTATTCAAAGCACCGCAAGGTGTGTTGGATAAACTAGAGACTCTTAGAAGAAGTTTTTTTTGTGGTAACGATGAAAAATCATCATACCATATGCAAACTTTGAAAGTATATTTGGTGGGAAAAGAGCTAATATATAAGCGATTTTTTGGGAGATGCAAGCGACATCATACCTATGGATTAAATACAAAGCAAAAGGGCGGAGCATGGAATGGGATAACTTGAGACGTTTCGAGGTGTTGAATATCTAATTTTATGTAATGTTCCAATTTTACATGGTGATTAAAATGAAGTGGTTGGCTTAGTAGCTTACTAACCATTTGATTATGTAATCTGTATAATGAAACTTTTGGGCGATGAATAAAGTTTTTTGTTGTTAAAAAAAATTAACTGTTGGTCGATATATGTTCAAATACATTTACTTCTTCATTGTTTTTATTCTAATTATTAAAATTAAGTTATCTTTATTATATTATTTTCTTAAACCATATGGAGGTATTTTATTAAAAAAATGAGTTAAACTCAGGTTAAGGTCTCTCTAAGTTTATTTTTGTTACTTTTGTTGTTATTAGTTCTGAAAAAAAATATCTCAAAAAACTCAAAATATATTTCTCAAAATGAACATATACTTTTACAATATATTGTAACAATTAACTTTTTTTTACTGATAATTGATTAGCTATAACGAGAAGTCAACTAGCTTAAACGACACTTTTATACCGACCTTCAACACTAGACCGAAAAACAACGTAATAACATTTTAGATAACCAAAAGAAAAAGAATGTTTGTTATACCTAATCACAAGTGATTTTTTATTTTTATTTTTTTTGTGGGACGACTACCTCAAACCATAAGGTATATTCTTTTACGTTACGGTTATATAAACCAAAAAAACATTCAATTCTATGTTAATCAAATTATTATTTAAGTATAATGATTCTTGAATTACCAACAATCGATTTGACATCGTGTCCAAACACACGATACCCCATCCAAATACACCCCTCTACGGCATCAAATCCTCATAAATCATACTATATTCTAATAATCTATAATCATTTGCAGAAATCAACGATCTTTGATGACACCATGTTCTAGTTGTCGATTTCAACGACACGAATAAATCTTTGATCATGTCGTGTTTGCTTATCAGTTATCGCGATCCCTTTTTTACGTTATAAACACACCCCCGATACACGTTTCTTTTGCCCATGGATATCACGTTATCATTTTCGCTATCCCTTCTTGTGGTTCTCGGTTTCTCACTCTTTTCCTCCTTGTTACTTTTAAGAAAAAAAAGAGCCTCTTTTAGTCCCAACACACCACCGGGCTCCATCGGATGGCCAATCGTCGGAGAAAGCATCGAGTTTGGCTTGTCGGGCCCGCCTAAGTTTATCAAAAAGCGAATGGAAAGATTCTCGCCTAATGTGTTTAAAACATCTTTGCTTGGAGAGAAAATGGCCTTCTTTTGTGGACCTCAAGGGAATAAGTTTGTGTTCGCCAACGAAAACAAAGTTCTCGCCTCGTGGTGGCCTAAATCCGTGATAGGGTTTGATTAGAGAAAGACTAGGAGAAGGATAAAACTAATTCTCTGGATAATCTCCAGGAACCGTATGCGTTAGTTTAAATCAAAAGCAAATTACCAAGTTCACCAAATAACCCACAAAAATAAAGAAAAGCCATAATAGTCCCTGGCCCAAGCAACAATTAAAATTAAGAACATAAAATACGGATGCGAACGTATCAATCCGCCACCAAGGTTCTTCTCTTTACCGAAGTCATCAACGAAGGTCAAAAAGTCGTAGCCCTGTTACTTGCTAACTCTGTTCATGATATTCTAAAGCCCGAAGCGTTAAAACAATATGTTCCTCTAATGGACTCGATGGCCCGTAAGCATATGGAAACAGAATGGGCACCTTTTAAAGAGGTGAAGGTTTACCCTTTGTCACAAAAGTACACTTTCGCCCTTTCGCGTAAACTATTTATGGATGAAGATGATGAAGATAAAGTTGCCAAGGTGCTAGAGAATTTCAATACCGTCACAAACGGGATGATCTCGATGCCCATAGATTTTCCTGGTACTGCATATAACCGTGCGGTCAAAGGAGGAAAAGTTCTTCGTGATGGTTTGATAAAAATCATCTCAGCACGGAGAAATGAATTGATTGAGAAGAAAGAGATGGTGAGAGATGATATATTGTCGAAAATGCTACTCGTGACAAATGAGGACGGAAGGCTTATGAGCGAGAAGGAAATCTCGAACAATATTGGGTATGGAGCTTGTAGAAGCTTTTATGAGCTTCAAGCTTTTAAGAAAAAGCTCCAACTTAATAAAAAGTCTTGTTTGGTTTAAGGAGCTAGAAGCTTTTAGGTTAGAAGCTTGAAGCTTTTGGTTAAACGCTCCTACTAGTAGCGTTTAGAAGGAGCTACAAGCTTTTAGAAAGAAAAAAAATGACTATTTTAACCTCTAAAAATAATGAACTTTCTAATATACCAACTTTTTAATGTCCATTTTGGTCATTTTATACATTTTATTAAAAGCTACAGCTACTCTGCCAAACACCTAAAATATCTAAAAAGCTACAACTACATCTACCAGCTACCAGCCTCCAGCCACCAGCTTCTAGCCTCCAGCCACCAGCTTCCAGCTACCAACAACAGCTATTTTTGCCAAACATACCCATTATAGGTTTACTAGTAGCCAGCTACGAAACTACTAGTGTCGCAATCACATTCGTCTTAAAGCATCTTGCCGAGAATCCACATATCTGTGACCAAGTTCGTGAAGGTAACCTCTAAATTTACTAGAAATGGCAAATAAAGAACCTACGAAAACAAAAACAAATTCAAGTGAGTTCTGGTCGATATGAGTTAGGGTGATGCATTTGACATGAATAATTATACGAGTCATGTCCGGATCCATCAAGCTAAAAATAGTGTAATTATACGAACATGACTCATATAATTATTCATGTCAAATACATGACCCTAACTTAGTCGCATATAAATGGTGTAATCTGAACACGGCCCATGTCATAGCTTTGTGAGTTAGGATGACTCACAAAACTACGATATGGGTCGTGCTCAAGTTACACTATTGATATGTGACAAAGTTAGGGTGATGTATTTGACTTGGATAATTATACGAGATAATACACAATCCAAATTAACCTGTTCACTAGCCTCGCTAAAACCTTTTTCATGGCTAATATTTGCTCATGCAGAACAAATGATGATCGCTGAATCTAAAAAAAATGAATCGCTAACATGGGAAGATGTCGAGAAGATGAAATATTCTTGGAACGTCGCACGTGAATCCATACGTTTAGCGCCACCCGGTCAAGGAGCCTTTAGAGAAGCTTTAACAGACTTCAAATACGCAGGTTTCACCGTTCCACAGGGATGGAAGGTACATTATCAAACTCTTAACACCTTAAACATCTAGTCCAAAACGATGATATGTTAACTAGCATTTGGTGTTTTCATATTTTACAGATATTCTGGAACGTGAACACGACACATAACGATCCAAAATACTTTCCAGATCCCGAGAAATTCGATCCTTCAAGATTTGAAGGATCTGGTCCTGTACCATACGCATTCGTACCTTTTGAGGACCAAGAATGTGCCCAGGATAAGAGCATGCCCGATTAGAGATACTTGTTTTTATGCATAATTTCGTTAAGAACTTTAAGTTAAAGACACTAATCCCAAATGAGAAGATCATCTATCGTTCTACACCCGTCCCAGAAAGAGGTCTACTGGTTCGGCTTTACCCTCATGGCAAGAACTAGAAGTAGGATCTTTCGGATACTGTTCTATGTTCAAAGCAAAATTATTAACTAAATAATGTAAATTGAAAGAATCTGGCTAGCGAACAACATATTAACATTGACTAATTTTGTACTTTGAGCTGCATCATGAAGTAGAGATGGATGAAAACTATCAATAAAATATTAATGACAGATCATGTGTAAACCCAAAGAACCAACAAAGAGCTTAAAATGTTATTATCCCAAACAATTGGATTGAAATATGTCATGAACTCATGATCCACAAAATCATAATAAGAAATTTCATAACAAATATTGAATGATCCTACAGAATCAAAGGCGCCAAATTCTTATCAGAAATTTAAGCCGAAGCAGCTGCAGCTATCTTTCGAGGAGCAGCTTGGGTGCCTACAACAACAAATTGACCGCATTCAATTAATCTAGCTATAACTACAACGACAGAATCATAACCAACAAACTATACATGATTATCGGTAACAAAATTAGCATACCTTCTCTAAAACCGCTCTTGAATCTGCGAGGTACATAACGAAGATACCTCATGCGACCAGTTCCAGTCGTCTTCCTCCGGATCGCCTTCTCGCTCCAGTTATCTGCATTTATCAAAATCAAAATCAATCAATACACAAACAAACGGTACGAATTACGACTAACTTACAAATCCGTCTGTGTTGATCAAAATCAATCAATACAGAAACAAACAATACGAATTACGACTAACTAACATTTCTGTAAGCGTCCATCAAAATTAAAATTAGGTAATACACAAACAAACAATACGTATTACTAGGGCTATAAACAAACCAAACGTTCAGCTAACCGTTTGGCGGGAAGTTCGTTTATAATAAATGAACAAACATAAACAAGGAACTTCATTCAATTAATTAAATAAGCAAACATGACAAAGGTAGTGTTCGTTCAATTGCGTTCATGAACATTTAGTAATATGTTCGTTATGTTTGTTTACATCCCCCGTTCAAGGTCATTTGTTTTATTTAGTTTTTGTTTCGTCATTGGAAACTTAAATCCTTGAGAAACACTATTTTGGGTGCTAATTATGTTTATGCTTATTATGTCTAACTTGTGCCTTTGTTTTGGTATAATTATGTTTTTATGATATCACTTGCTTAACAAGGTGAATATGTCTAACAGACATAATAGAGATTAAGAATATTGTTTACATCCCTACGAATTACAGCTAACATACATTTCCATATGCATTCATCAAATTCAAAATCAACCAATACACAAACAAACAAACAACACGAATTACAACAACTAACTTACATTTCCGTACACGAGCAGCAGGATAAGCACAAGCAGAGCATCGGCTCTTTTGAAGATGAAAGCTCCGGCGACCACACCGGACACACAGTGTGTGTGTTTTGTTTCTTCTTTTACCGAAGCTTCCTGTACCTTTTCCCTGTAACAACGTTTCAATTACAGTCAAATACATACAATATATCGTATACAGAACAAATTGGAGAATCAATCAATCACCATTGTTTGCGGTTGCCGAGATCCTGTAACTTGGAGCAAACCCTAGCCGGACAGGGAAGACGGTGGCGGTTATATTATTATTTAGGTTTTTGAGTTTATTGGGCTGATAATTGGGCTTTAGAGTTCATTGGTAGCCTAGTGGAGTGGTGGGTAATGTATTTATTTATCGTGGCCCAATACTACAACATAGCGACGAAACGTGAAGCAACGATAAGGTTGTTTTCAGTGGCAAATTTAAAAGAAAAACTCAGGGGTATCCTAAAAATATTTTGGACCCAAGGGTATTCTAATATTTGCTGAGGTGAGGTGATATACACAGTATATAAAACGAAGAAGAAAAAAAAACTTTTGCACTACTTTTTGCACTTCGCCGACAATGTTAAGGCGTAGCGCGGGCTACCCCTAAAAACATGCTAGCTCCGCCCCTGGTTGCTTCTATGTGATTTATAGGTCAAAGGATTGATTCGAGGAAACAACCTAACTTTTGCATAAATGCAAGGTAAGGATACGTACGTTAGGTCTAAGTTGGTTTGACACCCCGAGACTTGTGCACCGGATTTGCCATCTTATACATTAGTTAAAAACAGATAATTCAAGCCAAAATCTCTGCCTTTGGCATATTTTTGAAACAAAAAACTTTTAAATTACGATAATTATCATCATGTGACTTATACCAACAGTTTACACTAATAAAACTCAACCACGGGACTTATGTTACATCTCTAATCATAAATTGCCGTTTCCAAGACGACTGATTCGCAACCACCTTTCTTCCACGTTGCCTTTTATTTGTTAGTTAAGACTTATGGCCGGTACCCTTCATAGGATTCTTGGAAAGTAGAATAATGAATTAATAAGATTGAACAAGAAAGAGTATATATGTAATGTTACTTTGTTGTCTCTTTGGTGGAGACAAAAAAGATATAATTATTGGCCGAAAGAGAGCAACATGCCATGTTAGTGTTTTGTGTAGTGTTGGTTGGAATCTTTCAAACCTAAACTTAACTACTATAATGTTTGTCAGTGCACGAGAGATTCTGATTTCTGGACGTGCTATAAGTTGATTTTTTTCAAAGATATTAAATTTATTAAACTATATTTAGTTAAAATGTATCTTTATACTTAATTAACTAGGTGATTATAAAAAAGGTCTACTGACTTGTTTTGACCTTACAGTTTTATTAGTCAATCTAAAAGTAGTTAAATTGTTTATCAAGTATGTTATTATATTAAATAATTAAAGAGTAACAAAGGTTTATATAACAAGTTTAATACTCTTTATTATTTATAATGTTTAGAGTAAAGTCCAATTTTGGTCCGTGTGGTTTACATCAGCTTTCGTTGGGATGTAGAGAGAGAGAGACATGAAACTCGTAGTTAATCATATTAAGTGGTATTGGTGGTGAGAAGAAGTGGTGGTGACGAAGTCAGGATCAAGCCGTCAAGAACAATAATGTGTAGATGAAGATGATAATGAAGAAAGAGTAAAACCCAAATGAGTCTTCATTTTATGTAAAGATTTCAGTTCGAGGATAAAGGTTTGAGTATGTTTTTCTGATTAGGTTTGAGTATATGTTGAGAGAGAAAGTACTGATAAGAAGGAAATGAAGATTTGCATTTGGGTTTATACACAATGAATGACCAAATTGCCCTTCAAATTATAAGGTAAAAGACAACCTTGCTCCGGTCAACTAACCATTGGCTGAGAACTGATGCTAACAGGGATGTTACTGATTGCAATTGACAACCATAGGGACTGGAATGATCAAAATTGACAAATAGAGTCTTTAAGTGAGATCTCATGTAAACCATGTTGACGAAAATTGTACTTTACTCTAATCTTAATAAATCATGAAATGTCTTGCAACTTATACTAAGAGATTTGTTTGAAAACCTATTACAGCTCATATCCAACAAAAAAATTGTATACTATAATTGACTTTTATATATTTGTGGGACATGTGAGTTAATTAAAAATGTATAGAAAATGGGAAGGGTATGATATGATAATTAGAGTATGTGGTGCGGTAATTATCCAAATGACTATTACCACTTTTTACGTCAACGTCATGTCACTCCACCTTCATACACCAACCTAATCCAGCACTCTATATTGGGTGGACCATGACCCCAGTGTCATCCACTACCCCCTCCCCCCCAAAAAAAACACCTAATTAATTGAAAGAGGGCCGTGATTGCCATGGATTGAACCACGCGAACCACCATGGCTTGGGAAAGTGGTGTATCACGTAGATCATGTCTCACGTGACAATCCATGACCCAAACCACCATCCTCATAGCCTTATAGTTCATAGATAGTTAGCACACACTTGGAAATTCAACCAATTATCTAGGATACATACTAGATTGATAGAAGTTGATTGTGAAATGTTATGGTAATACATGGTCTAAAAAGTAAAGAGCAAACAATCGATGGTAAAAGATTGACACTTGTTAGCAAAAGAAAAGCTTGAGATGAGTTCCATAGAATGGAAATACATGGTCTAAAAAGCAAAGAACAAACAATTGATGGTAAAAGATTGATACTTGTTAGCAACAGAAAAGCTTGAGATAAGTTCTATAGATTTTGATCCTCTTAATATTTTGGGTTAGAGTACATGTACTTTCGAAAAGATTTTGATCCTCTTAATAGTTTATAGTTAAACTCTGATTCATTTAGAAAAGTTTTGAATTATAAGTTCTAATTATAATGTAATCTGTTTTAAGTTAAAAAAAGTTGTGAATCCTGCCACAATCGCGTTCCACCAAACGGGTGTATGAAAAATTCTCTACAACACAACTGTAAAAACAAATTGAAAATGAATCATTTTTTCTTATGGAGAGTTACAAAGCAGCATAGCTTTACAAAGCATCAAACAATAATGAATACAAGATTTGACCATAACCAGGGTGAATAAGTTGCAACCCAAATACCGCGTGTCCGTATAGAGCCCCCACCACATGTAGATAAATAGATTTTGATGCCAACAAATGGCTTGAATACAAACATCATACCTTATAAAATCCTATATACAGTTTAGGGACCAGATGCGTATAGAACATCATGCTCCCTTAGACGCTTTTGGAAATTCGCCAAACGGTTCTGTAGTTGTGAAATGGTTGCTGCCTTCTGAGCCAAAAGTGTGTTTAATTTTGCCACGTAGTCGTCTAGCTGGTTTCCCGGTTCATCTGCCTCCACCAAGAGGTTCATCTCCTATAACCACACAAAAAAAACATGACTGCGAGCGTACAAACTTAACATGTGTAATTGCTAATTAATATTATGAAATATGATATATACCACTCTAACGATATCCATGGTATCCTCGACTTGTTTCCGATGAGCATTAACAAGATCTTCTTCCTCCTAAAATTGGCATACATAATTTCATGTTATAATGTGAATATAAAAAATAAAAAAGAGTAAAATGACACTTTCGTCCCTGAGGCTTGGCCAGTTTTGCGACTTTCGTCTAAAGGTTTGTTTTTCCGCATCTGGATCCAAAAAGTTTGAAAGCTTGCCATTTTCATCCGGCCCGTTAACTCCATCCATTTTTCTCAGTTAAGTCAAGGGTATTTGCGTCTTTTTTGTTAACTTAAAGAGCAATTCAGTCTTTTTCACTTTATGTACAAGTATTCAAAATACCCTTACTAAATAAAAAACAAAAATAATATACATAAGAAGATGAAAAAACCCCTTACTTAATGAAGAAAAAATGGATGGAGTTAACGAATTGGATGAAAATGGCAAGATTTCAAACCTTTGGGATACAGACGTGGAAAAACAAACCTTTGGACAAAAGCAGCTAAACGGGCCAAACCTCAAGGACGAAAATGGCGTTTTACTCGATAAAAAATGTCATACAAATTTCATGCAAAATGAATACCTGTAAAAGGGCATTCAACTCATCATCAGGGTTCCAGTTTCTAGCTTCAGATTTAGGCGGTTCCCTTGACTTTGTTTGACCATTGATTATCCTGTTCTTCTCTTGTGCATTTGAAAAGTTATACGCTTCAACTTTTGTGTTATTAGTATTATACTTCCATGATGGCTGCTCAGGTTCATAGAACTCTTCTGTAGTATCGTAATCATCTTCATCAGCTTGTTCAGGATATGAATCAACCATGTTATCTTCATAGGATGAAACGCGCGGTAAGACAGTAGTAGACATCGACACTGCCGTTGGTTCCTTAAAACTTGAAGGTAAGGCGTCTTTTTTGTTCCCTTTTGATAAGCTTTTCACCCTGTTAATTAATAACAATACAACCATCGTAAAATGACAAAATATTCAAACTTCAAAGCTTCTTTCACATCTGCGCCTGTATAATGTATATGAGCCAAACAAACACGAATAGAGGCATGTTCGTGTACATTTATTTAATTTTAACCGAACACGAACACATAATCAAACACATTATTTTGTTCATGTTCGTTTTGGTTTATGTTCGTTTAAAACCTAAACAAACAGTCAAGAACATAGACGAACATAATTTAACAAACAATAAACAACACAAATGAGCATATCTGAACACAAATGAACGGACTAAACAGAAAGTAACTTTTTTATATAAATTAGTGTCAATTACAATAAATTCCAGTGGAAAACCCATTTTTATAACTAAAAAGCCCAATTACTAGTTAGTTATATCTATATAAGTAGTTTGAAAGATCCTTTTATGTTTACTATTTATATAAGTATAACTACTTATGTATTTAAATTGAAATGAACAAACATAAACAAATGTAAATAAACGAACATAAACAGACGTTCACGAACATAAATGAACGAACAAAACGTGTGTTCATGTTCGTTCGTCTAGTTAAATGAACAAAAGATTGTGTTCATGTTTGTTCGTTTATTACATAAACGAACTTCCCACCGGACAGGTTCATGAACGTTCGGTTCGTTTACAGGCCTAAATACAAGCAATCAAACTTACCTGTCAGCATAGCGTAACGTATTAAGTGTATGCTCACAAGATCCAGCATTTGGCGAAATGCAAGAAATCATAACAGTTCGAGAATTTCCGACAAACGAATCCCGCAAAACTTCAGTTAATTTACTGCCTCTAAACGGAATATGACCCTGATCGTTATCAAGAGCTCTTATGCATTCCTTCAATGCAAGCAAGCTTTTATTAATCTCAGCACCTTCCATTCTGCGTTACACATTTCAAATCCCGCATTAAAAAATGTCCAATAACTTAAATCAAGTAATCAACAATATAAAAGCATTAAAGAAGAAAGTTACCGTGTTTGTTTGTCATTGTCTGTGGTGTCTGCACCGCGTTCACTTCCGGCAAGATCTATGAAGGAGAGCTTGCCAACAACTCTAGGAGGTTTAGATGTGTTTCCATCAACGGATCGTTTGACAACAAGTTGAAGTATAGCGTGTGATCTAGAAGATTCCTCATTGGCACCGGTTGTTCCGGTACTTCTTGTTGCATTGCCTCTTTCGATTAGCTCCTTGATTGTTTCGACGTCTGAGACTTTATATTCTTGTAAGCCGACGATGCATACTTGTTTGCTACCATCTTCTCTCATGCACAGTTTTCTGAAAAAGAATCAAATCATTTCTTCTTTTAAAACTCGAAGTAAGAGATTCTTCACTGGACTGGTATGTAATTTAAATGATCATGATAAAAATAGTCGTAATACAGTGTGTTGTAGGAGATGGTGTTTGGAAGTCGCAATACCAGATTTTCAGTTGTTTTTGAGTGTTCGGCAAACTCTAATAATTAAAGTAACAAATATAATGACCAAAACAAACATTTTTTTTGAGATATTAAAGTTTAAAATATGGAAATTAACTTTTATTCAACTGAGTTTAAAACTGATTGTGATAATGTCATATGAATAATCGTAATAAGAAACTGTAATGCAATAGTTAGATAATAAGTTGTTTACTGTTTAGCAAATGCCAAAAATCAAGGAAAGTAATAAATAAAATGACAAAAACAGACATTATTATATATTTTTGAGACATTCAATTTTAAGATATGAAAATTTCAAGTTTTTTCAACCACAACAATATAATTCTTTAATAACAATTCTAAAAAATCATATATAATTAGGTATATTTTTAATAGTAATATTTAACAATGTAAATGGGGATACATAAGTTATATAAATATTTCTTAAATTGAGTGTTTTGTCACAACAGGTATGAAATTAATAATTGACCAATCAGATAAAATGACAAAAAGATATTATCATACAATTCTGAAGTATTTTGAAGTATTCAAGTCTAAATTATGACAATTTATCGTTTGTCAACTATATAGTACTATATATTTTTGGTAAAACATTTGTTAACAAAAAAAAGGTCATCCACTTATCCCATATAATTGCAATAATAGCTGTACTTTTTAAAGTACTATCTGACAATGGAAATGTCGATAAATTATTAACATTAATTATTCTTAACTAACATACTTTGTTGCAAGGGATAGGAAAACAATTTTGAAGAGGCAGATAACTAGAACTAGTTTATCCAAACACTAAAATTTGATTGTTACTGCTTCACAGCGAAATGAAAATAGTCACAGAACTTACTTTCTATCACTGAGGAGATCAAAAAGTTTCCCGCCATAGATCTCAAAGAAGCTGAAATACAACTGAAAACCTTGGCTACGGTATGTATGATTCACAAGACTTAGGATATCCCTAGATGCTTTTAAAGGTAAGGGTTTCATTGTAAACGTCTTCCCACTTCCTGAACAATATAATATAGTTAAAAGTTAAAACCCTAACATTTAAAAAAAAATGTTATATAATTACTTAAAGCTCGGGTACCTGTTTGTCCATATGCGAAGCATGTAGCTTTAGTACGTTGGAAAATTATTGGAACAATAGGCTCAACGGTTTCATGATAAACCTATCGAAACGGTAAATGTTAGTGAACTGAATTATATTATTTAGTCTTTATGAACAAATTGGTTACCTCATCGTTAGAAACCTCCTCGTTTAGTACTGCATCGAAAACAAATTCATGCTTCTCCATGTATTCAGTGAGATCAACCTGCAAGATGGATAGATTCGGGTTGGAAGTTAAGATGAAAACCCTAAAGTTACAAATGAGATGGATGGGAAATAGGCAAATACATACAACATTTGACGAATGTTGACTCGTTTAGAAATGATAGTTTCAATTAATTCATTCAAACAAACAAGAAAAAGATTATCAGAGACATCCAAAGACATCAATTGCAGAAAAATCTGAAAGCCCCAAACGTGAGCTAATATATAATGTCATCTGCGAAAAATAACAACAATCATAACATTTGTTTTTATATCTTCACTCTTCTTTTTTTTCTTTTTGCTACACTTGTCCTTCCTACTTGTTTTATTGCATGCATCACCTGCTTGTTGTTTCTTCTTTAGTCTTTGGCAATAGTTTATGCTTTTAGTTTCTACATATGTGGGATACGGCAAATACATGCACATACACAAAGAACTGCGAACCCTATACAGCCTACAGACATGTTTTAACCGTTTTGTTGACATTATTATAGGGCTAACCTTGAGTTTTGTCTCGTGAACTGTAAGGCTATTGGAATGGGGCTCCACGGTAATGATATCTTCCTCATTCTTTGCTAACTCTTTTTTGTTTAAGGGTCTCTTGCGCACCTGAAATTTAACCCCCATTAGACATTTTAAAATAACAGATATTTTTTATATTAACTTCAAGTGATCAATAATTTAGATAATAACTTCAAAATACATAAATTATTATTTTACTGAAAGAGCTAAATTGTTGTAATAGGATCGACATACCACAACTTTGATCTTGGCAACATTGCTCGTCTTCTCCTTTTCTGGAGCAAAACTTTTCAAAACATTGTTGTCCGGCAAACCGCGAGCTTTACTAGCCTGTTTGTTATTGCCAAAATATGTCTCTGCATCATCAAAGCTTTTGCCACCATAAGTTCCGATTACAGGCACCTGTTGGCATATTAATGAACAAGAAAACTTCAGAGGGACCGGCGGACCGCGTGTATAAATTGAAAGGAGACAATGCCTCAGGTAAAAATTTGCTAAACGGTAACAGATATAATCAAATGCTATTAGTATTAGATTCTTGATTCTATCCCCCTAAACTTCAAAAACCCGTATCATATTTTCCAGAACTGCTAACGATTAACAAGCCCAAAATTGTTTAGCAATGCCAGCATTTATAAAACTAATCCATCTAATACATGTGTTTTACGGATATCTCAAATAGGTTTGTTTGGATGTGCAAATTTGGAAGTGATCATTGTTTGGATGAGTAAATTTTGGAATCAAACACAAAGTCAACTTAATCTCAGGAATATAGTCAAATCCATAAATATGATAACTTATCCAACAAGCCACAAACCCTACCTCAGAGATAAGTTCCGTATCAAACGAATGCAGATCTAACAAGCCAGGACTGTAGCCATTAGGATCCTCACCACCGGCATTCTTTTTCCGAGACGGCGGCGTCAACGGCTCCGCAAACAAATCCGTGGCACCGCTTACGGACCTCTGCGCACCAACACTTCTACTATTATTATACATTCTCGAACCTTGACCTCCTCCTCCACCAACACCATAGTAACCAAAGTCCTGCTGCTCAATTAAACAACAACTTATCAATAACTAATTAACAATTAATCAACAAATGATATTCATAATTTCTAACCTACTATCAGATCTGACATCCTGAACCAAACAACGAGCATAAACAATAAACGATAAACAATAAACAACAAACATTAACAGAACGTTTAAACTACACATACAGATGAGTTATTCGAAGATGATTGTTGCAACCATCTGCCATTAGATGATGAAGAGGTGACCTCTAAGAAGTTATCGGAGTACTGACGCTGATGATGAGCTCCAGATGCACCGGATCGCTGCCCCTGTCTTCCTACAGCATTCATACTTGTGATCAAACCCTAATTTTGATGAATTTGTTCAAATTTTGACCTAATTGCAGAATTCGAAGCTTGATAAGAAAGAGTTTGAGTTTAAGGTGATGTGATGTGATGTGATTAAAGGAGTGATCAAAGAGGGAATTGAAGGTTTGAGATTTGAACGGTGGAGATTGCTGGATGAGAGAGAAAGTAGAGAGAGAATTTGAAATTTGAAGACAAGGGTTCTGTAAAATGCAGGGGTCAGCGAGGTGTTTTCTACTTTCTTGATTTGGTCTAAGTTTTGAATTTTTAAGCTCTCCGTGACATGTGGTGGTGTGTAGGTGTTTTGTATTTTGGGAAACAGTCCTTCCACTATGTACAACATGCATTTTACTACTTCAAATCTTTATTTTTAAGTTTTTCTTTTTTTTTGGATTTGAAGGAGACCAAATCCACTTAAAAATATATACACTAAGCTATCGTTCGTTTTATGGATTGTAACAGAATTGAAACTAGCATTCACGTGAGAATTGAAATTTTATTTAGAATTTAGATATGCTTGTTTCAGAAAATGAAATGGGATCACGATAGAATTGGAAGGTAGATTCTTTTTCTTATGTTATTGTTTAATTCTAATTCATTTTTTGTTGAAATCAACGAAATAAGAAACGGAATCAAGATTTCATTTCCATCAAAATTCCATTCCATTCCGTGAAACGAACGCTAAGTAAGTGTTATAATAATATATATGTAATAAAATAAGACAATTTTATTTAGGCTTTGTCTGTAGAAGTTTTGTATTCGTTTTATATGTTTGTCATACCGATAAAACACACAATATTACACAAACTCTCTTATATTTTTGTTTCGTGGTTGTTTTCATTGTATATCAACCATGTACCCACCACTAATTACACTTATCTATGTTCGCCATCGTCCCACCCCCGCTTTTCTCCTCATTCTCTTACTTTTTGTTATTTGTGTCTAATGGTTACTCGTTCTCATGACCACACGTGTTAGCGCAAGCACTTTGTTGGTCATATTTTTCTTCATGTTTAACTCGATCCTTCTTCTGAGTCTATGACTTTCATCCAGACTTAAAAAAATTGGTTGGTATGTCGACATCATTGGGTTTTGGAGTAGACTTCCACTCACACTTTAAAAATGGTGCGTACATAGATTGTTGGTATGACTTTCTTGGTCATATTTTTCTTCGTGTTTCATCAAGACTTAAAAAATGATGTGTACATAATTGTTGTCACCACCCTCCAACAAATTTTGGTTTTAGAGTAGACTTCCACTAACACTAACATTATTGGTTATTAAACCTATTATTGTAGTTGCCTTTTTTCTCGTAAATTAAAAATTCAGTATGTCAACATCAATAATGTCTTTCTTCATGAAACTCACCCCAGACTTTGTATATGACACATTTTTTTACTTGACACGATCACATCATGTTTGTTGTATAAGGCCCTTTATGTTAACTCACTCACAGCTCATAGGATTGGATAATTAGGATTTGGCTACTAGAATCTTAAAATACACCACCATCTTAAAATACACCACTTAGACCTAATTTGGATGTTGAATCACTCTCCAAACATGATGCAATCTAGTATTTAGAGAAGTGTGTAAACTCACATATAATTTCATCAAAATAATAGAAAAATAACTAAACAAATGTGTATACTATAACAATTAGCATGTTTGGTGAACAGATAGTTTCATTCGATTAAGCCATATGTCCAAATTTTCATTGGGCCACATGACTTTTCTTTTGCTTTTTTCTATCCAGATAAAAGAGATGCTCTTCAACGTCGGGACTAACAATATCGATCGAGAGTAAGCGCTGAGATGTTGTTCAGAATGTAAGAGAAAGGTTTTTACTAGCGGTTATATTTTTATTAAGCCAGCTAGGACCAAAAACGTTGTTGGTGGTTGGAATCGTTGGCATCTGATGGCTTGTAGTGGTGTTGATGATGGTCCATTTTAGGTGGGTGGTGATAGATCAGGAGAAGGGTTGATGGGTGTGTGGATGTTGGTTGGGAGTGGATCTAGGACATTGACAATGAGATAGTGGTTAAAGTTGACTTGAAGTTGTTGATTTCGTTCAAGGGTGGTGTCAGTCAGATCTTGTAGCAATTAGGAAATAGGAGCGGTGTAGTGGCAGTGACATTTAGGTGAAGATGGACGGTTTTATCGTAGGCAGTGTACGTAGAGAGAAAAAAAAGAGGAAATGGTAGGAAACAGTGGCAAGGTGGTGGTAGTGATGATGCTGAGAGAGAATATGACAATTTAATTTATTGTGAAGCCAAATTGATGAGCGGGTTCACTATTGTGAACCGAACCATAATATTATGTTGAACACAACACCGATGGTGTAAAAAACATATGAAAACTCCACTAGTCAAGTCTTAACATTAAATTAGTCTCATTATTCACTTCCTTTAAATTGTGACAAAACGTGTAAATAATTGATGACGGGGCCCTTAAAATTTCAAACACGCATGATGTTGCCATCCAAACGCCAATATCATTATTATTAAACCTCACATGAGTATCCCTTAGAAGTTGTCTTTGATGTGTGTTTCAATTGATACTTTTTTATATGTCAAACGAATATTAAGACGTGTTTCCATTCTTGAAGATGTATGGTGGATTTTTTAAAACTATAGCTTGAACCATGTCACTATTTCTAAGTGTAGTGTCCCTAATAGATACCATGTGAACAACATGTTGCCTCGAAAACACATTTTAGGGATCTATCTACTTTGTATTCGTTACAATCGATAACACATTTTCTTCCTCATTCCAGTGTTTGTTGATATTTATTTTTAAATGAGTCCATTTCGCAACATGTGAAAATGATTGATTGATAATATTAAGGTGTTAAGGGTGTGATCTTAGGATCTTGTGTTGGAAATGGCTTAGGCGTTGATTGAAAGATATCAATTAAAACTTTATACCTGTCAGACATTCTACTTTCCAAATCCACACAGCCATCCTATTTTCATCATCTTTTTTTCCATATTCCGACTCATGGTCACCAACACATTTCGAGTCAATTGCATACATCCTCATGTCTTAGAAGGAGACGAGAACACATGATATGTAGGAAGTTTGACATAACAAACAACATTAGCTTTGTTCTCATAAATACACATATATGGAGGACAAGAGTATTGATAAAAGGAATCATGTAATCAATTCGATAAAAAAAAATAACCATGGATTTAGTTAAGACAACATGTTATTTGAAGATTAGTATGCTAGGTTGGTTGGTTTGATAATAACAAACTTATTGGTCACAATATTTTGGTTGATGCATGGTTAATTACGTAAAAGTTGGATTAAAACACTTGGTTGCTTGATTCCAATTCATGAATGAACTACACTACTACCAACAACGATTTCATGAACAACAATCAATTTAGATATGTCAAGTGGATTCTCAACCACATTTATAATATTAAGTAAACATCAATATCAAAATCATCCAATGTATAAAACATGACCAAACAACATAGAATCATATGTATTTATATTTACATTATCATTTTTTGATTTTGTTTTTGATGAACAATGAATTAAAATCATGTTACCTAAATAAAGAAAATAATAATAATAATAGATCATGTAAAAGCAAAAAATCCAGTACAAGCAAAAAGATTGAATCCACAAAATTGTAAAAGTAGAAGGGTAGAAATTGAATTAAGTAAACGGGGTACGTCCAAACGAAATAATCACAACCAAAAGGAAAATAACTTACGAGAGGGCCAACATGTGGTTAAAAGACAAATTTTATAAAAGAGATAGTTAAAATGTCGTATCGCATAACCAAAGGGAAAATCACGCCTAGGAGACTGACTATATGTGTCCAATGCTTCAGGAACAAAAAAAAAACATTTTCTAAAGAAAGGGACACAAGTTATTTTTTATTTTCAGAAAATACAGAAATTAAATAGTATACGTGCAATTTTCAATCTAAGAGTTATTTTATTAAATATAATCGATTATAATGATTGTTTAAATGGTTTTTTTTATAAAGAATACGCCATAAACAATAATGTCATGTGCCCACATGGTGTGCGGTCCACGTCTTTCTGCCCCGGATCTGAGGGTGCATTTCCAATATCATTGAATACTATTTCGCCGCTCAATAATTTGTTCTTTTCAAAAAAAAAAAATTGTTTATTTTAAAAATGCCAATAAAAATTTATTTTTATGAGTGTATATAAATATTTAAATTCAGAAAACTTGCCAAGTTACATCAAAACAGAAGGTAGCCGGGCAACAAGCTGCGCCGCCAATCCTTTCTGAATTGCAAACCCTAACCTTCCAAATACAAACCCTTGCCCCATTGGGGTTGAACAATTGCTGTAGACGACTCGTTGAACCCTCGTCAAGAAGTGGATAGCTTCTGGCGCTAGGGACCCAAAAGTATCAAAGGCAAAAGGGACAAAGACATGCTGGTTCTTTGCGCAAGCTTTAGCGTGCTTATCCACTTTCTTTGATTCTGCCTTTCTTGCCGCTTGTCCAGCTACAAACCCGTTTTCCCTTAAACCAACCAAAGGGTAAACCCCCGTGAGGTCTACACAAGCATGTTTCCCCCCAGCCCAGCCAAAGACGAGTGTATATATATATATATATATATATATTTTAAAAAGGTTCCAGATACAGTTTAATTGAGATTTCACAGAGTATTTATATTTTAAGTTTATCCTCTATTTATAATTCATGACTATATCAATAAGTATATTATATTTATTATTAAGTTAAATAAAGAAAAAATAATTATAGATAATTTATTGACCCTTGTGTTATATGCGACCTAAATAAAAGCTGTAAACGTATAGTTAATTTTTATAGTAATTTGTATATTTAGTTATAAATTTAAGCTTAGAGTTGAATCTTGTTACAATGAACAAAAGATATTATAGACTTCAAAAGTTTTATTGAGCGATTTATACACTTCACGAAGAGAGTTAGAGCTTTACCATCCGGTTCTCTATTGTCATCTTTGTCTCCGAAATTTTAAAAAACATACAACAAATTTTTGTTTAACTTCATATGAGATTCTCCATCCTCATACCCCATCCCTAAAATTTGAAGGAAAGCTACAAGAGTTCCATAAATATAGGGACTCACTATTATTCCCTGTATACATAGTTATTTATTCTCAGTACTTTAAAATAATATCTAAATTACAGAGATAAATGTATTTTTAGTTAAGTTACAGTGATGGAAGATGAGGACGAAGGAATGCTCTCTATGTTTGTCTCCATAGGAATTTGATTTTTTTTCTCAAATCAAATTAGAGGCAAGCTCTTAATGGTTCAGATCTCTTACTAGTTCAACACTTAATGGTTCAGACTGTTTGTTTTATGAGCAAATGTTTGAATGGTTCAGACATTTGCATCTGAATGGTTAGATATTATAATAAGTCTGAATGGTTAAGACCTCTAATCTGAATTGATCAGACATTTGTCTCTGAACGGTTAAGCATTATACTAACTCTTAATGGTTTAGACTTCTTACTTGTTCAGCACTTAGTGGCTCATACCTCTTACTGATTCAACACTTAATCATTCAAAATTGCCAAACAACCCCTTAATTAACAAGTAAAAAAAAGGTTTGTAACATCCGTCGAAAAACGGGTTTTCAAAACCCGCTTCGTTTATTAATCGAATAATCAGTTTCAAATTTTCATTACTCATTTAATGCTTATTTTAATTTTAAACAATACATAACTAATAAACATTTTAGATTATGGAAATTAAAATTGTTAAAAAATAAAAATAAAACAATTAAAAATGAAAAGGGGCTGCCGGGTTTCGAACCCGGGTCAGCCGGAAGACCTTAACACCAAGCACTTAACCACTCCGCCACTTGATGTCTTTGTGTAATTTAGGAAACAAATAAAACATAAGTTCACCCGTGAATCGATCTGTTTGCGCCAAAACTGAAACCGGTAATCGGCTTTCAACTTTCCA
Organism: Scalesia atractyloides; assembly: GCA_947069175.1. Taxonomy (NCBI): domain Eukaryota; kingdom Viridiplantae; phylum Streptophyta; class Magnoliopsida; order Asterales; family Asteraceae; genus Scalesia; species Scalesia atractyloides. The sequence goes on from CAMTDV010000011.1 coordinate 7,560,223, forward strand.
GACGTTTGAGTGTTGATATTACTGGTTATAACCGATGAAAACATTACGACGCACGATCTCAATCAATTCAGCCTTTATTGAACTTGAATTCATATGATTTTCGGGTTTAATAACCGAAATCATTTACTTCCTGAATTACACCGGCAATATCATCATCTCGCGACTCAAAAACACCCACAGAACTCTCAATTTCACTTTTGCTCTGTTTTCTGATCGTCGAAATCGCTATCTTTTATCACCGGACTTTCGCCGGAAAAACGTGTCATTCATCAAAACGGTAAATTTCTCAATTCTTTTATCTTCTATCTGTTGTTAGACTTTTACTAACTCAAACCCTCCAATCAGAATCGATCCCAGACGACGATATCGGATAATCTGCAGTCGCCGGAAAACTTCTGAAAATTCCTAAATCGCGCTGTGAATCGGTATAATCATCTAAACTCTCTGATAACTCTTGTTTAGTCATTCAATTTCACAATTGGTTAATCAAAACTACTAATTGGCCCGTTCAGACGGAGTTCATAAAACAGAGCCGACGACTTCGCCGGAGTTCTGAGAAAGATCATCTTTCCGGTACATTCACTTCCAAAACCTTCTTTATCCATTTCATTTTAATCAGTCATATGTCCGTTAATTGAATTGAACAAGATCAGTAGAATAAATCGTTTGTCTGTGTTGTTAACGAAGAAGATGAAGTTTAGACTGTGTATATACTTAATATAAATCGGGTTATATCTCGGGTTAGACACACAGTCCAGCGGTGGACTGTGTGCATTTGAATCATAGAGTCCCGGGTTCGAGTCTGTCCTTGTTCCGATTCGTCACAATATTCAGACTTTTTATAAAACCCAAATATGGAAACTTCCAGTTAGTATATAAGAGAAATAAAAACAAGTGTTTTAACCAGGTTAGACACACAGTCCAGCGGTGGACTGTGTGCAACGTTAAATAACAGGTCCCGGGTTCGAGACTTGTTATGCACGCCGGTTCGATAGAATTAAAATCCTTTTTAAAATAAATGAATTTTGAATAAATTAAATAGTATATAAATATAATTAAAAACAGAAATATTTCGGGTTAGACACGTAGCTCAGTTGGTAGAGCTGCGTGCACGCGTACGGGAGGTCACAAGTTCGAACCTCACTCAGTGCAAACAATATACACGACCGAACCGGTCAACAAGTCAAAGTCAATGGTCAACGGTCAACCCGAAAAGTCAACATTTTTTTATATTTTTTATTTATTTATTTAATTTAAAAATCAATTAAAAAATACTTAGAAATAATGTTTTTAAAGTTAGAAAATAACCTTAAACTCACAAAAATAAACCTAAAAACCTTATTAAAATTGTTAATAAAATCCACTTATTTACCGTACCTTTTCGTTATTATTTAGGTTAGTTAATCCTCGTCGATCAACCCTCTAAACTCGTGCGCATTCAACATCATCAACCGAACGCACCCAATGTGAGTGAATCTCTACAAATTCCCCGTTTTAATCACGTTTTTGGGGTGTATCATGTGTCATATTATTTATTACATTTAAACACTTGTGCATCCATCATATCCATGATCAAATGTGTGTTCAATATGTATCAACTGTTTGTGTGGTTAATGTTTAGATTAAATTTATCATTTTCAGTACATACATTATCATAGGCTGCCGCTCCCCATTACCTATGAGCGTGAGCCGTTCCCCATTACCTATGAGCGTGAACGAGGCGTTGCCAACCTACGATCGGCTCCGTTTGATTGAGCCTTGATCGCACATACATTTCATCATAGGCCGTCTGTTCCCCATTACCTATGAGCGGAACCGTTCCCCATTACCTATGAGCGTGAACGTGACGTTGCCAACATATACATTGTCATTCATGTCATATATTCATGCAAGGTGGTTTGTTATTGTATGTTTTTGTTATTGTTTGTTATTGTATGTTATTGTATGATTATTTACGTTTGCTCACATATGATTATTGCACAATTTTTATACTAATTATAACAAGAAATCAATAATAAATGTTTTCTAACAAGGTTCACCCGCCAACTTTTGTTGACCCAAAAACCCCCATTTTTACACATGATACAGGTGATCCAGTTGCAGCAAGAAACATATAGGATGGCTTAGAAGAATAAATCGGTTTAGACTTTGGATAGTTTATTTAGTTACTTTTCTTTGTAATTGTATGAACTTGTTTGGAATATTGAGGATGTAATTTTGAATTTAATAAATATGAAACATATTAGTAATCGTCATGAGCTTTGGTGATAACCCAATTATGCCCCGACTCTTATTCCGCTGCGGGTCGGGGTGTGACAGATTGGTATCAGAGCCATGACTATAGGGATATAGAATAGGTTATTAGACCCTTAGAGCCTATACTATAGTTGATTAGAATTTTTAAAATTATTTGTGTGTTACATGCAAAATTCATGATGTTTATATGTTTTATGTTTATTGTTACATTCAATGTTATGCAAGCATGTTCATAAGTACATATTATTATACAATGCCTATCATGAATCATATTCTCATAACATATCATATCCATGAGAGCACACACCACACAATTTCCATGACTTTTGCAACGATTTTTGTATTTTCAAATCACATCAAAGTGAGTTCTCATGACGGGCATGTAGTAACTGGAAGGGTACAAGTACCGGTAGTCGGAACGTCCTGTCTAGGCTTGGCATTCGTATAAATCCAAAATAAAGGACCAGTTTGCCTACCTGGGGACTAACGATGAGAGTACGAAGGACCTATTAGGCCAAAGCATGCTATACCAAACGTCGTGTGAGCTAACCCCACTTTGAGTTGTCATTGTGTCTACACCTGGACACCCTCCGACCATACATCTCCCAAACATATTTCATGGTTTTCATTTGGGTGATGCGAGTGTTAAACCGCCAATACCAATGTGAATCCTACTAAGCCAATAGTCATGGGGGCCCACATGACTATACAGGTGAAGGTATGGGGGACATTTGAGGCCCAAACATGAGCAAACCCAAGACATCCTATGGATGTAGTTGCATTATTGATGTTTATGTCATTTTATTTTTTTTAAGACACATGACACCTAAAAAGACTCCTTAAACTCACAATCTTCTTATGTATATTCCTGTAGATGTCGGCTAGGCAACAACGTGGGGGTAGAAGGTCAAACGAACGCTTGGCCACCCAAATCGCAAAACAAATGGCCGCGGTGCTTCCTGACATCGTAGTTCAAGTCCAACAAGCTCTCGCCGCAAATCCCATCAATCCTCCCCAACAAGAAGACCAGAATGTTGACAACCCTCCCTCCAAAAAGTGCTCATACAAACATTTCAAGTCTTGCGATCCCCCGAAATTTGAAGGGACCGAAGGTGTCACTGCTCTCCTCCACTGGTTTGAGGAAATGGAAAACACCTTCCTCAATTGCGATTGTCCCGAGGATCGCAAGGTACGTTACACAACCGGGAGACTTTTTGGGGTAGCTCTTACCTGGTGGAATACAGAAAAGGGTAAGAGAGGAATCGAGGATGCAATGACCTTAACGTGGGAGGAGTTAAGGGAAATCATGACGAGACGCTTTTGTCCAAGAAGCGAGATCAAAAAGGTTAGAGGATGAATTTCACTCGTTGAAGCAAAAGGAGGGAGATCATACTTCCTACAACAAACGGTTTTTAGAGTTGAACCAAATGGTCCCTAACTTGTTCACCCCAGTTTACCGCCTAGTCGAACACTATATTCGAGGTCTCCCCTCGAAAATTCAAGACTCGGTTCTCAGCACTTCGCCTGCAACACTCGAAGCTGCTATGGAACTAGCTACCGAGCTTACCGAGAATCGTATTCGTAACGGCAAATTTAAGGACGAGAAAAAGAAAGCCCCCGTTGAGGGCCAAACTTCAAACCATTCCACCTCCTCCTCAAAGCTTGCTAATAAGAGGAAACGAAACATCAGAAACTTTGCTGTCACACAAACAAATTTCCCTATCCCTGCTGCACCCATTACCCAAGTTGCCCCCTCACCTGCACCATATAAAAGGCCATACTCCGGCCCATACCCAAAATGCAACCGTTGCCAATACCATCACTTTCCTGATCATCCCTGCCAACATTGCACCGGCTGTGGCCGCACAGGTCACACCATTCAAACCTGTCGGGTACTTCAGCGAACGAACCGCCATCAGCCCTCAACCCAAACCCACCATCAGATAGTGGGTCAAGCCCAACAACCTTTACTACTACCACCTACCCAACATGTAGCCCAATCCTACTACCAACCCAACTATCCCATGGTGCAACCTATGCGGGCTTGTTACAACTGTGGAGACCCGAACCATTTCAGGAACACCTGTCCACGTCTGGTGAATATCATCCATGCCCAATCTCAAGCTAATCCAGTAAACCAGGCTAACCAAGCTCCTCCACCTGCAAAAGGAAGAGCTTTTAACATCAACGCCAATCAAGCTAGGGCTGACAACAATGTGGTTAACGGTACGTTTCTCATCAATGGTAGTTATGCATCCATGTTATTTGATACTGGCACGGATAAGAGTTTTGTGTCCTTAGAATTTGAACCCATTCTCAACCAAACTCGTGATAAACTCATGGAATCCATAACGGTAGAAGTTGCTGACGGAAAACCGGTCTCATTAAACTCATTATACGCAATTGTACTCTCACCCTAAACGATCACGATTTTCCAGTTGACCTCATTCTTATGAAGTTGGGAAGCTTTGACATTATAATTGGTATGGACTGGCTCAGCCAACATCATGCTGAAGTTGTATGCAGCGAAAAGTTTATACGCATTCCCCTTACAAACGGTCAGACTCTGCGAATCTTTGGAGAAACCCCTTCGAAAGGACTCAAATTAATGTCCTGTCTTCAAGCCCGAAAATATCTCCGCAAAAATTATGTCGCATTCCTAACTCATGTCGTCAAAAAGGGAATCAAGGAGAAGAAACTCGAAGACATCCCAGTAGTAAAAGATTTTCCGCAAGTTTTTCCTGACGACATTTCAGGACTTCCTTCCGTGAGAGAACTCGAATTCCGCATTGACCTTATACCTGGAGCTACACCAGTTGCAAAATCTCCTTATAGGTTAGCCCCATCCGAAATGCAAGAGCTAGCCAGTCAATTACAAGAGCTGACTGACAAAGGATTCATACGTCCTAGCTCATCGCCTTGGGGTGCACCTGTCCTTTTTGTGAAGAAGAAAGATGGAACGTTTCGCATGTGTATCGACTACAGAGAACTCAACAAGTTAACGGTTAAGAACCGCTACCCATTACCTCGCATCGATGATCTTCTTGACCAACTTCAAGGCGCCAGCTGTTTTTCAAAAATCGACCTTCGTTCTGGTTATCATCAACTCAGAGTACATGAAGAAGACGTCCCAAAGACCGCCTTCCGAACTCGTTATGGTCATTATGAATTCATGGTCATGCCATTTGGTCTAACCAACGCTCCAGCTGTCTTCATGGATCTAATGAACAGAGTCTGCAAACCCTATCTCGATCGCTTTGTTATAGTCTTCATCGACGACATCCTCATTTACTCAAAGTCTAAGTCTGATCATGAACGACACCTTCGACTCATCCTTACACTCTTAGGGAATGAAAAGCTCTACGCCAAATTCTCCATATGCGAATTCTGGTTAAAAGAGGTACAATTCCTTGGACATGTCGTCAATGACAAGGGAATACATGTCGACCCCTCAAAGATCAAAGCAGTACAAGAATGGCAAGCGCCACGTACACCAACCGAAGTAAGATCATTCCTTGGTTTGGCTGGTTATTATCGCCGTTTCATTGCAAATTTCTCCCGCATCGCTGTACCACTCACGGCTTTAACACATAAAAGAAAACCCTTCATATGGGGACCCAAACAAGAAGAAGCCTTCCAAACCCTTAAACAAAAACTCTGTGACGCACCTATTCTCACTCTTCCTGAAGGTTGTGATGACTTCGTGGTTTATTGCGACGCGTCAGGGCAAGGACTAGGCTGTGTTCTAATGCAAAGAGGAAAGGTGATAGCTTATGCTTCTAGACAACTCAAAACTCATGAGAAGAACTACACCACCCACGACCTAGAACTTGGAGCCGTTGTGTTCGCTCTTAAGATATGGAGACATTACCTCTACGGTACTAAGTGTGAAATATACACTGACCACAAGAGTCTTCAACATATCTTCAACCAAAAGGAGTTAAACATGAGGCAACGAAGATGGGTCGAACTTCTTAATGACTACGACTGTGAAATTCGGTATCATCCTGGCAAGGCAAACGTGGTGGCCGATGCACTCAGTCGAAAGGGTTATGCGAACTCCATTCGTCTTCTATGTTCGCAAATCATAACAGACATCAAAGATCAAATCCGAGAAGCCCAACATGTTTCAGTAACGGAAAACGACGTACGAAAGGAGCTGTCTTGTGGAGCTGAACTTAAAATTGAAACTAAATCCGACGGTATTCTGTACTATCTAGGTCGAATATGGATTCCTGACCACAACAACCTTCGTGAATTCCTTATGAATGAGGCGCACAAAACACGATACTCTATACACCCAGGAGCCGACAAGATGTATCAAGACCTTAGATACACCTACTGGTGGCCTGGAATGAAAAAGGATATTGCTGTTTTTGTTTCCAAGTGCCTTACATGTTCCAAAGTAAAAGCTGAACATCAAAGACCCTCAGCACTTCTGGTCCAACCTGAAATACCTGTATGGAAGTGGGAAAACATAACCATGGACTTCATTACCGGGTTACCTCGCACTTCTGGTGGGTATGACACTATATGGGTAATCATTGATCGTCTTACAAAATCAGCTCACTTCATTCCGATCCGCGAAGATTTCAAGAACGAGAAGTTAGCTCGTATCTACATCAGCGAAATCGTAAGCCGTCATGGTGTACCGTTAAGCATTATTTCCGATCGTGATGGTCGTTTCACTTCACGAACATGGCAAGCCGTACAAGCCGCTTTGGGTACACGATTAGACCTCAGTACCGCTTATCATCCTCAAACTAATGGACAATCCGAACGCACCATTCAAACTCTTGAAGATATGATTCGAGCATGTGTCATAGACTTCAAGGGAAATTGGGACGCTCATCTACCATTAGTTGAATTTTCGTACAACAACAGCTATCATTCAAGTATCGGCATGGCACCTTTCGAAGCTTTATATGGTCGTAAGTGCCGATATCCAGTATGTTGGCACGAAATTGGGGAAGCTCAAATCACCGGTCCAGAACTAATTCAAGAAACAACAGACAAGATCCATCAAATTCGAAACAATCTTCTAGCGGCACAAAGTCGTCAAAAGAGTTATGCAGACAAACGACGAAAGCCTTTGGAGTTTAACATTGATGATCATGTACTTTTAAAAGTATCACCGTGGAAGGGAATAGTTCGTTTTGGCCAGAAGGGCAAGCTAGCACCACGCTACATAGGACCTTTCAAGATACTCGAAAGAGTAGGACCTATAGCATACAAGCTTGACCTACCAGAAGAACTCAACAGAATTCACCCCACATTCCACGTATCAAACTTAAAGAAGTGACTCGCCGATGAAAACCTCCATATTCCCCTGGAAGATATTCAGATCGATGAATCTATGCATTTCATTGAAAGACCAGTAGAGATCATGGACTTCGGAGAAAAATGTTTAAGACGGAATCGTATTCCAATTGTTAGGGTACGTTGGGAGTCGAAACAAGGACCTGAGTTTACTTGGGAACGTGAAGACTCAATGCGCGAAAAATACCCGCATCTTTTTCCTGTTACCACTACTACTTAAATTTCGGGACGAAATTTCTAAAAGTGGGGAATACTGTAACATCCGTCGAAAAACGGGTTTTCAAAACCCGCTTCGTTTATTAATCGAATAATCAGTTTCAAATTTTCATTGCTCATTTAATGCTTATTTTAATTTTAAACAATACATAACAAATAAACATTTTAGATTATGGAAATTAAAAATTGTTAAAAAATAAAAATAAAACAATTAAAAATGAAAAGGGGCTGCCGGGTTTCGAACCCGGGTCAGCCGGAAGACCTTAACACGAAGCACTTAACCTTTCCGCCAATTGATGTCTTTGTGTAATTTAGGAAACAAATAAAACATAAGTTCACCCGTGAATCGATCTGTTTGCGCCAAAACTGAAACCGGTAATCGGCTTTCAACTTTCCAGACGTTTGAGTGTTGATATTACTGGTTATAACCGATGAAAACATTACGACGCACGATCTCAATCAATTCAGCCTTTATTGAACTTGAATTCATATGATTTTCGGGTTTAATAACCGAAATCATTTACTTCCTGAATTACACCGGCAATATCATCATCTCGCGACTCAAAAACACCCATAGGACTCTCAATTTCACTTTTGCTCTGTTTTCTGATCGTCGGAATCGCTATCTGTTATCACCGGACTTTCGCCGGAAAACTGTTTCATTCATCAAATCGGTAAATTTCTCAATTCTTTTATCTTCTATCTGTTGTTAGACTTTTACTAACTCAAACCCTCCAATCAGAATCGGTCCCAGACGACGATATCGGATAATCTGCAGTCGCCGGAAAACTTCTGAAAATTCCTAAATCGCGCTGTGAATCGGTATAATCATCTAAACTCTCTGATAACTCTTGTTTAGTCATTCAATTTCACAATTGGTTAATCAAAACTATTAATTGGCCCGTTCAGACGGAGTTCATAAAACAGAGCCGACGACTTCGCCGGAGTTCTGAGAAAGATCATCTTTCCGGTACATTCACTTCCAAAACCTTCTTTATCCATTTCATTTTAATCAGTCATATGTCCGTTAATTGAATCGAACAAGATCAGTAGAATAAATCGTTTGTCTGTGTTGTTAACGAAGAAGATGAAGTTTAGACTGTGTATATACTTAATATAAATCGGGTTATATCTCGGGTTAGACACACAGTCCAGCGGTGGACTGTGTGCATTTGAATCATAGAGTCCCGGGTTCGAGTCTGTCCTTGTTCCGATTCGTCACAATATTCAGACTTTTTATAAAACCCAAATATGGAAACTTCCAGTTAGTATATAAGAGAAATAAAAACAAGTGTTTTAACCAGGTTAGACACACAGTCCAGCGGTGGACTGTGTGCAACGTTAAACAACAGGTCCCGAGTTCGAGACCTGTTATGCACGCCGGTTCGATAGAATTAAAATCCTTTTTAAGATAATGAATTTTGAATAAATTAAATAGTATATAAATATAATTAAAAACAGAAATATTTCGGGTTAGACACGTAGCTCAGTTGGTAGAGCTGCGTGCACGCGTACGGGAGGTCACAAGTTCGAACCTCACTCAGTGCAAACAATATACACGACCGAACCGGTCAACAAGTCAAAGTCAATGGTCAACGGTCAACCCAAAAAGTCAACATTTTTTTATATTTTTTATTTATTTATTTAATTTAAAAATCAATTAAAAAATACTTAAAAATAATGTTTTTAAAGTTAGAAAATAACCTTAAACTCACAAAAATAAACCTAAAAACCTTATTAAAATTGTTAATAAAATCCACTTATTTACCGTACCTTTTCGTTATTATTTAGGTTAGTTAATCCTCGTCGATCAACCCTCTAAACTCGTGCGCATTCAACATCATCAACCGAACGCACCCAATGTGAGTGAATCTCTACAAATTCCCCGTTTTAATCACGTTTTTGGGGTGTATCATGTGTCATATTATTTATTACATTTAAACAATTGTGCATCCATCATATCCATGATCAAATGTGTATTCAATATGTATCAACTGTTTGTGTGGTTAATGTTTAGATTAAATTTATCATTTTCAGTACATACATTATCATAGGCCGCCGCTCCCCATTACCTATGAGCGTGAGCCGTTCACCATTTCCTATGAGCGTGAACGAGGCGTTGTCAACCTACGATCGGCTCCGTTTGATTGAGCCTTGATCGCACATACATTTCATCATAGGTCGTCTGTTCCCCATTACCTATGAGCGGAACCGTTCCCCATTACCTATGAGCGTGAACATGACGTTGCCAACATATACATTGTCATTCATGTCATATATTCATGCAAGGTGGTTTGTTATTGTATGTTTTTGTTATTGTTTGTTATTGTATGTTATTGTGATTATTTACGTTTGCTCACATATGATTATTGCACAATTTTTCCATACTAATTATAACAAGAAATCAATAATAAATGTTTTCTAACAAGGTTCACCCGCCAACTTTTGTTGACCCAAAAACCCCCATTTTTACACATGATACAGGTGATCCAGTTGCAGCAAGAAACATATAGGTAATCGTCATGAGCTTTGGTGATAACCCAATTATGCCCCGACTCTTATTCTGCTGCGGGTCGGGGTGTGACAAGGTTAAGGTATAATAAAATTGCTTTTGATCAACCCAACATGACCTATTATTTAACATATCTGTTTAACCAAGTCTTAAGTATTTTTATGGATTAAGTGTGTGTTTTTATGAAGGTTCAACATGTTGAAACGGGATCAGGAGAAAACGATTGAAAGTGTTAAAAATATGAGAACGGATCTTGGTCGAACACGTGTCAGGGGGGCACTAAATGATATGCGGGGTACGATTGTCATTGTTCAAGTCCCTTAATGGATGGCGTTATAATTCATTTTAAAACAAAAGCCCATCAGATATCGTGTGTTGTTCTTTATTCTTGTTTCTATGGCGTTTTATTTCAAAGCATTTTGTTTTTTGAAAAATGTCGTTATGTCCTTCAAATTACAATCAATATTCGGCGTTTTCATTATTTAGAACTTGCCAATGGCGTTTTATACCTTGTCACACATATCTGAATTATGACGTTTTTATTAAAATGTTTTAGGGATATGGTAAATCTGTTATTCTTATTGTTTATCATTAAACTAATTGTTTGTTCATTATGGCGTTTTCACCTACTTCCCTCTTAGCAACCACTTCATTTGTAGATTTGTCCGGTTGAATTAATCTCTTATATCTTATAAAGGTAAATATCTTGGCGTTCATAAATTCATTATATTTCATTAATAATTCAAAACATTACAACTAAAACGAAATCAAAGTAAACTAATAGTCTTTTGTGGATGGTATTACATCAGAGATGTACCCATTGCTTTGGTCATCACTTTCTTCAGACTCGTCATCATTATCTATTTCATTGGCTTATAATACCATAATCCCGTTTAGCCTTTTTTGCATCCTATATTTAAATATCATCACAACCCTGGATGTTGCATCGTTCGAAGGTGCAACATCACAGAGTTGTTCAAGAAGTGTAGTTTATCTGTGTTTAGCACTTCGTTCACCGTCAACGAATAATCCACCCCGTCTTGATAAGTCACTTTCACCGTTCTTGATGGTTAATCCAAACTCCAACTGGTAACTGTTGGTATATCAGTAATGTCATCATCATCATCATCATCTGCTGGAAAGTTTCTTTGCAATCTTCTTATTACCGTTTTAGTCCTTTCATAATTGTTGGCCCTTGGAACCCCAATGGCCAGAATATCCCTCTGAACGGCTTCATCCATACTAAGTATTGCCTTGATAGTCTTGACCTTCACCCTTTTCCTGTCAGAGAACTTTAGGACGAAACGTCTCTCCAACCTCTCAACCCTTCATGCAATAACCTAAGACATTTTTTAAAGTTGTATGGCATTTTAAACAATTTGTAGCGTGTTTAGACGATTTGTGGAATGTTAAGTTTGTTTACATGTTCTACTTATATAATGACCTTTTGTGGCGCGAGGTAGCTATATGTTTTTTGCGCTAAAAACAATAATAATTTTATTTTTTTGATGTGTATTTTTGTATATCTTGTCGTGTGATATATGATGCAGACCTATAATGTGACAGGTAACTATTAGGGTTTTTTTGAAAATATAAAAAAATTCAATTGACATGGTGTGGTTTCTAATATAATAAATGTTAATAATAAAGTTTCCGTCGTTTCCGTTATTGTTTGTAGTTGCTGTTTGTTTAGCTTTATCTATTAAGGTTGTAACACATCCTATCTTTTTACGTTTAGCATTTTGTATTTTAATGGCATTTTATAGATAAAGATGACAAAATTAAACTTTTGTAAGAGACCATTTTTTCTATTATCTTGCACCTTGTTTTATACATTTTAGTAATTATTTGGAGTTTTTAATAATACGTGATTAAAGGAAGTTGATAGTTTTGGTGTCTGGCGTTTGTGGCATTAATTAGAGAAATAATATATTTTATTAGCTGAAAATTAGATAACAAACCATAGAAAATGACACCAAAAAATATGGAAAAGAAAAAAATTTACAAATGCTAATCAAATTTCTCATCGAAATCTTCACTGCCATCAGTATCTTCTTTTTGAAGTTTTTGTCCCCTGAACTTTTGAATTCCTTAGATTGGTGCGGATTTCCCTATACAACTGAAACGCCCTACTTTATGCGAAGCTGATTGTCACACCCCAACTGATGGCGGAATCATGGGGCAGACGTAATAGATTGCTCGAGACTTCATAACGCTAAACTTGTGACAAGTAATTAAACAATAAATTTCCATTTCATTTCTAACATATAAAGTACAAGGCTTTTGGAAACAAAATACAACATCGAATTCGAATACATATACAACAAAAATACAATATTCCAATTAGAAACACGATCCTACATAAATCTAATTTAAGGTGAGTTTCTAAGTCCATCCTACTATATTCCATGGATCATCATCGTCATCAACCTGCAATACATGTTAAAGTATAGTCCAACTCACAAGGCATTGGCGAGTATACAAGTCTGACTAATAGCATAATAAACATTTAACAAATCCTCATGCATATATGTTAACTTGAAACTAAAATTGCAAAACTATCATGCAATTATACAAGTCAACCCAAAGTTTACCGCTAGCGTAATCTAATCATAACAATGACTAGACCGTTTTGTTTACTTAACACGACCTCACGAATACGGGTGGTGCGTTACTCTTATAGCGCTATACATGTTAAGGGAGGCTTGATCAAAGTTAATGACGAGGTATAAGCATAACAAGTATAAGCACGTATGAATCTAAGTTTAGCATTATAAGCATGAATACAAGGATTGTTTGTGATTTAAGCATAAGCATGTTTGTGTGATTTGGATAAGGTACATGTATTGCACCCAAAGTGTTAAAAGTAAAACGGGATCGAGTATACTCACGGTTTTGCAAAGCTTCCTAAGAAATCCGCGAGATGTTGAGGTGATGAACACTGTAGTTACCCTGCAATGGGTAAAAAGAGGTATGTGAATAGACTGTGTTTGGCGAAAGTTTCAGGTTCGGAGTTGGAAAAATACGGAAGGGATACGTAGTCTGCTCCACTTCGTGCGAAGTGGGCAAACCACTTTGTGCGAAGTGACAGTTCTGGAATGCTTTTGCTCGTTTAACGACCACTTCAAAACTGTTTTTCTGTGAATGGGGAGTTTATGAACGAGGCAGAATAATTTGATTTCATAATAGTTAACTATAATCCAGTTAATATCGTGAATTGGTCAGAACGGTAAAAGTACGTATTTATATATGTATACATTACTTAGTCCGTCAAGTTGTCATTGAAGTCAAGCATGGGGGTGCGAATACCTCATTATATGATTCACCAAAACACAAGGTTTGTAACAACCTGGTTAGTCATGAATAACAGAATGTAAATTTATTATACAAGTGGCCAAGTACGATTAACCCAAGTGAGCCATTCCTGACATGGAAAGAGTTAACTAAGTGTTGGAGGCCAGACGGGGTTAGGTTACTTTGGTCCTAGCAGACCACTTGAATGACATGCAATGGACAAACGAGTTGGTGGAACTAATTCGAAAGCCAAGGCTTCTAGTGTTCACACTACTGCCAACCTAAGCATAATCATATGGAGGATGAAGAGCTCAGTAGCATCCAACATTTGAAGATGCATGCATTAAGAACGAGGGGGAAAAGGTAAAAGAATACATCAAAAGTAAGTAAAGAAAGTAAGTTAAAAGGCTTAGAAACCTTCTGATACGGGTCTCGTACATTAGAGAGAAATTCAATAAGTTGGGAGTTGTTTCCGGAGTGAGCAAAGGGTAGGAGTGGAGTGGGATACGTATTCATAGAAAACAGGGTCAGTTCGTACGAGTTGGCATCACTTCGTACGAGTTAAGCCTCACCTCATACGAGGTGGCCTCACTTCGTATGAGGTGACCTCACCTCATGCGAGGTGACCATCACTTCGTGCGAAGCTGGCTTGTTTGCGTAATTTTAGCTGGTTTTAAGTATTTTAAGCATACGAGAGTGTTGTTAAGTATAATGCATATAAAATCGAGTATTCCAAGTATGAATTTCTTGCATGCAATCACGTATTTAAGTGTATAACGTATGTTTTAAGTATGTAACATGTGTAAATATCAAATAAGTTTCCATTATGCTCATAATCTCAGAGTAAAAGGGTTGAAAATGAAAGATACGTATACGATACAAGTTTCCAAAAATAGAAATATGATAACACTTTCCAAATAAGGAAAGTACAAAAATGCGGATCGTTGCACTGATCATTCAACAAAAATATGACGTTTTGGTTTTTGGTGTGATCTTTTGTTGTTGACTGTTGAAGTGGTTTTGTGGATGTTAGAGACATAAATCGATGCTGTTTTTGTGGATGTTATTATTGGGGTGTGATTGTGAGTGGGTTTTTCATTTGGATGATATTTGGCCATCATCTTCATGCTCATCCCACTTTTCATCATTTAATAATGGAGTCCAAAATAACATTTACACTGGCATAGGTCTCTTCTTCTCATCCAAACCTTTCTCAAGAACAAAGCACACAAGATGACATATCACTGTCATCATTCTCTTTTTCTTGAAGATTTGTCCATCTCATTTAGCAAAATCTTATTTAGTTATCCCCCTCACATAAGAATCCATTCAGCGAAACTTCATGGAGAACAATACTGAATCTCCAAGAAACGACGTTTGCCATCTGTTGTTGGTTTAACATTTTTGGCGTTTTAAAGTGAATGGTTTGCCAAGAAAACATGGCGTTTGTTTTTGGGTGTGATCAATGGAAGTTCCTGAGATGTTTGTTTATATAAGAGTTTTTTTGCGTGTAGTTTAGGCGGGATTTTATTTTAATAAATGTTAGTAATAAAGTATACATTGCTTCAGTTAGTGTTTGTAGTTACTGTTTGTACAACTTTATCTGTCAATGCTGTAACACGTCCCATCTTTTATGTTTGGTGTTTTGTATTTTAATGATGTTTTATAGGTAAAGATGATAAAACACACTAATTAACTTTTGGTGTTTTGCAATTGTGGCATTTTAGCGTTTTATAACTAATTGGAGAAATATAGTATTTTATTATTTGAAAAGTACATAACAAATACAAAAAAAAATATACAAAAGAAAAGGTAAAGAAAAAAATTAAAACTCATTATCAAAAGGGATTTTTTGTCTGAGAAGTATCCATTACTCCCATCCTATTCTTCTTCGGATTCTTTTTTTAGTTTCTCATCCAAGTCATCACTTTCATTTCATCACTTTTTGTAATAAATGTTAATAATTAACTTTCAGTTACTGTTTGTTCACATCTATTTGTTAAATCTGCAACGCGTTTTATCATTAAATTTTGGCGTTTTGTATCAATGGCGTTTTAGATAAATATGTCGTTTCATCTGGAAGTGAATGTAGGTTAACGCAGGAATTTTGAATGGCGTTTTGCTCATTAGTGTGGCGTTTTGTATTAGAGCAATAAAATACCCTTTTACCCTTAATGAAACACGTCCAAGTAATAAAGTTGATGTTATTTACAAAAACGTCATTGCGCTATTCTAATCCATAGGTTGTTTTGATCCAATGGATGAGGGGCGTTCTCACCGTTTTCACACTTTTAGGCGTTTTCTCTAAATCCTCATACCAACATGTTTGAAACATACATAATATTGTAGGATTCATTTCATTTTACTTGACCAAATATGACATGTTCAATGTTTTGACAATAATATGCATGATGTGTACCAGTTTATTTGTAGCAGATAAATTGGTGTGTGAGACTGAAGATCAATGGCTAACACTGACTAAGCAACTAAAAATACTATTATAGGAGATTAGTTCTAGAGGTTTACTAGTCAACATAATAACATGTACTTGAGAAGAGAAGAAAGGAAAATAACATTAAAAGTAGCTATTATTCAATGCGTTAATATTAGGTACATCACTACAAACATATATATAATCAGGGGCGGAGCTAGTATATTAGGAGAGGTAGCATGGGCTACCCCTTAACCCTTTCTTTAACAGCCCAGCATAACCGCACTATAATATTGTCTGCTTTGACAGCCAGCACGCCCTCAGTGCCTATCGCTCATGGTTTTAAAACGCGTCATGATGGTGAAGGTATTAAGCCCCTTATAAGGAAACCTTCGTTCCCCTTCACAACCTATGTGGGATGTCACAATCCACCCCCCTTAAGGGGTCCAATGTCCTCGCAGGACCTGGCACCACCGGTCCGGGCCTCGCTCTGATACCGAACTGTCACCCCCCAAATTACCAACTGCGGAGTTTCACCGTGAGGTGTGTGACGTACCAGGATCTAGCCACTAATCACATTGAACTAATAGTAAAATATAAACACACATGTCATGTCAAACATAATTAGTGTATTTCAAATTAAACGTTTTAAAAAACAAGGTATGTATTCAGCTGAAGCATAAGTAATCGTTTAATCAATCGAAATCAAATTGTTTCAAAAACATAATATTAAATGTTTCTTCAAGCGACGCGAACTATGACAGCTCTAACTCCTTAGACTGCAAGTCCTAATCCAATGATGTATCTAACGACATACAAGCATGAAGACAAGTGTATCAGCAATAAAGCCAGCGAGTTCACAGTTTTTGTTCAACGCAAATCATGTAACTGTTAGCATAAAGACATGTTAAGAATAATAAAATGGGTACCGATATGACTGTTGTGTTTGTTGTGCCCTCATCAATGTCTATCATCATTGATCAAAATGTTTAAGGTCCTTAGTTCACGCTCGGCTCCCAGCATGGTGTGAGGTTTGTCAAACCCAGTAACGCTATCAACTAATACCCCATTGCCTCCTAGGCAACTAGCTCGGTAAGTAAGGACTTTTGTGATAAAGTTTGAGTTTATTAACTAACATCGAATTTTGACTACAACATTTAAAAGTAGTCCTCCCAAGAATATCAGTTTGTCCCCCCCGGGACGTATGCTTGTAAAAGAGTAGTGAACTCACCTTAAATTGCTCGGTAAGTAATAGCGTGCTTCTACGCGTTAATAAAGTGTTAGGTCCGTTACACGCGACCTAATGTACAATGAATGTAAGTATGTATACGAGTAGGGTTTGCAATACCCTATTTGTCCAAACAACCCAGTGTTCATGTGATCAGGTTAACATGTTTATCATACAGTAACATAAAATGGATTCTCTAGTTGGTGATATCAGTTGGTGACATTTAATGTGATTTTAGGGAACGCGGACGTCACATACGTATGTATATAAATTCGTACCACGATAACCATCCCTAAACTCGGAATCCACTAACAAATAGTTCAGACATAAGCTTAAACTCGGAACCAACATAGTCATGCGTTTAAATTCAGACCTAGCATATGTAAACACATTAAACTCTGAAAAGCATACTCAAGATAAACTTTGACAAACATACCCAAGATAAACTCTGAAAAACATACCCAAGTTAAACTCTGACAAGTATTCATACTCAATTAAACTATGACAAGCATACCCAAGTTAAACTTTGACAAGCATTCATACTCAATTAAACTCGGACAAGCATTCATACTCACTTAAACTCGGACAAGCATACATACTCACTTAAACTCGGACAAGCATGTGCATTTATATTCGGATATCATCACAAACTCTGACTCCAGGTATATTCAGGAATCATGTTAAACTCGAACCCCCTTTTGTTTTATAAACAAACTCGGAGTTGGCATATATGTTAACCTGGACTTTGTGACTTCACAAAGTCGGACTAGTTAACAATCGCACATAAACACAAAATAACCAAGAATCACAACAGTTCCTCGATGTAATATTTCTACGATCAAAACCCTAATTTCAACAATGCTGTTGGGGTTTTGCATGAAATCAAAAGAACAAGAATAACAACGTATAGCATAACCACTTACCTTAGATTGATTTAAAGTTTGCTTTAGAAGGATTGAAGATCAAAGATTGATGATTGTGTGAGAACTTGGTGTAGCCAAATGATCAGAGAAATGGTTTAGAGAAATCGTCGTAAGATGGATTATGAGGAGTGTTTAGGGTTTCCAGTGTTTTATTAGAGTTTCAACATTAACTCTAAGCACCCTAAACTGGTTACCTTTCACACAAATCACATAACATCTTGTAATTTACAACTAAAGCATATAATTCACGTATTTGTCATACAATGCATAAGTTTCGTATAAATCGTCCGTTTATAATTATTATTCGTGTTAGTCACCAATGTTCGAGAATTAACTTGTGTGCGTGTTCCGGTAATTCCCCGAATTACCAATGTAGACTCATCTAACTAACCCTAGTTAAATGCAATACTATGAATGTATGTTTAAACTAACTGTGATTAGGTTAAAGTATTAAAATGAAATTGTGGGTTGTCACACCGCCTCAGTACTGTTTTTGTAGTGTAATTTTTCTTTTTAGTTTTATATAGAGGACACCCCTTATCTCAAAAAGAATAAACTAAGATGTCCTTGAATTTTTGGACTAGATCCAACACTATATATAATTATCGGAGAAGTAATCGCAATCCACAAATACAAACATACACCATGAATAGAACAATAATTGCAATTACAAACGTAACAAGAAATACAATAAATCATACAAAGTAAATGAGAAAAATTGTAGCTTAAACATATTATTACAAAAAAGAACACACATAAAAGCGAATTATGAAGAGAGAAGTAATTTAAAACATCAAGATCAATCAACATCATACAAAAAAAACTCTTATACTATAATTTAAGTTTAATATATTTAGTGTCTTTTATTGTTTAACGTATTTAATCTAATTACTAAACTATTTACGTAGTTGAATATTTCAATTAAACATAGTAATATCAAACTGCCGAATTGATATCTTTTAAACTGATATACGATTAGTTTCAAAACTTAACACTTTTAGAGCATTCACAATGGATTCTTAAAAAATATATGAGTGTAAGCTCTATATTTGTGAGTGTAATTGTAAATTGTTGTGAGTGGAGAAAGAGAAAAAATAGAAAAAGTTACTGTTCATCAGTTAATTTTGAGGCGATAACATTCACCTCTATAATTTTTTAGTATTTTTTGAAAATGGTTGTAAGTGAATGAGAGAGAAAATGTAATAATAAAAGTAGAAAAAAAGTTATTTAACTGAAAAAAAGGAAAAATATAGTGTTTTTAGTGTAATTATAGAGATGGAGTAAGAGTGTCGATTGTGAATGCTCTTAGATGGTAAAACATTTAGATAGTTGGAACTTATCAAGGGTATTAATATTCACACATCACTTTCCAGTGTTGAAAAAATCGCTACTAGTCGACGATTAATCGTTAGTCGGCCAATAACTGAGCAATTTTTCGTTAATCGGTCTATTAATTGGTAGTCGGCTCTAGTTGACCCAGTTGGCTGGCCAAAAATCGGTGACTCCGGATAGATTCTGGCCAAAAACCTGTAAATTCTAGCAATAACCTGTAAATTATGGCCAGTTTTCAACCAAACCATATGAATTTCAGCAATTAATCTTGTATACTTGAAAAAATGAGTTGAGGATGGGTTAAAATATATCTACTTAAAATATTACCTATAAAATATGTATATGTATACATAAAACCAAAACTTACATATAAAAATCTCAATCCGATTAATTCAGCTTAATCCCCTCACTAGTTGGTACCTTGCTGACCGACTATCGCCTAGCGCTTTTTACAACCTTGATTCTCCCCTCTTCTCTCTATAGAAATAAGATTTTGGGGGTGTGAGAATAATATAAGATAGCCTTTATTAATCATTTGAGTTAAATGTCATTTTCGCCCTAATTGTCTGTTCAATTATGTAAGTTTAGGCCAAATTTCAAATTTGTATCATTTCTGTCCCTTACGTTCTTGAAGCATGTCAATTCCGTCTAAAAAACTAAGGTTGAATCGAATAATTGGACAAAACATATGGACAAAATTGCAGTTAACCCATGTTTTTTAAACAAAACTGACATGTTTCAAAAATATCAGAGACGAAGATAATACAGATTTAAAATTTAACATGAACTGACATAATTAAACAAACCAGAGTGAAGAAATCACAATTAACTCTAATCATTTTTGTCCCAATGTAGAACCCATTTCAACGTCTTAGTTTGATCACACATTCTATTTTCGGCAACACACCGGTCATGGTTATACGCATATTATATACGAGTCAAATCCCCTTTCTGTATTTTCCGTGCAAGAAGCTACCGACGAACCTTACAGAAACTTCTCGATCCCTCACCGGAATTCCTTTACTTACCTATAAATCTTCCCGATCCACACAATTTCATTCACACATTTCATCAAACACCTTCTAAATATCTATTCCACTCACACATTTCATCAAAGTTTCAGTCCCACATTTCATCGAACACCTTGCAAACATCTATTTCACTCGCACATTTCATCAAACACCTTGCAGACATCCACAAATCCTCTCGATCTACACAATTCCAGCATAATCAAACTGTTTAAACCACTCTATTTCAGTAAGTCATTTCATCAAACACCTTACAGATGGCCGACGAAAGTGCAGTAACCGTGTACGGCAACACCGCCATAACCGATCCAAGCAAAAACAACAAAAACAACTTCTCAGTAAAAGTCGGTTTAGCTCAAATGCTCCGCGGCGGAGCAATCGTGCAGGTCTCCACCGTTGACCAAGCGAAGATCGCTGAATCCGCCGGAGCTTGTTGCGTCATCGTATCCGAACCGGCCGGATCCGGATCCGGAATCCAACGGATGCTCGATCCGGCAGTTGTTAAACAGATCCAACGGTCCATTAACGTTCCGGTGATGGCGAAAGCTCGCGTAGGACATTTCGTTGAAGCGCAGATTCTCGAAGCGGTTGGAGTCGATTACATCGATGAAAACGAGCTTGATTCGGTTGCAGATGAAGATAACTTCATCAACAAGCATAATTTTCAAATTCCGTTTGTGTGCGGTTGCGGTAGCTTGGGGGAGGGGCTACGGCGAGTTCGTGAAGGTGCGGCAATGATACGCACGCAAGGCGATCGGTCCGGTTCTGGAAACATTGCTGAGACGGTTAAACATGTGAGAGATGTGATGGGGAAAATTAGGGTTTTGACAAATATGGACGAGGATGAAGTGTTTACGTTTGCGAAAGAGTTGGGCGCGCCTTATGATATTTTGGCGCAGACAAAACAAATGGGGAGGCTTCCGGTTGTGCATTTTGCTTCGGGTGGGATTGTGACGCCTGCGGATGCGGCGCTTATGATGCAGTTGGGGTGTGATGGTGTGTTTGTGGGATCTGAGGTGTTTAATTCAGTTGATCCGTATAAGAGTGTTAGGGCGATCGTGCAGGCGGTTAGGAATTATAATGATGCGCATATTTTGGCGAAAGTTAGCAGCGGGTTGAATGATGTGGTTGTGAGTAGTTCTGAGGTGACTGATGCAGTGGCAAACCTTAATCTTGATCCTTAATCTTGATGAGAACAATGTTGGTATAAATCTTCATGTGATTTCGGTGTGTTATGTTGTATGGAGGTGATAGTATAGTTTTGGTTTGAAGGGAGATAATAATATGATCTCTAGATGGAGACACTTGAGTTGTATACTTGTACTGATCGTTCATTGATGAAAATGGGAATTTGAATAAGCTTTGATGCTTTGTTTTTTTGATTTGTTATATAATGATCACCATGAACTAGTGAACTAGCAACTAATTATGTGGTGCAAGAATGATGGTTTGTATTTGATTACTCAATTAAGATGATCACATATTAAGATGTCTGTATGAAAGTGAAAATCTGATTGTTGAAGTTGTAGTTATCCGAACACATCCTTAAGTATGGTAGGATTCTTCCTGTGATTAAGATCGACTTACTTTTGTTGCTTTGATGCAATCTGATTTTTATTTTTCTTTGTTGCCTGGTTATCCTATCTACTTTTGTGGTATATCAGGGCCGTCTTCGAAAATATACGGGTCCCGTGCGAAGATAAAATATGGGCCCTTAAAATATAAACTTTTTAAAAAGAATATACAAAAAAGTTCAAATATATAAAAAAATGAATTAAAAATTTGTGGAATCACCCGCATGTTACGGCGGGCTGCTTTTTTACATGAAAACGTAGATAAAAAACACATCACACGTGCATTTGGACAACAAAATGTAGAAAGAAACCACGTTGTGAGGGTAAATTAAGAAAATACGGAATAGTTACGTCGTAACTTTAAAAATCGTTATTTACGATCATGTAAAACCATCATAACCTATACAAATTTATTTAGTAAATACATAAAGTTAGAAAGAGAAAAAAAAAACAAAGTAAGACTTTTTTTCATGAAAAAAAGAAAAAAAAAACAAAATAAGACTTTTTTCTTAAAAAAATTGGAACACACAAAGGTAATTGTAGTTTGATTAATATTTTAAGAAATTTACATAAATAATCATTTTTAACGGCAAATTTGGATCACTGGAGCGTCATCGTGCCACTACATGAGAAAACCCAATAAATCTGGTAGAAAACCCGTTTTGGGAATCGAACCCATCACGTTGGTCATAAGACCATGTGTAGTGGGAGGGTAAAACAAAGCTCCCACCCTCGGGCCTTTTCCATGTCCAGTCAGCAAAGAGGCTTTATTGGGCATTATGTTAAAAGAGGTGTAGTTGGGACTTGAAATCTTGTGGGGCACTATATTCTAATAGAATTAAATAAAAAAATAAAAAATAAAAATACAAACCATAAAAAAATGCTATTGGCCAAAGATAATGAACTTGGGCGTTTTTAAAAGCACGCTAAACCCATTTATTTTGAAAAAAACGTCCAGGGAGCGGTTGCTGGGCTTTTTTGGGCCTTTTTTTGGGAAAAAACTCCAAAAAAACCCTCCACTACAGGTGGTCTAAGCCTTATCCTACCTTTAAGATGTCACTAGGCTATAATGCCACGAGCAATCATTTTTAAACTAGATTTGAGAATGTAACACAAAATTGATTTAATGTAACACAAAATTAGTCAATTAATGTCATTTGCATTTAATGTATAGGTAACAAAAATAAAGAAAAAAACAACTAAAAATGAGGTTATCAAGATTAGAACACAAAGTCTGCTTGCTAATAAAGCGACATGGGAACCCCCAGACCATACGCCTCATCATGTCATTTTCAAATTCAGTACTTATATATTCTAAGTTTTACAACGTAACTTTATAAAAAATAAATAAATTTTTGGGCCCCGGAGGGTTTGGGTCCTGAGCCGTCGCCCACCCCGCTCCCCCTCCCCCTCCGAGCCGACCCTGTTGTCTACATACAATTGTTATCAACATAAAATTTTTAATGATTGTTAGAAACGGTCACAATATGACCTGACCTGACCTGCAGGTTTTATCACTTGACACCACCGATCCACTCGATCCAAACTGGTTCTTATTAGTTTGGATTATCTCTTTTGTAAACAGGTTTCAATCCCAACTGGTCTGAGATAGAATCGATTTTGACTTATGTTGACCGAAACTGAATTGGTTTGGCTCAAAATGTGGTTTTTGCACTAAGGCTGTCTAAAAAACTCGCGGATCAAAACTCGTTCGAATTTAGTTCGGAAAAAGCTTGCTCGATATGGCTCAGTTTCGAGCTCGGCTAGAAAGTGAGCCTAGCTCCGCTCACCTTGTGACGAGCCGGATTGGCTCGATTTGACTCGCTTAGTAGCTCGGCTTAGATCGGATTGTTATACTTATAATATATTTTATTTTATATACATTATAATATATTACAAAAAACTAATTATCACTTACATGTATTTATGAGTGTAATTTGATATCCATGAGATATTTGAAGGTTGATTACCATGCTGATGAACTAACATTGTATTTTATTGAAATTTTAAAGTTATTTTGTGTTGTTGAATTTTATTTTGGCTTGTAATGTATTAGGCTAGATTTATTTTGTATATGTTTTTTTGAAGTATTAAATAATATTTTAGACTACTGAATTTTGAGACCAATGTATTAATTTTTCTTTTTTTGAAAAAGAGCCAAGTCAGCTCGGTTTAAAACCAAGCCGAGCCCGAGCTTAGATTTCCAGCTCGATTTCAAATTCGAGTCGAGCCAACTCAGTTTTATAATCGAGCTGAGCCCGAACTTACCCTTTCTCAGCTTGGCCGGCTCATGACAAACCTATTTTGCATCGTGGTGTTGATGATGGTGATTGAATTAATATGTTGCTGTCCTTTAAGGGGAAAGGACTATGGTGCCCTTTGGATAACAAAAAAACATCTTTCATAGCCCATGGATCAAATGTGTGATGGCCTCTTAATAATCATGTATAAATTTCTAAAATCTAATATATTCGAAGGTAGATATGAAGCAATACATAGATTTCAAATGCTATATGTGTTCACATTTGCATACCTTAAAGTGGTATAAGAATTCAAGACCGGTTAGCGATAATAACTATTTCAAAAGGTTATAGAGACATGATTATCTAATCGTTTATGACCTTGTTGTCTAGCGACATTGATATAACTGAAAACGGTGGATGATTAAGTGGTATATAGGAATTAACATAAACATGTGAAGACTTACGTGCAACACATTCACTCCGTAAGGTTACCGTTAGCCTACTCCAAACTTAAAAAAAAAAAAAAGAAAGAAAGAAATCTACTAAAGAGTAAACAAATAGATGATGATGGCATTTGGTTTAGTTTGGGTGAGTCGCAAAAGTCCAAACCCACCAAGTAAGGCACCTTCTCTCAAATGCAAACAACGAATCTTATTATCCTCAAGCAACGAATCCTTCTATCTTCAAACAACACTAATTTTCCTTGTCATATATTGAGACTAATAATTTTACTTTTTATTAAATCTAGTTTATAGAGTAACTAATACACAAACATATATTATACATATATTGTAGCGTGAAGAAATCTTTCACTAATAGTCTAATAATACTAATAGATGATCTCTCTCAACTCCAATAACACATGATGAGACTTTTATGGGTAGAACCTACACAAACCAACATTAGTTAGCCTTGTGACAGAAAGTATAGTTTTTTTTTATTCTTTGTGACCAATCTTATGTGTGATAATCGGTATGAGTAAAGTAAAACTGATAATGAACGAATGATTGGGTATGACAAGATGATTACCTACCGCACAATGTGATCTATATATACAATTAGCTTTATGTTGACAAGGATTGTGGTCCCCCGCCCAAACCTTATATTGCTATTCTGTCATTGTTAGGTTGGTTATCATGTTACTGGTGATCCCTATGTTAGGATTTAGACCCAAAGGTGATTACGTGCATCAAAAAACAATTTTGGCCCTAACTAGATTAGATGCATCTTGTCACCTTGCATTGGATCCGTTCCATTCAAGCCGTATCTACTATTTAGATGTTATCCCGATGCATCTTACCATCTTGCATCAAATCTGTTTTGTTCACATTAGATATATTTAATTTTTGAGATGTTTACCCATCATGGATCAAAGTTTTCATTAACTCTCCAAATGAAAATTACATCGAAATAGAAAGTAAACGGACAACAGACTGTGCTGCATCAACTAATTCTTAAATAAGAGTTGTACTTGTTAACCCTGCCAATTCAAACACTTCTAAGAACATGGCATGACTTTCTTGAGGAGCTTCCGGAAGAAAGTGTAAGAACCACTATCCACAACTTTGTAGTTGTCATGGACACTTTTATTAATACCAAATTTTGAAAATTTAGATGAAAGAGAGATGTGGATAACAAGAAGAGAATTCTGAAAATTCTGAAAATTTGAAGATCGGTACAACAAATGTTTGAAAAAACGAACAACGAATGGAATAAAAAACAACAAAGAAGTGATTCATGAACAACATATGACATTTGAGGTGGTTGTTGAAGTTATTTGAATGCATTTATGTTAAATGAGTCGCTTTGGTAGGTTGCCTTCATGGCAAAAAAATAACATATGCTAAATTTAGACTTAAGACTTTTATTAATTGTTGAACTAACTCTTTAAATCAATGTTTTAAATACCTGTATATATTGGCTGGTAATATTGGATATAGGGCACGAGTTCGGTACAGAAAAGACTGGTAAAACTAGAATATGATATTTGTTATATACTGTCGGTAAATCTAGTTCCACCGGTTTGAACCATTGAATTATCTTTTGTTGGAAAATTAAGTACTTTTGAATTATTTTTTATTATAGAATCATGTACTTTTGGGTTATTTTTTAAATTGAAGTTGTATTTTTATGGAATTAAGGTTTAACTAATTAACCCGTTTGAACTGCCTGGTATAACCGGTTAAACTATTTCTAAGCCCAATTCAAAATGGTTTAAAAACGTAACTTAAAACAATGGAGTAAATTGAGTAAACACATTATAGATCATATCATTATTTGAATAGTTTAGTTGATAAAGTCAAATTTTAATTCCGTTTTTTTAAACTACATCTATTGTCTTTTCTCTCTCACCCGTCACCCCCGGCCTTTGCTAAATGTATTATCCTTCTCACAATACATGAGAAATAACCTCTCCTTCCGCTAAATGTATTATCCCTCTCACGATCCATGAGAAATAACCCACTATTGAAAATAATATCCCTCGTCATAAAGGTTACCTTCAATATTGAGGGTACGCTAGGCCCCTTTTTTCCACATTAACTTATACTGTATTTAGTCATTTTCAATAAGGTATTGTGTTTTAATGAAATTATTGTTTTGAAAGTAATACGACTATGTACATAAAAGTCTAGGAGTGTTCATGGATTTTTTTTATTTCAAATTGTAAACAAAACCATTAGTAATGTTTTTTTGTAAGCTGATAAGGCAACGTCCACGTTGTCGAACCGAATCAATACATACAAATAGGCCCCTCTAGGTCATGACCCCCGATACTCGGTCCGATCTCAGCTCCTCTGAACTGGATCTAAAGAATCTTTTATAACTAACTTGGGACCTACTCTCATAACCGCCTGAAAGCGACTGGCCCGGCTAGGACCATTTCCGCCACGTCAGCCACTCAAAAGCTATAAATACCACACTTGACTTCCAAAAAGGGTATCCGTACTTCCCACTCTATACTCTCTCCACTCTCTCATTGACCATTTTGTACTTATTCTCATGCCCGAGCTTGGTCACAGAAAAGCTCTTCTCCCTGTGACGAGGCTAACGATGTTGTTTCTTGTCGATTTGTGCAGATCACTCTCAATCTCTAGGACTTATCCATGTCCTCGTTCGAGTCGCAGGTTCTTGAGTCTTCATAAGCCAAAACCAAATTTGGTTTCGGCTTGAAGCTCATTGGCCTTTTATACAAGATTTCTAAACTTAGGGTTGAATCTTTGATACCTTACCATCATATTCGTTTTTGATTTTGATTCTAATTGGTTTATTATGGTTAGAAATCTGGAAGTCAGAAAACCAAAAAGGAGGAGAAACACACAACAGCCGTGTAGCTTAGTTGTTGAGATTTGAGAAGGTAAAATGGGCTTATCCCCACTTTTGATATACTTTTAATTAGGTGCAATGATATATGTATGGAATTTTAGAAAAAAAATATAGATATAATATTTTCTTACACTCCGATCTGGTTTCATACGGTTGGTTTTCAAAATAAGCTACAAATCAAACCGTTTTCTATGTTTTAAAAATGTTAAAACTGATTAACTAAAAGCTAGGTAAAAAAAGCCAACCCTAAAACAAAACTAATAAAGGGGATAACGCACCTCATGGGTTGAGGTTTGCAGGTTTTGTTGCAGCGCCGCAACACCATCGCCACCCCCTAGCCATGCACAGGTAGTTTGCCTAGATGCAAACCTTTGCCGGAACGAGTATGAAGGTTGGGGTGTTTAAGGTGGGTGGAGTAAAATGGTGGAGTACATGGTTCTAGGGTACCTATGGGTAGGGATGAGCATGGTATCGGTCCGGTACCGAAAAACGAGGAAAGTAGGTTCCAGTACCCGATACCAAATGTTCGTCCTTACTTGTGGGTAGGCGCCGCTAGTATTCTGTGGTTTTAGAATACTCGGGGTTAAGAATTAACATCGAATCGAAGGATTGGTCGTGACTAAAGTACTACTCTAGAGTGTCATTTCTCCGTAACCAATTTAAACAGTTTCACGGTTTAAAAACAAACCGAAAACACTACCGAAAACACTATCTATAAAATCTTATCTTATTACAAGACAACCATTTCATCAATCCTTGTAACCATGACAACCGGAAAACCCGAACCATCCACCTACCCGTACGATCCACTTCCTTCCACTCCTCAACAATGCCAACCCCAACCCCAATACTACGTCGTTTTACCCTTCTACTCCTCCTCCGGCCACCGTAGACGGCAGCGATTATTCCGCCGCTACCTCTACTCCGCCGTCACCATCCTCCTCCTCTCCGCCGCTCTCTTCCTCCTCTGGCCATCCGATCCGTACCTGCAAGTCGTCAACCTCCGTCTCGATCGCCTCAAAGTCAACACTGCTCCGATCTCGCTCGATATTGTTCTAGCTGTACGGATCAAGGTTCGGAATCCAGATGTTTACTCTCTCAGTTATAAATCGCTCAATGTGTCGGTTGATTATAGAGGACAGAGGCTAGGGTTTGTGACGTCAGATTACGGAAAAGTGAAGGCGTTTGGTACGTCGTATATTGATGCGACGCTTGTTCTTGATGGAACGGGAGTGGTTTCTCAGGCGGTTTTTTTGATTGAGGATTTGATGAGAGGTGAGATTCCGTTGGCTACGGTTTCGGAGATTCGTGGTGGTCTTGGAGTTATGCTGTTTGATGTTCCAATTAAGGTATGTGCATTTGTTTCGTTGATTGATTGAATGCATTATGTTCTATGTAGTTAATAGTTAATATATATCAGTGATATATAGGTCATCGGCCCCCTACCGAGATATCGGTGCAAAATTTCGGTCATCAGTATCGATAATATCGGCGATATTGACCGATATATACCGATTTTCCCTATATAAGTACCTTTCTTAGTTCTACCATTCGTCTTTCCTCTTATTGTTGCTATTACTGTTTTAAGTCTTAATTGTTAGTTGTTAGTGTTAAATGTTAGTGTTTTAAGTCTTAATGAGTTCCTACTTGCTACAATTGTAGTGTTTTGCAAGTTGTAAAAGGTTAATTTGTAAATGGTAGAAGAGTACATTGAATTGTTAGTGTTAAATTGCTATACATATAAATTCTGCATGATATTAAAATTACCGAGATCCCACCAATATCCCACCACGATAACCGATATTTGAAATATCGGTCCTTGACCGATATCCATTATTTTACCGTATTAACTACTTAGATTATGTTACAAGCAAATTTAATAGATTGATCCCTATGGTTCATAATTTGATTGCTAAGTTGCTTAATTTATATGTTTTGTATTGCTGAGTAAATCACCATCAGAAGTTGATAAACATTCCGGTTTCCAATTGTTATTGCATAATTAGGATGCCGCTTGTTGGGGTTTCTGTTTTTATTTTATTCAAATCAGCTGGAGGTTATGATAGGGAAGTGATTCAGAAATCACACACGCACAAACAATTAAATCACAGAAATTAACGAACACAAGATTTACGTTCGGTCTAATCGACTTACGTTTACGGCTGCAACTGGGGTTTATCTTCTGTACAAGGTGCTCAAGGAATCACAAAGGCCCTAGCCCTACACATTTGTATGTATACTAATGGATTAGGGTTTACAACTTTGGGAACAAGAAACATCAATTTAGAGAACATTAATTTAGGATAACACTAATTAGGCAGCTTGCGTTTTGTAAGTGTTCGTGAACACGTTCATTTCCTTAATGAACGAACACAAACAAGAAATCTCGTTCGGTAAGCGTTTGGAAACAGTTCATGAACTAGCTCATTCCTTAATGAACAAACATGAAAAAGGCCCTGTTTGTGTTTGTTTGGTTCGTTTACATCCCTACTCATGGACGGTCTAGTACAGTTCAATGGAGTTTTTTTGTAGATACATATTGGTATTTGGGCTTTATTGTGTCAACTGTGCATTCTTTATATTCACATTTTCACTCTTGAGAAACTAAAGCATTCTAAAAACTTGAAATTCACCAATTTGAAGTAGTAGCTATTGAATATCTATCTAGTACAAGTTTTAGGGTGCATATTAAGCCATCACGATCTCTATCTCAGTATTTAGCCTGCAGCCCATGACTTGTTTTTTAGATATTGGGAGTTTGTTGTTAGTCAGCCGATAAGAATACCGTGTTGTTCACAATAATGCATTAGCCAAGTTGGGTTTGCAGTGATCTTCTAACTTTAATGTATATTCGGGTTACTTTAATGTATAGCAGCTTGTGCATTTCTTTTGCTTATGCTGCTCTGCTTGCTTGATATACGTCTCTTGGTAACAAAGTTGAAGGTGATCATGTGACACAACTTACAAGGTTTTGGTTTGGTGTCTTAGCTTACTGAAGTAATAAGGGTCATAAAGTTATGTATTTTGGTGATACAATTATAGCAGATTTTAACTTAATTCTTTTATCCTTGTTTGCACACTAGAATGGCTTTAACTTTTTTAAAATGCTCAATTTGATGATTCATACATTTGTATATAATAGAGAGCCTTGAATCATGTATATCTGCCTTATCTTCCATTCTGATATTTCAAATAGTTGTTTCTGATAATATCTCAACCACTTCTTGTTGTTGATAAACAGGCCAAGTTATCATGTGAGGTTATAATAAACACACGCAATCAAACAATTGAACGTCAGGATTGCTGTCCTGCGGTAAAATGCAACCCATTTTTTCCCACTTCTATCGTATTAAATTTATCTCTTATCTTTGAATATAATTCTGAGCTTTCTTGTTGCAGTGAAGTCGTTTATCTATTTGCTAATGAATTAATGCACCAGCAAAGATACAGAATCAGGCTATTTTATATGTTGATAAGGTTATCGGGTAATGTTCCGGAAATTAGTGTCGCATATCTACTCCTGTTGTTGGGTGGTTATTGTCTAGAGTGGTTTCACCTGTTGTTGGGTGGTTAATAGGGGCGGAACCACACGAGGGTCAGGAGGGTCCATTGACCCTCTGGCCGGCGAAATCTTTAGTTTTACAGGGTATCGGAAGTGGTCGGTTTTTACAGCTTGACCCCTCAAAATCGTCGTTTTTTAACAGCTAGCCCCTTTCCAAGTCATTTAAATGAACAAGAAAAGATAAATTAGGATGTTCAGATAATATATCAGGTTGCCGGTGACGGAGAAGGAGATGGTTACTTGTTCGGATAGAGAAGATGTACGGAAGTGAAATGCATTATATATTATTTTATTGTTTTAGGCTTTTTTACAAGTTTGCCCCACCGGTTAATTGGTTGGGTTGTTCAAATAATTAGCCATTCACTCCTACACACTCAATAGTCGGAGAAGATTTTTATTAGCTTCTTTTATTTATTTGAAGTGAAAGTATATCTAGATCTCTTATTTGTTTATTATTTGTTATCATTTTATTTTATCTAAGTGTTGATATTCACTTGATTTTTAGTTAGACTTAAATATTTATTGTTTGTTATTTGTTATCATTTTATTTTATTTAAGTTTTATTTAAGTTTGATATTTCACTTGATTTTTGGTTAGACGTAAATATTTATGAGTAGTTTTTATTTGGTTTTTTCTTTATTGATTTGTTTGATTTGATTCAGTGCCAAAATATCTAGGTTTTATATTATTTTATTTGTTTACATTTTGTTTGATTGTTATTTGTTTATAGTCCAGGATTTAGTTTTTTGTTATATAAATGTAATTAAAGAACATTTTTATCAAGCAGGCATGTATATTTGTAGAATACAAGAAAAAAAGTACGGACTCTTCATTAATAATATTTTTATTTTTTTATGAAAATAATAGAAAAAGGGTTTTGGTTTATATATATATTGATGATGATGATTGGTAAAAAGGGTTACATTTGCCACTAAGATGCGTTTTATGCGTTTATTCTCCATGGTTGTACGGCATTTGGTTAACTTAAATGTAGAATGCTAACGAATTTAATGAAATTATATTATGACCCCCGGTTATAAAGTTCTGGTTCCGCCACTAATGGTTATTGTCTGAGAGTGGTTTTATATGATGATCGACGTAAATATAGCATGATACATCCTTCTGGTTTGTGTATTGTTATTACTGATGTTGGATCACGAGTTACTGATTCCAAAACATCTTAGTGATGTATTCTTTCGTGGTAATGTACTAACATTTGTGAATATCGATCGATGTTTGCGTTCATAGGAAAACATGTCTTTTAGTCTGATTGGATACTGTAGTCTTATTCAGTATTTCTGCATAATTGGTATCAGAGCCATGTGCGCTTTTAAGAAAATGAGGACGTGTTTTCTTAAAAGAAAAAAATTCAATATGAGCTTTAGAATTAATCTAAAAGACTCAATAGAAATTGATTCTGAAGAATCAAGTAACCAAGAAATAACTGAAATTATAAACTTTAGAGAAAATGAAAACGGTTTTGTATCAGATATATGATTAATTTTGATCAACTAGAAAAAATTAATAAGCTTAAATTTAAGCTCGACATAAAAAGAGTTTTTAATCAACCTAATAATCTACAGTCTTGTATCAAGAGCCTTCTCTAGAAAAAAACAAAATTTTCTACTGCTTCAACACTGAAGAACTTTCAGTAGATGTAAGGATACTTCAGGATAAGTATATTTACCACTTTTAACTAAAGGAGAAATATCAAAAAGCCTTTTTGCTATTAAACATGATTTAAGAAGATCTATGAACATGGTGCATATAGGAGTAGTAAAAATACTTCTAAAAGCACAATTTAGAGATGAAATTAATTTTCCTATAAAAATGGCCTTAGTTGATAACAGGATTATCAACAGACAAGATGCTCTTCTAGGAGCAGTACAAGGAAATTTAGCATATAGCATATGGAAAATTTATGTTTACCATTTATCCTAAATATCCCTTACATCGCGATTCAAAAGATTTCGATAAAACATTAAGTTTCATTCATGAGTGTAAAAGAACTGATCTTATGGAACCAGGTAATAAAGTATTTACGATTAATTATTTAATTTCGTATGCTTTAACAAATAGTACTCATTCAATTGAGTATAAAGAAAAAGAGAATATAACAATAGAAGATATATTCTCAGATATTGGAACTGTAGAAGGAAGTAAATTTTCTGAACCCTCACGGTTACAAGAAATTTGGGCAATTAATATTGCACGAAACAAACCACTTCTAGGAGTTAGACCTAGGTTCAGTTTTACTGGAAATTCTTTAGGAATAGGAGAATCTAGTTTTACTGAATCACAATTAATACGATCCATGTCTGAAAAGGTGGACATATATGGCGAAATTCTTAAAGAAATAGCTGGAAAATGACATCAACACTAATCCTTAGGAATCTAGAACGCCTAGAACGAGAAATTGTTCAAAAAGAAGCAGAAATACAAATCTTCTTCATAAGAATAAGGCAAGTTAGAGAAAACTTTATGGGGAGTCATAGAGCAAGAACTCTAAGGATAAAAGCTTTGAAAAATGAAATTTTAGCTGCCAGAAAAAGAATTAATGATCTTAAGGCTAGAATGACAATAATCTCTACAACATGAGTATAGTAAAAATAGAAGAATTAATTAAAGAATTAATCAAAAAGGTAGATGATTTAACTACTAACGAAAATTTAGAGGCTATAGCCGCTAAAATCATCAAGGATGTCTCAGACAAAATTGATGAGAAAAAAGAAGAGCAAGCCTTAAAGCTTGAAAAGCATAAGGAAAAAATTTCTGATGAAAAAAAGGAGATTTCAAAAATACACTTTCCCCGTGGGAAATCCCTCGCTAGGAAGTTCTAAAAGCCCAAATGCTTTAAAATGGCCTTTCGGATCAACCTCAAATGACTAGTAAAAGTCAAGTGAGGGCTTCTCTTCAACAATTAAATGTTGAAATTAGTATAAATCACTTTAATCTCAAAAGTGTTATTCGAAGGACCAATGAACTATAGAATGACTGGAGTATTGATCCATATGTTAAAGTAAGAAAACTAGCTCAGTTAGAGCAAGAAAAACAATTTTATGAAAAAGAAATACAACAAGATCTTCAAGATAAAAAGGTTATTTTATCTTGTGGATAAATGAGTTCTATTACACAAAAATTAGAGCAAAATTTTGATGAACAACCGGAAACATTTTTAGTAAAAATTTTAATGAGCTTGTTTACCTTATGACCTTAAGTGACCAAGAATGTGAAAAAAGATAACATTTTTAGTAAAAATTTTAATGAGCTTGTTTAACTTATGACGTTAAGTGACCAAGAATGTGAAAAAAGATTTTCAGAAAATAAAGATCTAAAAGAAAAATATTTCCTGAAAACAAAGAAAAGGTTTTTACAATAAAAGAACCTATAACTGAAGAAGAAGACTCTTCAGAAGGAGAAACTCCAAAATATAGGATGAATCACACTAGTACTAGTAGCAGTAATTACAAGCCATCCTATAAGAACAAGAACACGAAGTCTGAATTCAGTATGCCATATCATAAGGGAATACCTAATTCTAATAATAATAATGGTAGCTCAACAGTAATAGACACCATTAAAATTGATTGTATCTTCGACTTTAATCAAAGAAAACTAACAATCGACAAATGGAATACTGAAATTAGTCTAATCATTCAGTCTAATTTAGAAGAATTTTCCAATGCAAAGGCTTTATTGTTATTAGTAGAACATAAGTCTGCAGGAATAGTCCAAGATTTCATCAAAGGAACAACTTGGAATGAAGATTTACATGGTGAGGACCTCTTTGAGCAAATCATTAATGCCATGTATATGATGTTCTTAGGTCTTGATTTCCTCACAAACAAGGACCATGAGAATAAAAAATTGCTTGAAAAAGCAAGACAGGCTCTAACCCAGTCACAACTTTGTGATATATGCCTTTTAGACGATTTTACTTGTCTTTTTGAGCAAAATTTATATAAGTTAAGTACGGGTGAGTACCATTCTTGGATAGAAGTCTATCTAATGAAAATTCCCATTGTTGGCGAAAAGGCCAAGGAACGATGGAATAAAGAAAAGAACAACCTGACTATGCACTCTCTCGGGTTTGCTACAAGAATTGTTAAAGAAGAAATTGCAGTATACTGCGACTTCTCCGATAAACAAAAACAGTTAAAGAGATTTAACAAAAGTTGTTGCAAAAAATTAACTGAAACACCTCAGTTATCTTTTGGATGTGATGATGTGATCAAGAGAAAAACAAAAAATATTTCAAAAAGAAATACAAAAGAAAATATAAAACCAAAAGAAGATTTTGGAAAACTAATAAAAGAAAATTCACTCCGGGAAAATACTTTTCGAAAGAAAAACCTAAGGTTTGTCCACAAAGGAAAAGAAAATGTCGATGCTGGATATGTTCTGAAGAGGGACATTATGCCAACGAATGTCCTAACAGACAAAATTTTCAGAAAAGGTAAAAATTATTTCTGATGCAGAAACGGAAGGATACTATCTTTCAGAAAATATTTTTGACGATTATATGCAAGTATATTCGCTCAAAATAAAATATGCTTCATCTTCAGAGAATAGTGATAGCTCTGAAAGCCCAAGATGAACGATAATCAATCCTTTAAATGGGGGGATGAAAATCCAGATAATTTACATTTTTGTAAAAATCTTCAAAAGAAAAATAAATTAGTTTTCTTAAATATAACTAATCCAAACTCCATTTATATCAAATGAAATTTTTTTCTAAAACGATGTAAAGTAATAACTTTACATTGTTATGTAGACACAGGAGCTAGTCTCTGCCTAGCAAGCAAACATGTCATACCTAAAGATCTATGGGAAAATACTCCCAAAGATATCAAGGTGACAATTGCAAACCAAGATACAATAAGACTTAACAAGGTTTGTAGAAACCTTATAGTCTATTTCTCAGGAGAACCATTTCCCATTTCTACTATTTATCAACAAGAAACATAAATATATTTGCTCCTTGGAAATAATTTCTGTCAGCTATATGGACCTTTTACCCAATGGCTAGATAGGGTATCTTTTCACCTTAATCAAGAAATGATCTTGATTAAAAAGATAACAAAATTTTTTCTAGTTGGAAAACCTGGTTTTCTTGAATCAATGAAAAAAGATTCAAAATCAAAACAAGTCCCTGGCACCAATATAACACAAGAAATTATAAAGCCAGAAGAAAAATACTTTCTTGAAATGCAAAAGCTTCAGAAAATAGAAGAGTTACTTGAAAAGGTATGTTCAGAAAACCCTATTGATCCAAAGAAATCCAAAAGTTAGATGAAAGCATCAATAGAATTAATTGATCCTAAAGCTGTGATTAGGGTAAAACCTATGAAATACAGTCCACAAGATCGAGAAGAGTTTAGCAAGCAAATTAAAGAGTTACTTTATCTAAACCTAATCATTCCAAGCAAATCGCCTCACATGTCTCCAACGTTTTTAGTGGAAAACGAAGCTGAGAAAAGAAGGGGAAAAAAGCGCATGGTTGTAAACTACAAAGCAATCAACGCAGCTACTAAGGGTGACAGCCATAATCTGCCTTGTATGCAGGAACTATTAACACTCTTAAGAGGAAAAACCTATTTTTCTACCTTCGACTGTAAGAGCGGTTTCTGGCAGGTACTATTAGATGAAAAATCTCAGTTATTAACTGCATTTACATGTCCAGACGGTCATTACCAATGGAGGGTAGTTCCTTTTGGATTAAAACAAGCGCCAAGCATATTTCAAAGACATATGCAAGATGCTTTAAGAGGGTTAGAAATTATTGTACAGTCTATGTTGACGATATTATTGTTTTCTCAAACTTCGAAGATAAACACTATTTTCATGTTTTATCAGTTTTAAAAACAGTTGAAAAATATGGGATTATTTTGTCAAAACAGAAAGCAAATCTTTTTAAAACAAAGATAAACTTTTTAGGTCTTGAAATAGATCAAGGGACTCATTGTCCACAAAAGCATATCTTGGAAAATTTACACAAATTTCCAGATGCTTTAGAAGATAAAAAAACATCTTCAAAGGTTTTTGGGTATTTTAACTTATGCGGAAAGTTACATCCCTAAACTTGCAGAACTTAGAAAACCAATACAGGTAAAATTAAAAAAGGATTATGTATGGGAATGGAAACAGTCCGATACAGATTACATCAAAAAGATAAAAAAGAACTTAACCAGTTTTCCAAAACTTTATCTTCCAAAAGAAGATAATTTTTTAATTATAGAAACAGACGCTTCTCATGATTATTGGGGAGGAGTTTTGAAGGCCAGAACAGCCGAAAAGGAAGAAATATGTAAGTACACTTCGGGAAGCTTTAAACAAGCGGGACGAAATTACCACAGTAATGAAAAAGAATTAATTGCGGTAGAAAATACTATTTCAAAATTTTCCATCTACCTTACCCTGGTAAAATTCCTCGTAAGGACAGATAATAAAAATTTCACTTATTTCCTTAAAACAAAAATTTCTGGAGATAATAAACAAGGCCGTCTTGTCAGATGTCAAATGCGGTTCTCAAGATACTTGTCGACATTGAGCATCTCGAGGGAATCAAAAACGTGCTGGCAGGCTGCCTGATACGAGACTTTCAAAGATGAGAACCATCATAAAATAGTGTTTTGAAAACACCTTTTCCACCTATAAAAGGAACTAGAAATCG
The DNA here is from genome assembly GCA_947069175.1 of Scalesia atractyloides. Classification (NCBI taxonomy): domain Eukaryota; kingdom Viridiplantae; phylum Streptophyta; class Magnoliopsida; order Asterales; family Asteraceae; genus Scalesia; species Scalesia atractyloides. The sequence continues at coordinate 7,598,138 of CAMTDV010000011.1, forward strand.
TTCACAATGGACCACAACCTTTTCTTTCCATTTTCATAAAACAAAGAAAGAAAAAGAAAAATTTATGGAAGAATTAAAGGCTTTATTCCTAAGAGAAAAAAATATTCTTATAGAACTGAAGTCTATTCAAGAAAGAATAGCTCTCTATGACGAAAATCTAGAAACAACTGCTTATTCAGAGCAGGAATCCGAAAGGAAAAAAATCTAAACCTATTCCCTCTCAAACGTCGAAGGGTAAAAAAAATTAAGTCCGTTTACTCCTTTTGCTTTGGAAAAAAGCAAAAGCATAGTAAATGAAGAACTAAAATCTTCATCTAGTCCAGAAGCAAACGGCTCTGGTAAAGACATATCAAATCCGTTGATGGCTGACAGTTTGTCAAAAACTGAGAAAGTCTTAATGAGACCAAGCTATTCGCAAGTCGCTCAAGAACAAGAAAAACCCAACTCAAAATTGTTATTTTTGATGGGGAGCATAGAGGTATCTATGAAAACTGGTCAATAGTCAAAAACTACGTGAATGGAGAAAACGTCACACATAAAAAGTTCGGGTCACTAGCTCGAGCCCCAACAAGAAGCCACCCGATATTCGGCCAACTTGGGAAAGAAAGAAATACCTTTAAAGGTAACAATTTTTTCTGAACCTTTAAAACCCAGGAAACAAGAAAGAATTATTGAGTTTAGAAAAGCTTCTCCTTTTCTCTCAAAATTTTCTGAAGAAAAAGAAGAAAGAGAAATCCAAGATATTGTCCATCTCGAAGAATTTAGGTCTATATGATCTAAAGCACGGTCTTTAAGTCAAAACGACTTCGAATCCGAGCACATTTATACAGAAGATAAAGCCACTAAAAGTCTATTTGTCTTTTGCCCAGGCGCAAGCCCAGAACTTGTTTCCCTAGCATTTTCTGCTGGGTTAATTAAGTACATTTATCCTGCTTCTAATTTACTAGAAATCAGTTTATTAGCTGAAGGGATGAAGAAAGCTATCAAGAACTTTCGGAAAAAGATTGCAGCTGTGAAAGATGCCAACATCTTTGTGAAATGCACATCTACACTTCCTCACTGGTACCAAGGAAAAAGTTTCCAGAGCTACCATCACCTAGAAATCGGTCTCGCCAAGACAAGGACCGTCAATCCATCTAAAGTTATGGAAGAAAAATATGAAGACCCAGACAATTGGGCAGAAACCAGAATCAAAAGTTTTTTGAAGATTCTTGACAATTTATAAATACAGGAAGCTTTAATAAGGTGAATTACTACAGCCACAACTGTATTATCACCAGTCACAGTAACACTCTACTGCCAAAGCATGAGAAAGAAGCTTTAGAAAAGATGGAACAACAAATCATCTTTAACAAAGTAGAGATAGGCCCTGCCACAAAAGAAAGGCTATGCCAAAGACTACAACGCATTTATGAATGTCATAATTGCCAATACTGTTCAACCAGTACAAAAGTAACTGATAGCCTGCACCTCAATAGCTATTACTCAGATGAAGACACCAGAGAGCTGGACCCAACACATGGGTATGTCGACTAAAAAACGTCATGCATGACGAATTAAGAAGGGCATTTTAATCCTCTATACAAATCTTCTCCGCCTATATAAAGGGGAATGATTTATGTAGCTAGTATCCCATTCTCAATCATTTTTTCTTTTCTCCACTTGTAATCTAAGCAATGTGTATGAGTGAGTAAACTCCTTGCTAAAGGAGAGTATTATGTAAATATCAAGAAGTTCTTCCTTAGGGAAGAACATCTATGGAATAAACACATCAGTTTCTTCTATCCATTATGATTATTTCTAAGAATTTACAAAACCTGGATCCTGGAGCCATATGAGTACCGTTTAGGCAGGAGGTCGTAGGGAACAGATTGGTTGGGTTGGTCACTTGGAAAATTCAAAGATTCTCTTAACCGGATAAGAACTGGTATGCTTTATTTCTAACTGTTAATTTACTTCAAAAATATTTATAATAATCTCTCCTTAAGCATTCCTAATAATAACTAAGAACTCGATCGATTAACTATCAAAGTTAAATGATTTATTCTATAAAAAAATTAGTCAAAATGACAACACACGACGAACTTTATGTTTCATTAATATCATTGATGACTCATAAATACAAACAGTATTTCCGCACAATTGGTATCAGAGCCATGTGCTCTTTTAATACTGTAGTCTTATTCAGGATTCCAACTGACTTAAAACAAGGCTTGACTACCTTAGCCTGGTGAATGAGGTGTCAACTACTGTCATGATGCAAGCTTGGGCCTATCTAAGAGATTGAGGAAGATTAAAGAGCTCAAATTGCTAAGCAAAGCTCAATTCGAGTCAATGTGTGCTCAGTTTGAACGACTTCGAGCTGAATTAACTTGATGAAAGCTTGACTGGTTCACAGTCATATATTATAATATTAATTAAATTTAACAATTCAGATATACAAGAGTACTTGCATGTTATAGAGGAGTCAATTTTCATGAGGTTGACCATATAACTCGGGTTAAATTCTTATGAGCTTGACCAGGCTAGTCATATGTTTCGAGCTTTTTATTTGTACTCAAGCTTGATAAATGTTCCACCATTTACGTCGTCAACCGTATATATGATAAGACCAGAAGTTCTAATCTGAAAGTAGTGAATTCAGTTAAAACCAATATCTGCGAAAAGCAAAAGTTGGCTAAAAAAAGAGAAGCAAAATCTGGATGGCGGAAGTGCGGAACAACATACCATGCCATCATACTGGGAGGGCTCAACCTTTTTCGAAACACTTTGAAATGGATATAGGCTCAACCTTTATCAAAACCGAAGTTTTAACTTTAAAATTGATATACATTTTTGATGTTCGTGTAACTGAGAAGGTTGTAGTTAACTTGGGGCCTAACACAGACTTCACCCTTTAATGAGTTATAGCCTATAGGTAGAGATGGCGGAAAAAAGATGAGATAGTTGGTGTTAGCTAGAGTGGTAGCTATTGGTAGTAAATAGCATGTTTGGTATTTCAAATAGCTTAAAGTGTTCTCTAAACACCTTGTTTAAATGCTTTATTATCATAATCCCTCTTTATATTTAGCGCGGAATCAAAGATCACGGTTTGTGTTCTATCCCAGTAAAACATAATATAATATTTAGAACAGTTTTAGCCATATATTCCAGTTTGTTTGAGTACCAAAAGGTACTATGATACCATATAATTGCATATTGTTACATATGATTTAGTATTTCTAATAAGTAGAGGGACTAATTGTATACAGACTGTATTGTTTGGGGTTGTTTGTAAGAATTGTTTGTTTGGGTAGTTACAAGTCGTTAGGTTTGTTGTAACGAGTCTTCTATGTGGATAATGAATCGAGTCTTTCCCTCTATACGATTCTATCAGTTTCTTATCACAACACATATATGATTGTATTCTAGGTGTACAGAATAGTAAACTACTGTGCTACAAGGTATATATAGATTATATAAGCGAAGCCTTACGAACCCATGAAAGTGTGAGGCTCAACATACCATTTACATTCTAACACCATGCAACTGTGGTGTTTCAGAAAAACTGAGCCTGGAATCGACTACAAACAGAATCAAATTAAATAGAAAGTCAAGGTTCCACTCTTTAAAGATACACAAAACAAACGAATATACAGCAATCATGGTATTTTTCACACTTCAGCACTCAAAACATGAAAAAAAAGAAGAAAATAAATAAAAACGTAGTTCACGAACCTGCTTCGAATCAGATCCCTATTATGCAGATCCAAATTCAGCAAACCACTTCTCATGGCGTTCGATATCAGCAGCAGATACACTAGGCTGGACTTTTGTGATAGCCTCTTCAAAGTCACACATGGCAATAGGATCTTTTGAAATATCTTCTTTAGACATGTTCTTAATTTCTTCTCGTGTCTTCCCCGCTATCTTACGCCTCATCCCGTTTAACGAAGCATCTCGGCATACGTTAGTCAAATCATCACCACTATATCCTTCTGTTCGACGAGCCACCTCATCAATGTCCACGTCAGTAGCTACCTGATATACATGAAGGTCAATGTTAGACTTGTGCATATTAATGATATTTCAAACTGTTAATTCAGTGACTTTACCTCAACGGTTCTCAAATTGATCTTTATTAGCTCTCTTCTACTCTCGAAGTTAGGCAGAGGAATATAAATTCGCTTTTCCAGACGTCGCCTGTATAATAGCAATAACCGCAAGATCAAGAAACAAAGATTAATATTTTGAGTAAAATACCACAAGATCAAAAAACAACGATTAATATTGAGTAAAATGCCATTTTCATCCCTGAGGTTGGGCAGTTTTGCGACTTTTGTCCAAGGGTTTGTTTTTCTACATCTAAAAGGTTTAAGATCATGCCATTTTCATCCGGCTTGTTAATGCCATCCATTTTTCTCTGTTAAATCAAGGGTATTTTCATCTTTTTTGCTAACTTAAAGGGCAATTTGGTCTTTTTCACTTTATGTAAAAGACCGAATTCAAATTTAATAAAAAAAAGGCGAAAATACCCCTAACTTAACTGAGAAAAATGAATGGAGTTAACGAGCCGGATGAATATGGCAAGATCTCAAACCTTTCGGATCTAGATGTAGAAAAACAAACATTTGGACAAAAGTCGTAAAACTGGCCAAACCTTAGGGACGAAAATGGCATTTTACTTATTAATGTTAAACTATTTATTAAATGAAAAGATAGAAGATTCGAAACCTTAATGCTTCATCAATATCCCATGGGAAATTTGTAGCTGCTAAAACCATCACGATTTTGCGACTTCCGTCTTCATTAGTGCCTGTATTGTTTACACCATCCACCTGAACAAGAACTTCAGATTTAACCCTTCTAGAAGATTCGTGTTCCCCTGAGGCCCTACACAAACGAAACCAATCCTTCTTGAACAAAATGGTCCGATGCGTAAACGTAGATTTGAACCCGTTGTAAACAGTGAAAACACTAACCCACGAGAAGTACAAAGAGAATCGATTTCATCGATGAAGATTGTGCTTGGTGCGTATGATCTGGCAAGATCAAACAAGCATCGAACCATGCGTTCACTCTCTCCACGCCATTTGGACGCCAAGCTAGCAGAAGAAACGTTAAAGAATGTGGTGCCACATTCAGTAGCAACGGCTTTAGCCAGTAATGTCTTCCCGGTGCCAGGTGGACCGAACATAAGAACACCTTTCCATGGTCTCCTGATTCCCTGTATAATATACATATGAAGATTAATATATTCATGGAAAAGCATATATGCACATCATGCAGTTATCATGCAGCACTGATAGGGTAGATGAAATTAGGGCTGTAAACGAACTGAACGTTCAGTGAACAGTTTGTAAACCATACGGCGGGAAGCTTGTTTATGTTCGTTCGTTTAACAAATGAACGGACACAAATAAGAAATTTCATTTGTTGAGTTAAAAGAACATGAACAGAGGTTGTGTTTGCTCGTTCATGTTTGGTAATGTGTTCATTTGTATTCGTTCATTTAAAGGCTTTTATAAGTTGTATTTTTGTTTTATTGTTTTTAGTTTCTAAAAAATTGAAACCCTAGTTATGCTATATGCCTCCCCCAACATCCCTCATTTGACCATTTCAATTTCAATTTGTGTTAAAGCTTGACAAACTTCTTAATTTTGTGTTAATCATGTTTAAGATAATTATGTCAATTGTGTTTGGATAATTATGTTAAATGCTTATTTACTTTGTGATGGCTTATTGGTAACTATTTGCGATGAAAAATGCAGATACTATTCTAAAATGTATATATGTTTGTGTCTATTCATTTGTGTTCATACACGTCGTTTGTGTTCATTTGTGTTGGTTAGTGTTTGTGAACACTTCATGAACATGTTCATTTCCTTAATGAAGGAGCACGGACAAGAAATCTCGTTCGGTAAGCGTTCATGAACACGCTCATTCCTTGATGAACGAACACGAACAAGTTCGTTTACACTCCTAGATGAAATCTTCAAACCATGTACAATACCTGGAAATAATCAGGCATCAATAGTGGAAGAACCACAGCTTCTTCTAGTAGTCTTTTTGCTTCACTCAGTCCTGCCACGTCATCAAATCTCACTCCAGGGGCGGCATCTAAGACATCTCTTTCGAGAGTTGCCGCCAAGTCAGCATCAGGGCCTTCATACTGCCCACGTTTTGACTTCCCCTCTTCAGCGTCACCGTTCTGATTATCACAAGTGAATAAGCAATAAAAACAGAATCCTCATTCTAGACTCAATAAAATGTATAACATATTACGTATATAAATAAGTAAAACTTACCACAGCATCATCCTTCCCTGTGGATGGCTTTCCTGAACCGGTTCCTTTCTTCCCAGTAGTTGACGTTTTAGCTCCGGAGTTAACCCTGCTAGAAGCACCAGCCTTCCCTCCACGAGCAGTTGCACCGCCTCTCGTGGTCGAACCACGAGCCCAAGCTCCATCCTGTGCTGCCTTTCTTGTACCCCCGGGACCAGCTCTTACAGATCTTCTAGTTGAAGTGTCTCGACTTGGCGGTCTCCACACATCCGGATCGTCCATGGGAGGAGCACCGGAAGAAGTTGGGTACTCATCCAATGGTTGAAACACGAAAGATGATTTCTTTGCGGAGATTGGAGGCGAAGAAGGCCTTCTGCCCATTATAGTCTCCTTCAAAGACCCCTTTTCAGCGTCTAATTGCTTTACAACCTCGGTTTCCTCTAACAGGTTTTTCCTTACGTTTGTCCACTTTGCACGAACCACAGGATCATCCAGAGTGCTTAAATGCCTTCAAGAAATGAAAAGGTTTGTATCTAACAGTATCAAAATGACCATTTTCATAACAAAATGCAGCTAATAAAGTTTAAAATCTGGATACTGATTTTCAAATTTCAATAAGGCCAAGTAATAAAATGGCAGAAACCTAAACTAGTTATTCAGTATCTACTTCAATTGAAAAACTACATATTACCGGTCTTAGATCTAGGACTTGTTTTTCTTCAAAAAATATCATCCACTAACAGATCTCTGTAAATGTGATCGAAATTCGAAATTGCTCTAGTCGTCTAAATTTCTTCAAAATAAAAAGCTATGTATCTAACAGTATCAGAATGATCATGAATTATAACAAAACGCAGCCGATAAACTTAAAGGTTAAAATATCTGGATACTGATTTTCAAATTTTAACAATATCAAGCAATAAAATGGTAGAAACCTGAACTACTTAAACAGTTAAACTAGTTTTTCAGTATTCACTTCAACTGCAAAACCTAACAGATCCTATACTTAACCTACCGTTCTTAGATCTAAGTCTCAAGTAACCTAATCAGCTAATCTACCAGCAGATCTCGGCAAAAATCTAATCAAAATTACTCTTAACATCCCTAAAAACCACTATTCGTCTAATTTCTTAAAATACATATCGTCGAACACTTGAACTGCACGAAGATTCTAACCTACCAACAGATCTCTGTACAATCTAACCAAAATTACTCTTAACATCCGCAAGAAAACCACTAATCCTCTAATTTTCTTCAATACATAACGTCGAACACTTGAACTGCAGAATAAAGTATAATGCAAGTGTGTATGTACATAAAACTGTAACTGATGACGAAACAGAGAGAGAGAATATTACTTGTTGATCTGAGCTATGGCGCCATCGAAGAAGATGACGGAAGTGTCATACAGTCCTTCGAGTGCATATTCTCTGGCTAATTTGAGATGATCCTGTAATCCAGCAAGCGATGTGCCTGCCATGTGTAATCGATGTTGCTGCCGCTACGAGAGCTCAAACCTAGGGTTTGTTTGTTCAGTTTAGAGTAGAATTGCTGACTCTGTGAGGATTAGAAGATTGCGGTGGCAGATGGTGGCCGGAGCAGAGGCCGACGGCGACTTTTTAACGATGCAGATGACTGTGTGTGGTTTTGACCATTTTGTTATGCTCGTTGACGACTTATGTGACGTGCAATCCACGTGCCTACGTTTTTGGTTTGACCTTTGACGTTATCAGTTCTAGAATGTGATTATTTTTCCTTTTCAACTTTTACGCTCTCGGATTTACGCAAATAAACCTAACACGAAATTTATGAGTTTTTGTGTAGTGTACGCGATGCGGTTTACTATGTGAATATACTTGTCTAAATGGGTTGGTCTGGACTAGACTTGTTAGTTTGTTAATCAGTAAATGCTGTCATTTCCGTTCTTTTGGTTTGATCACTTTTACTAGTTTTATTCAAAAGGTTTTTTTCACATCTGGGTGCTTGTGGTTTTCAGATGTTTTTGTTATCATCCATTTAGCTAAGACCATCCAAAATTCGTGCTTGTGGTTTTCAGATGTTTTTGTTATCATCCATTTAAGTAAGTCCATCCAAAATTCTCGTTGAATTGAGGGGGTTAGTCAAGTGGATGGAAACTATACACGACATCCACTTAACATTTTGAATGGAACTAGCAAAAGTGATCATACAACAGGGACGAAAATGACAATCTACTCGTTATTTGTTATATTAAACTTTTAAGCACTATTTTATGTTGAAACATAAATTGGGTGAGTATTCTATTTTATAAACTTATAAACTAAAAGAAAAATGACGTCAAGTTTTATAGCATTTGTGTAATTGCTTATAAACATTTATATATATATATTATTTGGTATAAATTTATGATTTGATATATAATATGAAAAAAGAAATGGTTTTTTTTAGGTTAGACGGTCGTTTGTATCAACCATAAATAACGAGTTGCGTTTCTGCTTGGATGCCTAATATGATTTCTTTTATCATTTTATGGATGCCTAACATGACTTGTTTCCACCTCTAATTCATTCATTATCAATGGTGGTGATGCATGTTTACATGAAGTTTTAATACTTGAATTTTGTTTTTTGAATAGTTTTAATAAATTTGGTTGATATTTAAAAGGTTGGACTCATATGCCATTGGTCAAGTGATCGCCGCCGCCTGCCCTTCCTCACCATGTTCTCGATCACCGCTGACCGGCCATGTGATCGTTGTTGCTTGTCCTTCCCTGAGCGTCGTTGTTGTTTGCCATCTGCTGGCGTTGGGATTGTCGGTTGAAGTTGGCTTTTTTTGTTTGGGTGAGCGGCGATCGATTAAACCAAAGGTAATCGGTTTTGGAATATTTTGTGTTTATCAGATTTAGTGACAATTTGTTATTTGTTGATCTCGTGGTGTCCCAACTAGGTTAGTTGTTTACTCACGAAATATATGTTCGTTTAAACACCCTATTATTGAATATTATTTGTTTTATATTTGATTTGCATTTGGACTCTTGATGGGCGATTTATGATATGATCTAGATCGGTTCATACACACGTCTTCACTACCATGAAATTTTAAATTACTTGTACAAAACTCCAACATAAAGCACTTAAGTAATTATAATATTTCTCAAATCACAAATGACTAGAATAACTTTCTAAATGCTGTGCTAATCACTTTCATATTCAAGTATTTTGAAGGTACAAAATCAATAATTGGATGATACAAAAAGCATAACAAGAACGAGAATGTATTTTTAGGAAAACTTGTGAAATCAGATCAGAGACTTCCCTTTTATAGGTCATGAAAGTGTGTGTTAGTTGGCGGTTATTCAGTTACTTCAGCAGTGAATTATGATAACAAGAAAAACTTACGAGTAGGAAGATAGTTACTACTAACAACCCAAGTTGTTGTTAATGACTAGTTACCACCAATGACCAGTTACTGCTTATCATAATTACTATTGCTCACCGTTGCTGATCATACTTACCAAGGATGATCAATCGCGACTCATGGGTCAAATTGTTGCTAATCTCAGTTACTACTAATTTCAGTTGCCACCTTGACTTAACTTGTATTGAAGTATATACTGTATATTTATCCGGAATTAAGTAAATCCAACTATTCTAATGTTATATTATATACTAACATATAGTCATCATTATATCATCATCATACTCAGTAAATCCCATCAATAGCAAACCAAGGTAGGGTCTAAGGAGGGTGAGATGTAGACAGCCTTACCACTACCTGTTGGAATAGAGAGGCTGCTTCCAATGAGACACTGGGCTCGATATACAAACATATAGTCATGTTTGTATATTATGCTTTGAGCAGGTTCTGAAAATGGATATTCTAGTTCGGAACTATTTGAAATTTAAGTTTTAGCTAATTGGGAACCACATGGTAAGCTAGCTGCTCCAAGAATCAAGAACACGTGATTCTCTAACCACGTGAAACACTTCCAAGAATCCATATATATTACTGAATAAGGACGATTTTTTCTTGTATTTTTTGGTTCATATCAAAATCATTGTGGTCTCACATAATAAATACCATTGAATCCAAAACTATTACCAAATCAAAGACAATATTTCATTATTGTACTTTTATTCAAATTAAAGGCATTGTGGTCACACATGATAAAATTTTTTGAATAAAAAAGGGCAGCAATGTAGTTTGTTACCCGTTTACCTTTAGTATTTTCCTTTTACATTCCTTTCAAACTATAAACGATTCAAAACAAAGGAATTGGAGCATCTTACTTGCTCACTGCCCTACAATACATGTTCTCGTCGAAGCAATCATTGTCATTGCCACCCTGTCATCGCATTTCAACTTCTTTAACAATTTAGCAAACCAAACAAGATTAATTTCGTCAAACAAATGCACCATAAATTCAAATCCGTTGAACAAATTTCAATTTCAAATCCAATTTCTTTGACAAATTAATTACACTGAACAAAATTCAATGGAACAAACGTAACCTTAGATTTTTCATAATCAAAGATGACACGTATATCTTTTGATTCAAATCAAAGACATAGTAGTCACATAATCATTATTGGATCCATAGATGTACATCAAAACCACTATTACAATAAGTGCAGAAAATCAAAATTACTTATAAAGAATCCAAACATATACAAAAAAAGAAAAGCTAATTTTGTTACAAACTTACAATACTCCACTAGTAAACTTGCTATTACAAATCAAAAGCAACACTTATACCCAAACAAATACCCCAAACCACCAACTTATTGTACCCTAATTCAACCCCAAACCACACCCAAAATCAACACCACCAAATTCTTTCAATCATATCATCAAACACCTTCTTTACAACCATCTCCAACTTTCTTCTCTTTCTCCTTAACCTTCTCATACTCCTCCATCTCCCTCACCCACACCTCCCCGAACTCGCAATCTCTCCACGCCTCAAACCACGGCCCACCCAACGTATAATGTATCGCTTTTGGGCACGTCGTCTCATCCCCCTCCACAACCTTATTATGCCCAACCAAAAAGTTCCAAACAAACGGAACCGCCCCGATCTCATCATCCTCCAACCACATAAACCGATGCAAATACACACCCGACTCACTATTCACCACCTCCGGAGTCAAAACCCTATTCTTCACATGCCCACAATTATACAACACCATCGAAGACCAATTCTTTCGCGGGTAAACCGTCTGAACCGCCCCATCCATCTTCGTTGTTTCGGTAGGAACATACTCATGTTTCACACACATTAACGCATACTTCTCGTCAATAACATCATACAATTCTTTTACGTCACCAAGGTATAGAAAATCACAATCTATAAACAATGCCCACCCTTCGTAATTCGCTAGAAATGGCGTTAGGAAACGTGTGAATGAGAATTCAGTACTCTCTAGGTTGTTACGTTCGCGCCAAAAGTGGTTGTTGTTACGTAATTCGGATTGTTTTATTGGGATGATGTGGACGGGGATGGTGGATCGTTTCAGGATGGAGTATCGGCATACTTCGTATGCGATGTGTTCGCGTGTGTCGTAACCGATGAAGATGCGGAATGGTTTGGGGGGGTTGGTGGTGTTGTGGGTTGTGGATTGTGATGACATTTTGATGGGTGAACGGGAATTAAGGGTGTAAACAAGAATAAGAGATTGATATATGATTTGGGGGGTAATGGAGGGTGATGTAATGTAGGAAGAACGTGAAGATAGTAGATGGGGATTGAGGTGTTAAGAGTCAGGTGGTGGTGGTGGTGATCTTGTTTTCGTTTCTTGATTTATGGATTGATGAATGTAGCATGTACTTTGTTATATAGTCGTATTTTTTTTATTTTTATGGAAATAAAGGTGTTAGAAATTAACATGGTGTTGGAACATTTAAAATTTAGGCTATCTGATTTTTTTTATTTTTTTTTTTTGACAGTTACTTTAGTATCACATTACTCTCTCTTCCTCTATTTTTGTACCTATGTTATACTCAATATTTTAAAACTAGGATGGGCTTATAAATGGTTTAACTGGTTATACCAGACATTTCAACTGGGTGGATTAGTTAACCTTATAATTCCATAAAAATACAACTTCACTTGAAAAATAATTCAAACATACATATTCCATAATAAAAATTAATTCCAAAATTTAATCCATAATAAAAAAAATACTCAGTTTTCCAATAAAGGTTTTTTTTTAAATGAAAGTGTACAAATAGGTTTATGAATTGTGTTAAATCCATAAAGTTCATAACTGAATATGGAAGACTGGAAGATCGTGAGTAGCATACGCAGGAAGTGGGAACGTTGGATTAATTACCGAAAGTATGGACAGTCGGTAATTGCCTTAATATCATATTTTAATCGATATATGAAAATCAAATTTAATGATTTGGCAGACTGGTTTAAAGATTCGAACCGGTAGAATCGGATTTACTGGCGTTCTATAACAAATTACCGTATTCTAGTTTTACCGACCTTTTCATATAGGGCTCTTGTCCATATCTGGTATTATTATTATTACCGGTCGACACTTACCATAGGGGGGGGGCTTGAGGGAGTAGCCACGGCTACCCATATATTTTTTAGGAAAGGGAGAGGCAATGCAATGTTCCATACTCCTGGACCCTCCAACATCAGCACTCCCGAGGCCTCGTGGGAACTAAAACACCGACGTTATTAAGGGGACGTGGCACCACCCGGGTAGCCCTCCATGGCTTCGAACCTGAGCCAGCACATCGCCGCCACCCCATGGGTAGGCTTGGCGGGTTGTGTTTATCACTCTGACCCGCAGCGGAAATGGTAGTCGAGGCATGATTGGGTTTTCATCAAAGCTCATAACATTTACTATAAAGTTTCATATATATTATTTCTTTTTAAAGAAGAAGTTACAATAAACATACAAGCACAACATGTTCAAATACATTTTTCATGACTTCTTTATTTTTCTTCTAAAGCAATTTCCTATGTGTTCCTTGCTTCAACCTGTCCACCTGTATCATGTGTAAAAATAGGGTTTTGGGTCAACAAAAGTTGGCGAGTGAATCTTATGAAAACATTTGTACGAATTTATTATATTAGTTATAAAAAGGTGCATAACCACATATGAGTAAACGTAAATGTAAATTTAATCACAATACATATAATATCAATTAATGCACAAGCACACACCAAATGATGAACAATGAGATCAAGGCTCAATCAAACGGAGCCGATCTAATGAGGCACGCGATGTTCAACTCGTCTCCAACGAGGAACTGATGGGCCTAATGAATGATTTGCACGCAACTTGACAAAATGTAAACACACTTCACAACAAACAACATTTACATCACAAGTTTAGATCATATAATGGTAATAGCACAAGTTTGAATAAACGAAGTAATTAAAGCGACACATGATACACCCTAAAACATGAATAAAAAGGGGAATTTGTAAGAATTCACTCACAGTGGGTGCGTTCCTTGATAATGATGAATGCGCACGAATTTATGATTCAACCGACGAGGGAAAACTAACCTAAATAATAACGTAATAATTCGATAAATAAAAAAATTTCATTTGAAATTAATATTTTTAATTAGTGCTCTTAATGAGATTTTTAGATTTATTTTTGTGAATTTAATGCAAATTTTTAGGCTTTAAAACCTTATTTTGAGGTATTTTTAACTAATTTCCAAAGAAAATAAAAATGATTTTTAATTAAAAAAAATTACCCTTTTTCCTAGGGTTGACTGGTCAACGGCCGGTTCAACCGGTTTAATTATTGGTAGCGTGCGAGGTTCGAACCCGTGACCTCCCGTATACGTGCACGCAGCTCTACCAACTGAGTTACGTGTCTAACCCGTAATAATTCTGATTTTAATTACTTATATATACTAGTTAGCTTAAACCTTATTTTATTTTTATTAAAAAGGTTTCATAAATTGCCAAAACCGGTTTAAGTATCCAGAATCGAACTCGAGCCCTTCAGTTTACGTGCACACAGCCCAACCAGTTGGGCTGTGTGTCTAACCCGTTTATACACTGTATTATACTATATTTATATGCATGTTGAATGATGATCTGAATAGGTTAAAAAAAGATTGGTTTTATTTCAGAAAGTCGAAACATGTGTGGCTCGAACCCGGGATGTATGCTTTGTGATTGCACACAGTCCACCATTGGATTGTGTGTCTAATCCGATTAAAACACCAAGATTATTTATACTTATATTCTAAGTAAACTTCATCCTCTTCCTAGACAATACCCAGAACCCGACCTCGACTGTTAACCAAGAATAACAGTTTTGATTATTTGTTTTATGACTATAACATATTAAACAAACGATGGAAGAAGGATTAAGACAATTGTACCGTTTTATTGGAGTTATACGGTTTTCTGATTCGAACTTTTCCGGCGAACAACTGATGATTCCGGCGAATCGAAGCAAAGAAAATCTTCAGAGAAGTTTGGGTAATGTTTTGAGATAGAGTGCGAGTGAAATTGAGATGGATTGGCTGGTATTTATAGGGTAAACAATCAATCCTCGATTTCGGTTTCAAGACCCAAATCATGGGTTAATGATTTCAAATTGATAAACGGTTTTTGAATTAATTGAGTTTGGATTTTGGTTATAACTGAGGTTGACATCAGTTACATTCAATCACTGGCAAAGAAAAAACGTCAATTGCGGAGATGATTTATTTTTGGCGGTTACAGACTCTGAAATTTGAACTTGCAGGTTGCTTGTGGGTTTTATTATAACACTAATTTACTTTTAAGTTTAAACACAAGTGTGTGTGTAGTGTAGCGGTGAAGACTGTGTGTGTACAAGCGGGAGACCCGGGTTCGAGACCCGGTTACTCTTTTTATTTTTATTTTACTTTTTGATTTATTATTAAAGATTAATTCAACTTACTTATTGTTTTATTTATTAATCATGGTTTTTTTTTGAAATTCTAAAATATTTATTAATTAGGAGATATTTAAAATAACCGGTACAATAACTACGCAATGAACTTTTAACCGAATATTTGATTATTAAGCGAAGTGGGTTTTGAAACCCGTTTTACGACGAATGTTACAGTGTTGGCCAGCTCGGTAACCCGCTAAAGATTGCCACTTTGTTACCTTTGACCGTGCACCTCAACGGTCATATGGCCGTTTAAAGTAAAATAAAAAAGTTTATTTATTTATTTTTCAAACTTAATAATAACCATCTCTTATTTTCATTCTCATGTCTAATCATTCGTATGAAGAGTTGGGTATTTACCTACCGCCAAACGATTACGAAGACGATTTTTCAACAAACAGTAGCCTAGTTTATTTCATGGAGAAGCTAGAGGAACTCGAAGTGGAAGACACGACAACGTCGTCGGCCGTTCCAAAAGAAATTGTCAAACATAATTGCATACAAGGTAACGAAAATCTTATGAACGATTATTTTGTTGATGAACCAAAGTATGATGATGAAACATTCAAATATCGTTTCGTATGTTGAAACGTTTATTTTTAAAAATTGTTGGTGATATTGAAAGTCAATATCCTTGGTTTCAAGAGGAATATGATGGGCGGTTGAAAAAAAGTTTTACGGCGATACAAAAAGTTATATCCGCCATCATACAACTCGCAACTGGTAATACTCCCTGTTAGGGGCTAAGTTTTATGAAGTCTGGATCACGTATCCTGAGACCAGGCCTGGATCACTTATCCTTAGCGGACGACACAGGAAGTCTGAGGATCAAGGATCCTTATTTTAACTTATGTTATCTAATAATTGTTCTCTGTATTTCTAATGTTGTATGTAGATAATGGATGACGCGGACTTAGTCTTTGCTGGAATCTCGCCGAATATGTTCGAATAGGCACGTGTATAATCAAGTGTAACCGTTATGGAGAACATGGGAGACTTGCACATTTTTCGGATAGTTAGTTAGATAGATATTTCCAATTATATCAGGGATTTGGAGCTTGAATTAGAACAGACAATACGTACACAACTCGCACACTTGTTGCTCTCAAAACTGCTCTCATACACACACACACACACACTAGAATTCAATTGTAACAAGCTCATCCAAAGTTGTGATCTTTTTATGCAATATAGTTGGTGATCGGTAGTTTCCATCACCCGAGGTTTTGTATGCCGGAGATCTTCTAAAGATCAAGCGCCTTTTCCTCGTATAAATCCTTGTTTTCATCATTGTATACATTTCACCTTTGTTCATACAATTGTTCAACACATTAGCACTCTATCTAACAATCATAGTTTGGTTACATTATCCTTAAATCAATTTTTGTCCAAAACATTCCCGATGAGAACGACGAGTATTTACAAATGTCCGAAAGGACTTCGTGAGAGTGCCTTCAATTTTTTTGCAACGCCGTTAACCAGTTGTATGAAGATGAGTTCATGCGTGGGCCGATAAGCACTAACGTAGCCAATTTATACAAAAATCACCAGAAAAAACACCACATTCCCAAGATATTATGCAATATTGATTGTGTGCATCTTGTGTGGCGGATGTGGCCCACAGCGTTACGAGGTCAGTATATGAGAGATGATCACAAATACCCAACGGTCATAATCGAAGCGGTCGCGTCACAAGATTTATGGTTTTGGCATGCGTATTGTGAAGCGTCCGATTCACAAAACAACATTAAGGTTCTTCAATTGTCTCCAATATTCCTCGCTGCACGGAATGCAACCGCACCTAAGTGTCCATTTCAAGTGAATGGGCATACATACAAACGAGGATACTATTTAACCGACAGGATCTACCCTACTTGGTCAACGTTTGTGAAAACATTTCCATATCCAGTCGATCCGATGAAAAGAAGTTCAAGGGGCAAGAAAAGATGTGGAGCGGTCTTTCGGTGTCCTAAAAGAAAAATGGAACATACTTAGGAGACCCATGTGTGCTATGACGGTGAACATGATTATTAGTGAGACGTATACATGCATGATACTTCACAATATGATCTTAAAGGACGAGGGGTGTGCGTTCTCACCGGTCCATATTAAGGATCCAGTCCTCGAACCCGTTTTTGATGACGCAAAGCTTACGAAGTTGATGGATCAAGATACGCATTTTCAACTTAAAAATGATCTCCTTATTCATATTACACCTCAAGATCTATCGTACCTCAAGGAGGAAACCGATGTTTAGGATTATTTTCTTTAATTTTATTTTTATTCGTTTGTGTTGAATTGTGTATTTTTATTTTAAGTCAATTAATATATTTTCTATATAACATTTAACTTTATTCAAATAAAAGAAACAAAAAAAGAGTTTGTGGCTAGGGTAGTCGTCGTCACCACCTACTAGTTAATAAGTACCTAGTGCACTTTTTAGTGTGACGAATGATGGTTGGTCAAGGCTAAAGTATTTATTGTGAAGTTTATTTATATGTTAAATGAATAAAATTGAATAAGATCTTATCTTTATGTTTATTTAATAAACTGAACGGATAGGAATAAGTTTCTTATTCGTTCATTTATCTTGTGGAAATTTAGAATTGGTTCTTATCATATATAAATAAGTTTCTCATTCCTTTATCAATTGACACATAGGACTATTGTTGCTATATCACCCTCTTATCTCAACCATCATGTTTTGCATAGATTAAACCATGGTAACCATAGGTCTTATTTATTTCTTTAATATTTCATTTTCCTTTTTCACAAAAATAAATTAAAACAAGAGAATGATGGTTTGGGTCATGACCACACCCTTAGAGTAGTAGTTTTGAATGATGGATTAGAAGTGGGTGAACATGACGCTGTTGTGGAGGGTCATGGTGAGAATGACAGTAATGACCACACCCTATATCCTCAAGACTCTAATATTTACGGGCCTAAATTTCTTTGTTTGGAAATTAGTTTTGATTTGCAGATGAAGAAACATACGAAAAATGGGGAAGAATATATCAAATTACTAAAATTAAAGAGCTCAAAATCAACATGCCTCTTTTTAAATGATGATATACTTGATAAACCAAAACCCAAAGGATTTGAAAAGATATAATTTAGAAATGTATCCTAGAATTATTCAACCTATTTATCAATAAGGAGGTTCTATAGGTCAGGTTGGTTACCAAAAATTCAAGTTTCCTCTTATGCAACGTTAAGGTTTCGCCTGACCCACCACGTGACTTGTGGAACCAATGGTGAAGAAAGCATCAAGTTCTGGCCTGCCCCTTGCGGACGGATGTCAAATTCTTTCTGGGTAGAGGTCAAGGACGGCCCTAGTTTATAAATGATGACAATGATATTTTTGAAACTTATATTTGATGAAATGTCACAAAACCATGTGGATTTTAATAAGTGATAGGTATTATATGCGGGTGAGCTTTTAGTAAACGTGGTTATTTTGTTTTTTCATTATTTTATTTAAGTTAGAGTTTTCAAGTACAAGTTTTTATATAAATATTTTTTACTTTGTTTTTATCTATCTTGATGGTAATTATTTACTTTGTTTTTATCTTGATGGTAAGACTTCTAAATTGGTTATGAAAATGTTTTATATTGATCTTTTGCTAGTTGAATGCATTTGAAAAGATATAAAAATTACAGCTATCCAATTTGATATGGCCAGCAAGTGTTTTGGTACTGATAATCTGTCTTTATTGTTAGATAAATCTATCTGAAAGATTGCAAATTGATTACCTATTTTTTTAAATATAATATAGTTATTGATTAAAAAAACATAAATCAAACTACAAGGTTTAGTTGGTAAATTTTAAATATACAGGGGTAAAAGATAAATTTTTAGAATGTAAAAGGGGAAATAATACACCGTTGTGGGATAAAAATTATCTACAGAACTTTAATATGTTTTCGTCGTTTTATGAAATAAGCCGTCGATAAATCAGGGATTCGATTGATATACCAATCAAAAGAGAAGAAAAATTAATAAATTTGTGATATGTCCAACTGGATATCGATACGTGTTACATTGATAAAAAAAACAATAAGACAAATACTGTGCGACCAATGTTGTTATGTCGGAATATGTTAGAGTTGTTTGGGTACCAAGCACATGTATAGCCTGTGATATCAAAGAAACACTCTGTTTTGAATGCAACTTTGTTGACAACAATTTTACACCAAAGTGTTAAGAAAAAAAAATTAAGAGCAACTACATCTGAGGAAAAAAATTCAAGCACAACCGCGTATTCAATTTTTTTTTTAAGATTATCCAATGCGAGTTATTGGAAAAAAGTTCAAATTAATTGAAAACTAAGTGAGTTAAATATGTATATTATTAGAAGTATAAGGGGTGAAATTGAATTAAAAAAAGATATTATAAAATATTTTTACTATCAATTTCTCATCTCTTTTAATCGATATAACTAGTGAGATTCTCTCGCGTGATGCATATGACATTAATATAGTGTCGCCATTTGGTATATCACTAAAGATAAAAAGAAAATGTAAAAAAGAAAGATAAAAAGGTAAAAGAAAACAAGGTAAAAACCATAAAAGAGTTTAGTGTATGTGAGATGCAAACCAAAAAAGAAAAGTGTGTGAGATGCGAAACAAAAATGAAAAAAAATAGTCATGGTTCATGGACCGTACATAGTTGATTTGTTTTAGTGGGGTAGAGATTAAACGAATTCGTCTCCTTTACCTTTCTAGTAATATTTGAACTTTATTACGATATAAAGTACGGTTTAACTCTGTTTAAATGTCTTTTTATGTATTCCTTATTTGCCCCATAGGTGTCTCAAGTTTTATCTTCTCTGTCTCTTATATATCCTATTTCTCCACCCAAAACCTAAAGCGTACCTGGAACCCAATCCGATGGTCGTCAAATGTCATCCCCCCTAGACATTGTAGAAAGTAACAAGATGAGGCATGAGCTTCAAAGACACATGAAAAGTGATCAAGCAAAGAGGAATTGGTATTGGCACGAGCATAGATCGACATATCCGAATATCTCATTGTTGGTAATATTTTAAAAATTGTTTAATTATTTATTTAATAATATTTTAAATGTTTAAAATTCTATACTTTAAATAATTTTTTATAAAATGTTGTTTTAAAAAAAGTTAATTGTTAAAATAGGCAATGATCAAGATGCATCATTTTTATGAGACGGATTCGCAATTTTTTTTTGCCACCATGAAGCGCGAATCGTATCATACAAACAATTCATTCTTGGGCAAATGGACGTTCATGAGAACGAAGTGCAGCAACTTCAATAACATTGTGAACCGCCATATAAACAATCGAGACAGAGCTAGCGGTTCAAGCGACATAGACGTCATGTCGGCCGCCCACGATGAGTTTAGAGTAACATACGGTTGTCCATTTACCATGGTAAAAACATGGAAGGTACTCAAAAATTCTCCAAAGTGGTATCCTGTGCCACCAGTTAAACCAGGCTAATCATCAAAGCGTTCCAAGACTAGTTTAGGCATGCCTGAGCCGCACTTGCCCATTAAGAGATTAGATACTCGTTCTTAGACTTAAACAACTTGAACAACGAACTTGAGTCTGAAAAACCATAAGAATTATCCTAATTAGTTTAAATGATATGGTTTAATAGATGAAATTGGATTTTAGTTTAAGGAATTTAGTACTAATAGGAATTTTTGAGGATTCTGGATAAAATTTAGAAATTATAAGAGTTTAAATAATTAAATAATTATTTTGAGATTTTAGGAAAATAAGTTAAATAAATTTTATAAATTTATCTACTTAGAGTAATTAAATAAATTCAATAGATTAATTAAATAAAAGCGGGATTGTAATTAAATGGTGTTAGTTATAAAAATTATTTATTTGAAATGAATTTTATAAATTAAGCTTATACTTTTTGTTTAAATTTATTAATTAAAACAGATTTTAAGTTTATAAAAATCTAGATTAAATAATAATTAGTAAAACTTATAAAGATTAATAAAAATAAGTTTGATAAACTTATAAAGACTGGTTAGTGTTCCTGATGTTCGAAACCGTTTAAAAACCAGTTTTTAACCAACCCAAACTGGTTAGTATTAATTCGGGTTTCCATCGTTTAAAACCGGTTAAAAAGACAAATCGATTCTTTTAAAAACCGGTTTGGTTAGAAACCGGGCCAGTTTAAAAAAACCGGTACACCCTTATACAAGTGTTGGTGTCAACTTTGGATCATAGTGAATCTGTTTTGTCATTTGTGGGAAGAACTAGAAGGCTAGTACATTAGTAGTTTGCCTTGCACTGGGCCAAGCCCAATGAATATATGGCTTTATCTAAATGGGCTTTCGTGATCCGAATGTATAAGCCTTAATTTGAATACCATGTGTCCATGTTACAAAGAAGGCCTAACCACTAGTCCACTACGAAAGTGCAAAGGACCAACTCACCCTTAACTTTTGATAAGTCAACATGGTTCGACTTAGGTTCGTAAACGAGTTGAGCTGAGCGGAACCAGCTCATACTCGGCTCATTTAAAAATCGAACCGAGCCGAGTCGGCTCGTTTAAAATCGAGCTGTCTTTGAGCCGAGCTTTTTTCGAGCGAGTCTCGAGCCACAAACTTTGTAAACAGAATAGCAATTTTGGGCGAACTATAAAATGGACAAGAAAATATTTATTGTTACTTACCTTAATCTATATCTTTTAAATTAATATTAATAATTAAGACTACAACTTAACAATCTATTTATTTCGATAAAAAAATAACCATATTACTAATTAAACAATATTGCTTAGATATAGTAGAATATATGTATATAAACACACATCACACACATAATTGGGGTTTAATTTAGATGTGCCAAACGAGCGAGCCAACGGGCCAACTAATGAGTGAGCCACGAACCGAACCTACCTTGGCTCGGGTTCGGCTCGTTTAAAACCGAGTTGACTTCGAGCCGAGTTTTTTTCGAGTAAACCTCGAGCCACGGACTTTTTAAACAGCGCTAGTTCGACTTTATCATATTTAGTGGTACATTTTAAGCCATCTCATAAAATTTACCATCAAATTCATTGCAATTTATTCTATTAAAACAACAAATGACTCTACATGGGGAACTACAAACCGGTCGACTTGTAACTGTTTTTACTATTCAGTCAATTTTTGCAGTTTATTAACACTTTTGATTCGGTCAATGCCATCAATAACAAGGCATCCCTAGAGGTCAGGAAGAGGTACCAAGTTCAAGTCTCGCAAGAATTATTAGTAATTTCCTGTGGCGGCACCTGGGATCAACCCCACATTGGTGGAATGGTGACAGATCCTCTTCCATTCAATTGGTCGTTAAAAAAATGCATATTTTTATAAGAAAAAAAAAAACAAAATGACAAGGCTCTTTATTCAATCTGTAATGACATTCAAGTATTAATATCTACAATCATACGGGCCGTATATATTTTATAGGCTTATAATATGTATATATTGTATGCCATGTGGTAAGTATATGTTAATATTTTATACCGTAATTTTCCACTAATCTTCTTCTATCAAAACCCAAAAATATCTTCTTCAGGAACTTCAAAAAATGGAGAGATTTGAGCATCTTGAACTTGTTCTTGGAGCTGCATAAGTCGCTTCCGACCTTCTCATCAACCTTATTCGCTTACAAGTCTCGACGAACATCCTGAAATCATTCAAAAAGTTAACAAACAAACGTTATTGAATCAATTCTAGAAAAATGTATCACACTGAAATGATCATATGATCAAGGTTAGAGAACTTACTTCCAAGGAACATCACCAACAAGCATCCAGTCCCCAAATTTATCCTCATACATTGATACATACATTCTTCCATTCACAACATCTAACAAGTTTTTCTCACTCAATGCATTTTCTATAAAAACAATCACTCTATTCACATTAGTTAATCATCAAACAGGACACAAGCTTACCTAAATTCAAGTCTAAAATGAAGTTTTATGCGCTGTCCAATCAAATTGTTCAATACTGGGGCGGACCTACTCCTATGGTTGGGGGTAGGGGTGTGAATTTCTGACACGACATGAACTTAACACGAACTTTGTGGGTTTGGGTTTAGTCTGAATGGGTTTGGGTCAGTTTCAAGTTGAACCCGCGAACCCGTTTAGCTAAACGGGTCGGGTTCGTGTCAACCTAATCGGGTTGGCGGGTTGACCCGTTTAACCCATTTATATTATATATTTTTTCAATGTGTTTATGACATAAATTAAATAGATGAGTGTCTTATGCCACATAAGATTTTAGAATTAAAATGTGTAACTATATTGTATAC
This sequence comes from Scalesia atractyloides, assembly GCA_947069175.1. Classification (NCBI taxonomy): domain Eukaryota; kingdom Viridiplantae; phylum Streptophyta; class Magnoliopsida; order Asterales; family Asteraceae; genus Scalesia; species Scalesia atractyloides. The sequence goes on from CAMTDV010000011.1 coordinate 7,621,589, forward strand.
ATTTGTGTCTTTTTAGTAAAAATTTTATTTTAATATTTTATTTTGCAAAAACAATTAGAAAATTCGGGTTGAACAGGTCGTGTTCGGGTCAACCTGCGAATATTCGAGTTGTGTTCGGGTTCATATGTGTTTTGGGTTTTGGTTTGTCTAAAATTTCGGGTTCGGGTTGAACCCACCAAGCCATGAACACGACCCATTTAGCACCCCTAGTTGAGGGCAGCCCCCCCCCCCCCCCCCCCCCCCCCCCCCCCTAAAAATCATGTTTTCCAATCGCCCCTATTAAAAGTTTGGTTAATCCTTGTCCTCGAGAAAATATATCTTGGGCCCGCCATTGATTGAATGTTGAATATGATGTTTTATAACAATTTTGGGACCCTAGATCATTCGATATGTAGTTACCAAGTGTGAAATAAGAAAATATCTCCACCAGTGCACATTGAAGCTGCAGATAGTCTCCATACAATTCCAGATCTACTTTTCTCATATATGGTGCTCCGTCAACCGCCACCTTTACAAACTTAAAGTTACTGCTCTTCACGTTCTTCCGGTGCAACGTCACTGGCGGCCATCCGATCGCTTGTTTTCTGCAGCATCCATAGACGTATTCATATCGTTAAGAGTCAAGTTAGATCATCAACAGTTAACTAATTCATCCGGATGAGGTTTTGTAGCGTCGGATTGATTAGCATTCATATTGTTAGGAATCAAGTGGCGCGGTGGAATCAACACACAGTTGCAAAACGATTTAAACATGCAAATAGAAAAATAAAAGCAAGAAGGAACACTATAATTTTAGGTGATTCAATGTGAATTATATCCTACGTTCACTAGCTGCAACTAGATATTTTTATTATGCTCAGTAGTAAAATTTATAATTACAATTTTACAATCATAGGATATAAATCGATATTCATATCGTTAGGAATCAAGTGGCACAGCGAAACACACACAATTACACAAACGATTTAAACACGCCAGAACAAAAAAAAAAGCAAAAAGGACACGGCATTTTTAAGTGATGTAGTGTGAATCCTACTTCAACTAGATATTTTTATGTAGAATGCTACAATTATGATCATGGTGTATAAATAAATACTTAAATAGATAAATAATTGTAGCTTAGGCCCCAAGAAAATATCTATGGATCAAAACAGGCCCAAAGTCGGTGATCAACACGATCATAACTTACTCATCCAAAGGACATTTCGTAGCGTCTAATCGAATATCATCGAAACTTTCATCGTTGATCGATTTCAACTCAATCGGATCCGGTGATCGTTGTTTTGTTGCCAACTTTTGGCCTCGTGATTGGCCTGGTAAACCTAATGTGAGCTCAGTTTCATTGAGATTGAGGCCGTAAGTGGTAAACTCCGACGTGATTTCCGACGTCTCCGATGACATTTAATATGATACGATGAAAAAGAGTTATGGGTTTGAGATATAGAGGCTTTGTTTGTAGTGTAGTTGTAGTGGGAGAGACCACAAGCAATGCTCCAGTTAGGAGTTTACACGTGGAGGGTCCAGATTGTTTGGTGTGGGTCATGAATGATGATGACCAGATGGTAGATTAGTTAGTTGGTGGAGTACCGAATCATGGCAATTTGCTCGTGTGTGTTGTTGATGAAAAAGAAAGTAATATGGATCCAGAATGACACATTGTGGTGTGGGTCTTTACTTTTTGTTTTTTCTTTCTTTTCTTTAACTCTAATTATTTTACGCTTCTAAAATATTGTGTATATGACCCGTACAGAGTTATACGGACCGTATAACTAATTGTTGCACAAAAAAATATTTGAGAATAGTTTTTCGTCTCCATTTATGTATATGGGTCGTATAACATTCTACGAACAATATAATATTATACAAGCCAAACCTCATGTAATGTTATACGACCTAATATTTTCTTCATACACGAGAGCCGTATAACAGTAACACTATACGACCCAATATTTGTCATCTCATTTTATTCTATACAATCCGTTGAGCGACGACCCTTCCACTAGGCACCGTCGAATCACTAAGGCCGACTTTCGTCCCTGCTCGACGGATGGGTCTTGCAGTCAAGCTCCCTTCTGCCTTTGCACTTGAGGGTCAATCTTTGTCCGGCCCGAGGAAACCTTTGCACCCCACTGTCACTTGGCCCGTACGTCCTGACACAAGGTTAGAATTCTAGCGTATACGGGCCCGTATACAGGGTGTGAAATTGAGATTCGGGATGTGTCTTTGTTAGGACCCTTTATTATTAATTATTATTATTATTATTATTATTATTATTATTATTATTACTACTAGTCTTAAGGCCCCAGCGTTTCGGGGCAGGGGCGCAAAACCATGCCACCAATTTGTGGAGGAGAGGGGGTTGGTGGTAAGACAGTGCTAACCGAAGGATGACTAACACCGGGAAAAATGTAAAACAAAAACACGATTTCTAACACCAAGTGACTCATGTGAACCAACATGTAGACGATGTTGAATTTATACCAACAATTTTAGTAAAGTTTAAGAGTTGTATGATACTTTTATTAAAGTTTAGGGTAGAAAAGTAAAGCACTTCAATAAATTAGTAAAGAATGAAGCTAATAAACTACAGGGAATGAAAATAAAAATTTACAGTAAAAGACAAAACAAACTGAAAGCCAAAATTTTTACTATTCATTGGAGTCTTATGAATTAATATATAATATATAATATAATATAATAATAATAATAATAAAATAATAATAATAAGAGTTAATTACTATTGTCGCCTTTATGGTTTAGCTAGTTTAATGATTTCAGCCTAAAAATAAATCTTTTGACATATCAGACCTTAAGGATGCATTTTATAACGGTAAAGGTAATTAGATCATTATATACCTTAGGGACTGTTTCTGATAATTATAAAGTTCTTTAAATATTTAAGAGATTATTAATGCAATTATTCAAATTTTTTATGATTTTATTATTTTCACGATTATTAGTTAACAAAATACGTTTTAAATATACAATAAATATGTATTTTCATTGAGCGTTTGTTTTTATATACGTCGTTTTAGAAATAATAATTTAACCTTTTTTAAACCGTCTATCATTTTCAAAATTGTTTCTTTTTAAAATGCTTTTTTAATCGTCTTTTTAAAGTCGTTTGTCTTTTAAAGTTTTTTTAAACACTTCATTTTATATCATTCTTTTTAAAATCGTTTGTTATTTTAAAACAATTTATTTTTTAAGTCATTCATTTATTAAATTTTACAAAATGAAGTGTATAAAAACAAAAGAAATAGAAGATTTGAAAAAAAGATGAACCATTCTAATAAACAATTTGCAAAAGATCGTTCATTTTTCAAACTTTTTTAGAATGGTTTATCTTTTTTCAAATCTTCCATTTCTTTAGACTGTTTGTTCAAAATTCGTTATTTTTTAATCTTTCGTTTATTAAATTCGTGCATTTTTTAAAACCTTACACTTGTTAACTTATTTTTTTAAGATGTTGTTTTTTATAAATGTCGCTTTTTATAAATCTTCGTTTTTAAATCACTCTTTCATTTAAAATCGATTGTTTTTAAATTCCTTCTGTTTTTGAAATCGTTCATTTTTAAGTTCTTTCTCCCTGATGGCTATAAGTAAAGTTCCAAAAATGAACGATTTTAAAAACGGTTCTAAACGTAACGGTTTAAAAAGAAACTCTTAAAAATCAACGACTTTAAAAACAATTTGTTTAAAAAGTTTTAAAAAAGAATGGTATAAAATGAATTGTTAAAAAAATTTAAAAGACAAACGATTTTAAAAGAACCATTTTAATAAATAAACAATTCAAAAAGGAACAATTTAGAAAATAATAGACGGTTTAAAATAAAGGTTAAATGATTCTAAAAACATTTATAAGTTGAGTAATTTCATTAATAATCTCTTAAATATTAAAAGAACTTTGTAATTATAAAAAACAACCCCTAAGGTAACTGTAAAAAAGTAATAAAATTAGCGCCAGGTGTTAAAACCATTATAAAATGCAACATTGGGGTTTGATATATAAAAAAAATTGGGCTGAATGAGTTAAATTGGCTAAACCACAAAAGCCAAAATAGTAATATACTCTATTAACAAGGATAAGGATAACAAAATATTTTTAAACAAAAATAAAAGTATAATTATAAGGTTGAAGGAGAAATTACCATGTGACATTAATTGTAATTTTTTTATTAATTTTTAGATTTAGATTATTATTATTATTATTATTATTATTATTATTATTATTATTATTATTTCGACAAATTGATGATTTAGTTCACTTCAATGATTACATGCATTTAAAAAAATATGATTAAAAAGATACGAACAACATTATAAACGTGAGAACAACCGTAAGGCTTGTGTAATGTTTTCACTTCGGATTCCTATCAAGCCATTCCATGGGAGACACGAGAGGGGGTATGTTGGAGAGGTGAGAGAACGAGTAAATGCCAATGAAGATGACAGATTTTGAGAAAGGGGTGTTTGAGTGTTTGTTAGGTAGCATAACTCGAATTAAGTTATTCGAAATTTCACTTACTCAATTCGAATAAACTTAAAAAAAAAAAACCTAAATAACTACATTTCTTAAATTTTAACATTGATTCATCTATGCTCAGTTAACGTATGCAAGCTCAATAAGGCTATTTATAATAGACTTCGTCAAGCCTCACAAGCTTGATATGAAGAACTCAAATCCTATCTTCTATCGGTTGGCTTCAAACCAACCATCTCAAATCCGTCTCTCTTCGTTAATCACTCTACAAACACTCATTTTTCTTCTCGTGTATGTGATGAAATCATAATTACCGGAGAAAATTCCTCTCTAATAAATAAATTCACCACTGGTCTAGCTACCTGCTTTTCCCTAAAAGATCTCGGATCTCTCTCTTTCTTGGGTGTTAAATATCGTTCCAAATCAAACTCCTGTAAATTAAAATTCTTTTGAAACATCACACAATCAAAATCAAAATAATAATTAGAAACCCATTTCGAAATGTTTTTCATCATGTAAATGGCCTTCCATTTTTGTGTCTTTTGCCAAACATGCCTAGGAACCAATGATTCCGATACCCCCAAACTTTGTTGTGTCAGATGTGGTAGGAAAGCAAAGCAATCAAAGAATACAAAACATTTTCAATCATTTTATTTAAAGGATGGACCTAATGTATAAACTTTTATATAACAATAACAGTTTAAAAGATACAATCTACGAAACAAAACTGTAATTTCATAACTACATGGAAAATGTTTTAAAAGAATGACAGAATAATACAACAAGAGTGTGATTAGAGTAAAAGGGGCACCATAGACTATCATCCTAGCCCAATCCAATCAAATGTTGTAATGTCATTTTTATCCACAAGTACCCTAAAATCACCAAAACATTGGTGATGCCTACTTAGTACCCTGTAGTCATCAGTGGTGGATCTAGTAAAAAAATTCAGGGGCATCCCAATGTTTTTATGGGATCAAGGGTAATTTTTTGTGTAAAACCGAAAAAAACATTTTACACTACGTAGGTGGAGTTCAGGAGTATTTTTACACCACGGAGACGGAGTTGAGGAATAGTCTTGATAGCCATGGACCCCACCTTTTTACTCCATCCACCAATCAGACGCCCCTAAAGAGATGGATCCCACCTCCTTAAACCTTAAAATCTCCAAACACCCCGGCCACATGTTGCCTAGCGGCAAACTTTAAGATCAACCCCAAGGGGTGGCAGCAGTGTTGCCTAGCAGCAAACAAGCCGCATGGGCCCCGCCCCCTTATTACATAAGCAAATTTTTTTAGTTGAACGGCAAATTTCTTTTCTCCTGTCGTCTGTAGACTTGAACAAAAAACCCCCCTCTCCTAAGGTGTTTAAAGGATTTGCCTTTGCTAATGGACCACCCTCGAACTTTTTGCTCAGTAGTGTCCGGTATGTAGGTTTCGTATAGAATTTTTAGGTATATACGTTTTCGACCCCCGGTTTTATAATTTTTTAGGTATAATTTTAGGTACGATGACTTCCGACCCCCAGTCAGAAATCTCAAGCTTCGTCACTGACCCCATTAGTTACGTAACCAAATTTTAAGTAGAGTTATTCAACACTATTATATAAGCATTTCTATATAGTGTTTTAAAAACAACTAGATAACGAGAATCTACATAGACATGTCTACATGATGTTTAACTGAGAAAGATTTTGAAAGTGGTAGTGATGAATTCGGGTCGGACCCAGACATGCATGTGAAGGTGTTTGTTCGTCGGGTTCTTAATAGACACCTATTTTTTGAAATCATGAAACCATTACGAGCGTGTTTTAAATGATTTGATCACGAATACATTTATAACTATAAGATTTAAAGTTAATCATTATATTTGAGTAGGTGTGTATGATGTAATATACACATTTCATATCTGTATTTTGTGGAAAACAATATTGCTAATATTGCTAGACGTGTTCGTCGAATCGAATAACGGATTTTAGAATTAATTTATAGAATTGATTTTTTCAAATTTTTATTTGAATTCGTACTGGATTTAGATTTAATTTATTCGATTTGATTCGTATCTAAAACTCGAATTCAATTGAATTCAAGTTCATTCTAAGCAATTAATCATTTTTATAGTTTTAAATGTCTGGTTGGTCCTTGTGGTTTGCAGAAATTGCAGACTTGGTCCTAAGACTTTACTAATTACAGAGTTGGTCCTAATGGTTGTAATTTTTGCACTCGGGTGATCCTTATCACTAACCCATGTTAGATTTTTCAGTGAAAGTGAAATTACTAGATTACCTCTAAGATTAAAAATATAAAACAATTAAAGGACCTCTTTTCTCTCTCTAAATCTGCCATCTTCATCTCTCTATACAATCCAAAACCACCTCCACTCTTACCGCCACCACCACCACCAGCCGGCCACCACCACCACAACCTTAATCTGATCCCACATTACCTGAAAACGATCCCCTGATATTGTCGGACAGCGACATCGAAAATATTTATGCACCTCGTCGATTCCGGCCACCACAACATTAATCCGACCACTTCGCCTGAAAAAAATGTACCTTGTGTACGTTGTCTATTTCGGTTGTCTGAATCGGATGACATCAGATCGTCGTCACTGGATACATTTAATCTGGAAGGTGTTGTTTCTATTCTCGATCGAGCTCCGGTCAGATCTGAACTGAATCCGAAATGTCCGCTTGGTAATGAAGTGAATCTGAATCGGGATTATTTCTTAGGTATATAGAGATGCGATTATTGCAATTTGATTGTTCTTTTTCTATTGTGTATGTGTCACTCAGTGTGTGGTTATATTGAATTGGATTTCATGGTGTAGTTTGAATTATATTAAACTGGTTATTTGTTTTCTATATGAAAGCAACATCATATTTGTGGAATTTTAACCAAGGAATGATACATGCGGATCGAATTTGAAGACCAAAGTTATGTGATCATTAGGATAGAGGGGATGCAGGTAATGTGTTTTGGGTTTCTGCAAGTTGAGTAAAATTGAGTTTAAAATTGCAATAGCGCGAAGACAATGGTGGTGTAGTGCTTGTGTGTGATGGTTAGAAAGTTTGTGAAGGAGGGGGATTGGGTAGTGGTGGTATTGGTAGTGATGGTGGTGTTTTGATGTTGAAGAAGAAGTGGGGTAGACTCACATATATTTAAATATTGTTTTTATTAATAAGTAAGGGTATTTTGGTTATTTACAAAGACTTAACTGAGAAATCTAACATGGGTTAATGATAAGGACCACCCAAATGCAAAAATTACAACCACTTGGACCAACTCTGTAATTAGTAAAGCCTTGGGACCAAGTCTGCAATTTCTGCAAACCACGGGGACCAACCAAGCATTTAACTCACAAACTAATTGTTTTTTAACATCAAAATTACTAATCTGCAAAATTATTAAACTATCAATATGTCAAAAGACCAAAATTTAGAAGTTAGACCGATTATTCGTAGCTATGTAGGTCAGGTTAAATTATAGAAATAAGTAGTATGAGCTATTTGTCCATCGTACTTGGTAATGTTATGAATAATGGACTTATCCTTATGGATATAATTCATATTTTGGCCCAAATTTGAAAGTTATATGTGTGTGTATATATATATATTAAAAATATGTTTAAATTGAAAGATTCGTATTCGATTACTAGACTCAAATACGAATCAAACTGACGAATTGGATCCTTAATAATTGAATTCAAATCGAGTCGAATTTCGAATTTTTCGAATCCGAATCGAATTCTGAACCCCCATAAATATAACTATTATAATAAAATAACAATAAACAAAATTAGTTTGTGGTAAGAGTTTATTTTTAACTTTTGATATTTAATTTATTTCTCATGCCTTGCTTTTGCAACAATACTGTCCCTAGTTTAGTTTCTTAATCCTGCCATGATTCTCCGGTCACCTGTTATTCAACATTTTTCTATTGTATGTTCACACATAGTCAATGATAACAAAGCTTGGATACCATATTATATAAAAAGAAATAGTTTAAAGGTTTTATCATATAATTATGTGAGATGTTTTGAAGTGTGAATTTCATACAGGAAACCTATTACATATTTTAAATGGTTGAATCTGTAAATGTTTTTAACTAAACATGTCGGTCTTGAGATCACAGGTTTAAAAATAATTCCTTTTATAAATTTTTAAAAGAATATTATTACAAAACTTTAACATGTAGGGAGAGTTTATTTCAATAGTTGAAAATATAAATGAGCATCAGGATGTGTAGTTTTAACTGTTTAAGAGTTATTGTTAATAAGCATTTGCATCGTTTGCATGTTAAAAAGGTGAGTTATAGAGCCGGGTGTATTAGTGTGATCCGCCCATTCATTCCCTGACATAAAGAAAATGTTTGTCCTTATTTTCACTCTTCCAGTTAGGTAGTCATGCATGAGATTTTACCGATTGCATTTGTTTGTTTACGATAAATTTATAATTTGAAAGTAGTAATAAGCAAAAAAAATAAAAAATAAAAAATAAAAAACTTGGTTAAACAAATCTTGTTCGTATGGTCCATACATGACTCGTGTTGGGTTGGTGCAAAACTTTTGGAATTCGTATCGGATTTTACTAATCAACCCATAAACACACAAACATTGAGGCTACTAGTTACAAAGACATTAGCTCACAATGTCAATATACATATACGTACCCAAGTGTATCTATGTATTGAGTAAAATTATTCTACAAAGGTTCTTAAAAATAACAAAGACACAATGAATCGTAAAATATAACACAATGTCGAAGAAAAACGACATAATGATTCACAAAAAAGACAATGATACAAATACAAAAAAGACACAATGATAAATAAAAAGACACAATGATGTAAATAAAAAAGTGTAAAATCTACAAGCTAAACATCTAAAAACAAAAACTTAAAATTTCACATCGTAAAGCTCGATAAGACGGTTCCAACACCATCTGAATGAGGTAAATCAGAGTTCGTTTGATACTCTTCTTATAACTTCTTATTTTTCGAAGACTTTGTATTTTATCCTAACCCTCTATGTATTATACTAGAAACACTATGTAAAATGATGTAATTTTTTTGTAATGTATAACCTGATTTCATAAAGTTCTTTTACATTCAAAAGAATGTTTAAATTGCATTCAATGAAGAAAAACATTAATTTAAAGCAATACATGTGTTTTTTTAAAGTTCTTGTTAACCTAATATTTTCTTTCAACCGTCGTCTTATTACCTTGCTTTAATTGTGTGACAATGATCTAAAAAACTAAATATTAATCTTCACTAAAGTCAATGCCTTTTAATTAAATCAAATGCGTGCTTTTTGTGTACACTTCATGTATTCACCAAATTTAGGGTTGAAAAAGACAATTGAGTGTGTTTCGTTTGTTGTGAGAGTACAAGAGGTCGTTACTTCTTAAAAACCTTTCTATTTTGGCCTAAACAATGCATTTGCTTACACATGTATCTTTCTTCATGTGTTTTTTTTTTAATTTTCATAACTATTTTGGCCTAAACAATGCATTTGCTTTCACATGTATCTTTCTTCATGTTTTTTTTTTATTTTCTTAATATAGAAAACATAATTAAAACGACAAGAAATAGGTGGTAGCTGGGAATACATATAATTATTACATTACGTTTCATAGTGTTTCTTAAGATTCTTTTCAAAAAGATGAGTGAGACATTGTGTCAACCTATGTGTACCATGTTATTAGAGCTCAAAACACAAAGATATATTGGTTTCCCATAAAAAAGGTTACACGGAAAACATGAATCATGACTAGATACTATGAATTTAAACTAGCTAGTCTCTTGCATGTTTCTTTCCTTTGAGCTTTTAGCTTTCACAACCACTTATTGTATCACTTTATTTGTCTGAAAACACAGTCTATTGATAATAGATGTGTGCGCTATATCGGTTATGTCATACTTTAATGTGTGGATATGTTTATACGAATCACAAAGTGGTAATACGTGTGTGAAGTATGCGAAATATTACGGCATAGCCAGGAAATGATGTGTTTTTATAAATTGAGTGGAAGGGTAGTTGAGTTTTTTTGTTCTTGCTTTTATTCTAACAAGGAATTAGGTTTGCATGATATTCTGAATAGATGTGTGTGAGTATATGTAATCAGTTTGCGTGATTATGTATTTCGTAATTTTGTAAAATTTGTGTTGTTATATAACAACTGATTATAATTTCGCAAAGCATATTTTTTATGTTATATTCACCATCCCTACTGTCACCATCAATAGAAAAAACATTGAAAGCAAAAATAAACATCTAGAAAGAACTAGCGAAAACAAAAAATTACATTTTGTCTCTATTCTTCATCTTTTCATTGTTGACCGAAACTACTCCTCTTAAGGGCATCCATAATGTTGCCAATGTGCCGGCGTTCGGAATTCCAAACCTGCTAGGAACACGAGGTGAAAACACCCCCCCCCCCCCCCCCCCCCCCCCAAATATCACACATTTATTATACAATCACATATAAAGTTGATAGTTGTTTGAAATTTATAGTGTTATGGGAAATGAGTGTATTTAAGGGATGTTTTTAATCTAATATGGCAATTGAGGCGATAGTTTGTGACTGTTTGAAAATGCATAACGTTGTGGATGCTCTAACTAAAGTAGACACCTTGTCATCCAAAGTTATTTGATTCTTCATATAATCTAGTGCTCTATCATGAAGTTTGACATCTGATAGGTTCAGAAGATTTTTGAAAAACTCACAATCTTTCTCGTTACAACCGAATATGATGCGCAACCACACTAAATTTTTGATGATGATGATGATGATATCCGTGGCATTGATATTGTTTGAAGCCATCAGATTATTATTTTTTTGTTTGTAAAAATATTTCTTAGAATTATAATGATTAGCACATACATGTTAATTAATAATCTATAAACGCTAGAGTATAGCTTTTAAATTGAATCTTTTCTTATGTGTGATTTTAATAGAGATGAAGTTATAAAGAAGTAACATAATTCTTTTTAGGTAGATTTTCAGTGTGTTAATTTCGTGATTTTTTTAATAGCGTTCTTGAATCTTAATTTTACCAAGATACATACCATGAAATTGGGGGATTATTAGACAAAATATGTGGGATTATAAAAAAGGGGAGAGTTTATTGGAAACACTAAAAAAGTAAGGAATCGATAATACTCCAAAAAATTCAACTTAACATGTTAAAGATCATTTTTTTATTTTTTTCGGCACTTTTCCTATGTAGAAGCATTTTTAATAAAAAAACTAAAAATATAAAAAAATGTTTTAAAAACAGTTAAAAAGGCTAAAATATTTTTTTTACAAAAATGATTTTTTATTGGAATAGTTTCTACCCATTTTTATAAGGAAAGCGCTGATTTTTTTTGAAAAAAAATTGATTTTTAACATATTAAGTTAATTATATAAGATATTTTTATTTTAACTGGGTTTAAACAAATTTATATTTTTAGTTTTTGCTTTTTTTTATTAAAAATGCTTTTACATGTATTTATAAAAAAGTCGACTTTTTAAAAAAAATTGATTTTTAACATGTTAAGTTGAATTTTTAAGAGTGTTCCCTCATTCTTCACTTTTGTAGTTTTCCACAATAAACCTCACACTAAATATATATATAGGTATAGCGTAGTTTTTACATCACAAATATAAAGATCAAGCTTTTTTATATATATATATACATACTTTTTCACTATAGTTAGACTTACTCGAGTCAATAGTCAATCATTAATCCGTCGATAAAGGTCTCCTTTGATCACAATAGTTCGACTTACCCTAGGGATTACCGATTATATATATTTTCTTTTCGTTTTTTGTGAAATCCGTCAGTAATTAGCGACTAACATTGTTCGTTGTTAAAGCGGCGTTGAGTTTTTTTAGTGCTCAGCTTCATCTTTCCTATGAATTTCGAACCGAATGTGGTTCATGCGTGCTTAATTTCCTCTTAGCCTTTGTTTCGGGTTGTATGTATGCTTTCAATAACATGATAATTTTCCATTGTACGTAGTTCAAAAAATGAAAAAAACTTAAGTACAATCATTATGTCATTGATACAATCAATGAGATTAACATTCTTGACTACGTACATATATAATAGCCTCATCACCAACTTTATAGTAACCTAATTAATAAATAAACATATGCTTATGACATTATTAATTAAAAGAAACTAAAGATAATTAATTCTTCATAACTTAGATTTCAGTCTTTACCCAGCAATCAGCATGCGATCGATCATCAAGTTTTGGTTTGAAGTCCACCATCCAAAACCCGTTTCTTCATTCTTAATCTCTTGCATGTTTCTGTAAACATCCTGTAATTTCAACTGCATCGTTAGATTATATGTGTATATATATATATATATACACATCTCTCACCTAATTAAGTATTGTACCCTTATATCTTATGTTTAATTTCTATCTTTCTAAAACAATATAAAAAATCTAAAACACGAACACCATAATTCAGAGAACTTTCACCGATAACAAGATCCATCGCTAAGCCCTCAATGATACAAATAACAAGAGATGATCTGTTGTCGATGAGTCTTAACACTACAAGAAAATGGGGCAATAGCGGCGACAAACAATATGTCGCCGCTATTGGTTGATCCGGAACATGGTGTCCCACAACTACCCCAGCCACTCTTCCTTATCTTAAGCCAATGGCTGGGGTGTGTTAATGGCAATAGCAGCACCTGTCGCCGCAAAAACCCTAAACAAAACACTGGGTACTTAGGCAGGCTGCTTCCTTCTCTTTTTCACTTTTCCTTCAAATTTCTTCTCCTCTACCGACGGCAACACTGCTAAATCGCCCAAATTGGTTAGTTAATGTTAGTTTTTGTTTGATTTCCTCTTTTATTTGTTGTATATATGTTATACTCTTTAATTTTTGTGTATGTATGTGTTTATGATAGAGAAATCGGAGCACCACTATCACTTCTCCGTTCACCACCTTGTCTCCGCAGTCACCACCTGCTAGGAACTTCGATATAAGGTTAGTATTATTTATATTTTTGTTTAAATATGAGAAATTGTGTAATTTTGGGTTTGTGTAGGTATGTAAATGTGTGTATGTTATTAATGTATGTCAAAATGTATAATGTATGTGTATTTGGTGAATGTGTGTATGTAAGTCTATGAATGTTTGTATGTAGGTGTATCTAAGCATGTACAGGTGTATGTTATGGATAAATTATGTGTATTTGGTGAAAATATGTGTATTTTAGTTGTATGCAAGTCTATGTATATGTGTATGTTTGTATGCAAGTATGTATAAATTATGTGTATTTAATAAAAATGTATGTATGTGAATTAGTATGTTAGTATCTAGTATGTACGTATGTATAAACTATGTTTATGTTTAGGTTTGAAAAATAAATTGTGTTTAAGTTTGATAAATCATGTGTTTTGGTGAAAATGTGTGTATGTAACTATTTTATAAAGTATATGTTAATGTGTGGTGTATGTGTATGTAAATGTAATTATGTTAGTTTGATAATTTGTATATTTATATTTATGTTTAAGTTTGAAAAAAAAATTATTTTAAGTTTGATAATTTCTATGTTTATGTTTAGGTTTGAAAAATAATTATGTTTAAGTTTGATAATTTGTATGTTTATGTTTATGTTTGACAAATATATATGTTTATTTTAGGTTTGAAATTCATATGCCATTATTATATTAGTTTATAAAATACCTGCACGAAATTAAAATTGTCATTTAAAGCATAATGAACTTAGAAAATACCCGCTCGAAATTGAAATCATTATTTAAAATATAACGAACACAGAAAATACCCGCTCGAAATTGAAATCATCATTTAAAACATAACGAACATAGAAAATACCCGCTCAAGACTGATTATGATGAAGATGATCCAGATTATGACGTCGAGTCTGATTTAAAGAAGAGTTGTTGTAATTTATTTTAAGAGTAAATTGCACAAAACGTCCTTTATGTTTCACCAATCTTGCTGGTTTCAGCCTTAATCTTTAAAAGTTGCCAAAACCAGCCTTTAAGATTAATTTTGTTGCATGTTTAATCCTTTATCACTAACCCAGTTACTAATCCATGTTAAATGGCCTCACATGCATAGCATGTGAGGGTAAAACCGTCTTTTCATCTCTCTCTCTCCATTTTCAAATGTCCATGAGTTATCGGCAGATAATTCCCAACCCTAGCCGCCGATGCCTCTCCCATCGGCTGCTGAATAAACTCCCCTGTGCCGTCATCACATTCGACGGAGACACCACGGTCTCCGGCGCCTCCGCGAAGCTCCACACCTGTCCAAAATCAGGTCTCCCTGGCAGCGCCCAAAATCCCCCCGCCGCCGCTAACAGATATGTTATGACTGTTATCCTCTTTTCCTCCGCCGTCAAGTCCGTCGTCTTCCGGCCGGAGGCGTTTCCCGAGGATAAACGGTGTCGGAGAGATTAGATGTTGGTGGTGCTGCGACGGCGATTTTTGATCAAGCGCAACGGAGAGAGACGAATTAGCGTTTGAATTCCGAACCGCAACGGAAAGGGTGGAGAAGCTAGCCGGAGTGGTTCCGGTGCCGGTGGCGGCGATAATCGACGGCTCGGCTTGACGAAGGAACCACTCGATTGTTTGACCGTCGGACTTGTGGCCGAGCTCACGAGTGAGCTGGAAAACCCTAGCAGCGCAGATGATCGGCATACGGATGCGACGGCCGCGGCCGTCTACTTTGCTGTGGCGGTCTTTTGCGGGAGGTTTTTTGACGGATAAAACGCCGTTACCTGCAGGCTGTTGCTGCTGTTGTGGGTGTTGATTGTCGATGATGGAGGCGTTAGTGGCGGCTTCTGATGATGACATGGTGTGAGGGAGTGGAGGAGATACGGGTTTTAGGGGTATGAAATGTGGATGTGAAGGAGGAAGAATAGAGCTCTAATCATTGAGAGGCAGGAGCTGGTGGAAACAGGATGGCACATGGGTAGGTGGGCCTTCATGCCGATAACTCATGGACATTTGAAAATGGAGAGAGAGAGATGAAAAGACGGTTTTACCCTCACATGCTATGCATGTGAGGCCATTTAACATGGATTAGTAACTGGGTTAGTGATAAAGGATTAAACATGCAACAAAATTAATCTTAAAGGCTGGTTTTGGCAACTTTTAAAGATTAAGGCTGAAACCAGCAAGATTGGTGAAACATAAAGGACGCTTTGTGCAATTTACTCTTTATTTTAATTTGTATTTGATAAACGTTTGTTGAAATATTTACTTGCATGAGTTACACTAGTTGTACTTTTATTAATTGTATTTGATAGAAACTTGTTGTGACATGTAAGTTTTTTCAGGAAATATGTTTTCTCTATGGTTTGTGGTTTGTGCTTGTTTATTTGATGGCCGATGTGATCCCTTGGGGACATGGCGGCGACAGAGCCGGGAATCCGCCATTTCCTGATCCTTTCGTCGCGGGACTCATGAGATTGATGGTAAGTATTATTATTAATTACTTTTTAGTAATTTTATTTCATTAATTATAAATGTTGTTATTAATTAATTTTAATTTTGATTACAACGGTTCCTACTAGGAGAGTAAGAGAAAAGACGAAAAATGAAGAGCTTCGGAACAAGGTTAAAGTAGCGGGGCCTATTTCTCTTCAGTTTGATAGAGAGGCAACTTATACCCCTGTTGGTGAAGAAAATAATCTATTTGCGCGGGAGGCAGGTATGCACATGTGGCATACCATACTATTCGAAAAAATGGGTTGTCTTAATGTCAGACAATCACATAGGGATGCCATAACTAACCACCTAAAGGTAGATAAGTTAAAATACATATTTTATAAAGTAAACGGTTGTAAGTGCAGCCGTTAAACGGCTGCGTTTACGGCCGTATAACGGCTGCGAACGGGCCGTAAACGCTGCAGTTTAACGGCTGCAAACGCAACGGTTATCCACTGTGTTTACGGCTCGTTCGCAGCCGCTAAACGGCTGCATCTACGGCCGTATAACGGCTGCGAACAGGCCGTAAACGCAGTTGTTAACTGTTGCGTTTTGCGGACGCAGCGGTTTAACGGCTGCAAACGCAGCGTTTAACCCATGCCTTTACGCGCGTTCGCAGCCGTTACACGACCATAAACGCAGTGATTTAACGGCTGCAAACCCAACGGTTATCCGCTGCGTTTATGGCCCATTCGCAGTAGTTAAATGGCTGCGTTTACGGCTGCGAACGGGTCGTAAACGCAATGGTTTAACAGCTGCAAACGCAGGGGTTAAGCGCTGCGTTTACTGCCTGCTCACAGTCGTTATACGGCCTGAAACGCAGTCATTTAACGACAGCAAATGCAACGGTTATCCGCTGCGTTTACGGCCCGCTTGCAGCCACTAATGGTTGCGTTACGTTCGTATAACGACTGCGAACGGGCCGTAAACGCAGCGGTTATCCTCTACTTTTACAGCTCGTTCGCAGCCGTTAAACAACTTCGTTTACGGCCGCATTGCGGCTGCGAACGGGCCATAAACGCAGTGGTTAACTTCTACGTTTGCAGCCGTTAAACCGCTACGTTTACGGCCCGTTCGCAGCCGCTTTGCGGCCTTAAATGCAGTTGTTTAACGGCTGCGAACGTGAAGTAAACATATTGGTTAACTGTTGCCTAACGAAAACTGGAAAAGAACTATAGATCATTTCTTGGACCCAAAATATATAGCAAGATGTGAGGCTAACGCAGCTGTTCACCAGCGCCAACAATTCCCATACCGCGGGGGGACATCGTCATGCAGTAGCATCGCCTACAAAAATGTAATACTTTATATATATATATATGCGTGTGTGTATGTGTGAGTTTACTTAATGTCTAATCTAATTTTTAATGTTAAATAGGGTTTGAAACGACTTGATACATACCGGAAAACTCACACGGATAAAGATGAGAATTGGCTTGACACAGTAGCTGAGCGGAATTACATAAGTATTTGAAGTACCATATTCATAATATATATATATATATATATATATATATATATAATCATCTTTGTAAAATACAACTAGCTTTGGAACAAGAGATTATGGCTCAAAACGAACGTGACGAAGAAGGCGGTAGCTGTCAACCGCCGAGTGAGGTTGCCTCGTTTTAAAAGGTCTTGGGTGATCGGCGAGGATGGTTCCGAGGGATCGGGCATAAACCTTCCAATACGCCCTCCAATGTTGGTGCGCAGTCTCAAAGTCAACAACAATATTCCGAGGTATACACTATCATATTTTACTTTGGTAAATGTTGGGTTATATTAGTAGTTTTGTTAGGAAATTGGTAACCATGGTATGTATTATGTTAGTAGAATGTTAATATCAAAATTTGGGTTTTGATCTATATTTTTATCGTAGGAATTTGTTTCGGGGTTGTTCCAAACCCCGTCGTTTTTGAGCCGCCTTGAAGACTATCTCGGTTTGAGGGGAAAGCAACCCGCAAACGTTGATGATGACATTTTCGATAATGATGAAGACGACGACATGATGTATTTTTCATGTTTTGTGCAATTTAGAATGTTTTGTCTGAATTAAATGACTTTGAGTAATGAATGTTAGTATGTGCAAACATATAATTATTGTGTTTATGTAGTTTGTGTGTTTTTGAAAACGTGAAATCGACAGGTTTTGTATATTCGTAAAAAACGGGAAATATTGTAAAAGCAGCAAAAATATTGAAAAAAAAGACTTTTAGCAGCGACATGTCGCTGTTAATACTCATCAGGTAATAGCGACGAAAGTCATTAGCGATGACTTATCAGCGACGAAGTGTCGCTGCTAAAGGTTAACCACCAATAGCGGCGACAAGGACCAATAGCAGCGACATGTAGTCAATAGTGTCCCATCAATAGCGGCGTTACAATAGCGACAATATGTCGCCGCTATTACCAATAGCAGCGACGATTTGGATTATTAGCGGCGACAACCGTCGGCTCTATTGCCCCGTTTTCTTGTAGTGTTATGGGTTAAGTTGTTTGCTCTGTCACACGAACATTCAGAGGCGGACCAACTCTTAAGGGTTGGAGGCGGCCGCCCCCCAATAAAAAAAACTAAAAAATATTAGTATATTTTTAGGAAAAGGTTTCGATCATCGCCCTTAAAAGTTTGATTTAACCCTCGTTTGACCCAGAAACTAAATCATCGACCCACCACTGCGTAAATTAACATTTTCTTAAGATTTTATATAATTCATTGGTGATCATCAGTGGCTTTTCGTTTTTTCTAGTAGGATATTACAACTTTTATCTTACTGTTTAGCTCAATCTCTCAATTGATAGTGCACATGATCTGAATTTATATAGTTGTTAAATTAAGCAAAATATCAATTTATTAATATTATTCCTAACTTTTTTGGGCAACTTGTATCATGTGCTTATGGCATACTTTTTAGGGTTCATTTACGGTTTTGATGAAAACCATAAATTTAAATGGAAATCACACATGGTACTATAAGTTGATACATGAAACTATTGTATCGGGTAGGGGCTGTGTATTTATTGCATTATAAATAATTAAACAACAGTAAATAAACATTAAATAAAAAAATGTATAAAATATAGAAGCTTACTCCCATGGGACGTCCCCCACAAGCATCCAATCTCCATCCTTGTCTTCATATATTGGTGTGTACTCACGTTCATCACCTTTTTAAAGAACAAAAACATTTATTATCATCATATCCACCTCACTTTTGACTATAGTTGATTGTCGGAAACATTATATTTATTGCATATGAGAATAGTACATAAAATAATTGTCGGATGTAAATTCAATCTCACGTCAGTTTAGGAAGAAAACACATGTTTATTTATACGTTTATAGTTTACTCTAATGTCAATTGATCTTAGAGAGAAACACTTTTTTAGTTTTAAATATTAGATGTTCTATTAGATGATGTCAGAGCTATGGTTTAAGTCTAATGCTACAACCGATGCACGTGAATGGCGTACAAATTGGCTGACCCTAGTTTAACGATGAATGGTAGATTACACGCCTTAACTCCTTGTAAAAATCGATCCAAATAGCTTGTATTAAATGTCTTTCTGATACAGGTGGATTGTTGGGTGGAGATCGATCCGATCTCACTCTCCATGCAATCTTATTGCTAATTGGACATATAACTGCTAGCTAGATAATCGGTCCTATCAATAATATAGATATCTTTCTGATAGGGTTGAATTGATCCGAATCAACATAAAATCAAGTTTTACTCATTCTACATATGTAGTAATACACAAGGCTTTTAACCTAGTTTGTATATATACATGAACCATCGTTTACAATAGATGATTTAGAAAAAGATAGAACACATAAAGTAATCAAACTTTAAATTTTTTTTTATGAAACTAATACCTATTCATAATGTTAGAACTTTAAAATAATATATTAAAAGGATTCAAATGGAAAATATGTTATTGTAAAATTTCTGAATTATGCATGGCAAGTATGTTTCTTTAGGTCTTACAAAAACTTTGTTCATAAAATGGTTGTACGGTTACAACCCGCTAACCTAACAAAATTGACATGATGCATGTGATTAACTTGCTAATGATCGAACACAAACAAATATTTAATATCATTGAAAAATACAAGAGAATGAAAACCTACCAAGACCAAAGAGGTTCTCAAGAGCCCTAACGAAATCCGAATACCCTTTGAAACCACTAATATCAATCTTGCGAAGAAATGGCGCGCCATCCATGCTTACTTTCACAAACATCTTGATTATAGCTCTCTTTCTATACGAACAAACTGGCGGCCATCCCACCGCGACTCCTGTATTTCTATTTTTCCCATCACCACCACCGTCGTTATCAACCTCACCTCCACCACCAAGAATATCCAAAAACACCCTCTTTTTCTCTTTTTTCTCCCCACCACCACCCGGTAACCCTAGGCGAAGCTCAGTGATCTCAAGCCCAAGCCCTTCTGTTGCCATGTTTTGTAATTAGGGTTTGTGTTCTTTTGTAATATAAAGAAGCAATGAGTTGTGTTTGTGAGCAATGCTTGTTATATATAGGTAGAAATGATTGACATTAGAGAGGACATGGGGAGGACAATCATGTTCCATGTCGGTCACATGAGTTACAAATGTGGGGTAGGGTGTAGGTTGGATTGGGGCAGAGGAGTGGGGGTAGGGGTGTATACGTATTACTATATGTATTCCAACCAACAAGACACTAACAGACCGGCAAAGATATAAAAAGAAGGTTGGATATTAGGCAAGATCGTAGGGCTAAAGATTTTCTTGATTATTTAGTGGGATTAGATTGTGGCCGTGTGATGTGGGTTTGTGGGGACAAACCATGTGGTTTTTGCCTTGCTAAACCGGGAGTAGACTTGGACCAGATCGATATATATTCATACGTAGTTATATATTCACACCAATCATCACTTGATTAAAAAATATTAACTTTTAGGACCTTTTTCACTTCAAGTTATATACTATATTGGACGTTATCATCACTTTGGAAGTTTAAAATATTAATATATTGTTGAATGTCTTTTGTTGTTTCTAAACAAAAAACATATATGTTGATACTGTAGCTCTACTATGTTGCTTTTAGAATGGAGGAATTATTGGTATGTGCTAATTAGGTGGATACTATTATGATATGTGTTGGTTGTTGTTATTTATTAGGGTGTTAAGAGGCTTGAAAAGTCTAGCTCATATATTGTTTAAAACAATGTGTGGTCTTTTATTAGAGGGGAGTATGAGAAGCCTCTTTGCTTGTAATATTGATATACAGACAAATTGCACTGGAGATTTCGTATGAGGCAACATACACTTTTCATGGCGAATCAAAGAATTTTTATTGACGGTTAAAATGTGTTATCTATTGACGAGAGGTATATTTTCTTGAACAGTTAAAACAACATTGTGTGTGTAATTGTAAACATGTTGTATTGATGTAATTAGGGTTTACTATAAAGACAAGGTTATATAGTAATCACATTTACACAATATGCCCCGCCCTCTAGCTATATTTAGATAATATCACCTCGAATTTAATCTAATAATATTTTGTCTAATATTCCCTCGTAAGCTAAGTTCAACAACATGTAATTTGAATCATAAAAATGTAAATCTGTGAGTAGGTGGAGGTATGGTAGATATGTCTGCAATTTGATTTTTTGTATATAATATCAACTGATATATTTTTTTTCTTGATGTGCAACATTTTCTCGTACAAAGTGAAAGTTAATGTCAACGTGCTTTGTTCTAGAATCGAATACGAGATTTTTTGGAGTGGTATATAGCACCAAGGTTATCACCCCGAAGAGTTAGGACATGAGTTGTGTATGTCGCAAGTTCTTTTAGCAAGGCTTATAACCATGTAAGTACAATCATTGTGTTTGGTAGATCTTTGTATTTTAATTTTGTGGAGGACCGAGAATCTGTTTCAATTTTCTATTTTCATGCGATCCAGGAGATCTGGTGGAACCCATATTATAGAGAATACTCTCGTGGATTGGCGGTCATTCGGGCAGCCAGCCCGGTCAGCATCTGAAAAGTCACATAGGGTGGATGAGCCCTGCTAGTAAGCATCAGTAAATGCTTGTAGATTAGAGTCGGAGCCATAACGAATTAGTAACCCATAATCAATTGTTCCTTTTAGATAGAGAAGGATGTGTTTTGCAGCAGAGCAGTGGTTCTCTGTGGGAGCATGCATGTATTGACGGACTTTGTTGACTGCACAAATGTCTACTTTGATATCAAGCTAAAACACCTTTGTGTGTGTAATTGTAATTATGTTATATTGATGTAGTTAGAGTTTAAATTGAGGAAGGGTTATATACTAATCACATTTGCATAATACACCCTTTTAATTATATTTACGTAATATGACCTCTGATTCACTCTGATAACATTGTGTCTAATATGAATGAGTTATGGTTTGGAAATACAAAGCTAGAAAAACAATTCCTAATGTTGTACTACATGTAAAGAAATGGTGTGGAACTAGTTTGTTACAAAGCTAATTACAAACATTTAAATATGTTTTATCATTGTGGTAGTTGCGGAGACTATACAGAGGCGAAATACCAAGTTAGAAGAGTGGCAAGCAGCTTTAGAGGGAAAAAGGTTTAATGATTAGTCACTTTAAGACTGAGTACCTTTACCTGATTTCAGTGGTGCATGTAACGCCGAGGACACTTAGATCACCATTGAGGGTCAAGTGGTTTCGCAGACCACTAAATTCAAGTAGATAGGATTGTTTGTACAAATGGATAGCGAGATATATAAAGATGTAGCCCACCGCATCCAGGTTGGCTAGAGTCAATGGCCAACAACAATTTGGGTATTGTTCGATAGGAGGTGCCCAAATAAATTAAAAGAGAAATTTTGTAGGGTTGTAATTGAGCATGCTATATTGTATGAGACAGGCTGCTATGCCATCAAGAAGATACAAGTGCGAAAGATAGAGATAGCGAAGATGAGAATGCTAAGGTGGATGTGTGGGCACAAAAGGTTAGACATGATAAGAAATAAGGCTTTTAAGGAAAAGTTACGAGTTGCTAGTATTTCAGATAAGATAAAGGATAGGAGGGTGGTTTTGGCATGTGAAAAGGTAGCGGGCGACGACACCAATTAGAGCAGTGAAAACTTTCACCGTGGAAGGGCAGAGGAGTAGAGATACGCCCAAATTGATTTGAGATGAGCGAATTAGGTAGAATTTGCTAGAGGTGTACCTCTATGAAAACATGGTTCAGGATAGAAGTTCGTAAAGACATAAGATTAAGGTTAAAGACTTTTAGAGGGAGGGGGTACATATGTGTCTTAGATTTGTTTAAGATATTAGTTCCTACACTTTAGGTAGACTTTGCATGTAATTATCATTATCTATCTATGTCTATATGTTGTCTGATGATGTTATATATGTTTTTATTTTACTATGTTACTTTTTCATTATTTGGTAGCTTCCTATTTTTATAATTTAGTTCCTGATGTTTATTTTTGGAGCTAATGGTCTATCTGAAAGCAGCAAATATATGTTTACATTCCATTCTCTTCAAAACTTTTTCAATAGCTTTGTTATTCATAAATTTCTCGAACACCATTGTTATTGTTGTAAATATGTTTCCTTATATTGCGTGGAATGTTCTAATGCTGCTATGTATTAATATTAAAAAGGGTAAATGTTAATGATAGAAGAATTCATTTTCCACTTAATCCACTCAATTCACCACGATGAAAGTTCTATTGTTCTTGTAATATTATATGCCATCAATATAACACAAAACAACAGGCATGATTCAAACCTTGGACCTAATATCGCACTAAGGATTCAAACTATAGACCCCATAACAAGTGGTGTGATTTTAACATTAGGAATGTAATTTTTTCTTTCGGAATTTCCAACCCTGTTTTTCTATATATTTATACAAGTTTTGTTGTTTACAAAAGTTTTACTAGAAAACACTATTTTGACTCGAACTTTTTTAGTACTACAAATATTTACTGCATTCTGAAATTAATATTTAATAGATTCTAAAAAATTGGCGTCAATTATCTTGTAAGAAGCTTATACCAATTTATCTTAAAAAACTCTGAAATTAGGAGATTCTATATTAGTTTTGCAAACCTCTTTATTAGGTTCACTAGAACAGATAATGTAATGTATGGAAAACTTGTAAATTAAAATTATGATTTTATAACAAACTGGTTTAAAAAGTCATTTAACAATCTTTATGTTTCTTTTTTTTACCTCTATAATATTAATTAGCATTAATATTTTTGTAAAATACCTTAAACCTATTGTGACATCATATAGGTGATACTGTAGTTGGTAAAAAGAAACTTAAAATCTACCGACATTGAATATGCTATCATTTATTTGTTTGTGAAGCGACTTTCAATGATACGTTAATAACGTATGTCGTTTTACTCATGTCAGGTTTTTCCACGAAACCTACAAACAGTGGCGCATCCAGAAAGTTTTTTCAGTGGTTTGTTTTGGTAGATTCTCACAAACTTTTTTCAAATCATACAAGGTTTCCACTATTTTTTTCATTTTTTTACAATTCGAGTGGACTCATGTGAACCCACAAAATGTTGGATATTTTAGTGTAATTTGAGATTGCGTGTGACGTCCAACTAAGAGTGCACGCTTATTTGAAGGTCATCGGGACTAACAGGGGATCCAAGGGAGCCGCGCCCCCTTGGCGGGGGTTCGGGGGCAGCGATCCCGAGAGAAGCAGGGTCCAAGGGGCGGTAGCCCCTGGCGGGGTCCAGGGGCAGAGCCTCTGGCTGGGGTCGAGCTGCCTGCAGTACGCTCCCAATGAAAACTGCCAAATAATCAAAATTTGATTATTGACTCTCAATCAAAAATTTGCCATACAAAAATCTAGAATTTTTCTGATTTTATCCAATCAAAGATTGGTAGCCACTCCAATTGTTTAATCTGATAGTAATTACACGACTTCAGATTTATCCAAGCAATTTCAAATTTTTCCCAACAAAGATCAAACAATTTTAGTGAAGATGACAAGCGGTGGTGAATCTGCGAAGGCCATGACGAACAAATTTGTGAAATTGGACAAGTTTGAAGGGCAAGACTTTCGTCGCTGGCAAAAGAAGATGCATTTTCTGTTGACGACTTTGAAAGTGGTGTACGTTCTGAGTACCCCGATGCCCAAGGAAGTGACGGATGAGCCGTTGGAACAAACTAGGAAGCGTGGAAAGTGGTTGAATGATGATTACATCTGTCGTGGGCATATTCTGAATGGTATGTGTGACTCTCTTTTTTATATTTATCAAAATATTGAATCTGCAAAAGAACTGTGGGAATTACTAGAGGCCAAATACATGGCTGAAGACACATCTAGTAAGAAATTCTTGGTCAGTGATTTTATGAATTATAAAATGGTTGATGGTAGACCCATCATGGAACAATACAATGAATGTCTAAGAATTCTGGGTCAATTCGAACAACATGGT
This sequence comes from Scalesia atractyloides, assembly GCA_947069175.1. Lineage (NCBI taxonomy): Eukaryota > Viridiplantae > Streptophyta > Magnoliopsida > Asterales > Asteraceae > Scalesia > Scalesia atractyloides. The sequence goes on from CAMTDV010000011.1 coordinate 7,647,010, forward strand.
TTAAAGATGGATGAACTTGTTTAGCAATACCGTAATGAAAGGAAGATAGGAGTTTTTTGCTAGCTACAGTGGTCGGGACAAAGGGTCGCGATCCCGCGAGGGTGAGCTAACTTATTTCTGTTCCATCTATCATTGATAAACTTCCTCCTTCATGGAAAGATTTTAAACATACTTTAAAACATAAGAAGGAGGAAATGAATCTGGTTGAACTTGGAAGTTGTTTTCGAATTGAGGAGTCTTGTCGGGCCATGGAAAATGTTAACAAAGACAAACACGTTGGTGGGTCTTCTGTTAACATGGTGGAAGAAAGTGGTCCTAGTCTCAAAAATTCTAACAAGGGAAACAACAAAAGAAAGTATCAAAGTGGGTTTAACAAGAAGAACAAGGCTGTGAAGTATGCAAAATAGACCAATGATCAAGGCTGTTGGAAGTGTGGTAAACCAGGACACTTCAAGAGAGATTGTCATGTTGGTAAAGCCAAGAATGAAGCTGGCACTGGTGGATCCTCTAAGGATCCAAAGCAACAAGGTCAGAAATTAAACTTTAATTATAATTCGGATGTGAATTATGTTTCACTAATTTCTGAAGCATTTTATGTGCATGATGATTCTGTTGCTTGGTGGTATGACTCGGGAGCAACAAGTCACGTATGTAAGGATCGAAGATGGTTCAAGGACCTTACATTAATTGAAGATGGATCTGTTTTAAAGATGGGAAATGTTGCAACCGAGCCAATGCACGGAATTGGAAGTGTAGTACTAGTATTTACTTCTGGAAAAACTCTAAGTTTAAGTAATGTATTGTATGTACCCGGCATTCGGAAAAACTTGTTATCCGGTATCGTACTAAATAATTGCGGGTACAAACAAGTGTTAGAATGTGACAAGTATATCTTGTCAAGACATGGTTCTTTTATCAGATTTGGTTATTTATGTAATGGTATGATTATGTTAAATCTATAAGTGCCGTTTAGTGATAATTCTGTTTGTATGATTGATTCTGCACCTAGTGTAAATTCATCTAAATCTGAATTATGGCATGCTAGATTAGGACATGTACATTATAAATGACTTATGGAAATGTCTAAGATGAGCTTAATTCCGGCAGTTAATTTAACAAATGAAAAGTGCCATATCTGCAAGTTGAATAAAATAACTAGAAAACCATTCTTGCAACATGTTACTAGATAAAGTAAATTGTTAGATTTGATAAATAGTGATCTATATGATTTTCATAGTACACCATCATTAGGCAACAAGAAGTATGTTGTAACCTTTATAGATGATGTTCTGTTACGTTTACTTGTTACATGCAAAAGATGAAGCTTTGGAAAAGTGTTAAATCTATAAACAAGAAGTAGAGCTTCATCAAAGTGAATTGATCAAAACCCTACATACGGATAGAGGTGGTGAGTATTTTGATCCGGAATATTTCCAATCAACTGGAATAATACACCTTATCACAGCTCCTTACACACCGGAACAAAATGGTGTGGCGGAAAGGAAGAATAGGACACTAAAAGAGATAGTTAATACCATGCTGTCCCATTCGGGTCTAAATAATGGGTTTTGGGAAGAGGCTATGTTGACAGCTTGTTATTTGTTAAACAGGGTTCCTAATAAAAGGAACAAAACAACCCCTTTTGAGCTTTGGTATAAAAAGAAACCCGAGTTGTAAAAACTAAGAGTTTGGGGTTGTAGAGACGTGGTAAGGCTCAATTATCCTAAGATAAGAAACTTAGGGAAAGAGGTATAGAATGCATTTTCATTGGATATGCTGAGCACTCATTTGCTCACAGGTTCTATGTAATATAACCAACTGACCATGTTTCAGTACATATGGTTATTGAGGTAAGAAGTGGAAATGTAGAATATGATGAAGAAAGATTCACATCTATACCTAGGCCAAAGGATATGAATCCTTTTCTCCATATTTCTAGTGGAAAAGAAATTATGCCTTCAACTAGCACTGAACCAAGAAGGAGTTCAAAAGAAAAAAAGGCCAAGTCTTATGGTGACGATTTTCAACTGTACTTAGTTGAAGGATCTAGGATTGATATTAATTTTCAATATCAATATTATTTCAATGTTGATGAGGATCCAAAGATATATAGTGAAGCAATGGCTTCAAGGGATGTTTCATTTTGGAAAGAAGCCATCCAAGATGAAATGGACTCTATTTTGAAAAATAACACTTGAAAATTGGTGGATTTACCTCTTGGTTGTAAACCACTGGGAAGTAAATGGATCTTCAAGAGGAAGAGGAAGGTGGATGGTACTATTGATAAGTTCAAAGCCAGATTAGTAATCCAAGGGTTTAGACAAAAGGAGGTATTGACTTTTTTGACACATATGCTCCTGTAGCAAGGATATCCACCATTAGATTATTATTAGCACTTGCTGCTATACATAATCTTGTAATTCATCAAATGGATGTGAAAACTGCGTTTTTAAATGGTGAATTAGATGAGGAGATTTACATGAAACAACCAGAAGGGTTTGTTATGCCTGGAAGTGAAAACAAGGTGTGTAAACTAATTAAATCTCTTTATGGCTTGAAGCAAGCACCCAAGCAGTGGCATCAAAAGTTTGATGAGATTGTATTGTCTAATGGTTTTGCTTTAAACCAAGCAGATAAATGTGTTTATAGCAAGTTTGATGCTTCTGGAAACAGAGTCTTAATATGTTTGTATGTAGATGATATGTTGATTTTTGGCACTAACCAAGATCAAGTTGATAGAACAAAAGAATTTTTTTATCATCTAAGTTTGCTATGAAAGATATGAGGGAGGCTGAGGTGATTTTAGGTATTAAAATCAAACGTGAGAACATGGGCATTTCAATCTCTCAATCACATACATTGAGAAGATCTTGAACAAGTTCAATTTCAAGGAGTGTTCTCCCGCAAGTACTCCTATTGATCCTAGTTTGAAGCTATTACCTAATAAAGGTATTGCGGTATCTCCACTTGAGTTCTCAAGAGCGATTGGATCACTTATGTACGCTATGATCAGCACCAGACCAGACATAGCGTATGCTATTGGAAAACTTAGTAGGTTTACTAGCAATCCTAGTACTCATCACTGGCAAGCACTATGTCGAGTATTCAAATACTTGAAAGGAACCATGGATTACAGTCTGACTTACATTGGATTTCCTTCAGTGATTAAAGGATATTCGGATGCGAGTTGGATAAACAATAAGGAAGATCATTCTTCCACAAGTGGTTGGGTATTCCTACTTGGGGGAGGTGCCATTTCTTGGGCTTCAAAGAAACAGACTTGCATAACTGATTCAACAATGGAGTCTGAGTTTGTAGCGTTAGCCGCAGCTGGCAAAGAAGCTAAGTGGCTAAGAAACTTGATTTATGAGATTCCACTGTGGCCAAAACCAATGGATCCCATTTCCATAAGGTGTGATAGTGAAGCTACATTGACTAAGGCATATAGTCAAGTGTATAATGGCAAGTCAAGACACTTAGGGGTGAGACATAGCATGGTTCATGAGCTCATCATGCATGGTGTGATTTCGGTTGAGTATGTGAGAACTCAACATAACTTGGCTGGTCATTTAACCAAAGGGTTAACTAGAGATCTCATGAAAGGATCAGCTATGGGATTAGGGTTAAAGTCCATCTGAAAACTCTCATGTTAAGATACCCAATTCCCACCTAATACGACGCTAGGTGCAGAATTCAATGTGGAAAGCTTATCATCTAGAGTTTGGAACACAACGTTAAATTATCCCAAAGGTATGTGTTTAGACCTGCAAGTTAAGGAAGGTTGAGGTATATCTTCTTAATAGCTCTTTTGAAAAATTGCATTTGCAGGTGCAAGAGTAAAAGAGCTACCTATATGAGCATGAAGTTTAGCTGCTTCGAGAAGCTTGGACTTGGCTTTGATATGCTTATGAAGGATAGGGACATAGGCTAGTAAAAGATAGTGTCAAGTTAGATTCATGTATGTAAACTAATGTCTATATTATCTTCATGTATTCAGTATGAATATTAAGGGTTCAATCCATAGAGACACCCTTAAATTCGAGTATTTGGAATTTGTAATATACTAATATGAAATTCAGTCGTCACGACATTTCATTTATGAATTAGTTTGTTTGATTGCTGTGAACAAGTTAGTTAATCTATATTACACTAAAATGAGGGAGGTATGTTGGATATTTTAGTGTAATTTGAGATTGCGTGTGACGTCCAAAATTTTTTATTTTGGACAAAAGTCCTTTATCAAAAATGCATCAGAAATTGAATTTCGGGCTAAATATGCACTTTTGGAAACTTAAGAGACTAAAGGTTGTTTGTGCAAAAAAAAACTGTCTGCAGTTTGTGAAAACTACACATACGCTCCAATGAAAACTGTCAAAATAATCAAAATTTGATTATTGACTCTCAATAAAAAATTGTCATACAAAAATCTAGAATTTTTCTGATTTTATTCGAGGCAAAGATTGGTAGTCACTCTAATAGTTTGATCTGATAGTGATTACACGACTTCAGATTACCTCTTCTGTATCTTCATCGACAGTTAAGACAAGAATCATGTAGCCGGGGAAGTTATATGATTTGTAATAGAAATTAGGTTGGTCTAATGGATTTGTTATCCTTTGTAAACTCTTAATGTACAATTCATCTTTTCTAGCTCTAAGCCACTCTCGTTAAGATCACCATACACAAAATTCCTATGGACCAACATGAAATCATCATTATCGATACCAAGGTGATCATTGAAATCAGGCTACACTATAAATAAACTTTAATTAATAATTTAGTTTGAGACGTGTTAATTTAACTAGAGGCCCAGTACATAACACAATGACGATGATGATTACACATACTGTTGACGGTGACAGCAGTTTCTGACTTAAATATCAGTGACTCAACCAAACTAATAAAATTTGAAAAATAAAAAAAAATAAGATAAAACTAAAATAAGTTAACTTCTAATTAATATGTCTATTAATAAGTGTATGATTCATTATAACTTATTATACTAAGTATGACTTCTTATAACTTTATCAAAAACTTATTAGGAAAAACCTGTTGTGTCTTAATATCCATACTTGCTCTTTATAGAATATAAATAAAAGTAAATAAATAATTATTATTAAATATGGATTAATAAATAAAATTTATGTCATTAAATACAGGAATGTAATTTACACACTATTTATGCATAAAATATTTGTATAAAACGTATAAAATCTTTTGTAAGACGTCTTAAAATTGAATGCACATTACCATTTTGTCTTGAAAAGATGTATTTTATAGTAGCATGGATATAGATATCTTTATTTTTAATTACAGAGTCTAAACCGTCAAAAGAATATTATAATACATACAACTTTATCAATTATTGTATTTAAAATTTTCAGTACTTATACTTTGAAGAAAAACTATGTTAGTTAAAATATTAAAAAATGAAGACTAATAATATTAATTGTTTTTATAAAAATCAAATATTTAATATAATTGAATGTTAAGAATGATAAAAATACAATATGTTAATAAAAAAAATAGGTGACGTTAAAATATGAACTTTAATACCCAGTAAATAATGTTTTAAAAGTTAACATAGCAAAACTATTATTTTCACGTTAATATTCAATTTTTAAATATATATCTTGACAATTGTATATATTAACAAATTACATTATATTTTATTTATTAGTATAATACACGAGTTTATTCAACCATGCAATATATATAATGCAATATATATATATATATATATATATATAAAACTTACACGAGTTGTGAGAACTTAAAGAATTCAGCCTTACGAAAGGTTTTTTCAAAAAAAATTTACCAAAAATTCTAAAATATCAACTTTTCCAAAAAAAAGTAGTTTTTTTCATTTGTTTTTTTTTCCTATTTTACGGCAGCCGTAAATGTTGTAAAAAGGTGATGTTATGCTTATGTCATTAACATTTACAACAATGGTAAAGAGCCGAAAATACCACTTTGATTTTTTTTTGTAGACGATCGTCTTTATAACATTTTAATCTAGGGGTATGAAAAAATGGGGGCAAAACTCGCACGAGAAGGCCGAGTACTCTAAGTTCTCACAACTCGTAGGGGTTTTCCCTTGATCTTGAACCTATGTATATATATAGGTTAGGAGTTAGCTACAAAGTCCAAATTTACTAAAAAGTCACAAATTATCAAATGTGAACCATAAAACTCACCGAAAACCTACAAATAACAAAATGAAGATTACTAAAACATCATATATGTGGGTTGTGTTTTGGATGATAAGGCTCTAATTATCGAATGACAAATATTATTGTGTTTTATGTTGATTAGCATGTTGTATTTTATATTCATAGTCTTCACTCTGTTATTTGTGGGTTTTAAGTGTGTTTTATGGCTGAAATTATAGTGTTTTATGAACTTTTACATTTTTTAGGAAATTTGGACTTTGTAGTCGAACCTCACCCTACATACATACATACATACATACGAGTTAAGTACAATTTGCCTCCTTGTTGTTTGGGCAAATTTCACTATACCTTCCTTTTGCAAAAACTTTTAGTTTTGCTACCCCCAAACTTTCCAAAAGTTGCATAATGCCTCCTGACCGTCAAGTTCTGATAAGCTGTCGTCCAACTTGTGTATGAAATGACTCTTCTCACCTTTAGTCAATATCTTCTTCCTTTATTTCCCTAAATAGACAAGACACAATCCCATGTTCCAAGCTCTAATTCAAAATCGTTTCGTTGATATACAATGTTTCAAGGACTGATGTTAACCCTGGGTGTCGATTCTTATGTTGTGTAAGTGTGCAAACTGTGCAATTATGTGTTTAATGACTTTGTAATGAATCTATTTGTTATACACTGTGTAATGAATGTGTGATCTTGTGATAAGACGACTGATTTATGTAATATGTGTAATGAATGTGTGATCGTGTGATAACATATGTATATCCTTCTGATTTGTGTAATATGTGTAATGAATGTGTGATCGTGTGATGAGATTTTTTATTTGTGTAATATGTAATAATCTGTTTGATCAGTGTGTGCTAAGTATGTGTAATCTGTTTGATCAACTTGTGTAATCTGATACATTTGAACTATAGACGGGAGATTGTGGTTTCCTTAGGCGGGCTGATACTCCCATACGTCCAAGATGTGAGACGGTAGTTCTAGCTTTGGTACAAACTATCAACATGAAAGACGAAATGGTAAAAACCAAAGCTATTCAAGTCACAAAATGGAAGATTGTTTTAGGAATCAGTTGATTGTTGTTTGTTGTCTATGTTTTCAGCTCTTGAAATGTAGTGGAATTATCTCAAGTTTGTTGTCTAAGTTTTCAAGTATTGAAATGTAGTGTAAAAACCGTTTGAAACCTTATAATGGATCTATGTTTAATTTCATTTATATGTTAATCTTTATATTAATTTGTTGATTATTATGACTAATGTGTTCATTATGTTGATAGCATTGTTGGAACCATACTCAATCTAAGGTTGAAAAAGAATTTGAGCATGTGGAAGACAAACAATGTCACACCCCGACCCGCAGCGGAATAGGTGATCGGGGCATGATTGGGTGAACTCGAGAGCTTATGACTTGCTATTACTTGTTTTAAATATTCAATAATTCATATCAAGTGTCTCACAATACAAATAATTCACATAAACAATTACAAACACAAGATGATGTTTATAACAAGTATATTGCACTAATTCGTTTCTTGTTAACTAAGGCCCATCCTATGTCCAATCTTCTCTTCGTACCTGTTCACCTGTATCATGTGTAAAAATGGTTTTGGGTCAACAAAGGTTGGCGAGTGAATCTAAGTTAAACATTTAAACAATTTGTTAAATTGGTTATTTCAATACAAATGTGCATGGACCATATATGAGCATATGTATATATAATTAAATCACAAACCACATAATATCAACAATGAACATATGAACATGATGAATGATGAACTTGAGATCAAGGCTCAATCAAACGGAGACGATCTATGAGGCACCTGATCCTCAACTCGTATCCCACGAGGAACTGATGGGACTTAAATGAATGATTGCACTGAAATGATAAAATATAACCACACATAACCACAACAAACAAATATACACATTAGATCACATAATATCAACAATGAACATATGAACATGATGAATGATGAACTTAAGATCAAGGCTCAATCAAACGGAGTCGATCTAATGAGGCACCTGATGCTCGACTCGTATCCCACGAGGAACTGATGGGCCTTAAATGAATGATTGCACTGAAATGTTAAAATGTAACCACACATAACCACAACAAACAAATATACACATTAGATCACATAATGGTGGTAGCACATGTATTTGTATAAATAAAGTAAATTACGACACATGATACACCCCAAAACGTGAATAAAAAAGGGAATTTGTAAGGATTCACTCACAGTGTTTGTGTTTTTAATCCTTAGTGAAAAACCACACGAAAATAAGGAGAAAATCCAATTGATAAGCGTGATTTAAGCTCGAAGAAGAACTTTACAAAATGAGAAGAGCTTGAAGGGCAACACCTCCTCGTCGAAAGCGGAAAAAAAAAACTACTACACACCACACCCAAAGGGGTATTGTGCTTGTGGAGCCACCAAATTTGGTTATTCCACTTGTTTGCACTCAAACTAGGAGTTGCCAGCTATAAAGAACCAAACAAGGGTATTTATAGGTGTGAAATAGAGCACAAAATGGTGATTGGGGCGATGTGGGATAACTTTAAAACAAGATTTTCGCGTCTTTCAAATCAGCAACAAACATGTCACACCCCGACCCGCAGCGGAAAAGGTGATCGGGGCATAATTGGGTTATCATCAAAGCTCATGACATTTATTATATGTTTCATATTCATTAATACAATTTAATGGAAATTTACAATAAATGATACAACATGTTCTAACTATCAGTCTAAGCTTCTTGTTTCTCTTCTAAGGCATATCCTATGTTTTCCTTGCTTCAACCTGTCCACCTGTATCATGTGTAAAAAGGTTTTTGGATCAACATAATGTTGGCGAGTGAATCCTATGGAAAAACATTTGAACGAGTTTATCCAATTGATTATAAATAATGTGCATACCTCATATGAGTAAATGTAGATGTAAATTTATTCACACAACACATAATGTTGAATATTGAACATACAAACACCAAATGATAGTTTTGAGGCACGCGTTGTTCTCGTCTCACACGAGGAACTGATGGGCCTAATAAATGAGTTTTGAGGCACGCGTTGTTCTTACGAACTGATGGGCCTAATGTATGAGTTTTGAGGCACGCGTTGTTCTCGTCTCACACGAGGAACTGATGGGCCTAATAAATGAGTTTTGAGGCACGCGTTGTTCTCGTCTCACACGAGGAACTGATGGGCCTAATAAATGAGTTTTGAGGCACGCGTTGTTCTTACGAACTGATGGGCCTAAATAATTTGTATACAACTTTGACAATATGAAATACATCACAACCAAACAATAGTTACATTCTAATTTAGTTCATATAATGGTATAGCACGAATTTGCATAAGAGAATTAGTTTAAGCGACACATGATACACCCCAAAACATGAAAAAAAAGGGGAGTTTGTAAGAATTCACTCACCTTGGGTGCGTTCGGTTGATGACGTTGAATGCACGCGAAATGGTGTTAACCACGAGTGAAATTAATCCTAGATAAATCGCATAATGGTTCGGTAAGTAAACGGGTTTTTATGAATCTATTTTAGTAGGATTGTTGGGTGTATTTTTGTGAATTTGAGGCTATTTTCTAACCTTAACAATGTTATTTTTAAATATTTATAATTGATTTTTAATTAAAATAATTAAATAAAAATAATAAAAAAAAAAAATATTTTATTTTTGCTACAGTAATATTGACCGTTGACTTTGACTGACTGTTTGACCGGTTCAATGGCATGTTGTTGTGCGCCGGGTGAGGCTCGAACCCGAGACCTCCCGTACGCGTGCACGCAGCTCTACCAACTGAGCTACGTGTCTAACCCGTTATATATCCGATTTTAATTACATAAATACATTAATTAGGATTTAACAGAAATTCTTTATTTTAAAAATGAATTATATCTGGCGAAACGGTGTGTCGCACTTGATTATTAACTCGGTTATCAATATACTTAACATATACTCAAGGCGACTCCGGTTCAGTTTGCTAAAAAAGGATTTTTATCAAGGCGGCGTGTGTGAAACCGGAATCGAACTCGTGACCTTAGCGTTAAAAGTGCACACAGTCCACCGCTGGACTGTGTGTCTAACCCGGTAAATAACTTGATTTTAATTATACTTAACCATTACCGAAATGTCGTCTTCTTCACTGTTTTTAACCGGAAGTGACGACTAACTGGTTAAAATGTTGATTTAAGTTTCTATAGCGTTTAATGATCAATTACAAATGATATAAAAGTAAAAAGGGAAGGAATTAGGCGTGAGATGTACCGACTGGTTTTACTCTGTTTTCCGGCAGAACTCCGGCGACAGAAACCTTTTTTCCGGCGACAAGTTTCTTGCAGCAGGGAGTCTTCCGAAAGGTTACAAAGGTTGTGGGTATCTTCGGTGAAAGTTTAGGGGGTTCAGTAACCTTGGAGATTACTGATACGGTTTTCCGGCGAGTGTAATAAAAATTTCCGGCGAGTGAGTCTTGTGTTTCCGGCGACTAGCGTTAAAACAGAGAGCGAGAGATGAGAGTATGGTTTAGAGGTGTGAGAGTGATGAGATGGGTTGTGCGGTTTAAACACCTTGCGGACGTCGGTTATTTATAGGTGTTTTCCGAACCGAATCGAGTCGGTTCCAAAGGTAGGTTCATGATTGGCGTAAACACGGAAAGGAATCACAATTACGCGTCCCGGTCAATTAGGATTCGTGAAAAAGGAAGGATTACAGGCTGTACGCGTGAAGTTCTTTTGGGCGGCAAATTTGACTTCCTAACTTGAATATTTGAATTAATTGATTCTCTTCATTAACAGAAAATCAATGTGGCGGAGTGGTCTATGATGTGTGAGTTAAGCGTTTGGCTGAACCGGCAGGGACCCGAGTTCGAAACCCGGCATGAGTAAATCATTTTTATTTTGTTATTTTTATCAGTTTTTCAAAAACTAAATATATATCCCCGCATAATAAGTGATTACGGATCGTTTAAAATTATTTTGGGCATTTAATTCGCAACGAAAAATTTGACTGACTGTTCGGTTGATAAACGGAGCGGGTTTGGTAAATCCGTTTTTGACGGATGTTACAGTATCCCCTGCTTTTTTAGAAATTTCGTCCCGAAATTTAATTAGGGATATAATTGACTAAAAGAATGATGGTGTTGAGTTTGCCGGTTACATTTTTGAGAATTAGGGTTTAGGTTTTTGTTTGAGGCGGTAACGTTCCTTGTAAAGGTTAAGTATCCTAATACAGGAATCGCTTTTTGTTGCCTACTGTATAAGTATTGTTAAGCAGGAATGATTCGTTAAAATGATATCACGCATAAAAGTTTGAATATGCTTAGGGTTATATCCTAAGGCAGAAATTCTACAATCTACACAAATAAACACAACAACTAACAATTGTATCCACCTTCTGATAGCATATATGTTTGAATGGTGATGGTTCCTCTCTCGTTTGTTATGATGGAGAGGTTAGTCTATATAGAAATGGATCACAATCCAATTCCTTTAACTAGTGAGATGATATTTATATGTAACACAATTTCAACCAAGGCAATACTAAATCCTACATGGAACTTCTCATAACCGCCTGATAACGCCTCTGATCCTTTGGCAAGAATACTTATATATAGGAAGTACCAGCGGCGTATCCACCATATTCTTGTCAAATTTTCATTGGTTTTATCAGTGAATTATGATTAGTCCTATAACTCTACAACCAATACATCAAACATAAAAATATCTGCGCGATCAAGGTTCAATCAAACGGAGCCGATCGTATTGTATGTATTGAGAATGAAATTGTATGTGTGCTCAAGGCTCAATCAAACGGAGCCGAGCTTATTGCATGTATTGAAAATGAATAACTTAATCACAACAAACAACCTATGCATGGAACCTCTCATAACCGACTGATAATGTTTCCGATCATTTGACAAGAATACTTATATATAGGAAGTACCAGCGGCGTATCCACCATATTCTTGTCAAATTCTCATTGACTTTATCTGCAAGTTATGATTAGTTCTATGCGACTCTACAACACAACAACCAGCGCTTGAGTCTTAATTCTGATAGTATCCGTGTTTGACAAAACCTCTCTCGTTTAATATGATGGAGAGGTTAGTCTATGTGAAACTGAAATATGCCGTGAAGTATGATGATATGAATAATGAGTATAAAACAAACTGAACTAGTAATTTGCATTAAAATTTCTTGGGTAAAAATTCAACCCGAGATACATGAAAATCGAGATATAAACATAAAAACTAAGTGATTGGAGTTGAATCTTGATTCTTGGTGAGAGAAGGCTAGTTAAGTGGTTGGTTTGGTCCGTTAACATCTTCAACAGGATTGGCATTGATGTTAAAAACTCTTCCCCTTGCTGGCGGTGGAGCTGGATTTGCTTGGTTTGCTTGGTTAACTGGGTTTGCCTGAGCTTGGGCATTTATGATGTTAACCAAACGAGGGCACGTGTTTCTAAAATGGGTAGGGTCGCCACAATTGAAACAAGCTCGAACATATGGGTACATGGGGTATTGAGGTTGTTGATATGTTTGGATCATGGGTTGAGTAGGGGTTGAGGTTTGGTTTTGAGGGGTGCGGCAAACGTTGCTCAAATGACCGTAGCGTCCACAATTCGCACATAGTCGACAGGGTAAGGTAGATGGATGGTGATAGAAACAGGTGTTGCATTGAGGGTGAGGTCCAATGTAAGGTTTCTTGTTTGGGTAAGTTGAGTTGGGTGCTACTTGAGCGTTTGGGATAGTTTGAGGAGGTACAACTTGTGAAGCTGGTTGGTTACGTTGGGTGACGGCGAAGATTTGCCCATCACGTTTTCTCTTAGAAATAGGTGGTGTAGAGGATTCGGTTCGGGTGGAGTTTGAGGTTTCGGTTGATGCTTTATCCTTCTTCTTCTCCTCTTTGAAATCTTTATTCCGGATTCGGTTCTCGGTGAGCGCGGTTGCTAGCTCCATTGCTGCTTCCAAAGTTGCAGGCGAGGTGCTTATTATAGGGTCTTGAATTTTTGATGGAAGACCACGAATGTAGTGCTCGATCAAACGGTAGAGGGGAGTGAACAAGTTGGGAACCATTTGATTTAACTCAAGGAATCTCTTGTTGTATGTGGTGTGGTCGCCTTCCTTTTGTTTCAAAGCATGGAACTCATCCTCCAATTTCTTGATTTCACTTCTTGGGCAAAACCGTCTTGTCATGATTCCCTTCAATTCTTCCCAAGTCAAGGTCATAGTTTCTTCAACACCTCGTTTGGTCTTTTCTGTATTCCACCATGTGAGTGCCGTTCCAAGTAAGCGACCGGTAGCATAACGCACTTTGCGATCATCGGGGCAATCGCAATTTAGAAAAGTGTTCTCCATTTCTTCGAACCAATGGAGGAGAGCGGTGACACCTTCAGTACCTTCGTATTTTGAAGGATCGCAGGATTTGAAATGTTTGTAGGTGCATTTAGTGACTGAAGGATTGATTGTGTTTTGATCTTCTTGTTGAGTTGGGTTAACGGAATTAGCGGTAAGGGCTTGTTGAACTTGAACTACGATGTTGGGTATTACGGTCGCCATTTGCTGAGCGATTTGGGTAGCCATGCGTTCACGGGCTTTTCCTGCTCTCATTTTCCTACGAGCGAGGCTAGAAGACATCTACAAGGAATACATGTCAAGAGTATGAGTTGAATGCCTTTGGGATCGTGGGTCGTGTTTGGGATTGAACGTTCATAAAATAATTATAGAAAAATAACTCTACTACATCCATAGGATGTCTTGGGCTTTGCTTGCTGTTAGGCCCGTCATGCCGCCATACTTTACCTGTGTAATCATGTGGGCCCCCATGAATACCGGTTTTTCATATGGTTCGCACGGTTTCTGCCTGATTGCGTACACAAAACCCGGAGAAAATCGAGAAATATGTATACACGTGTGATATTCGGAATGTGTCCAGGTGTAGACACGGTGACATCTCAAAGGGAGGTTAGTTCGAACGACGTTTGGTGTGGCATGCTTTGGCCTAATAGGTCCGTCGTACTCTCATCGTTAGTCCCCAGGTAGGCAAACTGGTCCGTTATTTTGGATTTATACGAATGCCAACCTAGACAGGACGTTCCGACTACCGGTACTTGTACCCTTCCAGTTACTACATGCCCGTCGCAGAACTTACTTTGATGAGATTTGAAAATTGCATAAAATCTTTGGATACTGAGAGTATGAAAATAAATTGAATACATGAACATCGATATATGTATATATGTATAATGAATGAGCATGTATGTTTGACTGAAATGTAAACAAATATGAAACAAATAAATATCACAAGTTTGTATGTAACCACCTAATCAATTAAAATTTAGGCAGACTATAGTATAGGTTCTAAGGGTCTAATAACCTATCCTATATCCCTATAGTCATGGCTCTGATACCAATCTGTCACACCCGACCCGCAGCGGAAAAGGTGATCGGGGCATAATTGGGTTATCATCAAAGCTCATGACATTTATTATATGTTTCATATTCATTAATACAATTTAATGGAAATTTACAATAAATGATACAACATGTTCTAACTATCAGTCTAAGCTTCTTGTTTCTCTTCTAAGGCATATCCTATGTTTTCCTTGCTTCAACCTGTCCACCTGTATCATGTGTAAAAAGGTTTTTGGATCAACATAATGTTGGCGAGTGAATCCTATGGAAAAACATTTGAACGAGTTTATCCAATTGATTATAAATAATGTGCATACCTCATATGAGTAAATGTAGATGTAAATTTATTCACACAACACATAATGTTGAATATTGAACATACAAACACCAAATGATAGTTTTGAGGCACGCGTTGTTCTCGTCTCACACGAGGAACTGATGGGCCTAATAAATGAGTTTTGAGGCACGCGTTGTTCTTACGAACTGATGGGCCTAATGTATGAGTTTTGAGGCACGCGTTGTTCTCGTCTCACACGAGGAACTGATGGGCCTAATAAATGAGTTTTGAGGCACGCGTTGTTCTCGTCTCACACGAGGAACTGATGGGCCTAATAAATGAGTTTTGAGGCACGCGTTGTTCTTACGAACTGATGGGCCTAAATAATTTGTATACAACTTTGACAATATGAAATACATCACAACCAAACAATAGTTACATTCTAATTTAGTTCATATAATGGTATAGCACGAATTTGCATAAGAGAATTAGTTTAAGCGACACATGATACACCCCAAAACATGAAAAAAAGGGGAGTTTGTAAGAATTCACTCACCTTGGGTGCGTTCGGTTGATGACGTTGAATGCACGCGAAATGGTGTTAACCACGAGTGAAATTAATCCTAGATAAATCGCATAATGGTTCGGTAAGTAAACGGGTTTTTATGAATCTATTTTAGTAGGATTGTTGGGTGTATTTTTGTGAATTTGAGGCTATTTTCTAACCTTAACAATGTTATTTTTAAATATTTATAATTGATTTTTAATTAAAATAATTAAATAAAAATAATAAAAAAAAAAATATTTTATTTTTGCTACAGTAATATTGACCGTTGACTTTGACTGACTGTTTGACCGGTTCAATGGCATGTTGTTGTGCGCCGGGTGAGGCTCGAACCCGAGACCTCCCGTACGCGTGCACGCAGCTCTACCAACTGAGCTACGTGTCTAACCCGTTATATATCCGATTTTAATTACATAAATACATTAATTAGGATTTAACAGAAATTCTTTATTTTAAAAATGAATTATATCTGGCGAAACGGTGCGCTCCACAGGTCTCGAACCCGGGACCTGTGGGTTTAGCGGACACACACTCCACCGCTGGACTGTGTGTCGCACTTGATTATTAACTCGGTTATCAATATACTTAACATATACTCAAGGCGACTCCGGTTCAGTTTGCTAAAAAAGGATTTTTATCAAGGCGGCGTGTGTGAAACCGGAATCGAACTCGTGACCTTAGCGTTAAAAGTGCACACAGTCCACCGCTGGACTGTGTGTCTAACCGGTAAATAACTTGATTTTAATTATACTTAACCATTACCGAAATGTCGTCTTCTTCACTGTTTTTAACCGGAAGTGACGACTAACTGGTTAAAATGTTGATTTAAGTTTCTATAGCGTTTAATGATCAATTACAAATGATATAAAAGTAAAAAGGGAAGGAATTAGGCGTGAGATGTACCGACTGGTTTTACTCTGTTTTCCGGCAGAACTCCGGCGACAGAAACCTTTTTTCCGGCGACAAGTTTCTTGCAGCAGGGAGTCTTCCGAAAGGTTACAAAGGTTGTGGGTATCTTCGGTGAAAGTTTAGGGGGTTCAGTAACCTTGGAGATTACTGATACGGTTTTCCGGCGAGTGTAATAAAAATTTCCGGCGAGTGAGTCTTGTGTTTCCGGCGACTAGCGTTAAAACAGAGAGCGAGAGATGAGAGTATGGTTTAGAGGTGTGAGAGTGATGAGATGGGTTGTGCGGTTTAAACACCTTGCGGACGTCGGTTATTTATAGGTGTTTTCCGAACCGAATCGAGTCGGTTCCAAAGGTAGGTTCATGATTGGCGTAAACACGGAAAGGAATCACAATTACGCGTCCCGGTCAATTAGGATTCGTGAAAAAGGAAGGATTACAGGCTGTACGCGTGAAGTTCTTTTGGGCGGCAAATTTGACTTCCTAACTTGAATATTTGAATTAATTGATTCTCTTCATTAACAGAAAATCAATGTGGCGGAGTGGTCTATGATGTGTGAGTTAAGCGTTTGGCTGAACCGGCAGGGACCCGAGTTCGAAACCCGGCATGAGTAAATCATTTTTATTTTGTTATTTTTATCAGTTTTTCAAAAACTAAATATATATCCCCGCATAATAAGTGATTACGGATCGTTTAAAATTATTTTGGGCATTTAATTCGCAACGAAAAATTTGACTGACTGTTCGGTTGATAAACGGAGCGGGTTTGGTAAATCCGTTTTTGACGGATGTTACAAAACACCAAACTTGTTTTCGCGATTCTCGCTTCGTTATAACTCCGTTTCGCGCATGGTTTTCGCCTACGTTCATTATTTTCAGAGTACTATCATATGGAAGAGAGTAATCCAACATCCATGGTGTCGAGAATTGGGCTTAAACCTTTGGTCTTGATGCGAGTCGAGGGTTATGTTCTAAAACTTGTGTTTGTGATTCCTGTTACGCTGGAGCTCAGTTTTATGCACCATTTGAACCTACTTGATCATTAGTATACCAAGTATATCTTGGAGCTTTGAATGGACCAGAATGATAGCTCAAGGATGGAGAAAAGTTAGCAAGAAAGTCACCCGAAAGTCATCTTATGACAAAACTAAGAATACGACATGTAGAGCTTTTTACTTGCGATCATTTACATCTAAACTCTCCAAAACACAATGTCCTATCTTAAGGCATGTATATAATGAAGTTTGAATTATAAGAAGGTTAGGATGTGATGTGTTAGGTATGTTCACGAGGTCTTCAAAGTTTTTGATTAACTTAAGGAAACCTTAGTTTTAGACCTTGAGATATAGAGGGTTGCTTCAAAATACATGGAAATGAATTTACAAGGTTGCCTAAAACATGTATAAGACTATAAATCACCATATATGATAACATGTATGATCAAAACATAGAATCCAAGACATTTTATTGCTTAAACATTAAACAAAATTACGTGGAATATGAAAACGGATCGAGTTAAAAAAAACAGGTCGGGTTTTAGGATTCATTCATTTTTTTTTACGAATGTTACAAACAAAAGTGGTTGAAGATAACTTTTGTAAGGACTATAACTGTCACATCCTAACCGATGGTGTAAACATCGGAATAAGACGAATGAGATTGTTCAAAACATCATAACATACTAAAATATGACAATCATTGTATAATCAAAATTTCATTTCGTTGCTAACTTCAAAGATACAATCGTCTTGAAAGGAAAGTACAACAATTTGCAATTTAACATGACTAACATAAAGGAAATACCTAAAGTAAAGCTTGGGTGCGTTTCTAGTTCACCTTAAGTAGATTTTCCAAATATCATCATCAATTTCCTGCAACATGTATTAAAGTATATGTTAACACAAAAAGGTCAATGAGCATACAAGTTTGATTTACAAGGCACACGTATAAAGTCTCAAATCCAACATGGCAATTTGTATACTAAGTTACATATCATATTAGCATGCAAAAGCGATATGTCAAACCAAAGTGTCCACTAATGTAATCTTATCATCGCAATAAATAAGACTGTAAAGAATGTTTACTCAACAATGACCCCAAAACGGGCGGTGTGCTACTAGTATAGCGTTATACATGTTAAGGTAGGCTAGCGAAGTTAATGACAAATATGTTGCATGAATGTATTCTAGCATGTATAAACATCAAGTATAACAAGTAGCATGTTTTAATGGATTGAGTGTTTGCATAAGATTGATTGTGTGTGATTTGTGAGTTTAATAAGTTAAACATGTTATACACTCAAAAGTGGTTTAAAACGAAAAGAGGGTCAAGTATACTCACGATTTACGAAGAGTAATTCACAAAGTAGTGAGTTGAATTTGGAGAGGATTGAAATCACCAACCTATCCTAGAAGATAAACAAAGGTGTGTACGTTCATGGAGTTTGACAACGGGAATGAATTCGGGAAGTTGTAGATATGAAAATACATAAAGTAAATCTTGTTTGGATACTCATTTGGACACCATTTGTAGTTAGTGTTTTTCATAAGTGTTAAACTTATAAGAAGTCTAAAACGAGAACTCTAAATCTAAGATGATTTCCACCTTACCATAACATTCAACCATTATTTTGATTGATGCCATGGTTTAGTTTTGGATTAGATAGTATACTTATTTGTATATAGTCATATATTTTGTGTCTAAGTCATAGATTGTAACATTCATGTAAAACGGGTTCCAAAAACCCGCTTCGTTTAAAAATCAAATATTTATTAAAAGTTCATTACGCATTTATTTATTAGAGTTACTTAATTTTTTTTGTTATTTATGGTTAAACATAAATTACTTAATTAAAATAATAACCAATAAAAGAATAAATAAAGTAATCGAACCTTAAAATAATAAAAATAAAATAAAATGAACAAAAGGAGTAGCCGGGATTCGAACCCGGGTACCCCCACAAACTCACACACCAAAACACCACTAGACCACACACACCACATGTGTTTAAAACCGAAATCATCAAGTCTTATACGCGTTTAAACCTCTAACCTGCAAATTTTGAAATTCAAAACCGGAAACTGTCAATCAAATTCAATCAAACACAATTAACGATTTCGGTTATAAAATCATATATAACCGATTATGTAAATCAGTTTCAATCTACAATCAAAGCCAAAGATTGCAACCGAATTGGAATTTAATGTCGAAGAGTTATGATTGAGCAATGATTGACTATAAATACTAGATGATCTCAATTCAGTCCATTCGCTCATTCCTCTTGATCTCTCGAGTAACTCAAAAACTTTTCTGTTCAAACGTTCGCCGGAACTCGTCTGCACTCGCCGGAAAATATCAACCAGAAAACTGAGACCTTGCTTTTAGTCGGTATAATCTTCTAAATCCTTGTAATACTTTCTGTTTAGTGTGTTTTGATTCTTAAAGCAACTAATCAAATCTGTTTAAAAAGAAATTGCAGTCGGGTTTTGAATTATGTTCTTATTTGTGAAGAAGATGAAGTTTTAAAGAGTTTATTAATATAACTAAAAACGGGTTATAAACCGGGTTAGACACACAGTCCAGTGGTGGATTGTGTGCATTTTATACAAGCATGTCACGGGTGTAACATCCGTCGAAAAACGGGTTTTCAAAACCCGCTTCGTTTATTAACCGAACAATCAGTTTTAAACTTTTGTTGTTATTTATGACATATTTTAATTTTAAACGATACATAATTAATAAACAAATTAGAAGATATAAATTTTAATTGTTAAAAAGTAAAAGAAAATTAATTAAAAAGAAAATCCGGCTGCCGGGAGTCGAACCCGGGTCAGCCGAATATCCACAAGTCTTAACATTCACACAATCAACCACTCCGCCACTTTGATTTTATGATATCATACCGAAACAAATAATTCAAATAATAAAACACGGAAGTCAAATCCAGTCAAAATCGCGCCCAATTTTGCAGTCGTCGGAAATCCCGACGATTACGTCGATAATTAACGGTTTCTTCCAATTTAACTGAAGAATTAACCTTGACGACGGTTATAACCGACGTCTGAACCCGCGACACCAGTCGTAACCGCTGGAGAACGGCTGACTTTGAATCAAGACTGAAATCCGACCTCATGCGTCTCGATTCTTCCCTATAAATCCACCCACAACTCACTGGTAGCCCTTTCGCTCAAAATCGCACAAATTCTCAACGTATTTTCACTCGCCGGAGAATATCTGCAAGTCGCCGGAAAACCGAGACTCACATCCACACGGTAATTCCTTCGACTTTTTCTGTTCCAATCAATTGATTAGACTGTTACTAACACAAATCCACTATCAGAATCCATCCCAGGCGACGTAGCCGGAATATTCAACCCTCGCCGGAAAATCTCTGAAATTTCTGATATCGCACTGTGAATCGGTATAACCTTTCAAACTCCTGTCAATCCTTGTTTAAGTACCTCAATTTCATAACTAACCGAACGGAACTGTTAATTAATTCTAACAGCTGAAGTTCACTAGCAGAGCCGACGACCTTGCCGGACTTCTGAAGAAAGACTAACAGTTCGGTACAATCAACCCTCAAACCTTTTTCTGTTCATTACTTTACGATGGCTCATAACGTTCGTTAAGGTAATTTAACAAATAATAGTCAGTTGTTCGAGGTCTGTGTTTTGAACGAAGAAGATGAAGTTGTGTATAATATAAGATTAATTAAAATCGGTTTAATGAACGGGTTAGACACACAGTCCAGCGGTGGACTGTGTGCAAACAATTTCACATACGTCGCGTGTTCGATTCTTGTCCCAGCCTTACTCTCTTGATATAAAAAATGCCTTTTTAACTGAACCGGGTTAACTCTCAAAATCATGTTAAGTATAAGAAAAACCGGGTTATTAACCAGGTTAGACACACAGTCCAGCGGTGGACTGTGTGCACGTTAACTCACAGGTCCCGGGTTCGAGACTTGTGGTCAGCACCGGTTCGATACATTTAAAATCCTTTTTAAAAATAAATGATTTTCGGATTAAACTAAATAGTATATAAGTATAATTAAAAACAGAATTATTTCGGGTTAGACACGTAGCTCAGTTGGTAGAGCTGCGTGCACGCGTACGGGAGGTCACAAGTTCGAACCTCACTCAGCGCAAACAAATACAAGGTCCGAACCGGTCAAAGGTCAAAGTCATGGTCAACGTTCAACGGTCAAAGTCAAAAAGTCAACATTTTTTTATTATTTTTATTTATTTATTTAATTTAAAAATCAATTAAAAATACTTAAAAATAACGTTTTTAAAGTTAGAAAGTAGCCTTAAACTCACAAAAATATATCCAAAAAATCCTATTAAAGTAGTTAATAAAATCCACATACTTACCGTACCTTTTCGATATTTATTTGGTTAGTTATCTCTCGTCGATCAATCCTCTAAACTCGTGCGCATTCAACACCTTCAAACAAACGCACCCAATGTGAGTGAATCTCTACCAATTCCCCGTTTTAATCACATTTTGGGGTGTATCATGTGTCGCTATTTATTTATTTTAATTAAACATTTGTGCATCCATCATATTCATGATCATGTGTATTCAATATGTATTCGTTGTTTGTGTGGTTGAAGTTTAGATTTAATTTATCATTTCAGTACATACATTTCATAGGCCGCCGCTCCCCATTACCTATGAGCGTGAGCTGTTCCCCATTACCTATGAGCGTGAACCAGGCGTTGCCAACATAAGATCGGCTCCGTTTGATGGAGCCTTGATCTCACATACATTAGCATAGGCCGTCCGTTCCCCATTACCTATGAGCGTGAACGGGACGTTGCCAACATATACATTGTCATTCTTATTTTATGCTTAAGCAAGGTGGTTTGTGATTGTTATGTTTACATACATTTGTTCATATATGATTATTGCACAATTTTCCTAAATTAATTACAATAATGAATCAATAACAAATGTTTTTAACAAGGTTCACTCGCCAACTTTTGTTGACCCAAAATTTTCCATTTTTACACATGATACAGGTGATCAAGTTGAAGCAAGAAACATATAGGGCGGCTTAGAAGAATAAACCAGTTTTAGATTATGGATTTGTTTTTGGATTTGTTTTAGTTAATTTTTCCTTTCCTTGTATTGTATGAATTTGACTTGGAACTTTGAAATGTAATTTTGGATTTAATAAATATGAAACATATTAGTAAACATCATGAGCTTTGGTGATAACCCAATTATGCCCCGACTTTTATTCTGCTGCGGGTCGGGGTGTGACAACGGGTTCGAATCTTGTGCATGACCGGCTTTCTGAAATAAAAACCATTTTCTTTAAAAAGCATTCAGAGCATCTTTCAAGAAGTTGATAAATATAATATGATTTCAAATAATACTGGGTTAGACACCTAGCCCAGTTAGTAGGGTTGGGTGCAAACAAAGTAAAGGTCGCGGGTTAGATCCAGAGATTATGCACTGGTTCAATGATTTGTAAAACCTTTTAAATAAATAGATTTATGATTAACCTAAATAATGTATAAATATAATTAAAACAGAGATAATTCCGGGTTACACACGTAGCTCAGTTGGTAGAGCTGCGTGCACGTATACGGGAGGTTACGAGTTTCAACCTCACACGCTGTCAATAACTTACACGGTTAAACCGGTCGACCCGGTCAAACCCTGAAAATGGGTATTTTTTAATAATCAAATTCTTTATTATTTCACTAAAAATTAATTAAAATACTTAAAAATAAGGGTTTTAAAGCCTAAAAATTGGTATTAATTTCACAAAAAAACATCTAAAAATCTAACAAAAAGCACTAACTGAAATGTTAAAGAATTAATTTATTTATCGAATTATTACGTTATTATTTATGTTAGTTTCCTTCGTCGGGTAAATTCTAAATCGTGCGACAAATCTATCAAATCCAAGAAGCGCACCCACTGTGAGTGAATCCTTACAGATTCCCCTTTTATTCATGTTTTGGGGTGTATTATGTGCCGTTTATATGTTTTATTTATTCTAACAGTTGTGCTAATACCATTATGCGATCTAATTTGTATATTTCTTTGTTGTTTTTGTTATATGTGGTTACATTATATCATTTCAGTGCTGTCACACCCCGACCCGCAGCGGAAAAGGTGATCGGGGCATGATTGGGTTATCATCAAAGCTCATGACATTTATTTTAACGTTTCATATTCATTAATACACTTTAATGGGAAATTACAAACAATATTACATCATGTCCTAAACATCAATCTAGGCTTCATTGTTTTCTTCTAAGGCATTTCCTATGTTTTCCTTGCTTCATCCTGTTTACCTGTATCATGTGTAAAAAATGGTTTTTGGATCAACGAAAAGTTGGCGAGTGAATCCTATGAAAAACATTTGAACAAGTTTATTTAATTGATTATAAAATAAAGTGCACAACCACACATGAGTAAAAATAGATGTAAACTTATTCACCAATCAATTTAATATTAAATAATGCACACATGAACAATAATGGATCGTTTTGAGGCACGCGTTGCTCAACTCGTCTCTCACGAGGAACTGATGGGCCTAATGAATGAATTGCATAAACTAGACAATATGAAATACGTATCTACAAACAATATAAACTAAATAATACACACACGAACAATAATGGATTTGTTTTGAGGCACGCGTTGCTCAACTCGTCTCACACGAGGAACTGATGGGCCTAATGAATGAATTGCATATAAATTGACAATATGAAATACATAACTACAAACAATGTATACAATCTAAGTTTAGATCACAATATGGTATGCACAAGTTTAAATAAACGAGTTAATTTTGGTGACACATGACACACCCCAAAACGTGTAATTAAAAAGGGAGTTGTAAGATTCACTCACATTGGGTGCGTTCGGTTGATGATGTTGAATGCGCACGAAGTGGTTCTAATCACGAGTGAAATTAACCTAGATAATGGCATAATGGTTCGGTAAGTAAACGGATTTTATTAATCCATTTTAGTAGGATTGTTGGGTGTATTTTTGTGAGTTTAAGGCTATTTTCTAACCTTAAAATGTTATTTTTAAGTATTTTTAATTGATTTTTAAATAAAATAAATAAATGAAAATAATAAAAAAAGTTGACTTTTTGCGACAGTTGACCGTTGACCGTTGACTTGTTGACCTGTAGACCGGTCAGGCTGTGAAATTGTTTGCGCCGGGTGAGGCTCGAACCCGAGACCTCCCGTTCGCGTGCACCCAGCTCTACCAACTGAGCTACGTGTCTAACCCGAAATATTTATGTTTTTAATTATATTTATATACTAATTGAATTAAACTGAAAATCATTTATTTTTAAAAACGATTTAATGCGTCGAACCGGTGCTCTCCACAGGTCTCGAACCCGGGACCTGTGGGTTGGGTTAACACACAGTCCACCGTTGGACTGTGTGTCTAACTTGTTAAATAAACTGATTTTTATTATACTTATATACAAACTACCTTATTTCGTTTCTGCCTTATATAAAAAGTTGGATAATTGTCCGGACCGGTGCGGTAGTCCGGACTCGAACTCGTGACCTGTGATTAAACATTCACACAGTCCATCACTGGATTGTGTGTCTATCTTGGTTATTATTCCGGTTTTTATTAAATTTAACATCTATGCGAAATGAATCTGGTTCAGTAATAAAAAGGAACATTTTTATTAAAGCGAGTATGTGTGGGACATGTATCGAACTCGAGACGTAAGCGTGTTTAATGTGCACACAGTCCACCGCTGGACTGTGTGTCTGACCCGAGTTATATCTTGATTTAAATTAAACTTATATACTACCGAAACTTCGTCTTCTTCGTTAATCTTAACCAGAAACGGTGACTGACTGGTTCAACGATTTTAATCATGTTCTTTAGTGTGTTTCAGTTAATTACAGGTGAGATAAATAAAAAGAATGAAAGATTAAGTGTTAGATATACCGAAACTGGACTCCTATGTTTCTCCGGCGAACTCCGATGACAGCAGAAACTTCCGGCGACGTATGTCTTGCGGCAGAGAGTCTTCAACAAGCTTGAGATAAATATGGGTGACTTCGGTATAAGCTCTGGGGTTTCAGTAAGGCTCAGAAGTGAAGGGCTCGGTTTTCCGGCGAGGTATAGAACTTTTCCGGCGAGTGGAATTATGTCGGGTAAAGGTGTGATTGTGAGCGAAAAAGCTAGCAGAAGTTTGAGGAGGTATTTATAGGGCGGGACATCGATGAATTTGGTCCGATTTCCGTCTTGATTCGTCGGTCATTACGTTTTCCGGCAGTTATAACTTGTGTCGCGGACTCAGGCGTCGGTTATAACTGATGATGAGATTAAAGTTTACGTTAAAACGGAAGTAACCGTCCAAACTTGGCGAGTCGGGATTTCCGACGACTGCAATTAGGCGTGCCGGTTTTTGAATTTGAGATTCATGATATGAATTAATTGTCTCCAATAACTAACAAGAAATACAAGTGGCGCAGTGGTTGGATGGTTAAGTGTTAAGTCGTTTGTTGAAAGTCTGGCTGACTGACCCGGGTTCGAAACCCGGCTACAACCTTTCATTTTTATTTCATTATTTTTAACAGTTTTTCAAAAATAAATTATATATTCCAATATAATTATTAATTATGTATCGTTTAAAATTAATTTGGGCATTAAATATGCAACGAAACTTTTAACTGATTGTTCGGTTAATAAACGGAGCGGGTTTGGTAAATCCGGTTTTTTGACGGATGTTACAGTATCCCCTGCTTTTTAGAAATTTCGTCCCGAAATTTAAGTAGTGATATATTTGACTAAAAAGAATGATGATGTTTAGTTTGACAGTTACATGCTTAGAAAAAGAGTAAGAGTTTAAGTTTTTGTTTGAGGCGGTAACGTCCCTTGTAAGGGTTAAGTACCCTGTTACAGGAATCGCTTTTTGTTGCCTACGGTAAAATATTGATAAGCAGAGTTGATTCGCTAAATATGATATCATGCGTAAGAGTTTTGATATGTTTGGAAGGATATGGTTATATCCTAAAGCAAAACTTCTAATACTACAACCTACATGGAACTCCTCATAACCGTCTAACAATACCTCTGATCCTTTGACAAGAATACTTATATATAGGAAGTACCAGCGGCGTATTCACCATATTCTTGTCAAATTTTCATTGGTTTTATCAGCAAGTTATGATTGGTTCTATGAACATTGAAATATGTATGATGAATTTGTATATAAGTATGTATGTTTGACTGTAAGTATAAACAAATAAATATCATAAGTTTGTATGTAACCACCTAAACAATTAAAATTTAGGCAAACTATAGTATAGGCTCTAAGGGTCTAATAACCTATCCTATATCCCTATAGTCATGGCTCTGATACCAATCTGTCACACCCCGACCCGCAGCGGAAAAGGTGATCGGGGCATGATTAGCCAAATGAATGGATTTTTTTTAGGCACGCGTTGCTCAACTCGTCTCTCACGAGGAACTGATGGGTCAAATGAATGGATTGCATATAAATTGACAAAATGAAATACATAACTACAAGCAATGTATACAATCTAAGTTTAGATCACAATATGGTATGGCACAAGTTTAAATAAACGAGTTAATTTTAGTGACACATGACACACCCCAAAACGTGTAATTAAAAAGGGGAGTTGTAAGATTCACTCACATTGGGTGCGTTCGGTTGATGATGTTGAATGCGCACGAAGTTTGATTTTAACCACGAGTGAAACTAACCTAGATAATGGCATAATGGTTCGGTAAGTAAACGGATTTTATTAATCCATTTTAGTAGGATTGCTGGGTGTATTTTTGTGAGTTTAAGGCTATTTTCTAACCTTAAAAATGTTATTTTTAAGTATTTTTAATTGATTTTTAAAATAAAATAAATAAATACAAATAATAAAAAAATGTTGACTTTTTGACCGCTGACCGTTGACCGTTGACTTTGACTGTTGACCGTTGACCGGTTCGTATGTGTGTATGTATGCGCTGGGTGAGGCTCGAACCCGAGACCTCCCGTACGCGTGCACGCAGCTCTACCAACTGAGCTACGTGTCTAACCCGAAATATTTCTGTTTTTAATTATATTTAAATACTAATTGAATTAAACAGAAAATCATTTATTTTTAAAAACGATTTTAATGCATCGAACCGGTGTTCTCCACAGGTCTCGAACCCGGGACCTGTGGGTTGAGTTAACACACAGTCCACCGCTGGACTGTGTGTCTAACTTGTTAAATAATCTGATTTTTATTATACTTATATACAAACTAAATATTTTCATTTCTGTCTTAAATAAAAAGTTTGATAATTGTCCGGAGCGGTGCGGTAGTCCGGACTCGAACTCGTGACGTGTGTTTAAACATTCACACAGTCCACCACTGGACTGTGTGTCTATCTTGGTTATTATTCCGGTTTTTATTAAACTTAACATCTTACGCAGTGACTCCGGTTCGGTTAAAAAAAAGAACATTTTTATTAAGGCGAGTATGCGTGGGACATGTATCGAACTCGGGACGTGAGCGTGTTTATGTGCACACAGTCCACCGCTGGACTGTGTGTCTAACCCGAGTTATATCTTGATTTAATTTAAACTTATAGTCAACAGAAACTTCGTCTTCTTCGTTGGACTCAACCAGAAACGGAGTCCGACTGGTTCGATGATTTTATCAAGTTTCTTTAGTGTGTTATGATCAATTACAGGTGAGATAAATAAAAAGAATGAAAGATTAAGCGTAAGGTATACCGAACTCGACTCCTCTGTTTCTCCGGCGAAACTCCGTGACAGCAAACTATTCCGGCGACGTGTGTCTTGCGGCAGAGGGTCTTCAGCGAGCTTGAGGTGAGTGTAGGTGGCTTCGGTATAAGTTCTGGGTGTTCAGTAAGGCTCAGAAGTGAAAGGCTCGGTTTTCCGGCGATTTGCAGGTATTTTCCGGCGAGTGAATTTTCGTCGAGAAAGGGTGCGGTTTTGAGCGAAAAGGCTACCAGTGGATTGTGGGGAATTTATAGGGAGGAATCGAGATGTATAGAGTCGGATTTCAGACTTGATTCAAAGTCATTACGTTTTCCGGCGGTTATGACTTGCGTCGCGGGTTCAGGCGTCGGTTATAACCGATGTAGGTTTAATGTTTACGTTAAGACTGAAGAAACCGTTCAATCTTGGCGAGTTAGTCGGGATTTTCGACGACTGCAATTGGGCGCGTCGGTATTTGAATTCGAGATTTATTTTATGTATTAATTGTTTCCAATAATTAACAAGAAACATAAGTGGCGCAGTGGTTTGATGGTTAAGTGTTAAGGCTGTTGATGATTCTAGCTGACCCGGGTTCGAAACCCGGCAGCACTAATTTATTTTTATTTCATTAATTTCAATACTTTTTCAAATAAAACTTTTATAACGCAATATACTTATTAATTATGTATTGTTTAAAAAAAATTTGGGCATTAAATACGCCACGAAATTTTTAACTGATTGTTCGGTTAATAAACGGAGCGGGTTTGGTAAATCCGGTTTTTGACGGATGTTACAGGTAAGACCTTGTGGTCCGTAAGGACTCCTCGAAAATTAATCATATTTTATGTCCCTTAACTTGCCTTGTTGGCATCTTATGCAATAAGCTTAATTACAACTCACAATTCTAGGTATCCAAGCATGTTATTAGTATGATGTATGTATGATTAAATTCCGAAGAATTATAAACTCAAGTATGGCTCGGTTTTTCGTATAAAAATGTGTATTCGATGGTTTATTATGTACTGAGTATGCATGAATAAATATACATGATAAAAATGTGATTCCCATTGATCAAAATCTTCGATTACAAGAATTTGAATGAAATATGAATACAAGCATTCTAAAAATAGAAAGTATGAAAATACGAAACGTTACAATAACATGTCCGAAGAACAGTTGCAACTAAGATATGTTATGGATTACAATAGTTTTGTAGAAGAGGTGGAAAAATAGTACGAAATGATCCCAAGATGGAATATGATAGTGAGGTTTTGAAACAGGCTTAGGACTACGAAACCACAGAAGAAGAGCATGACAATTGGTATCATAATCAGTATGAAGGCGAGCATGAATCAAAATATGAATGGTCAAATGACGATTACCATTGGAAATGATTTGTCTTCTTTGTAATGTTTGTATCAGAATTGTGTTATGATGGTTGGATTCTGAATTATGGTTGTAATGTTGAAATTTAGAAATCACAAATCCGCGTTTCTGTTTCTTAGTGTTGACCCATATGCATTTGTACAAGCCTGTTTGACTTTCATAAGTCAAATTCCACATACACCTATTGATCCATATGCATTTGTACAAGCGTGTTTAACTTTCATAAGCCAAACTTCACATACACCTATTGACCTATATTCATTATACAAGCATGTTTGACTAGTAGAAGTGAAGTTGCACATCCACATTACCATATGCATAGAACAATCCTGTTTGACTTTCATAAGTCAAACTACACATCCATATTACCCATATGCATTTGTAGAAGCCGATTTGACTTTCTTAATACACCTATTGACCCATATGCATTTACACAAGCCTGATTGACTTTCATAAGTTAAACTACACATACACCTATTGTCTATTGGCCCATATGCATTGTACAAGCCTGTTTGACTAGTAGAAGTCAAGTTGCACATCCATACTACCCATCCACATAGAACAATCATGTTTGACTTTCATAAGTTAAACTGCACATCCAAATTACGCATATACAATTGTAGAATCATGCTTGACTTTTATAAGTCAAACTACACATACATATTACCCATATGTATGTAGAATCATGTTTGACTTTCATAAGTCAAACTGCACATCCAAATTAGCCGAAAGCAAATGATAAATATTCCAAACATAACAAACCATTACAATTAAATGTCCACTAAACCAATTTTTCATTACTGATTATATAACAACCCATAAATATTTCAAACAAAAAGTTAAGTACAATTTGTTTTCTTGTGGTTTTGGACAAATTTCACTTTGCCTCTCTATTTCAAAAACTTTTGATTTTGCCACCCAAAACTTTCCATTCGTTGAAGTTTGCACAATGCCTCCTTGCCGTCACCTTTCGTCAAGCCGTCGTCCATGTTCAAGGTAAAATGGCAATCTATACACCCAAACCCTCTAACATAACTTGCACCTTTTTGAATGACAAATTTCTTTTATTCCCTATCGTCTATGGGATTTGAACCCAAGCTCGCTCTCTCTCCCAAACACAGGTGTTTAAAGGCTTTGCCTTTGTCAATGGACTACCACCCCATTGGTAAACATAACTTGTACTTAACATAAGTATTTCATTACTAATTATATAACATTACATAATCATGTACAATACAAGAGATTGTAACCTAGTTTCAGATATTTGATTGCTCATTATGTATCAATATTCAAAATATTTATAACAAGAAGGTATTTATGTATTAATCAATCAAATTAACCAATCTCGTTCATGGAAAAATGGTGACGATGAGTTCTAGATGATCGTGGGATTCCATTTTCATGTTGCGTTAGATAACCTTCTTCTTATTAGTCAACCGACAACTTAAATTTCATGTTGGGAAGACTTTAAATATTCATACGTTTGCTATCTTTTAATTATTTATAAAGTATTCCAAAATATTTAAAAAAAAGGGTATTTAGTTATCAATTAATCAAATTAATTCGACTTGTATGATGGAAAAATGGTGATGATGAATTCTAGATTATTAGTCTTGGAATTCCATTTCCATGTTGCGTTTAAACACCTTCTTCTAATTAGTCAACCAACAGCTTAACTTTTTGTTGGGGAGACCCTTGAATGAATTTGTTTTCTACCACCATAATTTTTTTTTAAATTTCAAATAAGTGAATTTTAAAAGTCGAATTGATTAGTGGGTAGGATAATGCTTTCACCGAGATTTCTTACACTATAAAATTTGCTACATATTTTGGTACAATATTAGAACTTATATAAAACCAAACTCTGTAAACTTATTAAGCATATTAACACTTTTAAATCTTAAAAAAAGAAAAAAAAAAACCTAGAACTAGAAAACTCTTGGTGATTTTTTTTCTTTAAAATATTTTAGTACGTTCGATCTCAAAATTAACTGTGTAGCGGAGTGGTGCATGGAAATTAGGTGCACTGAGAATAAACTACGGGTACTTAAAAATTCTTTGTTTTCCGCTTTCTTCGTAAAAAAAATGAGTTAATATATCACTGTCTTAAAATTTATCAGCACATTCTCTATATAAGTCGTATAAAATTATACAGTTCATATAGAATATTTTGACAAAACAAATAATGGGTGTTAAGTTCTAGCCTCAAATAATGAAGAAAATATGGTTGTATATTTACAATCATGATTTTCAAGTTTAATCGTCAAATTTCGTATTTAGACTAACTCATAATACATGAGTATTTATTATTTAACGTGCTAACAAGATGGTTATGCAAATACTTTTAATTATAACTTAGCGTTTAATTACCGAAACCATCGTTGTTGACGAACAAGTTAAATTTAAAAGTTCATGATTTGATCAACATGATCGATATAGCATCAAATAATACATCGTAAGTGAAAATAATATTAAAATATATAAACACCATACTTGGAGGCTTTTGTCTTAGAGAAATTACCAAAGTTTTTTACTTTTATAAATTTTAAGACGCGTTACGTCCTCTATAATTAGTGGGTAATATTAATTTTTAGTAAATTAGTTTACAAATTTCCAAATCCACTCCAAACTTTTATAAAATATAACAAGAATAATATAAAAAATGAGATTTTATATAAAAAAAAAAGGATGAATCTTTCATGCCCACCTTTTTATTTTACCACTTGTTTAAAGACATGTTTTATAAAAAATCACCCAACAGTTGTCCTCCATGAATTTCATTCTTACACTTGTCTTACACATGTTGACGCATGCCCTTTGTTCCCTACAAATACCAACATTCTCTTCACCATTTTTCACATCAAAACTTACCAAGAACCCTAAAAAAATCCCAACGTTTTTTCTAACCACTTTCCTTCTTGGATTAAAGAATTTTTACTTCCAAGTAAGTCTTAACAAAACCGTTCTTTGTTTATATTTTGTTCTTTGTATAAATCGTCATTATTCTCGCACTATTATTCTTTGTTTTGCACTTTATTCCAACATACATTAACCTACATATTATATCACATATGATCTAAAAACATGTTTTATATTTTATTTACGCATAAAAACCCTTAAAACGACTAATAGGAACAAATAAGTGTTCTTCCCGTTTTAAACAGATTCTGTGTTGTCACTTTGAATGACCATAACTTGATCAAAACTTATCAAAATCAAGCAAACTCTTCGTAATTAAGTAAATCGAAATAGAGTTTCAATGATATATAATATGCTTAAAACCACTTCTTTTTCTACCATAGACAAATTACATATGTAATTTTAATAATTGATTAAATTAAATCAAGGTGTTATATTAGATTTTGATGTCTGAGATCATATCATGAATATTTAGATGTGTCAAATTCACCCAATAATATGAAAAATGTTGCTTAAGCATTTATACTATTAAATTTATTGATAAAAGACTCATGTTTGACAGTTGGGAAACACTAAATGAATATTCATTATGATTAGGTAGAAGTCAAAGATAGATTTGTTGGTTTGTTTATTAGTCGTTTAAACAC
Source organism: Scalesia atractyloides (assembly GCA_947069175.1). Classification (NCBI taxonomy): domain Eukaryota; kingdom Viridiplantae; phylum Streptophyta; class Magnoliopsida; order Asterales; family Asteraceae; genus Scalesia; species Scalesia atractyloides. The sequence continues at coordinate 7,680,047 of CAMTDV010000011.1, forward strand.
GGCAGATTCTTTCTATTTTATTTTTTGTGATATAAGTTTTAACTAGTAATTATACTCGCGAGCGTTGTGTCATGGGTACATTGCAAATATTGAACGAATTAGTTCAAACATCATGTGATGTATACGTCATATGAAAACGTGTTTTTTAACATATCCGGTTTTAACTCAATAGCATTGTGGTTGGATCAAAATGTAAAGTAATCAAATTGATGTTGTACACTCATAACGCATTTATATGTGAGCCAACTCGTACATAGGAAACGTACAAAAAAAACATAAAACGTGTATAAAGGGAAACCGACACGTGTACTCGGACATATTCACATGAAGGGTTGAAATTTTATCCCTAGCAGTTACGGCAGGGTCGAAACATAGAGCAACTCAAATTTATACCGTGGAATGAGAACGTATTATGTTTGACCCCATTCGATTCAGATCCCTAGCAGTTACGACAGGGTCGAAACGTAGAGTAACTCAACTTTATACCGTGGAATGAGAACGTAATATGTTTGACCCCATTCGATTCAGAACTAAATTTACGGTGAAACGTAGACCAACTGTAAACGTAATAAAATAAGTACGAAAATGTATTATATTTGGCATGACTTACTTAAAAAAAAATTATGTCGAAACATTGACCAACTCAAATTTATACCGACACACAAATAAAAATAGGCACATAAAAATCATTTTTACGTAAAGGAACGAAAGGGCTAAACTCAGAACTTTAGAAACTCAGGTGGGTTAAAATGATTTTTTACAAAGTTTTTAAACACAACGACAAATTAGTATTTTAGAAATAAAATTAGCGAAAGAAAATTTAGTTAACTATTTAGGAATTAGTTTGAGTTAGATAAATATTGCAATTTTCAAAAGTTGAGGGGGTCGTATAATAAAGTAATAGTGTAAAGGTTAAAACTTCAAATTATAAAAGTTAAGAGGTTGTATAGTAAGTGGAAAAGGGAGGGACTATTTTTGTAAATACCACAAACTTTTAAGGGTTGTAAAATGGATTTATAATATTGGAGTTAAAATTATAATTTCAAAAGTTAAGTGAATACCATGATAGATGAAATAAGACAAGGGGATAAAGTGAATTTTGACTAAACTTTAGGGGAAACCGGTGAAAATTCCACCGACTTTCTCCTTTAAGATGTTTAACAACATAGGGATACCGAATTTCCGGTACGTACCAAATTTTTACGGTACTGATACTGTTATCCATTTTTTAGCATTTTCGATATCGGTACTTTCGGTATCGGTGCTGGTTCGGTATGAAATACTGAATTTTACCTTTAAATACCGGTCCTGTACCAGTACCGTACCGTACTGAATATTTCGATACCGATACCTAGTTTTGACGAATTTCGGTATCGGTATTTTCAGTACCGGTACCGATAGGGTACCACGCTCATCCCTAGTTTAATATAAGAGCTTTCTAAGTAACACAAATCAAACACTAGTGTTGGAAATATGATAAGGGTTCTCATACTCACTTTTACGTGTTATATATACCCTTTAGGGGGAAGGGGCACCTAAGAGTAGTACCCTTGTTCCAAGCGATCAAATCTCGCTATGTCAAAAATCTTAAAAACTATCCTTAGGCCACAAAACACGGGCAGCGTCTTGCCCTTGCCGTAAACTATTTTTTTCTAATTTTAATAATGTCATACTCCTTAACCAATCAAAATCCAACACCTATCCCAATTGTCAAACAAGTGTATCCACATTCACACAATGTTCGTGGGTACTCCTTAAGGCATAAACAACCCGCCATCCCTACCCTTGTGGGTGGCAGCAGTATAGTGGCACCACACCAAACCCGGAAAAGATGCGCGTATGAATGTCCCGTCCCCTTATGACATGAAATACTCGTTATTAAAGATATTTTTTTCTAGTAGTGATTTTAATTTAATGGTAGTTAATAACTACTTATCTATTTAAATCGTCTCATTCTCTATCCAGTTTTTTTGCCAGAAGAAAGGAAATATTTTTGTGTGAATTTTCAATTATCTTGGTAACACAGATTAAACACTACTGTTAAAAAATGAATATTGATGGCGACTTTCACGACTTGAAAAACCATATAACACTTGAGACAAAATTTACCTTGCTGCAGATTTTGTGACAGATTTTTCATCGCTAACTATTGATTAGGAACACAATCAAAACGATAAGAGCATGCACAATGTTGAATTCCATAAACCTTCACATGAGCATGTCACATTAGATTTCAAACATTCCTAAAAAACCTCATTTTTCTACTACACCAAATCACCACAAACTTCTATTTCATCTTCACGTCATCACCTACTTTTACAACTAATTTGATTAAAATCAATTTACTTTTATAATAATTTTATTTTATATTTTATTTTATATTAAAATTAATGTAGAAAGACCTAATTAAAAATAATAATGAAAAACCCAAAGTAAACATTAAAAGTAAGATCATACATAAATAATACTAAAAATGTTCCTAAAAATAGATACATCAATTAAAATTAAAAATATACAAAAAACAACATAGATAATAAAAAAATTATTACTTTTGCTACTTCCAATGATGGTCGTTTGAGACACCCGCATCCGCATCATACTCGTCGTTGTATGGATCAAGTGTGAATGGTCGTATATGTTATAATACCACTAACTATCTATCTCGGCATCTTTATGATATCGTATGAAAGTGTTTATATCAGGTGATACATGATATGGCATCTCGTCTTCGTATTGGCGATAGCGTAGGCCACCTTCTAGAACCGGTTAGTTGTCCAGTTCAACTACGGGGACGTTTTCCTCTTCGACCACTGGTGAGTTGTTTGGTTTGAACACCGGGCCGTTTTCAGGTACATTTTCTGATGGTAATTTTGGAGTTAAGAAAATATTATTAGGGTTTTGGTTATTCTTGTTGAAGATCATTTTTTTCAAACGCATTTAGAAGAGTTGTAAGATAGAGATGTTTGAAGGGTTCGGTTTCTATATATAGATGAGATTGAGTAAAGTAAGAAAAAAAATTATAAATTTGACCATTGTCAATCAGTTATATATTTTAGAGTATTTATTTTTTTACCCCACATCACAATCATTTTAAAATTTAAAGAATTTTTTATCGGGTCCTACATCTCATCCGCCCCCGGTTTGCAGCCATAGAACAAGTCCAAGGACTTGGTGTCCAGACCGATGCCACAAGAGCGGGTCCGCAGAGGTGTGGTCTGTGAAACCGGACTAAGCCACATGGGACGCGTTGTGAGTGCCTTAATTACGTTTATCCCTAAACAAAAAGTTATAATTCTGCCGTCAAACGCATATTTAAAATTAATATTTCACTTTAAAAAATATAAGAGATGTTTTAACTGTGTCACAAAAAACGAACACGAATCGGGTGAACTAGATTATGGCCATGTATACAATATTAGATACATATTTTGAAGTTTTTAGTTATTTTGAAGTTTAGTTATTGTTATTTTCGCAACTTATATTAAAATTTTATACTAAAACATCACATTAATTCAATTTTAATTATAATTGTAAAAAAAAAAACCTTTAGTAGCTTTCTTTGATTATAAACCTCAAATCAAGATCGTGATGTTTTAGTGGAAAAATGAAACACAAATGATAGCAAATGTCGGAAATTAAGGGACTAAATGGTTAACCAGACTCGCCAACTATTAATCAAATTTGTCATGAAATTAGTTCACTTATTAATTCATATGTATTGGAAAAAGGTTTAAATACGTAATCTCCTAAAACTAAAAAGTTATTGGAAACATATTATACGGACTCTAATTAAACTTATTTAGCGGCATTGAAACCGTTTCGTCGAACTTTACGATCTTAGATTTTTAGCTTGTAGATTTTAGAATTTTTATTTAGATCATTGTGTCTTTGTATTTGGCATTGTGTCGTTTTTGCTATTCATTGTGTCTTTTTTCCTTAACACTGTCTTATATTTCTTAATCAATTGTATTATACTTTGTGATCCTTTGTGTCTTTATACCTTCTGGACTTTATAGGATAACTTTACCTTATAATACTGAATAACTTTAACTTATAGCTCACAATCATTTTTTTATACTTCAATTTATAATTTTTATGTAAAAGTTTTGCTGATTTTGATTTTTAGGCAGAGCATCTAGCTCCTTATTAGTTTTGATTCAAATGTATCTTTAGCCATTAAAAAACGAGCGCTGATTTTAATGCGCATTTCATCTTACACGTTAACATAACACGTCTCACACATTTTACAGTATTTAATTAAATACACTCTTTCTATAAAAGAATATATAAAAAAGTGTTTTTTTACTAATATAAAAGTCATTGTCTCCCTCCAACCCAACATATGTCTTACGGGTCACTCCAATTTTTTTTTTGTCTATGTTATTTATATACAAAAGTAGATTAAACAAAATCTAATATACTAAAAATTCATTTTATTCATTGATAAACACTTTCTGTAATACTATTAAAAATATCTCATTGTAACTACACATCATATTTGTAAAACAACACTTTTGCTTGTATTAATTAACGTAAATTTACAATGTGTTGAAGCATTTACGTGATAAGTTTTTAAAAGTCTACACTTTAACAATTAATGGTTTGTCCCCCAAACGACGTACCCGACAAACAACCAACTTGCGAGCATAAGACCATGGAACGACAAGCCAAGCTCACCATCTCCCTTATCTTTTAGCTACCAACATCTCCTTAGTTTTAGAATAGATACGTGTCATCTTTGTTGAAAAATAATCATAATAAGTTAATATAATTTTTGAACTGACTTTAAGATGAAATAATAAAACGATATTTAATATAACAAATAATTTATAAAAATATTTATATGAAAATATAGCCTGTTTCTTTAAAGGCAGCACAACCCAAGAAAATCAGTACAGCTATAATTTGGTGTTTCCAGCGATGATTGATACCTCAGGCCCAACCATGGACCCAATGTTCTAGGGCCCAGGCACAAAACAAACTTCACAGGTCACAGCTTCTGTTTTGTCTTTCATCTGTCAATATCTACTCACACGGTTTGACCGAAACCTCTCAGCCCAAACTGGCAAGCCCAACTGTGGACCAGTGCCAGACCAGTAACCGGGACCCCTACTAGTCTGGTTTCCGTTTTCTACAGTTTCCGAATACCAGTCCAGTCGGTTTACAACCCCGTGCATAGCCCTAAATGTGTCAAGAATGATTTGTTTGACCGACTAAAGTCAAATGATTCAGTAAATTATCAAAGTTATGAAACTTGGTTATATCAAAGCTAAAATCACTTATCAGAAAATTTAAATTCCAAAAATGTTGCAAAAAATATATAGCATTTATACAACATAAATGAAAAGAACCAACCAGAAACAGCAGTACAACATACTCTCAAGATTCTTGACTATGATCAAAAGATGGACGGTCCGGTGCTATTTCTGCAGCCTGAAACACATCGGGTCCTGTGGACACAAGAAACTCGAGTAGATTATACACATTTTCCAAAGCAACTGTTACCCCATGAACAAAAGAAAACGGCCTTGAGGATGAAAAAATAGTTCTGTTTCGTCTTTTCATGGGGCCCGCAGCATGGTCTCATCCTGTAGTTTCGGTTTTTTTCCTCTAGATGGCTAGATTCTTCATGGCGTCTAGCTTTTCTACCGTACCGTTTAACGAACCGAATTCAGTAGTCCCGTTTTCAGCATTCTCGTGTACCTGTTTGGAAGCTTTGTTTGCGGTAACAGCAGAGCAAAGGCTGCCTTCAAAGTAGGTCGAGTATGGAAACTCTACTGCACATTGGTTTTTCCATCCTACAAAAAAGAAAAAAAAACATTCAGATAAAAAATTGCCAGCTGTGTGATAATAAAAATCAGACAAAAGGACGGTGAGACAGACTTAGTGCAGCATCTGGATCACCAAACGTAGATATTAGGATTTTGTGAACCGCAACGCAGTTTTTCAGCTTCCATTCTTTCACGGGTCCAAGCGGTCCATTGCTAATTTTGTTATAAAACAGACAGATTATGTGCAAAATCATAAAGAAATTATGAAAATCATTTTGCTAGGCTGGTTGGTTTACCTTGAAACAGGGTTATTGGGTGATGTTTCGATCAACTTGATTGCCTCTGCCTTCTTGTTCAGTTCTAAACAATAGATCATTTCGGCCGCTGCGGCCCTGTGCATCAAGGAATCTGCAATATCACAAGCATAGTGTTTTAACGGAGTTCGCAGTATGTAATTTCGTGTAGTCGCTAGTGTTGGTAAAAGGTAAAAAGATGACCTTTATGTTGCTCAAGGAAAGCCGTATTTGCTTCCGTCAGCAATTTATCATGCAGCTGACTACAAAAGTGAAAAGACAATATAATAAGAAATTAGTTATTATATTATATTATATTATAATACAACAATTGCAAGATGTGTGAATAGTTCTTTTTTATTGGGACACATGGCCTTGAATTTTTTTATTAATTTGTTTTGTTTTAATCTTTATAATTAATAATTAATTTTACACATTGTTTTTCTTTAATAAATTATAAGATACAATATTTTCGTCAATTCCGAATATACCTTTGAGACATGCTTATTAGTGTCTACATTTCGGTATTAATCTTATTCGAAACCGAGCACGTCTACGTTTCAAGGTAGGTTTTATTCGAAACCGAGCCAGGTCAATATGATATATTTTTACTATATTATTTTAAAAAATACGCTTTCATGTTTTGAACATTCATGTTTACAATTACGTGACATTTTTCTTGAATTTCAAATATACCATTTGCGTCATGCTCTTTGTATCTACATTTTGATCACTTCCATTTTTCTTAACATTCATTATTACAGCAACCTAATTTTTTCGCCATTTCAGAATATACCGTAACGGCGTGCTTTTTTATCTACGTTTCAATGTTCAAAACTGGACCACCACAGGGCGATATATTCTACTAGTTACCTAAACAGAGAAGAATGCATTAGAAATGTAGAAAGTAAAGAAAGATGACCTGAAAGTTGGTCGTTCTGCTTCTAATACTCCCATAATGAGTTTTTCAGCGTCCGTTGTAGGAGCGGGCCTTGATGCCACTTTATGAAAGAATCTTATCTGTGAAATCCACAATTATAGACAGTATTTTACTTTCTTTTTTCAAATTGAGATGAAAATAATAAATATATACAATCGAAGATACATGTGTGATTATCAGAGTTATGAAGCAAGGTGTTAAATTTATATTAATATACATAAACAGGTGGGAATGACATACCAAACAACGATGGGTGTCTGGATTTTCAGCATCTAGTTGTACCAAGTGCTTCAAAGCCTTGATGAGATAGAAAAACAGTCAAACTTTTGGCATTCAAACCAAAATCATAAATGAAAATTCTGACCTATTAAAGATAAACAGGTAAATATGGCTAATACTTTGCCTATAACAGGGTCAAATGAGTTAACTTATAAAGATCGGCTAAGATTGGACAATCACAAGTCACCCAAAGTGTATTCGTGATCCATGAAAACTCCTGAGTCATGTGATTTTAAGATTCAAAATTATCATCACAAGTTTGCAACAATAGTTCAGTTAATCATTTTAAATTCTTAAAGTATTTACAAAACTTGTCTTCACCCGTCCTAAACATAATACCTGTATTGACCCATTACAAGCCCACCCATTTTGCCACTCTACTGTTTACTAACAAAAAAAACAGAAGTAAAATTACCTGCAAGGCTAGCAAGATCTTTTCCTTTCTCATGTTAACTTCAAAAGACAGTAAATGTGTCTCCAAGTGATCAGACGAGTGCTTCTGAAGCAGTTTCAGGTACTTTCCAGCTTCCATTAAAGGATCTTCAATCTAGGTCAAACAGAAGAGGTAACACGTTTTCAAATGTGTGTTTGATGTATCAAAAATACAATCCACAACTTTTTCACAATAGAACAGTGTTTTAAAATAGACAGGAGGAAAACCTGCAATAATTTGTCTCCGTGAGGATCCGGATCAACTGCCTTGACATTCCGTTTCCCATGCTTCGAACCACCACCGACATTCGCTTCCTCACTCTTTACTTCTGCCTCCTGACAGAACATCAAAATATGTCTAACAAGTTAACCAAAAGAAAGAAAATAAAACTGGCTGAAAAGAAACATGTCAGATATGGCAAAAGTCGCTCCAAAGTGTATTTTAATGCATAAAACCTCCTAAATCAGTTTATTTGAAAAAAAAAATATATAACCATTGAAAAAAAGGGTCGACTTAGTCTACAAAAGGCATTTCTCCTAAGAAGTCTAAGAAGCCTTATGGATCATCCGATTATAATTTTGGACGGATGAGATTGATTAGTGACATTTTTGTTAATTGTGTTTAACTTTTAATAATTGATTTAATGGCATAGGGGTATAAATGTAACTTTGGTGTGTCTTAAATTCAGAAACCCACATGCAACTTCCCCCCATCTATTTTAAACGTCAATATACGTAATTGATTAATTAAAAAAAATACACCATAATAACGAGCGTTTTGTCATCTTCAATATGAGTACTATATTTTAATATATAATAAATTACATTTCAACCGAGTGTTTTTAGTCCAAGGTGTTTTTGGTTCTGTTTAACCAATGGTGTTTTGATTGTAGCAGGTTTGTGGGTAACAAAGGGTTCATTATGTAGTGATAGTAGCAGGTATATGGTGTTATATTTTTTTGATAACAACATGGTGTTATATTTTGCATATTAAAAATGATATATAGTGTTTTATTTTGCAGGAACATGGTGTGTTTATCATAACTGAATAATTGTCTAATTTACTCTTATACCCCCAACCCTTAATTGTAATAATTGCCATATGCCTAATTCCTATGGCTTCTTAGCCTTCTTAGGAATTTCACCCTTTGTAGAGAAACCATTACCTTGAAAAAAAATTCACAAGTAATTATTTATAGAAAATATTTCATCTGAGTCATTCAATAATAAAAACCTTAAACAATTTTACTTGTTACCCAACTTGCCCAACCCGCTCATTTTGCCACATGCCCACATCCACTCATCTAGTAAAAGCTTTCAGTTTAAATCTGCTAAATAAATCCGAGTAACGATGTAAATACCTTTTTCGCCTTTGCTTCAGCCTTCCTCTGCTTTTGCCTCATTTTCTTCTTTTGGGAAGCAGGTAATTTTGCTAATTCATTATCTTCCTCGGTTGATGTCTTTGGAGGAGTATCATAAAGCTTGATGTAGCATCTACAGCAGTCAGTAGATACAAGAAAGTCAAAAGAGACGTTATATTTTAAAGTAATCTAATCTGGTAACATGTCAACTTAATGACATGGCATTAACTTTGAGCATGTTGACTTCTTTTTCAAACATGACACCAGAAGCTTCACCTTATAGCTCCAGCGGCTGCTTTGCGAAAGTAAGCATGAGCATGAAGCCGGTCTTGGAATCTTAACATTTCTAAATACGAACGAAGTGTCATTTTTCTTAAACAATAAGAATGGAAATCAAATTGGTCTTCAGTTATATCCGCATAATGTTTCTCCACTGTCACAAAGTTTTTTAACGACCGTCCAAGCTCACCCTGACGGAAATAACTTTCACCAGAAGCAAGTTCATACCTTCAAACCGAAAGATTCAGTAAATTTTCCGTATACATTTGTGTTAAAAGTGTTAATATATTGTAACAAGTTTGTAACAACACTAACCACATGCACTGCATGTCATGCAGATTAGTATGTTGTTCACCGTCTTTCGTGAACAATACAGCTGTCTTTTCTGCAAGGGGAACCTAACATAGAACCAAAATTAAAAATAAAGAATTATGTACAAACACGTAAATTCAGTAAGAGAATGATATATAATATATAACATATTTAGAGGTTTGAACCTGATCAGCCTGCAGCATTCTTTTAACACACATACTATTTACGTAACGATCTGCAAGATCCATGCACCGAGCTTCATCTGCTAATGCAGCTGCTGCTGTAAAGTCTCCAGCATGTTTTAGTATCTTGCTCTGCAAGAAAAACAAACATATATAAAAAGACTACATTAATATTTACTCGTAATAAACAAAGAGAAAATACAGTAACATAAGCAGACCTTGACTGAGTATAAATCAATAGCAGTTGGAGTATGTTGCATAGCTTCCTCAATTTTAGCGAGTGCCGTATCATACTGGGCCCGTCTATCATAATGCTGCATAAGCATAACAATACAAGAATGAAGCTTTAAGAGAGATCCTTTTGAGTAGGGATCTCATTTAAAAATGAGTGGTTCAGATATGCAACATTATTCAAAAAATCAAATCCAAACAACTTGTGCAGCAAGAACAAACCTGAGCCAAATAAAACAAGGTCCACAGAAGCGCCGAAGGTGGTTCTTTTTCTGATCTGAACAATATTATATAATACAAGGTTACACTACACTTCCACAAAAATGAAACGCAATGAGCAACGTTTACGGTTTATCATAGTAATCGATAGCGAATAGCGACAACGTACCTATATGTTACGTAGTGATAGCGATGAAATAGCGCCGCTATTTCGTGTTTAGTGATAAGGTAGTTAAAAATTTAAGGAAAAATTAGCTATCTACATAACTTTTTTATATATATGACGTTAGTTTTATACCTTTTATGTATAAATTTATAAGTTTAAGGACCAAATGTAAGCTAGTGAAAAATAGGGGGGTTAAGTGTTAAAATACACAAACTAATTTACACTTTTTATGTAAATTTTACAAGTTTTAATGACTAAATGTAACCTAATGAAAGATAGAGGGGTTAAATGTTAAAATCCATAAACTTATTTAACCCTAGAAAGGCTCAAACGCAACAAAAACGCAACCGCTCTTCTTCTTCATAGTTTCCAGCAAGTTTCCGGCAGAAGTTGCAGGTTTCCGGCCGGAAGTCGTCGTCGGGATCCACTATTTTCACGCTATTCAGCGCTATACACCATATAGCGACCATGTCTCGCCTCGCCACACTATTCGCGATAGCGGTCGCTATGGCCGCTATCAATAACTATGTGGTTTATAGACCATTTTTACCTTCCAGGGTATCCACCTGTCTTTTTAAGTGATTCCTCTAACCCAAGGATCAACTTTTCAAGAATGTCGGCCTATAAAAAGGTATAAAAAGATCAAAAAACACGTTTCAATAATGCAAAAGATTAGAACCTTCGGTATGGTATCTTGCACAAACCTTGCCAGCATGATCGTACAATGGAGAAAGATCAGAAAATAGTGAAGGGACTCCCTACATTTGCCATTTGTAAAAACTATAAGTTGGCATTAAAAAAATCACCAAAGGAACAAATAGTCAAAATACAAGTACCTTTGTTAGCAGAGGCCTGACATAATTATCCGCCGCTTCCCGAAACTTTTCACCGTCCAAAAAATCTAGCGGAATCCTCTAAGATAACATTGTGATTTTAGAATTTCAATCACGACGCAAAAAATAAAAATAAAAATTGCCCACCTTAACAGCAGAAGACCAGGTAAACTGCTCTGCAAGAGATTTGTACAGAGAATCCAACTTATCTATCTCATCGGAGGTATATTGGCCAGTCTCGGAATGTAGTCCAACACACTTCTGTAATCCTTCATAGTATCTATGTAAAAAGGTTATTTTATTAATTTCCTTTCAGTAAAATGCTATTTTCGTCTCTGAGGTTTGACCAGTTTTGCGACTTCCGTCCAAATGTTTGTTTCTCCGCATCTGGAACCAAAAGGTTTGAAATCTTGCAATTTTCATCCAGCTCGTTAACTCCATCCACTTTTCTCCGTTAAGTCAGGGGTATTTCCGTCTTTTTTTGTTAACTTAAAGGGCAATTCAATCTTTTTCACTTTATATACAAGCATTCAGCATAATGTACAAGTATTCAAATAACCGAATTGCCCTTTAAGTTAACAAAAAAGACAAAAATACCTTTAACTTAACGGAGAAAAATGAATGGAGTTAACGAGCCGAATGAAAATGGCAGTATTTCAAGCCTTTTGGATCCAGATGCAAAAAACAAACCTTTGGACGAAAGTCGCAAAACTGGCCAAACTTAAAGGAGGAAAATTGCATTTTTTTTTATTTTTTACAGGCAGAATTCTAAAAATTAAACTAAGTACTAAGTAGCCTCTCAGAAGACTCTGTTTTCATCAGTTCAAGTACCTGTAGTTGTCAGGATTCATAACAAGTAGTACCCTATACAACTTTTCGGCTTCCTCAAGATGATTAAGCTTCATAAGAAGAAACGCTTGCTCTTCCTTGTAGGATAATTTATCAACCTAATAAGGCAATAAGGATTATGAAAAGAAGCGAATTGACCATGTTGACCATAGTTATCGATAGCGAATAGCGACAACATACCTATATGCTATGTAGCAATAGCGATGAAATAGCGATAAGGTAGTTAAAAATTGAAGAAATAAAAAATAGCTATCTATATAATATTTTTATATAATATAATGTTAATTTTATACCTTTTATGTATAAATTTATAAGTTTAAGGACCAAATGTAAGCAAGTGAAAATAGGAGGGTTAAATGTTAAAATACACAAACTAATTTTACACTTTTATGTAAATTTTAAAAGTTTTAGGGACTAAATGTAACTTAATGAAAGAGGGGTTAAATGTTAAAATCCATAAACTTATTTAACCCTAAAAAGGCCCAAACGTAACAAAAACGCAGCCACTCTTCTTCTTCTTCCTAGTTTCCAGCAAGTTTCCGGCAGATATTGCAGGTTTTCGGCTGGAATTCGTCGTTGGAATCCGCTATAATCACGCTATGAAGTCGCTACTTAATGGATTGCGAGACATGGGCGCTTCGCTACGAAGCGTGCGCTATCTTCGCTATCAATAACTATGATGTTGACTGAAAGACGATTCAAAGTAAATGGGATAAACTTACAATCTTAGACTCTTTTCTGCGCAATTCCTCAAGCGCTTTCTCAAAAAAGCCACATTCCTCCAATAAAGATATCTAGATAGAGAATTTTCTAGATAAGTTCTTATCGTTCACATGCATAATGGTTTCAAAACAATCAATGAACATGTTTCATTGTTGATAGAACTAGAAACTGTTACTTATCGTAACTATTACCTTGTATAACAGCATTTCCCCGTGCTCACAGCGTTCGCTTTCTGGAGGATAATCATTTTCAAGAGTTCCTTCATATGCTTCCAGAATATCGATTGCTTTCGATGCACTTGTAAAAAAATCCATAAAAAGTTAAAAGACAATGAAAGAGAAGAACAAAATTGTGCTACCATAACCAATGTTTTGCGGTGAGTAAACTTCGACTCTTTTAAAAATGAGCAAAACGCCATTTTCGTCCCTGAGGTTTGGCCTGTTTTGCGACTTTCGTCCAAAGGTTTGTTTTTGTGTATTTGGATCCAAAAAGTTTGAAATCTTGCCATTTCATCCGACTCGTTAATTCTATCCTTTTTTCTTCATTGAGTTAAATTAAAAACATAATAAGAAATAAAAATCCAACTATTGACTTTATTTCTTATAGTGTTTTTAGTTTAATAAGAAATGTCTAAAAAGACGGTAATACCTTAAATTTAACGGAGAAAATTGGATGGAGTTAACGTGTCGGATGAAAATGGCAAGATTTCAAACCTTTTGGATCGAGATGCGAAAAAACAAATATTTGGACGAAAGTCACAAAACTGGCCAAACCTCAGGGACGAAATGGCATTTTACTCTTTGATATATGATGTAAACAAAATCTTTGAATAAAACAATGGGAACTTTTAACAGCTTACTTTGAGTTTAGATGATGAGAAACTGCAAAACCGATCCAGTTCATCCGATGATTGGGTTTTAACGTCAGCAATTTTTGTCTAGTTTCGACAAAACCTGCCAAGTCACGCATTTGTGCCTATAATCGAATGCGAAAAGGCTCTATTAGCTACCCAAAACAAAGAAAAACAAACAATACGTATACGATGTAAGGATACGTACCTGTAAGAGAGATAGGTCCCGAAGTATTTCAATGTTGTCGGGATCTATCCTCAGAGCATTCCTATAACATTTTATTGCCTCCCTGTACTCTCTGTCTGATCGATAGAGAAGACCAAAGACGTGCCAACAAACATGGCTTTTCAGGTCATTCTAAAGTTACACAAGTGAACTTAATAAGTGACAATGGTTTGCTATAGAAAATCATTTCAAATAAGTATACTAGAATGTATGGCTTGCAAGTTACTGTTACCAACCTTCAAGCCTAGCTTTACAAGCTCGTATGCTTCTGGCTTACGGTCCATGCAATTCAACGTCAATCCCTTCATCGAGAGGGTTTCTAGTAATAGAAAAGTCAAAAAAATGTAAAAATTAAATATCTATAAGTTTATATGTTACCCATTGATATCCATGACCAGAGGCGACTCGGATATGTTAATATCCATCGTATATGTTGCCAAATTTAGAAAATAAAAGTATTTCTAATGAGAAAGGCACCAAAAATCAACTGTTTTTTTTCTTTTCGTTGCTACAAGAAGCATGCCCTTTTACTCTAAAAATAGGGTTTCGTATAATATAACACATTCATCTTTATTAGCTTTTAAGAGATTACGCCAATGACTGATCTCATTAAAGCAATGTTTCAAAACAGACGTATTTTCTACTAGATAATAAACTTTTCACAAACCTCCATGATCTGGGAACTTCTTCAATATAGCATCTGCAGCCTTAAGCCCCTTTTTATACTGTTTTATTTCATAAGATTTCTGCCAAAATGACAATCAAGAGAACATGCATCAATTCCTCAGTATACAAATATAATAAATCTGGCTTCAAAAGTATAGCAGCAGCATCAAAACAATGAAATACCATATCATTATTTGCAGTTAACCCTCGTGAGGGTGTCAAATATTATGAAAAAAAATATCAAAACGTATTTGCATAAACTAAAAAGCAGGAGCGACTTATTGAGCATAAGTTACGGATTGAGAACAACTATATTAGTTAGAAAAGAGACCAGTTTGGTTGATACAAGAAGGATTGTTCATTAGAAAAAAAAAAAAAAGAGAAGCAAAATAGCCTTGAAGCAGTTTTTATTGATTTTAATAAGATAAAAGATAGTGTGAATTCAAGCCTCTTTTGAAAAACGGTAAAATAAGTTTAGAAGTTGGTCAAGAATCAAGATAGGTCAGCGATTCATCCAAATGATGGTCAGTAGCTACTTAGTCTCACTATTGTCCTAAAGAGAAGGGATGTGGCAGGATCTTGAGAAGCAAACTCCTTGTGATCAAACATACAAGATGACATAAAAATGAGTATGCTTTGTACCTATGACATCGTTTTAAATAATGATACTTGCCAGATACTGAATGAATATATCAAAAAGATTGCCAACTGACATTCTTTAATAAGTTAAAGGCACATTAAAGATAATTTACACTTGCTAATGCTTTTATAGTTTCTTCTATAACTGAGAGAAGGGTGTTCTTGCATATTGTATAGAACACTTAGCACACTCCTGTATTCCATAGTTGTTAAAGGCGCAAAGTAGCCTTAGGCCTCAGTGCAAGGCGCTTAAAAAGCGAGGGCGGCGTATAGTATAAAAGAAAAAGTATCAGGGGTTTAGACATATTTAGCCTTCTTTAGGGATAGTTTAGCTTGTTTTAAGTTGATTCCAGGCTTTGTTTAGGGACGGTATAATTGTTTTAGACCTGTTCAGACGTTTCTTTGCCAGAATTTTGACAGAACGTGGTCTGAAAATGTGCCTGATGGCCTGAAAGTAGGGCTTTTGAAGCAAAGCGAGAAGCTGCACTTGGCCTAAGCACGCGCCTGGTTAACAGAGCTGTATTCTATACTCTATTGAGCACTTAGATTCCTAGATTTAATACTGCTTCCAAAACAACATTTAACCATATTGAAACCTTAGTCCAATTAGTGTTACAACTTACAGCATCAATTAGATAAATAACAATCTTAACCACAAGCGAACATAACAAGAACTCGCAGCAGTCGAACAAACGGTTTCAGTAAAACCGTAAAACTGTATAACACTTTGTGCCAACTCAATTCTATTTCAAAACACTTGCAAGTAACATGAATCTCAAACTTTCATTAATTACAAAAACACCACAAATCGTCTACAGTTCATTCAAATTTCAATATACCAAAAGTTCAAAACGCATTACTGATTACAAAACCAACATGCCGCCAATTTCCAGAGTCAAAATCACATATAAACCGCATGTTAACGTCAATTCAATACATGAAGTTTACAATCACAATCAACGATACGATTTCATCACAATATAAGACTAGCTAAGGTTTTAATTTAAAAAACAGTGATTAAAGTGGTTGAGATTGTGGAGCTTACGACGATGAGTTTGAAGAGATTGGCCTCTTTAGGGGGAAGCGAAGCGCCCATTGTTGTTGTGTGTGTTGCAAGATAGACGATTTGTAGAGAGAGAAAGTGTGTGTGTTTGGGGAAGAAGAGAGAGAGAGAGAGGTGGTTTTTGAGGGTTTATAAGGAGACGTGTGATGCGAAAGAGATGGGGTGACTTGGGGCGTTTATCTTTCTGCAACCCTACTCACAAAATCAAATGTAGGTGCGAGGGTGTAAACTAATGTTGGGGGAAAATAATGGGTTGTATTTGTAAATTGTAATTGACTAATTTCTATCTTTTAACTATAAAAATAGTGGGGTTATCTTGCGGTACACAACGGAAATTCAGCCACTATCCAATTGTTAAGTTACGATATCAGCACTCAGTATAAATTTATAGCAAACAAAAAAAGGAAATAAATAAATATATAAAGTTGTCTAATGCCCAGTAGAATGTGGTTTACATCAATTGAAAACAATAAGAATGGACATCGGTCTTGATGTCGTTCGGTAGGATTCGGTTTTAGTCGTCAGGGTACCGGCACTTATATAGCCTACGATACCAAAGAAGCATTTTATCTTGAATGCAACTCCCTTGTCAATAAAAATATATACGAAAACGTAGAATAAGATTTGAGCACAACCGCGTATTTGGTTTTTTTTAAAGTTGACAAACACAATTTATCGAAGAAAAGTTAAAATAAAGGAAAACCAGAAAAATTAAAGATGTATATTATTTAAAATATAAAAGATGAAAATGAAACTTAAAAAAATAGCATTAGTGTTACAATTCATTTTTCAAGCCTTTTAATCAACTATGTATATATATTATAAGCTACGATACCAAAGAAGCATTTTATCTTGAATGCAACTCCCTTGTCAATAAAAATATATACGAAAACATAGAATAAAATTTGAGCACAACCGCATATTTGGTTTTTTTAAAGTTGACAAACACGATTTATTGAAGAAAAGTTAAAATAAAGGAAAACCAGAAAAATTAAAGATGTATATTATTTAAAATATAAAAGATGAAAATGAAACTTAAAAAAAATAACATTAGTGTTACAATTCATTTTTCAAGCCTTTTAATCAACTATGTATATATATTATGAGGATGGTGAGAACCATCGGGTTTTACTGCGGGTCGAGCAAGATGGTCAAGGAACACCGCTGCAACCCATGCGAGTTTCCATGGTGATAAGGGTGTGCAAAGTTGATTTGGTTCGGTTTGCTTCGGTTCCGGAGGCTTAACTATAATTATAACCGAGCTTCGGTTATAGAATATTGCTTAACCATAGGTGATGGTTTAACCATCGGTTTTGGTGAAGTTTAATTAGTTATCCAATATATATTTTAATTTTACTTTTTTTTTGTGTTGTTTAGTTGAAAATGATTTAGTTATGATCTTCCAAATTGTTAAAACGATATCTAACTTCGTTATCAAATACAAATAACAACGTTATTTACCTTAATTTGTCATGCAAGTCTTGAATTTTTTTAACCAAACAAATTGAATCATTAGCCATGAATGAAAACTATGAATGTAAAGGAAGCAAAAGGCTCCAATGCAGTCTTGCATAAGGTTTTTTTTTAGGTTATTGATACAATTAAATTCATCATGACATCTTATGGAAAAACACTATCTTGAGTTAAATATTTTTGCTTAGAGTAAAGTATAATTTGGACAAAATCAACTTGAGTTCCCGTTTTGCAAAAAATAGAAAGTTGTGTCCCTATAGTTTGAAAAGCGCTACACTCTAAGTCCCTGGAGCTAACATCGTTATTTTTTCGTTAAAAAGTTAACAACGCATGGGGTAATACTGTCTTTTCACACATCCACAAAACCCTATCTCATTTTAACGTCCCCACCATTTGAGAGCGGACATTTTCCACCCGGATTACCCTATCCGGGGAAGCACAACCTCATCGCATCCCCGATCACCCTCTCTGGCGGCGCACAACCTCATCGCATCCCAGATCCATCCGTTCTTCCACCACACCCGACACCACTACACACCACAACAGTCGCGATCACACACCATCATTGTTATTTTTCCCCAAAATTCCAGCTACCATCAACACCTTGTTGTTGTGTCGTCATCATCGAACACTACAACAGTCACGTCGTTATCACACAACCACCACTGCCGAAGCATGGTCCAGCTAATCAGATGCCATTTGAAACTCAGGCAACCGTGGATACCCATCGTGTGGCAAGTAGTGAGCTTGATTAGTGTTATAATAATGAGCGTTGATTAGTGCGGTTATTTTAGTTAAATACGCGTTGATTGGTGTAATTATATTGGTTAAATATGCATTGTTTAGTGTAGTTATTTTAGTTAGGGTTATGATAAATAGACCAAGGTATAGGATTAATATACCAATTTAGTCAAAAAAAGTAATGATTCAATTACTTTTAAATGTTTTTTTATTGTTAAGTCAAATGATGATGAAGTCAATAGACTAATGATTAGGTATTTTTTACATTATTTCAATCCTAAATAAAAGAATAATGATTAAGACTTTTATATATTTTTTTTATATTATATATTATCACCACTTTTAATTCAACATTATTAAATAAATAATCAAGATTCTTAAATATAAATACGAAATTTCAAAACTTCATTATAAAATAGATAAAGATACGAGTCTATAGTAAAAAAGTAAACATGCAAATATTAAAACAATTAATCACCTAGATCGACAAAACCACTTTCACGACGACAAAGTTGGGTATATAGTTCCAAACAATTAATTTATGATTTTAATCAAAATTATGTTTTCAAAATTTTGACTTTTAGAAAGAATAGACAAAAAAAAAAGCTGACAACATTTTGAAAAAGTAAAAAAAAAGAATGCAACTGCCTGTTGACTTTTTGGTTCATTTAACAACACCCTTTAGTTAAATATTCATTGATTAGTTTAGTTAATAATCGTTGATTAGTTAGTTATTTTGGCTTATACTTGTTGAACAATGTTATGTTTGATGAGTGGTGATTAATGTAGTTATTTTGGTTAAATACTCGTAGATTAGTTTAGTTAATACTCATTTATTAATTTCGTTGTTTTGGTTAATACTCGTTGATAACTGTAGTTCTTTGGGGGAAAATTAACTTGATACAATTGATTTGAACATTTGTAGTTGGGATTAGGGTCGCTGGTACCATAAGCCACCACTGCAGGTGAGGGCGGTTTTGAGGTTCTTAAACAACATAACTTTTGATTAGAGGTATGAGTGAGGAAGCTGGGAAGAAAACCCTTAATAAGTGTAGTATAATTTCAAAGCTAACCTGTAAAAATAACTTTTATCGCTAAGTAATACAAGACTTCTAGACTAGGGTTGCTATGGGTTTTGGATGATTGAGAAAACCCTTAATAAGTGTAGGATAATTTCAAAGTTAACCTATAAAATTCCTTTTAAACTTGAAGGTGAAACATATCAAGTCAAGGAATTCTTCATATGAGAGTTTGTTTTGAAGAATCATGGTGTATATCTTTGTGAAATATCACATACAACATTCTCTTACACCATCTAAAATATCTTACAATGCGTACCAACCAAAGCTACATCGCTACTAGCAATGGCACCTTGTGAAATACATTTTGAAAGAGCACTAGTTGTGAATAGGTTTTGCAAAGTAGCATTATTTAAGCAAAAAGAACTCGCCAACCAAAGAGAAAAAAAAACAACCGTCTTGGAAAGGTGGCCGCCTAGATTGTACCAACTATGATTTTCGTTCTGGTCAGTTTGCTCCGAATTTACAAGCATTGAAGCTTAACATAGTTATATTGATCGAAATCTTGAAGGAATACATTTCTGTAAGCGCAGTAAAGACCTACCAAAACAGTTATATAAGATTTGAGTCACATGGTCTGAGATGATTCGGAAACTAAATCACCTCAACACGTTAAGGAAAGTAGATTTTATAATATGATATTATTTACCAATGTATTTTTCAAAAAAAGAGGTGCATCCCAACTACATTATAACCGCATTACAACTAATTGAATATCTACGCGACTTGAAGTTTGCAGGTTGCTTTTGTGAGTTTCAAAATATTGATTAAAGACGTTCTTGATCAACCAGATGAAAGATTGGAAGATCAACTTAACACACATGAACACTGGGATTAGAAATTGAGCTAGGCGCTTGATACTCATCGACTACCTAGGACATTTGTGACCCCTGCATCTGTGTGTTCCTCTCCGGTTTGCTCGTCCATCTGGTGGTTTTGGATGTACGCATTGTCCGCCACCGTGCCAAACGAAGAGTGTTCACCAAAAGTGGGAAAAGAAAAGCTTGGACCAGCCATTGATCAAACTCTGGAAAGAAAAAAAAGGGATGAAAAAAGTGAAATAAGTGCGGTGGGCGCCAATGAAGAAACACTAATTTAACACAAGGTTAAGCTTAGATGATTTGTCTCGTCAACGATGGCTAATCCCGATCCTTTCCTCGACGAAGCGTGATTATATTCTATCAATCTTGCAAAACGAAACAACACCAGTGAACTCGTTACAAGGAGGAGAGGTTGGGGGTTCTCTTGTAAACACTTTCCGGCCTGAGAATAAGATCTCGTTTTGAGGAAATAAGTGTGTATTAAGTGAGAGAGCAAGAGAAGCAATCCTTAAACCTGGAGAACAAGTCCTCTATTTATAGCCGAAGGGTTGTGAAGGAGGTAAGAGCCAGTGGGGCCTTCGCCAGCTATTGATATTGGAGAATATCCGTTTTATCTCACCTGACAAGATAGGACCACTAATCCGTACTAGGGCTGACTTGGCACGATTCTGTTGGCTCCACCTCAGCGTCTCACAGTACTTCTTGTCGGGTTGTCACTAGTTATCTCGTGGGGATTCTATGGCAGGGACGACCAATTATTGGTGCCACATGCCCTTTACCTTAGTTGTCTTGTGTGTTCCCCCCTACCGTTGTCAGTGATGCCCTTTAACTCTGTGTCAACGTTCTAGATCTATCCAGATGGCGAAGTTTCTTTAATAGTATGGCCCCTTAGAGTGCGCGTCCGAGCACGCTCTTTGGGACCATACCCCTTCAAGCGCCTATAAGATTGAGCTTTGACTAGATGGAAAATCACCCCTAAACACGACCCAGTCATCAAAAAGAACAACAAAGTTATCATTTACTGCAAATCCATCCCATGAACGATAAAGATAGACGAAAACACGTCTCCAAACACGCTGCATGGCAACTCAACCCCAAACATGGCAGTCATCAAAAGTAGGTAAAACAGGTACAAAAGGTAAAAAAATAAATAAAAAAAGAAATATAGCTAGAAAAAAAGTTTTACTAAACTACAGTCACTGCTCGGTATCTCTTTTTACTATTCACCCACACAGAGAGCCTTGCCAAAAACTTTCACCAAATAAAAGTGTTATAGAAACAAGCCAGAATAAACCTGAAATGGGAAAGAAACACGTCAATAATCAAAATTAAGGTCAAATTTAAAAATCAAAGACTAGTGAGGTTTTCTTTATACCTCGCATCCAAAAAGAAGTCTTGCCACCTGTCAGACTGCATTCTTTTACTATGAGGACACAGCATGAGCAGGCATTTCAAATACATACCTGCGTGTAAACACAAACGTTATAATCAGTCCCAAAAATCCAAGATGTAGTCTGATGACAAACACGACTGTGAATTGCAAAAGCAGGCATAAATAGACAAAATAGTTTAGCTTTCATATGCTATGCAGTTAATATCGGTGATATATGGGTTATTGGTCCCCATGTAAAATGTCGGTGTCAAATATCCATCAGAATACCGGTACCAATATTATCCGTGATATTGACCAATATTTTCATTATTTGAGTATATACTGATATTCCCAATATCAATACCTTTCTTCTTAGTTCTACCATTCATATTTCTTCTTATTGTTGCTATTAGTGTTTTATGTCTTAATTGTTAATTGTTGTTTCACATACATATAGATAGACCAACGTTACAGTTCAACCATCCGCCGATTCGGGTCTATTTGAAAATAGCTAGAACATAGCATTTTCTGGAGACATAAGAATTTTTCGGCGGAAGCCGCTTATACCATATTTATACCATATTTTGCTAAATGGTATCTGTGTTATGATACAAACGTCAATTGAAAAAAAAAAAGAGAGATGAGATTTTGTGCCATCGGCTCTAAACAATCTTGTTTTTTAGAACATGAAGAAATAAAGAAGCCATTGCGATTGCCGGAAATACTAGGCCTACTAAAGGGACCAAAACAGAGGGAAAGTTAAGAGTTGTCATAGAATGGGTACCTCGATTTACTATTTGTACCTGTTATTATTATTTAGAATTTATATTTATAATATAATATATATCTTATTATATATAAGGATATCTTACTTATTATAATTTGATAATTCTAAATTGAAATTATTATTACTTAATATCTATAGATAGATACTTCTATCTAAGTGAGTATATAATGTACTTTCTACATGAAGGATTTGAAAGGATATGGATGATATCTTATTTTATTCATTTTTGCTCTTGTCTTCGAATTTCATTTATTAAGCAAAATGTTTCTTAAAAATGAAGAAAAATGAATTAGATTCTACTTACTTTTTATTCTATTTATATTGAATTGAAGGGTTTGTTAGAATCCCATCCAGCAGGGATTCTTAGTCAAAATAGGATTATCGTAAGATAAAGAAAGATAAAAAAATTCTATATTTTCTAGAGTTTAATTATATATGGCGAGAAGAAGATATTTTTTTTTACCTAATTATAAGAATTTCATCTTTTATCTTGTTAATGTTAATAGAAGCTTCTTGATCAAATCAATATCAATAATAAGGAATATAGAAAAAGGAATATAGAAAAGGGGGCGGATTTTCGATTTTCTGTGACTTTTGATTCTTTATACAATTAGATCTTATGTCAACAAAGAAAACCCCATTCGTCTAATTTTGACTTGGATTCCGATAAACTAATTACTTGTTTGCTCAAAAAAATTGAACTTAATGTTTTAATTTTGATTCAAAGGAAAGAAAGTGTGGAGTTGAAATAGCTCGCTCAGAACGCTTTTTAAAGGATTACGTGGTACGATTAGATCGAATAAGCCCTTCTGGATCTTATAAGAATAAGAATTAATAATTACGTATACTATAAAAATAAAAAAATATAAAAGTGGTGGACAAACAAAAGAGGTGGGGAAATTTTGTTGAGTAAATAGATTCAATGAACTTATAAAAAAAATATTCTAGTTATTAAGAACTCAACGGGACCTTCTCCCTCAAATCAGACAAACTAAGTCTTAATAAGGTCCTACTTGCTACAATTATTGGTGTTTTGCAAGTTGAAAAAGGTTATGTTTTTGTTAACGGTAGGAGAGTATACTGAATTGTTGGTGTTAAATTGCTATATATTTATTTCTGAAAGATACTAAAATTACCGATATCCCACCGAGAAAACCTATATCTCAAATATCGGTCCTTGACCTATCCGATATTTTACCACATTAACTGCTTAGTTCATATGGTTTGCAGACATGCACTTTCACGTATACTAAAAGGATATAAGCTTGTAGTTAAAGATCTCTATGTAAGTTGTTCCTACATGAAAGAAAATTTATAATAAGGTGATTACCGTATATAATTGGGGAATACAGCAGCCACCCAAAGTGGCCTGCACCACCACAGGTATCACTCAAAACAAGGAACTTTTCAGTTGGAAAGTGGTCTTTCTCAGCCTATTTCAACAGCTTTTTGACCTATTTCATACTTCACTTATCAAACTTCATTTCAGTGTATCTGCACAGAAAGCAAAAACATCTAAAATCAATCCTTCTGCACGAAAAAAAAATCTAAAGCCAATAAGATGCTTAAAATACTCAAACTTGCCTGCGAGCTTTGTTTTGCCGTTGTCTTAAGTTTAACTCATCCTTTTCAACCTCTGCCAAAACAATTTAACTAATTGCTTAATAATTACTAATTTAATAAAATGTAGTTTAGAAAACCAGCATCAAGTCTTACCAGGTTTTTGAGAAGGCTTCACTTCACTGCTTGATTTATCCATATTATTGTCTTTACTGCAAAAAAACAAACAAATAAAAACCAAATAACTACAGTAAAAACTGTTAAAAAAAACTTTCTGCAAACATCGCTGTACTTTATAGGAGGAGCTAGTGAAGCCAGTTGGCCGGATGAACGAGCGTTATAAGCGCCATCCATTGTGAAATACGGGTGGTATGGCGCACCTAGTCCAGCAGCACCTAAAGCTCCAGTGGCACCAGCCAAAATAGGTAACCTAGTATGACATTGATTTAGTACTCAACTTAAGAAATGAAAACATATTAAAACTATGCTTAAAAAATTGAAGGAGTAAAATGTCATTTTTGGCCCTGAGGTTTGGCCAGTTCTACGACTTTCTTCCAAGGGTTTGTTTTTTCGCATCCGGATCCAAAAGGTTTCAAATCTTGCCATTTT
This sequence comes from Scalesia atractyloides, assembly GCA_947069175.1. Taxonomy (NCBI): domain Eukaryota; kingdom Viridiplantae; phylum Streptophyta; class Magnoliopsida; order Asterales; family Asteraceae; genus Scalesia; species Scalesia atractyloides. Next base: position 7,704,803 of record CAMTDV010000011.1, read on the forward strand.
CATCCAGCTCGTTAGCTCTTATCAATTGTTCTCCATTCAGTCAGGGTTATTTTCAACTTTTTTGTTAACTTAAAAGGCAATTCGGTTGTTTGAATATTAAATACTAGTACATTATGCTAAATGCTTGTACATAAAGTGATAAAAAAAACAGAATTGCCCTTTAAGTTAACAAAAAAACAAAAATACTCCGGACTTAACGGAAAGAATGGTTAACGAGCCGGATGAAAATGACAAGATTTCAAACCTTTGAGATCCAGGTGCGGAAAAAAACCAACCTTTGGACAAAAGTCGCAAAACTGGCCAAACCTTAGGGACGAAAATGGCATTTTACTCGAAACTAAGTTTTGGTACCATGTCATCTCTGAATTTCCACCCCATTGGGCTGACCAACATAGCCTGGAAAAGCCATGCCAACAGCAGGAACTCCGAGACCACGAGGACGCTGGCCCGCAAATTGCATAACTGCATACCAATCCACAAAGGTATTAGATTAATGCCATCTTATATCTCCAAGAAACTAATGAAATAAAAGAAGAGTAAAATGTCATTTCGTCCCTGAGGTTTGGCCACTTTTACGACTTTCATCCAAAGGTTTGTTTTTTCCCAACTGGATCCAAAAGGTTTGTTTTTTTCGCATCTGGATCCAAGAGGTTTGATGTCTTGCCATTTTCATCCAACTCGTTAACTCCATCCATTTTCTAAAGTTAAGTCAGAAGTATTTTGTCCTTTTACCTATTTGTTAATGTTTATAAGAAAAGTCATAACTAGAAAGTCAACAGAGGTGTATCTTTATTTTTTAATAGAGTTTTTCATTTTAATAAAAAATGTCTAAAAGAAGGAAATGCCCCTCATTCAATGGAGAAAATTGGATGGGAGTTAACGAGTCGGATGAAAATGGCAAGATTACGACCCTTTAGGATCCAGATGCGGAAAAAAAAACCTTTGAACGAAAGTCGCAAAACTGGCCAAACCTCAAAGACGAAAATGGGATTTTACTCTAAAAAAATATTCCGAAAAAAAATGTTATCTAATGGTTGTTTACCTGGCAGAAATGATGGAGCTCCAGAAAAATTTTCATCACCATAAGAAAACGAGCTCATTCCACTGCTTGTGATACCGCCTTTTCCTTTTCCAACTATTGCAGTCTTAAAATCATTAGATTCTGCAGAAGATTCCAGATCTACAGATTCAAGACCATGTGCAGGACCGGATGTTTTCAGCAAAGAAGAAGCTCGGGACCCACTAGCAGATCGAGCCCCAAACTGCTGACTAGAAGGATGGAGATTGCGCTTATTTACGTTATGAGATGACACCGGTTGATAGGCCACTTGCGGGACTCGAGGCTTAGAGATTGAATCATCTATATGAAGCTTATCCATACCTAATGAAACCGAAACATTTCTTCCCCGTGAAACATTGGATTGAGAAATAGGATAATTTTCTGCCATGACGGGAGGACGTGGACCCCGATTAAGTGATCCACTTTGAGCATCTTTTGTAGAACCCGAAGGATAAAATGATGGAGAAGCAGAATTCAAATTTGACGCACCAACATTATTTCTAACGGCGACTTGAGCGGGCACTGATGCTGATGTGGCAGCGGACGCTCTTCCTGAACTTGCATGAGACGTTTTCTCCATTGGTCTGGCAGGCCTATAACACGTAGTAATCAAATGCCGAACAAATATATCATACAAATAATAGTTGAAAAACTATGTATCATGATGTCTAGTGTCTACTTACTGTCGTCTTTGTGCAGGAGCCTCAAAGGCGTCTTGTGTAGAAGACTGATATCTTCTTGGGCCTCGGCCTCTTACAGATTTGGGCCCAGTTTGATTATTATTATTATTGTTGTTGTTGTTGTTGTAATTTTTTGAAGATCCACGACCTTCACCTCGGTTTCTACCACGACCTCGATTACGACCCCTGGGAACCCTTCTACGCTGATGATATAGAAGATGTTAGAACAAGAAAGTTATATACATAAAGACATGTTGGTCAGAAACAATGGTTCACCTCATAGTCATGCCTATCCTGTGTTGTCATTTCTTCAAATTTGTCATGGCCCCATTTGCTGTCATCACTCAAATCCCACAATTTCCTACCGCCAAGAGTTCGCCTACATGTTCATTGTTTCAAGTTTAGTTATGTAGAACACACAACAGCATCACAATTTCCATCAAGCAGATGTAACAGGAAAACAATTTGGTTATGTTATGTCTAACAATACGCTAATCTTGAAAGCTGAAGCATTAATTTATTCGCTAGGATATATGTTTCCAATGCATGTTCTTCATGTTTTATGAAATATACTAAACACCTCTCCTACAAAACGTGTTGAAATTCCACATATATCTGAGCTGAAGGCTATGCAGAACACCCCAAAGTTGGAACCATTATAATTAAAAAGAACTCAGTATTACTACCTTATCTCCACTTGGTTTGCAAATTTCAACCAAACATAGTGTATTTTAATTGCATCTTAAAATGATTGTAACAAAACCGGAAATCCTAGCTGTGCTGTTAGGATCATAGAACAAAAATGTGACTCAAAACTAAACTCCAATAAGCTAACAAGAATCATGTCTTGTCATGCAGCAAAGTTGACTCATATAATAATTCTGTGAAAGCAAAACAGATCCCTAGTTTATTATAACATGCTTTTTCTTACTGGATTTAATGTAGTTGATATCTGATTATGTTGTAATGTAACAATGAAAAAACACAAATTTCTTGTAAATGATGCTTCGACTATTTTAGTTTATACATGTGGATATTTACCTTTTGTGGCATACTTCTGCATGATACATGGGTGATAAAGGTAAAAACTTATCAAAACGTTGTTACAGTTCAATTTCTTTCCAGTTATACTCTTGCAGAACATCTATCATATTTCAACTCATCATATATCAAACTTAATCATGGGAACATGCAACTTAGCCTAATAATTGCCCTAAGGAGTCAGGAGTCAGAACACCCTTTCATAGTTCAATGTAGTTTAACCACAAGTACAGAGTGTATTCTATCAACCCTAAGTAATAAGCTACACTTCTACAACCACACTCAAAAAAAGCATCCAAGTGTCTCCAAACCTTAACCTAACGTGACATTGTAACTTACCATTCCTATATACTACTCACAAGTCACAAGGGGCATAACTCATAACATGTTTTTTAACAATTCACCAGCAAATGTCAATGGCCAGAAACCTAAAGGTAAGACAAATTATGATTATTCAACTTTTATGCCATTTCCTTCAAACATCCTTGCAACAATCAGACTGATTATACTAACATGTAAACCTAAGGCTACAACAATATACAACAACCATTCCGGTTACACATAGCAATGCAGTAGAAACAAAATATAAACCAAAACTGAGTACAAAAACCACCTGTTTCTACCGCGAGCACGGTCTCTAAACCGATCATCATGCATATAAAACACCCCAGCCGTCGGCACCGCAAACGGCTCGTTCTCCTTCTTCTCCCCTTGTTCATCCACTCCTCCATTCACATTATCATCGGACTGATCAACATGATCATTCTCCCTTTCAACTCCAACAGATTTCCTCTCAATAACAACATCAACTTCATCTTCCTCAACTAATTCCAGTTCATCTTCTTCTTCGTCATCATACTCTGCAGGTGCACCTTGATCATCAGACTCATAATCCGAAACCCTAGAGTCGATGACAGTCTCCCTAACCCTAACACTCGCATCACTAACGTCATCGTCGTCGTCTTCTTCGTCGTCACTGGCCTCCGTCCTCCGCCGCATCTGCAGAGAAAGGTTTGTCTGCTCCGGATCACTCTCGTAATCATCTTCTTCCGCCATATCAGCTCTCAAGAACCGTAGGAACAAAAACCCTAACTAACACCGCAAGATCAAAATCAAATCAAATCAAATCAAAAGAAATGAATAAAGAAACAAGTGTGTGTGGGATGTATGGTGTGGACTGAATGAATATCTAGGGCAACTATTTATTTGGGTGGAAATTTTGAATGTAGAAGATAAGGGCCGTAATTTACAGATTTTCAAACTTTTTTAGTTAATCACATAATAATCACAATTTATATAACATCGTTAGATATTTATAAGGATTAGATCATCATCAACATACTCCGTAAATCCTACCAATAGCAAAGCTAAGAATGATAGATGTAGACAATCTTACCTTTATTCCCGTAGTAATAGAGAGGCTGCTTCCAGTAAAACCTCTGACTCGATTGTAGTTTTGTATCAAGCTTTGGACCTAAGGCACATAACCAATGTTTCAAAAACCGGTAAATACCGGCCGGTTATACCGGTATTACCGTGCTGGATGCAAATGCGGTACAAAACTCCCCGGTAAATAAGTGAAACGGCATAAGATTCGTATCGGCGGTAAAATCCGGTATATCAGTTTAAACCGTAATACCGATACCGACCCATGGTTATTTTAGTTTAGGGTTTTAGTATTCCGGAGTTCCATCACGTACATATACCATCGATCAACATTCCAAACCATTATCACTTACGATTCATCACTTCATCCACAAGATTCAGCTTCGTCTTCATCAGTTCATCACTCCATCTTCATCGTGCTTCCAGTTCCATATTTATCGGCAGTTTTACTTATTTCAATAAAATAATTTGGGTGTAAATAGATCCACAGGTGGATCAAAAAGTGACAGACTTGAAGCAACTTGATGTATGTATCTTTCTCCCTCCATATGTATGTATGTATGTATGTATGTATGTATGTATGTATGTATGTGTAACGCCCCGCGTTTCTATACTTTCTATATTTGAAAACTTTGTATCATACTTCTATTTTTAGTAAACGTTGTATCTTGTATTTGTCTTTCGTTGTAAACGTGGAAAACCGAGACTTGAATCGTAACAAGAAACTCGTATTTTAACAATATTATGTTAATTATAGTCATGTTAGACTTATACTTGTTCATACTTTAAACATGTAAACGTATTCGTGGTACTCTCAATCGTAAACGTGTGATAACTTGCAAACATGGTATGTATGCGTAATCGGGACTTAAACGTGAAACTCGTAATCGTTAAACTAAATTTGTTACGAAAATATAATTACCTATTCATTTATTAAGTGAATTAATTCAAATTAATTATTTAATGAATTAATTAAATTAGTTAATAAAACTAATTGAGTTATTTTACAAAAAAACTATTTTTTTGTAAATATATTAACATTTAGAATATAATGTTAATACATATATCTTCTTTAAATAAGTCCAAGGTCTAAAGAGTAATTATTGAAACCTTGAACCATAGGGACCATTCCTGTCATGTTTAAAACTGAATTTATTGGTTTTTAATCAAAAAATAATAATAATGCCAAAACCGGGTCCCCGGGTTTCGAACCCGGGACCTCCGTTTCCCATACTCATGCCTTAACCACTCCGCCACACTCCAATATTTGAAAGGAACCCATACATCAAATAAGTTAACCATTGTTTCCGGCTGAGCTGATCGTGACCAGCGGGCAAACAGCCCTTTTATGGGCGGGTTTTTTGTATTTTTTTGAGTTTCAATCACTTTTAAGCCATTAATTACCTACCTAAACTTCACCTAACTAACCCTAATCATTCCCCTATAAAACCCACCTCTAATCCAAACATTTTTACACTTTAATCTCTCTTAAATCACTCTCAAATCACCTCAAGATCCTTGCAAAATCATAATTTTCGAGCAGAATTACTCATCTCACTAAAGTGAGTGTAACTCACTCATTTCTTAATGAAATGTCACACCCCGACCCGCAGCGGAAAAGGTGATCGGGGCATGATTGGGTTATCATCAAAGCTCATGACATTTATTATGCGTTTCATATTCATTAAATACAATTTAATGGAAATTTACAATAATTGTTACAACATATTCTAACTATCAATCTAAGCTTCTTTGTTCTCTTCTAAGGCATTTCCTAGGTTTTCTTTGCTTCGACCTGTTCACCTGTATCATGTGTAAAAAGGTTTTGGATCAACATAAAGTTGGCGAGTGAATCCTATGGAAAACATTTGAACAAGTTTATTTGAATTGATTATGAAATATGTGCACAACCAAACATGAGTAAAAATAGATGTAAACTTATTCAACAATCGTAAGATATTAAATAAAACACACATGAACAATAATGGAACATTTAGAGGCACGCGATGCTCAACTCGTCTCTCACGAGGAACTGAGGGGCCTAATGAATGAATTGCATAAACATGATAATATGAATGACACAACTACAAACAATATAAACTCAATGATACACACATGAACAATAATGAATTTGATTTGAGGCACGCGTTGTTCAACTCGTCTCCCACGAGGAACTGATGGGCTTAATGAATGAGTTTCATATAATTTGACAAGAGGGAATAAGTAATCACAACAATATAAACAATCTAAGTTTAGATCATGATGTGGTATGGCACAAGTTTAAATAAACAAGTTAATTATTTTTATAACACATGACACACCCCAAAACGTGTAATTTAAAAGGGGAAGTTGTAAGATTCACTCACCGTGGGTGCGTTCGGTTGATGATGTTGAATGCACGCGAAGTGGTTTTAACCACGAGTGAGACTAACCTAGATAAATCGCATTATGGTTTGGTAAGTAAACGGATTTTATTAATCTAATTTAGTAGAATTGTTGGGTGTATTTTTGTGAGTTTAAGGCTATTTTCTAACCTTAAAAATGTTATTTTTAAGTATTTTTAATTGATTTTTAATTAAAATAATTAAATAAAAATAATAAAAAATTTTGATTTTTTTTGCTACAGTGACCGTTGACTTTGACCGGTTGACCGTTGATTGACCGTTGACCGGTTCGTATGCGTATTGTTGTGCGCTGAGTGAGGCTCGAACCCGAGATCTCCCGTACGCGTGCATGCAGCTCTACCAATTGAGCTACGTGTCTAACCCGTTATATATCTGTTTTTAATTATATTTATATATTTTAACTAGTTTAAACAGAAAATCCTTTTATTTTAAAAACACTTTAATTGAATTAGACGGTGCGCTCCACAGGTCTCGAACCCGGGACCTGTGGCTTAAACTAACACACAGTCCACCGCTGGACTGTGTGTTTAACATGTTAACTTTACTGATTTTTATTATACTTAAACACAAGTTAGTTATTTCCTTTTCTGTCTTATTTAAAAAAATAGATAATTGTCCGAGTCGGTGCAGTAGCCCGGACTAGAACTCGTGACCTGTGATATAAACATACACACAGTCCACCACTGGACTGTGTGTCTAACTTGGTTATTATTCTGGTTATTAATATACTTAACATATATCAGTATGACTCCGGTTCGGTTAATCAAAAAAAATCATTTTTATTAAGGCCGCGTGTGTGGAACAGGATTCGAACTCGAGACGTTAGTGTTTATTGTGCACACAGTCCACCGCTGGACTGTGTGTCTAACCCGAGTTATAACTTGATTTTAATTATACTTATATGTTACAGTTACTTCGTCTTCTCCGTCAGATTTTAACCAGAATCGGAAAATCCGACTGGTTCAAAGTCTTAATCGGTTTCTTTAGTGTTTTAGGTTAATTATAGATGAGATATGAGTAAAAAGAAAGGAAAATTAGGCGTGAGGTATACCGACTATCTTCCACTGTTTTCCGGTAGAACTCCGGCGACAGCAATAGGCTCCGGCGTCAGGTGTCTTGCAGTAGCGAGTCTCCAGAAAGTTTGAAAAAGGTATGGGTGACTTCGGTATAAGTTCAAATGGTTTAGTAAGGCTCAGAAATGAGGAAACCGGATTTCCGGCGATGAGCAGAGATATTCCGGCGAGTGGAATTACGTCCGGTAAAGGTGTGGTTTTGAGCGAAAAAGTTTGCGGTGGGTTGTGGGTGAATTTATAGGGAGAAACCGAGATGTATGTGGCCTGATTTCCAACTGGATTCATTGGTTTGAATTTCTCCGGCGGTTATGACTTTGGTCGCGGACTCAAACATCGGTTATAACCGATATGGCGTTTATGATTTACGTTATAACTGAAAGAAACGTTAAGTTTCGCGAGATTGCCGGGATTTCCGACGACTGAATTTTTGGGCGCCGGTTTTGAATTCGTAACGTCATGATATCAATTAAATGATTCTAATATTTAACAAATAACATCAGTGGCGCAGTGGTTCAAGTGTTATGTGTTAAGTCTGTTTGTTGACCGGTACTGACCCGGGTTCGAAACCCGGCAGAACCAATGTATTTTTATTTTGCGTTTTTTAACAGTTTTTCAAAAACTTATTATATATTCCCGTATAATAATTGATTATGTATCGTTTAAAATTATTTTGGGCATTTAATTCGCAACGAAAATTTTAACTGACTGTTCGGTTGATAAACGGAGCGGGTTTGGTAAATCCGTTTTTGACGGATGTTACATGAAATCACTCCATTCTTTTTCCTACTTGCTTGGATAAACTTTGGGTTGAATTCCTAGGGTTCTCCATGGAGAATCCAGACCTGGAAATGCCCAAAAATGTCCACAAACTTTCTGTTTTGTCTAAACTTTTATTAAACTTGTGTTTTAACTTCAACAAACTTGTGTTCTTGTGCTTACAATCAAGCTTATGATTAGTAAAGCCTAACCAAGCTTGTTAACATGAACTAAGGGCTGTTTTAACACCCTAAACTTTCTGTTTTTGAAGAGCATTGAGTTCACAAGTGATGCAAGTTCTGAAACTTGTTCATGTGTGTCCACCAAGGAAGCTTGGGCTATCCTAACTTGAGACCACACATCACTTGATGATTTTTCATCAAGATCCCAAGATAGTTTGCTAGACTTAAAGTGTCACAACCCCACAAAGCCGTTGACGATTGTCCTCGTGTGCTCGTCGGGTTGTTGAATACTTGGCTACTTGTTATCTAGATGACACCTTATCATTCTTGTCTTTACATTCTTGTATAGTATATAGTTCTTGTACCCTCCTTGTTACCAATGGTAACTTGTGTAGTGGTGAACATAATCCGAGGTTCAAAGTGGATGGTTTAACCTCCCACCTCATACTTGACATACATGACACTAGAGGTTACAAAGTGGATGGTTCATCCTCCCACCTCCTACATGATTATAATGATATATATAACTATATTATAATTCTAAAACCCAAACCTTGATAATGAACTTGTAATCACCTATCAAGTTATTAAGTTTAACACTAAAGTATGTAATTCTTTGTCACGATTCTAATAGGCCCCGAACCTATGAAATCACACCCAACTCGTAAGAGTTACTATAGTGTCAAGAATGAGTGTTACATCTTAGTGAATACTTTCGTATCATAATACTTTATCAAACTTATTTTTAATCATGCTCGAATACTCCTAATCTCCCGTTGAAACTCTATACTCATATGCCTCGTTTCCTCTTGTAGGATAATTCGGCGTCATCCTCGAACCAACGTCTTCACGGATTGTCAAGTGTAGAAAAGACTTACCAAAACCGTGAGTACACTCGACCCACTTTGTTTATAACACTTTTCGGGTGTAACATGTTTCCATATACAAAATCACGAACACTTAAACTGTCACACCCCGACCCGCAGCGGAATAAGAGTCGGGGCATAATTGGGTTATCACCAAAGCTCATGATATTTACTAATATGTTTCATATTTATTAAATTCAAAATTACATCCTCAATATTCCAAACATGTTCATACAATTACAAAGAAAGATAATCAACTAAACAATCCAAAGTCTAAACCGGTTTATTCTTCTAAGCCATCCTATATGTTTCTTGCTGCAGCTGGATCACCTGTATTGTCACACCCGACCCGCAACGGAAAAGGTGATCGGGGCATGATTGGGTTATCATTAAAGCTCATGACATTTATTATAATGTTTCATATTTATTATTTCAATTTAATAGAAGTCATACAATCATATCAAATAAATACAACATGTTCAATTCATCCTTCTAAACTTCATTATTTTTCTTCTAAGGCAATTTCCTATGTTTTCCTTGCTTCATCCTGTTCACCTGTATCATATGTAAAAATGGTTTTTGGATCAACAAAAAGTTGGCGAGTGAACCTTGTTAGAAAAACAGTTATTATTTATTTCTGGTTGTATTTAATATGGAAAAATCGTGCAATATTCATATATGAACAAATGTAAATAAACATACAATAACATCAATTGGCATACAACAACAAACCATTAGCATACGATATCAAACCACAACAAACAATAACATACATTAACAAACCAACAGCATACAATAACAACAACTAATAACATACATTAACAAACCAACAGCATACAATAACATATCAACATGCATAAATAAATAACATAAATAAACTGTGCGATCAAGGCTCAATCAAACGGAGCCGATCGTATTGCATGTACTGAAAATGAAAAATGTCTGTGCGATCAAGGCTCAATCAAACGGAGCCGATCGTATGTTGGCACGCCAGGTTCACGCTCTTAATGTAATGGGGAACATGCTCAACGCTCATAATGTAATGGGGAGCGGCGGCCTATGAAATTGCATGTAGTTGAAAATAATAAATTTAATCTAAACAATAATCACACAAACAGTTTATACAAACTGAATACACATTTATTCATGATATGATGTATGCACAATGATTTAAATATAGTAAATAGTAAGACACATGATACACCCCAAAAACGTGATTTAAACGGGGAATTTGTAGAGATTCACTCACAGTGGGTGCGTTCGGTGAAAGATGATGAATGCGCACGAGTTTAGAGGATTGATCGTCGAGGAATAATTAACCTAATTAATAAAGGAAGTAAGGTAAATAAATGGATTTTATTAACAATTTTAATAGGATTTTTGGATATATTTTTGTGAGTTTTAGGCTATTTTCTAGCTTTATAAATGTTATTTTTAAGTATTTTTAATTGATTTTTGAATAAAATAAATAAATAAAAATAATAAAAATTGTTGACTTTTTGACCGTGGACTTGTTGACCGGTTTTATTGTGTATGTGTTTGCGCCAGGTGAGGCTCGAACCCGAGACCTCCCGTTCGTGTGCACGCAGCTCTACCAACTGAGCTACGTGTCTAACCCGAAATATTTCTGTTTTTAATTATATTTATATACTAGTTAGATTAATCCGAAAATCATTTATTTTTAAAAAGATTTTAACATAACGACTCGGTGCGCTCCACAGGTCTCGAACCCGGGACCTGTGGTTTAGTTTGGCACACAGTCCACCGCTGGACTGTGTGTCTATCTTGGTAAATATCCTAGTTTTTATTATACTTAACATATAGCGGAGTTAACCCGGTTCAGTTTTAAACAAAAAGGCATTTTATTACTGCAAAGGTGTGTATCAAGAATCGAACTCGGGACGTGTATGTTTTTTATTTGCACACAGTCCACCGCTGGACTGTGTGTCTAACCTGTTTATAATTCCGATTTTAATTAATCTTATGTCATATCTGAACTCGTCTTCTTTGTTCAAAACACAGACATCAGTCAAAGCAACTGATACTTGATTAATTCAGTTAATGAACAAGATGAACAATTGGAAAGTATTGAATCGAAGAATTTGGGGAAAGAAAATACCGAACAGATCGTCTTCTTCAGAAAATCCGGCGAAGCTCGTCGGCTCTGTTTTGGAACCTTCGGCTGTTAGAATCAATTAACAGGTTGGAGGGATTAGATGTGAAATTGAACTAATGAGTAATGATTATCAGTATGTTTGAATGAGCATACCGGTTAACAGCGAGTTTCCGACAAATCCAGGAGTTTTCCGGTGAAAACAGAAAGTCCAGCAATGTCGTATGTGGTTGATTATGAGCGATGGGTTAATGTTAGTAAGGTTCTAACAATTGATTGAAACAGTAAAGTCGAGGTATTTTACCGGTTTGAGTTGAGTCTCGGTTTTCCGGCGACTTGCAGAGAATTCCGGCGATGATCAGAAAGCACTTCCGACGACCAGAAAATAGAATAAACACAAAATTAGAAGCTTTGGGAACGAAATTGAATCGCGAGATGAGTGTTTTGTTGAAGTAATTTCAGAATGAAAGTTTTCGGTTATAAAAACCAAACAACACCTGAATTTAAGTTCATTAACGTCGAATTGATTTAAGATATCGGTTATGATCAAGATTCCGCGAGAGATCAAACGTCTTGATCGGTTTGAAAGCCGATATCGGTTTCAGTTGGCGTAACAGGTTGACTCTCAGTTGCATATATGACTTAATTGTTCCCCAGAACTTCACAAAATGATCAAGTGGCGGAGCGGTTGTAGAGATGTGTGTTAATGCTTTGTGTAACCTTTGGCTGACCCGGGTTCGAAACCCGGCAGCAGTATTTTATTTTTATTTCATTATTTTTAGTACATTTTCTAAAATAGATTTTATATTCTAATATACTTAGTAATTATGTATCGTTTAAAATTAATTTGGGCATTAAATACGCAACGAAATTTTTAACTGATTGTTCGGTTGATAAACGAAGCGGGTTTGGTAAATCCGGTTTTTGGCGGATGTTACAGTATCCCCTACTTTTAGAAATTTCGTCCCGAAATTTAAGTAGTGGCATATCTGTCTAGAAAGGATGTTGTTTTTATTTGACAATTACATACTTAGAAGAGAGTAAGAGTTTAAATTTTGTTTGAGGCGGTAACGTTCCTTGTAAGGGTTGAATACCCTGCTACAGGAATCGCTTTTTGTTGCCTAAAGTGTATGAATAAGGAACATGGATACATAGAGTTGATTGACTAAGTATGATGTTATGCATATGAGTTTGGGTACGCTTGAAAGATTAGGTTATATCCTAAAATAAACTTCTACTACTAAAACTTACATGGAACTTCTCATAGCCGCCTGACAATGCCTCTGATCCTTTGGCAAGAATACTTATATATAGGAAGTACCAGCGGCGTATCCACCATATTCTTGTCAAATTTTCATTGGTTTTATCAGTTAGTTATGATTGGTTCTATGATGTGACTCTAGAACATAAATAAAACACAACACCAATATCTGAGTCCTAATTCTGATAGCATACATGTTGGATTGATGACACAATCCAATTCCTTTAAAGGATGAGATTATATAAATGCTAAATCAGTGAGTATAGCGCAAACTTCAATCAATACAATACTAAATCCTACATGGAACTTCTCATAACCGCATGATAATGCCTCTGATCCTTTGACAAGAATACTTATATATAGGAAGTACCAGCGGCGTATCCACCATATTCTTGTCAAATTTTCATTGGTTTTATCGGTAAGTTATGATTAGTCCTATGTGACTCTAAAACATAAACAAACACAACAACCAAAACTTGAGTCCTTGAATGATGACAATACCTCTCTCGTTTGTTATGATGGAGAGGTTAGTCTATGTAGAAAATGGAACACAATCTAATTTCTTTAAATAATGAGTTGGTATGAATGTCAAACCAGTGAGTGTAAAACAAATTTCAACCAAACATTACTCAATCCTACATGGAACTTCTCATAACCGCCTGATAATGCCTCTGATCCTTTGACAAGAATACTTATATATAGGAAGTACCAGCGGCGTATCCACCATATTCTTGTCAAATTTTCATTGGCTTTATCCGTAAGTTATGATTAGTTCTATGTGACTCTAAAACATAAATAACACAACAAACAATGCATGAGTCATAATTCTGATAGTATACATGTTTGAATGATGACCGTCCCTCTCTCGTTTGTTGTGATGGAGAGGTTAGTCTATGCAGAAGTGAGACACAGCCCAACTTCTTTAAATAATGAGATTGAAATACGTTGAGATGTATGATGGTATGAATGTTGAATCAATGAGTATAAAACATAACTGAAATAATAATTCGCATTAAGATCCTTGGATAAACTTCCAATTTAAAATTGAGACACGTGAGAATTGAGATAACATAAAGAAAGCATAAAACTAAGCAGTGGGAGTTGAATCTTGATTGTTGGTGAAGGGGACTAGTTGAGTGTTTTTGTTTGGGCCGTCATTATCTTCAACCGGATTGGCATTGATGTTGAAAACTCTTCCTCTTGCTGGTGGCCTAGTGATTGGGTTTTCTTGATTTGCTTGGTTAACTGGGTTTGCTTGAGCTTGGGCGTTTATGATGTTAACCAATTGAGGGCACGTGTTTCTAAAGTGGGTAGGGTCGCCACAATTGAAACAATCTCGAACATATGGGAACATGGGGTATTGGGGTTGTTGATATGTTTGGTTCATGCTTTGAGTAGGGGGTGAGGTTTGGTTTTGAGGGGTGCGGCAAACCTTGCTCAAATGACCATAGCGTCCACAACTCGCACATAGTCGACAAAGCACAGTAGATGGATTGTGATAAAAACAGGTGTTACATCGAGGGTGAGGTCCGAGGTAAGGTTTCTTATTTGGGTAGGTTGAGTTGGGTGACATTTGAGTGATTGGGATAGCTTTGAGGGGTACGACTTGTAAGACTGGTTGGTTGCGTTGGGTGACAGCGAAAAGTTGCTCGTCTCGTTTTCTTTTAGAAATGGGTTGAGAAGGGGATTCAGTTTGGGTGTAGTTGGAGGTTTCAGTCGATGCTTTATCCTTCTTTTTCTCCTCCTTGAAGTCTTTATTCAGGATTCGGTTCTCGGTGAGCTCTGTAGCTAACTCCATTGCTGCTTCCAAGGTTGCAGGTGTGGCACTTATTACAGAGTCTTGAATCTTTGAAGGAAGACCTTGAATGTAGTGTTCGATTAAACGGTAGTGGGGAGTGAACAAGTTGGGAACCATTTGATTCAACTCGAGGAATCTCTTGTTGTACGTGGTGTGGTCGCCCTCCTTTTGTTTCAACGAATAGAACTCATCCTCTAATTTCTTGATTTCGCTCCTTGGGCAAAACCGTCTTATCATGATTTCTTTCAACTCTTCACAAGTCAAAGTCATAGCATCTTCAACACCTCGTTTGACCTTCTCTGTATTCCACCAAGTGAGTGCTATTCCATATAAATGACCAGTAGCATATCGCACTTTGCGATCATCGGGACAATCGCAAGTTAGAAAAATGTTTTCCATTTCTTCGAACCAATAGAGAAGAGCGGTGACACCTTCAGTCCCTTCGTATTTTGTAGGGTCGCAGGATTTGAAATGCTTGTAGGTGCATTTAGTGGTATTTGGGGGAGGGTTAACAACATTTTGAACTTCTTGATTGACGGGATTAGCGGTAAGGGCTTGTTGGACTTGGACTTTAATGTTGGGTATTACGGCAGCCATTTGTTGAGCGATTAGGGTAGCCATGCGCTCGCGGGCTTTTCTTGCTCTCATCTTCCTACGAGTGAGACTAGAAGACATCTACAAGGAATACATATCAAGAGTATGAGTTGGATGCTTTTGGGATCATGTGTCGTATTTAGGAATGAACATTTATAAAATAAACATAGCAAAATAAATCTACTACATCCATAGGATGTCTTGGGCTTTGCTCGTAATTGGGCATTGCATGCCGCCATACTTCACCTTCGTAATCACGTGGGCCCCCATGATTACCGGGTTTTTCATATGGTTCGCATGTGTTTGCCTGGTTACGTACACTAAAACCCGGAGAAAATCGAGAAATATGTAACGTATGATATTCGGAATGTGTCCAGGTGTGGACACGGTGACACCTCAAAGTGGGGTTAGTTCGAACGACGTTTGGTGTGGCATGCTTTGGCCTAATAGGTCCTTCGTACTCTCATCGTTAGTCCCCAGGTAGGCAAACTGGTCCGTTATATTGGATTTATACGAATGCCAACCTAGACAGGACGTTCCGACTACTGGTACTTGTACCCTTACAGTTACTACATGCCCGTCGCAGAACACACGATGATGAGATTTGAAAAATGAAAAATGCGACAAAATCTTGAATAACGGAAGTATGAATATGATTTGAATATGTGAATATTGTAACATGTATGATGAATATGTATGTAAGTATGTATGTTTGACTGCAAGTATAATTCACTATGTATCACAAACTGTAATATTGGAAATATTCATGCATTTGTGTATGTAATAAATATGAAACAAATAAATATCATAAGTTTGCATATAACCACATAAACAATTAAAATCTAGTCAACTATAGTATAGGCTCTAAGGGTCTAATAACCTATCCTATATCCCTATAGTCAAAAGCTCTGATACCAATCTGTCACACCCCGACCCGCAGCGGAAAAGGTGATCGGGGCATGATTGGGTTATCATCAAAGCTCATGACATTTATTATAATGTTTCATATTTATTATTTCAATTTAATAGAAGTCATACAATCATATCAAACAAATACAACATGTTCAATTCATCCTTCTAAACTTCATTATTTTTCTTCTAAGGCAATTTCCTATGTTTTCCTTGCTTCATCCTGTTCACCTGTATCATATGTAAAAATGGTTTTTGGATCAACAAAAAGTTGGCGAGTGAACCTTGTTAGAAAAACAGTTATTATTTATTTCTGGTTGTATTTAATATGGAAAAATCGTGCAATATTCATATATGAACAAATGTAAATAAACATACAATAACATCAATTGGCATACAACAACAAACCATTAGCATACGATATCAAACCACAACAAACAATAACATACATTAACAAACCAACAGCATACAATAACAACAATTAATAACATACATTAACAAATCAACAGCATACAATAACATATCAACATGCATAAATAAATAACATAAATAAACTGTGCGATCAAGGCTCAATCAAACGGAGCCGATCGTATTGCATGTACTGAAAATGAAAAATGTCTGTGCGATCAAGGCTCAATCAAACGGAGCCGATCGTATGTTGGCACGCCAGGTTCACGCTCATAATGTAATGGGGAACATGCTCAACGCTCATAATGTAATGGGGAGCGGCGGCCTATGAAATTGCATGTAGTTGAAAATAATAAATTTAATCTAAACAATAATCACACAAACAGTTTATACAAACTGAATACACATTTATTCATGATATGATGTATGCACAATGATTTAAATATAGTAAATAGTAAGACACATGATACACCCCAAAAACGTGATTTAAACGGGGAATTTGTAGAGATTCACTCACAGTGGGTGCGTTCGGTGAAAGATGATGAATGCGCACGAGTTTAGAGGATTGATCGTCGAGGAATAATTAACCTAATTAATAAAGGAAGTAAGGTAAATAAATGGATTTTATTAACAATTTTAATAGGATTTTTGGATATATTTTTGTGAGTTTTAGGCTATTTTCTAGCTTTATAAATGTTATTTTTAAGTATTTTTAATTGATTTTTGAATAAAATAAATAAATAAAAATAATAAAAATTGTTGACTTTTTGACCGTGGACTTGTTGACCGGTTTTATTGTGTATGTGTTTGCGCCAGGTGAGGCTCGAACCCGAGACCTCCCGTTCGTGTGCACGCAGCTCTACCAACTGAGCTACGTGTCTAACCCGAAATATTTCTGTTTTTAATTATATTTATATACTAGTTAGATTAATCCGAAAATCATTTATTTTTAAAAAGATTTTAACATAACGACTCGGTGCGCTCCACAGGTCTCGAACCGGGACCTGTGGTTTAGTTTGGCACACAGTCCACCGCTGGACTGTGTGTCTATCTTGGTAAATATCCTAGTTTTTATTATACTTAACATATAGCGGAGTTAACCCGGTTCAGTTTTAAACAAAAAGGCATTTTATTACTGCAAAGGTGTGTATCAAGAATCGAACTCGGGACGTGTATGTTTTTTATTTGCACACAGTCCACCGCTGGACTGTGTGTCTAACCTGTTTATAATTCCGATTTTAATTAATCTTATGTCATATCTGAACTCGTCTTCTTTGTTCAAAACACAGACATCAGTCAAAGCAACTGATACTTGATTAATTCAGTTAATGAACAAGATGAACAATTGGAAAGTATTGAATCGAAGAATTTGGGGAAAGAAAATACCGAACAGATCGTCTTCTTCAGAAAATCCGGCGAAGCTCGTCGGCTCTGTTTTGGAACCTTCGGCTGTTAGAATCAATTAACAGGTTGGAGGGATTAGATGTGAAATTGAACTAATGAGTAATGATTATCAGTATGTTTGAATGAGCATACCGGTTAACAGCGAGTTTCCGACAAATCCAGGAGTTTTCCGGTGAAAACAGAAAGTCCAGCAATGTCGTATGTGGTTGATTATGAGCGATGGGTTAATGTTAGTAAGGTTCTAACAATTGATTGAAACAGTAAAGTCGAGGTATTTTACCGGTTTGAGTTGAGTCTCGGTTTTCCGGCGACTTGCAGAGAATTCCGGCGATGATCAGAAAGCACTTCCGACGACCAGAAAATAGAATAAACACAAAATTAGAAGCTTTGGGAACGAAATTGAATCGCGAGATGAGTGTTTTGTTGAAGTAATTTCAGAATGAAAGTTTTCGGTTATAAAAACCAAACAACACCTGAATTTAAGTTCATTAACGTCGAATTGATTTAAGATATCGGTTATGATCAAGATTCCGCGAGAGATCAAACGTCTTGATCGGTTTGAAAGCCGATATCGGTTTCAGTTGGCGTAACAGGTTGACTCTCAGTTGCATATATGACTTAATTGTTCCCCAGAACTTCACAAAATGATCAAGTGGCGGAGCGGTTGTAGAGATGTGTGTTAATGCTTTGTGTAACCTTTGGCTGACCCGGGTTCGAAACCCGGCAGCAGTATTTTATTTTTATTTCATTATTTTTAGTACATTTTCTAAAATAGATTTTATATTCTAATATACTTAGTAATTATGTATCGTTTAAAATTAATTTGGGCATTAAATACGCAACGAAATTTTTAACTGATTGTTCGGTTGATAAACGAAGCGGGTTTGGTAAATCCGGTTTTTGGCGGATGTTACATGTATCATGTGTAAAAATGGGGGTTTTTGGGTCAACATAAGTTGGCGAGTGAACCTTGTTAGAAAACATTTATTATTGATTTCTTGTTATATTTAATATGGAAAATTGTGCAATAATCATATGTGAGCAAACGTAAATAATCATACAATAACAATAACAACAACAAACAATAACATACAATAACAAACCAACTTGCATGAATATATAACATGAATGATACTGTATATGTTGGCAACGTCACATTCACGCTCATAGGTAATGGGGAACGGACGGCCTATGATAAATGTCTGTGCGATCAAGGGTCAATCAAACGGAGCCGATCGTATGTTGGCAACGCCTCGTTCACGCTCGTATGTAATGGGGAACAGCTCAACGCTCATATGTAATGGGGAGCGGCGGCCTATGATAATGTATGTATTGAAAATGATAAATTTAATCTAAACAATAACCACACAAACAGTTGATACATATTGATTACACATTTGATCATGGACATGATGGATGCACAATTGTTTAAATGTAAATAATGATAAGACACATGATACACCCCAAAAACGTGATTAAAACGGGGAATTCGTAAAGATTCACTCACATTGGGTGCGTTCGGTTGAGGATGATGAATGCGCACGAGCCTAGAGGATTGATCGACGAGAATTAACTAACCTAAATAATAACTAAAAGGTATGGTAAATGAGTGGATTTTATTAATAATTTTAATAAGATTTTTAGATATATTTTTGTGAGTTTAAGGCTATTTTCTAACTTTAAAAACATTATTTTTAAGTATTTTTAATTGATTTTTAAATTAAATAAATAAATAAAAATATATAAAAAATGTTGAATTTTGAGTTGACCATTGACCGTGGCTGTGACTGTTGACTGTTTGACCGGTTCGCTAGTGTGCAAGTATGCGCCGGGTAAGGCTCGAACCCGAGACCTCCCGTACGCGTGCACGCAGCTCTGCCAACTGAGCTACGTGTCTAACCCGAAATATTTCTGTTTTTAATTATATTTATATACTGTTTTAATTTATTTAAAATTCATTTATTTTTAAAAAGGATTTTAATCATCGAACCGGCGTGCGTAACAGGTCTCGAACCCGGGACCTGTGGTTTAGTGTTGCACACAGTCCACGCTGGACTGTGTGTCTAACCTGGTTAATATACTGATTTTTATTATACTTAACATCTTCAGTGAGTTAACCCGGTTCGGTTCTAAAAAAATATTTTTATTTCCGATAATAGGGTCGTGATAGGGATCGAACTCGAGACGTATGTTTATTGTTTGCACACAGTCCACCGCTGGACTGTGTGTCTAACCCGTTTATTATACTGATTTTAATTAATCTTATAATCATAACCGACTTCGTCTTCTTCGCTCAAGAACACAGACAACGATTAATCAACTGTTTCTTGCTTAATTCGATTAACAGGCGTATGAATGATTAAAATGTAACGGATAGGAAAAGGTTTTGGGAATGAACATACCGGAATGACGACTTTTCTCAGAACTCCAGCAATGTCGTCGGCTCTGTTTTTATGAACTTCGTCTGAGCGGACCAATTAACAGTTTTGATTAGCTAGTTGTGGAATTGAAGTACTAAACAAGAGTTATCAGAAGGTTTAAAAAGATTATACCGCTTCACAACGCAATCTAGGAATTTTCAGAAGTTTTCCGGCGAGTGTTGATTATCCGATATCGTCGCCTGGAACTGTTTCTGATTGAAGGGTTTGAGTTAGCAAAAGCTTAACAACTGATAGAAGATGGAAGAATTGAGAAACTTACCGTTTTGATGGAAGACACGGTTTTCCGGCGAAAGTCCAGCGAGTTCAAAAAGCGATTCCGACGATCAGAAATTTGAGTAAAAGTGAAATTAGAGGTTCTATGAATGTTACTGAGTCACGAGATGATGATTTTGTTGAAGTAATTCAAGAAGTGAATGTTTTCGTTATAAAAACCGAACATCACATGAATTCAAGTTCATTAACGACTGAATTGATTAAGAATGTCGGTTTATCGGTTATAATCAAGAATCCGCGAGCACTCAACAGTCCTGGACGTTTGGAAGCCGATATCGGTTTCAGTTTGGCGCAACAGGTTGATTCACGGTTGTACATATGTTTTAATTGTTTCCTAGAATTCACAAAGACATCAAGTGGCGGAGTGGTTGGATGTGTGTGAGTTAAGTTGCTAGACTTCCCGGCTGACCCGGGTTCGAATCCCGGCAGCCTGTTTTTCTTTTTATTTATTTTATTTTTACTTTTTAACATTTATAGCTTATAAATTCAAATTTTTTTATTAATTATGTATCGTTTAAAATTATAATAAGTCATAAATACGCAACTTATTTTTATAACTTGATATCTGATTACAAATGAAGCGGGTTTGGAAAACCCGTTTTTTGACAAATGTTACATAAACTTTATAAAACACACAAACGATCCCATATACATGAAAGCTTGAATCTTATACTTGATGCTTGTCTTGGATATTCGTATTGCTAGGCTTTAGTCATTAACTATTTTTAGCCTTCGTTTGACATGCTTAGCGCTATAGGAATTCACGCATCCACCTCCATCGTGTTATTCGTGAGGTCATGTTAAAACATCGTGATTGCGTTAAGGGTTTGATTATTAGTATTGCATGCCTTGATATTGCTCTTGTATAGATTGGTTGCCATGTGGATTGTTTAAACTTATTCGTATACGTATGCTATGCCTAAACTTGTGTACTCGCATTTGCTTTCGCATTGACATTATTTTAAAACATGTTACAGGTTGAAGGAGATGACGCTATGAAAACAATATAGCAAGGACTAGATACACACAAATTAAACGTTAGGTTTAATGTCGACGTATCAATTTTGTTATGACTTTGCAAATGTTATGTTGTTCTTTGTTTTGTTACATTGATGTATTTGACAATTCTTATGAAATGAGATATGGTTTAATTAATTATTGTCACTTAATAATGTTGTGAGCAATGAGCAATCTCGTTTTCGTCTCATCCCGATGTTTCCGCCATCGGTTGGGGTGTTACAGTATGTATGTAACTATGTATGTCTATGGGTAAAGCAACGTTGTGTGAGAGATTGTACTTTCAAACTTGAAAGAGATAAGAGGACATGATAATAGTTATATTATAATTTATGCCAGTGTGAAAAAATTAAAACTGGTGAGTTTGTCAATATAATTCATGTATGTATGTATCTCTATGAAATTTTAGAGTTAACAGCTTCATCCGGTTAAACCATCCAGTATAATCTGGTTCTACCGATTGAACCATTTATAGCCCATCTCGATATGATTTAAAAACCGGTTTTTAAAAACTTACACATAACACTCAAACAATCAGGACAAAGACGAATTCGTGCATGTACCCCCGTGTCTTTCAGCTTTCAACGCCACTACATGATGCATGATTAATCATCCACCGCTTTAAACCTTATTTTCACGAAATTAGTAAAATAAAGTTAAAGTTAGTTCCATTTTACTTTTACCCCCGAGCGTCCACACATATATACATTATATGTGCACACATATATACATTATTTGTAAGGAGTAGATGAATGTATATAACGAGGTAATGCTTCCCGCACGTTATGGCAGGATGTTTTGATACCAAAATTATACAACGAAGTCCGACTGATAACACGCAAATGATGGAAAAGTTTCCTATACCATAATTAGTTTTGTTTAATTTACTTATGGATATAAATTTAAGATAATTCTCATGCAATTCATCGAAATACTACACATACAGGTTAATCTTCTTTCGTCTAGCAAAATCGCTAATTAAGATCCTGCAAAACTAAGAACACATCGTCAGCTCTTTACAAGGAGGAGAATAGGGGGTTCTTCTTGTAACCACCATCCGGCGTGAGAATAAGTATTCGTTTTGAGGATAATAGTGTGTGTCTAGAGTGAGAGAATAGGAGAGCGATCCTTAAACCTGGAGGTAAAGTCCTCTATTTATAGCTGGAATGATTTGTGGAGGAGATGAACTGATGGGCCTTGGGCCTGGGATCTATAACAAGGAATATCCATTTTGTCTCCTCTACACGATCGTTGATGATTCCAGACGAGAAGACAGTTGGGGCACAGTGAATGGATCCACGTGTCCTCATGGCCGTCCTTGTTGTCTAGCCTGTCATCAGCATTTGAGTGGAGATCGTGTGGCAGTGGTCGGCGCAAGCTAATTTGCGCCACGTATGTGTCCTTGTGTACCTTTTGTTCCCTGCATGATTGATCATCGTGCAGCATAATCCAATACAGCCTGTTGAGCGCCTATTGGTCCATAGCTCTACCATTCGTACCTCTTGTACTTGTTTGGTGTTGCCCTGAGCTTATTCCTTTCGCACGACTCAAGGGACATCTGTGGAGTCGGCACAAGGTCGTTGGAAAACAAGTTTCTTTTCTTAAAGACTAAGTGTAAGGATTGCACTTGTATTAGTCCTGACCTCGCGCGCGACTCAGGAAACATCTATGTAGTCGGCGCAAGGTCCGAGAAGTCATCGTTATTGTGTATCTTGGTGGTCTTGCACGTGATCTGAGGTTAATTCATTTGGTCAGCGCAGGATTTGGGACCATACCCCTTAAAGTCCCCCAGTCCAGTGCTGCTTCCATGCCCGAAGCAAGTGGTTGGAACTCTGGACTAGAAATAAAAGCTAAGTGTTTGCGTTGTAATCTTGCATTTGAGAACATTTGCCAACTGGGATAGAAAAGTTGCCGTGTGTATTGGGGTAAGACCTGAGCCGCGCAGCTATGTAGCTTACTTGTGAAGTTATCTTTGAAAATTTACGCAGAGAATCTCGAAATTTGAAATAGAACATCTACTGACAGGTTGGTGGCGAGAGCGACGTTTGATGGGACTGCTGACACAGTAGGCGGCATGGCGTCACTATGTCAGCCTTGCCGTTTCGGCTGTGTTAGGCAAGTGAGGCCCACGTGCGTGTGGCAAACGTCACTTCGGTTTTGCCGCCTGACCTGTCGTGCTCCTAATGGGGACGCACCGCAAGTTGTCTTGCACGGTACCCATCGCATTAAATGCGATGGGTATAAATGGCCGAAGAGGCGATGCAGATAACACTTTCCTTTAGAATTCTCTCTTATTTCTCATTTGAAACTTCATATCTTCAAATTGTTCTTGAAGATCTTCAAGTATTCTTCATATTTTTCCTAGAAATCATCAAGGGTTCTTCACATTTTCAAATCTCTTGACTACCATCATTGACCGAAATGTATGATCGAGTAGAAGATGTCGACGTAGAGGAGGTTGGTGGAAGTATGACACCGTTGAAGTGGGAGGAGGCATCGTTCAAACAGGTGGTCCAGGGCCACCAGTTCGCAGCTGAATGGGATGCGCGGTTTCCATCGAAGGGCCAAACCGCCGCCGGGGTATATCACATTATTTGCCGATTTCTTCGGTGAAGAGAACTTCCAACTACCTGCCACACATTTCTTTGGGGCCCTCTTTTCTAGAGATGGTGAGGGTGTGCCATTTTGAGTTTTATCTGCGATCACAGGGTGAGGAGCCCACGATGGAGAAGTTTCGCGCCTTCTACCAGCTTCAATCAAATTTAGGGTTTTATTACTTTCCCACCCGTGGAGGATCTCACGATGGAGAAGTTCCGATCCACACCCCCTCAATGTCCACTGATGCACCAAAATGTTAAAAAATGTTGCCACGTTCTTGCTTAACCGGTTTCCTCCATGCCCAAGGCGTGGAGTACCACGCATGATCTAAGGTAATGTTCGTTTCACATAATAGAATGGAATCTTTATGAAATTGGAATGTTGATTCCGTTTCTTATTTTGTTAGTTTCAATAAAAAATGAATTGAAATTGAACATTAGGAAGGGAATCTACATTTTCAATTCCATCAAAATTCCATCCAATTTTGTGAAACAAACACACCTAAATTTCAATTCATGTGCGAATTCCATTTCCATTACATTCCACGAAACGAACGCTAAGGGCGCGTTTGGTATGCGGAATATTTTGGAATTGGAATTTGTATAGGAATTAGAAATTGAGGGAATTGGAATCTCAATTCCATTTTTGTTGTGTTTGGTTGTCAAATGAAATGGAATCCATCACCCCATCACCTACAACCCCCGGTTCAGGTCGAAACAGTACGGGTTAAAACGATTCGCGTCGAAACGGTACGGGTCGAAACCGTTCGCGACGAAACGGTATGGGGCGAAACGGTTCGATTCAAAACGGTACGGGTAGAAACGGTTCACGTCGAAACGGTTCGGGTTAAAACGATTCGTGTCGAACGGTTCGACTTGAAATGTTACGGAAACGGTATGGGTCGTAACGGTTCCGATTGAAACGGTATCGGTCGAAACGGTGCGGGTCGAAACCGTTCGTGTCGAAACGGTCGAAGATTCTAATGAATTTCTTTTAATTCCTTCTTATATAGGAATGATTTTGAATTTCTTTAGCTAAAGGAATTTAAAGGAATTCATGCCTAATTCTAATGTTAACCAAACACATAAAGATTGGAATTGAGATTCCAATTCTATCAAATGTACAATACTCACTTTGTACTTTTAAATATTTTGAAAATCTCAAATTAATTTTGGAAGCTTGAAAAATATTGTTGTATTGCAGCTCCATGAACACCCTTTGACACTCATGTCAATGATTAACGACATAAACTGTTGAATATAGGAGAGCCATCTTTGGTATATAGAAGATAGAGAAGGTGCCTTGAAAGGCAAAAAGAAGGAGAATACCTATTTTCACCTGGTACATATTGCACTAACGGGTTGTTTGTTTAGCTTTTAATGCGGTTCTTAATAGTTCAGACCTCTTACTGGTTCAACACTTAATAATTCAGATTGTTTGTTTCGCAAGCATGTCTAAATGGTTTAGACATTTGCCTTTGAGTGGTTAAGTATTATATTGAGTATGAATGGTAAAGACCTCTTATCTTTGTCTCAGAACGGTTAAACATTACACTAGCTCTTAATGGTTCAGATCTCTTCTCTTACTGTTCAGCACTTACTTGTTTAGCACACTATACCAACTCCAGTAACAACAATGTTGTACCATGTATAGAAGATGAAATAAAAAGTTGATCTATTTTGAATTAATGTCTCAAAAGTAAACTCAATGTGCATAAAATTCAAAACAGTTGCAAAATTGGAATTTGCCGAGAAGTAAAACACATGGGAGCTAACATAGTAGAAAACATAAATAAAACAAAAATGAGTTCTTATCATAATTCTAACTTTCCACAACTCTTCTTTTCTTTCCCTTAATATTGGCATCCACGTCACCTCCTGCATTCTTTCGCTTCACTTTTTCTGGTTCTTTCGGGCTACAAAGAACAAGACACAAGGAAGTCAATTAAGCCGTTGTGGAATGTATTTTATCCCAAATGGGCTACGTCGAAACGTTTAGCTAAAAGGTGTACATCAAACGGGCCAAACATGTTGATAGTGGCCCCAAATCTGTCTTAAATGCATATTTAAATTGTCATATTTAAAAAATTGGATTATCATTCATACTGTTCAGAAAACTAATTATTGCTTGGCTTTAAAACGCGTGTAGCGATCTGATGCGTTTTGATAAAAAAAAAAACCCGATGCGTGATGCGTAATGCGCCAAGCGCACGCATCACGTATGCAAGGTGTTCCTAAATTACAAATACTAAAAAAAATATTTATAGCTAACATTTTAACTTGTGAACCTTTAAACACTAAAATATAATATATTCTCATCATCTATAGTCAGATTTGTTCAATTAAAGATCTAATTTGTTCAAATACCAGTCAACTGCATAAGGCGCCACATTAGACCACATCATGTAATGCGCGTATCATGGAATCGCAACATGCACTGCGATCTCATCACTGCATCATGTGATGTGCGCATTATGCGCTCCTGGTGCGTGCATTTTAAAACCAAGAATTAATGCATTGATTATTTCTAGGAAAAGGCTAAAAATGGATGTAAAAATGTTTGTGGGCCAACCCAACCCGAACCTGTTTTGACCCAATATCCAACTAGCCCAACTTGACGTCTCTACATATTATCTAATCAGCAGGTACATTTCACCTTGTGGATGTCTTTGAAGCAGCCTTTTCTATAATACTTTTATAGTATTGTGTAAATGGAGTATTCAAAGTGCCTTTTTCAAACTGCACAAAAAAAATTTAGAAAGTTGTTTAATCAGCTTAAAATTACAAGAACAAAACTAAACTGATAAAAATAAATGAAAACCTGCAAAAATTGATCAACGGACTCATGGTCTTTCGGTGAAAATGCCACATCATCCCTTTTCTTCTGCACAAATTCAACATTCTGTTCCACCTGCAATAAAGAGAGAAGACTTGGAAAATAGTGAAAAAATCAATTATGTGCCGGTCAAAACGAACAGTCAGGTTGGGTTGACCAGCAACCACTTTCTTGTTTTTACAAATCCTTAAAACAACTAATGCATTATTTAAGATTATGTAATAAAATATTACTACAACAATTATCCAAATCTTTAAATAAAACAATGCAGGAGATTGCATGCATTAATTTACTTGAAACAACTTCATACCCGTCTGACCCACTTAACATATTTGACCCAGTTGAAATAAAACACAACCCATATTGATCCAAATTGACCCATTTAAAAGATATTTTCAAGAAATTATTGCAATACCATGTCCATAAGACGTTTAACCACACGTTTCAAACTTTCTACTGTACTTCTTTCATAAAACTTCTTTAATCTGATAAGCGGAATGACTGCTAATTCGGGAAACGAAATGTGGTAGCTCCACTGAATGAAGTGCACAACGAGCAGCTCAATTGCCGAATTTACACATTGCTCCACAAAGTTTTGTGATTTCAACCAAAATTTAGGTAGCTGAAAATAGAAACATGTTAGAGGATAGAAGTGTGTAGAAACTAATAAGAACATACAAATAAGAGTAAATTGTCATTGTTCGTCCCTGAGATTTTGCCAGTTTTGCGACTTTCATCCAAAGGTTTGTTTTTCCGGATCTGAATCCAAAAAGTTTGAAATCTTGCCATTTCATCCGGCTCGTTAATTCCATCCATTTTTCTTCGTTAAGTCAGGGGTATGTTTCGTCTTTTTTGTTAAGTTAAAGGGCAGTTCGGTCTTTTTCAACGGGTATTCGGTCTTTTTACATAAAATGAAAAAGACCGAATTGCCCTTTTAAGTTAACAAAAAGACAAAAAATACCCCTGACTTAACAAAAAAAATGGATGGAGTTAACGAGCCGGATGAAAATGGCAAGATTTCAAACCTTTTGGATCCAGATGCGAAATAACAAACCTTTGAACTAAAATCGCAAAACTGGCCAAACCTCAGGGATGAAAATGGCAATTTACTCTACAAATGATCACCCACTAACCTTTAAATCTGACGCCAACTTAACACGTTTTCTAGATTTACCACCCTCCTTGTTGACTTTATATTCAACCATATCCAAAATTAACAAAGCAACGGGAATAAAAACTCCACAAGAACTCGAAAGTTTGTTTAACCACTGAACGCATCGTATCCTCAACGGGAGATATTTGGGGCCCGGAAATAAGCAAGCTACTCCATTTATAAGCTGGATCATTGCGTACAACAACGACTGAACTTCACATTCGTTTACGTTTGCTGAAATAAAGAGAACCCATATATCAATGCACTGGACGTATTGCCAGCTGTATATTTTCTTAATTGCTTCCTTATTTTCCTGTTGCCGCGCGTGCTTCAATATATTAGCAAGTTGTTGTATGGAGGCGAGTGCCTTATTAGAAGATTTTTCCAAATCGAGAGAGCATAAGTTGATGAAGGAATCGCTAAGGAATTTGATATGTTTTGCGTCGACAGTTTCGATGTACCTGCATCGGGAAATGTAGGCTTTGTATGTTTTGATAAAGCAGGTGTCAAAGTAATTAGGGCCGCATACAGACACCACATCTTGTAACATAAGCGAAGAGCTAACGGAAAGGGTCCCGCCACCTGTCGCCCATAACAGAACTATAATCTGCATTATATATACATACAAAAATCAAAAGCTATAGACTTTGATTTTGTCAAAATAACAAAGATATGAATTTTGACCATTTACTAACAGGTCAAACGCGTTGATTGGGTCACAATTAGTCCAAAGTGTATATTTAACGCATTAATCGACTTAAAATATTTTATAAAAAAGCATTATATACTATAAACATGCTATTTTGTCCCATCAACCAACTTTGGCGTTAACCAATTTTAGCCCCTCAACTTTCATAATGACATGTTTAGCCCTTCAACTTTGATAATGACATCTTTAACCCTTAAACTAAAACAACTTTCGCTCCACAACTTCAATAATAAACAACTTTAGCCCCTCAACTTTAATTATGACATGTTTATCCCCTCAACTTTAATGACATGTTTAGCCTCTTAACTACATCAAACAAATCTAGCCCCTCAACTTTAACAATAACATGTTTAGACTCTTAACTACATGACAAAACTTTAGCCCCTCAACTTTGATAATAACATGTTTAGCCTCTCAACTTTAATAATGTCATGTTTAGCCCCTCAACTTTAATAATAAACAGCTTTAGCCTCTCAACTTAAATAATCACATGTTTAGCCCAACTTTAATCATGACATGTTTAACTCCTTAAATAAAACATCAAACAACTTTAACTCTCGTGATTTGCTTATTTTTATCTACGGTTCGTACCCGCTGCGGAGCGCGGGTGGTAACCCACTAGTTATAATTAAGATGATACAAATATTGTAACCGTGTCTAGTTTCTATATATTGTATTTTAGAAAATTTAAGCATTTAGAACCGTTACACAACCCACCTGTTTTGCCACATCTAAAATCTATATATAGTAGTGTACTTAGTTAATTTACCTTATTTACACAAACCAAAAAAAATCTGTTAAATATATAACTAAATTACCTGGATAAGCCTGTTTAGCAAAGAAGGAAAAGCTGCAAAAAACACGATAGATGCTCGCAAACGGGTAATCGAGAAAGCCAAAATCTCCGAATCAGTGACCTGCCTCAAAAGAAATAACGTACTCCTAAAATACGACTTGATCATCGGTTGAACTTTTTTCCATCTTGAGGTATTCTTCAATTCCAATAACGTCTCTTTTTTGCAATTAATAGGAATCTTTAACAAAACCCTAAATATATTATCAGCTTCGGATAGCATGAACGTATATACGTTGCAGAAGGTCTCACTGTCTTGAATATTGGGGCCAGTTTCTTCTGGACCAAAACGACACGCAGCTCGATATGCATTTATTAGATTTATTAAAGCCGCCTCGCTGTGGTCTTCTGTAACTAGTTTACTCCACTTGCTTATAACTGAAGATGTCAATACTTTATGTTTAGTTGTAGTTGTATCATCTAACTCCATATGATCGTCATCTTCATCAGAATACTGTTACAAAGAACATGTTGCATATCAATAATTCTATTAGTTAAAAAAAAGATATCGTAAGGATGTCTTACCATCTCCTGACTTTCGAATATCTCTCCCTTATTGTAGCTTTCTAAAAACTTAACGAACTTCTTATCCTGGAAAGTTTATATAAAAAAATGTTTTAGAACGCATACATTGAAACATGTGTACTTCTGTTGAATTTGAAAAAAAAGAAAATGCACTCACTTTTTTCATCAATTTTTCCAATAGTTTCTTCTGGGCTGCAAGTTCTTCATAAACTTTTTGATTGTTAACAGACAAAGTACGCGTATGCTCGGCATCTACAAAACAAATTAACTGGTCAAAACCAGAATAAAAAAAAAGTAACGCAAAGATGACAGTCAAGATGGTAAATAATAAAAGCTACTAACCTTCTAAAGTAACATCATCATCATTTCCCACAAGGTCTCTACAGCTTGGATCCTATTGTTTATTATCGTACCATAAAATAAGCATGTGAAAATTTTCAATGTGAAGTAAAAACACTGCAAAGTTAGGTAAGTTTTAACCTCTGAAAGATAGCCATCACTGTCAGAATCATATAGAACCATGGTATGATCATCCTCGGAGAATAATGCATCAAAAGAAGTAGTCACGGTGACTTCCTTGTCGGAATTCCTGATAATCATATTGAATGTTTAAACACTAAGAATATATAACATTAAAATATATCTATCTAATTTTTATTTTTTAAAATTATAGCATGTATTGGTATTACTAGAATTTCACGATAGAGTAGGGGTGCTAAGCAATTTTGAAAAAAAAAACGTTCTGGGCAATAAACGTAGTTGCTCAAATAACTAAAAGAATTAGCAGTTAATGTATAGAACTTCTTCACTAATGTGATTTGTTTGATCAATACGACTTGCAAACCAACTAACCAAAGAAATCAGTTAACCATTATTTAGACAAAAAGTAAACCCCTACAACCTGACCCAAAACAAAAGCGTTAACCAGCAACACGAGCTGGCTCAAGTTTGCCGTCAATAACGAATTCAAACCGGAACTGTAGACGTACAACACTAATCACATAGGCAAACTCAAGCAGGCAACAGGAAGATGAACTGAAACACTGTAAACCAAGAAAAACACCTCCGAATGAAATATAAACCCGAAACACTACTCGTTGTTCTCACAAATTCCATAACTTTACAGTCTTACCTTCCATTAGACAACTCTGCTGTCTTCACTACTTCTTTTTCAGCACCATCACTTTTATCTTCTGCAGCAAAACAATTAAAGCTTAATATTACTCAAAGGGCTAGCGACAAAGAGCGTGCCCGTTTGCCTTCTATTTCGATGTTAAAATTAAATTATGTTAAAAGCTTAATATTAATCAATTTTCACTAACATTATATTAAAATTAAATATTAGGTTAAGAAAAAACCCTTCACAAATCAGTATCTGCTTTCAGGTACACTCAAATCAATAAACAAATTGCATACAAAACTTCATCTCCATCCACACAAACTAACACAATATTATTCAATATTATTAATCAACATTCAACAAACCCTAACTAACATTTCACTTCTAATTCCGCAACTATATCAACAAATAATCAATAAACAATACAACATTTGTATCTGCTATGAGAAATTAAAGAAAAAATACTTTTTGAGGGTCGTTTCTTGAAGACAATCTTGTTTTTTCTCCGTTGTTTAAGCACAGACGGAAGATTCTTCTTTGCAAACTTACGAGCTTTCTTCCCAAGCTTACCCATCAATCCGAAAGTTGGATTCTACAATCTGTATGTATAATGTTACGATTCGAGATTATAGCTCGCCTGTTCAAAGGATTGAAGGCCACAACAAGGGTTTTTGCGGCTACAGATTTTGAAGGGTTTTAGAACAAGTTAAAATACACCTTGAATGAGATAAAAACAAGTCGGGTGAAGTCAAGCCGACCCGACCCCGTTAGTTTTTTCTTTGTTGAATTTAACTTTATTTATCATCCCGCGTTGCAACGAATGCGTAAAACCGTGCCAAGTAGTATTAATTTCACACCACCGTGAGCAACCACCAACACTGAATATGCGATGTGTTAATACGAAGCAATTAGGCCGAAACGTACGCATACAAAATAATAATAACCAAATCTATCTACGTTATGAAGAACTTGTCAAATGGGAAAAATAGACGACATAAAAACGTCGAACCACACGCGCACGTTGCGTCGTGTTAACCGGCAAAACTTAGATCGAAATGTTGAACCACACACACTTTACGCCTACAAATTGGAGTACAGCCCCTTATTCGTACAAATGTTAATTTGTATGTGCTTAAAAATGATAAAAGAACCCATATATAGGAACAACCCACTAAACATATGGGTACAATCCTTCATGCCTACAAATGTTACAAATTGATATTATATAAATAAACTAGTATCAAATTTTAGAGTAGGCACGAATATACTTCAGTGGTCTGTTAGTGATCCAAATTTGCCGTTCAAAAAAAGAAAAAAATCAAATTTTAGAGTAAATTACTTTTTGAGTCCATATGTTTTAGTGGTTTTTAACCACTTGAGTCCAAAATAAAAAAGTTTAACATCCAGAGTTCCTAACCGCTCATTTTATAAAGTTTTGAGTCCAATTTTGTTCATTTTATAACGTTTTGTGTCCATTTTTTGTTTAAAAATATGACTCAAAAGGTTTAAAAATGGACCCGAAAGGACTCAAAAGGTTATAAAAAACGTCTAGGGACTCAGAGTATTAAACATTTTGATTTTGGACTCAAATGGTTTAAACCACTAAAACAAAAGGAGTCAAAAAGTAATTTACTCCTAATTTTAATTAGGACCCGTGTTTTGCGACATGACCATTAAACCAAACAAAAGGTATGTAAGAATGTTGAACCATACACACATGATGCGGCATGTTAACTTACAAAAATTAGTTCAAAACGTAAAACATATAAAAGAACAACTAAGTCAGCTTAGGAACCATGAGTTGTGATGGGGTCGTCGAACTGCAAAAAAAATTAACGTTAAAATACTGAACCATGCACGTGCGTTGTAGCGTGTCAACTCGCAAAAATTAGACCTAAACGTAGAATCACAAATTTGTAAGAGATGAAAAGTATATGGGACCAAAGTTGAACGTGGAAAAGCGTCGGGGTTAAAAATTAAAAAATGTTTTTTAATAGGTTTGGTGTTTGGACTTAACAGGTTTGGTGTCTTATACAGGTCGACACAGTTATGACACAACAAAATTTGTATCTAACCAAGTTAAAGACATGTTAGCCTGTTTGTAATGGATGTCATAATTTGATTTTTATGGGTTTTTGTTTGAAATAAGGATTATTATATTGAGGATTATGTATTAGTTAAAACTTGAACTTTTGTCAATTTTTGTTTCACTAAACAGGTTCCTAAATAGATGAATTTATCGTGTACCTTAATAAGTTTGTTAACAGATCATTTCGTGTCAACCTATTTCTAAACAAGTCATGTTCATGTCTAGCATCTCAACCCATCGTGTCTTAACATGTCAGGTCTGACCTGTTACGCAGCCCTAATAATCCCTATATGAGACGGGTCCATTAGGACTGTTCAAAAGATCGTAGCTCGCTTGACATCAGATCGGTTGAAACACCGAGTCAGCTTGACTTGGATTGTCTCATCATTTAATCACTTTTAACTTATTAACAGTTTGAAAGTGAATTTATTGGGAAACACAATGTTAAGTATGTAGGTGGTTGTAGTCCACTAAAACTACAAAATATAGAGTACCTTCATGTTAGGGTTTGATTGTTCCAAGATGTAGCTAGGTTTGAATCGAATTATGGTTCTAACAATATGAGTTTTGTTGTTGTAGACGATGCTCGACTAGGGTTTGATGGTCAGCGTTTGAAGACAAAGACAGGGGTTGCGAAGATGAAATGAAAACAGGCAACTAAAGACGATGGTCGGAGGTGAAGAGGGTAGGAGACGAAGCTAAAGAGAAAGCATGTTTTGAAATTTTATATGTTATATAATTAGATATGTAAATGGGTTTAAACATGTCTAAGCGGGACGTGAATTTAATTGTGTGTATAAACAAATCAATTTGTTTAGACACGAAACTTGTACAACCAAACTCAAACATGTTTAACTTCATGTTGTGTCGAGCTCACATTTCCATGCCATAAATTATCAGCCCTAGACTGGACAAGTGTTTAAAATTACTAAGGCTCGGAATAAATTACTTTTTTAAGCGTACCAAACAGGTTCTGATAAACACGAATAACACGAGTTAGTGGTCCCTTTTTTAATAATAAAGCCCCATAAAAACTTTAAGAGTAAATTGCACAAAACATCCTTTATGTTTTCTCAAACTTGCAGGTTCCAGCTTTAATGTTAAAAACTTGCTGAAAACAGCCTTTACGTTTATTTTTGTTGCATGTTCAGTCCTTTACAGCTAACCACGTTATTTTCTTCAGTTAAGTTCCATCACATGCATAACATGTGAGGGTATATTCGTCATTTTGGTTGATCTTCCTCCAACTTCAATTATAAAAAAAAGAAAAGAATATTTAATTTTCAACATATTTTAAACAAATTCTAACCGAGGGATTAATATGCAATATGACCAAACTGTAAAGATTAACACAAATTTTGATCACGCTAATCAAACTCTTCAGGAATATCACCAGTTGGAAGAATCGGCACCTTATTCGCATCAGACGGAAACGAAAACCACTATTCAACCATAGATACCTTTCACAGAACTCCGACGCCGTCAAATTAGAGAACTTCGTAACACCGTGTTCAGCTGTCGAATCCAGCAACTGGTGACGCTTAGCACGACGCAAGTTAGACTTAAACACTGTCAAACGGTAATCGTGCTCCTCTGCAGTCGCGTACGTTTTACCAAACTTTGTTTTAAACAAACTGAAGTGGCGCTCGGCGTTGAGTAGATGATCAGTTGAGGTTTTTCCTCCGGGACCACTTGCCAGATAAACGGATCATTGGCCGAGACTACGGCGGTGACAGCAGCGGATAAGAGGAGGAGAGAGAGACGAGCCATGGTGGGGTGAGATATTTTGGCGTGTGTGTGGGGTTCACCGGAATCCGGCGAAGTCGCCGAAGAAGAAGGTTGGAAAAGAGGGTGTTTGGTTTTTAAAAGTTTTGTTTTATTGAACATTAGTCCCTGCGTTTAGAATTTGTTTAAAATAGGTTGAAACTTAAATATTCTTTTTTTATATAATTGAAGTGGGTGGAAGATCAACCAAAATGACGAATATACCCTCACATGTTATGCATGTGAGGGAACATAACTAAAGAAAATAACGTGGTTAGCTGTAAAGGATTGAACCTGCAACAAAAATAAACGTAAAGGTTGTTTTCAGCAAGTTTTAAACATTAATGCTGGAACCTGCAAATTTAAGGAAACATAAAGGATGTTTTATGAAATTTACTCAAACTTTAACCACAATAAAAGTTTAAATAATAAAACTTAGATTATTTTATCATTACATTAATATTTGAGGTATACCAGTAAACATTTATGAAAATTAATAAAAATAGATAATTTATTTATTAATGCTTTTATGGATTTATGCCTTTTTACTAACATCTAGTTTTTTAATGACAAAGAATCTTACGTGTAAACTCACCCTGCTCGAGGCTATGTTCAAGGTTGACTCCTCGACCGCCATGAGATTGTACTCCCTGATGCGCGTGAACCGGATGGAAGCCGTAAACCCTCGCCCCCGTCAGGTTCGAACCCGGGATTAAAGCCCCGATTCGCCTCTTCATTCATATGTCTCTCGAAATATGATCAAGCGGGAATCGAACCTGTTTCTCCTTAGAGAGGGCATGCTCTTGACCACTGGACCAACATCTCAGGACCTACATCTATTACAAACACATTATATTACAGAGGGGTTGGCCCGCGTGATTCATTGAAGATTTTGTACGTGTACATTTACAATCTGACCTGTTAGCAACGAAAGGTTTTCCATGCACGATAACTCGAGAAATTTGTATATTAACTTACGTAATTACATGTAAACATGTATAAATAGATAAAGAATTTATAAACTAGTATATTTACTAAATATGAACGTAAATACCAAAAAGAAAAAAAAACAAAATTAAATTAAATTAAATAATAGACGCCTCTAATTATGCCCGTATTTATAGTATTGTAATTAGTGTTTATTGAATCAGTTATCTCCAAAATTAGAAGATCTCCTGTACTATTATATATTGATCATTTTGTGAATGAAAGAGGCAAGTAATTTATCACAATTCTACATGGTAT
The DNA here is from genome assembly GCA_947069175.1 of Scalesia atractyloides. Taxonomy (NCBI): domain Eukaryota; kingdom Viridiplantae; phylum Streptophyta; class Magnoliopsida; order Asterales; family Asteraceae; genus Scalesia; species Scalesia atractyloides. Next base: position 7,741,361 of record CAMTDV010000011.1, read on the forward strand.
CACCCTTAAGATCCTACCTATCCCTCCTGCCACCTCCAAACCCTTGCCGCCGCCCCCAATTTTTTTTTCTTTCAATGGCTGATCACAAGTTGCACCCTACTGTCACCGTTTCCAACATCCGAACCTTCGTCCCCATCACCTTAGACAATGAAGCCGCCGATTAAAACGCATGGTCGGAACCATTTCGAATCCATTGTACGGCGTTTCTAGTGGCTGACCACCTTGAGCCTCGTTCCTCACCCATTGTTTCCTCATCTACCGATAAGGAAAAGCAATCGACCTCCCCCCTGCCGACTCGTGGGAACGCCTTGATGCCATAGTTCTCCAATGGATCTATGGCACAATCTCTGTCGGTCTTCTAAAAACTATTATAAAAAAGAGCACCACCGCATATGATGCTTGGAAAGCCATCGAGAATCTCTTCCAAGACAATAAAGCCACCCGAGCCCTTTTTCTCAAACAGAAATTCGCAAACACTCGTCTTGAAAATTTTTCATCCATGCATGAATATTGTCAAGAGATTAAGGTTTTGGCCGATCAATTGCATAACGTTGATGCCCCGGTTGACGAACAAGATCTCGTTTTGCAAACCATATCCGGTCTCACCGAACAATACGAAACCGTAGGCACCATACTCCAAAACACCAAACCTTTACCCCCGTTCATTGAGGTCTGTTCCCAGTTGTGCATAAATGAAACTACAAAAGCTAACCAAGCCCTCCACTCTGCCCACCAATCCGCAACCGCTCTGCATGTCCAAAGCCAAACCCGCTCCCCTTCGGCTAATCCCAACACCACCTCCTCTTTAACCACATCCGACACTACCCGCGGTCGAGGCCGTTCCCGTGGACGCGACAGAGGCCATTCATCATCTTCTCAGCCGAACCGTTCCACGGGGCTGCCTAGTTATTCGGCCTAATCCCAACACCCCTACATAATATTTCCCAACAATTGGGCCACTACCCAATGGGCCTCTCTTCTCAACAATACATACAGCCTTCATTACAACCAAACACCACCCTGCCCTTACCCATCAACCCCTCGGCCGAATGGTTCACAGGGCATTCTAGGCCCACAGCCTGCACAGGCCCACATGGCTACTTAAAGCCCGACGCGAACCGACATTGCATAGGCGCTCTATATTCTCTCACTGAGTCAACCCTCTGATCTAGTTGGTTACATGGACACCGGCGCCTCTGGCCACATGGAGCAACCAGGTATGAATTTCCCGTCTATTTTTAATTCTTACACTAATAAGCAAATAATTGTTGGCAATGGCACAACCATTCCTGTAATTGGACAAGGCAATAAAACACTACCACCACCTTTCCCGCCCTTAAAACTAAACAATATCCTTTATGCTCCTAACCTTAGCAAAAAACTAATTGTCTGTCCGTTGCCTAACGACAGACAATTTACTTTCAATTGAATTTGACCCGTTTGGTTTTCTTGTGAAGGATCTCAAGACCAAGGAACCTATCCTACGATGCAATAGCTCGGGAGACCTCTACCCTCTGACCACCAACTTCATCACGCCTCTCTCCAAACCTACTGCTTTAGCTGCTGTTACTCAAGACCGTTGGCATCAACGCCTTGGGTACCCGGGCAACTCTTTATTGCATTCGTTAAAGTCTAGTCTTTTATTGATTTTAGTAAAATGAACAATCCACTTTGTCAATCATGTGTTTTTGGCAAAGGTGCTAAACTTTCGTTTTATGATTCTATGAATAAAACACATTTACCTTTTGATATCATTCACAGTGATTTGTGGACCTCCCCGGTTTTAAGCACCGGTGGTCACCATTATTATATATTGTTGCTTGATGATTTAACGGATTTTTTATGGACTTATCCCCTAACCAATAAGTCTCAAGTTTACAACACCTTTACCACCTTTCATAACCACATCCATACATAGTTTGAACGAAAAATTAAACAGTTCCAATGTGCCAATGGCACCGAATATACCAACAATAATTTTAAACAATTTTGTCACATCAATGGCATGCATTTTCGTTTCTCATGTCCCCACACCTCCTCCCAAAATGGCAAAGCCGAAAGAAAAATATGAACCATCAATAACATAATTCGCACCCTTTTATCTCAAGCCTCTTTACCTCCCTCATTTTGGCATCATGCCCTCGAAACCGCCACCTATCTCCTAAACATTCTTCCTAAGAAAACTCACAAATTCTTAACCTCTACTACCCTTCTATACAATGTCCTCCCAACCTACACACATCTTCATGTGTTTGGTTGTCTATGCTATCCCATCACTCCCTCCACCACCATAAATAAACTCACCAACCGCTCCAAACCTTGTGTCTTTCTTGGTTATCCTTCAAACTATCGCGGATATAAATGTTTTGATATCTCTACTAATCAAATCTTTATATCTCGCCATGTGCAGTTTGAGGAATCCATTTATCCCTTCTCCATACGAAACTCCAACACCACCCTTGACTACACTTTTCTTTCCCCTCCATTTAACCCATTGATGTGGGATACCGTCACCTCAAACCAACCCACTGTCCCACTCAACACCACACACCCTACTTCCCTCGGCCCAACTCCAGCCGGCACAACCGCTTCACCCCAACCTTCAACGTCTCCTCCACAACCAACAGACCCACATACAACTTCCCCTGCCCCAACCGCCCCCTTAGCCCAGACCATTTCTCCATCTCATTCTTCAACCTCGGCCCACTCTTTGGACCCAACACCGAACACCCAGCCTCCACCTCATTCTCCATCACAATTCTACATTAAATATTCACTTTTAATAGTCGTTGCATAGTCGAAGTGCGTAATTCGCCAAAATTACCGATTTAAGTAAGTGTTGAAGCCATTTACGATACCAAAAATAGCACTTTAGTTTGACTAAACATAAAATAAATATACTATTCATCGTCATACTGTGGTCAAGCGCGTAATCATATGTCGCCAAGGTTACACATGCAAATAAACATAAAAGGTGAAACACAAAAAAAATATCTACTTTCCGTTGTCGGTAGTCGAAATGCGTAATTATATTCTGCCGAAATTACCAACTCAAGCACATGTGAAAGCCATTTACGATACAAAAAAATATATTAGGTTTTACTCTTTTTAAGATTATGTTCACTTCAGGAAAACCAGGAATCTTGAATGGATCTACTACTTCTTGATGACTTTTAGAAATGCTTGTATCAACCAAAGTCTTCAAAACTTAACCAACATAAAGCTCACGATTGCCACACATTGACCTTGAACCAAATAATTGTGTTAAATAAAGAATTACAATGTCTGAGTCGTGTATTAGGTGTCCATAGTACAAATTTTCAAATGGGCGAACGATGAACCACAATTAATGCCATAGATGATCTTTCGGCGGCCATCTATCCGTGGGTTAAAACGCCAAGAACAAACTAGAGTCTAGAGGAGTGCAAGTTAACTTCAAATGACACTATAAATGTATAAAAACCAACTTTTTTTTTTATAAATCTAAGTTGTTATAATAATTGAGACAAAAATGTCCTTCTCCCCTTTAGTTGGTGAAGTCTCACTCTTTGAAAAAAGGGGTACATACACATATACATATACACATACACACACACACCACATGTGAGTTTAAGAGAGCAAAACTTAACCCTTGTTTGAAAAGGAAATGGAGATGAAGGGCTTTTTGAAATTTGTACTTGTAGTGGTAATGGGTATGGTGTTGGTGAGTGGGTGTAGGGGTGATGTAGATTCATTTAGGGACTGCTATGCTAAATGCTTCATTTTTTGCATGATTGAACCCAACCAAACTCTATGCACTTGCACCACTCAATGCCTCAAAGAGTGCATCTTTCCATCTCTTCCTGGAACCATGGCTGCTATTGATCATCCACATACACAAAACCTTGGTTACTGCAAGCTTGGTTGTGCCACTTCTCTATGTTCTAACATCAGCAAAGCACACAATCCTGGTATGCACACATACATATATACATACATACATACATGCATACATACATAATATTTATTGTTAACATTTTTCTTTTTGTATAGATGGAAAGAATGTGGAGAATTGTGTTGGGTCATGTACAGACAAGTGCACCATGAGTTACTCATCTTCATCACCTTAACTCTCATCAAGTACACAACACTTGTTACAATTAATTTCTTGTTTCAGATTGAAATGCATTGTTTTGTTCTTGCTTCGGTTTATTTGTTATGTATGATATATCGTTAAGTCATTATCGTCATGTTGTTTTCAATCCCGAGAAGAGTTTTGAACCATGTTATCTTGACCTTTTTTGAATTCCAACATGAAGTTAATCCTTTGGTTGGGTTCGGTGGCGGACCTACACCATAAAGCGGGGGGTGACCATCCCTCTAAAAATAATTTAGTGTAATTTTGGGGAGGCAAAAATCCTGACCCCCTTAAAAATTTGGTTAAGTCTCCCGATTCCGCCAATCATTGGTCCGTAATATAAAGGGTCTTTATAAAGTTTGATCGAATAATATTATATAATTATTGTATATTGTTGTTACTTGATCCGTGAGCTTAGGTGACTGCTTCTTGTGACACAAATTGACAGCTTGTGATGACTTAGAATCCACAAAACTCACGGGCTTGGTTTCTGTAGGAAATCATTCTTTTTCGTTTTTCTGAACTTCAAACTCAACTAACATAAAATTATAATTATAATAAACATGGTTGTAAATGGGCAAAGCCAAACTCAAGCTCAGACTCAACCATGCTTCACCAAGTACGTGTTTGAATAGGTAGTTTAACAGGCCTTCTTACATGTAGATGTTGGCTCGAGCTTGACTTGGAGAAAGACTAGCATTTATGTATACTTGGCCAAGTACGAGTTAGAATAGATGGTGATAAGACAATTGATGGTGTCAACCACAAAGATCGAGCACCAAACCTATTATAGTTGAAGCTTATTTGGTTATGCTCTATTGCTAGTTAATAATAATTATAATATTTTTTTTTGGTTCGAAGTTAAAAAGGTTATATAAACTTTTTTTTATAAATATTATTTATAGTTAAAGTAGTCAATGAGACCATCATACAAAACTATTTTGGGAGAACTGGACCAATCTCAAGTATTATCACATAGTATAAAAATCGAAGCAATTACAACAATCAACGCTTGATGTACAACACCCAAACATTATTACAAATAGAAATTTCGCTAAAGGCAGAAGCCTGAGTGAAAACTGAAAACACCATGACAACTTGATAAAATAAAAAAGCAACACGATCCTAGTCACCTCCCACATCTATAAGCAGCAGCCATTATAAAAAATCACAATAAAAATCGCCTCAAAAAAGAATACTCATAAAACACTTTTAAAGAGAGGTAACTAATTCACTCGCTACTGAACTCTAGTCTGTATTATATGTTCTCAATCACAAAATTCAGTGGGCCCTACAAAATTACACCATGTTCATATCAGACAGTCGATCATCCTGCGTTCGCCCCGTCTCTCAATACCTGCAAACGAGTGTTTCAGTGAGAAGTCGTGAATAAGAAGAATATTTACTGTTTTATGTTGCTGGTAACATGAGCAGAAAGGCTGAATAACCAAACCATAACCGAACCAACTGAGAGAGCAATGGTTGTTATACGTGTTTACGTAATCAGATCAATATATATTTCTACATTTATACTATAAAGAGTAAAATGCCATTTTCGTCTCTGACGTTTGGCCAGTTTTGCGAATTTCGTCCAAAGGTTTATTTTTATGCATCCGGATCCAAAGGGTTTGAAATCATGCCATTTTCACCGGCTCGTTAACTCCATTCATTTTTTTCCGTTTAGTAAGAGGTATTTTCGTCTCTTTTGTTAACTTAAAGGAAATACTTGTACATAATGCTAAATGCTTGTGCATAAAGTGAAAAAGACAGAATTGCCCTTTCAGTTAACAAAAAAGACGAATTTACCCCTGACTTAAAGGAGACAATGGATGGGGTTAAAAAGCCGGATGAAAATGGCAAGATTTCAAACCTTTTGGATCCAAATACCGAAAAAAAACCTTTGGACGAAAGTCACAAAACTGGCCAAACCTCAGGGACGAAAATGGCCTTTTACTCTACTATAAAATATATCCACATTTATACATGCATACAAATATATTTGCTCATACCTCACTCTTCATCATCCTCGTTGCCATTAACAAGAACAGCACCATCTGTAGAATCGTTATCCATTGCAACCACTTCTTGACTTTCGTTTTCAGTCACTTGTTGACCGTCAACAAATTCCCCCTCCTTGTCTCCATTCTGTTCCGCACCCTGTGCCAGAAAGTTGACGAAAACAATGTAAAAAATTAAAGCTTAAAGAAAACAAATATAAGATGTATTAAATATAAAAAAATGTACTTCATGATCCAACTCTCCGTTTTCCAATGTTTCCTCGTCTTCCAATTGCATGTTTCTGAACTTCTCCACTAGGGTGATATGCGGTCTATCAATATAGTTCACATACTCTTCTGCTGGAGGGAAACTATCCCTGCTAATGTTATTGTCATCATGACATCACACATCAGCTTGGTTTTTAAAAGCGCGAAGAGCTTCACGTGTGTGAGTGTTGCTCTATGTACAACCAAATAAGTTTTATGTACAACCAGAAGCTGCATCTCTCTCGACTCTTGTACGTAACAAACTATTTATCAAGTGAATCATTTGGTTGTTTTTACATGTCAGCATTGTACAGACCCAAATGTTGACCAATTTTGACCCAAACGTGCATGAAGCACCCGCCTCAAGTAGATAACTGTAACCGGTTATTAACCAAAACCGTAACCGGTTAATAACTGATTGAGGATTAACCGATTAGTGGTTTTTTTAACCATAGGTTCTTAACCGGTTAGGGATGTTTTAGAAGAACCGGTTTTTAATCGATTTACCGGTTAGCCGAAAAAAAAGAAAAAACCGGTTAATTAACTGGAAAAAAAACCCGGTTATTAACCGAAACGGTTAAAGTAATATAAAGCAAAAATGAGAAAATAACCGGCTGTTAGGTTAACCAAACCGGTTAGGGAATATAACCATTTTGTGCACCTCTAGCCCAAAGGCCAGGCGTTTTTTAGATCGCCCAGATACGGCACTTTTTTAAAACCAAACGCATCAGATTCATGAAAATCATATTTAAAAAAGAGACATCAAATGAAACCTTGTCTCCGCAACCTTTGCCGCAACCTCAAGTGCAATTTGCCAGTCCTCGAACATATTTGGGTACTCTTCAGGATCTGCTAAAGATTCTGCAGCTTTCTGGTTAACCTGCACTTAAACGAATTTAATTCAATAACTAGATTATCATTGTAATGTTTTCCTAATCAAGTTTAAACTTTAACTATAGAGTAAAGCACACTGATGGTCCTTGTGGTTTACCAAAATTTTGGATTTGGCCCCTAGCTTTCCAAAGGTACACGGATGGTCCCTATGGTTTGCACTTTGTACGCATTTAGTCCCCAGCCAATAAATCTGAAGGTTTTAGCATGTCCAAGTTAGAGACTAAATGCGTTACAAAGTGCAAACCACAGGGACTATCCGTGTACTTTTGGAAGAAGCTGGGGACTGATTGCTTTACAAAGTGCAAAACACATGGACCGTCTGCGTATTTTTGGAAAACTAGGGACCAAATCCAAAATCTTGATAAACCACAGGGACTATCTGTGTACTTTATTCTTAACTATATTTACCTTGTTAAGGTCTTTTCTCCAAAGGGCGACAATTTCAGAAACTTTACTGGGAAAATAAGACCGTGCCATCAAAGCAGCTTCAGGTATCCGATTGCTGCAAGGGCAGTTAGTTTCAGAAACTGATATTAGGGTTTTGACTTCGTATGATTTTGGATTGATTTATGAAATATGATGAATGATTTTACCTGTCGATTAACAGTTGCAGGCAATCTTCCAATTTACCCAACATAAACAAACAAGCGAATGCCACGTTGTTCTTTCCGTTTTCTTTTGCAAGTGATGCAAGTTTTGTGATTTCTTCGGCATCTCCTAAAGAAGAATAAAGGAGTAACAGACCACTTAAATCGTTCGCGTGCTTCAGACAATCCTCTGCCATTTCCAACTGCAATGAGCCGAATGTTAATTATGAGTCCAATATACATGTACATATATAATTTAGAATGAGAAATAGAATTATAGAATATATAAACAAACAAGCAAATACCATTCCGGCAGACATGGCTAATTCACCCAATTGCTTCCATTTCGACTCGCTTTCTGCTACTAGCGCAATATCCTGTATGCATATTATAGTACCATTCAGATAATAGAAGTTATGTAATCATCAATCAAATATCATTCAACATTCTTGTCTCTTATTTCTTGAGCGGTTTTTCACTGTAGCGTTAGTCACATCAAGTTTTTTTTGTCTCTTATTTCTTGTCTTTTTTTGTTTTTTTATTTTCTACCCTCAACATTCAGCATTGTCACTTACACAGTTACACCCCTTAGCTTTAAAAAAACTTTGTAAAATATCATTTTGATCCCCCCTCGAGTTTTACGTGCTTATTTTTATGTACGTGGGTCAAATACAATACTTTAGTGTTTGCTTTTATGTATGTTTTCGGTTGGTCTACGTTTTGTCATATATAATACGTTTTCACTAAGTGGTATATAACTTCGAGTTACTTTACGTTTCAATGCCGCCGCAACACGCGGTCCCATTCTTTAATTTGTTATGAAAAAGAACTTGACAAAAAGCGTCCAAAGAACTATTACCTTTGCAATCTCAAGTTTACCGAGCTGAATGGCCAGCTCAAATCTATAGTCGGGATCTGTAGCAACTTCCATGGCCTCTTCAAACCATACCGCGTGATTCCAGAAAACGTGCAACACTATAAAAATAACATTAAGACGAAAAAATTATACAAATTGATGAAGACAGAAGAAGATACTTGAACTCTTACCTGTTATGATGCTCCTTTGGAATTGAGGGTAAAACTCCATTAGCCCGTTCTATGTCTCCACGCATCACGAGGGTCTTATACTCGATTAAGGTGAGAAGCAAAGTGTATCCAACGACACTAAAATGTTAATCCAAAAAAATATCAGCAGCGATATTAAGAACAGTTTTTAATACTTTTTATCCATCGTTAACAATGTAAGACCAACTCACTTGAATTCTTTGTCAATGAGATAAACTCTGCTCTGATTAGCTAGATATCCTAGAAGATACATAGGCCGGTCCAAATGAAACATGGTGGTTACCTGTAAATGGATGTGACATCAATTACCGATCTACAATGTTAGTCAAACGGTCAAACCATGCAAATACAAATGTTCTGATACCTCGCCACCGACACAGTAGTTGAGTCTCCATGAGGCATTAGTGTATATGAAACAGTCCCCGACCCACAATCCAGTTCTAACTCTTTCATCTACTTCATACAGAATTTCGAACGAATCTTCAACACCTTGCTCGTCTACTGGTCTTCCACTATCCAGATGTGCTGACACTACATCGCGCTGCAACATGACGATATTTATTAATATTATGTTAAATTGTTAATCGCATTTTTGCACAAACATATATAGAGATGAAAAATAAAAGAGTACACGGGTGGTCCCTGTAGTTTACTAAAATTTTGGATGTTGTCCCTAGCTTTCACATACTACACGGATGAACCCTGTGGTTTTGCACTTTGTAACGCATTTAGTCCCCAACCAACAAAATTTTGGATTTGGACCAAACACGTTACAAAATGCAAACCACAGGGACTATCATGTACTTATGGAAAAGGATGGGGACTAAATGCGTTACAAAGTGCAAACCACAAGGACCATCTGTGTACTTTTATAAAGCCAGGGATCAAATCCGAAATTTTAGTAAACCACAGGGACCATCCGTGTACTTTACTCAAAATAGTAGTAGATGTATTGTAGGATTAAAGTAAGCATCTGTAGATAAGGGTCTTACATTGTATTTTAGTACGTAGAACGATGAATCGCTGGAAATTGCCACCAAATCACCGCTATCTGCCCAGTATACGTTCTAAAAATGAAGAAAAATGAAAAGAAGCTAAATGGTTAGAAAAGTGGTAATACAGTGACATTCAAGCCAAAAAAGATAAGGTGCGTGTTTCGTAATTCTATACTTTGACATTAACATCAATCCGCTGAATCAATCGGCACTCAGCCCAATCATAAAAGCATATAAAATCATTTGAGCACATCGCTAATAAAGATCCTCCATATATGCGCTCAGCTGAAAATGTTGGCCAGATACTCTTCTTTTCCTGATTAACACAAAAAAATGGTATAATGTCACGACATGGTTATATATATTCAACAATGAGGGCATATTGGTCACTGAAAAAAATTACCTGGAAAGATTTATTGAAAATCTTGACTTTAGATGTGCTCTCCCTAACAGCATATTCACCATCTGTGGACCAGACGAACTCCAATGCAGACCCGAAGGATCTATTTCTCCATGCTAAAGCTGTATATATGATGTATTCACCGTCACCACATACAACAACGAACCGCCCATTTGGGTTGTGCTTTAAGCTCTGAACAGAAGGTCAAGGAAAACAAACGCATTATCAACATTGTGACAAAGTAACAACTTACAAATTATTATCATGTATTAATTTTAATGCATCATTCCATGTTTGGATGTTCTTTAACCAAAAGAAAATAGCCCTCCGATATGATGTATACATGAGAGTTCAATCATGACCATAACTTACCGTTAAATGTGGTGAGATGAGTGAATCAATCGCGTTGGATATATGGTCAGAATAAGTTCAGGTTGAAACTTTCAACCGGTCATTTATTTTTACAGGTTAATTTCGGTCCGTAAACACTTCTTATCCAATTTTTATTTCTCAGTGAATAACTAATGCCCTAATCATGAAAATATAAAAGATTACTACAATAATTATCTATATATCCCATAGTTCTCGATAGCGAATAGTGACAAATTGCGACAAGATACCTACATGCTACGTAGTGATAGCGACGAAATAGCGCTCGCTATTTCGTGTTTAGCGATAAGGTAGTTAAAATTTTAAGAAATAAAAAATAGCTATTTATAATTTTCATATATGTATATAATGTTAATGTTAATGTTAATTTTAAACTTTTTATGTATGGATTTTCAAGTTTAAGAAGCAAATGTAAAATAGTGAAAAATAGAGGGGGTTAAATGTTAAAAGACAAACTAATTTTATACTTTTTTAAGTTTTTACGCATATTTTTACAATTTTTAGGGAGTAAATGTAAACTAGTGAAAGATGGAGGGGTTAAATGTTAAAATCCATAAAGTTATATAACCCCAAAAGGCTAAAACGCAAGAAACGCAGCCACTCTTCTTCTGCTTTCCAGCAGGGTTCCGGCAGAAATTGCAGCACCGGAGCCGGAATTCATTGTCGGAATCCCGCTATAATCACTTCACGCTATGAAGTCGCTAATTAATAGATCGTGAGATGTGGGCAATACGCTATGAAGGCGTGATAGCAAACGCTATCTTCGCTATCAATAACTATGAAATATCCTAAATCTCTAATAAAATGATTTAGGATGTTGTATGCATTTAAACACTGAAATATCCTGAATCTCTAAATAAAACGATTTAGGATGTTGTATGCATTTAAAAACATCAACCCATTCATAAAGAAATAGGTTGGAATTTCCACCTCTACTTACCATGTATCTAATGCATCTCTTTCGTTTGTTTGAACTTCTAAACTTTAACAAAAGCTATGTAATAAAACAAGCATAACTTACTTGTGGGTACATATCACATGTTCCCAACTCTTTGACTGCTAAAGGCAACCTCTCTCCATCCGAAACCTGAGAAGCAAAGAGAGCCATAAATTCGATTTCACAAAGAACCAAGAAAGAAACGTTTTTTGTACTTTTGTAGGACAATCAAAGCCAGACCTCATAATCAGCCCCCACGCTCTTGATGTTAACAGTCTGAACTTCATTATGTTTAGACCATATAACTTTTCCACTATTATCCATACTAACGACAGGCTCCTCACGACCAATTTTCACCATTATGGTCCCTTCATCATATCCGATGACGACCCTGTACAGTAGAACAAGATATTAAAATCAGTTGGTTATGAACTTTATGATAAAAAAGAGTAAAATGTCATTTTTGTCCCTAACTCCTGAGGTTTGACCAACTTTACGACTTCCATCCAAAGGTTTGTTTTTCCGAATCTGGATCCAAAAGGTTTGAAATCTTGCCATTTTCATCCGGCTCGTTAACTCCATCCATTTTATTAGTTAAGTCAGTGGTATTTCCGTCCTTTTTGTTAACTTAAAGGGGAAATCGGTCTTTTTCACTTTATGCAAAAAGACTTATTACCCCTGAAAAACACCGAATTGCCCTTTAAGTTAACAAAAGGACAGAAATACCCCCTGACTTAACGAATAAAATGGATGAAGTTAACAAGCCAGATGAAAATGGCAAGATTTCAAACCTTTTGGATCCTGATGCGAAAAAACAAACCTTTGGACGAAAGTCGCAAAACTGGCCAAACCTCAGGGACGGAAATGGCATTTTACTCTAAAAAAGAAATACAGCAGAATATCCACCAAGTACACAGACCAGCTTTGAATGAAGCATGTTTACAAGAATGAAAAAAAGAACCAAAAAACATATGAGCATGAATGAAGACAAACCTACGACTTTAAACGAAACAATACAGCTTCTAAAACACGCAAAATATATAATTGAATACAACGTACCTGCGTGAACCTTTCATGTATCCAACAGCCCAGACCCTTTCAAGTCCGTAATTCAGAGTGTTCTCTAATCTGCACCGGAAAACAAGAAAAGCTGAGCTATAATAGAACAGCCAGCAAACTGAGATTAACTAACAACGTACCTATACGTGGTTGAATGCCATATGCGTACAGTACCGTCCTCAGAACCTGTGATAATAATCGGTAGCTCAGGATGAAAGCATACAGCAGAAACATTGTGTGTGTGACCTTCTAACGTCTGGACACAAGCTTTGGTTTGATAATCCCACACCTGTTTCAAACATTTATAAAAATACATACGATTGGGTTGTCAATAGAACACAACGATTAAGAGTACACAATGATTAGAGAGAATTGGACACGAACCTTAGCAGTGTGATCATCTGATCCAGTGATTAGATAAGGTTTATCACCACCGGTGAAATAATCCACACAATTCACTCCTTTGAGATGAGCGTCAAGTGTGAAGTTGGGATCAGGTGATCCAAGATTCCAAATCTAGAATAGAAAAGATGAAGGATCATAAACATATGTTACAACATCTAAGGTTGATTAGGCTTGTAAATGAACCGAACGAACACGAACAGAAGCATGTTCGTGTTTGTTCATGTAACTATAACCGAACACGAACATATAATCGAACACATTATTTTGTCCATGTTCGTGTTCGTTTATGTTCGTTCATTTAAAACCTAAACGAATACTTCACGAACATAAACGAACACAATTTAACACACAATAAACACACAAATGAACATAATTTACTAAACATCAGCCAACATATAGTAAAAAAAAATTATATAAGTTAGTGATTAATTACGATATCTTCCACTAGAAAACCCATTTTTATTACTAGGAAGCCCAATTACCCAATTAGTTATATTAATGTAAGTAGTTAGAAAGTTCATTTTATGTTTAATATTTATATAAATACAACTACTTATGTATTTAAAATTTTGAACTGAAACAAACATAAACAAATGTAAATAAACAAACATAAATGAACACAATTACGGATGTTCACGAACATAAATGAACCAACAAAACACGTGTTCATGTTCATTCATTTAATTAAATGAACAAAAAATGCGTCAATGTTCGTTCGTTCATTAAATAAACGAACTTCCGGCCGAATATGTTCATGAATGTTCAGTTTGTTTACAGGCCTACGGTTGATAGATATTAGATACCATAATCATTCTAAAAATTACCTTTATAGTACGATCAAGTGATGCACTTGCGAAAGTATTGGTATCTTTAGGGTTGATTGTCACTTGCATCACATAATGAGAATGACCCTCAAAAATTTGAGTACAAAACCAGCTCTTCTCCCAATCCCAAAGCTTTATAAGCATGTCATCAGATGATGATAATACATACGGGAGCGTAGGGTGCACAGCTACACACCTGATATAATCAGTATGTGCCTCAAATACTTTGACTTTATCCATTGTATTGTAATTGTACACGCGGATAAACATGTCATCTGCACCAGCAACGACCCATTGTTTGCGTGCTATGAACTTTGCTGATCGGACTGCATTTTAATCACGTAATCACCAAATGTTAGATCCAAGTTTCCATCAAGGTTCCATAATTAGTGAGGATACATATTAGAGAGCTGAAATATCAATCACGGACCTGGTAGCTCAGTAACCTCAAAGGATTTCGCCACAGTCTACAATAAAAAAAGACCAATATAAGGCTGGCGTCATACAATTGAGTTTCTACCGTAAGGAAATGACAATAAGAAATTGCCAAACTGATGTGAACCATTCACGTAACTCTTAACAGATAACGTAGCAAACAGTCAACGCTGAAAACTCTTATGGTTTCTCGATAACCAACTTCCATTTACAAATTTGTATAGCTTACTCAGAAAACGGATGATTTTACATTAAAACATCCATGGAGCCACCAATTTTATTCAAAAAATATAAGATAGACAATTAACAAGGACGTGGAATGTAGATGAACATGTGCTTGAATCATACAGCCTTTGCAGGTTATATTCGTAGTTGAACAATGAACTTAGTCAGTTACAAAGAGAAACAATTTAGCTTATACTTTCATTGTAGTCGGATACTAGCTACTTCCACTACCATACTAGCCATGTAAGATTGTGTTCAATAAAAAATGCTATATGAGTTCTGTCCTTTATACATTCGGGATGGTTATGTTTTCCACCGAAAGTTTAAACTGTATTTTCCTAAAACCTTCAGTTAGCTAAGCTTCATGTAGTGACATAACCAACAGTATTTCCCTAAAAGTCTGGTTAAATAAGCTACAGTACAGATCTAAACCTTGACAATCTATACCAGGCTATAAATTCAGATCCATATACAATGGGTGAAGAAATAATTCCAGTTGCAACATAATGAGAACATTTTGAGCCAAGAATTCTGTGTTCCTCAATTGTATCCAGCCGAAATTATAATCATAGCATGGGAAAAAACATGAGGATGTGTTTGCTTTAAATGTAACTACATTATAACAACATATCAGAGTCCGTAGCTTAATATAAACTAGAGGCGAGTAGGTTACTAATACTTTAAATAATTCAAAATAGTTTCATACCTGAGCCTGGTAATCCCATATGTTGACTGTCCCTGAATACAAACTTGTGAGGATCCTGTGAAAATACGAAAGTACCCATGTCCATCAATAAACTTATAAACAAACGTATAATGTCCCGGGAGGATCATTAATCCAAATTTGTATTCTTTAAATCTTTATCAATAAGAAAACATACATATAACAACCATACTTGTCAATAGCGAGCGTAGCAATCGCTATAGCGCGCTACGTAGCGTATAGGTCTAGGCTCGCTATTAGGGTTCTAGCGATAATAGCGACGGTTTATTTTTATTTTTTATGTTTTGTTATTTTAATATAAATAGCAATTAAATATAGCTATAAAATAGCTGGATTTTAGGTTTTTGTTAAATACACATGTAAAATAGCGTGTATCGCTATTTATGGCTATTCGCTATGTAGCATATAGGTACCTTATCGCTATTCGCCATTAACAACTATGGTAACAACTTGATCTCCAATTTTACATCCTCCCACCCTTACCATTGAGGCTCATTCTTATCTAAACTAATGCAGCATGTAACCTATAACCATTATCGACCAATGCCAGCCAATTTCATATCAAACTACCAGTCACTAACTCACCAACACACATACTACTAAAACAAATACAGATCATTACCATGGTTCGGTCGGATGCAAGTCAACCGACTTTACTCTTTCCGATCTCTGAGCAAGCTTCCTCTGCCACAAACAAAAACCAAAACATCTCATCATCATCATCAACTTAGCATCTTACAACAAACATTTAATTAAATCGAGATCACTATTCACTAACAGTACCTTAATATCGAGTCTGAGAGGCTGCACCGGAGCAAAAACCACAACAAAATCCACAACAAAATCCACAAGTTTCAGTCAGTAAACACTCAAATCAAAATTCAACATGAAAACAGCAATTAAACGATTAGAAATGCAAATAAAGAATGATCAAATGTGAATACATCAAGGATTGAAACCGGATCTAAGATAAAACACCGAAAGTAAACGTAAATAAACATGTAGTAAGTAGAGATTGAAAGCTCACCATAGTAGAAGAATGAAATTAGGGGTGTGAAACCCTAGGATTGGAGTAAGAGATCTAAGGGAAACAAGTGTAGAGAAATGGAAATTAGGGATTTGAGATCGGGTGGCAAGTAAGAGAAAGAGAACCCCTGCCTGTGATTCGAGAGAGGGTGGGGGTGGGGTTTGAAGATGTAGAGAAATGGGAATTACTTATGGCGTCAGCTCTGGTTTGAACCACCGTCGGTAGATTATAGTAGATCTGTGATGATTTCCTACGGTTCAGATCAAGTTTTATTTTTTGTTTATTGTTTGGATCTTTGGGATAGTTTTTTAGTTCTTTGTTTTTAATTTCGGATACCGGGTTACAATGGATGTCTTTTTAACTATAATAGTTACAATTACAATTTTTCTAAACTTATTATACCTTAGATTCTTTAACACTAAATACATCAAGATTCAGGTGGAGACGTTCTAGCATCAACAATCTTTGAATTTCTTCTTGGTATGAACCTTATCCATCTTTTTTGAGTTTCAAAATGCTTAGACATAGTAAAACCCTAAAAGTCATAAATTCAACATGTAACAATGATGAAAACATGGATCTATTGTTTAAGGGGGCAATCATAAAAGCTAATATAGGTTTTTCCCACCGCACTACACGGCGGAAGTTTGAGTGTTTTTCTTACATGCTACGCGGCATGAGTTTGATTGTTATCGGCTATACTTATTGGAAATTATAAAAGTGTGGATTGACAAAAGCGAATATTAATACGGGTTCCAAGGATATCAATTAAAAAAACACTAAAAAGCAAAAACCATAAAAGACAAAAAACGGAAAAAACCATTGTTCCTAAACCTTTAATGATTTGTTATTTGTATAACTAGTGGATTTCCTAGTGGTTCGTGGCGGGATTTTGGTCGTTATCGCTTCGGTTCATTACAGTACCATCATGATACCGACACTCGACACAACATACGCCGCATGTTTTAAATTGATTAAAAACCATAAAAACAAATATCTATACCGGTGCCCTATACCGGTGTTGTTCGGTTGGTATTGGTTTTGTTGGTTACGGTACCGGTATGATACCTTCACTCGGTATAGCTTAAGATACCCAAAAGATATTTTATTGCGAATACAACTCTGAACTCAACGAAATATATACGGCCACGTCGAGAAAAACCATAATAACAAAGAAAAATCGTAACAAAAAACGCGAATTTATGCCGTCACGTGATGTAAAACGTAGGTAAAGGCAAACACGAACTTGTACCACAAGTTAGCGTAAAACGCGAAAAAAAATCACTACAAAACAAAAAGAATGAAAAACAGATAAACACTACAAGACAATTACCATGGAAAAAAAGGAAAAAAAAACTACTACCCTTCAAAATTTGTTACATATGTAAATGTAAATATATAGTCACAAAGTTTTTTTTAAGAGAACCATATTTAGGGTAATCATGTCTATTTTTAACAACACTTTTTATGTCTAAATAACACCTAATCTCGCATTTACAAAGATTTAAACCAACATCATTTTACCGTAGGAAAGACCTAACACTAGACCGTTAAGTAATATGTTATTTTTGTTTCACTTTTACGTATAGTGGCTTTACTCACGTTACTTTTTGTTAATTGTATTTTACATCTGATTGTAATATCTTCTATATAAACCATATCATATTGGATTGTATATTTTCACAATAAGAAAAACTATCTTTCTTTATTTTATTAAAAAAGGATATGTAAACCATGTTGAAAATATTATATCTTCAAGCTCGTTTTCTTGTGGAGTGTCAAATGTGTGGGTGGTGATTATTTTATCACACTTGATGTAATGCCTGACCAAGGCATCTAATTGTTGTTTCATCTATCAAGTGTTAGTTTAAGAAAGATAAACGTTGTTATTTTGTGGGAGAATGGGTGTTTACATTCGTATCCGGTTTGGACCGTTGTGCCACAAGGAATTCATGACAGTTCATACGTGATAGCTAGACTATTTGTTGTAGTCTGCTATCGGTTCAGAGTCTCGGTTATCAATAGTGTGTGTCGCGACATGCCAACATCTATATGTGGTTAACAGGGTGTGCTTGGTACAAGTGTTGAGACGCATCATGCCCGCAACACTACATTCTTAATTACTATTTTGTTGTGGTCGTGCAGGGCTTGTGATCTAAAGAAGAGTCTAGTTCTGAATTGGTGTTTTGATTTACATGAGTCCACGTGTAGAGCTTGAAACTTGAGTTTGAGTTTTGTAGAAACGTAAGTTTGGAGCACGAGCTCTAGAACTGCAGAAGGGTTTAAGTTGTCTCGAATGGAACTCCGGATAGGGATGTAGTTTGTAGGTCTTTCGAAGCCTGCGCTCTCAAGGGTTGTGACACATCGAAAGCAAAAGCGTGTGTTGCAGTGTGTAGTTGGGGTCTTGCCTTCTTTCAGTTTGCATATTGCTCTCTTTTTATCATTTCAATAAATTTAAATTTGCAGACAAAACTTTGCATGTAGAGTCTGCATAGAAATATTAACAAAATAGTAGTATACCCGTCCGGTGGACGGGCTTTTATGGTCATAATTACAAGTTTTTATTTACAATTACATGTATAATACATGAATTCATCAAATAAGTTCACATCAACACGTATAATATGCCTAAAAACGAAAAGGCAAGGTTGGAGACAATTTCAATAAGTCAGATTGGATTGGATTGAGTCTTTAAGTGGCCGATTACTTTTATGTCATAATGACATAAGTATTTTAGTTAGCATTCTAAACAAAAAACATCATTCATGTAAAAAAGAGATATGGTGGATTCATTTATGTGGACTCTACATTGTACCTAAAGTCAATAGATGGATTAACTCCTTGCCACCCCATTTCCTTCCATTGATCACAGATCAATCCTTTGTTTCATTAGAATATCCTAAATTCCACAGTTCTTAAAAGGCTCCCTGTAATTAAAAACAACAAACCAACATGATGGCATTTATAGGGCAGCATAATGACTAAATTAATCTACTTGATTTAATTTTTGAAGATAAAAAAATGTAAATACCTGATGCTTTACGTTAGTCTCATCTAGCATCATTAAATCAATTATTCATACAAGTGTTAAACGCAGTTCCTCAAATCTTAAAATTAAACTCTGTTTTTTTGTTGACTAACTTGATAGCAACGGTCATACCATTTTCCTGAACTCTTTTTGTTGTTTTATAATATTTTCAAGTGCGTCTCACATTTTACTTACTGATATCGTTATGCCATGCTCCTTGATATATCTAGCTTAGCGCTAATAATAGAAATAATAGTATGGACCGACCTAGCTGATCCTTTTGACCCATTTCGTATAACAAACCCATTTGACCCGTGTAGAAGTAAATAAACGGTCTACCTAAATAGTAGTATGTGCCCAACCTAGCCGACCCTTTTGACCCTTTTAATAGAATAAACCCATTCGACCAGTGTAGAAGAAAATGATCGTTCTACTTATTTAATAAACCTGACCTGCTTGACCCGTTGTATAATGCTCACGGGTATGACCCATTTAGTATGGACCTGAACTACATGATCCATTTATGATGGACCCAACCTGCCATATATGTATTCATATACAAAGAATAGTTATTGAATAATCTTTAAATTTGATTCTTGTTCATATTTGTTTTCATATACAAAGAATATTATGCATAGAATCATATTATTTAAAAAGTATATACACGAAGACCATGTTTAATTATATATTGTTACAATATATCCAGATAGTGTTATAAAAAAACTTTGAAAATAAAACTAAACCACACTGAGTGAATCGAATCTAAACAGCACTGATTCTCAAGAACAATAAATAGAGATATTAAAGAGACACGTAAAATTACCAGAAATTCCAGCCATGAGACACCGCAAAATAAGTTCCACAGATCTCGATTAACGGAAAATAACTCTGCACAAACACACTCGCCAACGGAACACAATAAACAAAAGCATTAAAACCACAATCAACAACCTAATACAACAGCAGACAACAAAATTTTCAAAAAACCAAAACCGATAACCTAAAATATGAGTTACGAGAGAGAATCAAACGATGAAGATGATACGTAGCGCCCATAGCATTCACGATTACATCCGAGAACGATCCGTGATTAGAACCTTCCGATTGAATATGATCGTAGAGAGAGATCCGACACTTTTCAGTTATTTTTTAGAGTTTATGTGACTAGGATTTGATCTTGAGAAGATTTAATGGTTGTGATTAACTTTGAGAGCAGTTGGTTTTTTCGCCGTCTATATAGAACTAGTAGTATACCCGTCCAGTCCGGTGAACGGGTTGGTTCTTTTAATGTCGTAATTTTATTTATATGTATGATATGCCTAAAAACGAAAGGTTGAATACAATTTAGTGGACAATTAAATACAACATAAACACATATATTTTAAATCCTTACCCACTCGGCCATCCTGACTTTGGTGATTTCCTTACAATATCAGTTTTTTAATATCTCTTAATCTATTCCTACAATTGCAAACTGCAATCAACAAACTTCTCTCGTATATACGGAAAAACCCTTTTAACTATTCATATAATTTACACCCTGACAAGTATGTTCATATTATTGTATTGATGAATTATGCAATAGAGTACTTATTGAGGTATAAACTCATATGATAATTTTATAATTAGTTTTGACATTTTATTTCGGATTAGAAAAGTGAGTGGCCTGATTTTTTTTCCTTAGTTGAACCCTCTTATATCCATAGTTGAACTCTCTTATAATGTTCACCAACCCATATTTAAAAATTTTTTAACGAACAATAAAACCACTTTTATAAAAGGAGAAAATGTCAATCAACAGGAAGCTGACCCTTACACCATGCCCCACACTATACACCAGAACAAAGAAAAAATACAAACAAGACTAAACAAAAGATGCAAGATCAAGCTTCTTCCATGCCTCCCATGATAGCGCCCGTGACTTCGAACAATGTTTAACCCAAAGAAAACTTAAAGTCTTTGACTCTTTGACTACAGCTGAGATCTGTGGAGGTTTATTGTTGAAAACTGCATTGTTCCTTGTCATCCTTGTCACCCATATTTTCATTTTACATTTATATAAGTTTTGTTAGAACCGTAGCATCTTAAGGGTGAATCTTGATGACACTATCAAACGGTATATAGAGGGATAATAGTTTGTATGCCATTAGTAATTCATATTGTATATTCTTGATCCTTTCAAAATATAAATTTGTACACATTGGTGTCTAGAGGTTGTTTTTTTCTAGCCACTGTCATCCCTATTCCGTTCCCTACTAGATAATTTACCCTCAATATGGTTTTAGGCCCGTTATTAATACAAAGGGTCGTCGATGATTGTTTGATCCATTTTAGGCTGTGTAACATTTGTGGAAAATGGGTTTCGAAAACCCGCACCATTTTCATTAATCAAGTGCGTATTTATATGTCGTTACGTATTTTTCTAACATTTTTTTATTTTTATTTTTATTTTTATTTTTATTTTTATTATTCAATAAGGATATCAGAATAAAAAAAAATTATAATTAATAAATAATAACAATTGAATTAAAATAGACTTAAAGAAATAACAAAATAAATAAATAAAATCAAAAAGGGGAAACGAGGAATCGAACCCGGGTTCCCCGGGAAATCACGCACATCAAACACCGCCACGGCACACCCACTTTTTGTTTAGTTTTTGAAAACAAATAGTATATATGTAAACTCCGCGTGTTGTCTGCAAGTTCAAATCAACCAAAACCCGCCGTTTTCGTTCCAGACTGCAACAGCAGCATTCGTGTAAAACGGTCTTCGAAAACCCACCCCATTTTATCAATCAAAGAATATTCGTTTACGTCGTTTACTTTATTACTTACAATATTGTTTATATATATAATGATGAAATAAAATTTATGATGAAAGTTTAAAGAAATAATATAATATAATCCTTTAGTTTGTAAAATAAATCAACTAATTAATAATAATTTATATAATAAATTCAAAGATAATAAAAACACTAAAGAAAAAAAAGGTTTTTAAAATAGAAGGAAGGAACCGGGATCGAACCCGGGTTCCCCCAGTTACACACACGCAACAAACACCGCCACACTACACACACTAGATGTGCTTATGTTAGAAACTTAAAACCTTTATTTAGAAACTGAGTAAGAACCTGCAAACCGAATCCATCATCACGCGCCTTTCCTTCTTCGTTTGAATCTTTCCATACGTATTTTTGGTAAAAGGAAATTTATCCGGCTGTCTTCGCCTCAGCGATTGCCAATCACTGAAACAAGTTTCCAAGAACCGAATCGAAACACCCTTCTTGCTCACCTATAAATACTGGACCGTGATCCCACTGTCAACTCGCTCAAATCACCTTGAAACTTCCTCTATTCAGTCGAAATTTCTCCGTCGCCGGAGCTCCCTTCTCGCCGGAATTCAACTCGCACCGGAACCCAAGTCACCGTCGACTCAGTTAATCGTAGACCCTCAACCTTTTATTTTTCGAGTTCTATGAAATTAATTTATTGAATAGAGGTTTTTTTGAAGCATCAGATTAAATCGGAACGGGTATGATTCCGGGTAAAATTCAAATTGAAGAAGACAAAGCAAAACTCGTGTTTTATATATTTAAATTACAAGATTCAACCAGGTTTGACACACAGTCCAGTGGTGGACTGTGTGCAAATATACCCGCATGTCACACATTCGAATCTGTGCACACCCACCGGCCCGATCACTTTCAAACCTTTTTAATATTGATCACTTATGCAACAACCCAGTTAGTGTATATGTATATTTAAATCACAAGATTTGTCGGGTTAGACACCCAGCCCAGTTGGTCGGGCTGGGTGCATAACATCTCAAAGGTCACCGGTTCGAGTCCTTTGACTCACACTGATCGAACTATTTAAATCTCTTTTTAAACCTGATCAAAATTTAATGAACGTAATATGTGTATAAGAATAATTAAAATCATGATTCTTTCGGGTTAGACACGTAGCTCAGTTGGAAGAGCTGCGTGCACGCAACCGAGAGGTCACGAGTTCGAGCCTCACCACACGCATGCTTTAAATCGATTAAACCAGCCGACTGACAAGCCCTGTCAGTCTGACTTTTTTTATAGTATATTATTTTATTTTATCTTTTATTTTGTTTTAATATTTACTTTATTGGCCTATTAATTTAAATCAATTAAAAATATATATATATATATATTTTCCAAGGGTTTAATATATCATTAAAACTCATAAAAATAATCTAAAAACCTAAACAAAAGGTTATAACCTAAATAATAGTTTATTTATTTATCAAGTTATCGCGTTGTTATTTTAGGTTAGTATTCTATTCTCAACTCGTGCGCACTCATCATCAATCAAGACTACGCATCCACTATGAGTGAATCTCTACAAATTCCCCGTTTTAATCACGTTTTGGGGTGTATCATGTGTGGTACCATTCCTTTATTTTATTTAAACACTTGTGCTTATATCATTTTGTGATCAAATGTGAATTGGTTGTTGTGTGGTTTATATGTGGATTAAATTTATCATTTCAGTGCACTCATTTCATTAGGAACATCAGTTCCTCGTGGGATACGGGTTGAGCATCAGGTGCCTCATTAGATCGGCTCCGTTTGATTGAGCCTTGATCTCAGATACATCATCATTCATGTCATATATTCATTCAATCTGGTTTGTGATTGGTTACATATATATATATTTCCTCACATGTGATTTATGCACAATTTTCTTTAATAAACAAAATAAGTAATTATTTAAAATGTTTTATCAAGGTTCACTCGCCAACTTTTGTTGACCCAAAATCTCCTCTGTTTTACACATGATACAGGTGATCAAGTTGAGGAAAGAAACACTTAGGATGGCCTAGAAGAATAAACAAGTTATTGCGTTGGAACAAACATTTAGATTTTTATTGTATTTGTATGAATTTTGTTTGTTGGATATTTAAATTGTAATTTGAATTTAATAAATATGAAACTTCTTAGTAAATATCATGAGCTTTGGTGATAACCCAATCATGCCCCGACTTTTATTCCGCTGCGGGTCGGGGTGTGACAGATTGGTATCAGAGCTTGTGACTATAGGGATATAGGATATGTTATTAGACCCTTAGAGCCTATACTATAGTTGATTAAATTTTAATGTTTATGTGTTACATGCAAAATTCATGATGTTTATATGTTTCATGTTTACTTTCACACCCAATATTATGCAAGCACTCTCACAAGTACATGTTAATATGCAATGCTCATCATAGTTCATATCCTCATAACATGTCATACCTATGAAAGCACACACCCCACGATTTCCATGATTTTTGCAATGTTTTCGTATTTTTCAAATCACATCAAAGTGAGTTTTCACGACGGCATGTAGTAACTGGAAGGGTATGAGTACCGGTAGTCGGAACGTCCTGTCTAGGCTTGGCATTCGTATAAATCCAAAATAAAGGACCAGTTTGCCTACCTGGGGACTAACGATGAGAGTACGAAGGACCTATTAGGCCAAAGCATGCTATACCAAACGTCGTGTGAGCTAACCCCACTTTGACTTGTCATTGTGTCTACACCTGGACACCCTCCGACCATACATCTCGCAATCATGTTTTACGATTTTCATTCGGGTGGTGTGAGTGTTAACCCTCCGACACCAATGTGAATCCTACCAAGCCCAATAGTCATGGGGGCCCACATGACTACACAGGCAATGGTATGGGGGACATTTGGAGGCCCAAACATGAGCAAACCCAAGACATCCTATGAATGTAGTTAAATTATTTTCAGTTATGTTGTTTTCATTTTTTTTACGACACATGACACCTAGGAAATTCTTGAACTCACAATCTCCCTATACATATTCATGTAGATGTTTGCTAGGCAATTACGTGGAGGTAGAAGGTCAGGGAAGTCAAACGAACGCTTTGCCATGCAAATTGCTAAACAAATGGCCGTAGTGCTTCCTGACATCGTGCTACAAGTTCAGCAAGCCATCACGCTAATCCCATCAACCCTCCCAACCAAGAAGACCAAAGCGTCGCCAACCCTCCTCCCAAAACCCCCAAATGCACCTACAAACACTTCAAATCCTGCGATCCCCCAAAATATGAAGGGACTGAAGGTGTCACCGCTTCCTTCACTGGTTTGAGGAGATGGAAAATACTTTTCTCAATTGCGACTGTCCCGAGGACCGTAAGGTACGTTACGCGACTGGAAGATTGTTTGGGGTAGCCCTTACCTGGTGGAACACGGAAAAGGGTAAGCGAGGTGTTGAAGATGCCATGGCTTTAACATGGGAAGAGTTAAGGGAAATCATGACGAGACGCTTCTGTCCAAGAAGCGAAATCAAAAGGCTAGAAGACGAGTTTCACGCATTGAAACAAAAGAAAGGAGACCACACTTCATACAATAAGAGCTTTCTCGAGTTGAACCAGATGGTTCCCAATCTATTCACCCCATTATACCGCCTAATCGAACACTACATTCGAGGCCTACCCTCAAAAATTCAAGATTCGGTTTTAAGCACTTCGCCTACAACACTTGAAGCTGCAATGGAGTTAGCTACGGAACTCGCTGAAAATCGCATTCAAAACGGCAAATTCAAAGATGAGAAGAAGAAAACACCCATTGAACCCCCAATTCCAAACCACCCAGGTTCATCCTCGAAGTTTGCTAGTAAGAGGAAGCGAAATGGCAAGAACTTTGCCGTCACCCAAACCAACCCTCCCATCACTGCCACTCCAATCACCCAAGTTGCCCCTCCAGCCGCACCATTCAAAAGGCCATACACTGGCCCACACCCAAAGTGTAACCGTTGTCAATACCATCACCCTCCTGAAAACCCCTGCCAACATTGCACAAGTTGTGGCCGCGCGGGTCACACCATCCAAACCTGCCGTACCCTTCAACGATTGAACCGCAGTCAACCTCCAACCCAAACCCAAAATCAAATGGTGGGCCAAGCCCAACAGCCCTTACTTCTACCGCCTGCACAACTCGCAGCCCAACCTTACTACCAACCCAACTACCCCATGATGCAACCCATGCGAGCCTGTTTCAATTGTGGGGACCCAAACCACTTCAGGAACACTTGCCCACGCCTAGTGAACATCATCCATGCCCAGGCTCAAGCGAACCCGGTAAACCAAGCTAACCAAGCTCCTCCACCTGCTAGAGGAAGAGCTTTCAATATCAACGCCAACCAAGCCAGGGCTGACAACAATGTGGTCAACGGTACGTTTCCCATAAATGGTAGTTATGCATCTATATTATTCGATACCGATGCAGATAAGAGCTTTGTGTCTTTAGAATTCGAATCTATCCTCGACCAACCTCGTGATAATCTTGTTGAATCTCTGACGGTGGAAGTTGCTGACGGAAAACCCACTTCATTAAATTCTATTATACGCGATTGTACTCTCACCCTAAATGATCACGATTTCCCAATTTATCTCATTCCTATGAAATTGGGAAGTTTCGATGTTATCATTGGCATGGACTGGCTCAGCCGGCATCACGCTGAAGTGGTGTGCCACGAAAAATTCATTCGTATTCCTCTCGCCGACGGTCAAACACTACGTATCTTTGGGGAAATTCCTTCGAAATGACTCAAATTGATGTCCTGCCTTCAAGCCCGAAGTTATCTTCGCAAGAACTACGTCGCATTTCTAGCTCACGTCGTCAAGAAGGGAGGCAAGGAGAGGAAGCTCGAAGATATTCCAATTGTGAAAGAATTCCCGCAAGTTTTTCCCGACGACGTTTCAGGACTTCCTCCTGTGAGAGGAGTCGAATTTCGAATCGATCTTGTGCCTGGCGCTACACCGGTCGCAAAATCTCCCTATAGGTTAGCCCCATCCGAGGTGCAAGAGTTGGCCAGTCAACTGCAAGAGTTGGCCAGTCAACTGCAAGAGTTGACTGACAAAGGATTCATACGTCCTAGCTCATCGCCTTGGGGTGCACCTGTTCTTTTTGTGAAGAAGAAAGATGGAACGTTTCGCATGTGCATTGATTATAGAGAACCCAACAAGTTGACGGTTAAGAATCGCTATCCACTGCCTCGTATTGATGACCTTCTAGACCAACTTCAAGGCGCCACCTGTTTTTCCAAAATCGACCTTCGTTCTGGTTATCATCAGCTTAGAGTGCGCGAAGAAGATATTCCAAAAACTGCCTTCCGAACTCGTTATGGTCATTACGAGTTCATGGTTATGCCCTTCGGTTTAACCAACGCCCCCGCTGTCTTCATGGATTTAATGAACAGAGTATGCAAACCTATCTCAACCGTTTGGTCATAGTCTTCATCGACGACATTCTTATCTACTCCAAGTCAAAATCCGATCATGAGCGACACCTTCGACTCATTCTTACACTTTAAGGACTGAAAGGCTTTACGCTAAGTTCTCAAAATGCGAATTCTGGTTAGGAGAAGTACAATTCCTTGGTCATGTCGTCAATGAAAAAGGGATTCATGTCGATCCTTCGAAAATCAAGGTAGTACAGGAATGGCAAGCGCCACGTACCCCTACCGAAGTTAGGTCATTTCTTGGCTTGGCTGGTTACTACCGACGCTTCATTGCCAATTTTTCTCGTATCGTCGTTCCGCTCACGGCCTTGACTCACAAAGGAAAACCCTTCATTTGGGGACCTAAGCAAGAGGAGGCCTTCCAAACTTTAAAGCAAAGGCTTTGTGACGCACCTATCCTTACACTCCCTGAGGGTTGCGATGACTTTGTGGTTTATTGCGACGCATCAGGGCAAGGACTAGGCTGTGTATTGATGCAAAGAGGAAAAGTGATAGCCTATGCCTCTAGGCAACTCAAAGTTCATGAGAAGAATTACACCACCCACGACCTGGAACATGGAGCCGTCGTGTTCGCTCTCAAGATATGGAGACATTACCTCTACGGTACCAAGTGTGAAATATACACTGGCCACAAGAGTCTCCAACATATCTTCAACCAGAAAGAGTTGAATATGAGGCAATGAAGATGGGTCGAACTTCTCAACGATTATGACTGTGAAATTTGGTACCATCCTGGCGAGGCAAACGTGGTGCCCGATGCGCTCAGTCGAAAGGGATACGCAAACTCTATTCGTCTTCTATGTTCGCAAATCGTAACCGATATCAAGGATCGAATCCGGGCAGCTCAACATATCTCTGTAACGGAAAATGACGTACGCGATGAGCTGTCATGTGGAGCTGAACTCAAAATTGAAACCAAATCCGACGGTATTCTATATTATTTAAACCGCATATGGATTCCCGATCGCGACAACCTTCGTGATTTCCTCATGAATGAGGCACACAGAACACGATACTCTGTACACCCAGGA
The DNA here is from genome assembly GCA_947069175.1 of Scalesia atractyloides. Lineage (NCBI taxonomy): Eukaryota > Viridiplantae > Streptophyta > Magnoliopsida > Asterales > Asteraceae > Scalesia > Scalesia atractyloides. The sequence continues at coordinate 7,770,053 of CAMTDV010000011.1, forward strand.
GCCGATAAGTTGTATCACGACCTACGATACACCTACTGTGGCCTGGCATGAAGAAGGATATCGCTGTTTTTGTTTCCAAGTGCCTTACATGTTCCAAAGTGAAAGCTGAACATCAAAGACCTTCGGGACTCCTAGTCCAACCTGAAATACCTGCATGGAAGTGGGAAAACATAACCATGGACTTCATTACCGGGTTACCTCGCACCTCCAGTGGGTATGACACCATATGGGTAATAATCGATCGTCTCACAAAATCATCTCACTTCATTCCGATTCGCGAGGACTTCAAGAACAAGAAGTTAGCTCGTATCTACATCAACGAGATCGTAAGCCGTCATGGTGTACCGTTAAGCATCATTTCAGACCGTGATGGTCGTTTCACTTCACGAACATGGCGAGCCGTACAAACCGCTTTGGGTACACGGTTAGATCTCAGTACCGCCTTTCACTCTCAAACTGATGGTCAATCTGAACGCACCATCCAAACCCTTGAAGACATGCTTCGAGCATGTGTCATAGACTTCAAAGGGAACTGGGACGCTCATCTACCGTTAGTCGAGTTTTCGTACAACAATAGCTATCATTCAAGTATCGGCATGGCTCCTTTCGAGGCTTTATACGGTCGTAAATGCCGATCTCCAGTTTGTTGGCACGAAATTGGTGAAGCGCAAATCACCGGACCTGAATTGATTCAAGAAACAACCGACAAAATCATTCAAATACGAAACAATCTTCTAGCGGCTCAAAGTCGTCAAAAGAGTTATGCTGACAAACGACGAAAGCCCTTGGAGTTTGACATTGGTGATCAAGTACTTTTAAAAGTATCACTGTGGAAGGGAGTGGTTCGTTTTGGCCAGAAGGGCAAGCTAGCACCACGTTACGTAGGACCTTTCAAGATACTCGAAAGAGTAGGTCCTGTAGCATACAAGCTTGACCTACCAGAAGAGCTTAACAGAATTCATCCCACGTTCCATGTATCAAACTTGAAAAAGTGCATCGCCGACGAAAACCTCCATATTCCTCTAGAAGACATTCAAGTCGATGAATCGATGCACTTCGTTGAAAGACCAGTAGAAATCATGGATTTCGGTGAGAAGCGTTTAAGGCGAAGTCGTATTCCAATCGTCAGGGTGCGTTGGGAGTCAAAACGAGGACCCGAGTTTACTTGGGAACGTGAAGAGTCAATGCGCGAAAAGTACCCGCATCTTTTTCCAGTTACAACTACTACTTAAATTTCGGGACGAAATTTCTAAAAGTAAGGGATACTTTAGCATTCATGTAAAACGGTCTTCAAAAACCCACCCCATTTTATCAATCAAAGAATATTCGTTTACGTCGTTTAGTTTATTACTTACGATATTATTTATATATATAATGATGAAATAAAATTTATGATGAAAGTTTAAAGAAATAATATAATATAATCCTTTAGTTTGTAAAATAAATCAACTAATTAATAATAATTTATATAATAAATTCAAAGATAATAAAAACACAAAAGGAAAAAAAAGGTTTTTAAAATAAAAGGAAGGAACCGGGATCGAACCCGGGTTCCCCCAGTTACACACACGCAACAAACACCGCCACACTACACACACTAGATGTGCTTATGTTAGAAACTTAAAACCTTTATTTAGAAACTGAGTAAGAACCTGCAAACCGAATCCATCATCACGCGCCTTTCCTTCTTCTTTTGAATCTTTCCATACGTATTTTTTGTAACATCCGTCAAAAAAACGGATTTTACCAAAACCCGCTCCGTTTATCAACCGAACAGTCAGTTAAAATTTTCGTTGCGAATTAAATGCCCAAAATAATTTTAAACGATACATAATCAATTATTATACGGGAATATATAATTACTTTTTGAAAAACTGTCAAAAATATGAAAATAAAAATGTTTTGGTTCTGCCGGGTTTCGAACCCGGGTCAGTAACCGGTTCACAAACAAACTTAACACACGCGCACAAACCACTGCGCCACTGATGACTTTTGTTAACCATTAAGATCATTTAATTGATATCATAACATTCCGAATTCAAAACCGGCGCCCATTGTTGCAGTCGTCGGAAATCCCGGTAATCTCGCGAAACTTAACGTTTCTTTCAGTTATAACGTAAATCATAAACGCCATATCGGTTATAACCGATGTTTCCAAAGTCATAACCGCCGGAGAAATTCAAACCAATGAATCCAGTTGGAAATCGGGCCAAATACATCTCGGTTTCTCCCTATAAATTCACCCACAACCCACCGCAAGCTTTTTCGCTCAAAATCACACCTTTACCGGACGTAATTCCACTCGCCGGAATATCTCTGCTCATCGCCGGAAAACCGGTTTCCCCATTTCTGAGCCTTACTAAACCCTTTGAACTTATACCGAAGTCACCCATACCTTTTTCAAACTTTCTGAAGACTCGCTGCTGCAAGACCCACGTCGCCGGAAGGGATTGCTGTCGCCGGAGTTTCGCTGGAGAAACAGAGGAATTCAATCGGTATACCTCACGCTTAATTTCTTCATTCTTTTTATGTAATCTCACTTGTAATTAACCCTCTGTCACTAAAGAACATGTTTAATCATCGAACCAGTCGATTTCCGATTCTGGTTAAAACCAGTGAAGAAGACAATGTTCGGTAATGTTTAAGTATAATTAAAAGCAAGATATTACTCGGGTTAGACACACAGTCCAGCGGTGGACTGTGTGCACAATAAACACTAACGTCTCGAGTTCGAATCCTGTTCCACACACGCGGCCTTAATAAAAATGATTTTTTTATTAACCGAACCGGAGTCATACTGATATATGTTAAGTATATTAATAACCGGAAAGATAACCAAGTTAGACACACAGTCCAGTGGTGGACTGTGTGTATGTTTAATCAAAGCACGCGAGTTCGAGTCTAGTCTGCTGCATCGACCCGGACAATTATTTACCTTTTTATATAAGTCAGAAATGAAAATAATTAAATTGTGTTTAAGTATAATAAAAATCAGTTAAGTTAACAAGTTGTACACACAGTCCAGCGGTGGACTGTGTGTTATCATAACCCACAGGTCCCGGGTTCGAGACCTGTGGAGCGCACCGAGTATTCAATTAAATCGTTTTTAAAATAAAAGGATTTTCTGTTTAACTTAATTAATATATAAATATAATTAAAAACCGATATATGACGGGTTAGACACGTAGCTCAGTTGGTAGAGCTGCGTGCACGCGTACGGGAGGTCTCGGGTTCGAGCCTCACTCAGCGCACAACAATACGCATTCGAACCGGTCAACAGTCAGTCAAAGTCAACGGGCAATGGTCAAAAAAAGTCAATTTTTTTTATAATTTTTATTTATTTATTTTAATTAAAAATCAATTAAAAATACTTAAAAATAACATTTTTAAGGTTAGAAAATAGCTTTAAACTCACAAAAATACACCCAACAATCCTACTAAAATAGATTAATAAAATCCGTTTACTTACCAATCCATAATGCGATTTATCTAGGTTAATCTCACTCGTGGTTAAAACCACTTCGCGTGCATTCAACATCATCAACCGAACGCACCCACGGTGAGTGAATCTTACAACTCCCCCTTTTAAATTACACGTTTTGGGGTGTGTCATGTGTCATAAAAATAATTAACCCGTTTATTTAAACCTGTGTCATACCATATCGTGATCTAAACTTAGATTGTTTATATTGTTGTGATTACTTATTTCATTTTGTCAAATTATATGAAATTCATTCATTAAGCCCATCAGTTCCTCGTGGGAGACGAGTTGAACAACGCGTGCCTCAAAACCAATTCATTATTGTTCATGTGTATACCATTGAGTTTATATTGTTTGTAGTTGTGTCATTCATATTATCATGTTTATGCAATTCATTCACTAGGCCCATCAGTTCCTCGTGAGAGACGAGTTGAGCAACGCGTGCCTCTAAATGTTCCATTATTGTTCATGTGTGCTTTAGTTAATATCTTATGATTGTTGAATAAGTTTACATCTACTTTTACTCATGTTTGGTTGTGCACATATTTCATAATCAATTTAAATAAACTTGTTCAAATGTTTTCCATAGGATTCACTCGCCAACATTATGTTGACCCAAAAACCTTTTTACACATGATACAGGTGAACAGGTTGAAGCGAGGAAAACATAGGAAATGCCTTAGAAGAGAACAAAGAAGCTTAGATTGATAGTTAGAACATGTTGTAATTCTTATTGTAAATTTCCATTAAATTGTATTAATGAATATGAAACGCATAATAAATGTCATGAGCTTTGATGATAACCGAATCATGCCCCGGTCACCTTTTCCGCTGCGGGTCGGGGTGTGACATTTTTGGTAAAAGGAAATTTATCCGGCTGTCTTCGCCTCAGCGATTGCCAATCACTGAAACAAGTTTCCAAGAACCGAACCGAAACACCCCTCTTGCTCACCTATAAATACTAGACCGTGATCCCACTCTTAACTCGCTCAAATCACCTTGAAACTTCCCCTGTTCAGTCGAAATTTCTCCGTCGCCGGAGCTCCCTTCTCGCCGGAATTCAACTCGCACCGGAACCCAAGTCACCGTCGACTCAGTTAATCGGTAGACCCTCAACCTTTTATTTTTCGAGTTCTATGAAATTAATTTATTGAATAGAGTGTTTTTTTGAAGCATCAGATTAAATCGGAACGGGTATGATTCTGGGTAAAATTCAAATTGAAGAAGACAAAGCAAAACTCGTGTTTTATATATTTAAATTACAAGATTCAACCAGGTTAGACACACAGTCCAGTGGTGGACTGTGTGCAAATATACCCGCATGTCACACGTTCGAATCTGTGCACACCCACCGGCCCGATCACTTTCAAACCTTTTTAATATTGATCACTTATGCAACAACCCAGTTAGTGTATATGTATATTTAAATCACAAGATTTGTCGGGTTAGACACCCAGCCCAGTTGGTCGGGCTGGGTGCATAACATCTCAAAGGTCACCGGTTCGAGTCCTTTGACTCACACTGATCGAACTATTTAAATCTCTTTTTAAACCTGATCAAAATTTAATGAACGTAATATGTGTATAAGAATAATTAAAATCATGATTCTTTCGGGTTAGACACGTAGCTCAGTTGGAAGAGCTGCGTGCACGCAACCGAGAGGTCACGAGTTCGAGCCTCACCACACGCATGCTTTAAATCGATTAAACCGACCGACTGACAAGCCCTGTCAGTCTGACATTTTTTGATATTATATTATTTTATTTTATCTTTTATTTTGTTTTAATATTTACTTTATTGGCCTATTAATTTAAATCAATTAAAAATATATATATATTTTCCAAGGGTTTAATATATCATTAAAACTCATAAAAATAATCTAAAAACCTAAACAAAATGTTATAACCTAAATAATAGTTTATTTATTATCAAGTTATCGCGTTGTTATTTTAGGTTAGTATTCTTTCGTCGGTCAAATTCTCAACTCGTACGCACTCATCATCAATCAAGACTACGCACCCACTGTGAGTGAATCTCTACAAATTCCTCGTTTTAATCACGTTTTTGTGGTGTATCATGTGTCGTACCATTCCTTTATTTTATTTAAACACTTGTTCTTATATCATTTTGTGATCAAATGTGAATTGGTTGTTTTGTGGTTTATATGTGGATTAAATTTATTGTAACATTTGTGTAAATCGGGTTTCGAAAACCCGCCTCTTTATCAATCAAAGAGTATTTGTTTACGTATTTAGTTATTTATTTATAATGATTAAATGAAATGTTTAAAAATAAATTTATAAATAAAATTTAAAGATTCAATCCATTAATTAAGAAAAAAACAAATAAATAATTATTTATAATAAAAAAACAACTAAGGAAAAGGGGTTTTAAAAATAAATGGGTGAATCGGGAGTCGAACCCAGGTTCCCCCGGATTAACACACACCACAACCACCACTGCGATACACACATCATATGTGATTAAGCTCGATTATAAATGCACTTATGAACTGAGAAGAACTTGCAATCCGCTGCGAAACCTCTCGCCGGAGACCACGGAGATACACACGTGTTTCCTAATGAAATCGACAACCGTTCCATCTAATTCCGGTAAACACACAGCCGCGAATGAACTGGGAATCAATTCGAACCAATTACCAAAACCGAGCTCTCGACTCTCCACTATAAATACCAGACGAATTCCCCTTCAGAATTCGCTCATACTCTCTATCTTACTCTCTAAAACTCGGTCGCCTGAAAGAAGCTCTGTCCCACCGGAGAACCACCGGAATCGTCAAAATCCAGTCGCCGGAATCGTGCCGCCATCTCTGTTATGGTAGACCTCCCTTACTAATATTTTTCACCTAATTAACATTATATGTTGTCGATCACTAACAACAATCAGAAAGAAAAGTTTGGGCGGGTAAGAGTTATGGTATAAGTTTAAAATGAAGAAGACGAAGTGGGATAAGTATTTTTATGTAATTAAAATCAGGTTTTTAATCAGGTTAGACACACAGTCTAGCGGTGGACTGTGTGCGTTACACGCGAATGATACCGAGTTCGACCCTTGTGCCTCACCGACCCCCCCCCCCCCCGAAATAAAATCCATTCTTTTTAAGACCTAATTTCATTGACGCACAGTAAGTTGTTAAGTATAATAATATTCCGATATTAAGTCGGGTTAGACACCCAGCCCAGTTGGTTGGGCCGGGTGCATCACATCACCAAGACCGCGGGTTCGAAACCTGTGGCTCGCACCGGTCGGATAGGTTAAAACCTTTTTGTAAATTTAAGTAAATCAGAATCGACCTAAAATATGTATAAGATTAATTAAAATCCAGATTATTTCGGGTTAGACACGTAGCTCAGTTGGAAGAGCTGCGTGCACGCAACCGAGAGGTCACAAGTTCGAACCTCACCACACGCAGCCAAGCATTTAGCGAACCGGTCAGTCAGATCCCTTGTCAGGTCTGACAAGAAAATTGTTATTATTTTATTTTTTTTCCTATATTATTTTTGCTTTTATATTTGTTTAAACAAGACTCTTATAATTTAAATTGTAACAAAAACAACAAAAAAAATAAATCTAAAAAGTATAATAAAAAGCACTAGATGAAAATATTAATCTCAAATAAAATTTATTTATTTATCGAATTATTACGTTATCATTTAGGTTAGTTCCTCTGGTGATTAAATCCAAATTCGTGCGAGTTCGTCGTCAATCCAAGGAAAACGCACCCAATGTGAGTGAATTCTTACAAACTTCCCATTTTTATTCATGTTTTGGGGTGTATCATGTGTCATTCATACATTTCGTTTATTCAAACCCTTGTGCTATTACCATTATATGAACTATCGTGTGATGTAAATGTTGTTTGTTGTATTGCGAGTTTACATTTTTGTCAAGTTGCGTGCAAATCATTCATTAGGCCCATCAGTTCCTCGTTGGAGACGAGTTGAGCATCAGGTGCCTCATTAGATCGGCTCCGTTTGATTGAGCCTTGATCTCATTGTTCATCATTTTGGTATGTGTGTGTGTGCATTGATTGATATTATGTGTTTTGTGTTTTAATTTTACATATACTTATACTCATATTTGGTTATGCATATTTTTATTCAAATAACCATATAACTAATTCTTTCAAACATTTAAATAAGATTCACTCTCCAACTTTTGTTGACCCAAAAGCCTATTTTTTTACACATGATACAGGTGGACAGGTTGAAGCAAGGAACACATAGGAAATTGCCTTAGAAGAAAAATAAAGAAGTCATGAAAAATGTATTTGAACATGTTGTGCTTGTATGTTATTGTAATTTCTTCTAAAAAAAGAAATGATAAATATGAAACTTTATAGTAAATGTCATGAGCTTTGATAAAAACCCAATCATGCCCCGACTACCATTTCTGCTATGGGCCAGGGTGTGACAGATTGGTATCAGAGCTTTTGACTATAGGGATATAGGATAGGTTATTAGACCCTTAGAGCCTATACTATAGTTGATTAGATTTTAATTGTTTACGTGGTTACATGCAAACTCATGATGTTTATTTGTTTCGTATTTATTACACACACAAATGCATGCAAACACTTCCACTATCCTTTTGTGTGATACTTAATGAGTTATACTTGTTGTCAAACATAACATGCTTACATATACATTCATCACGCATATTTCAATGTTCACATATTCAAATCATCCTCATATTTTCTTTATTCAAGATTTTGTAGTATTTTCGTTTTTCAATCTCCTCAAAGTAAGTTATACGGCGGGCATGTAGTAACTGGAAGGGTACGAGTACCGGTAGTCGAACGTCCTGTCTAGGTCAATCGTATAAATCCAATATAACGGACTAGTTTGCCTACCTGGGGACCAACGATGAGAGTACAAAGGACCTATTAGGCCAAAGCATGCCACCCCCAAACGTCGCATGAACTAACCCCACTTTGAGTTGTCACTGTGTCTATACCAGGACACCCTCCGACCCTATACTTTGCAATCATGTATTTATGATTTTCATTCGGGTAGCGTGAATGTAACAGGCCAACACCAATATGAACCCTACAAGAGCCCAGTAGTCATGGGGGCCCACATGACTACCAAGGCCAAGTAAGGGGACAAATGGGAGCCCAAACATGAGCAAAGCCCAAGACATCCTATAGATGTAGCAAATTAATTTTCTTCAATTGTTTTGTGAATGTTCATTTCTAAATATGACACATGACACCTAAAACGTCAAACTCATACTCTCAATATGTATTCCCTGTAGATGTCTTCTAGTCTCTCCCGTAGAAGTATGAGATCAAGAAAATCCCGCGAGCGCATGGCTACCCAAATCGCTCAACAAATGGCCGCCGTAATACCCAACATTGTAGTTCAAGTCCAACAAGCCCTTGTCGCCAATCCAATCACCCCAACCAATCTAGAAGGACAAAATGTCGCCCACCCTCCTCTCAACACCACTAAATGCACCTTCAAGCATTTCAAATCATGCGATCCTCCAAAATATGAAGGGACTGAAGGTGTCACCGCTCTCCTCCATTGGTTTGAGGAGATGGAAAACACTTTTCTCAATTGTAACTGCCCTGATGATCGCAAGGTACGATATGCTACCGGTCGTTTGTTCGGAGTAGCACTTACATGGTGGAATACAGAGAAGGGCAAGCGAGGTGCTGAGAATACTATGACCTTGACTTGGGAAGAGTTAAGGGAGATCATGACAAGACGTTTCTGTCCAATAAGCGAAATCAAGAAATTAGAAGATGAGTTCTACTCTTTGAAACAAAAGGACGGCGACCACACCACGTACAACAAGAGATTCCTTGAGTTGAATCAGATGGTCCCCAACTTGTTCACTCCCCTCTACCGTTTGATAGAGCACTACATTCAAGGTCTTCCTTAAAAAATTCAAGACCCCGTAATAAGTACCACACCTGCAACTTTAGAAGCAACAATGGAGTTAGCTACAGAGCTCACCGAAAACCACATACGAAATGAAGACTTCAAGAAGGAGAAGAAGAAGGATAAAGCATCAACCGAAACCTCAAACTCAACCCAGACCGAATCCTCTTCTCAACCCACTTCTAAGAGAAAACGAGATGGGCAAAATTTCGCTGTCACCCAACGCAATCAACCAGCTCCACAAGCCGTACCCTAGGAAACAAATATCTTGTTTTCTGTCAACTCTAGGAAACAAATAAGTCTTATATACAAACCTAGATGAACCGGTTGCGCCAACTGAAAACCGAAATCGGTTATTCAACCGTCTAAAACGTTTGAATAATCGCGAATTCAGGTTTATAACCGATGCACCGACAATTCTAATCAATTCAGACTTGAATTGACTTGAATTCTGATGATGATGGGTTTTATAACCGAAGTTATCCAATAATCCGAATTACTGCAATCAAACATCTTTCTCGCGACTCAGAAACATTCCACAAACCTCCAATTACATTTCCGCACACATTACAGTCCACCGGATAAGTTTATTTTACTCGCCGGAAAATTCTGCAAGTTCGCCGGAAAACCGTATTCTTCCTCAAAACGGTAAGTCCTTCGATACCGTCGTAGTCTAACAATTGTTAAGCTATTTCTAACTCAAACCTTTCACTTGAAATCAAATTCAGACGCTACTATCGGATAATACCAGTTCGCCGGAAAAGTTCTGGAAATCTTTATTTTCATCTGTGAATCGGTAAGGACATTCAAACACTCTGTTAACGTTTGTTTATCACCTCAATTCCACGATTAGCTAATCAAAACGGTTAATTGTCTGGTTCAGTTGAAGTTCATAACAACGGAGACCGATACCTTGCCGGAATCCTGAAATAAATCGTTCACCGGTATGTTTACTTCTAATTATCGTCTCTGCCATTTCATATTAGTTTGTACAATGTTTATCAATCGAACTAAACAAGATATAACGGTGTAATCTACTGCCTGTAAAAAACGAACGAAGAAGATGAACTGTGATAACATTATAAGAATAATTAAAACTGGTATTTTGAACGGGTTAGACACACAGTCCAGCGGTGGACTGTGTGCGAACAAAAACACGCATACGTCCCGAGTTCGATTCTTGACACACGCACCTTCGCAGTAATAAAATGCCTTTTTGTTTAAAACTGAACCGGGTTAACTCCGTTAGTTGTTAAGTATAATAAAATTTGTATATTAACCAAGTTAGACACACAGTCCAGCGGTGGACTGTGTGTAACGTTAAAGCACAGGTCCCGGGTTCGAGACCTGTTAGTGGCACCGGTTCGATAATTAAAATGTTTTTGAAATTAAAAGAATTTTGGATAAATTGAATTAATATATAAGTATAATTAAAAACAGAATTATTTCGGGTTAGACACGTAGCTCAGTTGGTAGAGCTGCGTGCACGCGTACGGGAGGTCTCGGGTTCGAGTCTCACCCAGCGCATTTCAGTCACACAATAAACCGGTCAAACAAGTCAAAGTCAAAAAGTCAACGGTCAACCCAAAAAGTCAACATATTTTTATAATTTTAATTATTTAATTTAATTTAAAAATCAATTAAAAATACTTAAAAATAATGTTTTAAAGATAGAAAATAGCCTTAAACTCGTAAAAATATATCTAAAAATTCTATTAAAATCCTTAATAAAATCCATTCATTTACTATATTTTCCGTTATTATTTAGGTTAGTTAATTCTCGTTGTTCCGCTCTTACAACTCGTGCGCATCTCACCATCTCCAATCAAACGCACCCAATGTGAGTGAATCTTTACAAATTCCCCGTTTTAATCACGTTTTGGGGTGTATCATGTGTCTTGCTATATATTATATTTAAATCATTGTGTATACATCATATCATGAACATGTGTATTCAGTTTGTTTCAACTGTTTGTGTGGTTATTGTTAGATTCAATTTATTATTTTCAGTACATGCAATTTCATAGGCCGCCGCTCCCCATTACATTATGAGCGTTGAGCAAGTTCCCCATTACATTATGAGCGTGAACCTGGCGTGCCAACATACGATCGGCTCCGTTTGATTGAGCCTTGATCGCACAGACATTTATCATTTTCAGTACATGCAATACGATCGGCTCCGTTTGATTGAGCCATGATCGCACAGTTTCATTCATGTTATTTATCGTATGATGTTGGTATGTTAATGTATGCTATCATATGTTATTGTATGTTATAGTTGTGATTGCTATTGCTACTGATTGATTATTTACATTTGCTCATTTATGATTATGCACAATTTTTCATTGATAAACTAACAAGTAAATCAATAATAAATGTTTATCTAACAAGGTTCACTCGCCAACTTATGTTGCATTTTTACACATGATACAGGTGAACCAGCTGCAGCCAGAAACACATAGGATTGGACTAGAAGAATAAAATGATTTAGAGCTTGGAATTATTTTGTTTGGTTATTTTCTTTGTATTGTATGGACATGTTTGGATTATTTGGAATGTAATTTTGACTTTAATAAATATGAAACATATTAGTAAATATCATGAGCTTTGGTGATAACCCAATTATGCCCCGACTCTTATTCCGCTGCGGGTCGGGGTGTGACAGATTAGTATCAGAGCCATGACTATAGGGATATAGGATAGGTTATTAGATCCTTAGAGCCTATACTATAGTTGATTAGAAATTTTTAAGATTTTTGTGTGTTACATGCCAAATTTCATGACGTTTATATGTTTTATGTTAAATGTTACATTCAATGTTATACAAGCATGTTCATAAGTATATATTATCATATAATGCCTATCATAAATCATAATCTCATAACATATCACATTCATGAAAGCCACCACCACATCATTTTCATGATTGCTTTTACAATGATCTTTGTGTATTCAAATCTCATCAAAGTGAGTTCTCATGACGGGCATGTAGTAACTGGAAGGGTACCAGTACCGGTAGTCGGAACGTCCTGTCTAGGCTGGCATTCGTATAAATCCAAAATAAAGGACCAGTTTGCCTACCTGGGGACTAACGATGAGAGTACGAAGTACCTATTAGGCCAAAGCATGCTATACCAAACGTCATGTGAGCTAACCCCACTTTGAGTTGGCATTGTGTCTACACCTGGACACATTCCGACCATACATCTCGTGAACATATTTTGTGGTTTGCATTCGGGTGATGCGAGTGTTATATCGCCAATACTAATGTGAATCCTACCAAGCCAATAGTCATGGGGGCCACATGACTATACAGGTGAAGGTATGGGGGACATTTGAGGCCCAACATGAGCGAACCCAAGACATCCTATGGATGTAGTTGCATTATTGATATTTATGTTACTTTCATTTTCTTAAAGACACATGACACCTAAAAAGACACCATAAACTCACAATCTTCTTATATATGTTTCTGTAGATGTCGTCTAGACAACAACGAGGGGGTAAAAGATCGGGAAGGTCTGACGAACGCTTGGCCACACAAATCGCGAAACAAATGGCCACGATACTGCCTGACATTGTGGTTCAAGTACAACAAGCTCTCGCCACAAATCCCACTAATCCTCCCCAACAGAATGACCAGAACATCTGCAACCCTCCTACCAGCAAGTGCTCATACAAACATTTCAAGTCTTGTGATCCTCCTAAATTTGAAGGGACCGAAGGTGTCACTGCTCTCCTCCATTGGTTTGAGGAAATGGAAAACACCTTCCTCAACTGCGACTGTCCTGAGGATCGCAAGGTTCGATATGCCACCGGGAGACTATTTGGGGTAGCTCTCACCTGGTGGAATACTGAAAAGGGGAAGAGGGGAATTGAGGATGTAATGGCCTTAACTTGGGAGGATTTAAGGGAAATCATGACTAGGCATTTCTGTCCTAGGAGTGAAATTAAAAAGTTGGAAGACGAATTTCATTCTCTAAAGCAGAAGGAGGGAGATCATACCACCTATAAAAAGAGGTTCTTAAAGTTGAACCAAATGGTTCCTAATTTGTTTACCCCAGCTTATCGTTTGATCGAGCATTATATTCGAGGACTTCCCTCGAAAATTCAAGATTCAGTTCTCAGCATTTCACCGGTAACACTTGAAGCTGCTATGGAGCTAACGACTGAACTGACCGAGAATCGAATTCGCAACAGAAAGTTTAAAGAAGAGAAAAAGAAAGCCCCTGTTGAGGGTCAAACTTCAAACCATTCCATCTCCTCCTCTAAGTTTGCTAACAAGAGGAAGCGCAACACCAGAAACTTCGCCGTTACACAAACCAACCTCCCTATTCCTGCTGCACCCATTACCCAAGTTGCCCCTTCACCTGCACCATACAAAAGACCATACTCTGGCCCGTTACCAAAATGCAACCATTGCCAATATCATCATTCTCCTGATTATCCTTGCCAACATTGCACCGGCTGTGGTCGCGCAGGTCATACTGTTCAAACCTGCCGCATGCCTCAGCGAACGAACCGCCACCAGCCTTCAACCCAAACCCACCAACAAATAATGGGTCAAGCCCAACAACCCCTACTACTACCACCCACCCAACATTTAGCCCAAACATATTACCAACCCAATTATCCTATGGTTCAACCTATGCAGGCTTGCTACAATTGCGGAGACCCAAGCCATTTCAGAAACACGTGTCCAAGGTTGGTAAACATTATTCATGCTCAGGCCCAAGCCAACCCGGTGAATCAAGCGAACCAAGCTCCTCCACCTGCAAGAGGAAGAGCTTTCAATATCAACGCTAATCAGGCTAGAGCTGACGGCGATGTAGTTAACGGTACGTTCCTTATAAATGGTAGATATGCATCCATGTTGTTTGATACTGGGGCGGATAAAAGTTTTGTGTCCTTAGAATTTGAACCTATCCTAAACCAAAATCGTGATAAGCTCATGGAATCCATAACGGTAGAAGTTGCAGACGGAAACCGGTCTCATTAAACTCTATTATACGCAACTGTACACTCACCTTAAACGACCACGACTTCTCAGTTAACCTTATTCCTATGAAGCTGGGAAGTTTTGATATCATAATTGGTATGGACTGGCTCAGTCAACATCAGGCAGAAGTTGTATGTCGCGAAAAGTTTATACGTATTCCTCTTTCAAACGGTCAGACTCTTCGAGTCTTTGGAGAAACCTCGTCGAAAGGGCTCAGCTTAATGTCTTGTCTTCAAGCTCAAAAATATCTTCGCAAGAATTATGTCGCGTTTTTAGCTCATATCATCATAAAGGGAACCATGGAGAAGAAACTTGAAGACATTCCAGTAGTAAAAGATTTCCCGCAAGTTTTTCCTGACGACATTTCAGGACTTCCTCCAGTTAGAGAAGTCGAATTCCGTATTGATCTTATACCTGGTGCTACACCAGTTGCAAAGTCTCCTTATAGGTAAGCCCCCTCTGAAATGCAAGAGCTAGCCAGTCAATTACAAGAGTTGACTGACAAGGGATTCATACGTCCTAGTTCATCGCCTTGGGGTGCACCTGTCCTTTTTGTAAAGAAGAAAGATGGATCGTTTCGTATGTGCATCAACTACAGAGAGCTCAACAAATTAACAATCAAGAATCGCTATCCTTTACCTCGCATTGATGATCTTCTTGACCAACTTCAAGTTGCCAGCTACTTTTCCAAAATCGACCTTCGATCTGGTTATCATCAACTTAGAGTACATGAAGAGGACGTCCCAAAGACCGCATTTCGAACTCGTTATGGCCATTATGAATTCATGGTCATGCCATTTGGTTTAACCAACGCTCCAGCAGTCTTCATGGACCTAATGAACAGAGTCTGCAAACCTTATCTTGATCGATTTTTTATAGTCTTCATCGACGACATTCTTATTTATTCAAAGTCTAAGTATGATCATCAGCGCCATCTTCGACTCATCCTTACACTTCTAGAGAACGAAAAGCTTTACGCCAAATTCTCCAAATGCGAATTCTGGTTAAAAGAGGTGCAATTCCTCGGACATGTAGTCAATGACAAGGGAATACATGTCGACCCCTCAAAGATCAAAGCGGTACAAGAATGGCAAGCTCCACGTACACCAACTGAAGTAAGATCTTTTCTTGGTTTGGCTGGTTATTATCGTCGTTTCATTTCAAACTTCTCTCGCATTGCTGTACCACTCACGGCTTTAACTCATAAGGGAAAACCTTTCATATGGGGACCCAAGCAAGAAGAAGCCTTCCAGACCCTTAAAAAAACTCTGTGATGCACCAATCCTCAATCTTCCTGAAGGTTGTGATAATTTCGTGGTCTATTGCGACGCGTTAGGGCAAGGATTAGGCTGCGTTCTAATGCAAAGAGGAAAAGTTATAGCTTATGCTTCGAGACAACTCAAGACGCATGAGAAGAACTACACCACCCATGACCTAGAACTTGGAGCCGTTGTGTTCGCTCTTAAGATATGGAGACATTATCTCTATGGTACTAAGTGTGAAATATACACTGACCACAAGAGTCTTCAACATATCTTCAATCAAAAGGAGTTAAACATGAGGCAACGAAGATTGGTCGAACTTCTAAATGACTACGACTGTGAAATTCGGTACCACCCTGGCAAAGCAAATGTGGTGGCCGATGCACTTAGTCGAAAGGGTTATGCGAACTCCATTCGTCTTCTATATTCGCAAATCGTAACTAACATTAAGGATCAAATTCGAGAATCCCAACATGTTTTAGTAACAGAAGATGATGTACGAAAGGAGATGTCCTGTGGAGCTGAACTTAAAATTGAAACTAAATCTAACGGTATTCTGTACTACCTAGATCGTATCTGGATTCCTGACCACAACAATCTTCGTGAAATTCTTATGAATGAAGCTCACAAAACGCGATACTCTATACACCCAGGAGCCGATAAGATGTATCAAGACCTACGATATACCTATTGGTGGCCTGGAATGAAAAAGGATATTGCTGTTTTTGTTTCTAAGTGCCTTACATGTTCCAAGGTGAAAGCTGAACACATAAGACCCTCAGGACTTCTGGTCCAACCGGAAATACCTGTATGGAAGTGGGAAAATATAACCATGGACTTCATTACCGGGTTACCTCGCACTTCTGGTGGGTATGACACTATATGGGTAAAAATTGACCGACTTACAAAATCAGCTCACTTTATTCCTATCCGCGAAGATTTCAAGAACGAAAAGCTAACTCGTATTTATATCAGCGAAATCGTAAGCCGACATGGGGTACCGTTAAGCATTATTTCTGATCGTGATGGTCGTTTCACTTCACGAACATGGCAAGCAGTACAAGCCGCTATGGGTACGCGATTAGATCTCAGTACCGCCTATCACCCTCAAACTGATGGTCAATCTGAACGCACCATTCAAACTCTTGAAGATATGCTTCGAGCATGTGTCATAGACTTCAAGGGAAATTGGGACGCTCATCTCCCATTAGTTGAATTTTCGTACAACAACAGCTATCATTCAAGCATCGGCATGGCACCTTTTGAAGCCTTATATGGTCGTAAGTGCCAATCTCCAGTATGTTGGCACGAAATGGGGAAGCTCAAATCACTGGTCTGGAATTGATTCAAGAAACCACAGACAAGATCCATCAAATTCGAAACAATCTTCTAGCGGCTCAGAGTCGTCAAAAGAGTTATGCAGATAAATGACGGAAGCCTTTAGAGTTTAACATTGGTGATCATGTACTTCTAAAAGTATCACCGTGGAAGGGAGTAGTTCGTTTTGGTCAAAAAGGCAAGCTAGCACCACGCTACGTAGGACCTTTCAAGATACTCGAAAGAGTAGGACCTGTAGCATACAAGCTTGATTTACCAGAAGAACTCAACAGGATTCATCCCACATTCCACGTATCAAACTTGAAGAAGTGCCTCACTGATGAAAACCTCCACATTCCTCTGGAAAATATTCAGATTGATGAATCTATGCATTTTATTGAAAGACCAGTAGAGATCATTGAATTCGGAGAGAAACGTCTACGACGAAGTCGCATTCCAATTGTTAGGGTACGCTGGGAGTCGAAACGGGGACCTGAGTTTACTTGGGAACGTGAAGACTCAATGCGTGAAAAATACCCGCATCTTTTTCCTACTACTTAAATTTCGGGACGAAATTCCTAAAAGTAGGGGATACTGTAACATTTGTCGAAAACGGGTTTTACCAAACCCGCTCCGTTTGTAATCGAATATTCAGTTATAAATGTTCGTTGCCTATTCATGCTTATTTTAATTTTTAATGATACATAATTAATAAACAAACTAAACCATAAAAGTTATAATTGATAAAAAGTATAAATAAAGTGATTAAAAATAAGTTGGGGCTGCCGGGACTCGAACCCGGGTCAGCCGGGTTGTAACATCAAAGATTTAACACTCACACGCATAACCACTCCGCCACTTGTTTGTTTTCTGTCAACTCTAGGAAACAAATAAGTCTTATATACAAACCTAGATGAACCGGTTGCGCCAACTGAAAACCGAAATCGGCTATTCAACCGTCTAAAACGTTTGAATAATCGCGAATTCAGGTTTATAACCGATGCACCGACAATTCTAATCAATTCAGACTTGAATTGACTTGAATTCTGATGATGATGGGTTTTATAACCGAAGTTATCCAATAATCCGAATTACTGCAATCAAACATCTTTCTCGCGACTCAGAAACATTCCACAAACCTCCAATTACATTTCCGCACACATTACAGTCCACCGGATAAGTTTATTTTACTCGCCGGAAAATTCTGCAAGTTCGCCGGAAAACCGTATTCTTCCTCAAAACGGTAAGTCCTTCGATACCGTCGTAGTCTAACAATTTTTAAGCTATTTCTAACTCAAACCTTTCACTTGAAATCAAATTCAGACGCTACTATCGGATAATACCAGTTCGCCGGAAAAGTTCTGGAAATCTTTATTTTCATCTGTGAATCGGTAAGGACATTCAAACACTCTGTTAACGTTTGTTTATCACCTCAATTCCACGATTAGCTAATCAAAACGGTTAATTGTCTGGTTCAGTTGAAGTTCATAACAACAGAGACCGACACCTTGCCGGAATCCTGAAATAAATCGTTCACCGGTATGTTTACTTCTAATTATCGTCTCTGCCATTTCATATTAGTTTGTACAATGTTTATCAATCAAACTAAACAAGATATAACGGTGTAATCTACTGCCTGTAAAAAACGAACGAAGAAGATGAACTGTGATAACATTATAAGAATAATTAAAACTGGTATTTTGAACGGGTTAGACACACAGTCCAGCGGTGGACTGTGTGCGAACAAAAACACGCATACGTCCCGAGTTCGATTCTTGACACACGCACCTTCGCAGTAATAAAATGCCTTTTTGTTTAAAACTGAACCGGGTTAACTCCGTTAGTTGTTAAGTATAATAAAATTTGTATATTAACCAAGTTAGACACACAGTCCAGCGGTGGACTGTGTGTAACGTTAAAGCACAGGTCCCGGGTTCGAGACCTGTTAGTGGCACCGGTTCGATGAATTAAAATGTTTTTGAAATTAAAAGAATTTTGGATAAATTGAATTAATATATAAGTATAATTAAAAACAGAATTATTTCGGGTTAGACACGTAGCTCAGTTGGTAGAGCTGCGTGCACGCGTACGGGAGGTCTCGGGTTCGAGCCTCACCCAGCGCATTTCAGTCACACAATAAACCGGTCAAACAAGTCAAAGTCAAAAAGTCAACGGTCAACCCAAAAAGTCAACATATTTTTATATTTTTAATTATTTAATTTAATTAAAAATCAATTAAAAATACTTAAAATTAATGTTTTGAAGATAGAAAATAGCCTTAAACTCGTAAAAATATATCTAAAAATTCTATTAAAATCCTTAATAAAATCCATTCATTTACTATATTTTCTGTTATTATTTAAGTTAGTTAATTCTCGTTGTTCCGCTCTTACAACTCGTGCGCATCTCACCATCTCCAATCAAACGCACCCAATGTGAGTGAATCTTTACAAATTCCCCGTTTTAATCACGTTTTAGGGTGTATCATGTGTCTTGCTATATATT
Organism: Scalesia atractyloides; assembly: GCA_947069175.1. Taxonomy (NCBI): domain Eukaryota; kingdom Viridiplantae; phylum Streptophyta; class Magnoliopsida; order Asterales; family Asteraceae; genus Scalesia; species Scalesia atractyloides. Next base: position 7,789,526 of record CAMTDV010000011.1, read on the forward strand.
ATATTTAAATCATTGTGCATACATCATATCATGAACATGTGTATTCAGTTTGTTTCAACTGTTTGTGTGGTTATTGTTAGATTCAACTTATTATTTTCAGTACATGCAATTTCATAGGCCGCCGCTCCCCATTACATTATGAGCGTTGAGCAAGTTCCCCATTACATTATGAGCGTGAACCTGGCGTGCCAACATACGATCGGCTCCGTTTGATTGAGCCTTGATCGCACAGACATTTATCATTTTCAGTACATGCAATAAGATCGGCTCCGTTTGATTGAGCCTTGATCGCACAGTTTCATTCATGTTATTTATCGTATGATGTTAGTATGTTAATGTATGCTATCATATGTTATTGTATGTTATAGTTGTGATTGTTATTGCTACTGATTGATTATTTACATTTGCTCATTTATGATTATGCACAATTTTTCATTGATAAACTAACAAGTAAATCAAGAATAAATGTTTATCTAACAAGGTTCACTCGCCAACTTATGTTGACCCAAAAAACCCCATTTTTACACATGATACAGGTGAACCAGCTGCAGCCAGAAACACATAGGATTTGACTAGAAGAATAAAATGATTTAGAGCTTGGAATTATTTTGTTTGGTTATTTTCTTTGTACTGTATGGACATGTTTGGATTATCTGGAATGTAATTTTGACATTAATAAATATGAAACATATTAGTAAATATCATGAGCTTTGGTGATAACCCAATTATGCCCCGACTCTTATTCCGCTGCGGGTCGGGGTGTGACACCTCCCTTACTAATCTTTTTCACCTAATTAACATTATATGCTGTCGATCACTAACAACAATCAGAAAGAAAAGCTTGGGCGGGTAAGAGTTCTGGTATAAGTTTAAAATGAAGAAGACGAAGTGGGATAAGTATTTTTATGTAATTAAAATCAGGTTTTTAATCGGGTTAGACACACAGTCCAGCGGTGGACTGTGTGCATTACACGCGAATGATACCGAGTTCAACCCTTGTGCCTCACCGACCCCCCCGAAATAAAATCCATTCTTTTTAAGACCCAATTTCATTGACGCACAGTAAGTTGTTAAGTAATAATATATTCCGATATTAAGTCGGGTTAGACACCCAGCCCAGTTGGTTGGGCCGGGTGCATCACATCACCAAGACCGCGGGTTCGAAACCTGTGGCTCGCACCGGTCGGATAGGTTAAAACCTTTTTGTAAATTTAAGTAAATCAGAATCGACCTAAAATATGTATAAGATTAATTAAAATCCAGATTCTTTCGGGTTAGACACGTAGCTCAGTTGGAAGAGCTGCGTGCACGCAACCGAGAGGTCACAAGTTCGAACCTCACCACACGCAGCCAAGCATTTAGCGAACCGGTCAGTCAGACCCCTTGTCAGGTCTGACAAGAAAATTGTTATTATTATTTTTTTTTCCTATATTATTTTTGCTTTTATATTTGTTTAAACAAGACATTTATAATTTAAATTGTAACAAAAACAACAAAAAATAACAAATCTAAAAAGTCTAATAAAAAGCACTAAGTGAAAATATTAATCTCAAATTAAATTTATTTATTTATCGAATTATTACGTTATCATTTAGGTTAGTTCCTCTCGTGGTTAAATCCAACTTCGTGCGAGTTCGTCGTCAATCCAAGGAAAACGCACCCAATGTGAGTGAATTCTTACAAACTTCCCTTTTTATTCATGTTTTGGGGTGTATCATGTGTCATTCATACATTTCGTTTATTCTAACCCTTGTGCTATTACCATTATATGAACTATCGTGTGAGTAAATGTTGTTTGTTGTATTGCGAGTTTACATTTTTGTCAAGTTGCGTGCAAATCATTCATTAGGCCCATCAGTTCCTCGTTGGAGACGAGTTGAGCATCATGTGCCTCATTAGATCGGCTTCGTTTGATTGAGCCTTGATCTCATTGTTCATCATTTGGTATGTGTGTGTGTGCATTGATTGATATTATGTGTTTTGTGTTTTAATTTTACATATACGTATACTCATATTTGGTTATGCACATTTTTATTCAAATAACCAATATAACTAATTCTTTCAAACATTTAAATAAGATTCACTCGCCAACTTTTGTTGACCCAAAAGCCTATTTTTTTACACATGATACAGGTGGACAGGTTGAAGCAAGGAACACATAGGAAATTGCCTTAGAAGAAAAATAAAGAAGTCATGAAAAATGTATTTGAACATGTTGTGCTTGTATGTTATTGTAATTTCTTCTAAAAAAAGAAATGATAAATATGAAACTTTATAGTAAATGTCATGAGCTTTGATAAAAACCCAATCATGCCCCGACTACCATTTCCGTTGTGGGTCAGGGTGTGACATTTATCATTTCAGTGCACTCATTTCATTAGGCCCATCAGTTCCTCGTGGGATACGGGTTGAGCATCAGGTGCCTCATTAGATCGGCTCCGTTTGATTGAGCCTTGATCTAAGATACATCATCATTCATGTCATATATTCATTCAATGTGGTTTGTGATTGGTTACATATATATATTTCCTCACATGTGATTTATGCACAATTTTCTTTAATAAACAAAATAAGTAATTATTTAAAATGTTTTATCAAGGTTCACTCGCCAACTTTTGTTGACCGAAAATCTCCTCTGTTTTACACATGATACAGATGATCAAGTTGAGGAAAGAAACACTTAGGATGGCCTAGAAGAATAAACAAGTTATTGCGTTGGAACAAACATTTAGATTTTTATTGTATTTGTATGAATTTTGTTTGTTGGATATTTAAATTGTAATTTGAATTTAATAAATATGGAACTTCTTAGTAAATATCATGAGCTTTGGTGATAACCCAATCATGCCCCGACTTTTATTCCGATGCGGGTCGGGGTGCGACACTGTCCACGTTAATTTCTTTCAAATCAAGACTCAATCAACCATTTTTGGCATGTAATCAATCTCTCATTCGGTTTCTAAATCAAAGCTTCATCCTCAATCTATAAATACCGATCCTAATTCGCTAACAAACTCGGTCAATCCTTTCACAATTAACCTCAGACTTTCTCTGCTCAACCTCCCCTGTTTTACCGGAAACCCCAGCTTGTTCGTCGGAAAAGAAAAACCGAAGATCCAACAATACTAGTGGTATGAATCTTTGAGTTTTTTTTCCTTTATATTCATGTTATACTTCTGCTGTGTAGTAATCACTGAACCAGAATGATAATAATCATTCATCAGTGAGTTCTGGTTCAGCATTTATTTCAGCGAAGAAGATAAAGTGAGTTCGGTGTTAAAAGAATTAAAAACCGGTTTACAACTGGGTTAGACACACAGTCCAGTGGTGGACTGTGTGTACAAATAATATACACGTCCCTAGTTCGAGTGTGGTTAAAGCCCTTTTAGTCATATAAAACCCGTCTTTTTTTTGTTTTGTTCGTTTTAAGCCAATATGGTAACTCCCAGTAAGTAATTAAGTATAATAATAATCCAGTTTTAAACGGGTTAGACACCCAGCCCAACTGGTTGGGCTGGGTGAAAAACCGGCCTCAGGTCACGGGTTCGAAACCCACTTGTCACGCGGTTTGTTTGATTTCAAAAATCTTTTTAATTTAATTAAAACAGAAATGACTTAAACAGTATATAAATATAATAAAACCCATTACTTAACAGGGTAGACACGTAGCTCAGTTGGAAGAGCTGCGTGCACGCAATCGCGAGGTCTCGAGTTCGAATCCTGTCACACGCATCCAAATTCACAAAAACTCGGTCAGATTACCTTGTCAGATCTGACAAGGTTATATATATATATATATATATATAATATTATTATTAGTTTTAAACCTTTTAATATATTAAGTGGTAATTAATGATTCTTTTATCACTGTATTACTAGTTGTAAATCTTTTTAATATATTAATTGTTAATTAATCATCCTTTTATCACCATATTATTAATTTTATATCTATTAAAATCAAAAGTAAAACTTACCTAAACACTAGTCAAAAGAAAATATGTAATAATCAAAATATTATATATTATTTATTATTTATCGAATCTTTGCGTCATTGATTATTTAGGTTAGATCTCCTTGTCGAATTATTTCCCAATTCGTGCGCACCTTTCATCAATTCAGGAACGCACCCACGGTGAGTGAATTCTTACAATCTCCCATTTTTAATCATGTTTCGGGGTGTATCATGTGTCGTACATTATGTATTTAAACACTTGTGCTAACATCATTTCGTGATCAAATGTGTATATTTGTTTGTGTGGTTATGTATGGTTACATTTTATCATTTCAGTGCAATCATTTCATTAGGCCCATCAGTTCCTCGTGGGATACGAGTTGAGCATCAGGTGCATCATTAGATCGGCTCCGTTTGATTGAGCCTTGATCTCAAGTTCATCATTCATCACGTCATGTGTTCATTGTGGATATTATGTGGTTTGTGACTGGTTATATATATACATATGCTCACTTATGATTCACGCACATTTTTTGTTTAAATAACAAATATAATACAACAGTTTAAATGTTTTACTAAGATTCACTCGCCAACTTTTGTTGACCCAAATCTTTTGTTTTACGCATGACACAGGTGAACAAGCTGAAGAAGGAAACACATAGGAATGGCCTTAGAAGATTAAACAAAGTTATTATGTTCTGAACAATGTTTTGGTTCTAATTGTGCTTGTATGACTCATTGTGTTTGAATATTTGAAGTTTTAATTTAAATTCAATAAATATGAAACTTATTAGTAAATGTCATGAGCTTTGGTGATAACCCAATCATACCCTGACTTTTATTTCCGCTGCGGGTCGGGGTGTGACAGATTGGTATCAGAGCTTTTGACTATAGTGATATAGGATATGTTATTAGACCCTTAGAGCCTATACTATAGTTGATTAGACTTTAATTGTTTATGTGTTACATGCAAAATTCATAATATTTATATGTTTCATGTTTATTTCACACACAAATATATGCATTGTCACACCCCGACCCGCAGCGGAATAAGAGTCGGGGCATAATTGGGTTATCACCAAAGCTCATGATATTTACTAATATGTTTTATATTTATTAAAGTCAAAATTACATTCTCAATAATCCAAACATGTCCATACAAATACAAAGAAAAATAACCAACTAAACATTCCAAGCTCTAAACCAGTTTATTCTTCTAAGCCAATCCTATGTGTTTCTTGCTGCGGCTGGATCACCTGTATCATGTGTAAATGGGGGTTTTTGGGTCAACGTAAGTTGGCGAGTGAACCTTGTTAGTTAAACATTAGTTATTGATTTCTTGTTATTTTTATCAAGGAAAAATTGTGCAATATTCATATGTGAGCAAATGTAAATAATCAAACAATAGCAATAACAACCACAAACAATAACATACAATAACATATGAACTTGCATGAATATATAACATGAATGAAACTGTATATGTTGGCAACGTCACGTTCACGTTCATAATGTAATGGGGAACTGACGGCCTATGATGAATGTCTGTGCGATCAAGGCTCAATCAAACGGAGCCGATAGTATGTTGGCAACGTCAGGTTCACGCTCATAATGTAATGGGGAACTGCTCAACGCTCATAATGTAATGGGGAGCGGCGGCCTATGATATTGCATGTACTGAAAATAATAAATTAAATCTAAACAATAAACACACAAACAGTTGATCAAGCTGAATACACATTTGTTCATGATATGAATGATTTAGATATAATAAATGGTAAGACACATGATACACCCCAAAAACGTGATTAAAACGGGGAATTTGTAGAGATTCACTCATATTGAGTGCGTTCGGTTGGAGATGATGAGATGCGTACGAGTTTGAAGGATTGATCAACGAGGATTAACTAACCTAAATAATAACAGAAGGTATAGTAAATGAGTGGATTTTATTAATAATTTTAATAGGATTTTTAGATATATTTTTGTGAGTTTAAGGCTACTTCCAATCTTTAAAAACATTATTTTAAGTATTTTTAATTGATTTTTGAATTAAATTAAATAAATAAAAATATATAAACAAAAATGTTGACTTTTGCGTTGACCATTGACCATTGACTGTTTGACTGTTTGACCGGTTCTATTGTGTACATGTATGCGTCGGGCAGGACTCGAACCCGAGACCTCCCGTACGCGTGCACGCAGCTCTACCAACTGAGCTACGTGTCTAACCCGAAATATTCCTGTTTTTAATTATATTTATATACTGTTTTAATTTATTCAAAATTCATTTATTTTTAAAAAGGATTTTAATTATCAAACCGGTGCCGTCAACAGGTCTCGAACCCGGGACCTGTGATTTAATGTTGCACACAGTCCACCCCTGGACTGTGTGTCTAACTTGGTTAATATTCTGATTTTTATTATACTTAACATCTAATTGCGAAAAGGATCCGGTTTAGTTTAAAAAAAAACATTTTAATTACAGAGTGTGTGTGTGTGTGTCAAGGATCGAACTCGGAACGTAAGCGCATTGTTTGCACACAGTCCACCGCTGGACTGTGTGTCTAACCCGTTTATAATACCGATTTTAATTAATCTTATGATAATAACAAACTTCATCTTCTTCGCTAAATTCACAGACAATGATTAATCCACTGTTTCTTGCTCAAAACGATTAACAGACGTACAAATGATTTATATGCAACGGATAGAAAAAGTTTCAGGAATGAACATACCGGAATGATGAACTTTCTCAGAACTCCGGCGAAGTCGTCGGCTCTGTTTTTATGAACTTCGACTGAGCGAACGAATTAATAGTTTTGATTAGCTAAATGTGGAATTGAAGTACTAAACAAGAGTTATCAGAAGGTTTGAATGGCTATACCGTTTCACAGCGAGAATTGAGAATTTTCAGCAGTTTTCCGGCGAGAGTGAATTATCCGATATCGACGTCTGAAATTGATTCCGATTGAAGGGTTTGAGTTAGCAACAGCTTAACAACTGATAGACAATGAAAGAATTGAGAGACTTACTGATTTGATGGAAAACACGGTTTTCCGGCGAAAGTCCGGCGAGTCCAAATTGCTTCTCCGACGAACTGAAAGTATTGCGGAAGTGAAATTAAAGGTTTGCAGATGTGTTTGAGTCGCGAGAGGGGACTATGATTGGAGTAATTTAGGAAGTGCAAGTTTTCGATTATAAAAACCGATCAACTTATGAATTCAAGTCCATTCAAGATCAAATTGATTGAAGTTGTCGGTGTATCAGTTATAATCGGTAAACCGCGAATAATCAAACGTTTTTGGACGTTTGGTGACCGATTTTGGTTACAGTTAGCGTAACCAGATCGCTTCATGATTGACCATAAAATTTAATTGTTTCCTAGAATTCACAGAAAACATCAAGTGGCAGAGTGGTTATATGTGTGTGTGATAAGTCTTTGGCCCCTTTCCGGCTGACCCGGGTTCGAGTCCCGGCAGCCTATTTTTCATTTTATTTATTTATTTTTATTTTTTAACAATTATAACTTTTATATTCTAGTTTGTTTATTAATTATGCATCATTAAAAGTTAAAATTGTCATAAATACGCAACGAAACATTTATAACTTGATATTCGATTACAAACGGAGCTGGTTTGGAAAACCCGTTTTTGACAAATGTTACATGCATGCACATTCACTAGTACATGTTAATATGTGATGTTCATTATAGTTCATATCTCAATAACCTATCATGCTTACGCAAGCATACATCATGATTTCACAATTTTCATTATTTATTTTCAAAGATTTTGCAATGTTTTCATGTTTTTCAATCACATCAAAGTGAGTTCTACGACGGGCATGTAGTAACTGGAAGGGTGCGAGTACCGGTAGTCGAAACGTCCTGTCTAGGCTTGGTATTCGTATAAATCTAAAATAATGGACCAGTTTGCCTACCTGGGGACTAACAATGAGAGTACGAAGGACCTATTAGGTCAAAGCATGCCACACCAAACGTTGTGTAAACTAACTCCACTTTGAGTTGTCATTGTGTCTACACCTGGACATCCTCCGACCTTACTTTGCGCAATCATGTTTTACGATTTTCATTTGGGTGATGCGAGTGTTATCAAGACGATGCCAATGTGAACCTTCCAAGCCCAATAGTCATTGGGGCCCACATGACGATACAGGCTATGGTATAGGAGACATTTGGAGGACCAAACATGAGTAAGCCCGACACATCCTAGGGATGTAGTTAAGATGTTGTATTTATTCATGAATGTTGTCCTTTTATTTTTACGACACATGACACCTAGAACTATCAAACTCACAATCTCCCTACGTATATTCCTGTGGATATCTGCTAGACACTCTCGAGGTGGTAGAAGGTCAGGAAGGTCTAGCGAACGCATGGCCACCCAAATCGCTCAACAGATGGCTGTTGTACTTCCTGACATCCTTTTACAAGTTCAACAAGCTCTCGCCGCCAATCCCATCAACACCACTAATCAAGAAGGCCAAAATGTCGCCAACCCTCCACCAAAACCCACTAAGTGCACCTACAAGCATTTCAAGTCCTGCGATCCCCCAAAATACGAAGGGACTGAAGGTGTCACCGCTCTCCTCCATTGGTCTGAGGAGATGGAAAACACTTTTCTCAATTGCGATTGTCCCGATGATCGCAAGGTGCGGTATGCTACTGGACGTTTGTTTGTAACGCCTCGCTTATTCGTACTTTCCTTAATTAGAAAGTGTAATCGTATTTCTATTTATGAAAACTTGTATTCGTATCGCATTCGTATTTCATTTCCCAATCTTATAATCCGAGACTTTGATCGTAATAAAATTCATACATGATACATACTTGTCTTACATGCATTTAATTGTTAAATACGTGTTTACATACAAACCGATACTTGTTATACGTGCAAATACTCATACATTCATACTTGATACCTAAAATATACTTACATATACACTATACACTTGAAAACATACGAAAATATCAAGTTTTACCATGAAATGAAAGATAAACTAAGTTCAAGGACTAAAAATAGCATAATCCGCAGATTCTTGTTTCTAGCTCATGGATTGGTCAAAAGTGTGTTTGTTGGATTGTACTTTTTGCATTTAATATACTCAACTAACAACCCCCCAACCACCACCAACTTCATTAATTACCTAAACCCTAATTCCCAATTATAAATAGAAGCCTCCTCCCACTCTCATTTCACACCTCAATCTTCTCTTCTCTTCTCTAAAAGCTCTAAGAGCTCACTTCTCCTCTCAAAGATCAAGGCTCCCAAAAGATAACTCGACGCTCAACCCATCCACCAACCACCTTCGTGAACTCGCCAAGTTTGAAGACTTAGCAAAACCGTGAGTACACTCGACCCACTTTTCGTTTACAACACTCTTGGGTGTAACATGTTTACTTATACCAAATCACAACACTTAAACTTTATGAAATGCACAAACAATCCTATACACACGAATACTTGATACGATTACTTGATGCTTATATCTTGGACATTCTTTATGTGATACTATAGTCATTAACTTGTTTAAAGCCTTCGTTTGACATGTATAGCGCTATAGGAAGTCACGCATCCCCCTCCATCGCATAAACTTGAGGCCATGTTAAAACAGCGTGTTTACGTTAAGGGTTTGGCTAATAGTATTGCATGCCTTGTATATGCTCGTGTAAAATCATAGTTGCCATGAGGATTCGTTTAAACTTTAATCGTATACATATGCTATGCTTAAATTTGTGTAATAGCCTTTGCTTTTGCATTGAATTGTATTTTAAAACATGTTACAGGTTGATGAAGAGGATGCTACGAAAACAAATAGCAAGGACTTGGATACACACAATTAGACGTTATGCTAAATTTGTTGTATCAATTTTGTTGTATTGTATTTGCTTTGATGTTGTATTGTATTCCCCTCTTCCCTTTTTCAGTATTCCACCAAGTGAGAGCTACCCCAAATAGTCTCCCGGTGGCGTATCGAACCTTGCGATCCTCAGGACAATCGCAGTTGAGAAAAGTGTTTTCCATCTCCTCGAACCAACGTAGGAGAGCAGTGACACCCTCGGTCCCTTCAAACTTAGGAGGATCAAAAGACTTGATATGTTTGTATGAGCACTTGCTGGTAGGAGGGTTGTCGATGTTCTGGTCATGTGGTTGGGGAGGGTTAGTAGGATTTGTAGCGAGGGCTTGTTGTACTTGGACCACAATGTCAGGCAGTATCGTGGCCATTTGTTTCGCGATTTGTGTGGCCAAGCGTTCCTGAGACCTTCCTGATCTTTTACCCCTTCGTTGTTGTCTGGACGACATCTATAGGAACATACATAAGAAGATTGTGAGTTTATGGTGTCTTTTTAGGTGTCATGTGTCTTTAAGAAAATGAAAATAACATAAATATCAATAATGCAACTACATCCATAGGATGTCTTGGGTTTGCTCATGTTGGGCCTCAAATGTCCCCCATACTTTTACCTATATAGTCATGTGGGCCCCCATGACTATGGGCTTGGTAGGATTCACATTAGTATTGGCAATTTAACACTCGCATCACCCGAATGCAAACCACAAAATATGTTCATGAGATGTTTGGTCGGAACGTGTCCAAGTGTAGACACAATGACAACTCAAAGTGGGGTTAGCTCACACGACGTTTGGTATAGCATGCTTTGGCCTAATAGGTACTTTGTACTCTCATCGTTAGTCCCCAGGTAGGCAAACTGGTCCTTTATTTTGGATTTATACGACTGCCAGCCTAGACAGGACATCCCGACTACCGGTACTGGTACCCTTCCAGTTACTACATGCCCGTCATGAGAACTCACTTTGATGAGATTTGAAAACACAAAAATCATTGTAAAAGCAATCATGATGTGGTGTGTGCTTTCATGGATGTGATATGTTATGAGTATATGATTCATAATAGGCATTATATGATAATATATACTTATGAACATGCTTGCATAACATTGAATGTAACATTTAACATAAAACATAATAACATCATGAAATTTGGCATGTAACACACAAAAATCTTATAAGTTTCTAATCAACTATAGTATAGGCTCTAAGGGTCTAATAACCTATCCTATATCCCTATAGTCATGGCTCTGATACCAATCTGTCACACCCCGACCCGCAGCGGAATAAGAGTCGGGGCATAATTGGGTTATCACCAAAGCTCATGATATTTACTAATATGTTTCATATTTATTAAAGTCAAAGTTACATTTCCAAATATCCAAACATGTCCATACAATACAAAGAAAATAAACCAAACATAACAATCCCAAACTCTAAATCATTTTATTCTTCTAGTCCAATCCTATGTGTTTCTGACTGCAGCTGGCTCACCTGTATCATGTGTAAAAATAGGGGTTTTTGGGTCAACATAAGTTGGCGAGTGAACCTTGTTAGATAAACATTTATTATTGATTTACTTGTTAGTTTATCAATGAAAAATTGTGCATAATCATAAATGAGCAAATGTAAATAATCAAGCAGTGGCAAATAACAATCACAACTATAACATACAATAACATATGATAGCAAACATTACATACCAACATCATACGATAATAACATAAGTAAAACTGTGCGATCAAGGCTCAATCAAACGGAGCCGATCGTATTGCATGTACTGAAAATGAAAATGTCTGTGCGATCAAGGCTCAATCAAACGGAGCCGATCGTATGTGGGCACGCCAGGTTCACGCTCATAATGAAATGGGGAACATACTCAACGCTCATAATGTAATGGGGAGCGGCGACCTATGAAATTTGCATGTACTGAAAATAATAAATTACATCTAACAATAACTACACAACAGTTGAAACAAACTGAATACACATGTTCATGATATGATGTATGCACAATGGTTTTAATAAAATATATATAACAAGACACATGATACACCCCAAAACGTGATTAAACGGGGAATTTGTAAAGATTCACTCACATTGGGTGCGTTTGAATGGAGATGATGAGATGCGCACGAGTCGGGAGAAATGAACAACGAGAATTACTAACCTAAATAATGGCGGAAAAATATAGTAAATGAGTTGATTTTATTAAGGATTTTAATGAAATTTTTAGATATATTTTTGTGAGTTTAAGGCTATTTTCTATCTTTAAAAATGTTATTTTTAAGTATTTTTAATTTAAATTAAATAAATAAAAATATAAAAAAAAATTGTTTATTTTGCGTTGACTGTTGACCGTTGACCGTTGACTTGTTGACCTGCTGACCGGTTCGGTCAGGGTGCAAGGATGCGCTGGGTGAGACTCGAACCCGAGACCTCCCGTACGCGTGCACGCAGCTCTACCAACTGAGCTACGTGTCTAACCCGAAATAATCTTGTTTTTAATTATATTTATATACTAATTCGGTTTAACCAAAATTCTTTTAATTTCAAAAACATTTTAATTCAACAAACCGGTGCCTGTAACAGGTTTCGAACGCGTGACGTGCGACTTAGTGTTGCACACAGTCCACCGCTGGACTGTGTGTCTAACATGGTTAATATCTCGGTTTTTATTATACTTAACAACTAACGGAGTTAACCCGGTTTAGTTTTAAACAAAAAGGCATTTTATTACATAAGGAGTGCGTGTATCAGGGATCGAACTCGGGACATGCGTGTATATTTTGCACACAGTCCACCGCTGGACTGTGTGTCTAACCCGTTCATATTACTGATTTTAAATAAACTTATAACTTAACTAACTTCGTCTTCTTCATTCAAATTACAGTCGACTGAAACACTAATCCGTTTCTTATTTTTACGATTAACAAACATTCTTAAGGCTAAAATGAAATGGCAGAGACGGTGTTGGGAGTAACATACCGTAGGAATGATGTATCACAGAATTTCCGGCAATGCGTCGGCTCTGTTTTTGTGCACTTCAACTGAACCAAACAATTAACCATTTTGATTAGCCAATCGTGGAATTGAAGTGATAAACAAACGTTAACAGTGTGATTGAAGGTCCTTACCATTTCACAGACGAAGATAACGATTTCCAGAAACTCTCCGGCGAACTGGAATTATCTGATAACGGTGCCTGAATTCGATCTCAAGTGGATGGTTTGAGTTAGGAACAGCTTAACAACTGTTAGACTACGATGGTATTGAAGAACTTACCGATTTGAGGACAAATACGGTTTTCCGGCGAACCTTACAGAAATTTCCGGCGAGTTGATTTAAGCGTTCTGATGGACTGAAAGTGTGACGAAAGTGAAATGGAATGTTTGCCTGATGTCTCTGAGTCGTGAGAAGGGTTTTGATTGGAGTAATCTGAACTTTGATTATTTTCGGTTATAAAAACCGATAATGATGAAAATTGATGTTCAATCAATTCCGAATTGATTAAAATCGTCGGTGCATCGGTTATAAACCTGAATGTGCGATTAATCAAACGATTAGTCGATTGATTTGCCGATTTCAGTTACTCAGTTGGCGCAACCGGTTTAACTATATTTGCGCATAAAAGTTATTTGTTTCCTAGAAATGACAGATAATAACAAGTGGCGGAGTGGTGATGTGGGTGTGTGCTAAGTGTTTGGATTTATAAACCGGCTGACCCGGGTTCGAGTCCCGGCAGCAACATTTCTTTTTTATTTATTTTGTTTTCACTTTTTATCAAATATAATTTTTATAGTTTAGTTTGTTTATTAATTATGTATCATTAAAAACCAAAATAACCGTAAATACAAAACGTGACATTTATAACTTGATATTCGATTACAAAACGGAGCGGGTTTGGAAACCCTTTTTTGACAAATGTTACAGTATCCCCTACTTTTAGGAATTTCGTCTCGAAATTTAAGTAGTTGAAGTAGTAGGAAAAAGATGCGGGTATTTTTCACGCATTGAGTCTTCACATTCCCAAGTAAACTCAGGTCCCCGTTTCGACTCCCAGCGTACCCTAACAATTGGAATGCGACTTCGTCGTAGACGTTTCTCTCCGAAGTCCATGATCTCTACTGGTCTTTCAATAAAATGCATAGATTCATCAATCTGAATATCTTCCAGAGGAATGTGGAAGTTTTCATCAGCGAGGCACTTCTTCAAGTTTGATACGTGGAATGTGGGATGAATCCTGTTGAGTTCTTCTGGTAGATCAAGCTTGTATGCTACAGGTCCTACTCTTTCGAGTATCTTGAAAGGTCCTATGTAGCGTGGTGCTAGCTTGCCTTTTTGACCAAACCGAACTACTCCCTTCCACGGTGATACTTTTAGAAGTACATGATCACCAATGTTAAACTCTAAAGGCTTCCGTCGTTTATCTGCATAACTCTTTTGACGACTTTGAGCCGCTAGAAGATTGTTTCGAATTTGATGGATCTTGTCTGTGGTTTCTTGGATCAATTCTGGACCAGTAATTTGAGCTTCCCCAATTTCGTGCCAACATATAGGAGATCGGCACTTACGACCATATAAGGCTTCAAAAGGTGCCATGCCGATGCTTGAATGATCTGTTGTTGTACGAAATGGCAAAAATTTCACCGTCACCCAAAGCAATCGTCCCATCACTGATGCCCCAATCACACAAGTTGCCCCTCAAGCCGCTCCATTCAAGAAACCCTACACTGGCCTTCACCCGAAATGCAACCGATGCCAATATCACCATCCCCCTGAGAACCCTTGCCAATACTGCACAAGTTGTGGCCGTGCAGGTCACACAATTCAAACTCGCCGCACTCTCCAAAAACCAAACCGCAATCAGCCTCAAGCCCAAACCAATAATTAAATGGTGGGCCAAGCCCAACAACCCTTACTTTTACCACTTGCCCAACCCATGGCTCAACCTTACTACCAACCTAATTACCCAATGATGCAACCCATTAGAGCGTGTTTCAACTGTGGCGATCCAAACCATTTTCGAAATACTTGCCCCCGCTTGGTGAACATCATAAATGCCCAAGCTCAAGCCAATCCGGTAAACCAAGCCAATCAAGCTAATCCACCTGCTAGAGGAAGGGCTTTCAACATCAACGCCAACCAAGCAAGGCCTGATAACAATGTGGTCAATGGTACGTTCCTTGTTAACGGTAGTTATGCATCCCTAATATTTGATAGTGGTGCAGATAAGTGTTTTGTGTCTTTAGAATTCGAGTCCCTTCTTGATCTACCTCGTGTTAGTCTCGCTGAAACATTCACGGTAGAAGTTGCTGACGGTGAACCGATTGCCTTAGACTCGATTATTCGAGATTGTACTCTTACCCTTAATAACCATGTTTTCTCGATTGATCTTATTCCTATGAAGTTGGGTAGTTTCGACGTTATCATCGGTATGGACTGGCTCAGCCAGCATCACGCCGAAGTTGTTTGCTACGAGAAGTTTATTCGAATTCCCCTCTCAGACGGCCAGATTCTACGTATTTTTGGAGAAACCTTTTCTAAAGGGCTCAAATTAATGTCGTGCCTCCAAGCTCGAAGATATCTTCACAAAAACTATATCGCGTTCCTAGCTCATATCGTCAGGGATGAATGCAAGGAAAGAAGGCTCGAAGACATTCCTATCGTTAAAGAATTTCCTCAAGTTTTTCCCGACGACGTTTCAGGACTTCCTCCTGTGCGAGAAGTCGAATTTTGAATCGATCTTGTACCTGATGCTACACCAGTTGCAAAATCTCCCTACCGGTTAGCCTCATCTGAGATGCAAGAATTGGCTAGTCAGCTGCAAGAGTTGACTGACAAAGGATTCATACATCCTAGCGCGTCGCCTTGGGGAGCACCTGTTCTTTTCGTAAAGAAGAAAGATGGGACTTTTCGCATGTGTATCGATTATAGAGAGCTCAACAAGTTGACATTCAAGAATCGCTATCCATTACCTCGTATTGATGACCTCCTAGATCAACTTCAAGGTGCCACCTGCTTTTCAAAAATCGACATTCGTTCTGGTTATCATCAACTTAAAGTGCGTGAAGAAGATATTCCAAAACTGCTTTTCGAACTCGTTATGGCCACGATGAATTCATGGTCATGCCTTTTGGGTTGACCAATGCTCCTGCATCTTCATGGATTTGATGAATAGGGTGCGCGAACCTTATCTCGATCGTTTTGTCATAGTTTTTATTGATGATATTCTTATCTACTCCAAGACCAAATCAGATCATGAGCGACATCTTCAACTTATTCTAACACTTTTGAGAACCGAAAAGCTTTACGCTAAGTTCTCGAAATGTGAGTTTTGGTTAAGAGAAGTGCAATTTCTTGGTCATGTCGTGAATGACAAAGGGATTCATGTCGACCCTGCGAAGATCAAAGCGGTACAAGAATGGTAAGCTCCACGTACTCCTACTGAAGTTAGGTCATTTCTTGGTCTGGCCGGTTATTATCAACGTTTCATTGCAAATTTCTCTCGTATCACCGTTCCACTCACAACCTTGACTCACAAGGGAAAACCCTTTATTTGGGGACCCAAACAAGAAGAGGTTTTCCAAACTTTGAAGCAAAAGCTTTGTGATGCACCCATCCTTACACTTCCTGATGGTTGCGAAGACTTTGTGGTTTATTACGACGCGTCAGGGTAAGGGTTAGGTTGTGTTCTAATGCAAAGAGGAAAGGTGATAGCCTATGCCTCAAGGCAACTCAAAGTGCACAAGAAGAACTATACCACTCACGACCTAGAACTTGGAGCAGTCGTGTTCACTCTAAAGATATGGAGACACTATCTCTATGGTACCAAGTGTGAAATTTACACTGACCACAAGAGTCTTCAACATATATTCAATCAAAAAGAGTTGAACATGAGGCAACGACGATGGGTCGAACTCCTAAATGATTACGACTGTGAAATTCGATATCATCCTGGCAAGGCTAATGTTGTGGCTGATGCACTCAGCCGAAAGGAATATGCAAATTCCGTTCATCTTCTATGTTATCAAATTGTAATTGACTCAAAGATCGAATTCGAGCAGCTCAACATACTTTTGTAACGGAAAATGACGTGCGCGATGAACTGTCTTATGGAGCCGAACTCAAAATAGAAACCAATTCTGATGGTATTCTTTACTACTTAAACCGTATTTGGATACCCGATCGCGACAATCTTCGTGCTTTTCTCATGAACGAGGCGCACAAAACACGACACTCTATACATCCAGGAGCCGATAAGATGTATCAAGACTTACGATACACCTACTGGTGGCCTGGCATGAAGAAGGATATCGCTATTTTTGTTTCCAAGTGCCTTACATGTTCCAAAGTGAAAGCTGAACATCAAAGACCTTCAGAACTTCTGGTCCAACCCGAAATACCTGTATGGAAGTGGGAAATCTAACCATGGATTTCATTACCAGGTTACCTCGCACCTCCAGTTGGTATGACACCATATGGGTAATCATTGATCGCCTTACCAAGTCAGCTCATTTCATTCCAATTCGCGAGGACTTCAAGAACGAGAAGTTAGCTCATATCTATATCCATGAAATTGTAAGTCGTCATGGTGTACCCTTAAGTATTATTTCAGATCGAGACGGTCATTTTACTTCGCGAACATGGCAAGCCGTGCAATCCGCTTTGGGTACACGACTAGATCTCAACATTGCATTTCACCCTCAAACTGATGGTCAATCTGAGCGCACCATACAAACCCTTGAAGACATGTTGCGAGCATGTGTCATAGACTTCAAAGGTAATTGGGACACTCACCTACCGTTAGTCGAATTTTCGTACAACAACAGCTATCATTCAAGCATCGGTATGGCTCCTTTGAAGCCTTATATGGTCGTAAATGCCGATCTCCAGTATGTTGGCACGAAATTGGTGAAGCACAAATCACTGGACCTGAACTGATTCAAGAAACGAATGACAAAATTCTTCAAATCCGAAATAATCTTCTAGCAGCTCAAAGTCGTCAAAAGAGTTACGCTGATAAACGATGAAAGCCTTTAGAGTTTTGTGTTGGTAATCGAGTACTTTTGAAGGTATCACAATGGAAGGGAGTGGTTCGATTTGGTCAAAAGGGCAAGCTAGCACCACGCTATGTGGGACCATTTAAGATACTCGAAAGAGTAGGTCTTGTAGCATACAAGCTTGACCTACCGGAAGAACTCAACAGAATTCATCCCACGTTTCACGTATAAACTTGAAAAAGTGTCTCACCGATGAAAACCTCCATATTCCTTTGGAAGATATTCAAGTTGACGAATCAATGCGCTTCGTTGAAAGACCAGTAAAAATCATGGACTTCGGTGAAAAGCGCTTGAGACGAAGTCGTATTCCAATCGTCAGGGTGCGTTGGGAGTCAAAACGAGGACCCGAGTTTACTTGGGAACGTGAAGACTCAATACGCGAAAAATACCCGCATCTTTTTCCTGTTAGAACTACTACTTAAATTTCGGGATGAAATTTCTAAAAGTAGGGGATACTGTAACATTTGTGAAAAACGGGTTTCGAAAACCTGCACCATTTTCATTAATCAAGTGCGTATTTATATGTCGTTACGTATTTTTCTAACATTTATTTTTATTTTTATTTTTATTATTTAATAAGGATATTAGAATAAAAAAAATTATAATTAATAAATAATAACAATTGAATTAAAATAGACTTAAAGAAATAACAAAATAAATAAATAAAATCAAAAAGGGGAAGCAAGGAATCGAACCCGGGTTCCCCGGGAAATCACGCACATCAAATACCGCCGCGGCACACACACTTTTTGTTTAGTTTTTGAAAACAAATAGTATATATGTAAACCCCGCGTGTTGTCTGCAAGTTCAAATCAACCAAAACCCGCCGTTTTCGTTCCAGACTGCAACAACTGTCTGTCCGCGTTAATTTCTTTCAAATCAGGACTCAATCAACCATTTTTGGCATGTAATCAATCTCTAATTCGGTTTCTAAATCAAAGCTTCCTCCTCAATCTATAAATACCGATCCTAATCCGCTAACAAACTCGCTCAATCCTTTCACAATTAACCTCAGACTTTCTCTGCTCAACCTCCCTTGTTTTACCAGAAACCCTAGCTTGTTCGTCGGAAAAGAAAAACTGAAGATCCGACAATACCAGTGGTATGAATCTTTGAGTTTTTTTCCTTTATATTCATGTTATTCTTCTGCTGTGTAGTAATCACTGAACCAGAATGATAATAATCATTCATCAGTGAGTTCTGGTTCAACATCTATTTCAGCGAAGAAGATAAAGTGAGTTCGGTGTTAAAAGAATTAAAAACCAGTTTACAACCGGGTTAGACACACAGTCCAGTGGTGGACTGTGTGCACAAATAATATACACGTCCCGAGTTCGAGTGTGGTTAAAGCCCTTTTAGTCATATAAAAACCGTCTTTTTGTTTTGTTCGTTTTAAGCCAATACGGTAACTCCCAATAAGTAATTAAGTATAATAATAATCCAGTTTTAAACGGGTTAGATACGCAGCCCAACTGGTTGGGCTGGGTGCAAAACCGGCCTCAGATCACGGGTTCGAAACCCACTTGTCACGCGGTTTGTTTGATTTCAAAATCTTTTTAATTTAATTAAAACAGAAATGACTTAAACAGTGTATAAATATAATAAAAATCAAGAACTTAACGGGTTAGACACGTAGCTCAGTTGGAAGAGCTGCGTGCACGCAACCGCGAGGTCTCGAGTTCGAATCCTGTCACACGCATCCAAATTCACAAAAACTCGATCAGATTACCTTGTCAGATCTGACAAGGTTTTAAATATATATATATATATATATATATATATTATTTGTTAAGTAATTATTCTTTTAACATTATATTATTAGTTTTAAACCTTTTAATATATTAACTGTTAATTAATGATTCTTTTATCACTGTATTACTAGTTGTAAATTTTTTTAATATATTAATTGTTAATTAATCATTCTTTTATCACCATATTATTAGTTCTATATCTATTATTATTTATCGAATCTTTGCGTCATTGATTATTTAGGTTAGATCTTCTTGTCGAATTAGTTCCCAATTCGTGCGCACCTTTCATCAATTCAGGAACGCACCCACGGTGAGTGAATTCTTACAATCTCCCATTTTTAATCATGTTTCGGGGTGTATCATGTGTCGTACATGTTTTTTATGTACTTAAACACTTGTGCTAACATCATTTCGTGATAAATGTGTATATTTGTTTGTGTGGTTATGTGTGGTTACATTTTATCATTTCAGTGCAATCATTTCATTAGGCCCATCAGTTCCTCGTGGGATACGAGTTGAGCATCATGTGCCTCATTAGATCGGCTCCGTTTGATTGAGCATTGATCTCAAGTTCATCATTCAACACCTCATGTGTTCATTATGGATATTATGTGGTTTGTGACTGGTTATATATATACATATGCTCACTTATGGTTCACGCACATTTTTTATTTAAATAACAAATATAATACAACAGTTTAAATGTTTTACTAAGATTCACTCGCAAACTTTTGTTGACCCAAATCTTTTGTTTTACGCATGATACAGGTGAAAAAGCTGAAGAAAGAAACACATAGGAATGGCCTTAGAAGATTAAACAAAGTTATTATGTTCTGAACAATGTTTTGGTTCTAATTGTGCTTATATGATTTATTGTGTTTGAATATTTGAAGTTTTAATTTAAATTCAATAAATATGAAACTTATTAATAAATGTCATAAGCTTTGGTGATAACCCAATCATGCCCCGACTTTTATTTTCGCTACGGTCAGAATGTGACATGCTGATCTACAAATGGTGAGCCTATAGTAGTATAGTCCAAACAATCTCCATTTAAAAGGAAACTTAAACCCATTAAGAGAGGAACCCCTCCCCCTCCACACACACATTCTCGCTCTCTCTCTCTACGAGAAATCTGCTTAATTTTTTCTTCTCAAAATGCACTACCGTCTCTCACACATACATACATGCATATGATCATTTATGTGGATTTAAATGATGAAGATGTTGACTTGATCGTCCGGTCTACAAAGCTTTAATGTTGCGGTGATTTTCATGTACTTTGCTTGTGTCAACTTTCCAATATTGTTGAGGATGGTGATGCCTGTAAATGGGGTCCTTTCACCTTTCGTATTAATACACACATATTCTCTTGCTTCGTATAATTACTTTAGGTGATTGTTATATGACCTTAATCGGAGCCATATTTATATTTGAATAGTGAACTTCTGGAAGTACATAATCAAAAATTCATTTTTGTCATTAAGGATGAACGTCGCCTACGTGATTATTCTTTGTGATTATCTCACCTTCTATAAAATTAAGGTTTGAAATTATGTTAAATTGAATAATATCTATATACCCAATGCACATCAACATGCATCATCGTCCTATTATTAGGTTCAAAAATATAGTCAAATAAAATAAAATACATATAAAAACAAGATTTCAGTATATAGTACTTTACATAATTTAATATTATAATTGATTTTGAGCTTATTTTTTTTCTCTTTATAGCTTTAAAGATACAACATTTTACAAAAGAAATAACACGCTGTCACGACTATATACTTTTATCTACGTCTTGAATGTTTAAAAAAAATTAAGTTGTGACTATTAATTTACAAGTAACCGAAGCACAAATGTACATGTTATCAAAGCTACTTCACATTTAGTTTCTATTTTTGTTATAGTTAAACATTTTCGGTATTCTAATAATATTTTGTAATGCATAAAATTCATAATATAACATTTCCATGTGTTTACTTTTATCTACATTCCGATTAAAGGTTTGTTCAAAATTGAACGAGTCACATATAATTGTTTTTTTTACCATAACAAACCAAATCACTATCATCCGAACAACTTCAGGAGTATTCATTTATATGGTTTCCTTTATGAATGAATTTCATTGTTAATAAAGTTGTATTTACAATATAGTATCTTTTTTTGTGTTGTAAGTTATAGTGAGTGTCAGTATCCGGTATCACGAACCAAACTCTTCCCAACAATATCAGTACAAAGTCAATTTCGACTGAATAACATCGGTATCAATATCGAAATCATTACTGATATTCATTTTTGTTGGTTTTTGGTCGATTTAAAACACGTGTTGCTATCATTTTGGGCATATCACGACTTTATTTTTTAGGGGTTTTTTTCGTTGCTATACAATGCTGGTACCGTACCAAACTGTAATGAACCGAATCGATACTGACCGAGTCCTATCGTAATGCGCAAAGAGATTCTACTAGTTCTAATAATAACACTATTTAAACAAAGACGGAAAAAACATACAGGATACTATTAGAACGTCATTAAGGTAGTTGTTGAATAGTTATTACGATTTCAAGAGATCGATGCAATAAAATTTAGAAAGATGGTTGAATCATAATAAAGAGGTAGTTGTTGAATAGGTATCACGAATATAAGAGATCGATGCAATAAATGTTAGAAAGATGGTTGGATCATAATAAAGAAAAAGCCAACCCGAAACTCATTGTAGATTTTTTTATCCACTACGTGAACTTAGTGGTAGCATATTAACTACCTATATTATCCGTTAAACAAATCTTAGACAAACCATTATCATTATCACCATATATCTATTTAAAAGAAAATACATTGAAATCATATATCTCTTATGTTATTTTTGAACGATGAATCACACACTCCAAACTTTTACACCAACTAAATACCTACAATGGGATTTGAACTCACTTAAGAAAATAATCATCAATATCATTAGGTCAAACAACTCATAAGTTATCAATAGTATGATTTAAAGTTAAACCACTATTTATATTTCTATAAATGCCTAACTACAAATATGGGCCGTAACCATTTGTTCATCAAGCCTTAAATTAATGAGAGGCATAACGGGCTACAAAACAAAACCCAATAAAAACCCAAACAAGGGCTAAAGATCATTCTAGAAGGTCATTTCTGGAACACACATATTAAGTTACGACGACCATTTATAATAATATTCTGAAAAATTCTACACAAACCCACCCTCTCGCCCCCATATTTTTGTCACCCCACCGCTTAACCCTTTACAAAAGCAATTCCACAAGGTTTTTCATTTTTCATTTTCAAACTCGATCTATATACATCATCTAGAGGTACGATCTCTGTTCTGCTACTTTTTTAGATCCAAATTCATCAACGTTATATTGTTAGATTCAACCTTACTGTTTAATTAGTTGTGTTTGATTTGATCTGATGAATAGTAGTTTACAGTTTTACGAATCTGTATAGATTTAGTAGGTTTTTAGGTTAAGCATTTGTTGCAGTGGTGTGAATTGAGATATTAATTTGATTTGTAGTGTTTGATCTGTTAGTTAGGCTTATGGATTGAATCGAATAATCGAATCGCATTTGTTGTTTGGTTGTTTATATGACGTCATCGTTGTTTTAAAGTAGATTGATATTAGTTAAGAATTAAGAATTAAATTTGCTTCGATTCTGTTCGGTTTTGCACGTTTGAACTGCGAATGTCGTACGGCAGTAGATGTTAAGGTTATGATGTGGAATCTGTTACTCTGTTAGTTAGGGTTATTGATCGAATTACATTCGATGTTTGGTTGTGTATATGATGGTGTGTTAATTTGTAGGAAGTGAATAAGTTTTGTTTTAAATGTGTTTTATGAATCTCTGTTTTGAAGTAGTTTGATGATAATTTTGAATCAACCGAAAAAAATGCGTGGATTCTTATATGAGACTTTGGTTTGTGTCGTATTTGTATGTGATTTGTATTTGTTTTATGTGACGTTTAGGCTTATCTCTTTGGAACAGGGTAAACTCATTTGAGTTAACAAGTTACATTACTCAACAAAGATGAGCGTGGTTGGATTTGATCTTGGGAACGAGAGTTGCGTTGTGGCAGTTGCCAGACAAAGAGGAATCGACGTCGTTCTTAATGACGAGTCAAAGCGTGAGACTCCTGCTCTTGTGTGTTTTGGTGACAAACAGCGGTTTCTTGGAACAGCTGGTGCTGCAACCAGTATGATGAACCCGAAGAATACCATCTCGCAAATTAAGCGGTTAATAGGTCGTCCGTTCTCTGACCCTGAGTTGCAACAGGATCTCAAATCGTTGCCTTTTTCCGTCACCGAAGGGCCCGATGGTTTCCCGTTGATCCATGCACGGTATCTCAGGGAAACAAGATCGTTCACCCCAACCCAGGTTATGGGAATGGTTTTTTCGAACATGAAGACGATAGCGGAGACGAATTTGAATGCAGCGGTTGTCGATTGCTGCATTGGGATACCTATTTATTTCACTGATCTTCAAAGAAGAGCTGTTATGGATGCAGCTACTATAGCTGGCTTGCATCCGTTACGGTTGATGCATGAAACAACCGCAACTGCTCTGGCGTACGGAATATATAAGACGGATTTACCCGAGAATGAACAGATCAACGTAGCCTTTGTCGACATTGGGCATGCTAGCATGCAGGTGTGCATAGCAGGCTTCAAGAAAGGCCAGTTAAAGGTATTGGCTCATTCTTTCGACCGTTGTCTGGGTGGTAGGGATTTCGATGAGGTTCTGTTCCAGCATTTCGCCGAAAAGTTCAAGGCGGAGTACAAAATCGACGTGTTCCAGAACGCAAGGGCTTGTCTCAGGCTTCGTGCTGCATGTGAGAAGCTAAAGAAGGTACTCAGTGCAAATCCCGAGGCACCTATGAACATAGAATGCTTGATGGACGACAAGGATGTTAGAGGTTTTATAAAGAGAGAGGACTTTGAACAAATTAGCACCCTGATATTGGAACGTGTAAAGAAACCTCTTGAGAAGGCTCTTTCAGAGGCTCAACTTACAGTTGACAATATTTACGCTGTTGAAGTTGTTGGTTCCGGTTCTAGGGTGCCAGCTGTAATCAAGATTTTGACAGAATTTTTTGGGAAAGAACCGAGGCGTACAATGAATGCAAGTGAGTGTGTATCTAAAGGCTGTGCTTTACAATGTGCTATTCTTAGTCCCACCTTTAAAGTTAGAGAGTTTCAGGTATGATCTATGTTTTTTCACATTTTTATGACGTGTTAGTGAACTTTGATTTTTTACGAACCTAATTTGGAATATTGGATTGTTATTAAGGTACAAGAGAGCTTTCCGTTTCCGATCTCTTTGACATGGAAAGGTACCGCTCAAGATTCTCAGAACGGAAACGTCGAGAATCTACAGAGCAGTATTGTTTTTCCCAAGGGAAATCCAATTCCCAGTGTGAAAGCGTTGACTTTCTTCAGGGCTGGTACGTTTACGGTAGACTTGCAGTATGCAGACGTCAGTGAATTGCAGGCACCACCGAAAATCAGTACTTACACTGTAAGAGTTGCTCAAAGATTCAATTATTTCGCTGCATGTCCTCCAGTCTTTTGAACTATCCTCATATCCTAAGTTTTTATTGGATGGTGATGTTGCACAGATTGGACCGTTTCAAGCAGCGAAAGGTGAGCGCGCTAAGGTGAAGGTTAAAGCGCGTTTGAATTTGCACGGAATTGTGTCTGTTGAATCTGCACAGGTGGGTTACTATA
This sequence comes from Scalesia atractyloides, assembly GCA_947069175.1. NCBI lineage: Eukaryota > Viridiplantae > Streptophyta > Magnoliopsida > Asterales > Asteraceae > Scalesia > Scalesia atractyloides. The sequence goes on from CAMTDV010000011.1 coordinate 7,814,921, forward strand.
GAGTTTCATAGTCAAATCTTTTTATGCTTGAATTGTAACATTACTTTTGTGATTGATTTGTATTATCACAGCTTATTGAAGAAGAAGAAGTTGATGTCCCGGTGACAAAAGAACCTTCTAAAGAAACAACAAAGATGGATGTGGATAAGGCTCCAGTTGATGCGCCTACAACAAATGAAACAGATGTAAACATGCAGGATGCCTCAGGGGCTGAGAATGGTGTTTCGGAGACCGGAGATGTTCCTGCTCAGATGGAGACTGAATCAAAGGTTAGTGAAATATATTCAACTAGCCTTTTGACCCGCTGCGCGTTGCGGCGGCGTTGAAACTTAAAATAACTTGAACATATACCTTCAGATATTTGATCTGACTCGTTTTCGAACAAAATTTACGTCAAAACGTAGACTAACTGAAAACGCATGTGGAAATAAGCACAAAAACGTATTATATCTGACACGACTCATTGCCGTGAAAATCATGTAAACCAACCGGGATTTATAACGAAACGTAAAGCGTGTAATAAAATAGTGTTTTTTTATGTTAAATAATTGTACCACATGCTGCGGTGGAGTCGAAACGTAAAGTAACTCGAATTTATACTGCCTAGTGAAAATGTGTTATATTTGACCTGATTTGTTTCCTGACAAAACGTAGACCAAACAAAAACGTACATAAAAATAAGCACGTAAAACTCCACGGGGGTCAAAATGGCATTTTACAAAGTTTTAGAAAGCTGGGGGGTGTAAGTGGCAATGCTAATAGTTGAAGGGTTGATTACAAAAAAACCATGTTTTGATGGCATTTTTGTAAATTTGACAAAAAAATAGAGGTTGTCTCTCTTTTGTTGTATTAATAATATCAAATTTTATTTATGCCATAGTTCTGATGATGACTGATACTTGCCATGCAGGTGGAAGCTCCAAAGAAAAAAGTCAAAAAGTCAAATATACCCGTCTCGGAGTTGGTTTACGGGGCAATGCAACCTGCAGACCTGCAGAAAGTAGTGGAGAAGGAGTTTGAAATGGCTTTGCAGGACCGAGTAATGGAAGAAACAAAGGACAAAAAGAATGCTGTTGAAGCCTATGTCTATGAGATGAGGAACAAGGTAATTTATAATTTATATTTTACTTTTCAGTACTATAAAATTATAAATACACACTTAGAAGTTAGAAGTCCTGACCGAAACTTGCCTTTGTTTTCCAGCTGCATGATAAACTGCACGAGTTTGTTAAGGATGTAGATCGAGAAGCGTTTATCGCTAAGCTTCAAGAAACTGAAGATTGGTTGTACGAGGACGGTGAAGATGAAACCAAAGGGGTATATGTTGCCAAGCTTGACGAGCTCAAAAAGGTTCATTTTCTAGATTTCATATTTTCGTTTCATCTTTTGCTTATGATATTTAAAGTTGTCCTCTATCTGACACCTGGCAAAACAATTTGCAGCAAGGTGATCCCATAGAACACCGGTACAAAGAGCACTCGGAACGAGGATCCACTGTTGACCAGCTGGTCAATTTTGTTAATTGGTGCAAACAGGCTGCGGCATCTAGTGATCCCAATTATGAACACATTGACTTGAGTGAGAAACAAAAGGTAATTATTGCAAAATTTTCAGTTGTGTAGTGAATTCACATCATTCGTATATATGTTCCGCCTTTAACTTTTTTTCTACAACTGTTCAGGTGTTGAATGAGTGTTCAGAAGTGGAAGATTGGTTGAGGGAGAAAAAGCAAATTCAAGACTCGCTTCCAAAGCATGCTGATCCATTTCTTTTATCGTCTGATATTAGAAAGAAATCAGAAACACTTGACAGGTAATATCCTAGTTAGGGTTGCTAACGAACCGAATGAACACGAACAAAACCTTGTTCGTGTTCGTTTGTTAATAAATATATGCTTTCACGAACTGTTCATGAACACTTACCAAATGAGATTTTATGTTCGTGTTCGTTTGCTAAAGAAATGAACTTGTTTGTGTGCGTTTGTGTTTGTTTGTTAATTCTAGGCAATGAACGACAACGAAAATAGATGAACACAAATGAGCACAAACTAGTGTTCATGAACACAAATGGAAACAAACGAAAACAAACAAGTGTTCATAAACAAATTATATAATACACTGACTCTTATTTAGAGTTTTATTTGTTGGAATTGTGAAGTATTTAATTTAAATAAAATATAAAAGCTAAAAACACTAATGAACTATCTAACACAAAAGAACACGAACGTTCACGAACATGGCCTATGTTAATGTTCGTTCATTTAACTAAGCGAATGAATCTATTGTTCCTGTTTGTTTAATAAACGAACGAACACAAACGAACTTCCCGCCGAACGGTTCACGAACTGTTTGCCGAACGTTTGGTTCATTTGCAGCCCTAATCTTAGTTGCACTTTATACAATCTCTTGTTGATGTTTCTTTGAAGGAGAATATTATCTGACAAATAAGTTATGTTTTGCTTGTATACAGGGTTTGCAGGCCCATAATGACTAAACCTAAGCCGGCCCCACCAAAGGCAGCCGCTCCCGAGACACCATCCTCACCTGCACCGGCTCAGGCAAGTGAGCAGTCGTCTCAAGGGGCAGAGAATTCCGCAAGCCCTAACCGGAACCCAGATGCCAATGGCGAGAGTTCGGATGCACCATCGGCTATGGAAACAGAGAAGCCCGAGGCTACTGCATAGACATAGCCTTTTAATTTTGGTTTTTCAAATGTCTCTTTGTTGGTCTTGTGTTTTTATGCAGGGCAAGGTACTTGTTTTATTACATTTTATTTGTATACTTATGAATACAGATATTGGTGGGTGGAAAGTAGGGCCACGAGTATGTCTGATTTATTTTGTTAAGAATTATTCGACGGGGTCCTTTGTCAGGAGACGTTATTGTACACCGAGGCGTTTTTGGATGCTTTCGGGACATGCACCGGTTTTTTTTATTGGATTTTGGTGGATGCTACATTTCATGCATAGTTGTTTTTGTTGGATAATGATTTGTGTTTCTAAAAATGACAATTATTGCTTTATTGGGTGATGTGGTTGTGGTTAAATAACCCACGACGAGTGGTAGTTTCATGTATCACAAACATTTCATGAAATGGTGAATGCATGAAAGATTATGTACCTCAAAACAATTAAATAGTATCATCTTATTAGTTAAAGTATTTTCATTTACTAAAACAAGTCAAAGAAAAACCATATTTCAGTTTTTATGGGTTACGGATGAGCTCGGTACAAACCGGTATATGTATCGAAAATCCTCAAAAGTGGGACACCTGTGTCGAATACACCTGGTACCGAAAATGTCAAAAGTCGGTATTGAATTGGTATTAAAAATATATCCGATTCGGTAAATTCGGTACTAGTACCATTTGCTCATCACTACTTGACTATGTGAATGAATATTATGTAGCTGTGTAATTGTGTTGGATGTCTGAATATTTTTTTTAACTACGAATGGTTTTATTTGTTCAAGATAAAAAAATCAAAACATCCCGATACACAATTACATAGAATAATAACAAATGGTGGTGTCTATGATATCCAAACATCATGAGTTTACTTTGAAAGGAAGCATCCATGTGCAAATATGAATATTGTTCGATGGCATGTTTCCCCTAAAACTTCAATAGTAAGTTTGCTGATTGACATATCCATTCATGTGGTATGTTTTTTTTTCTTCTCAAAACTACAATTTGCTCGATGAATGTCATCACATAGTCATGTGCCATATTTCAATTCAACATAATATTTCTACTTGTCAATTTCGACTACTTATCCGACAAATTATGAGCTGAAAGAATATATTCTAGAAATTATTAACATTAAGTGTTTTTTAACCTACGATCACTACACAAACATTATAATAACTTAACCCCTTTGATTTTTTTTACAAACCCTGACCCAATAGCCCAAACTTCCAATTTCCATCAAATACCATGTTTTAAACCATAATTTTGTGTATGTTTAAAATCAAACCAACTCTTAGTATTTTCCAAGTGTTTCATGGTCTCAAGACCATAACACATTACTTAATATAATAAATAATTGCATCCATTCATGTATTTTCACGCATTACTTACTGTAATTGCATCCATTCATGCAATTTCATGTTTTCATTATTTTTACCTAAGCCGGTTTAAGATTGGATGAGGCCGCTACTTAACTATTCATCATTTACACACGTTTGTGGACTTCATATCTTTTCATATGTTTCAGGTGTCAGCTTTTGAAATGAGACGGATCCGATGCTTATCATTTTCAATTTGTGTCATTTCACTAGTTATAGTGGGCCTTCCGGCCTTCCACCTGTGGCATTTATACACTTTCAAAACCATTATAATTACGTAAGTCATTTGGTCAGATCTGTATTTACTTTGACAAGTAAATATCAAAATTTTGCATTATTATTTCATAAATGACATTAAGTATATCCTTGGCTGTTCAATCACATTTTCCACAACTTTGAAATAGTTCATCAACTTATCTTATACAACTTTATGGCTATTCATTATTATGGCTATACATCATAAAACTTTCATGAGTATTTCACCAACTAAGCTTATCTAGCTTTGTGGCTACTCATCATCAAACTTTCGTCAATATATTATATACACACACATTTAGCCAACAAAATGTGAGAGGGATGAACAACAAATTGTGGTTCAATTAGAGGCTACCAAGTGGCAACCACTGATTTCCTTTTTTTTCATTTTGTATGTATGTATATGTGTGCTTGTATGTAACTTTTGCGAGGTTAATACTACTGTACAAATCGTTGAAATTGAGTCTTACAAATTTTAACACCCAGTCGCAACATCGAGTTCGTCTACTAGTCTTTTAAATTCGTTTTTCATGAACCCTAAATTCAAACTTCAAACGCTAAAACTTAAAGCGTCAATGCTATAAATGACAAATTAAAACCCATACCTTAAATAGTCAAACAAAATGTGGTTAATTTGTGAAGTAGTTTGAGAAAATTTCAGAAAAATCAAACCAAAATTCGTGAAGAAACTACTCCACTTTATAAAATTAAAGAAAAAACTCCAAAATCAATATCTTGAGTGAATACCCAAATTACCACTTTACCCTCGGGAAAAACCTCAACAACCTAAAAAACGAGTAAAATGCCCGGAGGGTCTTTGTGGTTTTGTAAAATAATATATTTAGTCCCCAACATTTGGAAATTACATTGGTGGTCCCTATGGTTTGAAAGTTTGTTACTCGGATAGTCTCTGGAGTGGATGCGGGTTAGTTTTCTCTGTTAAGTCCATGTGAAATTACAAAATTACCCCTTCCTTTCATTAAAATATAACAAATAATTCACACCAACACATATACATATTTATATATATATAAACACACACTCACTCTCTCTAAAATGCACACTCTCACTCTTTCTGCTCCCTCTCTTTCTCAGGCAAACCCTCACCACCACCACCACCATCTGCCGCCAACAGGACCAGCACCACCTGCCACTAACACCTGCCACAACCTCCACACAATCACCTGCCACCACCCACCCACCCACCCACCCACACAACATCACCTGCCACCACCCACCCCCATAACACCACCTGCCATATCACACCCTAAGCGATGGTGGAAATATCAGAATGAGACGAACTAGATTGCTCGAGACATCATAACACTATTTGTGACAGTATTTAGTTAAACAACTCATTTCATTTCAAAGCATCAAATTGTCAAATTACAACATAATCAAAATACAAAGTAACAACAATGAAATAAGTTCATCAAAACATAATAATTGACTTAGCATTCTAAGCGTGTTTCTATGCCGTTCCTACTAAGTTTCATCATACCAACTTCATCAACCTGCAACATGTTAAAAATTATAGTTCAATAACAAAGTATTGACGAGTACACAAGTTTGATATCATAGCATAAGTATTAAAACCGTTTAAACAAATCCACATGAATAGCTAGCATACGAGATAAATGTAAACAAGACATGTGAACTACACGTCAATCCTCTAGTGTACCGCATAATAGATTAAAAGTTAACATTGACCACAAGAATACGGGCGGCGCGTTACTCCTATAGTGCTATACATTTAGATCACATAAGAATATACCAAGTAACAAGTCAAGTAGCACATACTAAAGCATGTTTGATGGATTGTTTGTGTGATTTCATAGAATAAAAGTGTGATTTAGTGTAGTTTGATAAGTTAACATATTGCACCCAAAAAGTGTAGAACATCAAAAGGATTCGAGTGTACTCACGGTTTTGCAAAGTAAATTCCGTGAAAGCGTTTAGGTTGATTAGGGGAATGAACACCAAGTTATCCTATACAAGGAAACGTAGGTGTGTGAGTTTTAGATTTACGATGGAGTTTGTCAATTTTAGGAATTTGAAGTATGCACAAAGTATGTATAGACAAAGTATTTATCTAGACGTTAACGCTCGTTTTTGACACTACAAGCCCCGAAGGGTGTTTGTGTTTTTATGGGTCATGCCCAATAGAATCGTAACGATGGTTAGGTCTAAGATAAAATAACCTAATATTAGAACAAATAAACATATGGCCATTGTCAAAGGTTCGGTTATATTAAGTATTTACATATACAGTTTACATATAATATTACTAATTAATCATAGAATTCATGTATTTCATAGATAACATGTAAGTCATATAAGTCATGCATGGAGGTAGGAGGACAACCGTCCTAAACATCTTTCGTAAGATTCACCAATACACAAGATTGTCACAAGGAGAATCCGGATGGTCAAGAATTATAGAAATCATCAAGTGAGGGGTGGATTGAAAAGTTGAATGCCAAGGCCTTCATGTAATCCAACACAAGCTTGTAAGCTTGGATGACTCAACACATGTGGGTTTGAAACCCTAGTAAAAACCACAAGTTTAGAGGCATGTTATGCCCCTTGATTGTGTATGAACAAGTCTAGCTTAGCACACTAACCATAATCTTGGTTAGAGGCATAAGTAGCATAGAGTTGTTATGTTAAAAACAAGTTCGAAAAAGTTTTATAAGTTAACTTCCAAAACAGAAAGTTTGGCCCCAAAAATGGTGTGATTCCACATTATGGAAAACCTATGGTAACATCCATAGGGCTTAGCAAACAATGTTGAGGAAGAAAACAAGAAGAAAACATTTGAAAAACTTGAAGTTTATAAGAATAAAATTTGGGCAGAAAATTTGCACACTTTTGGACCTCAAAATGATGGGGTTTCACCTTAGTTTGCCCAAACAAACTTGTGAGAACCTTCCTTCCTAAAGGTTATCCAAGAGTGTTAGAAGGAAAAACAAGGCTAGAAGAAGAAGAGAAGTGAGTTGAAACTCACTTGCAACCTGCTCAGCAGAGAAATTATGAAGTTTGGAGGTTTGTTTGAGGTGTTTGGAGGCTTGTAAAAGTGAGAAATAGGTAGGGGAACACTTGGTTTTATAGAGGGGGATTAGGGTTGCAATTAATGAGTTAGGTGAGTTTAAACTTGAAACAAGGAGGGAAAACATAAGCTTGGCAGCTTGCGGCCGCAAGCTGCCTTGCTTTTTTTTTTTTTTTTTTTTTTGTTATTTGATTTATTTACTTGTTAAACTTGGTGCATATTTGATGTATTTTTTATATGTAACAAAGGTGGGTTAATTGGAAGATTTGAATTAAGGTTAGGGCCTTACATGATTCTAAGAAAAGAGACTTGTTTATGCATAAGTGTCACAATAAAAATTAATCAATTCGTATGATGCCGAAAGCTTGAATATTGGTGTTAAGAATGACTAATCATATAGCTTGACTTTGGTATTAAGATTTACAACGTACAATAGGCATTTATGGGTCACTTTGAATTGATTTATCGAACAACAATGTAGCGTACGTTCATAAGTTTAAGCATGTATAAAGTTTGCGAATTTCGCATAATTGATCATTCTTGATTACAATCAAAGCCTTAGATTACAATGAGTTGGAAATAGAAATACGATTACAAGGTTTGGACTTTCCAAAAATAGAAACACAAAGCGATCTTACTAAAAACAAAAAGTCACAAATGCGAAGTGTTACATGCCACCACCTACCATACCACCACCATCACCAGCTTCAAATCCGGCAATCACCATCTCCGCCGTAGTCATCATCATTACCAACATAAATCTTGCAACCCCGCACCACTAGTTTGTCGAAATCTGAAACAAGGTTTGAATATGGGGGTTTTCAGGGCTTCAATTTTGGGTTTAAATTTGAGGGTTTGATACTTTGATTTGGAATTACAACAATCAAAATTACATTGATACGAGTTTGATCGGAATTAATTTGATATGGGTTTGAATTTGGGGGTACGGTGGTTGTGGTGGTCGAGTGAAGGTGTTGGTTGTGGTGGTTGAATGAAGGCGGTGGTGGTGAGGGTGTTTGCTGACGAATGTGGTGGTGGTGAGGGTGTTTGCAGGTGAAGATGAGGGAGATGACGGAGAAGAACAAGGAGGTGGTTCTGGTGGTCGAGTGAAGGCGATGGTGGGTTTGGTTGGAGGTGGTGCGGTAGTGGTGGGTTCAGGTTAGAGGTGGTTGCGGCGATGGTGGTTCATGGTGGAGGTGGGTAGCTATGGTAGAGGTGGGTTGCTATGGTGGAAGTGGAGGTGGGTGGCTATGGTGATGGTGGCCGGATGTTTATAAAAGAGGGGTGAATAAGTGGGTCAACACTTTTAATAATCCATATTGTTTTTTTATTTTTTATAAAAAAAAGTAAATAAGTAATTTTAGATGAACATAACAGAGAAAACTAACGAACACTCGCTTTAAGAACCATCCAAGTAAAAAAAAATTAACCATTGAAACCACCTATCTAATTCTAGAAGTTAGAGACTACAGGTACTTTACAAAACCACTGGAACATCCGGCATTTTACTCTACAAAAACACAACAAACCTTGATACAGAATTACAGATCCAGGGAAGAACAAATCATGAACGAACAACAACAATCTCTCCTTGTTCAATCCGCTTCTCGTTTCCCACCCCCACAAGGTCTCATCTCCCTTTAACTATTTTCACTTTCAAATCTTCAATCCCTAATATTTTCACTTTCAATTTCGCAGGAATCAAGCTCTCTTACGGCACTGCCGGATTCAGAGCCGATGCATCCATCCTACAATCGACCGTGTTCAGAATCGGGATACTGGCGGCACTGCGGTCTTTGAAGACCGGAGGAGCTGTGATCGGATTGATGATCACTGCTTCACACAACAAAGTGTCTGATAACGGCGTCAAGGTGGCTGATCCTGCTGGTGAAATGCTCACTCAAGATTGGGAACCTTTTGCTGATTCTGTTGCTAATGCTCCGGATCCTGAGAATCTCGTCCAGGTTCTTTCTTTTTTGCTGATTTATAACCACTCGGCATAGTAACCGGAAGAGGATACCTAAATACGGTACTGTTAGCAACCGAAAGAGAAAACGAAAAATATAAAGTGGTAGTACAACCGAAACGATATCAGAATTTACGTCAAACATAGACAAACTAAAAATCTGCATAAAAATAAGAGCGAAAACATATTATATTTGACGTGGCTTATTTTTAAAAGAATTTCTGTTAAAATGTAAACCAACACGTACATATATAAAAGTATGCACTTAAAACTCGAGAGAGTTAAAATGGTATTTCATAAAGTTTTAAGTAAGTTAAGGAAGTATAAGTGTAAAAACTAAAAGTTAAGGTGCTAAAGTACAAAATAATAATAATAAAAAGATAATAAAAAAAGTTACTGCTACAGTAACTTTGACTTGTGTTTTAACATTATTGTTACTGTTAATATCTCATTTTTTTAGCCTGGTATATGACTTGCAATTACTTGTTGGGTATTGGGTATAACCTTTACTTTGTTAAAGGTTACCTGTTGGGATTCCCTAATACATGTGTTACTATATTATTTATTGTATTATATTATTATGCAAAGAAATTAGAAATATCATGGTTGGAAAAGTCGGTCGGCGCTTGCTGAGTGGTGGGGGTACTGATTGACGATTAACAGGGATTAATCGGATTGGAATTGCATATGTAATTTTTCAAACTTATGTATATATACACACATAAATTTTTTTTTTCAAAATTTTATATATAATTTTTTAAATTTATTAATTGGATTGGATTACTAAGTATACTTTCTCAAATACTTCAAAATTTATGACTGATTACCGAAGTTGAAATCGCATTGACAGCCTAGCGATTAGCGATTAATCACCGCCTAGAGTCGTTTTTTGCAACATTGAGAAATATAAATACTAAAAATTAGTCAGTTGGTAGATTTTTCTATTACCAAGAAGAAAAGAAAATAAGAATAAAAAAGATAGTGTTTATGGGTAATATCTGGGTAAGCTGTATGTATGTTTCGGGTAATCAGGCCAGGTTGTTGGACTAATCTTGATGTCCAAGGTTCGGGTTGCATGGGACAAGTTAGAGTTGGTTTACATTGGTTAAGTGTTAGTCATGGTCTGTTTTGTTTGACTTTCATTTGCGGTTTGGTTATGTTAATAAAAAGAGTCAATCAATTGTTGGTCAATACCGTGTTTGTTTATTCAGTTTTATTGCTTCTGTGCATCACGAGTATCACCTAATACCATACCCGCGAATTTTCTAAAACAAACCCCATATCTGGTCTAGCACCCGAATGCCCGCCCCATTACCCGCCCGAATGTTTCGTGTTTGGCCGTTGGGTTCGGGTACATTTGCCATCCCTAATTAAGAAAAAAACCTTGATATCTTTTTTTTAATTGGTTTTGTTGAAGCAGTTGATAGCTGATTTTGCAAAGAAGGAAGACATACCACTTAATGGAGCAAAGGGGGCAACAGTATTATTAGGAAGAGACACCAGGCCCAGTGGTGAAACTCTAGTTGAGGCTGCAAAACAAGTAAGACTTCTCAATTTAAAGTTTACTTCTTCAGAAAGAGCTACACTGTATTATGAGAAAAATACCAAAATGACCAATGAATTTGATAAAAAAGTTCTGTGCTTGACACGTGCCTGAAGCGAACTTTATTCGATGCAAAATATTTAAGTATATCTTCAAAGGCGGTTTGGTATAGTAACATTTTTTCAGTCTTTGAAATGGTTTATTCAGTTGGTCGTTCCTGTGAATTACTATTTTGTTGCTAATTTTATGGTTTGAAAACTTATCTGTTGAAGCAATCGTTGGGAAGATGGCTAACATTATTAAAGATGCAATATAGGCATTTAACAAAAAATTAAGAGTCTTAAGTGGTATCATACACCTAGTGCGCCTCAAAGAATATTCAGGTTTATAAGTTATAACAACCATCTTTTTATATTTTTATCATCAAGGGTGTTTAACTTATCATGTTAAATTAAAACTATATATTTTTTCATACACTCTAAATTGGTCAAATTTACTTTAAGTGATGAAGTAGTTGATCTATACTGTACAAAAATAATTAATTATAAAAATCTTCGATGCTATCCTTTTAATTTCCCTGTCAATATTATTATCAAGTTGTCTATTTCTATGAATATACGTTTCTTTTTAAATTTAGATTTCACATTTTGGACGATTAATTTCAGGGAATCTGTTCAGTAATAGGAGCCGTTGGAATTGATATCGGTGTCGTAACAACTCCACAATTGCATTGGATCGTACGCGCCAGAAACAAAGACTCGAAACCCTCCGTCTCTGAGCTTGATTATTTCGATCAGGTTTCCACCTCTTTCAGGTTGGTTAGTTTTTAATCGCTATTTTATTAATATTCATTATTTAATTATATTACCTCAGATGCTTGATAGATCTGATACCAAACAAGAGTCAACATGGAATCGGGAAGCTGATTGTCGATTGCGCGAATGGAGTCGGTGGGGAGAAACTTCGAGTTTTGAAAGAAGCGTTAAATTGGTCGGATGTAGAAATTCGTAATTCCGGTGAACAAGGTGTACTAAACGAACAAGTTGGTGCTGATTACGTGCAGAAGGATAAGGTTGCTCCACAGGGGTTCGGTCCTCCTGATGTTGGCGTAAGGTATATATATATATATTTTAGTTTAATTGTATTAGCGATTGGTTAAAAGAAGCACGAGGTGCTCTGAGGCGTGTAGGTCCCAAAAGCCGAGGCGCTCTGAGGCGTTTAGGTCCCAAAAGCCGAGGCACATGCATCACGTACGTGAGGTGTTGTTCTATGCACAACCAAATAAGCTTTAGAGTAAAATGCCATTTTCGTCCATGAGGCTTGGCCACTTTTGCAACTTTCGTCCAAAGTTTTGTTTTTCCGGATTTTGATCCAAAAGGTTTGAAATCTTGCCATTTCATCCGACTCGTTAACTCCATCCTTTTTTTAACGTTAAGTCATGGGTATTTTTCGTATTTTAGACATTTTTTTGTGATGATTGAAGGGTTTGGGTGGGGAGAAAGTCAACAGAGGTGGATCTTTATTTCTTATGGTGTTTTTATTTTAATGTCTAAAAATGTCTAAAAAGACGGAATGCCCCCTCTTCTAATAGAGAAAAATGGATGGAGTTAACGAGTCGGGTAAATATGGCAAGATTATAAACCTTTAGGATCCAGATGCGGAAAAACAAACCTTTGGACGAAAGTCGCAAAAGTGGCGAAACCTCAGGGACGAAAATGACATTTTACTAAGCTTTTATTTACAACTGCGCTCCCTCAGTTTTAGACATCAACCTTTTGATCAAGTAAAACTTTCATAATTTTATCATCCCTTTGGTTGTTTTTACATGTTAGTCCCCTTCAAAACCTAATTTTGACCAATCTTGACCTAGAATTACGTGTGCCGCTTTTCAGCTCGCTGCACGCCTCAAGCGCGCCTTTTAAAACCATGATCATAAGCAAATGGTTCGAAATTAAAACTATTAATGGGCAATGGTAAGTAAGAGTAATAACTTGAACAGTCCTAGTGTTTCAGGTGTGCAAGTCTAGACGGAGACGCTGATCGTCTTGTATACTTTACAATCATACCAAACGGAAACAACCAAATAAACCTGGTTGACGGGGACAAGATTCTATCATTATTTGCTTTATTTATCAAAGACCAGCTAAGCATTCTCACAGATGATAAAAACAAATATCAACCTCGTGTCGGTGTTGTGCAGACAGCTTATGCTAACGGTGCATCAACCAAATACCTAAACCACTTGGGATTACACGTCATATTTACGCCCACAGGAGTCAAGTATTTGCATGAGAAGGCACACGAGTTTGATATTGGTATCTATTTTGAAGCAAATGGTCATGGAACTGTATTATTCTCGGACCGGTTCTTACGTTGGTCGGAGGATAAAAAGTCGACAGAAACAAGTAATTGCTAATTATCCTTTGTGATTTAGCTAAGCAGTTAATGCGGTAAAATTTCGGATATCGGTCAAGGACCGATATTTGAGATATAGGTTGTGCGGTGGGATATCGGTAATTTAAAACACCAACATTTAACACTAACCATAAAGACTTAAAAACACTAATAACAGCAATAAGAAGAAAAACGATTGGTAGAACTAAGAAGAAAGGTACTGATATCGGGAATATCGGTGATATGTCGGTCAAATGTTGGAAATATCGGACAATATCGCTGGATAATATCCGTACAGATATTCTGACTGGTATTTTACATTGGACCGATAACCGCACTGTGATTTAGTTAGAAACGGTTGATACTGGAAATAAAAGTTTGGCGTTTTGAAGGTTTGGAAAAACAGAATGCTGCTAAGAGGCTATGGGCGGTCAGTAAGCTGATCAATCAAGCTGTCGGTGATGCTCTCAGTGGGTTGCTTTTGGTTGAAGCGATCTTACAACATATGGGATGGTCAGTTGATAAATGGAACGAGCTTTATCGTGATCTACCAAGCAGACAACTTAAGGTAACTTTAAACTGTTTCTGTTTCAGTGTCTTTATTATTTTCCCCGAATATGGCAATTTTGACCCATTTACTTATGAACTAGTCGATCTCGATTATGGTTTGTTTTCAATGGGTCAATAAAAGTGTTGGTTTAGTTTTCTCACAATCACATGTAAATCCCAGGTAAAAGTTGCAGATAGAACTGCTGTTGTCACAACAAACGCAGAAACTATCGTCGAGAAGCCTCCTGGCATTCAAGAAGCTATCACTGCGTTAGCAAGTAAGTAGAGTGTACATGGCAGTTTGGACCCATTTACTTATAAACTCGTCAATTTGACCGGTCAAACGGGTAAAATAAAAAAAATATTTGGTTTAAAAGGACTCGATGTATCTTTTTATTTCTTCACTAAAACAATTCAAATCATGTGATCGAATTTAATAACACTAATTATCTATTGAAAATGTTACAGTTAAATACCCACAAGGCAGATGCTTTGTTAGACCATCCGGAACAGAGGATGTTGTGAGAGTTTATGCAGAGGCTCACACACAGGAGGCTGCAGACGAGCTCGCCAGTAGCGTAGCAAAACTGGTTGATCAGTTTCTTGGATTTCATGTTTGAACGTGAATCTCAGTCATGTGTTGTGGCTGCTAACCCTAATCCTGCAATTTGAACTACAACATTAACTGCTTCTGTTACGGCTAGTTTACTAGCAAATATTTGATTTTTCATAGCAGATCATATTTTGCTATCTATTGTTAAACGTATATGCTACATATCCTACTAACACATTCGCCTAAGAGGAGTATAATAGAGTCCAACATTTGCTTACCTTCTTGTCGACCACTCCTAGTCCGCAAACTAACCCAACACACTCACGGGCGTTTTTTAGCCTTGGCTCATCATGTTTATCGATTCTGAAGCCACAACACATGACTGAGAATCAATGTATTCTTTATTTTATAGCCCCTGCATGATGTTTCCACTCTTTGGTTCAACTACCGATGAAGCCTCATGCCTTGATCACGACATTGGATCCGTCAATAGTCTGGCTAACCTTAGCCAGCTTATGTTCTATATGTTCCAAAATTTTCGGATAGCCTTTGTTCAATCGATCAGTTTACTAAACAAAATTGTTGTATGTAACCCTTTATCCATATTCTTGTAAGAACTAGGGACAGACTAGGTGATTGGCCTCGTTTGTCCTTTTGCCATGCCCTACAACAAACATATGTGGTTCGAGTATTAGGCATGCTCTACCGTTAGGCCATTTCTCTAGTGCGGTTCTAAAGTAGATGAGACCGGGCTTCAATTTTCCTACTGATCTTCAATTGAGAGTTTTATATTAATAAGTTCTCTCTAAGCCGGCAGGGATCATCGTTACGTCTCATTAAGAAGGTATTGATCACCTCTTAACGAATTGAACGTCTCACAAAGTAGGTATTGATAACCTCTTAACGTCTTACTAATCAGGTAACAATCACCAATTCAACGTCTATTGATCACCCCTTTAACATTTCACTAAACGGGCGGTAATCACCTCTTGAACGTCTCACTAAGTGGGTAGTGAAACATCTCACCAGTTAGATAGTGATCACCCTTATAACATTTCACTAATCTATATCAGGTTTATCTCTCCCAAACTTATATGGGTGTTGAGTATGAATGCTACATTTGAAACTCACATACCTCTCTCAACTAGACATGATGTTGAGTAAAGAATATTACAATCAATCTCTCTATGGTCGATGCACGGTCAGACCATGCGTCTTTTGTACTCCTTTGTCCTCATGTTTAACCTTAAGAACATAGATCTCTCCCTTCACGCGTGTATACACCTCAACAAATGACATTGTTGGATGCAAGAATCGCCATTTGTTGGATGTTGCTCCCACTATCATGTTTATCTCTTATACCCCCATCCGTTATTGGGTTATGATGTTCTTACCTGTCCTTACCTCATAAACTATATGCCCTCAGACGTCGTTTGAGGTCAAACTCTGCTTTCTATCGTTTTTCCTAAAGGAACTCCTTTTCCCACTCCTAAAATTTTGGGTGTGCGAGATATATCCATGAGGACCATGATAACTGTCTAGTTTTCCCTAAAGTGAATCTCGACCCTTCGCTGCATCTTTCTTGGTTATTCTTGCACCTAGAAAGGGTGTCAATGCTATAGACCTTATCTTCACCGATACTTTACAAGTGCCAGAATCACTTTTTGTAAGGCTTGTCCTTAATTTTTGGTGTCTCATACTTTAGTTCCTATCCCGGAAAAGTTCCCGGCGTACCTGAGTCTCCTGCCATTCCTAAGATTCATGCACCCTTTGGTCCTCCTTCCGGCCTCAGACACCACAAATCTTATTCTTGCTACATCTAGCCTAGAGACAACTTTCACAATCACTTTATCCACATGCTCGCCGAAATATGGGCAAGACAGCAAGCAGAGACACTTTGATACATTCGACTGCCAAATACTACCCCTGTACACCAATCCCGACTACCGACATACACCCGCTTATGATCCCCCTCGTACACCCTGATATACCCATTACCTTTTGCAAGGAACATTGACACCATACACGGGACCCTCTTCAGGAACATGTATTCTTTTTCTCATCTCATAGACTACCATGCATATGCTACTACCCTTTATTCCCACTTGATTCCAAGGGATGTGAGTAGATTATTACTCATCGAGGATGACGGCAGGCTATCGAAAACATACATGGGACCACGAGTCACTTCCTCATAGTAAACATATTGTTGGTTATCATTGGGTAATCACAATCAAACTCAACTCCGATGGTTCTTGGGATCGCTTGGAATCCTAACCAGTTGCTAAGAGTTACTCTTAGACACCATTAGTGCTATGGGGAAGTTTAGGATGGTTTGTAGTGCATTTAATTACTATGTATTCTTTAGACACCATTAGTGCTAAATGATTTGTTTTTGTGGATGAAATCATAAACACATGGGATGACCAGGTTCAAGTTACCAATCTCAATGAGTTCTTTCAATCTCAATTCCAGATCAACTTAGGTCCACAAGTATTACTTGTTTCTAAGTGGATGTATGTTCTTGATATGCTATCTAAGTGTGAAATACCTGGCTGCAAGCCACTTGATAGCTTATGCTTGGTTTAAAAAAGTGGGAAGCGCACAAAAGCGACAAGGTCTAAAATCAAAACGCAAATGGCAAAAGTGGAGGGCTTTTCATACGCGAGACGCAAGGTGCTTATATATTTTTTATATATATCGTTAAGGTTTTTAGCATCCCTTACCCAAAATATAGCTATAGATAAGGTTTATATATGATTTAATGTATAAATCACTTAAATGTGCAACCATTTTAGCAACATGTATAACACTTTAAAGCACAAAACACCTTCTGTACAAAAAGCGCGCACCTCAGGTGGGATTTTTTTTCCAAAAAAGCTCGCTTTTTGTGCACAGATGTGTGGGTGCACTATGAAGGTCAGAGATGGATGATATCAAGCTTCACAGATGCAAATTGGGCAGAAGTCTGTTTCATGACGGTTTACGACTAAGTTTTGTGTGTTTATGAGGAAATCATGTGTCCCGGAAGAGTTTGAAGCAGGCAAATGATATCTAGATTAAATACTGAGTTAGAATATATATGAGTTAGAATATATAGAGGCATGGTAATGTCACAACATAGATAATATTGGTTTGTCGTCTTCATAGAGACTAAGGTTTATATATGATTTAATGTATAAATCACTTAAATGTGCAACCATTTTAGCAACATGTATAACACTTTAAAGCACAAAACACCTTCTGTACAAAAAGCGCGCACCTCAGGTGGGATTTTTTTTCCAAAAAAGCTCGCCTTTTGTGCACAGATGTGTGGGTGCACTATGAAGGTCAGAGATGGATGGATATCAAGCTTCACAGATGCAAATTGGGCAGAAGTCTGTTTCATGACGGTTTACGACTAAGTTTTGTGTGTTTATGAGGAAATCATGTGTCCCGGAAGAGTTTGAAGCAGGCAAATGATATCTAGATTAAATACTGAGTTAGAATATATAGAGGCATGATAATGTCACAACATAGATAATATTGGTTTGTCGTCTTCATAGAGACTAAGGTTTATATATGATTTAATGTATAAATCACTTAAATGTGCAACCATTTTAGCAACATGTATAACACTTTAAAGCACAAAACACCTTCTGTACAAAAAGCGCACACCTCAGGTGGGATTTTTTTTCCCAAAAAAGCTCGCTTTTTGTGCACAGATGTGTGGGTGCACTATGAAGGTCAGAGATGGATGGATATCAAGCTTCACAGATGCAAATTGGGCAGAAGTCTGTTTCATGACGGTTTAGGACTAAGTTTTGTGTGTGTTATGAGGAAATCATGTGTCCCGGAAGAGTTTGAAGCAGGCAAATGATATATAGATTAAATACTGAGTTAGAATATATAGAGGCATGATAATGTCACAACATAGATAATATTGGTTTGTCGTCTTCATAGAGACTCAGGGTATAGTGTGTTACTTAATAAATGTTTCCTCATAGATTTGTGTTTGTATATATTTATGATAATTTTGTGAATTGGATTAATTTTTCATTGATTTGGATAACTACTATATTTTTGTGAGTTTATATTCTGGTTTCCCTTTTTTAAATATATTCATAAATAAAATAAAACTGAAAAAACATTTTTATTTTATAAATTATGTAGAACGGTCACAAAGTAATCACAATCTGGTCGCAAAATTTGCGACCACAAATGCGGTCACTAAATTCAGCTGTGAAATAACCTCTGTCCCAAATTTGGTTTTCCAACACACATTTTTCTGTTGTAAATTTGTTGTAAATTGATTTCGTTTGCAAATTGGTAGGGAACTGCTTTTCAGCTATCGAAATTGTGGTTGCACTTGATCATGTTTCTTGTAGTGATATGTTTGTGGTCATATTAACGTATTTATATGGTCAAGAATTGTGAACTTGCATGGCGGCAAGTTAATTCTAAGGGTCAGCTTGGTTCGTGGAATTATTTGGAGCTGGAATTTGGGATGGAAAATTTTCCTTCCAAAATCATGTTTGTAAGATTGGAATTGGAAATCGAAATGGAATACCTTAAACTGAAATTTTGTTCTTCATTCGTTTATTTCACTTTCCTTCCACTTAGTGACGGGATGTGTTGGACATTCCCATGGAATCTTTGAATTTGAAGGATTGACAATGTTTCCAAATTTAGTATTTGATTGCATGACCGATTCTTCAATGATATATACAGATAAAAATGATCATAATAAACTTTCAATGTTCTTTATTGTATTATATTAAGAAAGATATGCATCTTGTTATGAAACTTCTTGTATTTAACTACATTATTGGTTCTATAATAATATTTTTTAACTACTATGTATCTATTTGTGTATGTTTATGGGTATATTCATAAGAGTGTATGTATACCTATATATGTAGCTATCTGTGTGTGTCTAGCTTTAAAGAACTTCAGTTATTATCTAATGCACACACAAAAACACATATTTCTGAAAACCTATCAAAATAATAAATTCTGATTAGTATTTCATAACATTAAGGCACAATAGCAAAAGGCAAAAGCTCAGGGTCTCTTTCAACAATGTCCATGTCTTGTTTTCCTAGACACACAAGAACTTCAATACCCTCCCCATGGGGGGCATCCATCAGCATAAAGCTATTCTTCCTTAGATTTCCAGGTATTGTTGTTTTTATTGGTGGTCCCCACCCGAAATCGATCCCATATGCAGGACACTGACATAGACTTGAACAAAGATAAGCATTCTGAAATTTTCTTTGACGCTCTTCTAAATCAAAATCTAAAGATATGTTCAAAAGTGGAGCAAAGGCAGCTTCAATGTTTTTTAGACCATGGATTTTCTTCTTTTGTTTCCTCAGTTCACTGATTAAAAACTGCAGGCTCAGTTCCATTTGGTTCGTTGTTTGAACCTCCATTCCGCTGAGAAAATTTCCTATGGAATTTTCAGGCAATGGCTCAGTCATTTTGCCTCTTAGGTTAGTCGCAATGCGAATGCTTGTGGGCTTAATATAACCAAAGTTATTTTTGGTAGCTGCAGACACTGCCCATTTATAAAGTAACCAAGTCAAAACTTCTACACGAGTAGGTTAGTGATGCGTTGTCCAGATCCTGCTGTCATGGCTCTGACTTTGAGCTTAAGCTCGTTGATCTTTGCGTTGGGAAAACGAAACACTTTGTAACACAACCATGTGATAGCTCTAGTGTTAAACCAGAAAACTTTATGTTTTTGTTTTCAAATGAAATAAAGTGTGGCTCATTGGGAAGTTGAACATCATATGTCTCTTTTATAGAGCAAACTTGTGTCATTTTAGCCCAATTGATTAAGAAATGGTTCAAGCTATAGGCATCTGCTACTGCTACTCCTCCGCATTCAAAATGGTTGACTTTAACTGCTAGTGGGATCACGGTATCACTTTCAAGACCATGACCACTACGGTTTGAGTTGTTCCATGTTCGTTCATGTGGAAATAACCGGTCAAGATCGTCATGTTGTGAGTGTTGGAGGAAGTCCCAGAGCGTACTATGGATGGATGCTTCAATGAACTCGGCTCCATGGTCGTTGCAATCAACATGGGTCGGGGCAATTTTAGCATGTCTACCGGCAAAAGGATAATATTTTGTTAATGTATGAGATAACGAATTCTTGAGGTTAAGCATTTGATCATGGCAACTGTGATAAATGCCTGAATTTGGGTAGAATGTAACTAACAAAGTAAATGTACTTGGAATGAATTGATCATACACTGAAAGATTGTATGTTTTGAGGTGAGATGGGGTAGGTAAAGAAGGTTTGATGATTGCTGTTAAGATAACTGTGTGGAGTTGTCTTCTACAAAATCTTATTAGACTTCTTATCATTGTCATCTTCACAAGAAAAAGGAAAGGGCTTTGGTGATATTATTAGCCTTGTAGTTTTTGTTATCTTATATAGTCTTAAGCGAGGTTAACAAAGTTCAAATATTATTATTTAACATTTTAGACATGAAAATTATTTTTAATAGAAGAATATTATTTTATAATATATAAAATAGTGGATCAATATATAACTTGTTCCATAAAAAGTATATGTAAAGATAGAGAGATATGAGGACATCAAAATATGAGTTTTTTAATCTTTACTTTAGTAGCGAAAAGTTGTATTGTGAACGGGTTCATATGTCTCACACAATTTATGGACTGGTGTGGTGTTTGGGTCCATGTAAATCTTCCCGTTCATATTAGGTTTAACCCATAAGCACGACCTATTTAACACGTGTAGGTGTAACAACCCGAAGTCATAGTTGAGTGTTTGAAACCTTTGTGCTATTGTGGCTTGTCAATAATATTTGAAGATTGTGTAGAGGAGCCTTGGTGCTCTACACTCTGATACAAAATATTCAGGGTAAGAGTCCGCCAGTTCTTGAACCTGCTCCCGAGTATCCTAGCATGTCTTTTGAGTCTCCTCATTCTAAATGACACAAAGCCATTTGACTAAGACTGTCAGCCTCTTCTAGATCATTTGGATGGGTCAAATCTTGATCTTCAAAGGTGGTTATATCAACTTCTGAAGCAACACTAGATGTTAATACAAACACCTCTTTAACAGGCATACTTGTCTGAGCTTGTTAAGATATGAATAGTGCAATTGAGCCGCAAAAACGGGTGTGTATGGTTCACTTAGCTTTGACCCATGACCTATATTGCATATCATGTTGAACCTCCAATTCAAAGGTTCTTAATTCTCCATGGGGATAAGGTGTGTTATTAGAGATATATTTGGTAACCCTTAAGTCTAAGGTCAGATCCAAAGTTCGGAAATAAACTTCAAGGTTAGATAACAAATGGAAATAAACTTCAAGGTTAGATAAAATAAACCTCTGAAATTTAATAATCAAATTTCATTAAAACTTTACCAAATCAAACATATTATAAAATTTTAAAGCAGTTCGTTCAAATTCCATTTCTAACTCTTAAATAAAGATTACGCGAACCAAATGCACGTTAAGGAATAATGTCAATACATTTAAAGCTAATAACTTATGTATTAATCTGCCAAAAAATATTCACTTTCTACAAGCATAAAAAATATGTAAACTTGAAGACGTGTACTCAATCTCAATAACATGTAATAATGAATGACTATACAATGAATTAGCTACTTTGTTATAATTGTCAGATTACAAAGTTTAAAGTTCTCATGATTTTAGTTGTGAATAATATTAATCATGATCGTACTACCATGATTTGTATATGTATTTATAGCTCTAGTTTAGATATATAGTTTATATATACATTTATCTTACAAGGGAGTCTTTTTCTTATTTCTATCATAATAGTAAAATGTTTATAAACACTTGCATGACAAAATATATTTAGAAAAACATGTAGATTTTTTTCCTTACAAGTGATTAATGGATGGATATTGATGTTTTATGGGTTTACCTAAAACCTGATTTTCTGGACGGCAATATACTAAAACATTTTTGTTTAAACAATGACCCAATTCTGTTTTATAAATAATTTCACATGTAAGAGTGGTTTAATCTTAAATTATTTGCTTAAGCTACAAAGCTCATCTGAAAATTGTTCTTTTTATTTTTTTTATTTTTCATTTATCAAAATTTAACATATGGATTCAACCCCCATTTAGGCACATTCACAAATCGGCCTTTGTCCCGATTGCTGAGTGCTATGTGCCTCATGTCCAATACAAAACTACTATCGAGCCGGGGGTCTCACCGGAAGCAGCCTTTCTATTTCTACAGGATAGAGGTAATGTTGTCTATATCTTACCCTCTTTAGACCTTATCTTAGCTTTGCTATTGATTGGATTTACTGAGTATGTTGATGATGGTGATGATGATGATTCAACCCCTATTTAACACCTAAACATAGAACTGCAACATTACTAATTTGGACAACAAAAATCCGTATTAGCTTGGAGTCTTAACCACGAACCTTAACAATTGAAAGCCAATAATTTGGTTCCTTAAAGATTAGGGGTCGCAGTATAGGGCTGCAAACGAACCGAACGGCGAATAATTCGTGAAACGTTCGGGTGAAAGTTCGTTTGTGTGGTTTATTAATGTTCGTGAACATTTAGTAACATGTTTGTTTATGTTCGATAGTTCATTAGGGTTTTTTCGTTTTTATATCGTATTTAAATACTTCAAAATTCCGACAAATAAAATATTTAGTAAGGGTTAACGATTATATATTATGTTCATGAATGCTTGTATATGTTTGTTTCCATATGTGTTCATGAACATTAGTTTGTGCTTATTCTTGTTTATCAACGTTCGTTTTTGTCTATTGCCTAAAACTAAAACAAACACAAACACGTTCATTTCCTTAACAAACGAACATGAACACAAAATCTGATTTGGTAAGGGTTAATGAACAGTTCGTAAACATATATATTTCTTAACAAACGGACACGAACAAAGCCTTGTTTGTGTTCGTTCGATTTATTTGCAGCCCTAGGTAGCACCACAATCTAAACTATCATAACCACCTCCAATCCTGCAGTGCCATGTCACTCACTTCATTCACTACCCTAAACTATCCAGTTTACAGCATCACTACCTTAAAACCTTCTTTTCTTTTTTATTTAAAATAAATTAAGCATTTTAATTTGAAATATATAAAACATTTAACTAAAAAAAGTAAAATGAAAAACACTTAACTAAGTATTTTAAGCATTATACCTAAACAAAAAACTGATTTGCTAAATTGATTTGTGAACGCCACACTTCCATTCCACCTTAAAAAACATAAAAGATTTTTTTCTCTTCTTCTTCATCAGCACATGTTTTGTTTTCATCATAATTTTTTCCAAATTCGAATAATGTTGTGTTAATTCCCCCTCTTTTCAGAATATATTTGTTAGGTAAATCTTTAACTCCAAACATCTTGAAAACAAAAAAGATGTGGTGACAAAGCAGCTCGTACTATTCGAAGCGCAAACAACTACGTTGTGAAATCACATCTCCTTCAAGTTTCTTGAAACGCACCTACATACAACAGAAATACAAAAGCAAAGCTTAAAATCGCTTGAGTGATTAACAAATCGCATTTGATTAACATCTATATCAAACAAATATAAAAAAACATAAAATCGCATGGCAGTTCACCTAAATCGCATGTTGTACATCAGATGTTTATTCATATGTAAATATGTTGTGTATTAGCTCTAAAAAACCTTCTCCATCGGCTTTAAAGTCTTTAATCGATACCCTTAAAAGATCACCCTTGATTTTGGTCTCCATAGGCAGGCATTTATCGGTAGTTGCGTATAACTCTGTCTGCTGATCGAAGAATATAGACCTGGTGTACAATTTTTTCGTATCAGCTTCTAAGGTAGATCTGGTCCAATCGTCAGGATCAACATATCTTGATATGTGATCATTCTTTCTATGGTTGAACCTTTGGACATCCATCGAATCATCAAAATGATTCAAAAACTCTACAAGAGTGAGTTGATGGCAAAAAAATGGTTCTCGCTCTCTGATCTCAAAGTTGTTCGCATAAGTCAAGACATTGGCTCGTGACGATAAAAAGCGGGAATCCACATCAATCTCATCACAAACATATCATCGATCCATTTGTTTTCGGTAAGACCAAACTCAATCATTATCAACTTCCACTCTCTCTCGAATACTTCTAACTCAATCGAATCTGTCCATACAATATCACACATTCTCCTTTTAAAATCCTCTTTGCACAATTCATGTCCAACCTACACGAAAAAATACTTTTGCTATCCATACATAATGGATAACCAATGTAAATAAAAAATGGAAATGACACACAATATAGCATACTGAACCTTGTCGGCCACTTTTTTCATTATGTGCGACATGCACAATCTATGTCGGCTAATAGAAAAACACTCTCGATAGGATGTTTTATCGCTGGGTCCTGGTCTGTCACTACAACCTTTGGTTGACGTCCAAATGACTTTACAAATGAATTGAGAAGCCATTTATAAGATTCAATACTCTCCGACGCTAACAACCCAGCTCCAAGGGTTACATTTCGACAATGGTTGTCTATCCTAGTAAACGGTACAAACACCATCTTATACCTACACACAATGAAATTAAATATATGGCAAAAAAGAATAATCCGCATACAAACTCAACAAATTCAGCTAATGTGCGGTTTAGATAACATGCGAT
The DNA here is from genome assembly GCA_947069175.1 of Scalesia atractyloides. NCBI lineage: Eukaryota > Viridiplantae > Streptophyta > Magnoliopsida > Asterales > Asteraceae > Scalesia > Scalesia atractyloides. The sequence continues at coordinate 7,839,952 of CAMTDV010000011.1, forward strand.
TTTATTAGTTTATGTATTCAAACAACATGCGAAAATGTTAAAGCTGACATTTAAGTAACACTTACTTATTTGTTTTGAAAGTAGCATCAAACGAAATTACATCCCCGAACTCCACAAAGTTTCGCTCGCATAACCCATCTGCCTAGAACAAACCAGTTAAACGCTTGTTCTCGTCTGTAGAATATTCAAACAAATAATCAACTAGATATTCTTTTTTATCGGTAAGCCTATTGGTCACCATGCCCGCATCATATTCTCCTATGTAGCTATTAATTCGAGCTCTCAAATTTTTGCAATCACCAATAGTGGCGCCAACTTTCTCAAAGCCACCATATAGATTTCTCATTATATGAAAAGCTTTCACCGGGCCTAGGTTTAGAGTACCTAATTCCCATATCATTTCTTCTTGGACTTCTGACAAATTCCTGTAAGCTAGTAACAAATGAAGATCTTCAGGACATACAAACGTATGATTATGACCATCAACAAACTTCTTGACTGTAAATGATATTCCATCCACTAAACCAAGCATAAGTTGCGCCTTGCACCTGGTTCTAGCGGTTCCTCTTTTCCTTGTTTTGTCTGGCTTCCTAGACTTCGAATAACCATCATCAATAAACAATGGCTTATGTCCCTCTTTTGTACACACATAATATATAGTTTTAATTATATCACCACTGATGTTTTCACCACATTTGCGGATAGAAAAACCTGATAACTTGGCATATGTTTGGTAAAACACGTAAGCTTGTTCGATAGAATCAAATTGCATGCCAACCACAGGGTATAGCTGATGCTTCAACATCCGGAGTATAAAGCCTTTCATCTATAAATTAAATAAAAAGACTGCTAATCAAACATGTTTTATATATGACGAAAACTACATGCGATATATCGTATCATGCTATGCGAAACCATCATGTTAATCCTTTCATTACATGCGATTTGTTGTTTTCATAACATGCGAATTTAATCATTTTGGTTCGATAACAGTTAATCTCTAATAACATTAACAACCTTCCAAACAATTAATATCAAACACAAAATCATTGCACCGAGTATAAAAAATAAGAACATTTAAACATGTGAATTAAGAACTTACTACTGGAACCATCAATTTCAACATTTGCATTTGCAGAATTAGGATTTCTAACTTCCTCAACCGTAACTCTCTAGTCACCACCCAATTGAACATGTTCACTGACGAATTCAGCATCTTCGAAATCGACATCTGTGTTTCGTCCGGTGCTGCTCTGTGGATCCATTGAAAACAACAAATCGATCAAACCAAATCTCGAAGAAATAAAAACCGCTAGTTTTAGAAACTGTGAATATTTGAAACTGATACGCTTCATAATTACCAGGATAATGTGTAACGAACTCGCGATTTGCTTATTGAAAGAATTGTCTAATTTGCCCACTACGGATGGCATGGATAGTCTGATATACCCTTATGTAGGAAAACTGAATCAGGGACACATGTGGGGCTATTATGATCGCGTACGTAATGTATGATTAGAGTATTTGTATTCTACACTTCCTCTCTCTCTCTCTCTCTATATATATATATACATATATATAGGAAGTTTCATTTGAGAAGAAATTTAATGTAAGAAGAAAAAGAAGAAAGGACATAATGGTAAAACATTAAATAGTTTATAACCTCTCTCATTAATTATGTTATCACTCATTAATAAAGCAAAAACATTTTATCCTACACATTTCAAAATTTATCCTACATATGTTACATTTACCGGAATTTACCCTACACACATGTAAATTTACCCTACACATTTCAAAATTTATCCTACATAGACTAAAATTTATCCTACATGTCGAAAATTGTCCTAGACCGTAAATTATTTTATTTTGAAAGAGTATATGAAAAAAAAAATGAGACAATTATAGATTTACCTATATGCCCTTTTTTATAACAATAAATACACACATTAAATGAAGTAAATGAAGAATTTTTATTGGCTTTAAGTATTCTTTTTATTCTTACAAATTTTTTCTTCTTATTTGAACTCTCCACTATATATATATATATATATATATATATATATATATATATGAAGGGTGAGGTTCGGCTACAAAGTCTATTTTTCTACAAAGTGTACAAAGTCATAAAATGTAACATCCGTCAAAAAACCGGGTTATCCAAACCCGCTTCGTTTATTAAACCGAATAATCAGTTATAAACTTTGTTGCGTATTTAAAGCTCAAACTAATTTTAAACGATACATAATTAATAAACATTTTAGTATTTAAAAACTATAATTATTAAAAATTAAAAATTTGTGCAAAAAAAAATAAAAACAAGCTGCCGGGTTTCGAACCCGGGTCAGCTAGTTCACCAAACAAACACTTAACCACCCGCCACTTGACAACTTTGGTTAATATACTGAAACATTTAATACTTAAATCAAAACTCAAATTCAAAAACCAGGTATCAGCGCGGCGGAACTCGCAATCACCGGAAAATCCGGCAATCCGCGAGTTCAGCCATTAATCTCTTTGACTATAACGCTATAACCGTCGACGACATCGGTTATAACCGATGTCCAGCCCCAATTTCAGTCGTAACCGCTAATTATTGACCGAAATCAAACTTCACCCTAACAGCCTATAAATACAGGGCTAAATTCCTCACTCCAATTCGTTTATCACTCTCAAACTCACTCTGAAAAACCTCGCTGCAAGTCGCCGGGGATTTTCTGCAACTCGCCGGAATCCTCTGCAAGTCGCCGGAAAACCGAACCCATTTCATTTCTTTGCCTTACTCTAAAAAAAGGACTTCTGGAGTGCAGACAGAAAGCACCGCACTCACCTCAAACTTTCTGTAGATCCTCTGTCGCAAGTTACACGTCGCCGGAAAAGTTTCAGTCACCGGAAATTCGTCGGAAATCACACCTGTTCGGTACAACATCCTTAAAACCCTTCTGTTTAAATTAATTTTCGTTAATCAGTAATACTCAATCAATTAATTCAACAAGAATTATTGATTAATCAGTCGAGTTGACTCACTGGTTTCATAAACTGAAGAAGATGAAGCACTGTTAATATATAAGTTTAATTTAAAACAGATTTTTAAACGGGTTAGACACACAGTCCAGTGGTGGACTGTGTGCAATTTTAAACCACACGTCCCGAGTTCGAGCCTTGGTCAGATCCGCATTAATAATAACCGTTTCCTTTTTCTTTAAACCAAACACGCTAACACGTAGCAAGATGTTAAGTATAATAATGTTACTAAATTAGACGGGTTAGACACCCAGCCCAACTGGTTGGGCTGGTGCAACGCAACATAAAGGTCACGGGTTCGAGACCGGTACTACACACTGGTTCAGAGGATTTTAGAACCTTTTTAAAATAAATTATTTCTAAATAAATCTAAATAGTATATAAGTATAATTAAAAACAGAAATATTTCGGGTTAGACACGTAGCTCAGTTGGAAGAGCTGCGTGCACGCGTACGGGAGGTCACGGGTTCGAACCTCACTCAGCGCAAACAAACACAAAGACCGAACCGGTCAAACAGTCAAAGTCAACTGGTCAACGGTCAACTGGTCAAAAAGTAAAAAATTTTTATTTTCTTTTATTTATTTATTTTATTTAAAAATCAATTAAAAATATTAAAAATAATATTTTAAAGTTAGAAAATGACCTTAAACTCACAAAAATAAATCTAATAATCCTATTAAAAATTGTTAATAAAACCACTTATTTATCGAACCATTATGTTATTATTTAGGTTAGTTTCTCTCGTGGTTAAATCCAAATTCGTGCGCATTCATCATCAATCCAAGAAACGCAACCACTGTGAGTGAATTCTTACAAATTCCCATTTTTATTCATGTTTTGGGGTGTATCATGTGTCGCTTAAACTAATTCGCTTATTCAAACTCGTGCTATACCATATTATGATCTAAATTTAGAATGTAAATATTGTTTGTTGTGATGTATTACATATTGTCAAGTTGTATGCAAATTATTTGTTAGGCCCATCAGTTCCTCGTGGGAGACGAGTTGAACAACGCGTGCCTTAAAACTCATTCATTAGGCCCATCAGTTCGTAGAACAACGCGTGCCTCAAAACTCATTCATTAGGCCCATCAGTTCCTTGTGGGAGACGAGTTGAACAACGCGTGCCTCAAAACAATTAATTGTTGTATGTGTGTGCAATATTTAATATTATGTGTATTGTGAATAAATTTACATCTACATTTACTCATATGTGGTTATGCACTTTATTTTATAATCAATACAATAAACACGTTTAAATGTTTTTCATAGGAATCACTCGCCAACTTTTTTGTTGACCCAAAAACCATTTTTACACATGATACAGGTGGACAGGATGAAGCAAGGAACACATAGGAAAGTGCCTTAGAAGAAAAATAATGAAGTCTAGAAAGATGTATAGAACATGTTGTACTTGTATGATTTGATTGTATGATCTTCTTTAAAATTGTAATAATAAATATCAAACATTATAATAAATGTCACGAGCTTTGATGAAAACCCAATCATGCCCCGATCACCTTTTCCGCTGCGGGTCGGGATGTGACATAAAACACCACAATTTCAGCCATAAAACACACTCAAAACCCACAAATAACATAGTGAAGATCACTAAAACACAATATCCAAACCCTAACAATCCATAAAAACTTCAAACACACCATCGTACAACTATGAATATAAAACACAATATGATAATGAACATAAAACACACTAATTTTAGTCATTCGACAATCAAAGCCTTATTATAAAAAACACAACACAAAATTCACAATGGTGTTTTAGTAATTTTCACTATGTTATTTGTGGGTTTTGAGTGTGTTTTATGGTTGATATTATCGTGTTTTATGACTTTTTACACTTTGTATGAAAAATGGACTTTGTAGCCAAGTCGCACCCTATATATGAACTTGGTGGTTTATACAAAGGGAGAGAATTACACACTTTTTGACTCTCCAAATTTTGGGAACTTGAGAAGAGTACTCTCAAGAAATCCTTTGCAACTTATTAATTTTTTACGAAACAAGAACACCATCATAATCATACCTATAGTAATCTTCGGTGCGAGAGCCATCTCTGCTAGTACAACTACTGCTTCGGTTGTTGTATCCTATAAACAGACGCGTTGGTCTTGTGAAGAGGCGTGGCATCCGTTTTAAGGGCCCCGTGTCTAACAATCCTCAATCAAAACTGTCAATTTTTTAGTGTGTTCTTTGTTGCTGTCATGAAGAAAGGTTGAAAACTCAACATGGTGAAGACTCGAGTCTAGAATGTTTCTAAATGTATGGTGGAGCACCCACATGTGAAGTGGCTTGAATCAAGTTTGGTATGTAATATTGTATATATATCCTGTTTATTTAGTTTTCTAACCGATATTTGTTGATCGAAAAGAACGAAACCACACAACGGATCAAAAAAATTGCTTGGATTAAATTGGGAGTCGTATGAGAACTATCATAACGAACTATTTGATCGGTATTATCAAATGTTCGAACGGATTAAACTCAATTTTTACAATAACAGGATTGTGTTTCTTTGAGAGTATGAAAATACCGAATGAACTAGATCAAAGAACTATCCGTTGGTGTGTATTTTGGTTTTTTGGAAAACATTTCTTGTGATCCCATAATTTACGGACAAGTTATGCCACAAGATAACCAACATCTAGTATTACTTAATATAATATAATATAATACTAGATCCATCGTAATATTAGTGGCAGATCTAGAAATTACTTAAGGGGCAACGTTTCAATTTTTTTTAACGTAATTCATAGAATGTAAACGAAACAACGATAGTACCGCGGTAATAAATAAATTAAACATGTACCGAAATGATTTTTCCTCTTTAGTTTTTGAAAGCTTGAAACCGGGTCATGACATCCTCTTCTTTTACTTTACAAAAACTTTCTTTTTCAACTACACAAATTAGAGCATTGTTCAAATACTCATCACCCATCCGATTGCGCAAATCCGTCTTGATAAGCTTCATTTTAGAAAAACATCTTTCTCAACGGTTGCGGTTGCAACCGGTAAAATCAGTGCTAGCTTCAATGTTCGATAAACCAAAGGAAAAGTTTCATTTTTCCCAGTTCCACCATTGCACGAGCAAGGTCATTCAATCCACTCAAATTTGCAAATTTATCATCTTCCTTTGAAGTGTAATAAAAGGTCGAAAGATCACCCGCAAGACACCCTCTTTATTCTTTGTTAAATTCATTCGGATACATCTCAGAAAACTTCACTATCTTAGATATGTCAAATTTAGCAAACGAATTACAAGGATTTAAACTCGACATATTTTCTATCAAACTAGTTGAGACCTCACTAAATCGGCTTCCAATTTCTTGAAGTTGCATATCCAAAACCATATTAAAAACCTCAACTTCAAAATGATGTTGGTTAGTAATGACATACTTTCGGTTTCTTTGATTACCATGACTTTCCGCCATATCTAACATCTTAATGTTGTTTTTTTCACAAAAATATGTCACGTTTGCCAAAGTCTTTTCAAACCCATTCTGTCTTAGATGATTCAAAGCTCGTTTTGTCCCGCTTATCAAATGAGATGCTTCTAACAAGTCTTGACTCTTTTTTATGAAGATGTTTTGATAGAGCATTTGTGAGGCCTAAGATATCATTCAGCAAATGTATGTAAAATACAAATTTAAGACTCTCAAAATATGATAGAATACATGACGCATTGGATCGTTGTTGAAAGGTTTCTCCATCTTCTTTGATAAAAGTAAGTACCTCAATACTTTCCGGAAATAATTTCAACAAACTTATGATGGTTCTACGATGAGAACCCCATCGTGTGTCTCCGGGTCGGGCAAGGGAAACCTCTTGGTTTAATCCTTTTCCTGTGTTAATTTCACCCGCTAGAATTTCGTTTTCCACTCTCTCTTTTTTTGCCTCCAACATCATATCTTTTCTTTTGCAAGAAGCACCAACCGTATTAACAGTCATGCCAAGAGTTTCATAAAATTCTTTAACACCATCATGCTTTTTTTGCTACAACTACAATCACTAACGGAAGTTGATGAGCAAAGCAATGTATGTAATGTGCTGATGGATTGTCTTTCAAAATTAAAGCTTTTAATCCATTAAACTCTCCCCGCATGTTGCTTGCATCATCATAACCTTGACCCCTGATCTGTTTAAACAAAACAAACAATAAAATATAATGATACGACATATAATCTTTATTATAGTTTATGTAATGAAATTATAAAACATATAACTTACTTAATCTATGCTCAGCTAGTTATCGGCTAATAAAGACACAATGTCTTCTTTAAGAGTTAAAGAATATGTATTCTTCACATGAGCAACTCCAATTAAACTCTCTTTAAAAACTCCGACCCTATCGACATATCTCACCACTACGGCAATTTGTTCCTTTAAGGACACGTCGCTAGACTCATCTACTAACAACCCAAAGACATCGTCTTTAATTTCTTCACGAAGCATTTTGGTTACTTCTTTCGCATAGCAATCGACAATCTCTTTTTTAATCTATGGAGCCGTCAACTTATTATTCTTTTGGCCTTCCCTAAAGTGTACTTACCAATACCTGGGTTGTTCACACTAATCAACTTTAAAACCGAAAGAAATATACCTTTATAAAGAGACTTTTCAGATTCGTCATGACCACGAAATGGTAAACTATTTTCTAAACAAAATCTAGCACTACGAACAAAACCCATTAATCGATACCGATTTCCAATCCTTCTTTCCTTGTTAAGCGTTTTTTTATTCGCATCATAGGATCGCTTTTAGTTCAAGAGATTTTCACATTTTTGCGCCGCCTTATTATGGATACTATTAAGTAATCCAACATGTTCTTTTAAGACACATGGTTTACTCCAATTACAAAAGCCTCCACTTATAAAAGTCTCTCTTCCACCTTTATTACCAACACTTTCATTAAACAAGTAACAACATAAACAATATGCTTTTTCTTGTTTAGTGCTATACTCCAACCAATGATATTTATCAAACCATTTAACATTAAAACGTCTCCGACCACTAGAATAGTTTGTCCATTTAAAGTCATGACCTCGTGGTTAAAAAGCCTTTTAACAAGATATGCTCTTCTTATGTTGTCTATTTGATTTGGATGATAACTAGTAATAGGTGGTCTATCGGAGGGATCCGAAGGAAGATCATTCAATTCGATTTTGTTTCATGTTGAAGCCGAAGTAAAAATTGGACTCGGAGTTGGACTGATATCTTCATTTTCTTGCATACCAATATCATTATCTTCATTTTCTTGCTTATCATCAACAATATTTGAACTAGGAGTTGGACCAAAATCATCATTTTCTTTGATTTTCGTCTAAAAAGACTACTAATGAGAGTTTGTTTTTCATCTTTCAACTTCCAAATTTCCTAATTTTATAAGACAAATAAATTAAACAATATGCATAACTAGACTACTACATATTTTTAAGCATAACTAACACATAAAAGACTGATTTACAACCTAAACAAGAACACCAATAAATCAACCCAATGGTATAAATGAAACACCTAATTCAACAAAAACCCCAACCTATTAGATATAATGTGTGTATATACACAAATACCTATACATAGTAAGGAAAAAAAAGCATATCACTATTTGGTTGATACTATTCGGTACTTATATGATAATAGTGATAATAACCAGACCCAAACCAAAACCAAAAAATTATGTTTATGACGTTACATACATCCGAATAGTGAACACCCCTAGTACAGATGATTGATTACTAAATTAAATAGCATAAGCTCAAAGCCTCTGCTGGTTTCAAAATAGCATACATCACTTCATAGTTTGTTCAAAAGAAAAAATATATATAACAAAAGGATAACAAACTAAGGCCTTTCAAATAAGCTAAGAATGAAATTTGTAACTAAACAAGAAACTGTTTTAGGTATGAACTTGTGTATAATTAAACAATGAATCCATATATACAATAATACAAATGAAACGCCTAATTCAACAAAAACCCCAACCTATTCAACTGATTACATTTCAAAAGAAATTGAACCTAAAACCCTTACCCTTTGATCGAACAACAAACATTCAAAGCGGACATCAGTAGAGAGAGTTCGAACCAGTGATTTTATAGAGAGATCGAACCAGTGATTCGGCCGGCGGCGAACTGCTCCTTAACTCTTTCTCTGCTGCTCGTTCTTCTAAGCTGCTCGTTCTCAGCTCCTGCTCGTGGCCTCGTGCGGCAGTGGTGTGGCGCTCTGCTCCTCAGCTCCTGCTCGTTCTTCTAATTTGACTTCTGAGGAAGTGAAGGTTAGCCGGTTAGGGTTGAACTGGTGTCTAGTGAACTGGTGAATGTTCATTCTTTTATTTTTTGTTCAATTGTTAGGTTTGGGTTGGGACTTGTGCTATAATGGTTGGGCTTATAAGAATTGAGTATTTAGTGGGTTGTACAAAAATTATTTGGAGTTTGAAGAGGGGTAACATAATAAATCTTAAGGGGCAACGAAATCCGAAAAACGTAAAAATTTTTTTTACACTATCGCCGGCGAGTCAAGGGGTACCCCTTGACTAAGGATATGTCTGCCCCTGTGTAATATTATCCATATTAGGAATTGATGTTATAAATCAAATGGGGATCACCCACTGTTCCGAATTGGCTAATGCCAAAGTCCAAATCATGAATTAAAATGTTGATTTAATTTTCAACTAGCCCAGTGAATAATAGCCCATTAACATTAATTTGAATATTATTAATAGGCCCAAAATCTATTACACACACTAACTCGTTAAAACTACCGAGTCCGTCAATACTGCATCACATAATTCGATTAAATAATAACGAGAATAACTTTCCAACAAGTTCATCCAATATCACCATAAACGTTGATAATCACTAAAATTACCAACAATATTGTACTTATAGTATTTACTACAAATAACGATATTATCGTTATTATATGTTGTTATAATATATTTTATCAAAAAATGAACCTATAGTGAAACCAAACCCTAACAACTAATGCTTTTCCCCCTTCATTGATACCATCCTTTCATAGTTGGTTATCAAGATGAGATAACGCTTTGGATGGACAAAACAAACCCATCTGGTTCTTGAAATTTAAAGGGAAAAGGAGCCACCTTATATAAAAGGAACAATATGCATATAAAGGAGTAAAATAATGATTAGTGAAGATTGAAAATTATTCACCATTCAATGATGAATATTAGAAACATTGAGATGTTATGGGTTTTTTTTCGTATTAATTGACAGAATGATTATGCTTGCCCTCTTTTTATTAGTATCATCCAATATATATAATTACAATTGAGATCTCCTATTTTAGGGAAGATATATATATATTACATATTACATTATCCTATTCTCTATTACACCCCCGTAGTCGAAGCGAGAGGAGGCCGAATGCTTAGACTGGATCTAAAGTCGTCGAACAGAACCTTGGGTAACCCTTTAGTGAAGATGTTGGCCACTTGAAAACGAGCTGGAATATGGAGAACTCGTATCGCCCCTCGTTGCACAAGATCACGAACAAAGTGAATGTCCAACTCGATATGCTTCGTGCGCTGATGCTGAACTGGGTAACCTGACAAGTAGTCGGCACTGATGTTGTCACAGTAGACTAAACTAGCATTGGTCAAGGGTATATGAAGTTCCAATAGCAGATTGCGAATCCAACAAATCTCGGCTACCACATTAGCCACCCCGCGATATTCGGCTTCAGCACTAGAGCGGGAAATAACAGCTTGGCGTTTAGAGGACCAGGAGAGAAGATTGGGGCCAGGATATACACAATAGCCAGATGTGGATCGGCGGGTATCAGGACAACTCGCCCAGTCAGCGTCAGTGTAGGCACGTAAGGAGAAATCAGAGGAGAAGCCAAGTGTTAACCCATACGAAGAAGTGCCCTGCAAATAGCGAATAATGCGTTTCAATGCATTCCAATGATCAATGCGGGGTGAGTGCATATGCATGCAAATCTGCTGAACAACATAGCTAATGTCAGGTCTTGTGAATGTCAGATATTGTAAGGCCCCAGCTAGACTTCTATAAAGAGTTGGATCATCAAATTCAGCGGTTAAATGAGCACTTAGTTTTGGTTTCGAATCCATAGGTGTGGCCACTGGTTTACAAGAAGACATACCAGCCCTATCAATAATATCCTTCATATAAACTTGTTGAGATAGAAATAACTGACCACCCTGGCGACTAATATTAACCCCCAAAAAATGACTAAGTGGCCCAAGATCTTTCATCGCAAATTCATTTGCAAGTTTAGACATAAGCTGTACCTAGTATCAGAATGATAATCATTGCGCTCTTTTCATTAGTATCATTCAATATATATAATTACAATTGAGATCTCCTATTTTAGGGAAGAGATATATATTACATATTACATTATCCTATTCTCTATTACTAATATTTTTGAAGAATTATGCAAGTTGTTCACACCTCTCAACTCTCTAAGGTTGGACTTTTTACTAGTTTCTTCCATATTTTTAAATGTAGAAATTCAATTTAAGACACAATTAAATGTCCACAAATTTATACACTCTTGAATAACTCTTCTAATTAATGAAATATCCGTAAGTTCTATGAAACTGATTGATTTCTCGTGAAACTTGAATGGTATGGAACCAAACTATAAAAACTAACACTTTCCCTTGAGGAGGGAGGATACATGTTGCTATTGGCTAAGAGTAAGCACATATGCATGTGGGGTCTTTTACAAGAAGTGACAAAAAACACCTCATTTATGTGGCTAATACGTAAGAAATAGACAAATGCGAACATACAACCATGACCTCACATTCTTTTAAGTTTCAACTTGCTCCTACTTCAAATCTTTTCTATTTTGGAGGTTTTGCTTCAGATATTGATTGCTTTTAAATTGGAACTACCGATGGTGTTAATTTCAAGCATCTTTCCTCATGTATTAGACTCAACGACAAACAAACATATCCATTAAAATCTCACTCATAGAAGGGTTTGAGGAGCGTAAGATAAGGAAAAACCTTTCCGGCTTTCCTATATCACATGAGAGAGATGGAGACTGCCCCACGTGAAATCCTATACTGGACTCTATCTGGTAATAGAGAGATCACATCCTGTGAGACCACAGACTCTATCTCTAGAGATAGAGAAACTGCACCCGGTGAGACCCCTGACTCGATGTATTAGATTTAATGATTTAACCAGATTTATCTTTCTTAGGAGAAGGATCTTCCTTCTTATTCGGGGCACAAATTAATGTGTCGGCTATGTGTCGTTTACCTTGATACTTTAATTATGGACCCTTTCAGTATTTATTTTACATCATGATAAAATTCCAAAAACAGTCGTTTGTTTCTTTATGCTCTCTATTTTCATACAAACGTTATCCTCAAATTATTGACAAAAAGATGTTCTACGCATATTCAACCAACTTGTACACCGTTGTGATGTTGTGATCGGTTGCATCAGCAAATCCATTCAGAGGTGCACATAAACGGACGGTAGACAACGCCTTGTTGAAGTGTTTAGCCTTAGCACCAAGATACTCGCTCCATGTAACTGGTCGGTAAAGGGGAGGGTGAACTTTGTCTGTTAGTTTCGACAGAGGGCAGATCTGAATATTAGGTGGTGGCCCATAAAGATAGGCCACTGAGAACCGGTGTTGGGTTCTGTTTACCATGGCTCGGTGCAGTACACTTGTGTACAGCCCGTTGGACAATATGTGAAGGAGGTCCCCTACATTGACAACAAGTGCACGGTGCATAGGTGGGACTGTGACCCAACCTGTTCCTTCTTTATGAGCCTGGAGTCCACTTGTGTTGTTTTGGTGAAGGATGGTCAAAAGGGTCGAATCGGTGTGAGCCGCTAGACCCATGGCTCGGTCTGGATCTGGACAAGCTGGGTATGAATTCAGTTGCAAAGCTGGTGTTGATCCTTGTATGCTAGCCCATTTTACATCATCCATTGTGACACCCAATGATCCCAACATCAATAACATGAGTCTTTGAGCTAATTTGTTCATCTCCTTTTTATACTCTTCAACCACATCACTGCAAAAGATCAATGACAAAAAAATTAATTTCTTTTGACTAAAGTATCTGGCCACTGTGATCAAGGACAGAACCAACGGGCCAAGAGGGTTTGCTACCCTGGTCAACAGAATTTATTAGATTTATATCTATAAAATCTTAGTTTCTGTTTAAGGAAAAAATGAGTTGGACCCTTAGTTGTAACCGGTAGAGAATGAGAACCCCGACTTAAAGTTTTGGTTACGTCACCACTGTGATAAACTGGATCCATGTAGTTGTGCTCATGCATGCAAATTTTAATTTATGCATAAAAAACACAAGGGTTAATCCTTACCAAAATTGACTATAATAGTTGGGCCAGAGTTTACGAGCATGTTCATACGGCGATCCGACGATGGTGAACCCCTCAGACCACATGAGTTTCGGGAAGAAGGATGATATTCTCGCTACTCCATAGCCAGAAACGCCATTCGGAGCTCGAGCAGCTTGTAGCTTTTGCTGAATAGGAAGTGCAAACAATTTTCTACCAGCATCCTCCATTTCTTCAAGTAGATTTGTAGGGACGCCATGGTTGGTGACTTGGAACACACCCCAAGTTTTGCATGCATGGCCAACAAGTTTCATGGCGTTTGGATCATTGAGGTTGATCACAGGCACTTCATCAGGACTCAATGATCCATAAGAAGGTGAGTTATCTAGTGATAACCATGCATGTGATTCTGGCAATTCTTGCAAGGAGTTCAAGTCTAAAAGATTCTGATTGGTCATGGGGTAGGGTGATAGTTTTGTGTGGATATTGTATTGTAGTGATATTAATTAATGAACACTTGTAATGGGGAGAATGAAGAAGATGTGGTGAATGAAATGTGCTGCATGTACTATATATAAAGGGATATGGGCTAAAGGCAACAAAACTGGTGGGGTATAATGATAACAATCCTCTTGTATTTTATAAATAAATAAGAAAATAATAATCCGAACGATTCCTCTCGTGATATATATTATTAAATCAACATTTTAACCAATAATTGTTTAATACAACAATGCATTTTGGGCTTGTAACGAATTGCATTCTAAGATACAATGACAGTTTTCAATATTTCAAATAACTAGGAATGATACAATTACTATATGGAACAAGATGAATAATTTTTTTTCTTTTTCCTTTTTAGTATATAAGATCATTTATAATTATTATTGTTGATGATTTTAGTGTCATCAAGCTAATTTGGGTAAATGCATTAACTTGTTGAACAAATAAAAAATTACAATACACATTAATGCAAGTAAATGTGTAGAGTTCATACTTGTCTAAGGCTATTGTAATTATAGGAACTAAAGAACCCAAGGTTCAAGGGGGAAGAAAAATATCATTGACATAAAGGTTGGTAGCGACTTTATACTTTATTAGCAACATGGTACTTCAATTTGGTACGAATCTAGTACCTTGGTTGAGACTTTGTAGTGCAATAGCATATGCATTTAGGTAGCAGTTACCGCTGGAACTACCCACGATAATGCTCCTGACCGAATAACCACCAATTGAACATTTGCGGTGGTTCAACCGCATATATACAGTAATCATCTAGTTTTTAGGATCAAATTTCACTTTCTTTTCATAGAGGAAACATCTAGTTCTTAAATAGAACTTTTGTTAGATTATATAAGATCTGCTAATAATAAAAGCTAAAACCCAATGAAACCATCTTCACTACCTGATGTAATAAGTTGAAGTATAGTCTTTGGTCCAGAAGTTTCCCCATTGAAGGCTTCCAAAATAACTACCCAAACTTCTTGAATAGAATTGCTGCCTCCAAGAATAGAGAAAAAAAGTACAAGTGTTGGATTGTTAGTGTGCTTATCAACCAGTTAACAATCAAGTCAACAAAAGTCAAGACTAAAAGATCAAGGCAACAAGTCAAAGACTAGAAGTACTAGATTCCTAGAAGTACTAGATTCCTAGAAGTGCTGGTTCTCACCAGCAGTTTAAGAATCCAGTTGTTTTCACTACTATCACTAGAAGCAGTAGTTCAATGTAACAATGTAACTATCCGGCTGTTTTACCATTTAATGAGTTGTTAGGGGTCGCTTTAATGGTGATGCCACCAACAGTTCTGTCCTTATATATATATATATATATATAATATATATATATATATATATTAATGTAATAGTAACACTAAGAGCCAAAAAAAACCACCATCTGAAACCACTACTATGTTTCCATTACCCACCTTACCCTTTCTCTCTCTAACCACCACACTACCAAAAAGAGCAGTCAGATCAACTAGTTGGAATAAAGCCCCAATCATAAGTAGTTTTTTGATCTACAACAGAACATATAAAATATTACACTTTATATTTCACTGATATCATCAAAAAGTAGAAAAATAAACAATGCATAACAACATAACAACTTGCAAATTAAAAAAATCTTTCATAAAGGGTTGATTTGCAATCAGACAAACAAGAAAAAGACTAGCCTCTATTCAAAGTCAATAGTAAACCCTAATCAGAATCTGTACAGATCGACCAAAAGTGACAATTCCCAGATCAATTTAACAAAATTATCAAGACCCATAAAAATTGAGTTTCATCCAAAAGCTGAATTGGGTACTCTTACAAATATAAATACTTTTTAATTGACTCATGCATCTCAAATCTGAGGTAGGTTTAGGTCTAAACCTCCATTAGAGAGAGGGGGTTTAGAGATTTGGGTGTTTTCATCATAATCAAAGCACCACCGAATCTTCCAACTCTACTAACCACCAGAAGCTCACGATACTCCGGTTAGATGCGATTATATGTGACTATAAACTGGTGTATAGGATTTATCATCCTGCAGTTCGTAGTTCGTGAACAAAATGATGTCTGGATTATTAAGTATAGGTGGTCATGGTTTGTGCTGATGATGATTGGTGGCGAGACATTTAGGTGGTGGCCGGCGGCAGGAGTGATGATGGTCGGCGGTAGGAGTGGTGGTGGTAAGGAGATTAGGTTACGGATGGTTAGTGTTAAAGGATGTAGAGTATAATGAGTTTTACAAATAAAGGATTATGAGTGTAATTATTGAAGTTAAAGGATATCCATTGCAATTCGATACAAATATAAAGGACAAAAGTGTAATTTACCCTTTTATATGTTACATATTTTTGGAAAAAAAAACTTAAAAAAATAAATATAGATCAATGAACTACATAAATTATTTTATGGTTTTTTTTTAGTTTTTACAATATAAACCTTACAAGGAAAAGATATGAAAAAAATAAAAAATAAATAAAATGATTAGTTGTTAGTAGTTTTTAATGATTTTTCTCATTAACCTAACAATTTATATGGGGACAAATTTAGGTTTTCACCTAAAAAAGACCTTTGATTTTAGAGTTATTATTTTTTATTCTATTAGTTTTAGTTAAAAAACCAATTTTTTTTTCTATTTAAGCACCTAATTTTTCAATTTGCAACCGTTTAAGTCCAAATTCATAACGACATTAATCATGTCTATTAACTTTTTGTGAAAAGACTAAAATATCCCTTCATTTGAAAACAAAATAAAAATAGAATAAATAATATATAAACCTCTACACACACACTCTCTCTCTCTCTCTCTCTCTCTAGACAACAACAACCACTACCAATATACAACACCCCATTCCCATCACCACCATCATACAACACCCCCAACACCACCATACAACACACATACACACACACACACACTCTCTCTCTTTCTCTCTTTACAGACAAAACCACCCCACACCTATACATCCACCACCACCATATAACACCCTCTCTCTCGGCATGAACAACGGTGTCAGTTATGTTGTGGGTTCAGATCTAAATATTGGAGTTGGGGTTGGGGGTGGGGTGGGGGGATGACGGTGGGGTGGTGTAGTGTAGTGGTACGGTGGGGGTGGTGCTGGTGTTTGTAGTGGGGCTCTAGTGGTGTGGTGTTGGTGGAAGATAGTGGTGGTCGTGTGTGTGAGGTTTGTGCTGTGAACATTTGTTTCTATATTATATATAATAATAAGGAATATTGGATTTTAATAATCCTAAGTTTCACCTGTTGGCCGATAATAATCTGAATTTAAAAATTCCCTCCAACGATCCCAACTTGTAAAAGTTTGGCCCCCATTGATCCTTTTCTAACATAGGTGCACTTAAACCGATTAAGAAGTCTAGAGGTGCACTCGAATCTATTAAGGATGCCAAATTCTTGTATGTTTGAAAAGGATCAATAGGGGCCACACTTTTACGAGTTAGATCGTTGGAGGGAATTTTAAAGTTAAGATTATTATTGGCCAACAGATGAAACTTAAGATTATTAAAATCCAATAACCCTAATAATAAAATGTGTGGTTAGGGTGAGCTTCCTGTAAAAATGACCTTTTTCGTGAGAAGTGTGAGAAGACATATGAATTGACATGTAGACATCATGTTTTGGACTTAGTCATGATATTTTGGGTTGTTTGGTAAGAAAAACAATAAACATAACAATTTAAAACACAATGCAATGAATTCTAGGTATGAAATTTAAGACATAACTAAAACACACTAACACTTAAAACACACTACTTAACGTTCTTGGCATGGTGTTTTAAGTTTTAAGCCTATAATTCATTGCATTGTATCTTAAATTGTTATCTTTGATGTTTTTCTTACCAAAACAATCCAAAATATCATGCCTAAGTTCAAAACATGATGCTTACATGTCAATTCTTATGCCTTCTCACACTTCTCACGAAAAATGTCCTATTTACAGGAAGCTCACCCTAACCACACATTATATATATATATATATATATATATATATATATATATATATATATATATATATCATAATAAAACAGGTAAATGACTTAAATACCCTTCAAGTTAACCGACTTGGTAGATGACTTTAGTAGATTGGACTCAAACGGTTACAAATTTAAAAGTCAGGTTTAGGTTTAGAGTCAAATAGTTAAAACCATCAAAACTTAAAGAATAATACAAGGAATTTACTCTAAATTCTATAACAAAAGTTAAACAAATTCCGAGGACTACAAAGTTCTTTGAACCTTGTTTTACCCCTGGTTTTGATTAATTTTGTTGAAGTTGTCGATTTTCTAGACATACTTCGACATTATGCTCCAAAAACATTTTTTTCTTGATAGTTATTTATCTTTGTATTAAACAGAGCTGGATTACTAGCAGTGTTAGCAACAAATATTAGTTTTAGCGACATATTTTGAGAGTTGTAAGGGTAAAACCTAATTTAGGATGATAGGAGGTTAAAAGTAGAAAGGACCAGGTTGTCCCTTTATAACATTTCAAAGTAAGAAAGGAGAGCCTCTCTCTCTTGTTCACGTGACCTTGTCTTGTCTTGAAGCAGAAACACCTCTGTATCATTTGGTGTAATAAGGCTAATTAGAATTGTGTCATTTTGTCCAAAACCCATTTGTGGGCTCATAACTATCCCCTTTAATACAACACCTACTTGAATCCTACTTCATCTAATTGTTTCTTTGTTCTTTCTTTAGGAACCCCCTCATCTTATGTCCCCTAAACCACAAGCCGACATCCGATAGATAGATCATCATTCTTGACCTTAATCTGGACCGTTAACACGTTGCTAATGACAATTAGACAATTCATAGAAGTAGTTTTGAATTCTACTTTATCTTATGTCCCCTACTTGACTCCTAGTACTTCATCTAACTGTTTCTTTGTTCTTTCTTTAGATCCCCCTCCATCTTATGTCCCCTAATCCAAAAGTCCACCCACATCTGATAAACCAAGATTTAGTTTGGACTTTTGACACGTTGTTGATGACCAATTAGACAATATCCACTTATCCTAAAGGAACCCAATATTCTCCTTTTTTGATGTAACCTTATGTTTCCTGAAATTTATAAAAAATAGAAAAAAATTCATAGTGTAAAATAAAAAAAAAACAAGTAACATATACTTATGATACTTTTGATCCTAATTTGTTTATTACTGTTGATAATTTGTAAAAGCTAGAGAGAGAGAAAAGATGTGCATCACCAATATATATGATATGAAACATAAATTACACAACTGAGATTTGTATTTATAATAGTATAAAACCCTCATGAAAATCAAAATAACACTGTTGTCACTCTAGACTACAACTAACACCAACTCCATGCCACATGGGAGTATATGAGTGCAGAGACTGAGCACATAAATCAATGATAAGTAAAGGAAATTGCTAAGAGTACGTACTATTGTTGTGATTGCACGGTTCCATCATAGAAAGAATGTAGCACTCTTACTACAAGAAATCAAAGCAATGCCTGCGACAATTGCTGTCACCGCTAATGATCCCTGTTAAATGTGAGAAGACAAATAAAATTGACATGTAGGCATCATGTTTTGGACTTAGCCGTAATGTTTTAGTTTATTTTGGCAAGAAAATTACAAAAAATAACAATTTAAAACACAATATAATATATAGACATGAAATTTAAAAACACAACTAAAATATCCTACTTAACACTTAAAACACCATTAGGGATGGCAAAAATACCCGAGCCCGACGGGTAAACCCGAAACCCGACACAAATGGGACGGGTATACCCGATACCCGACGGGTATTGGGCCGGGTATGGGATTAGTTTTAATTTTTTTTGCGGGTATGGGTCGGGTATGGGATTAGGTGATACCTGACCCGATTACCCGAAACCACATACCCGTTTACCCAAACTATATACCCGTTTATATATCCGGATTTTTTAATTTATATTTTTATTTTCATTAACCCTTGTTTATTAGTGATATATTTTAGTATGTTAATAATGTGAAAAAAAAATTTCTTTTAGTATATGTATTTGATGATAGTATTTATATTTTGTATGTTGTGAAGTATATAAATATAAGTGTATATGTATTATAAAGTTATTATTAATTTATGACAAAACTTATATATGTAATGTACGCTAACAGTTGTTGTATAAATAAAATATATAATAATTATAATAGTGAAAAACATGTATTCGGAAACACCCAACGTATATCTTTTAACAAATTAATGGGTATACCCGATACCCGACAGGTAATTACCTGACAAATAACCGACGGGTATTGGGTCGGGTATGAGACACGATTTTACAAGTGGGTACGGGTATGTGATTACCAATACTTGACCCATTACCATCCCTAAACACCATACTTAATGTTCTTGGCATGGTGTTTTAAGTTTTAAGTCAAGAATTCATTGCATTATGTCTTAAATTGTTATATTTGGTGTTTTTCTTGACAAAACAACTTAAAAATCATGTCTAACTCTAAAACATAATTCCTACATGTAAATTCATATGGATTCTCCACGAAAAATGTAATTTTTACAGAAACCTAATATTACGAAAAAAATGCCAAAACAACTCAAAACCTAATACACATACATGTTGGAAATTTATATAGTGAATGGGTATTAATTTAGTGAGCTTATAATTTAGTAAAATTATATTTATTTACTAGACTCTTCATATGGAGGATAAACTCTTAAGTAGAGTTAGTTATGAAGACTTGAACATCCATATGTTGAAAATTATAGAGAGATAAGTTTTCTCTACTCGATTCCATCACTTTCGTATCATTATTTTTTCACAAGTTCAAATACTATAATTTTATCCGATGTAACCTCAGGCGCGTGAGCCATCTCCGGCAGTACATACTGATTCGGCTGTTGTACCATGGGAAACAGACGCGTCGTCTTTAGTAGAGGCGCGAAATCTGTTTTAAAGGAAGCGTGTTGAACACGTGCCCCAGCCACAACCGTCAACACTTGTTTGTTCATTTTGTAGGTAATTATTGTATAAGAATATATGGTTCAAGACCTCGTTGAAGCCCACACAAAGGATCATACAAAAAGACGCGATTCAAGAGTTCGTTGAAGACTACGCAACGGACCATACAAGAAGACGCGGTTAAAACTCTTGTTGAAGACCATAGATTGAATCATTTTAATTACATATGTTGTTTTATACGTCATATTCGTAAGAATTTGTACATGATACATGTATTATAATTTCTCAAATATGTAAAGAGAGTATCTTTACTATTTTATTTATATATATATATTTTTATTACAATGGTGACCCATGTCCTACAAACTTAAAACAGATTTAGTGAGATTGTTGGTACAATCTTAAAACCTTATTTATAAGGATTTTGGGTTCACGAAAGGATTTATAATAAAAAATATTTTTAGAGATTATGATCTTATAAATATTATTTTGGAAAATATGTATGTAGTACAACTTGATATGTTTTGATTTATTGAGATTGAGTACAATCTTAAATCATAGACCGTGATACAAACGAATAATTTTGGTTCAACCGTTTGGTTTTTGAAACGATTTTGTAATCGTTAATTTTTTTAACCTTTGTGTTAGATCGGGTTTATTGGAGTATACCATACGTTTTTTGTAAACGTTAAAATTCTCTAGCGTGCGCGTTAGATCGGCTTAGTGTTAGAAATAGTTTATTTTATATAAACTAATAAGCCTTATAATGATTTTTGTAATCATTTATTTCTAAACGAGCGTGTTAGAATCATGTTTTATATATAACCTAATATGTTTTATAAGGATTTCTGTAATCGTTTATTTCTAACGAGCCTGTTAGAAGCTATTTATTGATAAGTATGATAATGATTTTTGTAATCATTTATTTCTAACAAGTATGTTAGAAATTATTTATTGATAAGATTTATAATAATTTTTGTAATTTTTTATTTCTAATAAAAGCGTTAGAAACAGTTTATAAAAAAATGCAAATGATTTTTGTAATCATTTAACTTCTAACATGCGTGTTAGAAACGATTCATGAAAAATGTTAGAAACAGTTTATAAAAAAATGATTTTTGTAATCATTTGTCTTCTAACATGCTGTTAGAAACGGTTCATGAAAAGTGTTTGTTTGGAAGCAATTTTTAATTGTTTATTTTCTAACGTGTGTATTAGAAATGACTTATTTATTTGAACCATATATGTGTTTATAACAAGTCGAATTAACATTGGAAATGTTAATAATTTTTAACGTGCTCGTTAGAATTTCTTTCATTTTAACATGATTGTTAAAATACAAATGCTTTGAAATGTTTATGTAAACATTTTATATAATTAATTTATTGTAGCATTTATTCTAATGAATATAAACACATTATATAATTCTTATATGGTTTAAAAATAAAAATCATACATTGAAGTTAATGTTTAATTTGCTTTAATAATTAAGTCACCATAAAGTGATGGTTTTGTTGTGTGGGATTTATCACCAACTTTAATTTATGATTTCTAAATCCAAATGATCATGTTATATATATATATATATATATATATATATATATATATATATATAATGACTTAAATTTTCTAACACGAGTGTTAGAAAAAAATGTATCACAAATACAAGGTTAGAGATTGTACATTATATAAGCCATAATGCATGGAAATATTTTATGTAAACATTTAATTGCCTATGTGTGCATTAAAAACGATAAGAAATGGTTTATTGTATAAACTTTATCATTGGAAAACGTTTTATATAAACGTTTAATTCTAAAATGTATCCGATACAAACATTTTTTTTAACATGCTTGTTAGAAAACGTTTAGTATATGCGTAGTAAGACTAAACAATATAAAACCGTTTGATGTTTTGGGTTTTTGATCTATGTTTTCATAAACCTTACTTGATATTATTAATATAATATAATGCAAAACTAAGGAAATGTTTTAGAATGTTTTTAAAACAAAGTTTTGCATAGCATTGATAATTCGAATGTTTGCTACTCTCGATAGAAGTAGCATATGGTGAACAAAGTGATAATCTCGTGATATTATTTGGTGGAAAACAACTTAGTGTTGTTGTGAACAAATTTAATTGCTTAAGTATACTACTTAAATGTAGTCTTTGTAACAACTTGGTGTTGTTTTAAGTATGATTGTCCAAGTTTATAGTTTCAAGATGAAATGGGAAACTTGTACTTACGAGTGCATGGAGTTTTATTAAGGGAGTATCTTAAGACATGCTATGGGACGATATCTTTGCAAAGATTTTGGTCAGATTATTAAGTGTTGAAGATAAAAGCATTTTGATATTTGATGTCTACAGATCGTCTATGCTACCAATTAAATTTCAAAAGTGTTTGGCACTTATGATTTAATTTCGAATGTATTTTATTGTTTTGTGTTCAATATCTTCGGATAACACATGCAATTTTTACAAAGAAATAAATCACTAATGTTTGTGGCGCATAAATTATTTTTATGGAAAATAATTATAACGTTAATTATGCATTATTTAAAAGAATATAGTTTTAAATGGATAGTACATGAAAATACTTGGACATAAACAACTTAAGAGTTGTTGCATTGACTAAAGTCAAAGAAGAGACATCAAATGTGTAACCACATCACGAGTGAGTAGTGAGTGTATTGAGATGAAATACACAAACGATATTCATGTCGAAATACTTCGTTAGAAGTCATTGAAAAATTCACAAGTTTGAATTCTAACATATGAAAGTAAAAGTACTATATGTTATTGTATACCTTTAATAAATCTTGCGAGATTTATACGTAGATGCGTCTACCACTTGAATATGGAAATTTTACCTTCGTTTGGGAGAGCATCCTAAATATACATATCTCCTAATGAATGACAATAGATGTGTGCAAATCACTTATGGCAAAATTATGAATGCCATGTTGTTGAGTGTGGATCTAGTTGACTCTATCTTCCACATAATAGTGATTGAAACGAGGAACATTCATCTTGTTGGCGATGAGTGTGTTCACCAAGTGACTTGGATTAAGACTTATGTTTAAGTACTTATGAGTCAATGGTAAAGCATTGAAGATCAAAGGTAAACAAGTTATGTTTCTTAATTGAATGATAAAATTTAGCTATGTGCTATATACAATAATTTATGAGACCTTCCTAAATATTGATGTCTTAGGATGATGAATAAGTCTCATTATTTTGTCTTAACAAGGGATGAATGTTGCAAAGTGATATTATGATATCATTGGGACTGTGAAGAATCAGAATGATGCATCTTCTGTTCACATGCTAAAGTATTGTAGTCTAAAGCATGCTAGACTAGTACTTGGTTAATTATGTGTCTTGATGGAGACTAATTAACTCTAAACATTCAGATGTGTATGAAACACAAAAAGAATTTGTGTATAGACAAAGTTGAGGGAGAATTTTCATTCATTATAAGGAAAAGACATGTAACTTTTGAAGAGTTTGTTTGAAAAGCTAATGAGGAGAATTCGTTGTCTAGGCTTATTATAGATGTTAAATTAGAATTATTCTAAGTTGATGACAAACTTATGACAATGGCATGTGTTGCTTTGGTCAGCTCGGAAGCTTATGTAAGCTAATGCAATATGAGTTGAATTCACTGATATAATGAGGTTGATCTTGTTCAATCATATGTGTATAAATGTCGTATTAAGTGAAGTTACAGAAATGTTGATCAAATGACAAAAAATGTAGGGGAGGATCCATTTAAGAAAAACAACCCAATAAGGGTATGTAGAATTCACTCATTTTTGTCATCTATATATCGATGTATATAACAACTGCTTTTAACTAATTAAATAGATGTCCTCCATAAGACCAACTCCAAGATCGAGTAGGAACCCTATCATACCTAATCAAATTGTTTAAACACTAGCATTTATTCTGTTGTTTACAATTTTTCAATCACTTCATGATAGCAACCCACCAGGGCAAAGTCTTGATGGTATAGGCCCATGAAATGTTATTATAATAAGCTATATAAAGAATTATAACCTTTAGGAATTAGGTTATGGAACAACTTTAAATTGGTTCATTCTGGTTTTTAGATTGTATGATGGTACTTGTTATCTTATAAAATCCATTATATGTTTACCAAAATGCTTCATATATTATGGATTAAGCTTGATCTTCAAACTTTTTATTACTCTTGACATAGTTTTTATACCTCTTATATTTTCGTTGTTTTCCAAAACATCTTCACCCTTGTAAACTTTTAATGGCTTCTTCTTTTCAAGAAACCAGCCATCCATTAATTAAGTTGCCATGAGAAGAAAATACGTACCATTTTGGATAACACCATAATGATAAAAATGACTACGTATGATAAAGATGTTATCAAATGCTCCTACGTGGCTTATTCAAGATTATGCGCATCAATTAAAAACGTGGATTGAGGCACTAATGAGAATAAAGTTTTCATCAAGAATTCATTTAAGTGTTTTCTGAGAGCGATCAGGACCAAGTCTCTATTCTCTTCCCCATACCAAATTATAGGAAAATTTTAAGATTTCATTTATTTTCACAGGGTTATGGTATAAGAAGGGTAAAAACCTATTATAGACTAAAAACATGATAAACAATAGACTAAAAACACAATAAACAATAAACTAAAATACCATGAATAACAAAACAAAAACATAATGGATAATAGACTAAACGCAATGACCAGAATCTATAACACAATATACAGAAAACTCACACAGTTGAAAAACAATAATTAAAACCAATAACACAATATATAGAAAATCCAAATATCACACCATCTTCACTGTGTTATAGGTTCTAATAAAAACGCAATGGACAGAACCCAAATTAACATTGTGTTATAAGTTTTGAGAATAACACAATGTATAGAAACCTCAGTAAAAGCGTAATGACCATAACCCAATTGAAATATACAATGAATAGAACCTTTTAACACAATGCTAAGAATCCTAGTAAAATGAAACTTTTTTTACTTTATTTTTATATAGCAATAGTATACTCATATTAAAAATAAAAAATGTTGTTTTTATGGTGATCTTTTTTAAATGTTGTATGAAATAGTTATGAACGTTTTAAATTGATTGGGAGATTGACATGTGTCTTACATATGAAAAGAGAACAACATTAAATTTAGGATTCCCTTTATGTCATTCCACTATTTTCTTTTCCCTAAAACTAACCTCGACACTCCAATCTAAAATCAATAGATTAGAATTTTTCTTACCATTCTTATTTATTTTGACATTTGTATTTGATCCAAATTCTTATTTTCACTCATACACCG
This sequence comes from Scalesia atractyloides, assembly GCA_947069175.1. Classification (NCBI taxonomy): domain Eukaryota; kingdom Viridiplantae; phylum Streptophyta; class Magnoliopsida; order Asterales; family Asteraceae; genus Scalesia; species Scalesia atractyloides. Next base: position 7,866,092 of record CAMTDV010000011.1, read on the forward strand.
AAGTTTGCAAACCCCAATTAATTATGTGGAAAACTAAAATAAATTCCTAAATTTGAGTACTCATCCTTATGGATATCCCATATTTTTAGTGGATGTGAGTGTAAATATGCATTATCGATTATGAATATCTATTTATATTTTATATACAATAAACAATTTGGGTGGGGCTACGTGGCAATTGGTCAGGCGATCGTATTTTGGTTTTGACGGGACATGACTTTGGGAAGAGTTTGTATTAATTTTGATAAATAATCAATATTGTATTAATGAGTTTGTCAAGCGAGTATACTAATCTTTATTTTCTATTATGTATATAATCAATTTTGGTGGTCAAAGAATGGTCTATGATCAAATTAAATCAATTGTATTACTTTAGGTGGTTGGGGTGTCATCGAAGAGGGGGTGTTTGAGTGAGGTCCCTGAGCAGGAACACCGTCGCCACCTCTTTTTCGCGGCTTGGTGACTTCCCACTTTGGCTAGTAGTCACCGCTCACCAAACCGTTTATTTGACTGTCGTTTTCGACCGTTGTGGGTTGAATGTTTTGACCGTATACCCCATTTATATATATATATATATATATATATATATATATATCCACACACCACTTCTGAAAGAAAAGAAGTTCAAGAGACAACACGAGACGGCAAAAAAAGACATGGAACGGGCTTTTGGTGTTCTAAAGGCAAAATGGGGTGTACTAGATCGACCAATGCGTGCTATGACTGTAAAAAAGATTAGGAATGTCCTATATGCGTGTATTATTATGCATAACATGATTCTCAAAGACGACGGAAAGGCGATTGCACCGATACGTATTTGTGATCCTCCAGTTGAGCCCGTTTTCGATGAAACTGTTTATAACGAGCTCATTGATGAAGACACACATTATAGGCTAAAATATGATCTTGTGGAGCATCTTGGAGAACAAGATTTACCCCTCATTTTGGCGGATTCCGATGACGATTAGTTTAATTAGTTTTAGTTTTATAATGTATTTTTATATTTTAATGTTTTGTTTAAAATATGTTTTAATTATTGATGTATTTTTATATTTTAATGTATTTCTATATTTTAATGTTTTGCATATTTTCTAGAAATAAAAAATATAAAAAAAAATAAACAACCCAAGTGTTTGAGCACCCATAATGATTGAGTGCAAAATGGGGAATGAAGTGATAAGTTGACATAGCATGATATTATTGGGTAAAAAAATAGTTTATCACTCCCAAATGGGGAGTGCCCTTCCACCCTTACAAGGCTACACACCTTATCTTATAATAAATAATAGAAATATACTTTCGGTAGTGTAAAAAATGAAATAAGTAATAAAGTCTATTAATTATGGTTTATAATGTTTAAAAAAATTACAATTTAGTTTGAATTTGAATTTATTTTTTATATCAACTTAAGAAAAAAGAATATGCTAATGATTTTTTGAATAAAATTCGTTTAAATTTGTAAATATAACAACGGATTCTCTGTCATTATTACTAATTTTGACTGAGGTCGCATAAATTAACGTACTTTCATATCATACATTATGTTTTATAAGTAATAAGAAGTACTTTAATTATGAGCCTAGTTACACTTATCAAAATGTATAATATAATGTAACTTGAATTATTTATTATTCTTTTAAACTTACGAATTAGGTATACCAACAATGTATTTATCTTCAATCCACTAACTTTTTTGTTCGAAGTGTACTAAAAAGGTTGTGTTTTATTATCATTTCAAAAAACAATACATTTTTAAGTTTCCTAAAAGTTGTCAAAATTACATAGTATACAAATCAAGGAATAAACTAAAATATATATCGATAATGATAATAATGGTATCAAATTAACGATACCTATGTTGTAGCAATCGTGTAAGGTAACTGTTGCAACTTTTGTGAACTCTGTGTGGAATGTCAAACAACACTATTGTGTGAGTTCATATCTCATGTTTTACAATGTTTAAAACCTTGGGGTTGAAAACATGCTCTTAATAACAAAGTAGGGTTTTTCATAAAAAATCAAATAACGGTTTTCACATACTTGTAACTCTTAAATGGACTTACATGTTGCTATGGTACATATGACACATTAGAAAAGTCCCCTTCATTACAACACTATACAACCATTAATTTTGTGAAGTCAGTAGTAGTACGTTGATAGACATATTGGTTTGACAAACCCATCAAGTATTCCCGGATAGGGGTCTAGATGTTCGAAACCCCACACACAATAACAACATTTTGACATCCTCGTGTCAGGGAGTTAGACACTAGGAGGCACAATATACAATCACTAAGGGTTGGTTGTGGACTTCATGTATGGAATGGAATTAATGGTATGATTTAAAATAGTTTATGGTTTTAAACTAAACAATGTTATTTTATCAAACCTATGTTCTTATCAAGTTTATAGTTGACATATTTAGCATGTTTTTCAGGTGATAACTATTTAGATAGCTAGGGACGTGAGTGTGTTTAGTAGATGCTTACATTTGAGGACTTTATTTCATGAACAACTTGCTTACTTGAGATTTGAGATGTAACCAAGATTGCTCTTAAATCGTCGCATTCACACGCATCCATCTTGATGGGGTGTGAACAAAACCTAATAAATGGTTTACATATTTAATAAGTTAAAAGAAATTGGTGGGTGATAAATTTAACAGTGGAGTCAAGTTGGAGTGTGTTTTTGGTATAACGAAAAGATCGAAATCATAATTACATATTCTATAAATTTAATAAATGGTTTACATATTTTATAAGTTAAAAGAAATTGGTGGGTGCTAAATCTAAAATTGAGAGTCAAGTTAGAGTATGTTTTTGGTATAACGAAAAGATCGAAATCATCAATCACATATTCTATAAATTAAAAGAAATGGGTGGGGTGATAAATCTAAAAGGAGAGTCAAGGTGGGGTGTATAACGAAAAGATCGATAAACATACATTTTTTTCTTTATTACAATTTTAAATAGACTTTGTAAACATACTTTCATATATGAGAAAAGTATTATTGAGCATTGTTTATTTAATTTTCTTCTTTTGTTTCGCCGTTTTAATCTTATAAATTTAAATACATGTCATGTATCTCGAGCTTACAGCTATTTAATAAAATGAAATATTTCTTTACCATTATAAAAGTAAATATTTATAATCAATTTATATCATTGTGGTGCTTCACATGCTAAATACAAATTTGGATATAGAATTCAGTGAAAGGCAGGTAGAGAAAAATAATAATATGTGGTGAGTCGTCCCTTGCTTCTTCCAAGTGTTAACCAATTTGCATAAAACTATGAAAGAGCCACCAAACTCAAACCTTTAACTTTTGCTTGTGGAACCTCCTTTATCTTGGGATTTATTCGTCATTTTCCTTTTGCTCAAGAATGCTTAATTCACTCGAATATAAAATTGTCATTTATAAAATAAAAAAAATGATATATTATTTTAATTTTAATTTAATAATACTTTTTTTAGATACTAGCTAGACTCTATCCATTGAGAGAGAGAGAGAAAAAAAAAACTTAAAGTAACTACAATCAAAATTCATAATTGATGGAAGAGAAACCTTTAAAAATCATTTGTGAATTTTGACATGTTCTAAAGAATATTATAACACATAAAATCAATAAGTTTTCCAACTGAAACCCATGCAAGGCTAATACATATCCTAGCGATGAAGAATGGTTTTTGGATGAGCATAAAAACCGAATATAATAAAGAGTAAATTGCGATTTTGGTCTCTATTGTTTAGTGATTATTGTTATATTTTATAAAATTCTAATGTGTTAATCTTTTACATACCAATGTTTCTATTTTTTTGCGATTTGGCAGGGCCGTTTCAACGTTTTTAGAGGCCTAAGTGAACTACAAAGTCGGGGCCCTATTGGATTGGTATAAAGAAAATAAAAAATTGAGATTAAGATTTGAGATATTGAACAACCGCAACGATGATTTTTCCTCATGTCGGCCCTAATTTCGCTCAATCCACAATCAATTTTACATTAGTTGCTAAAAAGGCCGCAAGTAACGACGATTGATGTGTTACGGCACCGCTTTTAGATTCTAAAATGATACTTGCATGGACAATATGAACTCCTAGAGTAAAAATCCTAAATCATGGCCTAAAATGTTGTATGAAGGGGCAAAACACAAGTATAATATATGAAAAGAAATAAAATTTGGAGGCCCTTGTTTTTAGGTGGTTGTAGGTCTTAGCCTATGTTAATAAGCTTAACGGGCCAACCCTTGGTCTTGGTTCACCACACTAACTCCATCAAACTTATGCTTAATTCTTAGTCACATGAGATGTATGCGCTGGATATTTTGGTAATTAACCATTCAAATGAAAGAAAACAAACTTCACTTTTCTAAAACCCTCATTTTATTTCTTCCACTCTTAATCTTAAATCTTAATTTTTTACTTTGCAACTTCGAATACGATCTATATATATATATATATATATATATATATATATATATATATATATATATATGTTGGATAAACGAGTTGTATAGGTATAGATTAAAAAAAGTATCGATGTGTGATCATCATCCGTCATATGTAATCGATCATCATTAAACACATAAAAAATATAATAAAAAAACTTTATTATTAGGTTGCATAAATTATAAATAAACATATATAAGGTTAGGTTATTACACAGATGAAATTACAATACAAATAGTACGAAGTGAAGAAGAAAACTAAAAAAATGTATCATGGCATAATGATACATAACAATAACTTATTTCAGGAGTAATTTTATAATTACCTTACATTAATTTTATTTCAACTCAAACATATTCTAGTAATTATATATATATATATATATTAGCATAATTATATAATAATTTGAGAGTATTGTTGATCTAACTCAATCATATTCTAAAATAAACTTATATAATTATTCTAGAGTAATTCTGGTCCAACTTAAGCATATTAAAATAGTTATATAATTATTTAAAAGTAATTGTATATCTAACATAATTACATATAAAAGTAATTGTACAATGAAAGTGCTCACACATAATTTACAAAAATGACATCGTGCATTTTAAAGTTTCCTTTTCTTCGTACCATTTGTACAATAATTACCTTTTTATATTTTTTCTTTATTGTATACATTTGTATGTATCAAAATCTGGTTTTTAGCTGAGGCACCCACATTAACATTTGTATGTTGAAATTGCTGTATTTTTAAATTGCTTTACTTGTGTTATTGTTTTAAAATTTTTTGAAGGAAATTAGTGTAGTGGACAAAAACCGAAATAAAATAGAAACATTAATATGTAAATTGCAATACATATTAATTTTATAAAATATAGCAATAACTACTAAACCATAGGGATCAAAACACAATTTACTCTATAATAAATCAAATCAATACGAACAAATACCAAATAATTGATAAATAAACTGAAAAAATAACTAATCGCTCAGTTAAATTAAATCAATAAACTTAACCGGACAAATACCAAATAATTGATGAAAAACGGAACAAATAACTGATTGTTTAGTTCATTACTAGACAAATGAGTATCACTGATGACAAATTACTGATAGGTGGAATCTGTCGGTAATCACCGACGGAATCCTAAAAAACAACATGAAAATTAAAAACAACTTATAATCTGTTGTTGATTACTGGCTAATTACCGATGCATGCCTTAACCTACAAAAAAGGCTATCACTTATAGATTATTGACTGAACTTGACGTGGATAAGTCTGGAAGCGATCGTCTTTTAATTAAAATAAAACTAATTGTCTGACAGATTATTATGTGGGTAATTTGACGTTACAATATGTCGCTAAGCCATTAGTGAGAATCGTGTGGCTAATCCGCCACTGTGACGGTAACAATTGCTACTATCTCTCAGCAATCCACATATGAATATCCATTCGGTGATCCCTCAATAGTCCATCAGAAAATTAAATTACCCATGCGCTGATTGGTGACGGAGTAACATTGGCGGATTGCCTTTGTTACCCACCTTCATGGTTAGATTTTCGATGGCTATGTGCGCAGGGGCACAAGTTAGAAGGGGCAAGTGGCTGCGCCTGTCCCGACAACGTTTCGGTAGTAGTATAAATTTTTGATTTTTCGTTTGAAATTTTAATATAAAATGATTTATTTATATAAGTAAATGTTAAAAAACTAGTTTAATTAATAAAGAAAAATAAAAAAACTCTCTCACGCGTTTGCTGACGTGGCGGGTCGACACCCATTTCCAAGCTTCCACCTCTGGAGGGGCATCCTCCAAGCTCTCTAACGCGTTTGCTGACGTGGTGGGTCGTCCTGGAGAGAGACCCTTCACCCACACCGAGTAACCTTATAATCTATTATAATGATGATGTGATTGAAAATCCTTCGGTCTTATCTATGTAACATGATCAATTTGTAACATTCTTAAATGGGAAAGAAATGGTTGGTCGTGGATGAAGTGATGGATAAGTATGACGAGCAAGTATACGGATTTGATTGGCTATTCAAGCGTCAAGTACCTCATCATTGCTAACTTCTAACTTCCGATATATACTTTTATAAGCCACCTCAGTTTTCAGACTCCATGTTTTTCTTCTGCCGCCCATGACATCATTTGTCACTCCAAATTATATCAATTAATCGATTAATAATTCAACTCATAATGTGAACTTTCTATGTGTCGCCTTGAGGTGTGGTCGGTTTGATCGAAACGGGTAATATAGATAAATCAAATGAAGACAATTTACTTTGATTAGCTGAGTTGTATATTTTCAGTGATAATCTTTTCAAATCAAAACACATTCTTTCCACTGCATCTACAAATATATATTTAACAAAAGGTGGAGGTTTTTTTTTATCTGACGGTGTGAAACTTATTAACTAATATGAGGAATAAAGTGTTTGCAAAAAACTTACTTCTTTCAAGAGAAAAAAGTTCATATTTGAAAAAAAAAATTCTGTAACAAAAGTTAACTTTGTAGAAAACGTTTTAACCATATTGGATATTTGGTCCTGCTAGGCTCCAGACCCTTTCTTTGAGATAATTTCTTGTAAGCATTTTTTGCTTTGATTCGTAGCATAGTGGCGCGTAAGTCGTTTCCTGGTTGTTTTTAATCATTGTAGATGAAATGGGCCACGCTTTACATGTTATTTTTTTTCTTGCGTAAGCAAAGTGAGTTTCGTTTGTTATACAAAAAACTTCCAACAATTTGCGTCTATAACCCATACTTGTTCACTTCCCACCCTTTCCATTAAAACTCGTGAACCTCTATGGACTCTGCTACATAGATAAATAATGTTTGGTTCAAGTATGTAAATATTAGAAAGTCTAATTGGAGTCTATTATGCATTTGTAGATAGTTAGAGGGCCATCGTCCTTTATAACTTGTAACTTAGAAACTGTTTTAATAGTTTTGTAGGGTTGTGTCGATTACAATAAATTGACACGTATGTTCATCATCGGCAATATATGTGGTTGATCGATTGTAAATAAGTGTGTTGTTCGATCAATTGAAAATTTTTACGGTTTAACCCTTGTTTTGTTTCAAATAATGTTTTTGTTTGTGATGGTTGAATAATGATCTCATGAGCCCATATATGATATTCATGGTTGCAAAAATCGTTAGGCGTTAATCAGCCGGTGGGGTAACGACTAGCGATAATCGGGATTAATTAGGATTAATCGGATTGGGATTTATAAGTAATTTTCAGTTTTACACACACACATTTTTAAAAGTAAATATTTAAGTAAACAAGTTTTAACCCCTACTCGACTCGTTTTATTAAGTATACAAGATTTATCCATGGAATCTACATCGTTTGGTTGGAAGCTGCCCGGAATATAAAGGTTTTGGTTGGAATTTACAAGTTTTGGCTGAAATCATCTAATTTTAGCCGGCCAACTAGGGGTGACTAGAGTTGATTAGGGTCGACTACCGATTAACGAAAAAAAATACTCTGTGTCAGCCGACTAACGATTAATCACCAACTAGTCCTAATTTTTACAACACTGTTGGTATCCGAGCCATATTTGTTCATTGAGTTCCATGTTTATCATGATTAAGATCATTGATTCTATCATCAATCAATAAATAAAGTATCAATTTGATTGCTCCCACCCAAATCGAATTACTTTTCATACCTCATAAATTTGTTCTCAACTTCATTCAATTTCAAGAAGAAAAACCAAACGATTAGGTTGTTATTTGGGCTACTGATCACAAGAAAATTTAAGATAGTTTGATGGGTTGGTAATATTTCTAAGCTTAACAGGTTTAATTTTGCTAAGTCATGTGAAATTTACTTTTAGAATACACTACTTTGAAATGGTTTAGATTTTGCAAGCTTGATACGTTTAAGGTGCATAAGAAGCTTTTTGGGACATTAGGAATGAAGCTACGCAAAATGGGGATGCAAAGCGATGAAAAACAATAAAACTCACACGAAAACTGGGTGTGGCGTCATCAACGCTACTAGTCGATGGGCGTCGACGACGCCAGTGGTCAGTGGCTCGGGGAGAGCAGGTAATGTCGTTGACTGCTTCTTGAGTGGACTTTTGGGTAACTTGCGAATTTGACCAAATAAAAAGAGGGGGTCACCCCATTTCAAAAACATTCAATCTTGGGGGTCTTAAGGGTTATTCTTTGCCCTCCAATTGATCCGATTTCACATTCCAATCAATGTTTGAAAGATTCCATAACAGCTTTGAAGATTACATCATCACCATGAATGACTAATTCCATCAAGATCTCGGGTATAGAATTGTAAGTGCTAGGGTTTCTTTCTTTTTTCACAATTGGGTTTCAAACATTGTTGTTGTTTACATTTTGATTAAGAATGTTTGTTTGATTGTGAGTATGTCGTAAACTTGTGATTGTTAAGGTCTCTTTATGCCATTGACTTTTAAGAGTGCTTTTAAGTTTCCATTCAAACTAGGGTTTGTTCATTATTCTTGGTTTATAAAATATACAATTGTTCGTTATTCATGTAGTAATGGTTATTCTTAGACCATTTAAATGCAATAGATGATTGATAATGTCGATATATAACTAGGTTTTCATTAGCAAATCCAAGAACATTGTGTTTTCAAGTAATACACCAAATTCGTTCTGTAAGACTAACCCTAATTGTTGCAAATTTGAAACCCGAGTTTGATCTGTTTTCTCATTATTGTTACTTAACCATATAATCATTATTTTCAAATTACTAATTGTTTCAAAGCTTTTGTTCGTGAGTCTTACAACTCAAAACTGGATCGTATCTTAATTCCAAACCAATTCAACCTTCAAAATAACTAGTAAACTTCATAAGGTTTTGTTCGTGTAATACTAACACGTGTTATACGTAGATACTATACTCGACTTACTCTACCTAACTAGCTTAATTGGCTTTTGCATGATCGGGACGACACAGTCATGACGTTTTGATTTTAGTTTCAATCATAGGAAACTACAAAAGAGGGGAGAACTTTAAAGTATTTTGATTTTTGGCTTATCGTATTGTCTCCTTTTATTCAAAAGAAACCAAAGAAAGCAATTGAAGACCAAAAGTTGAAATTGATTCAAGTCTTGTTTGCAAGTTTTATTGAAATCTGGAATTTTATTTTGATCCAACCCACACCTATAAAGATTAAGGTTATAGAACTAGTTTGTTTTGATTCCATACTCAAAATTACGGTATATAAAAAAAAATCTCTTTTGGAAATATACGACCCTAGTAGAATAGCCTAAGAAGTTTTGGTTTCACGCTTTGATTAGGTAAATTGATTCCTCTTTCATTTCCAAATCAATGAACTGAACAACAGGATTCTTGACAAAAGACCGTTCAAAAATCATAGACAATGTTCTATGTAGACCTTTGTGCTAGATGAAAATAGACAGAGGAAAGCATGGTCAGGTGTTGATGGTTTTTACCTCAAACCGTGAGCCAAATCGTTGGTAGCGGCTTTTGATGACAAAAAACCGTAGCCGAAATGTTGAAATTTGAAACCAAACCAAACTGTTACTAATGGCTTGGCTCTAGTTCGGTTTCACGACTTGGGATTTTGAATAAATCAACTCCAAAATAAGAACTTATGATCAATTTCTGGATAACACTTTGTTCAAATTTCTTTTAGAATTGCTTCTGTACTTCAAAAAATATAACGGTCGTCTCATAAAAGATGGTATCACAATTGATTTACTTTTAGAGAATAGATGGTTAAGTTTTCCAAATACAAGGCTGAATTTGTTGTGTTGTTTTCTTTTTTAAATCACAAAAGGCTTAATAAATTAAAATTTTGGCTCTAATTCAGAACATATACAAATAATAACTAAGATGCAACTAGTCAGGAAAACACAAGTGAGGTTAAAAAAATGATGCTACTCAAACAAAACACCTAATTGGAAAATAACTTGGTCAAAACAAGACATATACTCAACGAACAAAAGAACAGTGAAAAATGCGTGGCTCATTTCCTACGGTCTGGCACGGTCTTATTTAGACGACTTTAGGTATAAACCGTAAACTAAACCGTGTTAGAAATGATGTTTAAACTTAATTATGTTTATGATATTTATATGTAATAACCTATAACTTATATTCGGTACTTATGATAAGTGTGGGTGTCGATGATAAGCGGGTAATTTCAAAACTGCCATGACAGTTTTTTTTCTTCCCGTCAATTATCAACCGCCATATCCATACACACACATATATATATATATGTCTGGTCCGGCGACATATACCGGCACCAAGACAATTTGCCTTCATTCGAAATTGTCCATTCATTTACTTCCAGTTTACTTATTCAATATTATCTTCATTCACTCGGTTGATCATAATCAACATCATGTCCATCGATTCCTCGATGCCTTGTTTATCCGCTGCAAGAATGGACGATGTCCAACAAAGTGGTATCAGAGCCACGTTAGGGGCGAGTGAAGAAATCAGATCCACTTCAACAACATTACCCTGTCAACATTGCTTTCATGAACGGAACGAAAAGAATGACTCACCGGTTGAGATTATGCTATTATTGCCACCAGCCCGGACATCAAATATATGCGTGCAAATCAAAAGAAATGACGAGGCAATACAACTGATAAACCAAGCGGTTAATGCCGGAATCCAGAATCAAAGGAGGGATGCAGACGATCGAGATGAAATGATCGTAATCGGCACAGAAGGCGGCCTGTGGGAAAATATATGGTATGTTAGTTCTGCATTCTCTCATCATTATGCCGATAATTTAAATGTTTTCAAACGAGTAAAACATTTAGTTGGTGTTGAGACAAAGTCTGGGTAAAACAATTTCCTCTTCATTCGGGGCATAGGGGCTGTTGAAATCAAATCAAATAACGAAAGGCTGAGAATTCAAAGTGTTTTTTATACACCGGAATTGGATCGGAATGTCTTAAGTATGAACCAATTAACCTTGCAAGGATTCACGGTTAATAAAGCCGGAGATACTTGCAAGATTTTTCCGATGTTCTCGCCACCAGTGGTAAACACGGTAAATGAAATCTCCGGCTTATCAAAAGAAGAAGAGTTGGGTTTAAAGGAAAAACAGAGGGTGATGAATCTGAATGATGTGAAAGAAAAACACAAAGAAATTTATTTAAATTCGTATTTTGAGGATCTAAATGTATCCTCTCAAGAGCCGAATTGGAGTGTGATGATAATAAGGGCAATGGAATTCAAAGATTTTACTGATTGTAAGGCATTGCTAGACATGATGGAAGACGGTAAATTCATGTTCCAATATAAACATGAATTAGAAAAGAAATTCGAGAAGATGTTAAAGTGGTTCATCCCCGTCAAACTGGGAATTACGACAAGGCCAATTCCTCCACAGATGGCTGATAACAAGAGGATATATTTATTGGGCCTGTATATAATAGTTGAAAGAGATGGTGGATACCAGTGTGTGATGATAATTTATGGCCGGTGATCGCAAAGGATATGGGTTACGAGTACCAAGACAGGGAATATATGAGAATAACCTATGCTATGTATCTCGATGTCTTGGTTTACTATTACAGGTTTAAAAATGTTCAAGGGAAGATGTTTGACAAAGAAATGGTGAAGGAAGGGGAACCCTCGTCGGAAGGCTGCCATGAACGGCATGCAAGTGCCGAGGTTGTTAAAGATGAAGCTGCTATGGACCATTATGCTCTATACGCGGGCAGTGATTGGGAAGGAGCTTGGAAAATGCACAAGAGACGAAGTTCGACTTCAAGGAGGCAAGGAAGGCCGTTGATGAAGCAAATAGAAATGTGTTAATGTACGCAGCCAAACACAATTAAGTTTAGGGGAAAGTGTTAGAAATGATGTTTAAACTTAATTATGTTTATGATATTTATATGTAATAACCTATAACTTATATTCGGTACTTATGATAAGTGTGGGTGTCGATGATAAGCGGGTAATTTCAAAACTGCCATGACAGTTTTTTTTCTTCCCGTCAATTATCAACCGCCATATCCATACACATATATATATGTCTGGTCCGGCGACATATACCGGCACCAAGACGATTTGCCTTCATTCAAAATTGTCCATTCATTTACTTCCAGTTTACTTATTCAATATTATCTTCATTCACTCGGTTGATCATAATCAACATCATGTCCATCGATTCCTCGATGCTAGTTTATCCGCTGCAAGAATGGACGATGTCCAACAAACCGTTCATTACGGTCTAAAATTTTTGAAAATGGACAACAAAAGAATTTATACAAATCGACCATGAAACCAAACCAATTATAGGTTTGGCGGTTTCACACTTTTAGACTGAACCGTGAACACCCATACACAACCTAGAGAAAAATATCTAATCCATCGTTTGATATGATCAAAGAAAGTCGTGTGAAGCAGCTAAATCATGTGAAGCAAATCAATTCATTTGAAGCAATCAAAGTTGAAGCATTAAGTCGTGAGATGTAATCAAAGTTTGTGTCCATGTAAATTTAAGAAAGTGTAGTTGGAGTGTATTCTGTATTTGTAGATAGTTAGAGAGTAATTGTATAAAACTTGTAACTTAGAAACCATTCTAATAGGTTGGTAGGTCTGTGTCGATTACAATGAATCGACGCGTATGTTCATCATCATCATCGGCAATATATATGGCTTATCAAGTGTTGTTCAATCAATTGAATACGCATCTTATTTTCAAGTATTGTTCTTGTTTGTGATGGTTAAAATGTGATCTCCTTGGCCTATACGTTAATTTTGATTGATGGGGCTTCACGCCACTTTGCTACAAGCACAAGGTAAATAATGCGAATACAGATATTTTGTTTGAAGTGTTTAAAAATAATATATTTGCCCAAGCACACAATGTCCATAAAGATCTAGTATCAGAATATTACCTTCTAATATTCATTGATGATGTGATGCAACCCTTGCAAATTGACGATGTTGGGAAACTTGATTGCTTACTTTCCATCAGGTGGTCTGGTCGGGCCAAGGCTGAACCTTGGTTAACCGCTTGCTGCCCATTATGCGGGTCCAGGTCTAAGAAGTACAATTATGGTGCACATGTCAACTGCTGGTTTGGGCCATCCATTTAATTGGTTGGAATAGTGAGCTTCCTACATATTTCTGACTAATTGTTCTATTCATGTGATAGAAATCAATGTCCAAGACTACAATTCTAGTGTGTTATGATATTCTTTTTGAATGTTACAGAAACCATGTTCCAACATCTTTATGACAATTCTTTTCTCAAAGCATATGTACCTAACTATATGACCTCCACAATGTCAAATCCAATCAATAATAGTTAGTACATAATGTTTTGATAACTGTATACATTTTAACAAAAGTAGCAGATCTGCAAAGGGACTTTCAAAATAGTAAGGGATCTATACAAATCATCCATAAACTAGAAATGAAATGTTGCATGTGATACATTGAATCCGATCCATAAGTCATGAAACAATCCAAGAAAGGACTACCTATACATCATGCATCACGTTTGTTTAATAGAGTTTACCATGCACATGAACGACCGGCATAGCTTATAACAATTATACTAAGGAGTTTATAGAACGTCAGAAACTACGAAATAAACATTACCTATGTGGGCTTTTCTTCAGAGTTCTTGTGATATTAAGAGATTTTGACACACTAAAGTTATACAACCGCGAGTGATCCAAGCAATACAAATTTATGCACTCTTAAAACTTGACCATTTACATGAACAATAGAGGCCACTCCCACGAATGTGCGAATGGAGCTAAAAGATAGTCAAGTGTCTCAAATCGCAAAATTGCATGAGATTGATATGTACAACTCGGTTTGTTCCTTAAATCACAAAGTTTTAGTCATTAAAAAACCTTGTATAAAAAGATGTAACTTTGTACAAGATTCACTTATGATGTTAACATAGTACTAAACAGTAATAAGTTTTATAATTGTTTCAATGAAATCACTAAGTTTTAGTCATTAGAAAATTTAATATATCAAAACAATGTCATAACTATAGTTGTTAAGTTTGATTTTTTTAAATGAGTAAAAGAAGGCAATTTTTACGTTGAATAAAGGTGAAAGAGTGGATCATGGGTTTCCAAAAGATGACAGTAGATGTGTTTCGTCTGGACATCAATATTTGTCCTGTCAAGCAAGTGTACACATGTTAAGAACTATAGCTGCCTTTGTACTTGCACCCACACTCCCTAGTAATGAATAGTGGCTTGTTAATAGTGGCTTGTTATATCATATGGCTAGATTCTTGACACCTTGCTTTTTTCTATTTGAGATAGGGATGAACTGATATAGCTGATTAAATTGAAGAAAATATGTTAGCTTGGTCAGTTGAGATCTATAAAATTCGGTCAACAATTTACGATTCAGAAAATCACATGTAACGATTTAACTGATGGTTCGGGTTTTAAAACTGATTGTTTAACTTTTTTTAATTGTTTTCTTTCCACCTTTTTTTTGAACTTACAAACCAAGATTAATAAGTCAAACAAATCAACATACTCGAAGCTCAATAAATCTAACTAAAGCTACTTTGGGCCAATTGAATTTGAGCCTAGTTTTCCAAACTTGATCAGTAATAAACCAAGCATATACTAACAAGTTCCTTTGCAAAACTGAAGTTGGAATGAAAAAATTCGGGTCCGGTTTAGTTTCATATCAGTCATTCCATTTGCAAGATCTTCCTCCCATCTATATATGCAACACTCATAAACTTCATAAAAATATACTGAAGTACAATATATATATATATATATATAATATATAAATTTTTACAAATTCATCAGGAAATTTATATGAAAAATAATATTCTTATTAAATAAAAAAATGGAGATTAAATATTGTTGTCAAGTAACAAAAATATAATTATTCTTAATTTTTTTTCTTAAACAAAAACAATGTGTAGAGGAGCTTGAAGAAGGGGTATAGCCACATCAATAGAGAAAGATTTCCCCTAAAGCCCTAAAAAGCGCAGAATAGGAGGCGTGGAGTGACACATGGCAATCACTTTTTATTTAATTTACGTTAAAAAAATAAAACAAATCAATACAATAAAAAAACATTAATATGAAATAAAAAATATTAAAAAATTACATAAACTTAAAAAAAATTAATAAAAAATACAATTTTTTAATTATCATCTTCGTCATTGTTGTTGTTTCGCGGTAGACTCCAAATGTGTTCAACTAAATCCGCTCGAAGCTTGTGGTGTATCTGATTGTCATAAGTTTCCCGTGCATTTGATTCCTTTGCTTCATCACTGTTCAGTATTTGGTTGCGTGTCCTCCCTATAGTACTGGCAAATTGCGTGTCATTCATCCTCCAAAATCATAAACGACATGCTCAAAACGCGCCATCTTTTCTGCAAAACACCAAAAGCTCGTTTGATATCTTTTTGTGCCGCCATTTGAGCACATTAAGCTTCATTCTCTTTTCATCTAACATTGTACCACGTGTAAATGATTTTACAAACACAACATATTCAGGGTAAATTTCATCCATTGGATAATAATCGTGTTTGTACTCCACCTCGTTTACAAGGAAAAAAAAGAAGCGTGCGGTCCAACATCGTTTATATAGTCCTTGAAAATGGGTGATTGATTAAGAATATTTAAATCATTATTCGAACCAGCCACAACAAAGAATGCATGCCAAAACCAAATATCTTGTTATGCAACTGCTTCAAGCATCCCACCCGGTTTTTTATGATATCCATTAGTGTGTTGGTCGCGCCACACATTTGGACAATTTTCCCACTTTTATTTCATACAATCTAAACTACCGACAATCCCAAGGAAACCATGTCGATCGTCATGAGCCTCCAAAATTTGTTGTATGTCACTAAACGTAGGTTTTCTCAAATATTTTATTATGTATGTCGAATGGCATACTCACAAAAATAATGAAGACTTTCCCTCGCCGCTCGTCTCGACATTTTTATAGAGTCATCCATTATATTGGAACTAGTGCATAAGCTAATTATCTAATCACGGATGTGAGTTTTTACAACTTGCTAAATCCCATACTGCCACGCACATTGGGTTTTTGTTGGAAAAATTCTTGTTTATTATGTAAATTGTTTGCTATTCTTATAAATAAACCTTGGTTCAAACGAAAATGCCGCCTAAAACTCCTATAATCATATGTTGGGTTGGTGAAAATAACACTTACCAATAACTCATGTGCGGCAAGCCGATCGCGGATTATATACTTCCTCCTTTGGGGTTGTGAGGTCCCTTCATCTTCAAATATAGTTTGAACGACTTTCTGAGCCGCTGATATTATTAGCTCGGGTCCCTCGTTAGATGATGAGAATAAAAGAAACTTTTCAAACGAAGATGATGACGATGAAGATGATGAACTCTATTCCATTTTTTTTTTAGAATGATAAAATTGACAGTGAAAAAATATGTTTGTACGGAGAAATAGGTTGGATAGCTATGCGTGAATAGAAAAATAAGGTTGGATAGGTTTAGTATATAAGGTTTTTTGGAATTTTTTTTTAAAATTAATAACCGTTCAACGAACACCTAATACCAAGTCGCCACATCACCAGCCTTCTCCTCCCACACCCATGGAAATCCTAACGCTCACCTCACCACACCACCTCCACACCAGGGAAAGGGGGGTGTGCCGGCATTGGGGAAGCCCCATGCCCCTTTCCCACACCGACTAAACTAATATCAGTTCGTATGTGTAAATAATCAAGTTGGACCCGTTGTTACTAAGAATCGGATACTATCTGAATCTATACTATATTATAATGTATATATTAAGGACAAAATGTAAGTTTACATAAATTTAAGACTTCTAAGTAATTACAAATATTAAAACACAAGGTCTAATCCTTTAAAGCCTTCGAAACCCTTCAAATTCCCAAACCTCTTAAAATTTTGCATTTTTGTTCGTCCTACATCGGGTGAGAAAACAACTTTTGATGAATGAAATTACAATAAAATGGTCCTTTGCTTTTCTAAGATAATTCATTCATTTCAATGTTTTTTGTCCCGGTTTGATGATGATAAGACAAAAGTGGAGGCATCATCCACTCTATAAAGACAAGGCAAGGTAAGGCCTTACAAGAATTAACAAATTGTGAAACTTGCATACTAAGTTCTTTAGCTAAGAAAAATTTTAATTTTATCTCTTTGGCAAGAATGAGTTATATGTTTAACTATTAAAATAAAAGAAGTTATAAACTCAAATTGAGGACTAGCTCAATTTTTAATTGAGTTGAGATAGAGTTTAAAATTTCTTGCTTGATATTAACTTTGAGCCGACATGAACGAGTTCAATATGAAGTTTGAGTCAAGCTTGAGCTAGCCTTGCATAGCTTAAGAGTTGTGTCCCATAGTGCATCATGCAGACACCGATTTATATACTAAAATATGATGAATAAATAATTTAAATGATTGATGTAAGGGTGTTTAACCATGTATTAAAGTGTTTAACTATGAGGTTTACATAAATATGTGTATGAAAGCGGTTTACTTTGAGTTGGTTTTGGTTTGTTGGTACCCGGAACTTAACAGATGGCTTTTGGAGCTTAACACAAGGTTTTTTGGAAGCATTATGGTGTATTGCAAGCATATACACAAGTTGGAAGATCAAAACATGAAAAACGGGAAGTTTGTTAGCAATCGGCGCCACTAGGCGCTGATTTCAGCGCATACAGTCTCAATTTGCAATTCAACGCCACAAGGTGCTGATTTTGGCGCCATCTGGCTGATCTCAGATCTGACTGGCGAATTTTCATTTTTTTCCCTCTATTTAAGCTCAAACATTCCCAAAACGCAATTATGATTAACCCTAGCCGTTTTCCACTCCCCAAGGACGATCTTTTGAGTTCCCAACCTCAATCTATTCAATTCCTTCATGCAATCAAGATCAAGAACATCAATTGAAGATCCAATGAAGACCATGAGCTGCTCTCCTTCGGGTGTAGGGTTTGTAATTAATACTTTTGAGACTTGTTTAACTTAGGTTTTTTGGGATTGAATCTTTAACCAATTAAGTTATTAATTGATTCAATTGTGGTTTTTCGTTTAAAAGATTTGATTTTGTTGAAACGTTAAATTAATGAACTTTTTAGTCTATGATTTGTTTGTTGGTTTATATTCAGATAACTGAATATGTGTAGTGTGAATAGGACCTCTTACGTTCGGTTCCTCATCTACTACTTGATTAATCATATATACATAGTCACCATTTATGGCTTCCCCCTATGTAAACAATATCAATTGTGTTTTGTCAAACCCAAACCCAGAGTAGATTACGTTTTCTCATAATTGTTTTTCCAATCAATCAAACTTGTTTTCCAAAAAAAAAAAAAAAAACTCTCTCAATTAGTAAAAAGCAATAGTTTAGAACTAGATAAGTAACGAAATCAATGAACTTTAACATTTTCCACTAATTCCATGTGGATTCAACATCCCACTTGCTCTTTACTAGTAAAGGTGAATAAGACACTTTTAATATATATTTGACCAACCTAGCGACATCCATCAATGATTCTAGAAGTATAAATGCTATTATTAAACTTATATATACTACGTTATAATGCATATGAGGAGGAAAAAAGTAGTTTTATATAAATTCAAGAGTTTAACTAATTACAAATATTAAAGCACAAAATACCAACCTTTAAAACCTTCAAAACCCTTCAAATCTCTTAGAATTTTAGCATTTTTGTCTATCCCACATCCGATAAGAAAACAACATTAATAAAAGAAATGGCTATTAAAGAGCCTCTTGATTTTCTAAAGAAGTCATCAATTTCATTGTTTCTTTGTCCTATAAAAATGAAGAAACAAAAAATTCTGGACCACTTACTCTATAAATACAAGATAAACCCTTATAAGAATTAGCTAGTTATATGTTTGACTCTTGTAATAAAAGGTACACCTTTACCAGAATTAATAAGCTATATATCCGACTCTTATAACAAAATAAGTTGTTAAGTTGAGCCAAATTGGTTTGATAAGGTCAGCTCGGTTTTTAATTTGAGTTGAGCCGAGTCAGCTTGATATGAAGTTCAAGTGATCGAGCTCCAGTTAGTGTTGGCTCAGCTTAGCTCGACTTGAAGCCCCTAACCCTCCCCACTAAAAATAACTAAAACAGTACATTACCTTTACTAATAAAAAACTAGTAAGTATTCCTGTTTCTTGTCCCTGTCGCCTCTTCCAGCAACCCATCCCCACACCTTCGTCTCTTCCGGCAACCCACCGTTCATCTTGCTGTTTTTTTGTTATCAACCATCTCAATGAACAATACTACAGTGGCGACGACTTGCTGTAGATCCGTCATCCGACAACCATCAAACACTTCCCTCCATTCCCCAACCATGAAGTCGTCAGCAACCATGCTTAATCCGGCGACCTCAGCCAGCAACCATACCGTGTATTATATGATGTGTGTCAACCGGAAACATAACCCCTAAATTTTGTACAAGAGATCGGAATTAACAGGTATGTGAGTTGTTTTTTTAGTGCTATGTTTTCTATGTTTTTTTTGCTGAATAACAGTCGAACCTTAATTTATGTTCAAGCTTTTCCCGAAAAACAGTTAAAACCAAGTTATTAGGGTTTTTTTAACCGGTTGTTAAATAAAGTATTGGGTCTAAAACCCTAGAGAAGAAGACGACTAGTTATCAACTTTTTTGCAAAGGTTGCTGGAGTATTTAATCTTTGCCAAAGAAATTCAGAAACTTTTTAAACCAAACCTAAATTATGGTCTCAAGTTCTTATATTTGGATAAATGGTCGATTATTATTATTATTATTATTATTATTATTATTATTATTATTATTATTATTATTATTATTATTATTATTATTATTATTATTATTATTATTATTATTTTGACCAGGTGGTGTGGTGGTGGGGGTTAGTAGGAGATGATGGTGGCAGGGGGTTAGTCGGAGACGAATGGAAAAGGGTGATTAACCGAAGGTGAAGTCGCAGATAAGATTAGTAATGTTCATATATAATGTGTGTAATTGTGAGTTGTAAGTTTAAAGAAAAAGATATGGTGAGGGTGGTTCTTGGTGGTGCAGTAAGTTGGATTGACTAGAATATGGAATGAGGGTGATAGTTGGAATGGTAGGTGCATACGGTTTTGTAATAATTTGTTTATATTTTTATTAATAAGGGCATTATGATCATTTCATAGGTATTATGATCATTTCGCACATACTTGACAAAATAAGTGAATGAAGTTAATAAGAATAGGTCTTTTGAAACGAAAATAAGACCACTTGTGATTATAATAAAAATTTTCACCAAATCACATATACGAATATAGTAATTAACGCATGATATATCTATATGTGTGCGCATCTCATATCATATTGTCTTTTAACAATTTATTATTTCTTGGTATTAAACAAAATTAGTGGTATTAAACTCATGTGTTATGCTGGGACTTGGTTAAAATTCGCTACGTAGCGTACACCATATGTTCGATTCGTTGCGTCTCAACTCTGTACATCAAAACATAACGTTGAAAAACTACGTCATAATTTAAATAAATATATAATATAATAATAAAAATAATAATAATAGTAATAATAAAATTCAGGTTATGAAATTATGGTGGAAGTAATAAAAAATAAACTTAGTTGTTCAATTTGAAAGATAAGGGTGGAGTGGCGTATCTTTTATGTACCATAGCTTCCTCAAATTTCACAATGTCACATCATTTTTACCTAAATTACCCTCAAATCACAAAAACATTGTCCAACATTCTTTTCATTTACATTATAACTTTTTTATGTTTTAATAAAAATTAAATTAAACAATTCTAAATAGCTAAACTTTCATTTAAACAGATTTAACTTCAAAGTAAATAAAAACATAGAATTAAAATTAAACGAATTCTCTCAAATGGAGATAAGTTTTCACATACTTCCAAGTCTCAATGTGACAAAATCAAATTCTTTAGGCTTGTATGTCTGTTTGTACTCATGAAGGGTCACCTGAATCACTTACTCCTTGTTTGGCACATGTTCGTTGTTCAACGCCTTGTTGACAGAGTGTCTCAAACTTGACATCTCGAATTTGGATTATCCGTTACCTCGAATGAATCTCGTACACCTTACATGTTTTTACCCATTTTTTCATGAAATAGCGCAAATATTTGAAGCCACATCTCACATGAGCCACAAACCTTGTTCAAGGCGAGACTCAACCAAGCCCTCGCCATTATAATTTCCTCTTGTTCGGTCCATTCAGCCATTGAAAGGAGATTGTGTAGTGAAGTGTGAAAGGAGATTGTTTATAAAAGTGAAGTTTGGTAAAGTGTGAAAAAGGCTTGTATTTATAGTTGATTATTTAAAATAAATGTTTTTTTTTAAAATTGTATTAGACCGTTGAATGATCAAAAGATAATGCAAACAGGACTTGATCTACCCTTGTTTCCAACCCGCCAAGCCTACCCCAACAACCCTCAAGCCTAAACCGCTCTGAGCACCCCTCCACCCTTAAAAATAGATTATCGATGCTTCTCTACTTTTATCATTAAAGCCACCTAATGACATGGGTGCCCGAAAGCTCTGACTCAATCCGTTGGAAGCAACAAGCAAGAAGTAGAAATACAAGTGACTTGCAGCCATAAGCTCTGTCACTATACACATCTCAAGTTCCAAGGCTACAAAGTCAACTTGAAAAACAAACTCGGCTAATCAATTTGAATGATAAGAAAATAACCCATTGATCCTTCTATAATTTTATAGCGTGTTGCGACGGTACGTCACGTCATATATTAAACTCGAGTAAAACCATGAAAATGTAGATAAAAACACAAGTTAGGATATATTCACAAATCAAAAAAATTTGCGTCCTAAATTAATCTCGAGTAAAACCATGACATATCAAAATTTATTACAATTAATAAAGAAATCTAAAAAAATGAACTAGGTAAAACTATAATTATTCTAAAAGTATAAAAAAGTAACAAAAATGTAATACACAAAATATTTGACATATTTGTTACACAGAAAAAAGTATTTTAAGTATAAAATAAAGAATTATTATATTTTCTATTTTATTTATAAAAGTATTTGGATTTCATATGGCTAAAGTGAAAAAGAAAAAACTTTTGATAAACAAAATAAAAAAAAATTTATTATAGGCAATGTGATTTATTTTAATATAATATAATATAATATAATATAATGTAATGCAATGATAATATAATATAATATAATATAATATAATATAATAAATGTATTGGAACTATCATTCTTTTCCTTAATAGGTATTCATAGGTTAATACTTGATATAGCTACTTAAATTTAATGTTTTACGGAATAATAATACAATACGACTTTTTGATTCATAACTTACATAAATTAATAATCACATGTATAGAATTTTTGTTTTTCAGACCATATGTAATAGTAAGATATGTGATTTAGTTTTTTTAATATATGATGTGATGAAAATGGGTAAAATGGTATAGTAGGAAGGTATATGAAATTAGTGGGTTTGTAATTGAAAAAAAAAAGTTGATTATGTAACATCCGTCAAAAACGGATTTACCAAACCCGCTCCGTTTATCAACCGAACAGTCAGTCAAATTTTTCGTTGCGAATTAGATGCCCAAAATAATTTTAAACGATCCGTAATCAATTATTATGCGGGGATATATATTTAGTTTTTGAAAAACTGATAAAAATAACAAAATAAAAATGTTTTACCCATGCCGGGTTTCGAACTCGGGTAACCAAACAAACTATCACTCAACCAAACAACCGCTCCGCCACTTTGTTTTTCTGTTAACACAAGGAAACACTTAATTCAAATATCAAGTTTCAAAGTTAAAAATCAGTAAATTTCGCCCAAATTAGCAGTCGTCGGAAATCCCGACGACTTCGCCGTTTAATTAAGTTTCCGCTCAAGATAAACCGTAGAATTTACTCCTACAACGGTTATAACCGACGTCTGAACCGCGACATCAGCCATAACCGCCGGAGAAACGGTTGACTTCGAATATAGACCGAATTCAGACCCCATTCATCTCGTTACTACCCTATAAATACACCCACAACTCGCCAGAAACCTTACACACTCAAATCGCACCTTTTCTCGGCGAAAACTCACTCGCCGGAACTATCTTATACTTCGCCGGAAAACCGTATCCGTAATCTCTGAGCTTTACTGAACCCCCTAAACCTTTACCGAAGTCACCCACACCCTTTGTAAGCCTTCGGAGGACTCTCTGCTGCAAGATTCTGTCGCCGGAGTTCTGCCGGAAAACAGAGTAAAACCAGTTGGTACTTTTCACGTCTAATTTCTTTCCTTTTTACTTTTATCTCGTCTGTAATTGATCGTTAAATGCTAAAAGAACATGAATCAACCTTTCGAACCAGTCAGCCGTCACTTCCGGTTAAAAACAGCGAAGAAGACGACATTTCGGTAACGGTTAAGTATAATTAAAATCAAGTTATTTACCGGGTTAGACACACAGTCCAGCGGTGGACTGTGTGCACATTTAACGCTAAGGTCACGAGTTCGATTCCGGTTCCACACACGCCGCCTTGAGAAAAATTCTTTTTTCAGCAAACTGAACCGGAGTCGCCTTGAGTATATGTTAAGTATATTGATAACCGAGTTTATAACCAAGTGGGACACACAGTCCAGTGGTGGAGTGTGTGTCCGCTAACCCACAGGTCCCGGGTTCGAGACCTGTGGAGCGCACCGGTTTGTGAATTAATTCGTTTTTAAAAATAAAAGGATTTTCTGTTTAACTCTAATTAATATATATATATAATTAAAATCGGATATATAACGGGTTAGACACGTAGCTCAGTTGGTAGAGCTGCGTGCACGCGTACGGGAGGTCTCGGGTTCGAGCCTCACCCGGCGCACAACAATACGCCTTCCGAACCGGTCAACGATAGTCAAAGTCATCGGTCAAAGTTACTGTAGCAAAAATAAAATATTTTTTTTATTATTTTTTATTTAATTATTTTTATTTAAAATCAATTAAAAATACTTAAAAATAACATTTTTAAGGTTAGAAAATAGCCTCAAACTCACAAAAATACACCCAACAATCCTACTAAATAGATTAATAAAATCCGTTTACTTACCAAACCATAATGCGATTTATCTAGGTTAATTTCACTCGTGGTTAAAACCATTTCGCGTGCATTCAACCTCATCAACCGAACGCACCCAATGTGAGTGAATTCTAACAAACTCCCCTTTTTTATTCATGTTTTGGGGTGTATCATGTGTCGTTTAAACTAATTCTCTTATGCAAATTTGTGCTATACCATTATATGAACTAAACTAGAATGTAACTATTATTGGTTGTGATGTATTCATATTGTCAATGTTGTATACAAATTATTTAGGCCCATCAGTTCCTCGTGGGAGACGAGAACAACGCGTGCCTTAAAACTCATACATTAGGCCCATCAGTTCGTAAGAACAACGCGTGCCTCAAAACTCATTCATTAGGCCCATCAGTTCCTCGTGGGAGACGAGAACAACGCGTGCCTCAAAACTCATACATTAGGCCCATCAGTTCGTAAGAACAACGCGTGCCTCAAAACTCATTCATTAGGCCCATCAGTTCCTCGTGGGAGACGAGTCGAACAACGCGTGCCTCAAAACAATTATTTGGTGATGTGTGTTCATATTCGATATTATGTGTTGTGTGAATAAACTTACATCTACATTTACTCATATATGGTATGCACCTTATTTATAATCAATTGGATAAACTTGTTCAAATGTTTTCCATAGGATTCACTCGCCAACATTATGTTGATCCAAAAAAACCTTTTTACACATGATACAGGTGAACAGGTTGAAGCAAGGAAAACATAGGATATGCCTTAGAAGAGAACCAAGAAGCTTAGATTGATAGTTAGAACACGTTGTATCATTTATTGTAAATTTCCATTAAATTGTATTAATGAATATGAAACATATAATAAATGTCATGAGCTTTGATGATAACCCAATCATGCCCCGATCACCTTTTCCGCTGCGGGTCGGGGTGTGACAGATTGGTATCAGAGCCATGACTATAGGGATATAGGATAGGTTAT
This sequence comes from Scalesia atractyloides, assembly GCA_947069175.1. Lineage (NCBI taxonomy): Eukaryota > Viridiplantae > Streptophyta > Magnoliopsida > Asterales > Asteraceae > Scalesia > Scalesia atractyloides. The sequence goes on from CAMTDV010000011.1 coordinate 7,891,602, forward strand.
TAGACCCTTAGAGCCTATACTATAGTCTGCCAAAATTTTAATTGATTAGGTGGTTACATACAAACTTGTGATATTTATTTGTTTCATATTTGCTCACATTTCAGTCAAACATACATGCTTATATACATATTCATTATACATATATACATATTCATTATACATATATCGATGTTCATGTGTTCAGTTTATTTTCATACTCTCAGTATCCAAAGATTTTGTGCTATTTTCAAATCCCATCAAAGTAAGTTCTGCGACGGGCATGTAGTAACCGGAAGGGTACAAGTACCGGTAGTCGGGACGTCCTGTCTAGGTTGGCAATCGTATAAATCCAAAATAACGGACCAGTTTGCCTACCTGGGGACTAACGATGAGAGTACAACGGACCTATTAGGCCAAAGCATGCCACACCAAACGTCGTTCGAACTAACCTCACTTTGAGATGTCACCGTGTCCATGCCTGGACACCTTCCGAACATCACACGTTGTATACATATTTCTCGATTTTCTCCGGGTTCTGTGTACGCAACCAGGCAGAAACCGTGCGAACCATATGAAAAACCGGTATTCATGGGGGCCCACATGATTACACAGGTAAAGTATGGCGGCATGAAGGGCCTAACAGCAAGCAAAACCCAAGACATCCTATGGATGTAGTAGATTTATTTATCTATATTTATTTTATGAACGTTCATTCCCAAACTCGACCCACGATCCCAAAGGCATCCAACTCATACTCTTGACATGTATTCCTTGTAGATGTCTTCTAGCCTCGCTCGTAGGAAAATGAGAGCAGGAAATGCCCGTGAACGCATGGCTACCCAAATCGCTCAGCAAATGGCGACCGTAATACCAAACATCGTAGTACAAGTTCAACAAGCCCTTACCGCTAATTCCGTTAACCCAACCCAACAAGAAGATCAAAACACTATCAATCCTTCAGTCACTAAATGCACCTACAAACATTTTAAATCCTGCGATCCTCCAAAATACGAAGGTACTGAAGGTGTCACCGCTCTCCTCCATTGGTTCGAAGAAATGGAGAACACTTTTCTAAATTGCGATTGCCCCGATGATGTCACACCCCGACCCGCAGCGGATAAGGTGATCGGGGCATGATTGGGTTATCATCAAAGCTCATGACATTTATTAAATGTTTCATATTCATTAATACAAATTAAATGAAAGTTTACAATGATTGCTACAACATGATCTAACTAACAATCTAACTCCTTTGTTCTCTTCTAAGGCATATCCTATGCTATCCTTGCTTCAACCTGTTCACCTGTATCATGTGTAAAAAGGTTTTTGGATCAACATAATGTTGGCGAGTGAATCCTATGGAAAACATTTGAACAATTTATTTAAATTGATTATGAAAAATGTGCACAACCAAACATGAGTAAAATTAGATGTAACTTGATCAATAATCATAAGATGTTAAATGAAAACACTCAGGAACAATAATGGAACAATTAAAGGCACGCGATGCTCAACTCGTCTCTCACGAGGAACTGAGGGGCCTGATGAATGAATTGCATAAACATGATAATATGAATAACACAACTACAAACAATATAAACTCAATGAAAACACACATGAACAATAATGAATTTGAATTGAAGCACGCGATGTTCTACTCGTTTCCCACGAGGAACTGATGGGCTTATTGTATGAGTTTCATGTAATTTGACAAACGGAAAATAAATCGCAACAATAAATCAATCTAAGATTAAGTCATGATGTGGTATGGCACAAGTTTAAATAAATAAATTAATTAATTCATAACACATGACACACCCCAAAACGTGTAATTTAAAAGGGGGAATTGTAAGATTCACTCACAGTGGGTGCGTTCGGTTGATGATGATGAATGCACGCGAAGTGGTTTTAACCACGAGTGAGATTTAACCTAGATAAATCGCATTATGGTTTGGTGAGTAAACGGATTTTATTAAACTATTTTAGTAGGATTGTTGGGTGTATTTTTGTGAGTTTGAAACTATTTTCTAATCTTGAAAATGTTATTTTTAAGTATTTATAATTGATTTTTAATTAAAAAAAAAAATTATTATTTTTCTGACCGTTGACCGGCCGGTTGACCGTTGACCTGACCGTTGACCGGTTCGTTGACAGTTTATTGTGCGCTGAGTGAGGCTCGAACCCGAGACCTCTCGTACGCGTGCACGCAGCTCTACCAACTGAGCTACGTGTCTAACCCGTTATATATCCGATTTTAATTATATATATACACTAATTAGATTAAACCGAAAATCATTTTTATTTTAAAAACAATTTAATCGAAACGGTCATGCACACCACAGGTCTCGAACCCGTGACCTGTGGTTTAATATAACACACAGTCCACCGCTGGACTGTGTGTTCAACATGTTATATAACTTGATTTTTATTATACTTAAAGACAAATTACTTATTTCCTTTTCTGCCCTATTTAAAAAGAAAAGATAATTGTCCGAGTCGGTGCTGATGACCGGACTCGAACTCTTGACCAGTGATGTAAACAAACGCACAGTCCACCGCTGGACTGTGTGTCTAACTTGGTTATTATTCTGGTTATCAATATACTTAACATATAACTAAGGCGATCCGGTTCAGTTAAACAAAAACTTGATTTTTATTAAGGCAACGTGTGTGAAACGGGATTCGAACTCGAGACCTTTGCATAATTAACGTCTTATGTGCACACAGTCCACCGCTGGACTGTGTGTCTAACCCGATTAATATCATGATTTTAATTAAACTTATATGTTAACGAAAGTGCGTCGTCTTCTTCGTCAATGTTGAACCAGAAATCAGGTCTGACTGGTTCGAGTTTTTATTCAAGTTTCAATGGTGTTTTAGGTTAATTACTAGTAAGATAGAAGTGAAAAAGAAAAAGAAACTGAGCGGAGATTATACCGACTGGATCCTCTGTTTTCCGGCAGAACTCCGGCGACAGAATCCAACTCCGGCTACGGGTGTCTGGCAGCAACAAGTCTCCGGAAATCTTGGAAAGAGTATTGGTAACTTCGGTAAAGGTTTAGGGGATTCAGTGAAGTTCAGAAATAAGAAAGTCGGTTTTCCGGCGATGAGCAGGGAACTTCCGGCGAGAAAAATTACGCCGTGAAAAGATGTGATTTTTAGCGAAAAGGTTTGCAGACGATTGTGGTTGAATTTATAGGGAATAATCGAAATGTATTTGGTCTGATTTTTTACTGTGTTCGTTATTTAAATTTTTCCGGCGGTTTTGATTTTGGTCGCGGACTTCAAACATCGGTTATAACCGATATGTGATTAAAGATTTACGTTATAACGTAAATTGGTGTTAAGACTTCGCGAATAATCCGGGATTCCGACGACTGAATCGTTGGGCGCCGGTTTTGAATTCGCAAAGACACTTTATGAATTAATTGATTCTATTATATCACAAACGGAACAAGCGGCGCAGTGGTTTGTGGTGTGAGGTGTTAAGTCACTTAGTGACTCGGTACAGACCCGGGTTCGAAACCCGGCAGATGTAATTTATTTTTATTTTGCGTTTTTTGACGGTTTTTCAAAAACTAAATATATATTCACGTATAATAATTGATTACGGATCGTTTAAAAATGTTTTGGACATTTAATTCGAAACGAAAATTTTGACTGACTGTTCGGTTGATAAACGGAGCGGGTTTGGTAAATCCGTTTTTTGACGGATGTTACAGTATCCCCTGCTTTTTAGAAATTTCGTCCCGAAATTTGAATAATGATATATTTTGACTAAAAAGGATGATGACGTTTTGTTTGACAGTTGTATGCTCAGAAAAATGAAGGTTTAAGTTTTTGTTCGAGGCGGTAACGTTCCTTGTAAGGGTTATGTACCCTATTCAGGAATCGCTTTTTGTTGCCTACTGTGTGAATATTGGTAAACAGGAATGATTCTCTAAAAATGATATCGTTCATAAGAGTTTAGATACGTTTGGGAAAAATATGGCTATATCCTAAGGCAAAACTTCTAACACTACAATCTACACGGAACATAAATAAAAACACAACAGCTGATATCCAAACATGAATGAACACATCAGCAAATATTTGAACATGAATAAACATAACAGCAATATTCGAACATGAATAGACACATCAGCGAATATTTGAACATGATTAAACACAACAGCAAATATTTGAATCCACATTCTGATAACATATATGTTTGAATGATGGAAGTTCCTCTCTCGTTTGTTATGATGGAGAGGTTAATTTATGTAGAAATGGGACACAATCCAATCTCTTTAAATAACATGATGATATAAATGTAACACAAATTCCAACCAAGGCAAATAATAAATCCTACCTGGAACTTCTCATAACCGCCTGATAATGCCTCTGATCCTTTGGCAAGAATACTTATATATAGGAAGTACCAGCGGCGTATCCACCATATTCTTGCCAAATTTTCATTAGTTTTATCCACAAGTTATGATTGGTTACCAAGAAACTAATAAATCCTACATAGAACTTCTCATAACCATCCGTTAATGCCTCTGATCCTTTGACAAGAATACTTATATATAGGAAGTACCAGCGGCGTATCCACCATATTCTTGTCAAATTTTCATTGGTTTTAACAGTGAATTATGATTAGTCCTATAACTCTACAATCAATACAACAAACATAAATTACTGAAATGAAACATATCTGTGCGATCAAGGCTCAATCGAACGGAGCCGATCGTATTGCATGTACTGAAAATGAAATTGTGTGCTCAAGGCTCAATCAAACGGAGCCGAACATATTGCATGTACTGAAATTGAAATTGTGTGCTCAAGGCTCAATCAAACGGAGCCGAACATATTGCATGTACTGAAATTGAAATTGTGTGCTCAAGGCTCAATCAAACGGAGCCGAACATATTGCATGTACTGAAATTGAAATTGTGTGCTCAAGGCTCAATCAAACGGAGCCGAACATATTGCATGTACTGAAATTGAAATTGTGTGCTCAAGGCTCAATCAAACGGAGCCGAACATATTGCATGTACTGAATATGAATAACTTAACCACACAAACAGCCTATGCATGGAACCTCTCATAACCGCCTGATAATGCCTCCGATTATTTGACAAGAATACTTATATATAGGAAGTACCATCGGCGTATCCACCATATCCTTGTCAAATTTTCGTTGACTTTATCCGAAAGTTATGGTTAGTTCGATGCGACTCTACTACAAACACCACAACCACAAGATACTGATAATGAAATTGTATGTGCGCTCAAGGCTCAATCAAACGGAGCCGAACGTATTGCATGAACTTGAAACGTAAATTGAACTGTGCACTCAAGGCTCAATCAAACGGAGCCGAGCGTATTGCATGAACTGGAAATGTAAATAAATCTGTGTACTCAAGGCTCAATCAAACGGAGCCGAGCATATTGCATGTATTGAAATGTAATACTACGTAACCGATCAAGGCTCAACAAACGGAGCCGATCGTGCGGGCACACCCTGATCAACCCATAATAAAATGGGGATCAAACTCAACCTCGATGGATGGGGAGCTGCGGCCTCGGCAAAATCGTATACTGAAAACAATATATAATATATAATATCCAATGATTTCTCTAACAGTCTACACATGTGATAAAGAAAGACTAAACAATAGGAGTTGAATCTGGATCTTCGGCGAACAGGACTAGCTGAGTATCTTCGTTTGGGCCGTCATTATCTTCGACAGGGTTGGCGTTGATATTGAAGACTCTTCCTCTTGCTGGCGGCATAGTGGTTGGGTTTTCTTGGTTTACTTGGTTAACTGGGTTTGATTGGGCTTGAGTGTTGATAACGTTTACCAATTGAGGGCATGTGTTTCTAAAGTGGGTAGGGTCGCCACAATTGAAGCAAGCTCGAGCATATGGGAATATGGGGTGTTGGGGTTGGTGATAAGTTTGGGCCATGTTTTGAGTAGGGGAAAAGGTTTGGTCTTGAAAGGTGCGACAAACATTGCTCAAATGACCATAACGTCCACAAGTTGTACATAGCCGGCAAGGTAAAGTAAAGGGATGGTGATAAAAACAGTTGTTGCATCGAGGGTGAGGTCCAAGATATGGTTTCTTATTTGGGTAAGCTGAGTTGGGTGCCTCTTGGGTGATTGGGACAGCTCGGATGGGTATAGCGTGAAAAACGGGTTGATTTCGTTGGGTCGCAGCGAAAAGTCGCCTGACTCTTCTTCTCTTAGGTTTGGGTTGAGAAGGGGATTCGGGTTGAGAAGGGGATTCGGTTTGAGAAGGGGATTCGGTTTGAGAAGGGGATTCGGTTTGAGAAGGGGATTCGGGGGTTTCAGTCGATTCTTTATCCTTCTTCTTCTCCTCCTTGAAGTCTTTGTTTCGGATTCGGTTCTCGGTGAGCTCTGTTGCTAGCTCCATTGCTGCTTCCAAAGTTGCAGGCTTGGTACTTATCACGGGGTCTTGAATCTTTGACGGAAGTCCACGAATGTAGTGCTCGATCAAACGGTAGAGGGGAGTAAACATGTTGGGAACCATTTGATGTAATTCGAGGAACCTTTTGTTGTAGGTGGTGTGGTCTCCTTCCACTTGCTTCAATGAGTAAAATTCATCTTCTAGCTTCTTGATTTCGCTCCTTGGGCAAAATCGTCTGGTCATGATTTCCTTCAATTCGTTCCAAGTTAAGGACATAGCATCTTCCACACCTCGTTTGGCCTTCTCTGTGTTCCACCAAGTAAGTGCTATCCCATATAGTCGACCGGTAGCATAACGCACTTTGCGATCATCAGGGCAATCGCAATTCAGAAAAGTATTCTCCATTTCTTCAAACCAATGGAGGAGTGCGGTGACACCTTCAGTCCCTTTATATTTCGGAGGGTCGCATGATTTGAAATGCTTGTAGGTGCATTTAGTGGTGTTTGGGGAAGAGTTGAAAATGTTTTGGTTTACTTGATTGACAGGATTATTGGTAAGTGCTTGTTGAACTTGGATTACAATGTTGGGTATTACGGCAGCCATTTGTTGAGCGATTAAGGTAGCCATGCGTTCGCGGGCTTTTCCTGCTCTCATCTTCCTACGGGCGAGGTTAGAAGACATCTACAATGAATACATGACAAGGGTATGAGTTGGATGCTTTTGAGATCATGGGTCGCATTCAAGAATGAACATTCATAAAATAATTATACCAAAAATACTACATCCATAGGATGTCTTGGGCTTTGCTCGCTGTTAGGCCCGTCATGCCGCCATACTTTACCTTATGTAATCATGTGGGCCCCCATGAATTACCGGTTTTTCATATGGTTCGCACGGTTTCTGCCTGGTTGCGTACACAAAACCCGGTGAAAATCGAGAAATATGTATACAACGTGTGATGTTTGGAATGTGTCCAGGTGTAGACACGGTGACACCTCAAAGTAGGGTTAGTTCGAACGACGTTTGGTGTGGCATGCTTTGGCCTAATAGGTCATTCGTACTCTCATCGTTGGTCCCCAGGTAGGCAAACTGGTCCGTTATATTGGATTTATACGAATGCCAGCCTAGACAGGACGTTCCGACTACCGGTACTTGTACCCTTCCAGTTACTACATGCCCGTCGCAGAACTTACTTTGATGAGAATTGAAAATTGCATAAAATCTTTGGATAACGAGAGTATGAAAATAAATTGAACACATGAACATCGATATATGTATAATGAATATGTATATATGTATAATGAACATGTATATGAGCATGTATGTTTGACTGAAATGTAAACAAATATGAAACAAATAAATATCACAAGTTTGTATGTAACCACTTAATCAATTTAATATTTTAGGCAGACTATAGTATAGGCTCTAAGGGTCTAATAACCTATCCTATATCCCTATAGTCATGGCTCTGATACCAATCTGTCACACCCCGACCCGCAGCGGATAAGGTGATCGGGGCATGATTGGGTTATCATCAAAGCTCATGACATTTATTAAATGTTTCATATTCATTAATACAAATTAAATGAAAGTTTACAATGATTGCTACAACATGATCTAACTAACAATCTAACTCCTTTGTTCTCTTCTAAGGCATATCCTATGCTATCCTTGCTTCAACCTGTTCACCTGTATCATGTGTAAAAAGGTTTTTGGATCAACATAATGTTGGCGAGTGAATCCTATGGAAAACATTTGAACAATTTATTTAAATTGATTATGAAAAATGTGCACAACCAAACATGAGTAAAATTAGATGTAACTTGATCAATAATCATAAGATGTTAAATGAAAACACTCAGGAACAATAATGGAACAATTAAAGGCACGCGATGCTCAACTCGTCTCTCACGAGGAACTGAGGGGCCTGATGAATGAATTGCATAAACATGATAATATGAATAACACAACTACAAACAATATAAACTCAATGAAAACACACATGAACAATAATGAATTTGAATTGAAGCACGCGATGTTCTACTCGTTTCCCACGAGGAACTGATGGGCTTATTGTATGAGTTTCATGTAATTTGACAAACGGAAAATAAATCGCAACAATAAATCAATCTAAGATTAAGTCATGATGTGGTATGGCACAAGTTTAAATAAATAAATTAATTAATTCATAACACATGACACACCCCAAAACGTGTAATTTAAAAGGGGGAATTGTAAGATTCACTCACAGTGGGTGCGTTCGGTTGATGATGATGAATGCACGCGAAGTGGTTTTAACCACGAGTGAGATTTAACCTAGATAAATCGCATTATGGTTTGGTGAGTAAACGGATTTTATTAAACTATTTTAGTAGGATTGTTGGGTGTATTTTTGTGAGTTTGAAACTATTTTCTAATCTTGAAAATGTTATTTTTAAGTATTTATAATTGATTTTTAATTAAAAAAAAAAATTATTATTTTTCTGACCGTTGACCGGCCGGTTGACCGTTGACCTGACCGTTGACCGGTTCGTTGACAGTTTATTGTGCGCTGAGTGAGGCTCGAACCCGAGACCTCTCGTACGCGTGCACGCAGCTCTACCAACTGAGCTACGTGTCTAACCCGTTATATATCCGATTTTAATTATATATATACACTAATTAGATTAAACCGAAAATCATTTTTATTTTAAAAACAATTTAATCGAAACGGTCATGCACACCACAGGTCTCGAACCCGTGACCTGTGGTTTAATATAACACACAGTCCACCGCTGGACTGTGTGTTCAACATGTTATATAACTTGATTTTTATTATACTTAAAGACAAATTACTTATTTCCTTTTCTGCCCTATTTAAAAAGAAAAGATAATTGTCCGAGTCGGTGCTGATGACCGGACTCGAACTCTTGACCAGTGATGTAAACAAACGCACAGTCCACCGCTGGACTGTGTGTCTAACTTGGTTATTATTCTGGTTATCAATATACTTAACATATAACTAAGGCGATCCGGTTCAGTTAAACAAAAACTTGATTTTTATTAAGGCAACGTGTGTGAAACGGGATTCGAACTCGAGACCTTTGCATAATTAACGTCTTATGTGCACACAGTCCACCGCTGGACTGTGTGTCTAACCCGATTAATATCATGATTTTAATTAAACTTATATGTTAACGAAAGTGCGTCGTCTTCTTCGTCAATGTTGAACCAGAAATCAGGTCTGACTGGTTCGAGTTTTTATTCAAGTTTCAATGGTGTTTTAGGTTAATTACTAGTAAGATAGAAGTGAAAAAGAAAAAGAAACTGAGCGGAGATTATACCGACTGGATCCTCTGTTTTCCGGCAGAACTCCGGCGACAGAATCCAACTCCGGCTACGGGTGTCTGGCAGCAACAAGTCTCCGGAAATCTTGGAAAGAGTATTGGTAACTTCGGTAAAGGTTTAGGGGATTCAGTGAAGTTCAGAAATAAGAAAGTCGGTTTTCCGGCGATGAGCAGGGAACTTCCGGCGAGAAAAATTACGCCGTGAAAAGATGTGATTTTTAGCGAAAAGGTTTGCAGACGATTGTGGTTGAATTTATAGGGAATAATCGAAATGTATTTGGTCTGATTTTTTACTGTGTTCGTTATTTAAATTTTTCCGGCGGTTTTGATTTTGGTCGCGGACTTCAAACATCGGTTATAACCGATATGTGATTAAAGATTTACGTTATAACGTAAATTGGTGTTAAGACTTCGCGAATAATCCGGGATTCCGACGACTGAATCGTTGGGCGCCGGTTTTGAATTCGCAAAGACACTTTATGAATTAATTGATTCTATTATATCACAAACGGAACAAGCGGCGCAGTGGTTTGTGTGTGAGGTGTTAAGTCACTTAGTGACTCGGTACAGACCCGGGTTCGAAACCCGGCAGATGTAATTTATTTTTATTTTGCGTTTTTTGACGGTTTTTCAAAAACTAAATATATATTCACGTATAATAATTGATTACGGATCGTTTAAAAATGTTTTGGACATTTAATTCGAAACGAAAATTTTGACTGACTGTTCGGTTGATAAACGGAGCGGGTTTGGTAAATCCGTTTTTTGACGGATGTTACAGATGATCGCAAGGTGCGTTATGCTACCGGTCGTTTACTTGGAACGGCACTCACATGGTGGAATACAGAGAAGACAAAACGTGGTGTTGAAGAAGCTATGACCTTGACTTGGGAAGAGTTGAAGGGAATCATGACAAGACGGTTTTGCCCAAGAAGTGAAATCAAGAAATTGGAGGATGAGTTTCACTCTTTAAAACAAAAGGAAGGCGACCACACCACATACAACAAGAGATTCCTTGAGTTAAATCAAATGGTTCCCAATTTGTTTACTCCCCTCTATCGTTTGATCGAGCACTACATTCGTGGTCTTCCATCAAAGATTCAAGACTCTGTAATAAGTACCTCGCCTGCAACTTTGGAAGCAGCAATGGAGCTAGCAACCGCGCTCACTGAAAACCGAATCCGAAACAAAGATCTCAAAGAAGAGAAGAAGAAGGATAAAGCATCAACCGAAACCTCAAACCCCACCCGAACCGAATCCTTTACACCATCTACTTCTAAGAGAAAACGTGATGGGAAAATCTTCGCCGTTACCCAACGCAACCAACCCGCTTCACAAGTTGTACCTCCTCAAACTATCCCAAACGCCCAAATAGCACCCAACTCAACTTACCCAAACAAGAAGCCTTACATTGGACCTCACCCTCAATGCAACACCTGTTTCTATCACCATCCATCTACATTACCCTGTCGACTATGTGCGAATTGTGGACGCTACGGTCATTTGAGCAAAGTTTGCCGCACCCCTCAAAACCAAACCTCAACCCCTACTCAACCCATGATCCAAACATATCAACAACCTCAATACCCCATGTACCCATACGTTCGAGCTTGTTTCAATTGTGGCGACCCTACCCATTTTAGAAACACATGCCCTCGTTTGGTTAACATCATAAACGCCCAAGCTCAAGCAAACCCAGTTAACCAAGCAAACCAAGCAAACCCAGCTCCACCGCCAGCAAGAGGAAGAGTTTATAACATCAACGCCAATCCTATTGAAGATGTTAACGGTCCAAACCAACCACTTAACTAGCCTTCTCTCATCAAGAATCTAGATTCAACTCCAATCACTTAGTTTTTATGTTTTCTTTATGTTATCTCAATTTTCACGTATCTCAATTGGAATTTTATCCAAGAATTTTAAATTAATAGTTCAGTTTGTTTTATACTCATTGATTTAATATTCATATCATCATACTTCACGACGTATCTCAGTTTCATCATTTAAAGAAGTTGAGTTGTGCCTCACTTCTACATAGACTAACCTCTCCATCATATTAAACGAGAGAGGTTTTGTCAAACACGGATACTATCAGAATTAAGACTCAAGCGCTGGTTGTTGTGTTTGTTTATGTTGTAGAGTCGCATAGAACTAATCATAACTTGCGGATAATGTCAATGAGAATTTGACAAGAATATGGTGGATACGCCGCTGGTACTTCCTATATATAAGTATTCTTGTCAAAAGATCGGAGGCATTATCAGGCGGTTATGAGAGGTTCCATGTATAGATTGTTGTGTGATTAAGTTATTCATTTCCAATACATGCAATAAGCTCGGCTCCGTTTGATTGAGCCTTGAGCACACAGACAATTTCATTCTCAATACATACAATACGATCGGCTCCGTTTGATTGAGCCTTGATCGCACAGATATATTTCATTTTAGTATTTTTATGTTTGATGTATTGGTTGTAGAGTTATAGGACTAATCATAATTCACTGATAAAACCAATGAAAATTTGACAAGAATATGGTGGATACGCCGCTGGTACTTCCTATATATAAGTATTCTTGCCAAAGGATCAGAGGCATTATCAGGCGGTTATGAGATGTTCCATGTAGGATTTAGTATTGCCTTGATTAAAATTGGTGTTACATATATATATCATCTCACTATTTAAAGAAATTGGAAAGCGATCCATTTCTACATAGACTAACCTCTCCATCATAACAAACGAGAGAGGAACTGTCACCATTCAAACATATATACTATCATAATGTGGATTCAATTATTTGTTGTTGTGTTTACTTGTGTAGATTATAGTATTGGAAGTTTTGCCTTAGGATGTAACCATACTTTTCCAAACATATCTAAACTCTTATGCATGATATCATTTTAGCAAATCATTCCTGCTTAACAATACTTATACAGTAGGCAACAAAAAGCGATTCCTGTATTAGGATACTTAACCTTTACAAGGAACGTTACCGCCTCAAACCAAAAACTTAAACCCTTATTTCTTCTAAAGCATGTAACTGTCAAAACTAAACACCATCATTCTTTTAGTCAATTATATCCCTATTTAAATTTCGGGACGAAATTTCTAAAAAGCAGGGGATACTGTAACATCCGTCAAAAACGGATTTACCAAACCCGCTCCGTTTATCAACCGAACAGTCAGTCAAATTTTTCGTTGCGAATTAGATGCCCAAAATAATTTTAAACGATCCGTAATCAATTATTATGCGGGGATATATATTTAGTTTTTGAAAAACTGATAAAAATAACAAAATAAAAATGTTTTACCCATGCCGGGTTTCGAACTCGGGTCTGTATCCGGTTCAACCAAACAAACTATCACTCAACCAAACAACCGCTCCGCCACTTTGTTTTTCTGTTAACACAAGGAAACACTTAATTCAAATATCAAGTTTCAAAGTTAAAAATCAGTAAATTTCGCCCAAATTAGCAGTCGTCGGAAATCCCGACGACTTCGCCGTTTAATTAAGTTTCCGCTCAAGATAAACCGTAGAATTTACTCCTACAACGGTTATAACCGACGTCTGAACCGCGACATCAGCCATAACCGCCGGAGAACGGTTGACTTCGAATATAGACCGAATTCAGACCCCATTCATCTCGTTACTACCCTATAAATACACCCACAACTCGCCAGAAACCTTACACACTCAAATCGCACCTTTTCTCGGCGAAAACTCACTCGCCGGAACTATCTTATACTTCGCCGGAAAACCGTATCCGTAATCTCTGAGCTTTACTGAACCCCCTAAACCTTTACCGAAGTCACCCACACCCTTTGTAAGCCTTCGGAGGACTCTCTGCTGCAAGATTCTGTCGCCGGAGTTCTGCCGGAAAACAGAGTAAAACCAGTTGGTACTTTTCACGTCTAATTTCTTTCCTTTTTACTTTTATCTCGTCTGTAATTGATCGTTAAATGCTAAAAGAACATGAATCAACCTTTCGAACCAGTCAGCCGTCACTTCCGGTTAAAAACAGCGAAGAAGACGACATTTCGGTAACGGTTAAGTATAATTAAAATCAAGTTATTTACCGGGTTAGACACACAGTCCAGCGGTGGACTGTGTGCACATTTAACGCTAAGGTCACGAGTTCGATTCCGGTTCCACACACGCCGCCTTGAGAAAAATTCTTTTTTCAGCAAACTGAACCGGAGTCGCCTTGAGTATATGTTAAGTATATTGATAACCGAGTTTATAACCAAGTGGGACACACAGTCCAGTGGTGGAGTGTGTGTCCGCTAACCCACAGGTCCCGGGTTCGAGACCTGTGGAGCGCACCGGTTTGTGAATTAATTCGTTTTTAAAAATAAAAGGATTTCTGTTTAACTCTAATTAATATATATATATAATTAAAATCGGATATATAACGGGTTAGACACGTAGCTCAGTTGGTAGAGCTGCGTGCACGCGTACGGGAGGTCTCGGGTTCGAGCCTCACCCGGCGCACAACAATACGCCTTCCGAACCGGTCAACGATAGTCAAAGTCATCGGTCAAAGTTACTGTAGCAAAAATAAAATATTTTTTTTATTATTTTTTATTTAATTATTTTTATTTAAAATCAATTAAAAATACTTAAAAATAACATTTTTAAGGTTAGAAAATAGCCTCAAACTCACAAAAATACACCCAACAATCCTACTAAATAGATTAATAAAATCCGTTTACTTACCAAACCATAATGCGATTTATCTAGGTTAATTTCACTCGTGGTTAAAACCATTTCGCGTGCATTCAACCTCATCAACCGAACGCACCCAATGTGAGTGAATTCTAACAAACTCCCCTTTTTTATTCATGTTTTGGGGTGTATCATGTGTCGTTTAAACTAATTCTCTTATGCAAATTTGTGCTATACCATTATATGAACTAAACTAGAATGTAACTATTATTGGTTGTGATGTATTCATATTGTCAATGTTGTATACAAATTATTTAGGCCCATCAGTTCCTCGTGGGAGACGAGAACAACGCGTGCCTTAAAACTCATACATTAGGCCCATCAGTTCGTAAGAACAACGCGTGCCTCAAAACTCATTCATTAGGCCCATCAGTTCCTCGTGGGAGACGAGAACAACGCGTGCCTCAAAACTCATACATTAGGCCCATCAGTTCGTAAGAACAACGCGTGCCTCAAAACTCATTCATTAGGCCCATCAGTTCCTCGTGGGAGACGAGTCGAACAACGCGTGCCTCAAAACAATTATTTGGTGATGTGTGTTCAATATTCGATATTATGTGTTGTGTGAATAAACTTACATCTACATTTACTCATATATGGTATGCACCTTATTTATAATCAATTGGATAAACTTGTTCAAATGTTTTCCATAGGATTCACTCGCCAACATTATGTTGATCCAAAAAAACCTTTTTACACATGATACAGGTGAACAGGTTGAAGCAAGGAAAACATAGGATATGCCTTAGAAGAGAACCAAGAAGCTTAGATTGATAGTTAGAACACGTTGTATCATTTATTGTAAATTTCCATTAAATTGTATTAATGAATATGAAACATATAATAAATGTCATGAGCTTTGATGATAACCCAATCATGCCCCGATCACCTTTTCCGCTGCGGGTCGGGGTGTGATAGATTAGCTGAGAATTATCCCAACCAATTAAATTCCTCTTATCTCTTGAACCAACCTCGTGATTTAAACCACATGTGGAATCAAATTTTGACAATCACATGGGAGAGAAGTGATTTTTACCATGTGATTTGCTTATGGTTTGCCATTTCACGAGATCACTACACGTGGCCTCATGATATTTTAAGATATTTCCTTTAAAAACTCTAAAAATTTATATAATAAATGTGAATTTCAACTAGTAGTTGCATATTCTTGCATAGATGAAATAAATTACGATATATATGCAACTTCTAATGAAAATCCATGATTTAATATTACATGCAGGATCATGCCTTTCTTAAGTAAATTCACAATTTCCTGTAATTTTCAGATCAATTTCAGTCCCTGTGGTTTGTTCTAATTGGAGTTTATTTTTTAGACCGAAATAATCATTTTACCTTTAAGCTAACTGAGTTATTCTAATTGGGGTTAGTTTTTTAGACTAAAATGACACGTTTTTCAGTATGTCAGAAGAAAAATAGTACAATTTTAAAAATTAAACTTAAAACAAATAATAGTAAAAAAATGACAGTTAACTCTAAGTAACAACTCTAACAGACTACATTAAATGGAATATTGGTTTCCTTGTTTGTTGTTAAAGTAGTTTAATTACATATTAAATGTCGTTAATAAATACTGAAAATGAATCATGAGGTAGTTGTCATCAACTCTACCACCGCCGCCAACACCACCCATAAATTACGACCACCAACACCACATGCATCTCTACCCCCACCCCCTCCGTCACCACCATCTTCACAGCCTTCAACTCCACCTCTATCTATTGCAACTAGCCTCAGTAAAAAAACAAATAGGTTAATCCATTTTCATACTTTTTTAACGGCAAATTTCAACCTAAGTAGTTTTGATCTAACTAGTTTGATCAGAAACTCCATTTTTTATATCACCCGACCCGCACATAATTTTACTGGCTTACCATTGACCTCCACAAATTACACAATAAATAAACAATTCAAAATTCAAGTACAAAATTTTAATTTCTAACATAAATTGATGTTTGAAGCCCATTACATAATTAAAAGCCCATACACAATTAAGAAATAATTTGTTCCCTTAGTAATATTACAAGCCCATCACAACTAAGAAATAATTAAAAACTCAAGTACAAATTTTGGATAACAAAGACTGATGTTCCAAAACGACTAAATTGGATCTATCTCTTCTGGAAATTGAAGGATGTGATGCAATAAGCAAATATAAAGCCAAAAGCAAGAACTAATCCAATGTGAACACCCGCAATCGCACCAAGAAAACTATGTTTAAAGCCGAAATACCGATCCAGGTACTCCTTCACGGGCTCACTATTCACAAGCAAGTCATCATAGTCCCCGAACTGTGACACCACCATGCCGTAGATGGTCCACGCCAACGGATTAGCCCAGTAATACCACCGCCACCATATGGGAGTTTTCTGTTGCATGTGTAATATATACATAAGCACCAATTACCCCAAGATCTATGAATGTAGTTTGTAAAAAACTTAGTTTTCCTATTTAAAAAGGGCTAGTGTCGCAGGTTGTTGCATGTTCGCCTTCTATTTCGATGTAAATAAGTTGTTTAAAAATCTAAAATTCGCTGAAAACGTGAAATAGAAAAAACTAAAAGAAAATAAAATAAAAACTTACGGGTCGTGGGATGATGAAGCCAGAGAACAGATTAAAGAATCCGTAAAAGGAAGCCGCTATGATGGCAGCAATGTTGGCATTGGGGGTGATCGCGACGGTCATCATGCCATAAAACGTCATGTAGAGTAAACAGCAGAATTGGAAGAAAGTGTACCACAAGATTTGGAAGCTGTCCATTCAAATCCGATCATGGCATAAACTATGATACAATAAACGACGCCTTGAAAGAAAACATAAGGTATCTCCACTAGAACCTGAGTTAAACACAAAAGCATATATAAGAATCTTGATCTTTAAACCATGATAATAGATTACACAAAATATGTTTGTTTAATTAGTCACCTGAGCACAGGCATATGGTAAAGCAGAATACATTCCCGCAGCTCGTTCCCTGTAAAAGACGGTGCGTTCAATGTCAACAACTGGCTGCACCGCTGATGCGTTTTGGACTCCAAGGAATAGTGTTGCCGCGTACATGGAACCCATCGCGTTAGATAGCTGTTGTTGGGTTTTCCTGAAATTTGTATAATTGAAATGGATGCATTGTTAGGAGAGAAAAGAAGAAGGCAAGAACCTTATGACGTGATACCATATATAATAAGGAAAACCATGTACTATTAATCAACTAAATTTAATATAGAAATACAATGATGTAGTTACATAGGAAGAATTATCAATGATAATTATAAAAGTAGACCTAATCAAATCATAGCTCCTACGTATGGTAGAAATAATTGCAATAAACACCAACTAATATCTCCTTACATGTATGAACGTAACAAAACAATGACTGAATTATGTTTTAATTTTGGACACTTACCGTTTACGGCCAAGATCCCAGAACATAGTACCGAACATTACGGCAATGAAGGTGGTGAAAGCGAAACGGACAGCAGTGTATGGGGGGTTCCGCCAGTAAGACAATGGTTGTTTCCATAGGCAAGCAATCATTTGGACAGAGAAAGGTTGCGAATATCGGGTCGGGAAGTAGAGGGCTTTGGTACCAGGACGTGGTAGGCTCAGTTCAGCAATAAGAGCCTTATTTCTCCTGTAAAGATGATAGAATATACGCATATAAGATTAAAGATCATGAATATGGTAATATGTAAAGTATTAGAGTAGTTATATACTTATCATCTCTAGAAGACATTGAAGTGTAATATTATTATCTACCAATGGAGTCCTTATGTAACCCTGTTAGTCGCATATTAATATACAATATCATTCATGCTTTATCTAGATTGTCTCTAAAGATTATGACTAACAAGGTTGCCATGGGCTCTATTTCTTGAGTACATTTTATATTTGATAATTATATACCTATTCTAATAATATAAAGCATTGTCACTTACCTAAATAGTTGTGAATTCTTTTAGATTTCAGCGAAATTGACTCCTAAAGCTATTTCTTGAGCAGAAGTACTGACTTCCAACATCCATGTCGCAGGGTTATATCCGTCTTTAATCCGACTTTCTTCGTCTATATCCTGGTTCGTACAAACCATATAGTTTTAGCTTTTAGCCTTACTCATCATAAGTCTTATCACAGTATGTAAGGTTGTTGGTCACATTAGATATCTCACCTCAAAGTACTTTATCAACTCACAGGAATTCCGACCAACAGGTCCTACATATATCTCTTCTCCACCTCTTTTCATCAAGAAGAGCTGCAACATATTGTTAGATGAGATTATTAAGATTGGACGTTAACCAAAGTAGTTATAGTGAGCTTAAGAATAAGGTACCTCATCAAAAGCCTCAAATATGTCAATGCTAGGTTGATGAATGGTGCACACAACCGTTCTTCCTGTGTCACCCGTGTTCCTGACGGTTCTCATCACAATTGCGGCAGCTCTAGCGTCTAACCCTGATGTTGGCTCATCCATGAATATAATAGATGGGTTAGCCACGAGCTCGACTGCTATGGTTAACCTTTTTCGTTGTTCAGTTGAAAGGCCATTTACACCAGGCAACCCAACTAGTGCATTTCTTAACGGTTCAATTCCACAAGATCCATCACTTCATCAACAAACATCTGCAAAATAACAAGTCATATCGTTTTAAACTTTTTATTCTATAAACTGTGAGTTTTGTATAGATGTTACCTTTCTGGTGTTTTCGTCAACGTCTGATGGCAACCTTAGTCAAGCAGAGTAAATCAAGGATTCATATACAGTGACATGAGGCGAATGGATATCATTTTGTTCACAATATCCAGAAATCCTAGCAAAAGTTTCTTGTTTCTTTGGATACCCTGAAATCCTGATATCCCCCTCTATATACCCACCAGTTTTTCTACCAGCTAATACATCCATTAAAGTAGTTTTTCCTGCTCCACTAACCCCCATTAAAGCGGTTAATACACCAGGGCGAAAAGCTCCACTGACACCCTTAAGTAGCAACAACTTATCTTCAGATGGTCCCTGTAGATCTCTCATTTCCTACAAAAGAAAAAAGATACATCATAAGGCTAGCTGCATGTTGATTTTTGGAAATAAAAAGTGAAGAAATTTCTTATATATATACGAGTTGTGAAAACTTAGAGAACTCGGTCTTACGAAATGTTGTTCAAAAAAAGATATAACCAAAAATGCTAAAAAATCAACTTTTCCCAAAAATTTTTTTTTCATTTACGGCTGCCGTAAATGCTGTAGCCGTAACTGCTGTAAAAAGTGATGTCATCCTTATATCATCACCTTTTTACAGCTGTTGTAAGGGGCCGAAAAACACCACTTCGAATTTTTTTACGGCAGTCTTTCTAAACATTTTAATCTAGAGAAGTGAAAAAATTTGGGGGAAAAACTCGCACAGAAAGGCCGAGTTCTCTAAGTTCTCACAAATGGGAGTGGTTTTCCCTTGATCTTGATCCTATATATATATATATATATATATATATATATATAGGGTCGTACTATACCCGCACCCTTGCTTTCTAATCCCACAACGTTTCACGTCATCAAATGGTTGTCTAAAGTATACGCAAATGGCTATTTGAAATTCTGGGGGCTATGACTTGACATACAGACCTGCAAACGATCGTTCGACATATACGCAAACGGTCGTTTGAAATTCAGAGGTGGGACTATGATGTGACAAAAAGTATTGAAAACGCCGTTTGATCTAACCTCAAATGGTAGT
Organism: Scalesia atractyloides; assembly: GCA_947069175.1. Lineage (NCBI taxonomy): Eukaryota > Viridiplantae > Streptophyta > Magnoliopsida > Asterales > Asteraceae > Scalesia > Scalesia atractyloides. Next base: position 7,911,782 of record CAMTDV010000011.1, read on the forward strand.
TCAACGACAGTGTGGGATTATATTGTAGGGGGTGTGGGTATAGTCAGCCCCTATATACACATGTGTGGGTAAACTGTTAAAAAATTAAAGCGTATGAACTGGTTTGATTTTCTTTTATGTATACAATCATACACATTTGTATGTAAAAAGTACCAAACTATAAACATATATATAGATATATGAACCACTGAAAAAATTAAATTGATTTAATTTTTTTTCATATTTGTAATAATTTAGTTCTATGTAATGAATCTCGCTAACTCAGTGAAGAATTAAAATCTATTGCCATCATTTACCAAATCCAACATTCCTACATTCTAAAAGTGATCTTAGGTAATATATTTAGGACTGATTTTATGGAACAGGATTCCCTAAAATCTCGGAGTGATCTAACGATTTAGGAGAGAACAGATTGGTGATAGGTTCAAGAGCAAAAAACTGATCTTTGGAAAGTTACCTGAGGCATATCTACCAAGTACTTGACATCATTAAAGGTGATTGAATGTGGTTCGAATGGAAGAATCATTCCTTTCTTCTTGGTTTGCTTGCTACCATCACTTATCTGTGATAACTCTACAAGGTTGTTGTCATCATCATTCTGTGATGATACAGATCCTGATCGCCCAAAAGCTATAATAATCGCACAAATATTGGAATAGTCAAAACACTGTTTATAACAAAATTCGGTTCTGCTACCAAAATGAAGAAAGATAGATACTTACGGTTAAGAAGATCGAGAGACAGACCGAAAAATAAATTCAAAAGAAATATGAATCCAACTGAGGCCAGGATTGCAATCCAGTACCAGAACCCTCAAGCAGTGATGATAGTTTTCCCTAGTGTCGTACCATTTATTGGTTATAAAACAGAATATTTTAAAAAAAAATCAAATTTGATGATCAATACGGAAATCAAGGGTAGGCATAACGTGAATTACCTTGTTCCATTTGTCCCCTAGGAATTCATTAACGGCTATCCCATTCATGGCATACATCATTGGAGATGCCCAATATCCCCCATATCCACCACTTCTTTACATCATCTGTAATTAGACATTGTATTAAAGTTATATCTGTTTTCATTCTGGTAATTTAGTTATAACTTATGATTACCTCGTGACAGGACAAAACCACCCAATGCAATGATTATGAGAAGCGCAAATGAGCCAAAAGTGTTTGCAACAATCATGTTTCGACCCATGGCCCCAATAGCTCGAAACAATGCAGAAGACACCTGGTTAATGACTAAGAGTAAAAAGTAGTGCCGGAAGAATCTGCAAAACATCAAAGATTACGGGTAAGGCCAACATATATAGAATTGTAATCAAGAACAGGAAATTTGTCATCTTCAGTCTTGAAAACTAATGAACCTCATGATGTCTGGATCAAATCCTATTACATAGTAAGGGAGAATTGTCCATAGGCCAGCTTCAATAAACGAAACAGGAATTTTGACGACCCAAGATGGAAGAGCATATGCCCATGAGGGATAAAACCGGAAGTCTCTTTGCTTGTAGAATACAGGAAGCTTTGCAATGGTCATTGGAATCTCAGACATCCCGTTAAACATGATCAAAATCACACCAAAGAAAAGTGCACCCGTGTATATTCCTCCATCTTCTATATTATTTCTATGCATTTCTGTTCGGAGATACACAGTCATAGCTACTAACGCCATGATAAACAGCTGAAACCGACCAAACCAAGTACAATCCTGATTAGTGCTGAAAGATTGGGTAATTGGACTAAAGAGAAATGTCCGAAATCGTTAATCTTAGTGTAGGTAAAATGGGTAGAGTGGAATTAGACTTGTATGCACATTTATTTTTTAGTTTTTCCATAGTTAAAAAATATGTTAATTATGATTAAAAATCAAACTTATCTTAATGTTGATACAAGTCTTTGACTAATAAGGGTTATATTAACTAAACAGAAACTTTGAGCTACCTTCTACGTTAATAATTGCCACATCGAAATTTTAAGAACATGACACTTACTTGACACAATTTGAAGATGTAAACAAATGAATTCCTCTTGATGAGCAAGATCTCTCTATCAATGCAAGCTTTCAAGAGCTCTTTTTTATTTAAACCATACTTATCGGTCATAAGAGCAGCTGGGTGGCTTCTGGATTTGTCGTATGGGACGCTTAGTTCATCCCCGAGTTTCTTTCCAACATGGAAAGACTGGAATGATTCTGAGAATTCCTTGGCTGTAACAAATTTGTAAGGCTCCTTTCTTCTCATCCAGTATTGTTGTTGATCTTTTTTAGATGTCACCTATAACACATTTACAATAGTTTGAAAAAAAAATATTGTAATTGATCAAGGTACTGTGAAGTTAATCACATGGATAACAATTGAACATACTTCTTGCAAGAAATCAGCAACGCCTTTTCTCTCAGGGCATTTGAACCCCATAAACTCAAAAAACTCAAGCACATTGTCTCGTGGTCCTTGGTACACGATTTTCCCATCAGTTAGAAGAATAATGTCATCAAACAAATCATAGGTCTCGGGTGCTGGTTGGAGGAGAGAAATGACAGCAGTTCCCTCAAGGATGTGAAGAAACTGGCGAATTGATTTCACAATTTGGAAAGTTGTGGAACTATCCAGACCAGTAGAAATCTCGTCCATAAGAAGAACCTTCGACGGTCCAACTATCATTTCACCTGTAAGTATAGTTTTCTACAAATTAGCCTAAAATCTAAATGTTACAAGTGGGAAAATATTTCAGAACAGATGTTTCTACGGGTTTACCTGTTGTAACACGCTTCTTTTGCCCACCAAAAATCCCCCTTATCATTTGATCACCAACCATGGTATCAGCACAAATGTCCAACCCCAACACTGCACAAGAAACATTTTACATAATTTTATAAGTTTTTATAAAACAGCTGATGTTTATGCAACCGAAATATACATACTTTGAGAGTGTAATCTGTTACCACACTCGCTTCTTGTCCTTCTGATGCTGCAGCCTTAATAATAAAAAATAACAACTTTAAATTTCAGATTAAAGAAATTTGAGATAAACCAACATGCCATTAGCGTAAGACATCAAATTTATGTACCTTCATGAAGACATCGATATCCGGATCAGGTTTAATGTTTGCATCTTTCTCTCTTCTTGCCAACTCCGTCAACATCTCTGCAATTAACAATTGTTAAAGGGCTGTACTAAATGTAACACAACCCTTCATTTTTTATTGTACCCTCTTCAAGTTGTTAAATCAAATCATTAACACTCTCCCATTTTCAAACGAAAAGACAAAAACAATCCCCTTGATTTGAATATCATAATATCAACAAAGAATTATTTGGAATTTGGGACTGAATATATAGTGTCTAACCATAACGTGTTCCGACCCCTTGGCATCGTGCAGAGAAAGCCAAGGTCTCTAACAGTCATTTCTCCGATATGAACATCGTTTTGACTGATATAAGCAGAAGTTCTTTCCGGTACAAACTCATGCAATTCATGGCCATTGTATGTCACCTTCCCAGAAGTCTAAAAATAGAAAAATAAAAACAGATGAGTGTTTTTTTATTCTGACCTCTAATGCATATACTACCTTATAGTCACATAATGATAATGTTAACAAACAGATGGATGGAAAGATGAAATGTTTTAATCTAGAAAGAAAGTTACAAGGATCAAGAATTTACCTTAAGTTCCTTATCAAGCTTTCCAGCCAAGGCTAACAAAAATGTGGTCTTCCCAGAACTTGGAGGGCCCAAAAGTAATGTCATTCTAGAAACATTTGTTATTATGTTAGATCTAGTAAAGAAAGTCATGGTTGAGATAATAGATTTTGTCCTTTCAGCTCACCTGCTTGGCTTAACAATACCGCTAACATCATCAAGGATGGTTATATGTTTTTTGAATTGGGAAGTAGACGGAATAAGCTCAAGAACATCTAATGGAATCAAACATGGATACATGATTCATTAAATTTGAAGGGGGAGTCATTAGAAAGAGTTGTATGTATATAATGGTTCGATTCTTTACCTCAAATATATCAATGTGGAAGTTTATAAAACTTGGTAATGCTCTGCTTCCAGTTTTCACGTCTGCTTCCACAGTCAAATGCTCAAACTTGACTTCGATCGTTGGTAAATCAATTCCAACCCTGAAAAGTTCTCATATACAGCAAATAAGTTTCATGGTGTTTGTTGATCCTTTGCAAACTATTAACTGATACTTGCTAATAATGGGGAACAATGAATTAACATAAGTAACAGGTTCATCAAGCAGCGGTGGAATTTTGTAACTCCATTTGGATCTATGGGTTTAGCCACATTGAGTTGTTATGTTAATTTTCTGCTCTAAATGGAGTTACAAAATTATAAAATTTGATAAAATAGACAAATTGATCTTAAAAATTAACAGAATAGGCATGCGTATTTAGACTCTAAAAAAATAGATGAGCCTTAAAAAGTTAGTTAGGAGAAGTTAAACAGGATCCGCCAGCTAAAACGGCTAGGGCTTAGCCTGCAGAAAAAGCACCTATGGTGAAGTACAAAGAGGTTCACATAATAGTCAGTCAGTTTGAAACACGTGTAAGACATGAGCTAAATTAGCCAGCGACTAGGATTTAGCTCCCTATTTTAGCCGCCGGCTATTTAGCCCTCGTTCTTTTTTCATCCGCCGACTATATAGCCTATGCTTTTTTCATTTGCCAACTAAAGTTAGTTTGTGCTTTGGTTTACACGTGTCTTTTTTATTGATTTTTTGGACCTCATTGTAATTTTCAAGATTATTTTTGTTGGGTAGATTTTAGCCTTCTTAACTGCGGATCCCGTTTGGCGTCGTTTGATTGACTCCTTTTATCTGTCTCTTTTTTATGGGTTGAATATGCAAGCATGTTCCTTTAATTTATAACGTCAACTTGTCTATTATAGTAGTTTTCCCATTTGGCAAGCCACCTAAAGTCATTGACCAAAAATACATAATTCCACCTAAACAGGTCATGTTTATGGGTTGGTGGGTTGAACCCGACATAAACCTGAAAATTTGCATGAACTCAGACACGACATGGGCCCCAAAAATCGTGTCACACACCTAAAACAACATGTATATTCGTGGGTTAACACAAACACGGCTTGTTAACAAGAAATTATTCTTCTAATTTTACATATCATTTTTATTTTTAAGCAGTTATGTAAAATTATGCCCAATTTAGATATTTTTAAATTTTGTATAAAAAATACCCAAGTAGTTTAACGAATTATATAAAACACATCTTAGAAAACTAAAATAAATAAATAAATAAATTAAACGGGTCAACCCGCAAACCCGATGGATTTACACAATCAGGGCCTGTTTAGCTAAACGTATTCACAAGTTAAACTTAAAAATGACCCAAACCCCTTTAGAATTAACCAAACATGCAAATTTCGTGTTACATTCGTGTCATGTGGGTAAATTCACACCGATGCTACATTCGTGTCATGTAAATTCACATTGGTTAATAATTATAGTATTTGACTTGCAGGTGAGCTGTCAACAAAAAAAGTAATTTTAAACTCAAACAACAAGAAGGTAGGACAATGAATACCTATTGATACGGTCCCTTAGTTTTAACAAGAACTTCTCATTATCTTCATCAGCATTCTGTACAAGCCTATCAAGTAATCATTTTCGATCCTCCAAATTAAGATTGTTTACATCAACTTCATGTGAAGGTCCAATTGATCCAAAGAGTAAACCTTTCTTGAGACGATCGAAAGTCGGAAGCTTTTCAAGAGAAGCCCATTTGAGAGCTTCTTCATCATTTTCTTCACGAGCAGAACTTGAAAACACATCCATCCCAGTGTTCTCCATAAAGAAGTACTTCCAGATCTTAAACTCCCCATTCTTCCATTACTTGTTGCTCTAAAGCTCCCTAATCTAATACTTCTACTAGCTTTATAAATGTCACTTCCGTCCATGATGAAAAAAAAAACAAGATTTTTGAGGTGTTTTCACGTTAAAAACAGAAAATTGCAATAAAAGTATCAAGAATCAATCCAGATAAAAGGGTTTTCTATGAAGACTGATCCCATAAAGAGATAAAGGGGTTCTCCATGAGAGGTGGGTTGATCCACTGATTTATACTTCATGCAGCCTTAGCTACAAGTTAAGTTGGCTCGACGATTTAAAACACCCTCATGGGAATCTTTTGGCGCTGGTGGAAGAAAATATTTTATAATCATGCCATGTGACTGTCACGAAACGTTCAAGATATGTTGTACCTCCATAAAATTTTTCATTAATACCCATTGTACTTCTTTACACCATTTCTGCGTCCTAAATATATGCTTAGACCATTCACAACCGAGTCACGCCCATGCCACATGGCATGGGTTTGGCATGAGAGCAGCGTGGCACACTGCTGGATGGGGCAGGGCTGAAGGGGATGGGTGGGTTTGCGTAGATGCACTCACGGCGTGGTGTTCTTGATTTGAGTGAGGGGCATCATCTCAACGGTCGACCGTTTGTTTTAAAAAAATATATATAGTTTAATTAAATAATACCTATAAATCTTAACACATTTCCTATTTCTCTGTATCTACACCATTCTTTCTTCTCTCTCACACCATTTCTATCCCAAAAGTAAAACCAAAGTCTTCTTACCATGAATTTTCTATTCGAGTCATCCGATTCCAATCTAGAAAACGAGATCATTATTGAAACTGTTAAACTGGGTATGCAAGTTGCCGAAAGTTCTCAACCCCTTACAAGAGGAAAGAGAATTGAAAGGATTATCTTTCTAATAATCCGATGTATAGCTCAACTATGTAGGCGTCGTTTTGGTATGAGTCGTGATCTATCTGCACAAATAGTTAATGACTTATGGGTTGTTTGACAAATCTAAATGGATAAGTGTTAAACCAGTAAAAGGTCTCAACCATTAAGTGTTGAACCAATAAGAGGTCTCAACCATTAAGTACCAATATAATGCTTAACAATTCAGAGGCAAATCTCCGACCAATTCAAATAAGAGGTCTTAACCATTCAAACTCAGTTTAATACTTAACCATTCAGACCGGAATAATACTTAACCATTTAGAGGCAAATATCTGAACCATTCAGACATCTACTCGTGAAACAAACAGTCTGAACCATTAAGTGATGAACCAATAAGAGGTATGAACCATTAAAAGCTTAAGAGTTGAAACAAACCGCCCCTTAGAAAACCAGTATACTTACTTCCAACAAAGGGAAGACGCAAGTCGTGTACTTGGATTCACCACTTTACAAAAATGCATGGCGGCGATACGTCAATTGGCATATGGTGTGGCATCTGATGTTTGGGACGAATATGCTTTATTATTACAATAATCTCCATATTATTGCACAGCTATGATTACTATTGTTATTATAATTGTTGTTATTAGATTTTTATAAGTATTATTAATATGCTTTATTATTAACATTATTAACAAATCGGAGGTGTGCTTGTCGTATATGGCAAACATATCTGAGAAAGCCAAGCTTTAGCGATATTCAACAAATATATGACATGCATGAAAGTGTACACGGCTTTCCAGGAATGCTAGAAAGTATTGATTGCATAGATTGGAAGTGGGATCTTTGTCCTACGGCCTGGCGATGTACTCATCAATGTGGTGATCATGATGGTCCGACCTCAATGCTCGAGGTCGATGCGTCATATTATCACACCCAAACCCATGGCGAAAACACGAGGCAAGACGTAACAGATTGTTCAAAGACATCATGGCACTAAAGTTGCGATATATTAAAATTAAAATTTTCATTGTCATAATCAAATAAAACATTACATTGTTCAAAAACAGAAATACAAAAAAAAAACATAAATTTCATGATTAGACCATAATAATTCCATAAATAAATTAGGTGAGTATCTAAAGCCACACTAAGTAGTTTCTTGTGATAGCATCTCAAACGTTTCATGCAACATGTATAAAATACCCGTCAACACATAAATATGTCGGTGAGCATACTAGTTGGGGTTACCTAGCATATATAAGAATATATCTCAAATCCAATGTTTATAGCATACTAAATTATCTATCATACTAGCATGCAAAAGCTAAAAATCAATCCAAAGTTTCGCACGAGCATATCCATATCACGGAAGCAAATAAGGCCGAATAGAATAACTTAACAACGACCCACAAAATGAGAAGGTGTGCTAATCAAATAGCTTTATACATGTTAAGGGATGTTTGCAAGGTTAATGATCATAGCTAAGCATATGATTATTCTAGCATGTATCCACAATTAGCATAACAAATAAGCATGTTTAAGGATTGAGTTTTTGTATAAGTTTGCGTGTATGTGTGTGTGTATGTGTATTTAGTACGAATACATGTTGCAACCCAAATAGTGTTTAAAAAAAAGGGTTCTAGTGTTTGCAAAGAAAATCCACAAGATGTGAGCGAGCGGGTTTGGGGGATGGAACACCAAAGTCACCTTAAAATGGTAAACAAAGGTGTATGAATATAAGGATTAGAGAGTGGAAAGTAATAAAAAATTATAAGTATGAAAATACATAAAACATGTCCCGCCTAGACACTAATTTGGACACTATTATTATTATGTGTTTTCTCATAAGTGTTAAATACCTATTAGATGCCCAAAATAAGGAATATAAGGCTAGGTTATTCTCCACTTTAACACATAACACTCAACCAAAAATATTATTTATATAGACAAGCATTTGAGGTAGGGTAATCAACAAACCTCAAGAGTTTCTCCATTACACCAAAATAACCAACATAGTTGATGATTCAGATGGTCATAAATACAAAAAAAGAATGCATATGGAAAACTAACTATTTTGCTAAGTAACCAAGTGAGTGATGGTGGAAGTTTTAGTTGTAGAACCAAGGTCCTCAACATCACCATTTGTACCTTAACACAAGTCTTCCAACATTGCTTGTTTGTATACTTGTTTTGGTTTCACTCACATAGTTGATTGTGGGTTACTTAGTGTAACACCCCGAAAACGGGTTTGGTAATTATACCAAATTAACTAAGGATGAGCGGGTACAATACCGTGATGATTAAAGTAACCCGTGAACAAAATAACTAGGAATGATTAACCTAGTTGATTATTAGTATTGTTAGTGATAAATGTTGGATGATATTTATCTACAATTAAAATCTCAAACATGAGGGATTAAAAGAGGAAAGGCTAAAACTTAGTAATCAAAATTAAAACAAAACACAACACACACCAAATCCATGCATGAGCATGAATAATTGATCACCTTGACTAGGGATCATAAGGTATGTCTAAAAACTTAGATTGGTGAAAGTCATAACTTGAGACAAGTAGAATACTTGCAATTAGATTGTTGGATTATGATCCAAAGATGAAATTGAGTGTTTATGTATGCTTAATTTCGTTAGACATAATGAAATTATGAGATAATTGAGGTAAGATTATTTGTAAGTAATTAACAAGAAGTTTATTAAGTGGGTTTTGATAATATGATAAAGTTGATGATGAACTTGTGTATAGAATCATCATACATTGTAGTAATCGGAAGATACTTGAACAATTTATATGTTTGAGTACATGTTCATACTTGTCATGAAATGGATTTTTTTTTGTACGATATGATGAAATTGATGTTATATGCATGTTAAATGATGTTTGAATTCATCATCTGATTATGAATGTTTAAAGTATTTGGCTAAGTTGAGTGTTTGGGTAAATTTCATAATTATGATGCAACGGGTTGTTTTATAATGATGAAACAATCCCAAGTTCTTATATGAGATTGATAAGTTAGCATACAATGATTGAAATATATGTTAAATTGATGTTAACAATTATATGAACTTAGTTGAGAAATTTAGTTAAAACAGTGGCCTAGAAATAACGCCTACCGAATAATTGATGGAATGGCCAAATGAGTTGTGGAACTTAACTGTGCATTTGCATATGTTAATAGGCAGTTGACTTTTAAAAGTCAAACTGATCTACAATAAGATCAAATAGTAATTTTGATATACATATGTAAGGTGGGATAGTTGTGATGAATAATGACTAATCTAACCGTCTTGCGAATAATAAATGATAGTTTGACACTTAGCAAGCTAGGTGGAAGCTAGGGAAGAAGCAGGTCAAATTGATCAGGTACGCGGAAAAGCATAATCGGATGCAAGGTAAGTAAAGCTTACATCTTTAAGTAGAAAACCTACTTTTTGTATTGATCAAGAACAAGGTAATTTAGTATTTGAAATATGACGTTCCGACGCGGAATGATATGGGTCGGAATAAGTAAAAATTTGCAAGAAACTATATTTGAAGGTATAAAGGTGTAAAACGGTAATTCGGTCATGTGATGACGAATAAACAAAGGTTTCGAAAAGTTACCATATGGTGTAGATCCTAATGGATAAAAAGGGGTAATATAGTAAATTGGTCATGCTTTGACGAACAAACAAGGAGTTTTGAAAAAGACACCTTAAGGCGTAAGCCATGATGGGTCAAATGAATTAAGAAATGATTTTTAAGTAATATGGTTATTTGGTGTAAACCGAAATGGGCTACATGGATGAGATGGCAAATAAATTCCATATCACAATGATATAATGGTCATTTATGCCAAATGGGTCAAATGGTGATGTTATCGCCATTTGACAATAATGACTAATGTTTGCTTGTCGAGTCTTGTGCTCACAGGAATGAATAGTATAGGGCTTGCATTGCTTTTAATTAGTAACTTATATTGCAAAGTATTAAAACTGGTCAATTGCTTTGACCCGAGCAAGGTATGTGTAATGGGTCAAATTCTTAATGAGGACTTAAGGTCCGGTGAGAGTTAAATGAGTCATGGGTGAATCATTGGATTACTTAAAGTGATGTATCTAATAAATTAAATTGTAGACATTATGTTCTTAGGAACATAATGACTTTGAATAGAACATGAGTTAAAACTTGATCAAAATATGCATTTGAAAGTCCTTCGTCGTAAAAAGGACTAAAGATGACCAAAACGCCCTCGAAACATCAAACCGGGAAAACAACCCTTAAGGGTAGTATAAACATGAGTTTATTAATTAAGTAAACCCTTTCAGTAAAGTAAAAGCAAAAGGTATAAGCCATTTTCGGTTTGATGCCTCTTAACGGGTCTTTTTCGTAAATTGTCAAACCGAATGGTAGAATTCAGAAATATATGATTTACTATAACAAATCCACCACAAATAAAGTTGTAGTGGAAGATAATAGGAGTCTTTGTGTGGAAATTGGAGGAAGGAAAAGAAGAAGTGAGATTTAAGCTTAAATGCTTAAATCCCTTAACGGGTCAAATGAATATACACATAAATCAGGTAATGGTTACGTAATTCATAAAAGTTGTGAATCCGGATTAAGGATTTCAGGTTAAATCTATAGTAAAACATTTTACAGACATTTAGAAATAAGTTTTAAGTGAAACGGATATGAATTGGAAAAGTTACGGAACATTTTGTGAAAAGAGCGTAGCTGGATTTCTGTAGCTATTAGCCTTCCATTAGCTATGATAGGCAGCCATAAGCTACGGTAGGTAGCTGCTATTTGGGACAGAACATGTGAATCGTAAGCTACGGCAGTGAGCCGTAGCTTACGTCGTGTCACACCCTGACCCGCAGCGGAAATGATACTCGGGGTATAATTGGGTTTTCATCAAAGCTCATGACATTTACTATAATAAATTTCATATTTATTACTTCCAATTTAAAGGAGAAATTACAACAAACATACAAGCACAACATGTTCTAAACACAGCATTCATAAACTCTTTATTTTTCTTCTAAGGCAAATTCCTATGTGTTCCTTGCTTCAACATGTCCACCAGTATCATGTGTAAAAAAAATAGGGTTTTGGGTCAACAAAAGTTGGCGAGTGAATCTTATTTAATCATTTGAAAAAAATAGTTATATTGTTTATGTTAATAAAAATGTGCAATAACCAATTATGAGCATACGCATATGTAAATCTAACCACAAACCACATATGCATCTAGCAATGCACACACAAGCATGACCAATGACGAACTGTGAGATCAAGGCTCAATCAAACGGAGCCGATCTAACGAGGCACGCGATGCTCAACTCGTATCCAAAGAGGAACTGGGGCCTAATGTGAATGCACACAAATGAGAAAAATGTAACCAAAACAATACAACAAATAACATTACATAGCACGTTAGTTCATATAATGGTAATAGCACAAGTGTTTGAATAAATGAAATATGAAAATGACACATGATACACCCCAAAACATGAATAAAAAGGGGAATTTTGTAAGAATTCACTCACCGTGGGTGCCTTTTTCTTAGAATTTATAGCGATAGTGCACGATTTAAGATTTAACCACGAGAGAAACTAACCTAAATAATAACGTAATAAATCGATAAATAAACAAATTTTATTTGGAATTAATATTTCAATTAGCGCTTTTTATTAGACTTTTAGATTTATTTTTGTGGTGATAATACAATTTTTAAACTTTAAAAATCTTATTTTTAAGCATTTTTAAATGGTTTTAATAATAATAATAATAAAGAAATAAATAAAATAAAAATTTGCAAAAAAATGTTGACCTTGTCAGGTCTAACCGGCTCTGACCGGTCGGATCTCATTTAATTTTGGCAGCGTGTGAGGTTCGAACTCGTGACCTCTCGTTTACGTGCAGGCAGCTCTACCTACCGAGCTATGTGTTTAACCCGAAATAATCTCTACTTTTATTATATATATACACTAATTAATTTAATCATTTTCTGTTTTATTTAAAAAGATTCTTTAATGTTTAAAACCGGTTACCACAGCATGTCTCGAACCCGAGACCTTCCGTTCACTTGCACACAGCCCAACCAGTTGGGCTGTGTGTCTAACCCGCATATACCCAGAACTATAATATATTTATACACATGATGAAAAGTGATATGAATAGATTTTAAAAAAATGGTTTTAATTTCGAAAAGTCGGACACCTGCGTGATTCGAACCCCAGACGTATGTATTGTGTTTGCACGCAGTCCACTACTGGACTGTGTGTCTAGCCCGTTTAAAACTGTAACATTTGTCAAAACGGGTTTTCCAAACCCGTTCCGTTTGTAATCGAATATCAAGTTATAAATTTTTCGTTGCGTATTTATGTCAATTTTAATTTTTAGTGATGCATAATTAATAAACAAATTAGAATATAAAAGTTATAATTGATAAAAAGTAAAAATAAAATAAATAAAAAGAAAAATAGGCTGCCGGGACTCGAATCCGGGTGAGCCGGGTTAAGCTCAAAGACTTATCACACACACATATAACCACTCCGCCACTTGATGTTTTCGGTAAATTCTAGGAAACAATTAAATTTTATGGTCAATCATAAATCAATCTGGTTACGCTATCTGTAACCGAAATCGGTCACCAAACGTCCAAAAACGTTTGATTGTTCGCGGTTTACTGATTTTAACCGATACACCGACACCTCCAATCAATTTAGTCTTGAATGGACTTGAGTTCATGTGGGATCGGTTTTAATAACTGAAAAGTCTGCAATTCCTGAATTACTCCAATCATTGTCCCCTCTCGCGACTCAAACACATTCTGCAAACCTTCAATTTCATTTTCGCACAACTTTCAGTTCGTCGGAGCAGCTTTTTGAACTCGCCGGACTTTCGCCGGAAAACCGTGTCTTCCATCAAATCAGTAAGTCTCTTAATTCTTTCACCGTCTATCAGTTGTTAAGCTATTGCTAACTCAAAACCTTCAATCGGAATCAGTTTCAGACGTCGATATCGAATAATTCACTCTCGCCGGAAAACTTCTAAAAATTCTTATCTTCCGCTGTAAAACGGTATAGTCATTCAAACCTTCTGATAACTCTTGTTTAGTACTTCAATTCCACAATTAGCTAATCAAAACTGTTAATTTGTTCGCTCAGTCGAAGTTCATAAAAACAGATCCGACGACTTGCCGGAATTCTAAGATAAATCGTTTCTCCGGTATGTTTACTTCCAAAATCGTCTCTGCCATTTCATTATAGTCTTTTGAATGTTTGTCAATTGAATTAAACAAGAAACAATAGAGTAATCGTAGGCTGTGATTCTGTAACGAAGAAGACGAAGTTAGGTTGATTATAAGTTTAATAAAATTTGGATATTATCTCGGGTTAGACACACAGTCCAGCGGTGGACTGTGTGCACACATATATCACACGCCGCGAGTTCGATCCTTGATACACGCACTCTCTGTAATTAAAATGTTCTTTTTTGACTGAACCGGATCCTTTTCGCAATTAGATGTTAAGTATAATAAAAATCTGTATATTAATCAAGTTAGACACACAGTCCAGCGGTGGACTGTGTGTAACATTAAATCACATGTCCCGGGTTCGAGACCTGTTGACGGCACCGGTTTGATAATTAAAATCCTTTTTAAAAATAAATGAATTTTGAATAAATTAAAACAGTATATAAATATAATTAAAAACAGAAATATTTCGGGTTAGACACGTAGCTCAGTTGTAGAGCTGCGTGCACGCGTACGGGAGGTCTCGGGTTCGAGTCCTGCCTGGCGCATACATTCACACAATAGAACCGGTCAAACAGTCAAACCGTCAATGGTCAATGGTCAACGCAAAAGTCAACATTTTTTTATATTTTTATTTATTTAATTTAATTTAAAAATCAATTAAAATACTTAAAAATAATGTTTTTAAAGATAGGAAATAGCCTTAAACTCACAAAAATATATCTAAAAATCCTATTAGAATTATTAATAAAATCCACTCATTTACTATACCTTCCGTTATTATTTAGGTTAGTTAATCCTCGTTGATCAATCCTTCAAACTCGCGCGCATCTCATCATCTCCAACCGAACGCACCCAATGTGAGTGAACCTCTACAAATTCCCCGTTTTAATCACGTTTTTGGGGTGTATCATGTGTCTTACCATTTATTATATTTAAATCATTGTGCATACATCATATCATGAACAAACGTGTATTCAGCTTGTATCAACTGTTGTGTGGTTATTGTTTAGATTTAATTTATTATTTTCAGTACATGCAATTTCATAGGCCGCCGCTCCCCATTACATTATGAGCGTTGAGCAGTTCCCCATTACATTATGAGCGTGAACCTGGCGTTGCCAACATACGATCGGCTCCGTTTGATTGAACCTTGATCGCACAGACATTCATCATAGGCCGTCCGTTCCTCATTACATTATGAGCGTGAACGTGACGTTGCCAACATATACAGTTTCATTCATGTTATATATTCATGCAAGTTCATATGTTATTGTATGTTATAGTTTGTGGTTGTTATTGCTATTGTTTGATTATTTACATTTGCTCACATATGACCATTGCACAATTTTTCCTTGATAAAAATAACAAGAAATCAATAATAAATGTTTATCTAACAAGGTTCACTCGCCAACTTATGTTGACCCCAAAACCCCATTTTTACACATGATACAGGTGAACCAGCTGCAGCAAGAAACACATAGGATTGGCTTAGAAGAATAAACTGGTTTAGAGCTTGGATTGTTTAGTTGGTTATTTTTCTTTGTATTTGTATGGACATGTTTAGATTATTGAGAATGTAATTTTGACTTTAATAAATATGAAACATATTAGTAAATATCATGAGCTTTGGTGATAACCCAATTATGCCCCGACTCTTATTCCGCTGCGGGTCGGGGTGTGACAAAAACAAACAGTTTAATTATACAAAAACACTTACCCACTTCATCTTCTTCATGATTTATAAACCCAGAAACAAACCCGATTGTTAAACCAAATTTACAGTTTTGTTTAACATCATCATACTAAACAACTGAATTCAAAAGAAAGTAGGATGAATATACCGAACTGAGGATGCTATGGAAGTTCCGGTTGGATTCCGGTAATGAGCAGAAAACTCCGATGGAGATTTGATTGGAGCAGAGAGTTAAGCAGGGAGATTTAAGGTAATGGTTGGGAGAATGAAAGAGTTTGTTATGATTGGGAGCCGAAATTTATAGGCAGTGATAGCCTTGTTTTCGGTTTAGAATTTCAGTTTTAAATCATTGCTTTTAAACGGTTTTCTTATCAAATTGAATTCAGATTTCAATTATAACAAATATTTAGCATCATTTACATCCGGTTAATCCCAAGAAAAACGTCAATTGCAAGAATTACTCAAATTGAATTTTTTTAGCGGTTACAGGTCTGCACTTGAGTTTGCAGGTTTTCGGGTTAGTTTATATAACTAATTTGTTTTCAAACTTAAACGCAAAGGTGTGTGTGGTCCAATGGTGTAAGTTGTGTGTGAGTTTGTTTGGAACCCGGGTTTGAAACCCGGTTGTTCCTATATTTTTTTATTAACTTTTATTAGTATTACTTTTATTCCTTTATTTATTTGTTATATTTATGTTTTATTTATTAAACCCTAAAAATTAACTAACCAAGTTTACAAAATGAATAAATACATAACGTAACATTTAATAATAATACTTACATTTTAAACGGAGCGGGTTTTGAAAACCCGTTTTACAACGAATGTTACACGTCGGGCCAGTTTCAAAATTTTGTTATTTTGTCATTTTTGGCATTTAGGTCTAACTAGGCATGTTATAAACTTTTTATAACTACAGGTAGTGGTTTGAAGCACCAGATAACGATCAAGCTCAAGCTCAACGAAGAACCGAATACGATCAAAGACGAAGCTTGTGCGTTTCGATTAAATCGTTTATCAAATCGAACCATGTTAACATGTTAAAACATTTTGAAATACTTGTGAAGTTTAAACTAACCTAGAATTTCGGATCATTATGTATTTGTATTATGCTTATATTAATGCAAATCTTTTATAAAAGTTAGGTTTTAGAAGTATGGGGAAGAAGAAAACAGGTAAGGAAAATGCAAGAAGAAAGCCAAAACTTACTATTTTAGTCTTAGAATTCCCTGCCCAAAGTTGGAGAAGTAGATGATTTGAGAGAATTTTTGGAGTGGTGAAAGTGTTTAGAAGGTGTTAGAGGTTAGTATTTGTAAGTAGGATTAAGTTTTGGGGTAATATGAGTTGGTTGGGGGTTAAAAGGAGGGAAATGTTCAGTACACGTAAGTTGTTTGTGAGCCTGCTGCCAGACACACCCCTTGCGAACCGCAAGGGTGTGAATACGGTCCGCAAGGACTTGCTGAACTTTCAAAAAATTGGTTTTAGTCCCTGGAGTTGTTTTGTTTGTTATTTTATGCATAACTCATAGTTAAGCATGTTTTTGGTTATTTAAGTGTATGTAAGCATGGTAAATAATATAAAACACTTATGAAATAACATTCCAAAGAAAGTAGAATCTTGACATGTTGTTCGGTTTTGATACAGAATGCGTATTCATGAGTGTTTATTCAAGAAATAATTAGGAAAAAAATAATATAAAAGTGAATTTCCATTATGATCAAGTCTCGAAATTACAAGAAATCGAAGAAATATTGTGAATTACATTAAATGGAAAAGAAAGAAATACATGGAACGTTATAGTCTCCCCTAACACAGGAAATTTCATCCCGAAATTTATTTAGGAAGAAAACTCTGGGAAAGATTCGGGTACTTGATCTTCATTTGATCTTCACATTCCCAAGTAAATTTTGAGCCACGTTTTCCTTCCCAACGCACCTTGACAATAAGGGTACGATAATACCTGAGCTGCTTGATTCCACGATCAATGATTTCAACAGGCTTCTCGATAAAGTGCATAGTCTCATCAATGCGTATGTCACCAAGAGAATTCTAAAGGCCTTTGTCAGCTTGGCACTTCTTGAGATTTGAAACATGAAAAGTTGGATAAACGTTGCTAAGCTCTTGCGGTAGGTCAAGTCGGTAAGCCACTGTAACAATTTTTTTGAGAATCTTGAAAGGACCTACATAACGAGGAGAAATTTTTCCCTTCTTACCAAAACGTACTACCCCTTTCCAAGGAGATACCTTGAGGATTGATTGCAAGGTTATCGACATTGAATTCCAAAGGCTTTCATCGTTTGTCAGCATAACTCTTTTGATGGCTTCTTACAACAAGTAAGTTGTTGTGGATTTGTAGGATTTTATCTGTAGTCTCTTCTATAAGCTCGGGACTAGTGATTTGTGTATCGCCGATCTCGTGCCAACAAATAGGCGATCGGAATTTGCGACCATAAAGAGCTTTAAAAGGAGCCATTTTTATACTGGAATGGTAGCTGTAGTTGTACGAGAATTCAACCAAAGGTAAACGTACATCCCAGTTGCCACCAAAATCGATGACACAAGATCGAACCATATCCTCGAGAGTTTGGATAAGACGTTTCGTCTAACCATCCATTGAGGATGGAAATTCGTACTAAGATTTAACTGTGTTCCAAAAGCTGCTTGAAATTATTCCCAAAAACGAAAGATGTAATGACCATCGAGATCAGGGATGGTGTCAAGAGGAACACCATGGCGACTAATGATTTATGCAGTGTAGATACGAGCCAATTTCTCAACTCGATAGTCCTCACGAATGGGGAGAAAATGGGTCAATTTGGTCAACCAGTCAATGATTACCCAAATACTATCATGCCCATAAGATGTTCGTAGGAGCTTGGTAATAAAATCATAGCAATACCCTCCCATTTCCACATCGGGGTTTTGGGTTGTTCGAGTAAACCCAAAGGACGTTGGTGTTCAGCCTTTACTTTGGAGCAAGTGAGGCACTTTGCCATGAAGAGAGCAATGTCCTTTTTCATGCCTGGACACCAATTTGTTTTAAAAGCGTTTGATGTAACATTTGCGTAAAACGGGTTCCAAACCCTGCACCGTTTGAGAATCAAATAGTTAATAGGATTTCGTTGAGCATTTATTCAATTGTATTATTTAAACTTTATAATTATTGAATAACAAATAAATTATAACCAATAAAATAATTAAAACTTAAATAATATAAAGAAAAATAAAATATAAATAAGTAAAAGGGGCTGCTGGGTTTCGAACCCGGGTCCCCAACAAACCTACACACACCACAACACCGCTGCATCACCCACTCTCCATTGTAATTAACCCATTCGAATAAACCTTTATGTCTTACCTCACAATCATCTTCTTGAAACAATTGCCGCCCAGTAACGGCGCAATCAATCCAGAGATCAAAGCTTTCCATTTTGATGAAATTGATCGCGAAACTGACTCTCAATCATATATCTAGACTCAAACCGAGTCAAACCACAGTCAATTGTGATCTACTAACATCTCGCCATAACCGTTTTTTTTTTTTTTGACCGAAAACCTCTAAACCGAAACCCAATCCAAGCTATCTCCTTCAACTATAAATAAGGGTTTCTAGGGACTGTTTAGAATGCACACAACCTATCTGCAAACCTCTGTTCATAGGAATTCATCAACGGAGTTGTCTGGTAGTCGCCAGAAAATATCACCGGAAAATCGAAATCGTGGTGGATCACATCACCAATAAATACCTTGCTAAACCTCGTTTCCAAACTCGTTCAAACCCTTCTCGAAATCCTCTGCTTATTCTCCCCAGCTCCGCTGACCTCAGAGCTATTCTGCACTTCGCCGGAGTTTAACCTCAGCCTCCGGAATCCAACCGGAATTTCCATAACATTCTCCAATCGGTATGAATTCTTAATCTTTTTTTTTTGTCAGTTCTATTCGATTCATTTGTCTAATCTAAAACAGTAGATCAGTGAAATCGAATGTTTAATAAATCTGTTTTTCAGTTCTAAGTTAGTGAAGAAGATGAACATCGAGTCGTTTATAAATATAATTAAAATCAGTATTTCAAACGGGTTAGACACACAGTCCAGTGGTGGACTGTGTGCATTTCATACTATTCATACCGAGTTCGATCCTTGGCACAACACCTATCCACAGTAATAAAACGTTTTTTTAAAAACCGGAACCATATTAACTCACTGTAGGATGATAAGTATAATAAAATTTCAATATATAACGGGTTAGACACCCAGCCCAGTTGGTTGGGCTGGGTGCAACACAACACGGGAAACGCGGGTTCGAGTCCAGGCTCTCACACCGGTTCGACAGTTTAAATCCTTTTTAAAAATGGAGTAATTTCTGAATAATCTAAATGGTATATAAATATAATTAAAATCAGAAATACTTCGGGTTAGACACGTAGCTCAGTTGGTAGAGCTGCGTGCACGTATACGAGAGGTCCCGAGTTCGAACCTCACTCAGCGCATATAAAAACATAGTCCGACCGGTCAACGGTAAAAAAGTCAACCTTTTTATTTCTTTTTATTTATTTATTTAATTGGAAAATTATTTAAAAATACTTAAAAATAAGATTATTAAAGTTAGAAAATTTTCGTAAACTCACAAAAATAAATCTAACAATCCCATTAAGAGCACTAATTAAAAATATTAATCTCAAATAAAATTTATTTATTTACCGAATCATTTCATTATTATTTAGGTTAGTTTTTCCCTCGTCGGTTGAATCATAATATTCGTGCGCATTCATCGTCATCAAGGAACGCACCCACTGTGAGTGAATCCTTACAAATTTCCCTTTTTATTCATGTTTTGGAGTGTATCATGTGTCGCTTTAATTATTTCGTTTAATCAAACTTGTGCTATTACCATTATATGACCTAAACTTGTGATGTAAATATTGTTTGTTGTGATGCGTGTTTATATTCTTGTCAAGTTGCGTGCAAATCATTCATTAGGCCCATCAGCTCCTCTGGAGACGACTTGAGCATCAGGTGCCTCATTAGATCGGCTCCGTTTGATTGAGCCTTGATCTCATTGTTCATCATTTGGTGTGTGCGTGTGCATTATTTGATATTATGTGTTTTGTGATTAAATTTACATTTACGTTTATTCATATTTGGTTATGCACAATTTTATTCAAATAACCAACCTAACTAATCCTTTCAGATATTTAAATAAGATTCACTCGCCAACTTTTGTTGACCCAAAACCCTATTTTACACATGATACAGGTGATCCGGTTGAGAAAAGAAACACATAGGATGGCCTAGAAGAATAAACAAGTTAATGCCTTGGAATGAACTTTTAGTTTTGTTTTCCTTTGTAATTGTACTCTAGTTTGTAATTTGAATGAAAATGTATTTGAACATGTTGTGTTTGTATGTTTATTGTAACTTCTTCTTTAAAGAGAAATAATAAATATGAAACTTTATAGTAAATGTCATGAGCTTTGATGAAAACCCAATTATGCCCCGACTACCATTTCCGCTGCGGGTCGGGGTGTGACAGATTGGTATCAGAGCTTTTGACTATAGGGATATAGAATAGGTTATTAGACCCTTAGAGCCTATACTATAGTTGATTAGATTTTAATTGTTTATGTGGTTACATGCAAACTCATGATGTTTATTTGTTTCGTATTTATTACACACACAAATGCATGCAAACACTTCCACTATCATTTTGTGCGATACTTAATGAGTTATACTTATTGTCAAACATAACATGCTTACATATACATTCATCACACATATTTCAATGTTCACGTATTCAAATCATCCTCATATTTCCTTTATTCAAGATTTTGTCGCATTTTTCGTTTTTCAATCTCATCAAAGTGAGTTCTACGACGGGCATGTAGTAACTGTAAGGGTACAAGTACCGGTAGTCGGAACGTCCTGTCTAGGTTGGCATTCGTATAAATCCAATATAACGGACCAGTTTGCCTACCTGGGGACTAAAGATGAGAGTACGAAGGACCTATTAGGCCAAAGCATGCCACACCAAACGTTATTCGAACTAACCCTACTTTGAGTTGTCATCGTGTCCATACCAGGACACCCTCTGACCTTATACTTTGTTGTCATGTTTTACGATTTTCATTCGGGTGGCGCAAGTGCTGACAGGCCAACTCCAATATGAACCCTACCAAAGCCCAGTAGTCATGGGGGCCCACATGACTACCAAGGCCAAAGTAAGGGGACATATGGGAGCCCAAACATGAGCAAAGCCCAAGACATATTATAGATGTAGTAAATTTATAATTCTTCATTTGTTTATGAAAGTTCATTCCTAAATACGACACATGACACCTAAAACGTCAAACTCATACTCTCGATACGTATTCCTTGTAGATGTCTTCTAGTCTCTCTCGTAGAATTATGAGATCAGGAAAATCCCGCGAGCGCATGGCTGCCCAAATCGCTCAACAAATGGCCGCCGTAATCCCCAACATCATAGTTCAAGTTCAACAAGCCCTTACCGCTAATCCAGTCACCCCAGTCAACCAAGAAGATCAAAACGTGTCAACCCTCCCCCAAATGCCACTAAATGCACCTTCAAGCATTTCAAATCCTGCGATCCTCCAAAATACAAAGGGACTGAAGGTGTCACCGCTCTCCTCCATTGGTTTGAGGAAATGGAAAACACTTTTCTCAATTGCGACTGCCCCGATGATCACAAGGTGCGATATGCTACCGGTCGTTTATTCGGAGTAGCACTTACATGGTGGAATACAGAGAAGGCCAAGCGAGGTGCTGAGGATGCTATGACTTTGACTTGGGAAGAGTTGAGAGAAATCATGACAAGACGTTTCTGTCCAAGAAGCGAAATCAAGAAATTAGAAGATGAGTTCTATTCTTTGAAACAAAAGGAGGGCGACCACACCACATACAACAAGAAATTCCTTGAGTTGAATCAGATGGTCCCCAACTTGTTCACTCCCCTCTACCGTTTGATCGAGCACTACATTCGAGGTCTTCCTTCAAAAATTCAAGACCCTGTAATAAGTACCACACCTGCAACTTTGGAAGCAGCAATGGAGTTAGCTACAGAGCTCACCGAAAACCGCATACGGAATAAAGACTTTCACGGAGGAGAAGAAGAAGGATAAAGCATCAACCGAAACCTCAAACTCCACCCAAACCGAATCCTCTTCTCAACCCACTTCTAAGAGAAAACGAGATGGGCAAATTTTCGCTGTCACCCAACACAATCAACCAGCTTCACAAGTTGTACCCCTCCAAGCTATCCAAATCACTCAAGTAGCACCCAACTCTACCTACCCAAATAAGAAACCTTACATTGGACCTCACCCTCAATGCAACACCTGTTTTTATCACCATCCATCTACCTTACCTTGTCGACTGTGTGCTAATTGTGGGTGTTATGGTCATTTGAGCAAGACTTGTCGCGCCCCTCAAAACCAAGCTTCACCCCCTACCCAACACATGATCCAATCATATCAACAACCTCAATACCCCATAGTTCCATATGTTCGAGCTTGTTTTAATTGTGGCGACCCCACCCATTTCAGAAACACGTGCCCTCGATTGATTAACATCATAAACGCCCAAGCTCACGAAAACCCAGTTAACCAAGCAAATCAAGCAAACCCAGCTCCACCACCAGCAAGAGGAAGAGCTTACAACATCAACGCCAATCCTGTTGAAGATAATAACGGCCCAAACGAATCGCTCAACTAGCTTTCCCTCACCAAGAATCAAGACTTAACTCCAATCGTCTAGTTTTTAATGTTTTCTCTATGTTATCTCAATCCTTCCGTATCCCAGTTATAAATTAGGAATTTATGTATCCAAGAATTATAATGCAAATTGATATTACGGTTTTGTTTTATACCTTGACTCATTGATTTAACTCTCATATCATCATACATCTCGACGTACCTCGATCTTATCATTTAAAGAAGTTGGGTGGTGTCTTGCTTTTACATAGACTAACCCCTTCATCATAACAAACGAGAGAGGTATTGTCATCATTCAATCATGTATCCTTTCAGATTTGAGACTCAAGCTTTGGCTGTTGTGTTTGTTTTGTAGATTTTAGAGTCACATAGAACTAATCATAACTTACTGACAAAGCCAATGAAAATTTGACAAGAATATGGTGGATACGCCGCTGGTACTTCCTATATATAAGTATTTTTGTCAAAGGATCAACAGCATTGTCAGGCAGTTATTAGAGGTTCCGTGTAGGTTAGTATCATCATGGTTGAAGTTTTGTTTTATGGTATAACCTTATCTTCTCAAATGAATCAGTTTCCCTCAAAACTCTTATGCGTGAGATCATACCTAGTCAATCAACTCTGTTTATCCATGTTCCGCATTTTCATACTTTAGGCATCAAAAAGCGATTCCTGTAACAGGGTATTCAACCCTTACTAGGAACGTTACCGCCTCAAAGAAAATTTAAACACTCACCCTCTTCTGATATTGTAATTGTCAAAATTAAAACACCCTCTCTTCGAGTCAAACATACCACTACTACTTAAATTTCGGGACGAAATTTCTAAAAGTAGGGGATACTGTAACATTTGCGTAAAACGGGTTCCAAAACCCGCACCGTTTGAGAACCAAATAGTTAATAGGATTTCGTTGAGTATTTATTCAATTTTATTATTTAAACTTTATAATTATTGAATAACAAATAAATTATAACCAATAAAATAATTAAAACTTTAATAATATAAAGAAAAATAAAATATAAATAAGTAAAAGGGGCTGCCGGGTTTCGAACCCGGGTCCC
This sequence comes from Scalesia atractyloides, assembly GCA_947069175.1. Lineage (NCBI taxonomy): Eukaryota > Viridiplantae > Streptophyta > Magnoliopsida > Asterales > Asteraceae > Scalesia > Scalesia atractyloides. Next base: position 7,936,255 of record CAMTDV010000011.1, read on the forward strand.
CAACAAACCTACACACACCACAACACCGCTGCATCACCCACTCTCCATTGTAATTAACCCATTCGAATAAACCTTTATGTCTTACCTCACAATCATCTTCTTGAAACAATTGCCCCCAGTAACGGCGCAATCAATCCAGAGATCAAAGCTTTCCATTTTGATGAAATTGACCGCGAAACTGACTCTCAATCATATATCTAGACTCAAACCGAGTCAAACCGCAGTCAATTGTGATCTGCTAACATCTCGCCATAACCGTTTTTTTTTTACCGAAAACCTCTAAACCGAAACCCAATCCAAGCTATCTCCTTCAACTATAAATAGGGGTTTCTGGGAACTGTTTAGAATGCACACAACCTATCTGCAAACCTCTGTTCATCGGAATTCATCACCGGAGTTGTCTGGTAGTCGCCATAAAATATCACCAGAAAACCGAAATCATGGTGGATCACATCACCAATAAATACCTTGCTAAACCTCGTTTCCAAACTCGTTCAAACCTTTCTCGAAATCCTCTGCTTATTCTCCCCAGCTCCGCTGACCTCAGAGCTTTTCTGCACTTTGCCGGAGTTTAACCTCAGCCGCCGGAATCCAACCGGAATTTCCATAACATTCTCCAATCGGTATGAATTCTTAATCTCTTTTTTTTCGTCAGTTCTATTCGATTCATTTGTCTAATCTAAAATAGTAGACCAGTGAAATCGAATGTTTAATAAATCTGTTTTTCAGTTCTAAGTTAGTGAAGAAGATGAACATCGAGTCGTTTATAAATATAATTAAAATCAGTATTTCAAACGGGTTAGACACACAGTCCAGTGGTGGACTGTGTGCATTTCATACTATTGATACCGAGTTCGATCGTTGACACAACACCTATCCATAGTAATAAAACGTTTTTTTTTAACCGGAACCATATTAACTCACTGTAGGATGATAAGTATAATAAAATTTCAATATATAACGGGTTAGACACCCAGCCCAGTTGGTTGGGCTGGGTGCAACACAACACGGGAAACGTGGGTTCGAGTCCAGGCTCTCACACCGGTTCGACAGTTTAAATCCTTTTTAAAAATGGAGTAATTTCTGAATAATCTAAATGGTATATAAATATAATTAAAATCAGAAATATTTCGGGTTAGACACGTAGCTCAGTTGGTAGAGCTGCGTGCACGTATACGAGAGGTCCCGAGTTCGAACCTCACTCAGTGCATATAAAAACATAGTCCGACCGGTCAACGGTCAACGGTCAAAAAGTCAACCTTTTTATTTCTTTTTATTTATTTATTTAATTGGAAAATTATTTAAAAATACTTAAAAATAAGATTATTAAAGTTAGAAAATTTCCGTAAACTCACAAAAATAAATCTAACAATCCCATTAAGAGCACTAATTAAAAATATTAATATCAAATAAAATTTATTTATTTACCGAATTATTTCGTTATTATTTAGGTTAGTTTTCCCTCGTCGGTTGAATCATAATATTCGTGCGCATTCATCGTCATCAAGAAACGCACCCACTGTGAGTGAATCCTTACAAATTTCCCTTTTTATTCATGTTTTGGGGTGTATCATGTGTCGCTTTAATTATTTCGTTTAATCAAACTTGTGCTATTACCATTATATAACCTAAACTTGTGATGTAAATATTGTTTGTTGTGATGCGTGTTTATATTCTTGTCAAGTTGCGTGCAAATCATTCATGAGGCCCATCAGCTCCTCGTGGGAGACGAGTTGAGCATCAGGTGCCTCATTAGATCGGCTCTGTTTGATTGAGCCTTGATCTCATTGTTCATCATTTGGTGTGTGCGTGTGCATTATTTGATATTATGTGTTTTGTGATTAAATTTACATTTACGTTTATTCATATTTGGTTATGCACAATTTTATTCAAATAACCAACCTAACTAATCCTTTCAAATATTTAAATAAGACTCACTCGCCAACTTTTGTTGAACCAAAACCCTATTTTACACATGATACAGGTGATCCGGTTGAGAAAAGAAACACATAGGATGGCATAGAAGAATAAACAAGTTAATGCCTTGGAATGAACGTTTAGTTTTGTTTTCCTTTGTAATTGTACTCTAGTTTGTAATTTGAATGAAAATGTATTTGAACATGTTGTGTTTGTATGTTTATTGTAACTTCTTCTTTAAAGAGAAATAATAAATATGAAACTTTATAGTAAATGTCATGAGCTTTGATGAAAACCCAATTATGCCCCGACAACCATTTCCGCTGCGGGTCGGGGTGTGACATTTGACCACTTAACTTAAACACTAATTGTTATTGGTGTTTACGTTAGGTTTATACAAAGACGGGAACCGAATGGACGTCCCAGCACGCAAATAACCGAACACTACTAAACCGCCATCTCTTAGGAAACATGTATGGAAGGATGAAGCATGATCATGCACGACAAGGTTTCGAGTTTAAAATTTTTATTACTTTTAAACTGTAAATTTAGTGTAATAATCTGCAATCTCTTAGGAAACATTTATAGAAGGATGAAGCATGATCATGCACGACAATTTTTCGAGTTTAAAACGTTATTATTTTTAAACTGTAAATTTAATATAATAATCCGTCTTGTCGGCTCGTTTGGGTTATCATTTAACCCAGACGTGTAAGTTCTATGTTTTAAAAAACAAATCTAAGAACTAATTATTTGAATGCTTAAAATGTTGATATAAACGGGTTAGAGTGTTACACCTTCATAATAATGTATAGTATTCACTTTACAGATTTGCCCATAAGAAGCTCATAGATTTTTTTTAGTTTCCTGCGTCAAAACATTCCAAAAGCTTACCTATCATGAATTGTGTTGATTCAAACACGTGTAACTGTGAAATTTCCACTCATCCACGTTAAACTCATCCAAAATATGTGTGGGTGATATGTTATATGTAGTCGTGTCATTTTACCTTACGAGCTTAGTATCCTTATTACTCATTTGTCTGGTGTGTTATATTTAGATAGTGTTTGGTATGAAGGAATAGAAGGTGGAATGGAATGGATCATTATGATAGAATGAAAATAAAGATGTTTGGATATCATGTGATAATAGAATGGAGCACTCTAAAGGAATGTAACTCCTTCCAAATATAACAATTTTCATTCCTTAGCATGAGGGTGTTTTCTTTCATTCCTTCAAGGAATTGGAAGAAATATATTACTATTACTATTTTTATTATTATTATATTTATATCATTTTATTATTATTAATATTCATACTAATAATAATACAATTGTGTTTCATTACTTCGCCTTTTTTGTTTATCAAATTGTACAAAGTAATGATTCATTCTATTCACATATGAGTGACCTAACATCATAATGGAATGGAATGATCTATTCCACCTCGTCCATTCTATTATCTCATCCATTCCATTACCCTATACCAAACAGACCTTTAGAGTCTGTACGTCCTCTTATTAGATTATTCCATTTGATAGGTTTGTTTATTCTATGATAGAAACGTGAAACTCTTCGCTAAATTATATATATATATATATATATATTTAACGGAAGGTTATATGCAGAATACTAAATATTGCGAGAGCACGCAGAACAAAATGAATCACCTATTTTTTTCAATTCTAAAAACCTAAAAAGTAAAAGAAAATTTTACAAAATATATGACTTATTGTTTCTCACACTAGAATTCAAAACAAAGTATGGAAAAAATTCAGTTTTGTATAACTTACACAAATGTAGGTTATGTGTAGGTTAAATTACGTACATGTATGTATGCTATGTGTAGGTATAAATACAAGATTTTTTACGCATATATAATACACATATGAATGTAAGAAACATAAAATTTAAAAATTATGAATCTTAAATCTCAAAATTAGTGATTTAAAGTTGTTTTTTTTGTTCTCGCAATAATTTTTATTCTATAATGATTCTCATCTTTTATATATATATATATATATATATATATATATGATTATTGATATTGTGCTATATCTGATATAGTTCATATCTAAATCTACATTATCATTTTCAAACCCATAACCCATTCCAAAACCCCAAACCATATATAGAAGCTGAGTTTTTTTTCTTAAAAAGGATGATGGTAAAAAAATATTTATCAATATAGGTGATTGAAAAAATATTTACAAGAAGTATTGACACATTAAAACGTGTTGTGAGCCTTCTTCAATTTTAAAATAACTTGCCGTTCAAGAAAAACTAAACAACCATCTTACTGGTACACAAATGTTCTTAAAATTTTGAAAATACTTTAGCGACGAGTTTATGACCGAAAATCTGTTGCAACTTTTGTGCAAATTTTTTAGCCATCACTAGTTACTTGTTGGTGATTCGCCAATCATATATATCGGTAAACTACTACACATACCCAGGTTTTCAAAAGACCTTCACAAACGGATCATCCCATTAGCGACGATTTTTTGTGGTTAAAATTTTTTTTATTGTAGTGACGGGTGATCGTCAGTCACAATCATCACCACCGTCATCGACAGCGATCACATATGAACGAACATGTCATGAAAACCTAGATCATCAAACTGTCGAATGAGCTTGCCCTCTCAAAGCACTGCTTCCGAACCGTCACTTTGTACCGCCACGAACCATTCCTAATTAAACCGCAGAACACCCTCTTAGATTCACCCTTATTTTAAATGATTTTTGTTTTCCTTCTTTGTGTTTTTTTATCACCCTCAAAAAAGAACATGCTATTTTAAAATTAACATTTGCCACTAAAAAACAGCTATGTGTCTATTTTTTGTAGATTGCTTTACAAAGTTTAATAAACATATTGTAATGACTCAAATCAAGTGATGAAAGGTTTGTATTATACTTGGAGATGTAAGTTTAACTTCTACTTGATATAGATGAGGCATTGTGGCAATGATAGAACCAAGGGAAATGTGGTTCGATCCTTGAGCCGAGGGTGGGTTACCGGTTTTCAAGAAATTATGTGAACTCGGGTTTACTCTCAAGTACTTAGTTTGGTCCATATGTAACATTCGTCGTAAAACAGTTCCAAAACCCGCTCCATTTAGAATCAAGTTCTTATTAAAAGATCGTTTAAGCATTTATTATATTCTTGTCATTTATGATTATAAATTGTAACGCCCCAAATCACAACTCAAATTGCTTATCTGTTTTGTATAGATGGCATGAAATAAATAACCAAGCTACTTAACCAGTTAAATATTTGGCAACAAATAAAAACAAGTTGTTGACAATTGTTTGATAAGAACCAAACTAAATGGCTGGAGATTTGATTAAAGTTTATATTAAATAGAATGTTCAGAGTTTGTGTGTGTGTCGACACACATAGAAGAAAAGGTCCTTCCCAAAACTTCACAAAATCCAGAATTGATGGTGGAGTTGAGCCAAAAACACTTGCATGGTTGAAGATTTCTAATCATCTAAGATGTAAAACATGTGTAAGTTGTAGATTATGATTTGATGATTTTACAAGAAATGGGTATGTGGTTAAACTCTTAATTTGTATGTAATTAGGCATGAGGGTGTGTTAGAATCAACAAATAAAGATTGGATAATGAATGATTTTAAGTAATTTGATGTTTGGAGGTGAAACCTACCATTGATGATGAAAATGGCGACATGGATGTGCCACTACGTCTAATCTTGTTCAAATCTTGATGTATCATATTGAATATGATGAACTCATGCAAGTTATGTTGAATATGGTATGAAGTTAGTTTGATGTTTTGTTGTGTTGATGATTGAAAGTAAGAACTTGGAAGATTATGCATTAATTAGTTGTACATTGTGCATTAATGTAACGCCTCGCTTTTTCGCATCCTTATTTTAGAAAATAAATATTTGTATCATAATTCGGGGCGTTAATACATAATAAAAATATATGTGTGTGTGTATATATATATTATTAATTGTTATTCGTTATTCGTGTAACGCTTCGTATCTTCGTATTTCTATTTTAAAAATGTCCGTATCCATATTTTAATTTTAGAAACCTTACATTCGTATTTTAATTTCAATCTCACAACTCGAGCATTAATCATAGTAAAATTCATATTTTATACCTATTTTTTATTCACACAACCGATCATTTAAATACGTATTTATACGCAAACCGACACAATTATACGTATAAATACTTATACGTACATCCTCAATACTTGAATTATACTTTTTATATACTCAATTACATAATATATACTCAAGAAATACCAAGAAATATACCAATCATCTTTTCCACCTCATCAATCCACTTTCACCTTCTTTAACCAATCATTTTTCACCATTTTCCACCACCAATCATCTTTTCAACCCTCTTCCACCTTTTTTAACCAATCATATTTCACCATTTTCCATCTCTTTTCTCCACCAATCATCTTTTCAATCCTCTTCCACCTTTTTAACCAATCATATTTCACCCTTTTCCACTTTCTCTACCTATAAATACCAACCTCCTTCTACCATTTTATACAGAGCATTCTTCTATCCATCTCTCTAATTCTCTCAATCTCTCTAAATCAAGAATTCTAAAAGGACACTAAGTGTTCCAACCATTATTCTCTCAACCTCTCTATTCTCTCAAATCTTCCAAGCAAGGAAGAGAACTCTAAGAGTTCTAAAAGAAAACACCAAGTGTTTTAAAGGAAGCTTTGAAGCTCCAACCTCCAACTCTTCACGGAATCACCAAAGGAAACTTTGCAAAACCGTGAGCATACTCGACCCCCTTTTTTCATTTTAATGCATTTTGGGGTGCAACATGTATAAATTACAAAATTTATTTTAAACAAAATTAAATGTGTTCACAATACCAAATGTGCCATCAGTTACGCTTATGTGGGTCATATGTGTTAGTTTAAACTCGTCTATACATGCTACTTGTTATGCTTGAGTTTGTTTATGCTTATTAGTTTTGACTTGTATTCTCATGATATTGTTATGCTTAGAATATTATGCATGCTAGTTAAGGAGTTCGATTATATGCTATTGTTATGCGAAAGTGGTCTACATATTCGTGCGATTTGACTTGAATATATACTTGTCACAATCAAAACCAACTTTTATTAATTTCAAACTTGTATGCTCGCCAATACTATTGTATTGATCTATGCTTTTAATACATGTTGCAGGAATTTTGATGACACATGGAATCTAGTAGGATTGCCTAGAAACGCATTTAAACTTTAAATACTTATTGTATTGTATTTGTTTCAAACATGAATTTCGTTTCAATATCTTGTATTAAATCGTTATCAATGAAATGAAGTTATATTTGTTACGTATCGGGATCTAAATTTTGTATTATTTGATTTAAACTATGTAAAAGGGTAATTATTAAACACTTGACACAATTAGCGTTATGAAGCCTCTTGCGATCTAGTTTTCGTCTCATCCCGATGTTTCCGTCATCGGTTGGGGTGTGATAGATTGGTATCAGAGCCACAACTATAGGGAATTAGGTAGAATTGTCATGTTCGACCTAGTCTATAGTTTAAGTACCATACCATTGACCATTTGTGATACTTGTCTAAAAAGTTATTCTTTCTATCATGCTTCTCCCTCTTTTGATCCTAAAACTTACAGTATCTCTTTAATAAGACATGAAACACAACACACGCTTTTGAGTATATTCTTGTTCCACAATCAAAATAACTCATGAATACAGGGGTGATTCCTGCCATTGGTGACGAGTTTCAATCCGCTATACATGTTATTTTGTGCGAAATTCACCATCAAGTCAGGAGTGATATCCATATCTTGATGGGAGTTTTTCATAATCTAGTGGATCCTTATTGACGATTCGAGATTATATCTTGATACGTTCAATAAACCACAATTTGGGGACGAAATTGTTAAGCCAGGATTGACATCCACACCTTGATGACTGGTTCCGCTCCTCAATTTTCAATCTCGCCAAAGTTTCGTATTTTTGGATCAAATTAGGGACATGTACTAACTGGAAGGGTAAAGTACCGTTAATCGCTTGGCGACGAGAGTATTATACCTATTAGGCCAAATCATGTCTCCCTAATTCGAAAGGACTTACGAGTCACTTTGGAATAGTCGAAGTTTCTAAAACTGAAACACTCCAACATTTTAACAAGCCTCTCTTTTATTCTATCTTACATTTTATGCTATATAATTCTTATTCCTTCATTTTTTTATGTCACACTATACTAAAATCAAATTTATGCACGACAAACTTCGCATTTATACTAAATCTATTACGCAACGATTCTATAGGTGAATACTAAACATCATACTTGATTTGGGATTACTGGAACATTATATGTGATAAACTCGTTATAAAACCACACCTTAACATGTATAGCACTATGCGTAGTGCTATAGGAGTAGCGCATCGCCCTTGAGACTTGGGCTCATGTTAAGTAAACTATTTCATACCAAGTAAACTATTTTACACTATGATTCAAGAATATTGACTAGTCAACATTGCGTACACGATGGTTTGACTTGTTTATTCACATGTTTATGTGGTAGACTCGTCATTAACTTTGATCAAGCCACACCTTAACATGTATAGCGCTTGTGTAGCGCTATAGGAGTGACGCCCGCCCGTATTCTTGAGGTCATGTTAAGTAAACTATTTTACACCCTCTTCGTTTTAACGATGATGGGTAGTCTACATTGCCGTACACGATGGTTTGACTTGTTTATTCACATGCCAGTAATCCGTTAATCTTGGTTAAACTAAAATATACCATCTGTATTGTACACGAATGTGCGAATACGCACACTTACACTTATACTCATACTTATACAGTATACTCTCTCATACTTAAATGCAATTATACTTATATACTTGAGACTCTATATATGCTATCATTCTTACTTGTAATACGTTAATAAACCCTAATCGTGACACGGAACGTAACATGACACCGATTAGCGAAACAGAAGTAATATAGTATAAACATGGTGGATACGCTGCGGGCACTTCCTATATATAAGTGTTACTACCATATTACCAAACTTTCGTAAAACGTGCCATGAGAAATTCGGTGTTTCACTACTATGTTTAATACAAACTTTAATCACTCACAACCTATTTCGCAATTATACCCATACATGCTTCAAAATGCCCTATTATTCTAAAGTCTCCCTCTTAAAGTCTCCCTCTTAAATAAATTTCGGGACGAAATTTCCTAAAGTAGAGGAGACTGTAACGCCTCGCTTTTTCGCATCCTTATTTTAGAAAATAAATATTTGTATCATAATTCGGGGCATTAAAACATAATAAAAATATATGTGTGTGTGTGTGTGTTATATATAATATTATTAATTGTTATTCATTATTTGTGTAACGCCTCGTATCTTCGTATTTCAATTTTAAAAATGTCCGTATCCGTATTCTAATTTTAGAAACCTTACATTCATATTTTAATTTCAATCTCACAACTCGAGGCATTAATCATAATAAAATTCATATTTTATACATATTTTTTTATTCACACAACCGATCATTTAAATACGTATTTATACGCAAACCGATACAATTATACACGTATAAATACTTATACGCACATCCTCAATACTTGAATTATACTTTTATACTTTTTATATACTCAATTACATAATATATACTCAAGAAATACCAAGAAATATACCAATAATCTTTTCCACCTCATCAATCCACTTCCACCTTCTTTAACCAATCATATTTCACCATTTTCCACCTTGTTTCTCCACCAATCATCTTTTCAATCCTCTTCCACCTTTTTTAACCAATCACATTTCACCATTTTCCACCTCCTTTCTCCACCAATCATCTTTTCAATCCTCTTCCACCTTTTTAACCAATCATATTTCACCCTTTTCCACTTTCTCTACCTATAACTACCAACTGCCTTCTACCTTTTATACACACCATTGTTCTCTCCATCTCTCTAATTCTCTCAATCTCTCTAAATCAAGAATTCTAAAAGGACACTAAGTGTTCTAACCATTATTCTCTCAACCTCTCTATTTCTCTCAAATCTTCCAAGCAAGGAAGAGAACTTTAAGAGTTCTAAAAGAAAACACCAAGTGTTTTAAAGGAAGCTTTGAAGCTCCAACCTCCAACTCTTCACGGAATCACCAAAGGAAACTTTGCAAAACCGTGAGCATACTCGACCCCTTTTACACTTTAATGCATTTTGGGGTGCAACATGTATAAATTACAAAATTTATTTTAAACAAAATTAAATGTGTTCACAATACCAAATGTGCCATCAGTTACGCTTATTTGAGTTACATGTGTTAGTTTAAACTCGTCTATACATACTACTTGTTATGCTTGAGTTTGTTTATGCTTATTAGTTTTGACTTGTATTCTCATGATATCGTTATGCTTAGAATACTATGCATGCTAGTTAAGGAATTCGATTATATGCTATTGTTATGCGAAACTGGTCTACATATTCGTGCGATTCGACTTGAATATATACTTGTCACAATCAAAACCAACTTTTATACTTATAATTAATTTCAAACTTGTATGCTCGCCAATACTTTTGTATTGATCTATGCTTTTAATACATGTTGCAGGAATTTTGTGACAAATGGAATCTAGTAGGATTGCCTAGAAACGCATTTAAACTTTAAATACTTATTGTATTGTATTTGTTTCAAACATGTATTTCGTTTCAATATCTTGTATTAAATCGTTATCAATGAAATGGAGTTATATTTGTTACGTGCCGGGATCTAAATTTTGTATTATTTGATTTAAACTATGTAAAAGGGTAATTATTAAACACTTGACACAATTAGCGTTATAAGCCTCTTGCAATCTAGTTTTCGTCTCATCCCGATGTTTCCGCCATCGGTTGGGGTGTGACAATTAAATGGTGTACGCACACCAAGTGTTTGATGAAATGCCTAGTATAGATTAGAATGTGAAATTATATGCTAAACAATGAATGAATATTAGTAGGATGTGGTAATGACATGATTAATGTTAAGTAAACATGAAAGATGCAATGTAAAAGGATTTCATGAAAAGGTGTTAGTTGTAGAATTATAAAAGAATCACTAGTATGGAAGAAATTGAATATGATTGTGAATGCATATAAATAGGTGATATCATGATTGAATACACATTACATAATGAGTATGATATGTATATAGTGTCTTTAGTATAGCCGAATATGATGACACGGATATATGAGGTTAAGTTGAAAGTTCATATGGTAAACCATTGACTTCTGAAAGTCAACTGCACATAAGAAGCATGGTTAGACTTGTTATCACAGTTGTAAGACTTTGAGAAGTCATATGGCGCGTGTTATATCAATATGTGTTATGAATGATGACATGATGAATTATATGAGTTTGATTAGATGTGATTTTGGGTACATGTTTTATGCTTGTTAGAAATGACTAATGAAAGTCAAATGTGAGTTAGGCGTTGTTATGAACGTTAATGTGTACAATCATGTATGCTAATAAGAATGCGTTTGCGATGGCATGAGAATACAGGGATCATGTCAAGATAAATGGAAGCATGAAGGGCTAACGGGTCAGAAGAAAAGCAAGGTAACGGATACAAATACGGATACTAAGGTAAGTGATTTCCGGAATCACTCTTTAGATACTTTAAGGGAAATGTGTTAATTTAATTGTTGAAGAAGCTTGTGGGAACGTAAGAAAAATGGAGTCACTAAGACGAGTTTGATGATATTGGGTTGATAATAGTCAACTAAACTGGGAGTTGTATGATATAAACCGAATGGAGCAAATCCAAGTAGTAAGCTATCGCTTAAATGACATAATTAAGGTACAATAGGGCTTGTGCACATGTAGAATTTCTTGTTAAATTGAGACTACGGTCGTATAAAGAGGAGCGGGACCTCGTTTAAATGTTACATGTTTAATTTGAAATGAATCGGAATAGGCATGATCAAACGGGACTCGAAACGGGTCAAATAAACTGCAGCCCAAAATCTGCAGCAGCTGACCGTAAGCTACGGTAGCTAACCGTAGCTTATGGTGGAGGACTAAATTTTTGGCAGAACGTGGCTACCGTAAGCTACGGTAGCTAACCGTAGCTTACGGTAGAGGATTTAATTTCTGGCAGAATATGGCTACCGTAAGCTACGATAGGCAGGCCGTAGCTTACGGCGGGATTAGCCAACCTTCTGATTATTTTTATTTCTTGTATCGACTAACTCCGGCTCCAACCCGGTATCTCGTAAGATGTTTTTAAGGCTATTAAGTGATGCTAGGTTTGTAAAACCAAAGTAAGAGTGAAGGTACGAGTCTTGATATACGTATAGTGAATGTGTTTTCATGGGTGGGTGTCAACACCAAGTTATGTAATTGTATGATTAAAACCCGTATTGAGTAGATGTGTTATAGGTACGAAAGAACCAATTTATTTACACGTACGAATATTGATGAATAGTGAGTATACGATTTGAGCACAGAAATTACACGTGAACAAGCACACGTGACTTGCACGTATGTATTAGGTATAGAATTTTAGTGGGTACGTGTCATGCGTATCTATATGAGTGAGATGTTTGTATGTGATATGTATGTATGTATGTATATGGATGCGTGCGGGTGTAAACAAGGATTGTAACTTATTGAACGTAGATCAGTGGTATGTGCTTACGCGAAGTTGGAGGTCTGCAATACGTTGAGATTAAGTCTTACTAACTCTATTGCTAATGAGAATGGAACTTGTATGCATGTATGTAAGTGTTAGGCTTTCGAAGGTGCGAATCCCGGTGTAAAGAACAAATTTAGAAGGATATAATTATGGAGTAGTAAACATAGTTAGAACGCTATGTAGTTATAGATTAATTATAGAAGGATATAACGATGTCACCCGTTACTATTGTTGGTTATGTTTGTGGTGACCCCAGATTAGGCAGAACATCATATGGGAGATATATGAACGAATATCGAGTTAAAGAGCAAGGATTGTACGGGAAGAGAGGTCTCATAGTTTGTATTATGTATTACATTTGGCAAGTCAAGCAAAATGAACGTAGTAAATATTTTTAAGAAAGTGTCCAACTATTTATAAATGAACCCTTTAGTATGTTATATAGTCAACGAAGAAAGAATTTTTGAGTCAGTATTTCCGCTGTGTCGTGTTGGGTCAAAATGCGTTTAGGGTGTTACATAAATACATTGCATAAATAACATAATAATCAATAAATTAATAAACAAAATAATTAAATCTTAAAATAATAAAAAATGAAATAAAAGTTAATTAAAGGGTCAGTCAGGTTTCGAACCCGGGTCCCCGTCTAATTCACACACAACCTTCACCACTACACTACACACACATATCTGAAATAAACCAACTTAAATGATATTTATATTAAAACAACATTCTTAATTCAATTTCAAAAGGATCACCCGCCTGTAACCGATCGTAACTCCCAAATTATTAATAATTTCTGTTTCATTCAAGAATTCAACGGAAGAAAACTGATTCCAATCAGTGCATTAAGACTCAATCATGACAATTCGGTTATAGAATCAATTCGGAAGTTAATTCCTTTGACCAAAACCGTTTGAGAACTGAAATCTAAAACCAGACATTCACCTATAAATAGTGCATCCTAATCTATTCTGAAACTCGCTCACACACTCTCAAACACCTCTCTAAAATTATCAGAAGACCCTTTGTGTTCAAAAACATACTTCGCCGGAGACATCGCCCCAGGATTCAAGCATTCTTGGTTCGGTACAGTTAAATTGAATTCTTTTTCTTTTCTGTTACTTTACGATCGGATAATATAAAACAAACCATTCCACGAGAATATCTAATCGGGTTCTGTTCAGTGGGTTTATAATCCATGAAGAAGATTAAGTGTTTTTGTATAATAAAATCTGTTGTTTAATCGGGTCAATCACAAGGCATAAGTCTCGGGTTTGATTCGTATACGTTGCCATATTTCGGAAATAAAAACCATTTTTTAAACTTATTCAGATCAGCTTACAATAAGTATATGAATGTAATATAAATTCGGATTATACCGGGTTAGACACCGAGCCCAGTTGGTAGGGCTGGGTGCAACACAGTCAAAGGTCGCGGGTTCAACTCAGGGGTTATGCACCGGTTCGAAGAATTTTAAAAACCTTTTTAAATAAATAATTTCAGAAATAACCTAACTAGTATATATGTATAATTAAAATAGAGATTATTTCGGGTAAGACACGTAGCTCAGTTGGTAGAGCTGAGTGCACGCATACGGGAGGTCACGAGTTCGAACCTCACACGCTGCCTAAAATATACGCGATAAAACCGGTCAGACCGGCCAGGTCTGACAAGACTCATAATTTTTTTATGTATTACTATTTTTCTTTATAAATTTCATTTAAAAATCATTTAAAAATACTTAAAAATAAGGTTTTTTAAAGTTTAAAATTGTTTTAATACCACAAAAATAAATCTAAAAATCTAACAAAAAGCACTAACTGAAAATATTAATCTCAAATAAAAATTTATTCATTCATCGAATTATTACGTTATTATTTAAGTTAGTTTCCCTCGCGGTTAAATCCAAATTCGAGCGCGTACGTAGTCAATCCAAGGAAACGCACCTACGGTGAGTGAATATTTACAAATTCCCCTTTTTATTCGTGTTTTGGGGTGTATCATGTGTCGTTATACGTTTCGTTAATTCAAACACTTGTGCTACTACCATTATATGATTTAACGTGTTATATAATGTTACTTGTTGTATTGTGTGGTTACATTTTTCTCATTTGCGTGCAATCATTCACATTAGGCTCATCAGTTCCTCGTTGGATACGAGTTGAGCATCGCGTGCCTCATTAAATCGGCTCCGTTTGATTGAGCCTTGATCTCATTGTTCATCATTTGTCAGGTTTGTGTGTACATTGATTGATATTATGTGGTTGTGATTAGATTTACATATGCGTATACTCATATTTGGTTTATGCACATTTTTATAACCAATATAACTATTTCTTTCAAATGTTTAAATGAGAATCACTCATCAACTTTTGTTGACCCAAAACACTATTTTTACACATGATACGGGTGGACAGATTGAAGCAAGGAACATATAGGAAATTGTTTTAGAAGAAAAATAAAGAGTTCATGAATGTTGTTGTGCTTGTATGATTGTTGTAATTTTTATTTAAATTTGAAATAATAAATATGAAACTTTATTATAGTAAATGTCATGAGCTTTGATGAAAACTCAATTACGTCCCGACTACCATTTTCGTTACGAATTAGGGTATGACAAGTAATACCTCAAGAATGCTCGTAGTTAATTTTGTTAGCCATTAAAAAAATTAGAAGCATGTTGCTTTGAATCATTAGAGTTTCCTGTTATTTTGAATTGTTCAGGTGGGCTTCTTTTAATTTAAATTGATTAGGTATTAAGTCTTTACTTACAGGGGTAATTAAAATTGTTATCTACTTCTTTTAGAACGTTATTTATCACACAAAAAAAAAGATATTTTAATATTAGAATATTGGAATATTGGATTTTAATGATCCCAACTATTCGTTGTTAGACGACAATAGTCCTAACTTTAAACATAATCATTGGCAGTCTCAATTATTAACATATTGGTCTTCAATGGACCTTGACTAACAAAACCCTAACGTTGTTAATCTTCGGTCTCCATTTTGGTCAGAAACTCACCATTTTTATCTCAAACTTTTTTGTAATATTATTACGGACCTTTAGGAACTTTTTCTAGTAAAAGCCCCAGTTATTGAAGTCGCCAGAAAGGTCCTTTTCGCCGGAAAACTTCTTTTTGGCCGGAAAACTCAACTTTCGGTCAGAAAATTCAACATTTTCGTCTCAAACCTCTTTGTAACCTTACATCGGACCTTAAGGAACCTTGTTATGGCCGAAAACGGTTTTCTAGCGATTGGAGACTAACGTCGTTAGGGCAACTGTTAAGCAGAGTCCATTGAAGGCTAACATATTAATAGTTAGGACTGACAGTGGTTATTTTTTAAGTTGTGACTGTTGACAACAAACATCAAATAGTTAGGATTATTAAAATCCAATATTCCCTTAACATTTTATCTAATACACCATTTATAAGTAATTATCACCGTAATATATCTTAACTAATACAGATCGCTATTAACAAAGTATTATACGAAGTGACAGCTTAATTTATCTATGAATAACGTTTATAAAAACAACGTATTATACGAAGTGACAGCTTACGCTAACGTTTATAAGAAAGAAAGGCACAAAATTGTAACCACGTTGCGATTTTAGTACCATTTTCTGAAGTTCACATGGAAAGTAGTATTATTTTGTCCTTTTTTAACTCCGAATATGACGTTTATATAAAGTACAGGATAAGTATATTGTATATTTTATGGTCCAGTTTGCAACCAATTTTTTGTTATAGTTACTTAATTGTATTTTTTCTAAAGCGTAAAGTGTTATTTTCGTAAATTTGGTTACTTTTATCAGTTTCATCTAAAGTTTTTTTTATGTATTTAGAACCTCGATGTATAAAATTTGTCTTTTCATTCAACTAGTTAACTCCGTTCATATTAAATCAACGGTATTTTCATCTTTTTACCTAATTCTCTTGTTCACCGCCACAACATTCGACCACCACCCAATCGTCTTCTTCGGCCACCATTTTCTTCAACAAAACACCATCAACTACCACACGTGTTTCCTCCGGCCATCGTTGGCCACATCAATCGTTGGAAAGATCAAAAACCCCCTTCTCCATTTACCACATTCAAACCAGCAACTCACACCACTGACAATTTGTCAACTTGAACCGTCGGGAATTCTTAGAACTCCAAATCAACCATCAACCCTACCACATTCGGCTCAAGACAAGATCTTTGAGCGGCGGTGCACACTCCCAAACTAATACCATCGTCGGATGTAGTTTCGAAAACCCCAAGGAAAATGAAACCCCAAATCTTCAGAACCTACTTTATTTTGTGGAAACCATCACACAATTACCAATAGAAGCCTTAATCAACCATCGGGATCTCGAAAACAAACCCTAAGGCATACCTGGGCCGCCAGAGGTCATATTTTTCTGTAGTTGTCACCGCTGCAAGGTTTTAATACCACCGTCATCGTTTCCTTTAACCATTGTTGTCGGCAACTTAAATGGTCAAGATATCTCGACCTTGAAAGCTTTTCAACGACCAAAATGATTGGCGGTGATAGTGTTGATCTCTGGATTGTTATTATTATAGATTTTATTTATCTTTTAAATAAAGATCTTAAAAACAAGGGTATTTTGTCTTCCAACAAAAATGTTAACGAAAATTTTGGATAGGGTTAACAAACTAAATGGAAATGACAAAATTTGTAAAACTCTATGGTCTAGATGAAAAAAAAAAACTAACAAACTTTTTGAATGAAACTAGCATATTGACTCCCTTAGACCTTAAGGTGACCCTAACATATGGTCTAGAAATGAAACGAATTTTATAGTTTTAAACCAAGCTATAAACTCCCTTAGGCATTGGGGTGTACCTTAAAATATGGGCTTTAACAATGACATGACATATTGGCTGGTATTACACACCACACCCTCTTTGTTTTAAGGGGTATTAAGAAGTTATTTGTTAATATGTTAACCAGATCTTAAGATATTAAATTATTTTTTCTTCTGTTTTTTATAAAACAAAAACTATTAAAATAGGGTTTGACAGAGTTAACAAGACTAAAGTATTTGTGTAAGGTAAAGAAGAGTATAATAAATAAATTGAAAAATGCGACACTTAAGGTAAAGTATACCTATACATCCATAAATCAAATTGGTCAATAAAAAGAATCTGAAATCTCTCCCCTTGTATATAGTCTACCTAAGCATAATTTTTTATGTTGAATCAATGTTCTTTTTCTTCGTATATTTTTTTGCCAATTGTAAAGATTAAATTAAGAAAACTTTCCAACTTTACCACTGAATCACCATGTTCTGTTGTTAAAACAAATTTGCCAGAATGGTCACCAGTGTCCTTTACTATTAAAAAAATCCAAACTCCCAAAATCACTCAAACTTGGTCTTCAAGTGCTTTTAATTAAAATATTGATTATTGCTAAAACATAGGCCACTTTAAAACTTTTTTTTTTAACGGTAAATTTGGATCACTGACGGATCATTGGATTATTATCGTGCCATCAACGGAACTATCCTATCATATCCATCCTCACTAGACATAATGCCTATACACCAATTCAGGAGGAAACTCAATAAATATAAAAAAAAAAACCCTCTTTGTGAGAATTGAACCCAGGACCTATTGGTCCCAAAGTTTTATCACACCCTCAAAATACCACTAGACTATAAAGCCATGGACATAGAACACTTTAAGCTAGTCAATGGCTCACTGTTTTAAGTAAACAGAAATCATAATTTAATAACATGCTATCCAACGAAATTTTAATAACCAATTATTTAATAATAGAAAATATAACATTTTTATCAAGTAAGTTTTATCAAAATAACTCTTTCAAAAACATAAAGTCACTCACAGACCTGATCTCGTGTCGTTTATCATCTTCGTTATTCTAATAATGTAATATAATATTTTATAAAGAGTATACTGTAGCGAGGTACTTTTTCTTATGCATGTATAATTTACGTTGAAAACGTAGTTTTATTCGTTATAGATTAATTTTTTTATGAAAACCATACTGAGTGTCAGTACAGCACCAGTACTATGACGAACCGAACATATGTTGTTGACGTGAATAAGAGTGCATATAAAAAGTGGTAACGTTTTATACAATGGTTCAAGTTTTAATATTTATAAAAACACGATAAAATACCATCACACTACACTTCACGTCGGGTAAGTGCACCCATCGTTGGCGTAATAGTGATGAAAAGATACTGAAGTCGTCCAATGATACATCGAGTTTTAGTATCGAGTCTTCGTTAGCGTCTAGTTAAACCAAAAGTAGGGTTAAAAATGAGTAAAAATAAAAATGAAGAGATACATAAAAAGATAGTAATCAATGACATGAAAAAGGGGGTCTTTAGGATACAATACCTCTTGATGCTTTGTTAACTAAAGCGTACCTTTTTTTGTTGGGGACCCTAGTACACTTGACCATATCGCTTTGAATCAGCATGGAATCGTCACTCAAGGTCGGATCAAACCATAATGGAACCGCCCAATCAGCATGAAACGTATATACCACTATGATTTAGTACTAGTAAATTAGAGAGTTTAATGGACTTAAATTACTGATGACTATGGTTCCTTGGTGAGTCGTCAATTCCCCTAAGGTAGTTACTTTTATAAAAACCAAGTCCTTTGCGCTTTGATGCTATTGCTACGGCGGCCATGCATTGACAAGAGCTTACCAACCCGAAGTCCCATTCCAAAACCTTAACCTCCTTTAAGAGCATCAACACTACATAGACAGAAAACATGAACAACCCAAGTTAATTGCGACGCAAGATTATTGGTAGATTTAAAGGTTAAGCCAAGAGATTAATGACCCATGTTAATGACGACACTAATATTTCACTCATATTCAATAAACTCAGAATTAGCTAATACACACACGTCATTCACCCATGGCTTGCTTTATTAACTTCCCATCAAGGGGGTAAGTTGATAATCCATGAACGATCTTTGTAAACATGATTAAACGTCGAAAACAAACACAAACCCACTTCTACGCAAAAACACTTGCAAAATCCATTCTATTGTGTGTGATAATGAACGCATAAAAGTAATTAAATGTTTTGTATATATTTCGGCAACTCTTAGTCTCTTACAAGTTCTCCTTTACAAAATGCTCTACTCAAAGTTTTGAAACTAAATGCACCAATCACCTCTGTATATAGGCAAACGCATCACATCCCTAGCACATCACTCGTGTGTCTATGGTGCGCTGCACAGGACTCATGCTGTGCGTATGGAATTATCATAAAATAAATAAAGTGTTTAATAATGTAAGAATTCAAAAGTATATGAGCTTTCCAAAGTAGCCAACAACAGGACAAGATGATTGTTTGGTTTACCTTTTTTTTTAATATAGCTTAGAATGGTTTTCGTATAAACTAATGGTGTTTACACGTGGTAGATTTATGGAATTATCATAAAATAAATAAAGTGTTTAATCATGTAATAATTCAAAAGTTTATGAGCTTTCCAAAGTAGCCAACAACAGGACAAGATGATTGTTTGGATTATCTTTTTTCTTTTTAATATAGCTTAGAATGGTTTTCGTATAAACTAATGGTATTTGTATTTGTAGTTATACCACGTGATAGATTAATGTAATAATCATAAAATTAATAAAGTGGTTAATAATATAATAATTCAAAAGTATATGAGCTTTCCAAAGTAGTCAACACCGGGACAAGATGATTGTTTGGATAGAAAAGGTCAAATAATCTATGAGATTTGGTTATTTTTATCACTTTAATTTAAAATTAAAATATTTTATCTGTAAGTCTTTATAGTTTTAATTTTATTATTATTTTAATTTAAAACTAAAAGCTAATCAGATTTTTCAGTTAACATTCAGTTTTTTATTTTTTTTTCTCTCTTTTAATAAAGGAAAAAACGGTCTTTTAACGTTTTATTACAACAAATTAAAAAAAAATTCTAACCTATTTGCCCTTTATTAAAAGGAAGAAAAAAGATTTAAAAAAATTGTATGTTAACTGAAAAATCTGACTAAATTTGCTTTTGGATGAAAATGATAACAAAATTAAAAACCATAAGAATCTAGATTAAAAAAAGTTTGAGTTTTGAATTAAAGTGGTAAAAATGACCAAACCTTAAAAACCATTTTGATAGTTTACTTTTTTTTAATATATCTTAGAATGGTTTTCGTATAAACTAATGGTACTTTTATTTGTAGTTATCACATACCACGTGGTAGATTTATGTTTAATATAGCTTAATAAAATGGTTTTTGTATAAACTAACTAATAACTATTGGTTTTCGTATAAACTAATGATATTTGTATTTGTCCTTATCACATACCACGTGGTAGATTTATGTAATTATAATAATAATAAAGTGTTTAATAATGTAATAATTCATTCAAAAGTATATCATTCGCCAACTAACAGTGCATGTGAAGGATTCAGAATTTCATAGTAATTAAAGATTTGCTCAATCGAGACGTTAATAATCTAGATAAATGTTTTTTTAAAAGGAATCATTTTATTAAAACGAACCCACAACCAAGAAGCCTGAAGAAAACAAATAAAAAGCAATTAAGTCATGTGCACGAGAACTTACACTGACATATAGATTAAGGATTTACTAAACTTTTTTTTTCTTTTAACAGCATAGTTGTATTCGAACCAAAACCAGCTAGAAACTTGAAAAAACAAACTCTAAAAGGAACAACACCACCAAAAACCATAAGTACAAGCCAACGAATGTCTTTGAAAAGGGGGACTTGACTCTTTTAAAGACCATATCATTTTGGGCTTTCAACAAGAACTAGAGCGTAGAGTAGACAACCGCAAACTAAATTCATTGTCGGCTTTAGAACCTGGACCAGCGAACAAAATCGTAAATTAGTTAATAGAAAAAGTTGGTTGAAAGGGTAACTGCTGCTTGCTTTCAATATGTAAATATTAAGCATTCTAAATCAGTGGCGGACCCAGGAATTTTTTTCTAGGGTTGCCGAAATTTTTTCAAGATTTTAGGATTTTAGCTATATAAAAAAAAATTCGGTTCATAACAGTTCGGATCTGGTCGGGTCGGGTCGGGTCATGTAAAACAAGTAAACATAAACAAACAAAGTTTGATAACGGGTCGGATCAGAGCGGGTCGGGTTGGGTCAATTTCACTTTCCAAACAACCAAACCCTAGTTCCTAACTTCCTCACATTAACAAACTAATTTTCAAGTAAAACAAGTAAACATAAAACACCATCATAAGTAAAGTAACAATAAAAAACCATTAAAGTTTAAACTCTCCTTGCTTCTGTTTCTCCCAATCATTAAATAAAACATCAAAACAACTCCAAAACATACATGGTCTTTAATTAGAAGAATCCGGTGAAAAAAACGTGGTTCAACCCATTTCCTCTTGAGAAATCACGCCAAAACTTCCCTACTCATGGTTCCTATCACATACAAAATAAACAATGATTTTCAATTGTTCAACCGTAGCCCATATTCCTTAATTTTCGATTTAAATTTTCGAATTTCAAACCCTATTAATTGTTGATTACCAACCAAAATTAAAACAACAAATACACCCTACTAAAGTCTAGAACAACCCATAAAGACATCAAAACACATATAATTTAAATCTTTTTAACATTTATATAACTATTTCTCTTGAAAAAAAACACATAAAACATCAAAATAACTCAAATAAATGAAAGTACCTATTTAATTTTAAGATTTCATATGGAGTGGTGGCCGGATTTTGGCGATTCCGGCGAGCTAAGTCGTCGATCGACGTTGCTGTGGGGTTGCGATGTGCTATCTTTGCTGTGGGATCACAAAGAGAGGAGAGCGGGAGAATGGAGTCAGAATTGCAAGGAACGTTTGGGTTCGCTTGTTTTGTTATATTTAATTGGGTTGTGTTTAATAGAAAACATAATTGGGTTTGAGTAGTTAGGTTACAACTTACAACATACAAGGTTTCTTACAAGTAGGCATAAGTGGTTTACTAAAATTGAATTGGTTTATTTGTTAATTAAAAGTGGGCTTAATTTTAAATCAGTATTTTACAAATATATATGTATATATATATATATATAATATATATATATATATATATATATATATATATATATATATATATATATATATATTGTCACACCCCGGATTTTCAACCCGAAATCCATACACCGGTGGGCCCGGGTGGGGAGTATCGTGACGTAAGTTGATAACATCATTGTCAATTAAACACGGCACATCGGAAGTCGTGGAGTAAAATTACTATTACAAACCGAATGTTCGAAATATAAAATAATATACAGGCTCGTGGATCCACAGGCGGATCATAAAATGTACAAGAAAGAATATAAAACAGACTTTAGGCAGATCTACGGATTTGCAAGATCCTCTTATTCACTACCGAGCAGCTTCCGGCCTATTTCGTATTGTACCTGCAGTTTAGTCTTTGGACGATACGTCAGCTTACGCTGGTAAATACACTCAACTGACTCATTTTGAAAACTTTAAAATGGTTTTAAGTGCAAAACGGCACAAAATCTTTTATTAACTTGCGCATAAACTTGGATTCTGATTATGATCATGTAGTATGACCTCAGAGGGTTATGCTACATTATATTATGATTAAAAAAAGTATATATGATTTTAATGTGAATATTAATATCCAAATCGATGAGAAAGCTGAACAATGCTGCTGTAGCTTAGGGTTATTCCGTCTAAGTGAAAACTCTAGTTCGAATTCAATAATTGTTTTTTAAAATTTTTTAATTGACCAGTCCAGGCCCAAAAAAATTCAAATTTTGAGCATAGAATCAGGATTTTGTTGAGGATGAAATAATTCTGAATCTATTGGGATGGTTTTGTATAAAACTATTTTTTTTCATATCATCTTTCAAACATAATCATATTGTATTACCACCCTATATTTTAATGTTGCGCGCAACTTCCAGTACCATTCTTCATCACTCCTTACTTTTGTTTGTTTTGTTAATTGCTTCCTATATGTGCTCATGAATAATCCACCTATCCTCATCAAATTGTTCATATATTCTCATGTATGTTTAGTTGTGTTAGTCGACTATATGTTTTGGGTTTCAATAATTTTTAAAGTTGATTGCTTCATATTTCTATCTCAAATCAAATCATAAGTATGTATTGGTCACTTAAAAATGTTAAAATTTAGAAAGGGCCTCAATTCTTATTTAGTTTTGGGCCTCCAAATAGGTTGAGTAGGCGCTTCACACAACACTCAAATCACTTACGTTGTAACACTTAAAAACGATCTGATAATTGCTCTCGCATTTTAATCTTCATTTCAATCAAGAACAACAAGAGGCAGAGTAACTATTAGTCATCTCCCGAAGTTTTATGCCGAAGATTTTCAGAGATCAAGGGATTTTCTCGTAATTATCCGTGACATTTCTTTACTTTTATTATCATACTTGTTACATGAAACATTCAAACACTTTATTTTTTTCCAAAAATAATATTTTTTTCATAATGTAGACAAAGACAATCACAGACTAATGGCAGGTAGACGGGCAACAAGCTGCGCAACCCTACCCTGCAAAACACAAAATTCTGCCCTTAACATGCGTGGTGTTACTACTTACCACCTGCTGAACCCGTTTGAGAAACCGCACCGCATCAGGGGCGAGAGCGCCAAAGGTATCGAAAGCGAACGGGATGAACACGTGTTGATTCTCGATACAAGCTTTTTCCTGCTTAGCTACTTTGCCTGCCTCCGCTTTGGGTATCGCCTGGCCCACCACAAACCCGTGGTCCCTTAGCCCAACGAGGGGAGACACACCTGTCAAATCAACGCACACGTGTTTCCCCCTTCCCATCCAAAAACAAGAATGTTAGCGGGCATTAGGGTAGATCTCCCTTCTAATGGATCGGTCAAGAAGTTCACCGGGTTTACATTTCTGCCGATATCTCTGCCCGCTTAAGGACATCATGAAGCACATCTCGAACTAAATCATGTCGATATTTAAAACCCGGTAATTCTTTGCAATTGTAACATCCGTCGAAAAACGGGTTTTCAAAACCCGCTTCGTTTATTAATCGAATATTTCAGTTATAAATTTTCGTTGCGTATTTAATGTTCATATTAATTTTAAACGATACATAACTAATAAACATTGTTAGAGTTTTAAAACATAATTAATAAAAACAAAGAAATAGTGAATAAAAAAAATAAATACCGCTGCCGGGTTTCGAACCCGGGTCAGCCGGTTCATTCAACAAACAAGCGTTTCACCACTCCGCCACTTGACTCGTTTGTGTAATCAATGAATCAAATAAAACTTAAGTTGCACCCGTGAATTCATCTGTTTGCGTCAAGAACTGAAACCGCTCAACGGCTTTCAAATAACCAGAAGACCTTTGGTGTGGTCGCGAGTTTCTGAGTGTAACCGATGATTCAATGCCAGTTACAACCCACGTTCTTAATCAATTCTATCTTCAATGAACTCGATTCATATGATTTTCGAGATTGAAAACCGAAATGATATTACTCCTAATTTACAATAATAATACCATCGCCTCACATCTCGGAAACACTCGCAACACCCTCAATTTTATTTTTCACTCTAACTTCTGTTCGTCGGAATCACTATCTGCTATCGCCCGACTTTTACCGGAAAACCGAGACTTACACAAAATTGGTAAATTCTCGACTCTTTCGTTTTCAATCCATTGTTAGACTTATACTAACTTCAATCCTTCAACCAGAATCGGTCCTAGACGACGTTGCCGGATATTCTGCACTCGCCGGAAAATCTCTGGAAATTTCCGAAATCACACTGTAAATCGGTACAATCATCTAAACCCCCTGATATCTCTTGTATAGTAACTTAATTTCACAACTCATCGATCAAAACTGTTAATTGATTCAATCAGACGGAATTCACAAATCAGAGCCGACGACCATTGCCGGAATTCTGAGAAAAACAGTCTGTTCGGTACATTCGATTCCGTAACTCTTTTTATCCATTACATTTCAACCACTTATATGTTCGACGAACGATTTAAACCAGAACAGTCGGATATCGTTTATCTGTGTCTTTGAATGAAGAAGACGAAGTCGAACATTATGTATAAGTTTAATTAAAACAAGATATTAAACCGGGTTAGACACACAGTCCAGCGGTGGACTGTGTGCAAACATACAGCGCACGTCACGAGTTCGAACCTTATAACATACCGACTTTCCGAATTAAAACCAATTTTTTTTAAAACAGAATCAGATCAAGTCACAGTATGTCTATAAGATTAATATAAACGGTAAGTTAAACAGATAAGACACACAGCCCAACTGGTTGGGCTGTGCGCTTACAAACCGAAGGACCCGAGTTCGATCCAGGTCCCTGCAACCGGTTCGACCATTTTAAATCCTTTTAATATAAACCAAATAAATTAACATTTAATTAGTATATATATATAATTAAAACATAGAATATTTCGGGTTAGACACGTAGCTCAGTTGGTAGAGCTGCGTGCACGCGTACGAGAGGTCCCGGGTTCGAACCTCACTCAGCGCACACATTACTCATAGTCCGACCGGTCAACGGCCCGGTCAACGGTCAACGGACCGGTCAATGGTCAAAAAGTCAAAACTTTTTATTTCTTTTTATTTATTTATTTAATTTAAAAATCAATTAAAAATACTTAAAAATAATATTTTTAAAGTTAGAAAAAGTCCTTAAACTCACAAAAATAAACCTAAGAATCCATTTATTTACCAAACTATTTCGTTATTATTTTTAGGTTAGTTTTTCGTCGATCAAATTCCAAAACTCGTGCGCATCCAACAATATCAAAAGAACGCACCCAATGTGAGTGAATCTCTACCAATTCCCCGTTTTAATAACATTTTTGGGGTGTATCATGTGTCGCATAACTATTTATTATATTATAAACACTTGTGCATCCATCATATCCGTGATCAAATGTGTATTCAATATGTATCAATTGTTGTGTGGATTATGTTTAGATTAAAGTTATCATTTTCAGTACATGCATTTCATAGGCCCATCAGCTCCCCGTGGGAGACGGGTTGAGTACAGGTGCCTCATTCGATCGGCTCCGTTTGATTGAGCCTTGATCTCACATACATCATCATACATTTCATACGATCGGCTCCGTTTGATTGAGCCTTGATCTCACAATACATTATCATTCATGTCATATACTCATTCAAGGTGGTTTGTGATTGTTTGTTTATATATGTTTGCTCACATGTGAATATTGCACAACTTTTCAATATAAAATACAACAAGGAATCAATAACAATGTTTTTAAACAAGGTTCACTCGCCAACTTTTGTTGACTCAAAACTTCCCCCATTTTACACATGATACAGGTGATACAGTTGAGACAAGAAACGCGTAGGAAGGCCTAGAAGAATAAATCAATTTAATGCTTTGGATTGTTTTACTTAGTTTCATTTTCTTTGTAATTGTATGGATTTATTTTGACTATTTAAGTTGTAATTTGAATTTAATAAATATGAAACATTTTAGTAAACATCATGAGCTTTGGTGATAACCCAATTATGCCCCGACTCTTATTCCGCTGCGGGTTGGGGTGTGACAGCAATGGACTGCATGCTCCCCAAACGAATCCAAGCAAGCTTTCCGACATACGGGACACAGGTCATCAACCGGGAAAAGGGGTACTATCAACCGGTACTTGATAATAGCCCGATATTCCACAATCGACATACACTGTCCTAAACCTTCAATGGGAATAATAGATAGAAATCCTGAGCATGGGGAGCTCGCAAACACTCAAACACGGTTCGCTGCTGCGGGGACAAGGCAAACTTCTCTTCGACTGTCTTAACGAATTCACCATATAAGGCATTCGCCAGAATTTTCTGGGCTTTAAGGGGGGCGGTGTCTTTAATGTAGAAACCGCCAAGATTAAGATCTGGGAGAGAACTATGCAGAGTGTCCAACGCACCCCTGTAATCAGAGTCCAACAATCCACCACCACATTCACGAAGGATGTGGTCTAGAAGAACCCACGATTAGGCCCTTAAAGCCACAAAAACGTAGGAAGAGGCATCCTCAGCTAAGCAAATCCCTAGATCCCCAAAACAGGTCGGGAAAGCAGCTAACCTCCATTGGAGGTCCCCGAAAAAGGCACCCCCACAAACAACAATGTCCTCAATCGTATTCCGAAGCCCCTTATCAAAAGTAGAGATGACTCTCCCGACATAAGAAGGCTGACACATTCTAAGCCCAAACAGCAATTTAGCAACCCCCATACATGAAAGAAGCAGGACGAGTTCGCTCTGAGGGTCTCGAAGACGTTTGAGGCATCCCATCAGGTCAATCGCACATTTGGCTCTATTAAGGGCCATACCACTAATAAACTCCCAATCTCTACTGACAGCATCACCCAAAGTTTTACACCATGTACCGGCCTACCAATCTCCTACGGAAATAAACCCTCTTGAGTCTTCACCTCCTCACATGTAGGCCAAAAAACTTCAGTTTTTTTGATGTTCAGAAGGAGGCCCAAAGAGGAGCCCTCCACTCTGATGATGTCTAAAGCCTCGACAACCTTAGTAGCATCTCCAATAAAGGTCCCATCATCCAGGTACCAAGCGTGAAAAAGAAGCTTGCAACGATCTCTGATTCGGAGAACAAAGGGGCGTAAAACAAGGGCAAAAAGAAGAGGCCCTAAGAGACCCCCTACTGAACCCCCCGTGGAAGACCAAATATTACCATTCTTCACATAAAACCTAGCTGATTACCGTATAAAAAATCAACCCAAACAAAGATGGATGAACACATTTTCAAAACACCAAATTTGATCACAAGATTATTGTAGTTAACTTTTTTTTTTTTATCAAAACACCAAACACTACCTAAATTACTTCCCCCATATCTCATAAAATTTCTTATTTTTATCTAAACCTATAAATATAATAGAGAGACAGCAAATGACAATGAATATGATAAAGTGCCAACCTATGGAGGAGTAAAGTCAAGGCTTCCTACCGGATTATATTCCACTTTGAATATCTTTATAAAATCCTATCATTAACTTATCTTGAATATTTTAAGTAACACTTAATAATGCGTTTTCCAAATTGCTTTCTTGACAAATGTTATATTTTTTATTTAGTTTTTAAAAAAATCTAACTGGCAGTGTCTAACGTTAAAGTCATCAAATTCAAATCATGAGACAACACCCCATCGGTCCATCCTATACGCCCGCCTTTTAGTTTTAAAACTTCTTTATAAGTTTTAACGTTTACTTTAATTAATATCAATAAATTTGTGAAGCAAATCTCTTTTCTTCTGTATTTATAAAAAAACTATTTATTTAATTTTTAATTTCTGCTATTTTGACGATTTAAAATTATTTATATACATTTATATTAAATTTTACAACAAATTAACGTTGCTATAACTAAAAATTACAAACACAAGTTTTTTTTTATCTCATGTGAAAAAATATCCTTTAACCCATGCTTGGTATATTAAAGAAACTGAACTTGTTTAAAATGCATGTGATTGTAAAATTGTTCATAGAAGTCAACTCTAATCATCCTTGTTATATATCTAAAGGCTATTTTTTAGAGTAAATTGCACAAAACATCCTTTATGTTTCCTCAAACTTGCAGGTTTCAGCCTTAATGTTTAAAAGTTGCTAAAAACAGTCTTTAAGTTTATTTTTGTTACGGGTTCAATCCTTTACAGCTAATCACGTTATTTTCTTCAGTTAAGTTCCCTCACATGCATAACATGTGAGGGTATATTCGTCATTTTGTTTGATCTTTTTAAATATAATATAATACATATTATATATTTGATATTATTATATATTATGTATAATAAACACACACATTAATAAACAACCACCACAACAAACCGTCTCCGGTCTCCACCCCTCAGAATTAAAACCACCACAGCCCCCACCCATCACCACCCTAACAAAACCACCATAACAACTACCCATCTCCAGCCTTAGCAAAATAATCCCTACCCTTCACCAACCACTGTTCACCATCACAACCATCTTGCCCCACCGTCACCAACCACCACAACACCAACCACCACAACACCAAACACCAAACCCTAACCTCCCCTCAACCACTACCGTTCTACCTGTTAATGCACCCAACAACAACACCCACAGTTATCACCACCACACAAGAGAGAGATGCGCATGGTAGTTTAGAAAGGGAAAAAGAAATCTGAGAAAACAGAGAAAAAGAGAGAGAACCGAGGGAGCACGATCTGCTTTGACTTCCAGTTCCGGCTTGAAAGACCTAGCCGCCGTCGGCCTTGGCGGCTAGGGTTCCGAACTGTTTTGACCTTCAATTCCGGCCTGAAAGACCTAGCCGCCGCCGGCCTTTGCTTGACGGTTACGGTTTGATGTTGTTTTTCAGGTGAGGACTCGCCGCCGCACCACACGGTGGTGCAACCGGTGCCGCCGCTATCATGAACAAAGGAAGCGAAGAATCGGTGAAATCGGCACCTAGGATTTCAGAATTCCGATCGAATCAGGTTTACTCTTTTCTGAACAACATTCATCCGTTCTCCCCTCAATTATCCCCGCAATTTCGCCTCTGCATGTCCATATCCTCCAACAAACATCATCGGTCCACAATCTCAAACCGAAACCCTAACCCTACGGTGGTGATGTATCAGGTGGCGGTGGTGGTGGTGGCAGTTGAAGATGATGGTGGCAGAGTTATTTGGGGATTTTGGGGGTTTTGTCGAAGGTGGAGGTGGTGGCAGAGGAGGTGGTGGCAGAGGAGATGGTGTCGGAGGTGGAGGTGGTGGCAGAGGAGGTGGTGTCGGTGGAGGAGGTGATGTGTTTTTTGAGGCCTTTTCTTTCCGATTTGTTGTCTTTCCGGCCTTTTCTTTCCGATCTATTTCGGCTAGGGTGGCAGTGGTGGAGGTATGCTGACGGTTGGTGGAGGTGATGGTGGTGGTTATGGTGTTAGAGAGAGAGAGAGAGAGAGAGAGAAGGAAGGGGGTTGTGTTTTATAACCAGATTCATGTGAGGGATAACCAGATTCATGTGTTTTATAACCAGATCAACCAAAATGACGAATATACCCTCACATGTTATGCATGTGAGGGAACTTAACTGAAGAAAATAACGTGGTTAGCTGTAAAGGATTGAACCCGCAACAAAAATAAACTTAAAGGCTGTTTTTAGCAACTTTTAAACATTAAGGCTGGAACCTGCAAGTTTGAGGAAACATAAAGGATGTTTTGTGCAATTTACTCATTTTTGTATGATTTTTTTCTGACGTAGCCATCAGGGGAAAGGAGCATCCAAAGTTATTATCTTAGCCCGATTAATTATGTGCTATTATATCAATTATACATCAAAGTATCTTAGAATTATAAAATATAGACATCGCCTACCCACAAATACACCATAGAACTATGGACATAATCCTGAAATCACATACCCAACCCTTTTACTCCACCTATCAATCACACACAACTTACCTCATCTTTAAGTCTAAGAGTCACATTTCCAAATCTTTACCATACGGCAAAGGTAACCCAGTCAAACTACCCACAATGCCAACCCTAGGGTGGCAGCGATGTTACCGCAAAGGTTGAAACCCTCAAACCCAACCCATGCCAGTGCCCGTCCACCCTCGTGTAACACTTTTGTTTATGTAAACAATTTTTCATCGTTTATATATATACTTTTATCAACTTATTTGATCAAAAAAATTATCCATCTCAATATTCTTATATATTTCAAAAATAACATTTCTATTTAAGAGGTAACAAGTCATTATATTAATAAATTGTCGTTTTACGTTTTAATATAAATTATGTGAGTTAACATGTGCAACAAGCATGTGTGGTTCATATTTTTACGCTATTTTGTTGCAATTTAACGGCCTATCACAATGTGCGGGTCCTAAGTCGACTTAGTTATTTTTTTCATGTTTTATGTTTCGGTTTAATTTTTATGAGTTATCACCTTGCAGCACGCATGCGTGATTCAGCGTTTTTACGTCGACGTTTTGTTTTGTTTAACGATCCCGCCGCAAAGTACGCGTCATAAATAATTAAATACTAGTTAACCTTAAAATATTAAACAAAATAATAAGAGTTAAATGCTTGGTTGGTCCCTGTGGTTTGCAAATCTTGCAGACTTGGTCCCAGTGGTTCACTAATTACACACTTGGTCCCAGTAGTTTCAAATTTTGCACTCGGGTGGTCCTTACCACTAACCTTTGTTAGATTTCTCAGTTAAGTATATGCAAAATTACTATTATACCCCTCGTCTTCTTCATCCTTTCTCTGCTACCACCACCCTCACCCTCGCCGCCTTTCACCGCCATACCACTCAGCCATACCCTCGCCGCCTTTCACCGCCATACCACTCAGCCATACCCTCGCCGCCTTTCACCGCCATCTTCCCCATTGCCACAACCATCCACCAGATTCTCTGACCTTCGGCAATATTAGTACCGCCATTAGCAACCAACGAGTTGACAGCCAACGAACTGAATCGAACAGGGTTTTGATTCACCAAGGTCCCACTTTTAACCAAGGTAATCAGACCCCACGGATGCAACGTACTTCCTTCTTGTTTGTCACACCCCGACCCGCAGCGGAAAAGGTGATCGGGGCATAATTGGGTTATCATCAAAGCTCATGACATTTATTATATGTTTCATATTCATTAATACAATTTAATGGAAATAAATGATACACCATATTCTAACTATCTGTCTAAGCTTCTTGGTTCTCTTCTAAGGCATATCCTATGTTTTCCTTGCTTCAACCTGTTCACCTGTATCATGTGTAAAAAGGTTTTGGATCAACATAATGTTGGCGAGTGAATCCTATGGAAAAACATTTGAACAAGTTTATCCAATTGATTATAAATACTGTGCATACCACATATGAGTAAATGTAGATGTAAATTTATTCACACAACACATAATATTGAATATTAAACTCACATACACCAAATGATTGTTTTGAGGCACGCGATGTTCGACTCGTCTCCCACGAGGAACTGATGGGCCTAATGAATGAGTTTTGAGGCACGCGTTGTTCCACGAACTGATGGGCCTAATGAATGAGTTTTGAGGCACGCGTTGTTCTTACGAACTGATGGGCCTTAATGAATGAGTTTTGAGGCACGCGTTGTTCTCGTCTCCCACGAGGAACTGATGGGCCTAATGTATGAGTTTTGAGGCACGCGTTGTTCTCGTCTCCCACGAGGAACTGATGGGCCTAAATAATTTGCATACGACTTTGACAATATGTAACACATCACAACCAAACAATAGGTACATTCTAATTTAGTTCATATAATGGTATGGCACGAATTTGCATAAGAGAATTAATTTAAGCGACACATGATACACCCCAAAACATGAATAAAAAGGGGAGTTTGTAAGAATTCACTCACATTGGGTGCGTTCGGTTGATGACGTTGATTGCACGCGAAGTGGTTTTAACCACAAGTGAGATTAAACCTAGATAAATCGCATTACGGTTTGGTAAGTAAACGGGTTTTATTAATCTATTTTAGTAGGTTTGTTGGGTGTATTCTTGTGAGTTTGAGGCTATTTTCTAACCTTAAAAAAAATGTTATTTTTAAGTATTTATAATTGATTTTTAATTAAAATAATTGAATAAAAATAATAAAAAAATATTTTATTTTTGCTACAGTAACTTTGACCGTTGACTTTGACTATCGTTGACCGGTTCATAGGCATATTGTTGTGCGCCGGGTGAGGCTCGAACCCGAGACCTCCCGTACGCGTGCACGCAGCTCTACCAACTGAGCTACGTGTCTAACCCGTTATATATCCGATTTTAATTACATATATATATTAATTAGAATTAACAGAAATCCTTTATTATTAAAAACGAATTAAATCTCAGAACCGGTGTGCTCCACAGGTCTCGAACCCGGGACCTGTGGGTTAGCGGACACACACTCCACCGCTGGACTGTGTGTCGCACTTGATTATAAACTCAGTTATCAATATACTTAACATATACTTCAATCAACCCGGTTTAGTTTGCTGAAAAAGAAGAATTTTTATCAAGGCGGCGTGTGAGGGACAATACTCGAACTCGTGACCTTAGCATTAAAAGTGCACACAGTCCACCGCTGGACTGTGTGTCTAACCCGGTAATTATCTTGATTTTAATTACACTTAACCATTACTGAAACTTCGTCATCTTCACCGGTTTTAACCGGAAGTGGTGACTGACTGGTTCAAAATATTGATTCATGTTTCTTTAGCGTTTAATGATCATTTACAAACGAGATAAAAGTAAAAAGGAAAGGAATTAGGCGTGAAAAGTACCGACTGATTTTACTCTGTTTTCCGGCAGAACTCCGGCGACAGAAGTCTTTTTCCGGCGACAAGTATCTTGCAGCAGAGAGTCTTCCGAAGGCTTGAAAAGGTTGTGGGTGACTTCGGTAAAAGTTTAGGGGGTTCAGTAAGCTCAGAGATTACTGATACGGTTTTCCGGCGAAGTAATAAAAATTTCCGGCGAGTGAGTTTTCGCCGAGAAAAGGTGCGATTTGAGTGTGAAAGACTTCTGGCGAGTTGTGGTTGAATTTATAGGATAGTATTGAGATGAATAGGGTCTGAATTCGGTCTTAATTCGGAGTCATTCGTTCTCCGGCGGTTACAGCTGATGTCGCGGGTTCAGACGTCGGTTATAACCGTCGTAATAGTTAATTCATCGGTTATATTGAGCGAAAATGTAATTAAACGGCGAAGTCGTCGGTATTTCCGACGACTGTTATTTTGGGCGCAATAATTTAATTTCTGAAATTGAATATTTGAATTAATTGTTTTCTGTTATTACCAGAAAATCGAGATGGCGGAGTGGTTTGTCGGCTGAGAGATAAGTCTTTGGTTGAACCGGATACAGACCCGAGTTCGAAACCCGGCATAGGTAAAACATTTTTATTTTGTTATTTTTATCAGTTTTTCAAAAACTAAATATATATCCCCGCATAATAATTGATTACGGATCGTTTAAAATTATTTTGGTCATTTAATTCGCAACGAAAAATTTGACTGACTGTTCGGTTGATAAACGGAGCGGGTTTGGTAAATCCGTTTTTGACGGATGTTACATTGTTCATCCTCAACAAATCGATTCAATTCATCTTCAATTTCATCTTCAATTTCACCTTCAATTTCACTGTTGTTTGACAAATTAGGGCGCGAAACCGAACGAACCGATCCGTACAACCGATCGGCGTCTAACGGAACGGTGTTGTGAATCAAAGCATGACGGAAATCATCCTCGAGTTTCGACATAGCTAACTGAAGCGCGTTTTCGGCTCGATCGATGACGTCACCGAAACTGTAGGATTCAACGGTTAGGTTTTCGGTGAGTTGTATGAGGAGATCAACGGCGGCGAGATAATCGGAAGATTGTTCTTGTTTCGGTGATGCGTCAGAATCGTGGTGGAGAATGATCTTCTCGGCTTTTTGAAACTGATCGTTGAATTTGGCATCGTTTTGGATTAAATCGGTGATGTTAGAGAGACGATTGTGGAAGCGTGAGAAGATGTTGATCATGTCTTCGGTTGCTTGTGTGTTGATGTTTAGGCTTTTTACGATTTGGTGAGCTGTGGCGAGGACTATGTCTTTGGATTTAGGTTGGACTGTGGTGGTGGCCATCGGTGGTGGTTGTACGGCGGTGGGGTGTGTGTGTGTGTGAAGGAAGATGAATGGGGTATAAGTTAAGAAGCGGTTGACGAATCCATTCCTCTACCAACTACTGTGTGCGTTTGTGTTTGAGATTCCTTTCCTTTTGGCTGGCCTCAACAGGGAATGTCAGTCTCTTCCAGAGAATGTATACATCATATTTAGAGTTGGTTGTCAACTCGTTGGTTGCTAATGGCGGTACTAATATTGCCGAAGGTCTGAGAATCTGGTGGATGGTTGTGGCAATGGGGAAGATGGCGGTGAAAGGCGGCGAGGGTATGGCTGAGTGGTATGGCGGTGAAAGGCGGCGAGGGTGAGGGTGGTGGTAGCAGAGTAGTTGCAGGTGGTAGCAGAGAAAGGATGAAGAAGACGAGGGGTATAATAGTAATTTTGCATATACTTAACTGAGAAATCTAACAAAGGTTAGTGGTAAGGACCACCCGAGTGCAAAATTTGAAACTACTGACACCAAGTGTGTAATTAGTGAACCACTGGAACCAAGTCTGCAAGATTTACAAACCACAGGGACCAACCAAGCATTTAACTCAAATAATAATCAAAACCTTTGGTTTGAAAGAACAGATAAAATAATGCAGGAAAGATATTAATTCAAAAGAATGATCCCTCTTCAAAAAGCAGGAGAAACAAACAACAACCAACTCCTCCTGCGAAACTTACCGGACTTCTTCACCGGCCCTCTCTCTCTTCCACTTTCACCTCCTCTACAAACCCTAGCCACGCCAATCTCTCTCATCTCGGTCTAATTCCACACACACCGACGGTACTTCACATGGCTGAAACGCCGCCGTTTCATCCGGCTTCCATTTCTCACCGTTCGATCTCAGATCTCCTGTGAACCGACTCAAATTGACAGTAATCTAGACCTGAAACTTGAAAATTATGGCTGCCGGAAGAGTGTTAATGGAGAAACTGTGGAGGATTGTACGGACGGTGTATGTTGTGGCGGTGATGATGACGTCATTGTTAGTGTTATCGCTACCGGTTTGGTTGCAATTGGTGATGTATTGGTTCCTTGTGTTTTGATTTCGAGGCTTATATGTGTTAGATGCTACAGTTTTGAAGAGCATATGGCTAGATACTCATTTAGAAGTTCGTTGATGGATGTTCCTGTGGTGTCAGTTATCAGATCTCTCATAATCACCTGTACGTGAATGCATTTTTTCAATTTTGTTTCATTCTGCAGACATTTGTTTGTCTGTTTTGTATAATACTCTGTTTAAGTGTTTAATTAACTATGAACTTTAAGCTGCTGCAATGTTGTGTATTTGAATAAATATGATTTTGTACAAGTTTTTGTGTTTTTAGTAGCTCTTATTTCTTTTAATTTCTGAATAATTTTGTGTAACTGAAAATTATTAGTAGTTATTATCTGATACTCATTAAGATGTTCATTGACCGATATTCATGTGAATTTAGTGATAAGTTCTCTTATTATTAACATTATGTATGCAAGTTTGCTTCACTGTTTACAATTGAGTTTTACTTCATACTGAACATGTTTTGGTTAGTGCTTAAAATCATAGGTACCATCATCATTATATTGCACATATTTGTTTGTTGGTATTGTATAATATTCTGTTTAATTAACTATGAAATTAAGCTACTGTAGTGTGCATTAGTAAGTGTTTACCTTGTGCTATCGTGTATTTGAATTAATTTAATTTTGTGCAACTTTTGGTGTTTTAGTAGCTCTTATTCTCTGATACTCATTTAGAAGTTCATTGACCGATGTTTCTGCAGTTTCTGTGGTCAGATATCTCATAATCACCTGTATGTATGCAAGTTTAATTCGCTGTGTGCATTTGAGATTCTTAAACATAAGTTTTAATATTTGTTGTATGGCTGCCTGCATGTATTTTTTTGGAGGCAAATATGCTTCATACTGCATATATTTTGAATACTGCTCAAAGTTACAGCCATCATCATGATAATGCAATCGTTTGTTTGTCTGTTTAGTATAATTTTCTGTTTAATAAACTATGAACTTCAAGCTACTGTAATGTGCATTAGTGATTGTATAACTTGTGCTGTTGTATATTTGTATTAATTTGATTTTGTGCAAGTTTTGGCGTCTTTAGTAGTTAATTTGTTTTAATATTGAATGTTTGTGTACCTGCAATTTTTTTATTCAATTTTGCACCTAAAAAGCTTGTTAAGTAAAGGTGCTATTACATTTCTGGATGTTTAATGCTGTTATAGTGATATTACTTGATTACACATGGGTATCTTGAAATCATTGAGTTATACTTTTTTTAGCTGCATATAGAAGTGAAACTCTGATAATGATGTGTCTTAGATAGTGCTTTTGTCCTCAACTCCTCATTGCTCTCCTCTTACCTTTTTTCTTTAACCGATTGTCATCTTTGCTAATCAAATAAGATAATCAAAAGAAATAAAATCTTGACGTGTTTCTTTGCATGTAGACGGTGTAGCCATAAATAAGATGGATCCGTAATCTTACACATATCGTTTTTAATTGGGCAATGACTGAGAACATTTATCATGACAATTCGTTAGTTGCATCAATTTCTTTCTTGGTTGATTTAGAAAATATTGATATTGGTACTGAACTATGAATGACGATGTCCTTTTTTATGAGTGTTATAACAATCCCATTTGTGACTGTAGGTGTTTATATGATTTGTGATGGTTCTCTGCTCTCACACGGTCAATATCTTGGAACAGTGGCATTGTGCTCTGCCTTATCAGTTCTTATTTTACCAGTTAAAGTGTGTATTTTCACCATCAATTCACAACTAGAAACTGAACCTTCATCTTCTCCTTCAAGACAAAGACTTCATTTAAAGAAATCATGGGGAATGCCTGTACTGTTTTTGTCATCTGTAGTTTTTGCTCTCGGGCATATGATTATCGCTTATCGCGATAGCTGCAGAGCACGAAGAAAACTCATGCTTCATCGAATTGATCCGGAATCAGTATGTATAGTCACCTATTTTATCTAGACTATGGTACGATCATTAATTCTCGAGTAAAATGCCATTTTCGTCCCTGAGGTTTGGCCAGTTTTGCGACTTTCGTCCAAAGGTTTGTTTTTCCGCATCTGGATCCGAAAGGTTTGAAATCTTGCCATTTTCATTTGGCTCGTTAACTCCATCCAGTTTTCTCCGTTAAGGCAGGGGTATTTTCATCTTTTTTGTTAAATTAAGGGTATTTTTGTCTTTTCTACTTGTACATGTTAATGCTTGTACATAAAGTGAAAAAGACCGAATTGCCCTTTAAGTTAACAAAAAGACGAACACACCCCTGCCTTAACGGAGAAAAATGGATGGAGTTAATGAGCCGGATGAAAATGGCAAGATTTTAAATCTTTTGGACCCAGATGCGGAAAAACAAACATTTGGACGAAAGTCACAAAACTTGCCAAACCTCAGGGACGAAATGGCTTTTTACTCTTAATTCTAGGTTGATTATTATTATTATTATTATTATTATTATTATTATTATTATTATTATTATTATTATTATCATTATTTAATATGTAGGTTCTTTCTAGCAAGAATTTGTTTACATCTGTGTATGCTAAAGTGCCACACGATCACCAACTCCTGCTGTCAGGGCACCAAAAAGTGACAGTGAAATCAGACGAAAACCCATGGTTCAAGTTCGTAATGATGGTGAACTTCCGGTTCGATTCCTCGCTGACGTGGATAGTCTATTCATGGGTTGCCAGGGTGTCACACTTCACTATAAACTTAGTATACCTAGTCCACCTTCACGTACACTATCCTCTACCTTGTCCCTGCTCGAAAGGCCATTATTAAACGTTATTTCTAAAACCCAATATCAATGTCACAGGAGCTTTAGCAATGTTATTTCAAAAAACCAATATCACACATCTCCTCTGCATGCTCCTTTATTAGACAGTATTAATTCCAGTGATGTGCTTTTTGAAAAAAATCCTGTTTTCATTTTAGACGAAGGGAACAATGAGAATGTTACTATGAAACCTGTTTCTCACTCGCTGGAACGAGTTTCTGAAGTCAATGGACAGTTTAGGATTGTTTTGGTGCATGGGTTTGGAGGGGGAGTATTCTCATGAAGGCATGTTATGGGTGAGTTGTCTAGGAACGTTAATTGTATTGTGGCGGCTTTTGACCGCCCTGGTTGGGGTTTGACTTCAAGAACAAAGCCAGATGAATGGGAGTCGAATAATTTGCCCAACCCTTACAATGCATCCACGTGTTCTAAATTTTTATCATAGTAACATCTTTTAGAGTAAAATGGCAATTTTGTTCCTGAGGTTTGGCCAGTTTTGCGACTTTTGTCCAAAGGTTTGTTTTTCCGCATCTGGATCCAAAAGGTTTGAAATCTTGCCATTTTCATCCGGCTCGTTAACTCCATCCATTTTCTTCGTTAAGAGGGGTATTTCCGTCTTTTTT
The DNA here is from genome assembly GCA_947069175.1 of Scalesia atractyloides. NCBI lineage: Eukaryota > Viridiplantae > Streptophyta > Magnoliopsida > Asterales > Asteraceae > Scalesia > Scalesia atractyloides. The sequence goes on from CAMTDV010000011.1 coordinate 7,975,975, forward strand.
GTTAACTTAAAATGGCAATTCGGTCTTTTTCACTTTATGTAAAAAGACCGAATACCCCTGAAAAAACCCGAATTGCCCTTTAAGTTAACAAAAAAGATGGAAATACCCCTGGCTTAACGAAGAAAAATGGATGGAGTTAACAAGCCGGATGAAAATGGCAAGATTTTAAACCTTTTGGATCCAGATGCGGAAAAACAAACCTTTGGACGCATATTGCAAAACTGCTCAAACCTCAGGGAAGAAAATGGCATTTTACTATATCTTTTATTAGCAAATCTTGCAGTTTTGTGTAACTTGTCAATCAAGCGTATACATCTGAACTACATGTGTGTAAATCTTTTCCAGGTTGACATGCTTCTTTCATTCTATAAGGAGATGGGCTTTTCTTCTGTTGTGCTTGTCGGTCACGATGATGGAGGTCTCCTTGCTTTGAAGGCTGCACAAAGAGTCAAAGAAGCTCTGAGTCTTGATGTAAGTTAAACCGTTTTTGTATATTCTTGTACATCCTTAAATTTAAAAAAAAATAAAGATTGTGAAGAATACTAATTCAGTTTACGTTTGTATGCTCATTTTCAGGTTGAAATTAAAGGTGTAGTGTTGTTGACAACAAATTTGTCAAGAGAAGTTCCTGGATTTGCTAGAATACTCATGCGTACCTCTTAGGAAAGAAGCATATGGTTCGTCCTTTACTTCGCACAGAAATTTGTCAGGTTGTTAACAGCGTGCAATGGTAGGGTGCTACAAAGCTAACAATGGATGTGCTAAGCCTTTACAAGGTATTTACTATTTACATAAACATATGATTCTGGTACATTAACGTTTGTTTTTTTTTATTTTTCACATCACTGAAATGCAAGTGATTATATCAGGCGGCCACTATGTGTAGAAGGTTGGGATGAATCATTGCATGAGATTGGTCGGTTGTCGTCTGAAAATTCTGACCAACAAAACGAATCTTTACTGGTAAAAGCGGTGCACGACACACCACTTTTGGTTATAAGCCGGAGCTGAAGATGCTCTGTCCTCTAAAATCCGTTCAAGCCATGCATCGAAGTTTGTAAATTCTGTGAGTTATTCTGGTCCTTCTATTCTTACTTTAGTACATGTATATACTGTATACATGCCTATTTAGGTTTAACTCAATTAAACACCAGTTGAATTCAGGTCTACTCAAATTATACAACGGATCAAAATGGGGCACACTTACAAGACTTGCTAAATAAAAACGGTCCAAATGGGTTTAACACCACCACGTCCACTGTCCACCGTTGGTACCACCCTCACTGTTTTAGTACTTTATTTAAAGCGGACTGTTTTGACCCTTACCTATTTTGACCCGGTCGCCTGTTTTGCCAGACTTATTTGTTGAGAGTATTCATAAATAGTTTACAAGTATAAATGAGAGTACTGTTCACGGATGGCCCTGTGGTTTATCAAAATGTTGGATTTGGTCCCTAGCTTTCCAAAAGTACACAGATAGTCCCTATGGTTTGCACTTTGTATCGCATGTAGTCTCCAGCTTTTTCCAAAAGTACACTGATGGTTACTGTGGTTTGCACTTTGTAACGCATTTAGTCCCTAACTTGGACATGCTAAAGCCTTTAGATCTGTTGGTTGCGGACGAAATGTGTTACAAAGTGCAAACCACAGAGACCATCCGTGTACTTTTGGAAAGCTAGGGACCAAATCCAAAAATTTGGTAAACCACAGGGACCATCCATGTACTTTACTCTTAAATGATTATAAAATTACAAGTTTTTAAATAAAACGATTTAGGAGTCTATATCCATTAAAATTACATATTTGGGTGACTTTCTAACTGTTCAACATGACCCATACGACGCCGTTTGAGATCAAAGATAACTTAAATTGACCATTCAGTATTTGACTCAATTATCTTTTTGGGGTTTCAAGCACCATACAACCCAACTCAAAAACCTCATTTGACTGGAAATTACATATATACCCTTGCAGAGGATAGTTGCGATATCTGGTTGTGGCCATTTGCCTCACGAGGAGTGCCCCTTGCAGCTGTATTACCATTTATCAGCAAACTGTTAGTTTCAGTAGATTCTGAAAACGAGTAGGGGATTCTTTGATGTGTATTCTTTGATAAGCTAGTTTAGAGCCAGGCTCTGGTTCTAAGTTTCGGGTGGGCTAAAGAGCTCCCTCGTTCGTGTGTAATTTGTTCAGTTGGCATCGGGTGGTTCAAATTGTTTATAAGTATGTTGGGTTAAACTTTCTAAACAGCTGCTGCTGTTCGATCAAATTATTTGTTATATAAGATACATCAATTTGTTATTCTTGGTGTTTCCACAATTTTTGTGATGTGTTACAGTTAAACGGCTTTTTTTCAAGTAATTGCGTTACATAACAACATATTTTGATAGTTTGCCCATAGTTGTAAAACACTTTGAAAATGAAGTATCAAAGTATTTTATTTTTTACAACCCGATACCCAATTTAATTTACTTGTGAAGCTTATAAGTAGTTGGTATTATCATCTTATAATGTTGTGAAATGTAGGATAATGAGATTGAAAAAGATAATGGTTACTCAAAACATTTGAATATTCAACTCCTTTGACCAGATTTGTAGGTTTCATATATTGTTATATAGATCGAAACAGGCAAGATAGATGGGGTTGAATAATATACTAGGTAGCATAACTGCAGAAGGCCATGGGTAGGGGTGTAAACAAGCACGGCCCGACTAGGCTCGAGCTCGGCTCATCATGTTTTTACGAAGCTCGAGCTCGCCTCGAGCCTGCTTATTTGAGCTCGAGTTCGTCTCGCGAGTAGAACCCAAAGCTCGGCTCAAGCTATTTTGAGAACCTAAAACGAGCTAAAAACTCGGCTTGAGCTCGCTTCAATATTGTTTAAACGAGCCAAAGCTCGGCCCAAGCTTGGCTTGCCAATGTTATCATCATTATTACTATATATTATAAATAAAAAATATTTGTTTGGGCTTGCGAGCCTAAACGAGCTTTATATTTCAGGCTCGAGCTTGGGCTTGATAACTAAACAACTCTATTTCTGGCTCATTCGAGCTTTTAACCAAGCTAATAACGAGTAGCTCTCGATCCTATGGGCTTGTTTACACCCCTAGCCATGGGTTATGGTTCCCCACCTCTCCATAATTTCTATCGAACACCTAAGCTCTACATGAGCTTCTTTTTCTACCTTTCCCTCGATCCCCATCAAGAGTATGGTGTTCCCCTCATCCCCTTCCCTTTTCCAACGGTATGTGAAATGGATAGGAGCTCGGGGGCCGGGGATATCCCCATGAAGCCACCAATCGGGGGGGCGATGTTCCCCATCCTCACAGTCACCGAGTCAACACTCGACCTCCTTGTCGTTCCCACACCTCTTGGTCTAACATGGCACAACTTTTTATGACAAATATAGGAGCATAGAACATATCACAACTATCTATGAACTAAAATCTTGTTAGGTTTTCAAGTACAAAATAAGGTGTCGGATTAAAAACCTTAAGGCTTATCGGTCCAACCTTTCCATAGGTTGGTTCACGAGCCACATAATTCGTCTCAAATTAAAAGTTGTAGTTGTTTGAAACTGATTTCTATCTCATCAAATTGAAAGTTGTTTGAAACTGAATTCTATCATATGTGATTCTTACCACTTGAAAGTTCATTACATTGTCACCTATACTTAATAATAAATTATCTTATAACATGCATCATAAATAGTGAAAATTTTATTTAACTATTGATTATGATGCTTTTATATAAAAACATAAATGACACTAAATAAAATGCATCACAAATCATGAAAGTTTTATACAAGTATTCATTATGATGCTTTTATATAAAAGCATAAATGTCACTAAAACGTGTGTGTGTAAATATTATATTTCTAAGTTCAACTTTAAAAATAGATTAGGCAACTTTTTTAAATACTATTTATATTTAAGCAGTTTGATAGTTATTTGATAATGTCCATTATCTATAATATAAATCCAACCAAGTTTGTTACCATCCTATGTGTTTTGCCTATGATAAATAGTGATAGAACAAATGATATTGACGTGTTATTAATCTTAGCCAATGAGAGTGTTACCCCATATCCTTGCTATCTTGTGGCTTTTAGTAATCATCAACTTCATTGGCAAATGGCAAGCACATATAGTTGAAGAGAAGTACAACTTTGTGTAGTATGATGCATTTAAATAAGAAAAAAGTTGTGAAGAACTTTGTATTTGTTTGTTTTCAAGCTTCAAACATCATCCATAATAAAAAGGAAAGGAATCAAATTGGAGTCCGGCTCGAAATATGAACGATTCTTGGACTTTCACGGGGATTCATCAACTTTGGGGCAATCTGAGGGATCCCTTAGACTTTCTACCCTTTTTTAACTGCAAATATCTTTTATTTCTATCGTATTTCGTCCTTGAACCCAATTGGTTCTACCTTTTCTTTGAACTACAAATTTGGATATCATCGTGTCACTAGCAGAACCACTTGATCGTATCTATCTCCACTAGTCAATAATGTTTATATATCAATTCACGAGGAAACCCAATAAATCTGGAAAAAACCCCATATGGGAATCGAACCCAGTACCTAATGGTCCTTAAGCTTTATTACACCCCTAGAATGTCACTAGCCTATAACATGAGCGCTTTCTACCGGGTTTAAAGAAGTATCCAATGCAGGCTTTCAAAACTGCGCACCGCAGACACAAAAAATGTTAATTCAATATTCGACTTGGTTATAAACGAGCCAATCGGCTTGACTTATTCCTAAACGACCAAAGGTCGGCTTGATTCAACTCAGCTCGGCTCGTGAGAAACACTAACACTAGTATAACGTGCCCAAAATATGACAATTGAAAATTTATTACACCATGTATAATTTTGATAAAGAGACAAGTAGGTACAAGAACAGATGCATAAAGTACTACCATACCGAAGCTCCCATGCACCCACACCCAGACGATCACCCCACTCACACAAAACTCTCATTTTCACTCGTTTTTTAATTATTTTCACGCAAAAACGAAAAGTCGCCGTCGCAGATTCAGATCAACAGCCGAAAACACCTAGGGTTCCGGTGAACGTGAAACCATGTGGAGACGAGCATCTTCTAAACTCTCATCTCTCCGATCTATCGCCAGACCTAATCGAATCGTTACATCTTCACCATCGCCGCTCACTCTTCGTCCATCGACGACTATCGTCACTCGTCATTTTTCAGGTACTTTTTATCACCTCAGATCTGTAATATATCGGAGTTGTATTTATCGTTATTGTGTGAATTTTTTTGATGATATGTGGATTTGGATGTGTGTGTGGTGTGAATTGTAGGAAATGTTTCGAAAAAAGTGGAAGATGTGATGCCTATTGCGACCGGTCACGAGCGTGAAGAGCTTGAAGCTGAGCTTCAGGTCGGTTATTGTTTGGCGATTTGTTTTGTAGAACTGTTTGTAGTTTTTTTGAGATTAATATTGATTGTTGTGTGTAATCAGGGACGGGACATTCTGGATATCAATTTTCCTGAAGGTCCTTTTGGTACCAAGGCAAGTATAGATAATGTGTTGATATTTTCATTGGATTTTGATGCTTATAAGTTTTATGATATGTGTCATTGATTTGACTTATCACTGCAGAAATTTAGCTGTTTATACATTTTTTTCTTAAATGATACATTGGAATTTTGTTAATTTAGGGCTATTATCATTGGTTTAGAGATGAATTTACAGTGGTTGGCTATTGGGAATATAGTGAGGTCTGTTTGTTTTAAGAACTTTAATGGTTGCATTAGTCTGCCATGACTTGAGAGTTGAGTCTTGTTGTTCACTTGTTCCTAGAAGCAACCGGATATCGAATAGGTGAAACTATTGATGTGCAGTGTCAGTTATAAGAATTATGTAAATACATATTTTGATGCCAGGTCTTCAAGAAGTTTATGTTACTCTGCAGCATATACATGAAAACAAACGTATAAATTAGCTGCTTGTTTGGGGATATACTCTACTTATAAAACATTATAACTCACGAAAAATCATATCTTCGCTTATGGTCATTCGTTCATGCATACTAGTACTCTTTATCTATCGTAGTACATTCACAGATTCATTAAGAATCTTATACTTTACGAGTCAGTGAACTTTGGAGAGGAAACATCTTCATTAAACGTCACCAATATTATAAGAAGTGGAATGACCACATTTTGTATGTGTGAAATAGTAGTTCTGATTGATCAAAATTAGCATAAATTACTTTATAGGACAAACATTTAGTCATATATCAATATTCATAATTCAACAGCTCACCTGACATGCTTTGCACACATAGCCATCCTTAAACTTTTTAATTGGACTTTCTTACATCACGTTGATCACAATGAATTGAATTTTTTATTCCTTGTGTATAATTTGTTATGTGATTTCGATATCTGATTTGTTGCTGAAACTAAAGTTGTGTCTGCTGTTGTGTTGTCAGGAAGCGCCTGCTGTGGTCAAATCTTACTATGACCAAAGAATTGTTGGTTGTCCTGGAGCTGAAGGAGGTGAGTCAGTTCTAGCTCATTTTTGTTATTGTTTTTGTTTCTGTTATCTGTAGTTATAAAGAATGCATTCATTGACGTTTTTATAGCTCAGGAGTATTTCGTTTGTATGACTAATAGTTCGTTAACAAAATATTGTCTTTTTTTTTTGTAGAGGATGAGCATGACGTTGTTTGGTTCTGGCTAAAGAAAGGTGAACCACATGAATGCCCAGTATGCTCACAATATTTTGTGGTTAGTACTGTGCAACTTTTTAGTCAGCCATTTTTTTCATTAAATTGTGTGATTTTTGTTAAATTGTTATTGTTCTTTAAGTTTTGGATTTACTCTCCTTTTATCTTCAAATATGAAATATCGGAAGTTTCATGTTCATTTGGTTTAAAATCTAAACGGATGTTCATTACCAGAAACAATCCGGATTGGTTAAATCTGACCATCGTATTCTAGGTCAAATTCTTATCATTTTTTAATATCAAATACACCTTGTTTTTTAATGTCCGTCATATTTCAAATATCACAATGCCAAGTCTTTTTTAGTTTTGAACGGTCTTTAGGTTTTCTGGGTAGCAGATTTGGTCTTAAAGGATATTTGTACAAGTTAATTGTTCATATTTCGTCTGTTTCTTAGAATTGTGACTTTTTAATAGTTTTTTTTTGTACGGAAGGTGCATTAACAAAATTTCCGCCCTCTTTTGGCTCACAAGAATCGCAACATCTTCCCTATTTGTATGCCTCAGTGGTTTGGTTTCTGACGTTTTAATTTTAGGGAAAGTTCAAGCTAACATAACGAGCATACTCTGAAACATAAAATGCTTCATTTAATTCACCTTGATTTTCATATTTTCACCTTTCATTTTATATTACAGTGCCGTTTCGGACTGAACCGGTTTAGCTTGGTCTAATTGTTGATAAACACTAACTGGGTTGGTGGTTTACAGTTGGAAGTGGTGGGCCCAGGCGGACTTCCAGATGGACTCGATGAAGATGAACATCATCACCATCACTGATTGCATTTTCTACAGTTTAATACGGCGGAATAAGAATCCAGTTAGATAACAGGACTTTCACATTCTGCAGCTTCTACAAGGGTCCTGCGTTTTGTTTTGTTTTGTTTACTGTTTGCTTTTAGGTGAATGAGCATGCAAACATTATTTTTTGTTTGTGAATTCTGGGATTTTGGTGCATGCTGTTTATGTATTGGAATTATGGACGGTATTGCTCGAATGCATTCAGAATAATTAATGGCCCAGAATATGCCTGCTCTCAGTTTTGATGTTTATAGCTGTGGCTTTTTTGTAAAACTGAGATGGTTGACACGTATGAAGTTTCAGGGTGGAACATAAACGGGTAAGCATGTAACACCGAAAAGGAGGAAAGAAATCGCTAGGTGCTCAAATCATAATCTACGCTGTTGAGCAAACGTAACGTGTAGTCGCATAAGGGATTCTAGGTTAAATAAGTTAGTCGAATATGACTAACTTATTTAAGAATCAACTCCAAGACATTAAAATTGTATCATGTTCATGTTATGTTTCAAGAAGTTGACACGTTTAATATGACTACTGGTGACTTCAAAAAATTGACATACTTAAAATTGTGTCATGTTTATGTTATGTTTCAAGTCTATCCATTTAATATTGAGTATGAGTAACTACTGGCGACTTAATAAAAATCTAAATGGTCAATAACTACAATTCAAGTTAAATTAAAATTTATATTTGGTGACATGAGGTTTTTCTAGTATTGGTAGAAAAAATATTTACTATTTTCCTGTTTGTTCAAAACTATTTAGCAAAATAGTGTTTTTATTTATTTTGTATTTTCCTTTTCTTTTCACCGAAATAACAAACTTACTCTTTTTCTATTCAATCAATTCAGTGTACGTATTTTTATTTTTAATTATACCTTTTTTTTTCAATCAACCCTATATGATTTTTTTTCAATAGCTTATTAATGTTTTATTTATTTTGTATTTACTTTTTCTTTTAGTCAACATAAAGAATGTTATGTACTAATACTATTCCAAGGTATTGGACTTGTCCCATATCGGTTGTATATACCAATTGAGCTTTCTTACCCATTAGACTGGTCTTTTTGGTTGAGTTTCTTCGTTTGGTATGTAACACTGGTAACAGAACCAGAACTAGGAATGGTGGCCTGGAGAGAGCCAGTCGTGACAACGTGGCCGTGACCAACGAAGCTCGGAGTGGTGGCATGGAAAGAGCTAGCTGTGACCAACATGACCGCGACCAACGAGGATATTGGCTCTTTAAGAAGGGTCGAATGTTATGGACTAATACCATTGTAAGGTATGGGACTTGTCCCATATCGGTTGTATGGGCAACGATGTGAGGTTCATATACCAAATGAGCTCTCTCACCCATCAGATTAGTTTTTTAGGTTGAAGTTCTCTTATTTGATACATAACAATAAACTTTATTAATTTTTTTATATTAAATCAATATTATACCCTTTTCCATCTCGTTATAAATTTTTTTAACCAACCCATGTCAAAGACAAACTAATAATATCATTCACATTAAATTTAAACAATGAAATAAGAAACCTAAAAAAAACTAATCAAACATTATAACTACAGTGAAACTTATACTAACTTTCTTGGGATAAGATAGCAAGAAAAATCAATTTCAAAAACAAAATGGTTGATTCTAAAAAAGCAGTCAAACTTTACTACAAATTGTATTACTTCTAGGAAGTCAAGAAAACCGTGAAGTGAAACTAATGTTATGAATTTATGAACAACAAATCTATTTTTTAATATTAACTTAGTGATATGATTAAAAAAATGATTGCTTAATGGTTTTACTCTGGTAATGAGACTTAATAATTTTATCTTATTTTTTCACCGTTTTCTTGACTTTCTAATGCAATTATAATAAAAAAAAGTATTGTTTTTGTAGAGGTTCATGTTTTTAAATGGAGGTATTAATATGTAAATAAAAAGAGTCGACAACGAAAAAGAAAGAAACAATTTTATTCTTTTGCATTTTTGTTTTTTTAATAAAAGAATAAAAAATGCTAACAGTGGATTGATTGAATAGAAAAAAAATTTAAAAGTTTCTTAAGTTGATTAAAAGAAAAAGGCAAATAAAAAACGAATAAAAACATAATCTTGGTAAATAATTTTGAAAGAACACCAAAATAGTAAATATTTTTTCCACTGACACTAGTTTGAGAAAAAGCTCCACTTTTTAATTATTTTTGTTACTTAGACTATAAGATGTGGAGGAGTCCCATCCTCAAAGGCTGACGCCGTCTCCACACCCAGCAGCCTTATCTCCTCATGGCAGTCAACAAAATTAGGCTTATTAGCGTGAGTTAACAAAATTAGGCTTATTAGCGTGAGATTAGAAGAGCCAAATGTAAAAGGATTGCAAATGTAAGAATGGCTAGTTGCGAGTGACATAAAGCTGTGGTAGAGAGAATTAGATTTACTTCTAAAATTGGATAGCGAGAAATGAAAATTAAAAACTAACAATTTTGAATATTACCGTTTTTTAACACGTTTGAAATCTAAATATGAATCTTTAAATGGTTAACTGAATAACATGTTTATAAAAAGGGTTGTGTTGAAGTTAAGTTTAAAATAGCCAACCCAAAGCTAGACTATTTTCTTGTCTTGTTAGGAATTGTAGTCAGTGGCGGATCCGGCCCTGTTTTGTGGGTTCACATGAACCCACTCGGTTTGGAAAAAAATGGGAAAAATAGTGAGAAACTTGTACGATTTAAAAAAAGTTAGTGAAAAACTATTAAAACGAACCCACTGAAAAAAGTTTCTAAATTCGCCAACTGATTGTAATCCCTGCGTCCCATAAGGCCATAAGTTACCGTATCGGCTTGAAAGCAATATGAAGCATGCGAAGTACTCAAAAGTATAACTTGGGACTTTAAGTAAGGTAGAAAGGCTTTCACGCAGAGATTGGGCAGATAAGTAGAGGTGGCAATCATGTTGGGGCTCGGGCTGGTGCGTTGAAATTGATGAACTCAAAACATAATCAATAATATTCCTTAATGTAAAAAAAACGACATGGGATTGATTAAACATGTTAGACAAGCTAACCTACATGCAACTCGTTCAGTTTGTATAGACTAACCAACCAAAATCCTGAATGTTCTCATGCCGTATAAGTTGTAATTCCTAAAAATAAGTATCAACTATTCACATGGAACTCATCACAACTATTTTATACACAATATTGTCCCGTATTTCATATTAGTTTAGCCTATTTTATACACAATATTGTTCTCCATGCCTTCCGCAACTATGTGTATTTCAAAACACCTCAAAAATATAAAGGGTTGTAATTCTAACCCGTTTAAACACTTAGTATGTTGTGTTTGAGTTGACTTGTAAATCCGTTTAATTAAACAGGTCAACTGTCAACGAGTTTAAAATTAGAATAACAATGTATGTTCTATACGATTAACCCGCCAATCCTTTTAGCCCATTTATTCCAACTTGTTTACAACCCACAAACCCATTCGACTCTTTTAGATAAAACAGATTACCCGGTTTGTGTTTAGGTACATGATTTTAAGCAAGTCAGGACGATTTTAACCATGAAAAACTGCTAAGAAACATGAAAACTGCTAACTCCATGTTGCATCGACTAAAATGTCAATAGTAACATTTTATTTCAACACTCGGTAGTAACAAGAACCGCGTTTTAAAACCACAACTTAAAACATGATAAATCAAATATCATTTAGCAGCAAGAAACCTGTCTAATCTGAAGAAGTTTTCTTTAGCTTCTCCTTCAGCTCACCATTCTGCACAAAACCAAATAGGTTTAAGCGGAATTTTTTTCACATATTAACATTAAAATATGACCGTAGAATGAGAGACCAAAGATGCGGAAACTCACCTGATGCATATTGAGAATAATGTCTGATCCTCCAATGAATTCTCCATTTATAAATATCTGAGGAAATGTAGGCCACATGCTGCACATAAACCGTACAAAGAAATTAGCGGAGTCACCAAATGTGTATTTCACATGCAACCTCCCAAAACGCTTTATGTTGAACTAAATTCCATGTGAGGTGCTTGTTACCTGAAAGCTTTTACAGCATTTTTAAGCTCGGGATCTTCCAGTATGTTTCTTGAATGTATAGGGACTCCTGTGAAAAAACCACATCAATAATCAGAATAATTAAAATACGCTAAATCCAAATGAAAAGAAAGTAGAAGAGATCATATGCAAAAATGCAATAAATTTGGCAATTAACTTGCTTCTACCAAATTCACATTCACATATTAGAATGAAGTTATGAACATGACCAAAATTTCAAACATGTTGTTACAGAACAGCATGTAATTGTTACCTATTTATTTGATAATTATTATTACTAAATATTTGATGATATATTTAGGTGTGTTGCAGATGAAATGGTTTTTATACGCCATAAACCATCATCGAACTAGAGGTAGACAAACGACTTGATTACTTGAAAATCACCAAACTGAACTGAAGTAAGAATAAACATATTCAAGTTTTTGTCCCTTCATAACTGACTGCTCCTTCTCAATTTCAGATTTATCTTATGTGTATACAACTTGCTTTGTTTTGTAAAAATAACTATTTGCACTAATAATGATAGAACAAGATACAAGGCCCACATTAACCTTTATATTAATATTGAGATTAAGAACTTATATGTCGACTTGTCATTTATTATAGAACAGAAAGAACATTTTTTTTAAGTTGACAGGGAAAAAAATAAAGCAATATAATTATATGTTGAAAATATCTTCAAAAAAGAAAGCAAGTAAATGTATAATATGAAAACTTACGGTATTCACTCAATACTCTGACTGCTAATGAGCTGAATCCACAGCGTGGTTGTTCTGGATCCCCTTTCATATAAATCATCACATGGTTGTCCTTGACATCCTACACATTGCAACTAACAGATGTAGCCATTACATCAAAAAAAGAAAAAAATAATAGATTAATACATGAGATTCGTGATATGATGACTATCAACAATCAACCTGCTCAACAATGTCCTTTAGAGTAATTTCAGAATTCTCCAGCTTATTTGTGGGCTTGAAATCATCATGTGTATCAGGATCATTAGGTACACTAGTCGAAAATCTCATCCCATGCTGCAAGAATGATCCAGAGGCCTAATGGATTGAAGCATATAACTTGTGTAAGATAATACAAAATTTGGTATTACAAAGCATCTATTTTTCAATAAAACTTAAACTTTCAGCAACTGTTTTGCCTAGTTATCCAAAAAAGAATTACAAACTGATCAGATAGAAAAACAACACATCAAATGAACAACAGTTGTTTTTTCCAGATGGATCAATATAGAGCAAACAACCACATTTTCTAAATCTCCATATCATGAAACTTAAAAATAGGTGGATCAATATAGGGTAGCAGTTAGACTGGCTATGTTATATGGGACAGATTGTTGGGCCATCAAGAAGACACAAGCGCACAAGATGGAGGTAGCAGAGATGAGGATGTTGAGGTGGATGTGTGGCCACACGAGATTAGACCGAATAAGAAGTGAGTTTTTAGGGAATGGATAGGTTTTTAGCTAGTATTTCGAACAAGTTAAAAGAGGGGAGATTGAGATGGTTTGGGCATGTGAAGAGAAGGCAGTCGACAGAACCAGTTAGAGCAGTGGAAACCATGACGATGAAAGGAAGGAGGAGTAGAGGCAGGCCCAAGTTGACTTGGAATGAGCGAATTAGGCAAGATTTGGTAGTGTTGCACAGTCCTCGAGGACATGGTTTTGCTATTTGTGGGATTTACTGGGTATGGTTGTTGTTGCTGTTCATGAAATTGTTTACCGTACACTCTCCGTACATAAGAACAAAGGAATCAACATTTCAAAGTCAATATTCAATATTTTGTTGTTCTCTAGGTTGAAAGGCGATAGAGAACGGTGTCCTAAATGCATCACCAACCTAAATAATCCAAATATACATGAAAATTACATTCAACATCCAAGTTCAAAACCCTAGCTACACATAAAACTCCACTATTGAGCTGAAAAACTCAAGAAAACAGAGTAATCCATAACCAAAACTGAAATGAAGCTCTCAAATCTAGCGAAAAGAAAATATTATATCTACAATACTTGCACTTTCAGCAATCAATTATATCAAAAAGATAATACTTTTTCGTCAGTTCTGAAGCAATTCATCGCAAGGAAGCACAAATTAATGGCGAAAACACCAAATTAAAACAGCTTATAACCCTAACTCTGAGCTATAAACAAACAAAAACACGTTATAAGGTTGAACAAATCATACCGATGCAGCTGTGCGACTATACTCCATTGACCTAAATCCCTTAAAAAGCATGTTCGATAAAACCCTAGCCATCGTATTAGAAAGATAACTCTGCATCAAACAAGAAAAATGATCATATACTTCATTCGGATGCTGAAATTTTAAGATTTAAGCATAAATTTTAAGAAATCTCACCGGTGAAAGAAGGATTAACGGTTGTTTGATGATGGTTTTCGTCCTCGAACACTGCCGTGGGGTTTTATATTTTGCTTGAGTGCAAATGTGAAAATGAATGATAGATCAAGGACCATTTATGTAGGGTTATGGAACTCTCTAGAATAACCTTTTACACCTTTTTTTATGTTTCATACGGCATACGTCTGGAATTCAGTCGGCATCGATTTATGTTTATCATGTAGAGCAACCAAAAAAGAGAATAAGGAATACCAGTATTGATACCAATATTGTTCATATTATAGCTTATGATTCAAAAAAAATTACTCTGTTACGGATATAACTCAAATTTAAACGCAATTTATACTGGAAACCATAAAAACGAATGCTGGTCTCAGAACCAAAGTTGTTCTAACTGTGTCAGTTCAGTTTTCCACGGTATAAATAAAAATAATCAGTTATGTTTGACCCATTCGATTTTGAAAAAAAGAAACTTTTATTAAATATAACATTATATTATTAGAATAACGAAAGATGGTTATGGTGTCACTTTATAAATTTTTATGTAGCTACAATAACATGTATGTTTGTGCTTCATTCAATTATACATTACTATTAATAACTTGGTTTGGAAAAACGTTTATATCGGGACGTAAACAAAAATAGACACGACACACGGTATAAACGAAAAGGGTAAACGACGTCATTTTACATAAAAATGATGTAGTTTTGATAACATTTACGTTTATGCTTAAATTATTTGTAAAGTACTACTCAGAATTTGGTTTTAGAAAAACTTTATATTAAAATGCAGATAAAAATAGGCACGTCACAGTAACATACTTTGGAGTTCTATAAAATATTGTATCTTAAAAATTATAAAAGAAAACAAATGATTGAAATTAATTACATTAATAAAACAATAAAAAAAATTCAACTTATGAAAATAGATACATGTATGATGATGAAAATAGATACATGTATGACGTGGTGAAACTAAAAACTAGCTAACTATTTATATTTATATTATGTTAATTTACAAGATTTATGTGCATTGTTGGTTGTACCTCGTGGTGCTTTATGACGTTTACTTGCCTTTTTGGTTGGTTTTTTGGCTTTTTGGTTTGTACCTTTTGGGTCGGTGGGGGTTTTAAAAGGTTGTCCACTCATCGCCTCTTCCTCCTTTACACTACCTCTCTCTACACACGGACTACTTTACTTGAGTATTGCGGTGACTTTCCGGCTACTTTAGGTAAGTATTTTCTTTGTTTGTTTACGTATGTTGTTGGATCGTGTTGCTTTTTGGGTATTACTCTTTGAACGGTTTGATGTTTTGCCTTTGTGTCTTACGATGTTCATTTTCCGGTGAATGTTGGTAAGTATATTGTTTCTGTCTTGTCGTATGTTGTTCGATCTTCTCCGTTTTTGGGTTTTCGTCTTTGTAACTTTTTGTTTGGTAGGTTTGTTTGTTACTGATGTTACCAGAACATTGACATCACGGTATGCTTAGTGTTAATTTCGTCTTTAAGCAAAACATATTTTAGGGTTTTTGCTAGGCGGTTGATGTTTTGGGTTTACCGATTGCTTTTGACGGTTCGCATCTGATGTTGGCTTTGATGATGTTTTGTTGGGGTTTTTTTTTGTGTTTTATCGTGTGATCACATTGTTGCATGTGTTTTCAAGTTGTTGGATTTTGTGTGTTTGATGTTGCTTTGTCGATGCTGATTAGTGTTTAGTTTTCAGCGACAGTTTAGATTATTCGGTTGGGTCTATGATGCTCTGTTCAGACGGTGTTTTTAGGTCTTAGTGTGCTAATGTGTATCAAGTTTGTGAGGATGACTATTTAGTTGCCCAAGTTTGTTTTACTTTTGCATATAGGTATACAATGTTATGCTTTTGAGGTTGTTTTTGGATGGCTATGTATTGAAGGCTTTTCGGTGGGTGAGGGTGCCTCTTTAGCAGTTTGAGACTGTTTACCCTTTTTTGATTGGGTCTGTGATGCTTTGCGAAGACGATGGTTGCTTAGACTTTGTGAGTTCTTGGTTATTCGGTTGGTGAGGATGACTCGGTTGTCATACGAGACTATTTGGAATGTGTTTATGTGTCTATGATGCTATCATGAGACATAAAAAGTTAGAGGTAAAACCAACAATGCATAGAAATCTTTGAATTTGTTCTCGTAAAGGACCACGGTGTGCATTGAGTATGTGATGCTTTGCGGAGACGTTATTGTTTGTTAATTTTTGGTAACATAATGATTTTATTGTTCACATTCTTTCATTGTTGTATTCGTGTTTCTAATTACGAGGCCATGATGATGATCAATGTGGTAGTAGTAGTAGTAATATCTGAGTTTATAGATCCGATCTATATCTTGGCTGCGCAATGTAGATAGTAGTTGTGTTGTTTGGAGGTTTTCTCTACACCTTTTTCAACTATGATTGCAGCCATGCTAGATTTGGGCGAATACGAATTCCATTATTGCGATTCCAAGCCTTTGTTCATGTTATATTCTTTTCTTTTTTTGCTTATATTTTGCATTTGATTTGGATTTTCCATATATGTAGTTTCTACATAGATTGGATTCCGAAAAAAATGAAAACTGTCATTGGTGGATGTTTGTAAGTACTCTCTTTTGGTTATGTGGTCTATGATGGTGAGGGCAACCTCATTTAAGACTTTTTTTCTTATTTATTATGTCGGCTTTACTGCTGGCTTTTGGATTTTGATGAGATGAACGAATTTAATTCTTTGTTTATTGTTTTTTATGATGGCGTTTTATGGCTTATGTTTACTTTGTTATGGCTATGAAGATGTTTTTTTGAATCCAGGCATGGTAACGGAAGTGGGTTTAATGCAGCCACCAGTTGTAGCCGATAACCTGAGCCTGCAACTTTGTTTATATAATGTTAATCAATAACATCTACGATCACTGTTGTTCGTATCATTGCATTTCTTGGTTTTCGTTGCTTTACTGTGTTGTTCTTTTTGCTTATTGGTTTATACTAACTAAGTTTGTTGGGGCTTATGGTGGATTAATGCTTTTAACTTGCATTTTGTTAGTTTAACGATTGATTATTGTTTTTGTAATCGTATGTTAAGTACCAAATTGGACGCTAACATATTAGATAGATTCGTTGGCAAGTATTTCCAGAAGCATTGGCAAAGTGTGGTTGTATATAGGTGTTATATGTTTCATAGTGATATTTTATATGTTTTGTGTGTTTAAGTTTGTCGTCATGTCAAATATTACGCATTCCTTATTAGACTCTTTACTTTAGGCGTTTGAGATGACTTTGAATAAGCAATCACGTCTATTTTAATTTGAGCCTATGATCGATTGTGACCGTTAACTGTTGATAAGGTTTTTAATTTCGTTGGGTTTATATTGGTGTGCAACTTATACATTCTTTTCTTTTATGCAATATGCTGTTACTCCTTATGCAGAATTGCGTTTGCTACATTGATTCGTTTTTACCTTATTGTTTGCCGAGTTGGGTGTGTATTTCAGATTTAGATGTCCACCTAGGATTTGTGTGCCAGAGTTGATTACATCATGATAAGCATATTGCTTATCGTTTTATTCATTACATTTTTTTAGTAATTTATTAATTTTGTAGGTTAACCGGCTCACACAATTCCAGGATAGCGTTTGGATGTGAGGCGTTGATGTGACATCAGTTATACATATTTTTAGTTCATAACTACCCCCTAAATCTAAGTACTTTAATGACTTTTTAGTTACAAATTAAATATTACCTAAATCGTTCCTATTTGACAAATGCAGGTTTCTAAGGCCTCGGGAAGAAAAGAAGTGAAAAATAAGCATAAGTAAAATTCCAAAATTCTAAGGAAATCAACAAGTTCCAGATAGGCATGGGCACGACTGAGCACAACACCAAGAAGCACAAAGTCAACAATTCAACCCAAGAAATGGTCAACAGAATTCCACCGGAACGCAAGCACACCCGTGCTCAAGAAAAGACAAATGATGGAAGCTTCGAGAACCAACCAGAATCCCACATGTTCAAGCCTTGTCGGGACACATGTCCAAGCATGGTCATGCCTACCTATGCACGCCCGTGCTTATAACAGAATTGTATCAGACAACGTAAGAAAAGGACACGAAAGACAAGCAGTGTCGGGAATTAGCACCAAGCACAGTCATGCCCCCTAGGCACGCTCGTGCTCACCTAGCCTCTTCCGCCCTATAAACAGAGGCCCTTGGTTGCCCATTTTCACCATCCCATTTCACCAACTCTTCTTCCATGTAGACCAAAAGGAGTTTGGGATCACTCTAAGAAAACACTTGTAGTAGCTTAGTTTGAGAGAGAGAGAGAGAATTCGTAATCAACAACCCTTCTTCAAGTTGTTTGATCTTGTCATACTTGTTCCATCATGATACACTCTATGATCATTGTATGTGGACAAGTTATGGCCATTATTGGCTAAACCCTTGTGTTGCTTAGGTTAAAGATTAAGGTTGGTATGAATTAAATGTTAAATCTTTGGCAAAAAGGTGTATTGTGTCTTTAATAAGGCCTTTTACTCTTCTTCTTTCGTAACGAGCTTGTGATTTGGTCTTTGGTCGTGTGGGAGTTCTTGATAACTAAAGGAGGTGAAGCTTTTA
Organism: Scalesia atractyloides; assembly: GCA_947069175.1. NCBI lineage: Eukaryota > Viridiplantae > Streptophyta > Magnoliopsida > Asterales > Asteraceae > Scalesia > Scalesia atractyloides. Next base: position 7,994,581 of record CAMTDV010000011.1, read on the forward strand.
GTACACTCATAGTGTGTAACAACCCATATACTAATAAAGGAAATCCGATCTTGGAGAAATGATTGACCCATTTGTGGAAACACATTTTGTGATCAACCCTCGTTTATCAAGAATATCGTTGATGGCCTGCATGGTCTATATGCTAGGTCTCAATGATTAGCCAAAACTTGGTCTTGTGACTCATCTAATATTGTTTATATGTTAGACTTGGCGTGATCCAAGAGTTGGTGAACCCATGTCAGGGGTATTGGCCTCTAATAATCCCTAGTAGACGTCACTAGCCATTGGCAATACAACATTTTTTTATTCCCACTAGCAGCCTTTCAAATATTTTTCCTCCACCAATCCTCAGTTAAAAAAACTAAACAGAGTTAAGTTTTTTTCCCAAATTACAAATTGTCATATTAGGGATTTTGATCAGAACGAGGATACAGATCGATTGATGTAAAACTTACCTTGAAACAATGCTCAAAAAAACGAAAAGGGTGCTTCAATTCGGGTGTTTAAACTTCCGATTAACAAAATTCAAGTCGTTTGGAGCTCCGTTTCGAGGTAAGTTTTACATCAATAGATTTGTATCCTCGTTCTGATCAGAAGCCTTAAAACATTAGTTTGTATTCGAAAAAAACTCGTATCCGTTAAGTTTTTTTAATTGAGGACCGGTGGAAGAAAAATATTTGAAAGGTGGGACTGCCGGTGGGAATAAAAAAAGTGGGATTGCTAATGGCCAATGATGTCTACTAGGGATTATTAGAGGCCAATTTCCGACGTTAAAAATACTATACGTCTTTATATATGTTTTATTATTATTATAGCGTCACTCGTTAAATAAAGATCAACCACCCTAATTAATCACAAGTGTTATTAGCACCCGCGGGGGGCACTTTGATATATCCTTGCTACCTTTGAAGTGAAATAAAGGTATGCCAAATAGAGAATCGGAAGCCATGGGAATAATGTAAAAGAAAGAAGAGTAGTTGGATGTAACTAACCTAAGATTAGGGGATTGGTCCTTAAAAAGAACATTTCTCTAAGATTGGGCAATGAATTGTCTTTAATCGACTTTAATTATGCTTTAACCTTAGAGTCACATCTTTGTAAATATAATAAAAATTCGCCCGGTAACCTTAGATAGGAGCCAGGTCTTTGAGTTAATTAACCTCACCTCTTGCCAGTAACCTATAATCCATCCCAAGTGGATTCGAAGATCCAAAACAACAATCTTCGTGTTCTTGATATTCTCTACTAATTATCTATTACTTGGTTTTATTTTTTTGGTTTTAATATTAATTTGACAAAAGATAATTAAGCAACTAGTTGCTTTTTTAAAGTTAACTATTGAAGTCACATCCTTTGGGTTCAATACTTGGTTCTTACATAAACTTTACTACAAACGATAGGTACGCTTGTCTATTGTGTGTGTCTAGTCTAAGTAATAATCATTTCTTATAAATTTAAAACTAGGTGAAAGTGTCTAAAAGTTATTAAGTTAACCTACCTAATCCGTACGAAGAGTTATTAAATTACCAAACCAACATGCTACGACACGACACATCAGGCGTCCAAAAATGGTTTGACATCTGGCTCATAAGGTTAGTCTTTTTTAGTTCTTTTTTTGGGTGCTAAAATTGAATCAAAATTGTTGTTTAACATTTGGTTTTAATGTTGTTGTCGGCACCCTTCAAACAATTGAACCATATCAAAGTTGGTATACATTTCATTTCACCAATATGTGATGGATGATATACGAGAATCCTCAACTCAATGTATGCCTAAGCAGGATTCACATTTTCTAACTTCAAATGGATGTAAAGGAAACGAATTTGATAATAGAGACCAATATGTATACATGCAAGGAAACTTGATAGCATCATTGATCCACTATGTAGAGTCATGTGTAAATGCGAAGGCATAACTATTGCACAATGAAGAGGTATCCCACCACAAGATTCACATTTTCCAACTTCAAGTGGAAGTCCAAGAAACAAATTATAGAGCTGCTTTCAAAGGGTCATGTGTTTGAAAGTAACAATTTTGTACTACACAAAAATTCGGTTGGGTCTCTTGTTAAAGTAAAAGTATTATCCTTATATATGTAATAGGCTTTTCTGTTAGGAAAGCAAACAACTTTATTACTTTTTATTGTATGAAAGTCTTATGCATTCAAAAGTAGGGCTTTTCACGAGCCAAATCAAGCCGAGCTAGGGTAAAACTCGGGCTCGGCTCGATTGTAAACCGAGCTGGCTCGACTTGGCTCGCATTTGAAACCGAGCGGAAAATCTAAGCTCGGGCTGAGCTTCTTTGGCTCAATTTTGAAAAGAAAAATAAATATATGGCTCTCAAAATTCAGTAACATAAAATATTATTCAATAATTTAAAAGAACATATCCAAAATAAGCTCAACCTAATACATTACAAGCCAAAACAAAGTTTAACAATACAAAATGCGTTCTTAATTTAAACGAAATACAATATAAGTTTATTAACATAGTAATAAACCTTTAAATGTGGTATAGATATCAAATTACACTCCTTATCACATGTAAGTAATAATCAGTTTTTGTGATATATTATAATGCATATAAAAATAAAATATATTAAAAGTAAAATAATTCGAGCTAAGCCAAGCCAAGCCGAGCTGTTATGCGAGCCAAACCGAGCCAATCCGGCTTGTTACGGGTCGAGCCGAGATAGACTCACTTTCTAACCGAGTCGAGCCATCGATTAGTATTATTATTATTAAAATTATATAACTATTGTTAATATTATAATTATTATTATTATTGTTATTGTTAATATAATAATTATTATTATTATTATTGGTAAAATGTTATTGTTAAAATTATAATAATAATTATTATTATTGTTAGTATTCGTATTGTTGTTAAAATATGTATTACTATTAAATTACTATTAATAATAATATTATTAATGACGTAACTGTTTTTTAGCGTTTCATGTCTTTAATTGATCTGAAGAATTGGGTACAAGCAACAGGAAAGGAGAATACCCATAGATTGAAAAATATTCGTGGTAGTACGAGGATTGTATGGCTTGTGTGTAACCGTGGTGGTGAGCACCGTAGTAAAGAAACAGTTAGAAAGCTTGAAACAAAAAAATTGGTTGCCCATTTTCATTACTCGTTGTTCAGGACGTGACGAATGACACGTGGGAGTTGGTAGTGGACAACTCGAAACATAACCACGAACCTGCGTAGAGTCTGTTGGGCCACGCATTTGTACGAAGATTTACTGAAGTCGAATATAGGCTGGTGGAGCAGCTAACTGCTCAAAACATGGAGCCATGTAACATATTTCAAACCCTAAGAAAGTAGTTCCCTGACAGCCTCCATGTTTAGAAAGACTTGCAAAATGCGGTATAGAAAATTAGAGCGTCACAGATGGACAGAAAGACTCCCATGTAGGCACTAGAAAACCTTCTGCATGAAAACCGATACATTTACGACACCTGACATGACCCAAAACAGATGTCATAACAGAGCCTTACTTTGTTCATCCCCATTCAATTACTATGTGGCGTGCATTCCTGCACGTGTTGTTGATCGGCAAGACGTACAAAACAAACATTTACTACATGCCATTTTTCCAGGTTGTGAGTTTGACACGGACCAACAAGTCTTTTTGTATCGCACATGCTGTTATTTGAAAAGAACGAAGGGATAACTTTGTGTGGGTGCTTGAGCGGATCAGTGCATTGCGGCAGGAGCTCGATTCGATTTGTTACAGTACCGATACGATACTGAATCGATATAGCAACTGATACCCGATGTTATTTGGTCAAAATAGATTTAGTTTGTCATGAAACCAGTATGAACGTCTAGATAACCATAAAAATGAAAACCGGTATCGGTATTGTTCGGATGGTACGATTCGGCCACATAAATACTTACATATAGGAAAATTTGAACATTTTCAAACACCGATCAAAGCTTTAACTGATGAACTCAATAGGTAGAAACCGAACCTGATCGTTAATCGAAGAAGTGAAATTTGAAATTAGGTGGTTGAGTTTGTGCAGCCTCGGGGAGTCCTTAGAGTGCGCGAAGAAGTGAAATTTGAAATTAGGTGGTTGAGTTTGTGCAGCCTCGTGGAGTCCTTACAGTGCGTTTATATAATGAATAAGTGCTCAGAAAAGCATGCATTGTAATGGGGGTCATCTTGGGCCGACCATGTTTCCAAAACTTGGGCTCCATTCACTAGTATTGGGTCGGGTTTAAGTATTGCAGACCCAAACTTATTGAACTCATGAGTACCATGTAATTTTTTTCCCAATCTCTCATACCTGGTTTCATATCCATTGGGTATCCAGTATACCTGTTCTGAATGGTTCGGATTAATGTTATACCCGTCGGGCTCAGATTGTTTTGTCATCCCCACTCCAAATTACTTTTTCTGGAAGAACACAACCAAACATTCTCTCAGAAGCCGGTGATTGAATGAGAATCAAGAGAATGAATTAGCTATAATTTGCTTTTACAAAGGAAGCAGCCAGGGACCCCATAAACCGATCGTTTAACCTTGAACTATAAATCAAGGCTCAAAGGCACACCAAGGCTGCCTATTTGCACACTTAGGGTTTATATACGTTGCGTATATGTCTATGCACAGCATAGGTACATGGTAGGTACACCACCAGACAGTTCAACCTCGTACAATGTCAAATCTGTCTGACATACGTTGCGTATAGGTCTATACGCAGCGTAGGTACGGAGTATATATATGCTACATGTAGAGCTATACGCAACGTATGTCAGACAGATTTGACATTGATACGATGGGGTCTAGGCATGTGAATAAAGTTATACGCCGAGTATAGAGCTATACGAGGCTGATAATCAAAACAGTATTTAGACATCCTCTCTGCCTATGACTCAAAACAATAAATCGCATTCTTCACTTCCTCGGTTATTTACTTCACCGGTGGAGCTAAAATGTCATCATTTTGGGACGGTAATTATTTCTTTAATCACTATTCTAACGACTCATGGGGAGTAAATGATGCTAACAAGGAGGAGGAGGTTGTGTCTAGCGTCCCTGTTGATCAAAACATACAGTTGCCAGACTTGAATGAGGCTCCGACTCCACCTGTTGATGAACCATATTACCCAACGTGTCAAGTGTATCCCGGATATGGGTACGAATCTCCATATGTGCAACAAGGTAATCTAGATGGATACGTAGGATATGGTGCTGAGAATGCCCCTATTGATGAACCATATTACCCCACACAACAATCGTATCCAGATTATGAATACAGGGGAGATGTTTCTTACGTGTAACAAGATAGTTCGGGTAGATATGGAGGATATGGTGGATACGGTGATGAGCCTCCTAACACGCCACTATATGATGATTATCAACCCTCTACCCTTGGACTCCTTTTCAAATTAAGGAGGTGTCACATTAATATTTGTATTATTGTTATAATAATTATTATTATTGTTAAAATTATAATTATTATTACTATTGTTAAAATTATAATAATTATTATTATTATTAAATTTATATTACTATTATAGTTATTATTATTACTGTTGTTAAAAAATTATAATTATTATTGTTGTTAAACTTATAATGATTATTATAATATTATTGTTAAAATTATATTGTTATTGTTAATATTAATATTTGTATTTTTGTTATAATTCTTAATATTATGATTATTGTTAAAATTAAAATAATTATTATTATTGTTAAAATTAGTATTATTATTGTTAAAATTATATAACTATTGTTAATATTATAATTATTATTATTATTATTATTATTATTGTTATTGTTAATATAATTATTATTATTATTATTATTATTATTATTATTATTGTTAAAATGTTATTGTTAAAATTATAATAATAATTATTATTATTGTTAATATTCGTATTGTTGTTAAAATATGTATTACTATTAAATTACTATTAATAATAATATTATTAATGACGTAACTGTTTTTTAGCGTTTCATGTCTTTAATTGATCTGAATAATTGGGTACAAGCAACAGGAAAGGAGAATAGTTACGTTATTGTTACCCATCGATTGAAAAATATTCGTGGTAGTACGAGGATTGTATGGCTTGTGTGTAACCGTGGTGGTGAGCACCGTAGTAAAGAAACAGTTAGAAAGCTTAAAACGAAAAAATTGGTTGCCCATTTTCATTACTCGTTGTTCAGGACGTGACGAATGACACGTGGGAGTTGGTAGTGGACAACTCGAAACATAACCATGAACCTGCGTAGAGTCTGTTGGGCCACGCGTTTGTACGAAGATTTATTGAAGTCGAATATAGGCTGGTGGAGCAGCTAACTGCTCAAAACATGGAGCCATGTAACATATTTCAAACCCTAAGAAAGTAGTTCCCTGACAGCCTCCATGTTTAGAAAGACTTGCAAAATGCGGTATAGAAAATTAGAGCGTCACAGATGGACAGAAAGACTCCCATGTAGGCACTAGAAAACATTCTGCATGAAAACCGATTCATTTACGACACCTGACATGACCCAAAACAGATGTCATAACAGAGCCTTACTTTGTTCATCCCCATTCAATTACTATGTGGCGTGCATTCCCGCACGTGTTGTTGATCGGCACGACATACAAAACAAACATTTACTACATGCCATTTTTCCAGGTTGTGAGTTTGACACGGACCAACAAGTCTTTTTGTATCGCACATGCTGTTATTTGAAAAGAACGAAGGGATAACTTTGTGTGGGTGCTTGAGCGGATAAGTGCATTGCGGCAGGAGCTCGATTCGATTTGTTACAGTACCGATACGATACTGAATCGATATAGCAACCGATACCCGATGTTATTTGGTCAAAATAGATTTAGTTTGTCATGAAATCAGTATGAACGTCTAGATAACCATAACAATGAAAACCGGTATCGGTATTGTTCGGATGGTACGATTCGGCCACATAAATACTTACATACACATATACATACTTACATACACACATTTTCACCAAATACACATACATTTACATACTTACATTCACACATACACATACTTACATACACACATACATGCTAACATACATATACTTACATACACACATACTAACATACACATACTTACATGCACACATACATACTAACATACACACATTTACATACTTACATACACACGTGCATACTTACATACACACATACTAACATACACTCATTTACATACTTAGCGGTAAATTTAGTAAACCGATTTTTTAAACACATCCAAACCGCTTCGGGAGAAACATGTATTTTTATAAATTATGTGAAGCTGGTTCAGTGGGTTAGGTTGGGCCCAAATCGAAATTTTTTTAAACTCATTTGGGTGGTATTTAAAAGGAATTGTTATGACAAGCAAGACAAATTTTGAGCCACGCATTATAAATAAAATTAAAGTAAGAACTTCTCAATACTTTGCTAGCAATCAGAGGAGCAATCACAACCCAAAAGCCAATTATAAACCCGTGCACAATGCTGATGATAAATACCCAGTTCCATTCATCTGATTCATCATCAGTTTGTTCTCCTGCTCCACCTCCCGCGCCTGCATCAGGTGGGACCCCTTTCTTGTTGCTTACCGCTGCAAGTGGAGGCCCACAAAGCGTGTTCGACATGAAACTTGACTCATTGAAGCTCTGCAACTGAGTACTTGTTGGGATTTCTCCTGTCAGTTTGTTGAAAAACACATTCAACCAACATAAGGCTGTCAACCTTGACATACTCCAAGGAATGCTTCCTTCAAGCTGATTCACAGACAAATGAAGAGATTCAAGTGATGTCATTTTACCAATCTCTTCTGGAATTCTTCCAGTTAAATGTTTTTTGGATAAATTCAACCAGCGCAAGCGCAAGCCTGAGAGGCCCATAAGTTCCATTGGAATGGGGCCAGAGAATTTGTTACTTGAAAGATCCAATGTTGTAACTAGAAACAAAATTGACCTATATTCAAATACTCTTCCTTTAGTCACCAACAATGCACTACCAAGAATTTGAACCTGACATGGCACATCATATAGCACAATTGCATTTGCTTGTTGCCTTCCAGATATATGCTGAAGTTGTGGAAGCATGTTGGAAGGGTTCCAGAAAGATGTTATGAGCAAGATCCAAGATTTGGATGGACGTAAGACGGCAGAGTTCTTCTGGGATTTCACCCGCCAGCATGTTCGATCTGAGGCTGACTAGTTTCAACTTTGTTTCTTCTCCATCTATAAACAAAGGTATGCTTCCAGTGAATTTATTCTCAGCAAGCTCAATAATTTCTAAGCTTTTAGAGTTTAAAAGAAATGCAGGTAGCTTTCCAGAGAGATTGTTGTTGCGGGTGTTGAATGATTGGATGGAAGATAAGCTCTCTAAAGATTGTGGAATTCCACCAGAAAGATTATTATTTTCCAAGTTTATAAGTGATAAAGCTTGCCAATTCATCCAACAATCTGGAATAACACCGGACAGGTTGTTATTGGCCAGATAAAGAAGTTTCAGCAGTCTATCCTTCTGTAAACGAGGGCACAAGAATTGCTCAAGAGATCCTGAAAAATGATTGTATGATACATCTAGAAGAACGAAGTCAGCTTGGTTGAATTTTCCAAGTTCTTCTACCAACGTCCCACGGATACTATTGTGAGATATATTCAAGAAAAAAATATCTGAATACTAGCTCCAAAACCAACTAGGCATGATGTCGGAAATTTCTGTTTCCTATGTCTAAATCTGTCAAATTTCCTTGTGACCGAATCCATGAAGGAAACTGAGGGCCTGGATTCCAAGAACCTGTACTGAGGATGCTAAATTTGAAAGGCGGGGTCCAATTTTGAACGCTTAGTTTGAGAGTTAGCATGTTTGCCTCTGCCCATAATGTGTGCTCAACGTTGTTAGATTGGCAAAGTGATCTTCTGTGACATCTCCAGTCAACAAATTATGATGCACACTCACAAACTCTAAGTTCCTTACCTTTCCAAAACTTACTGGAAGGCTTCCATGGATCTTGTTGAAAGAAATCTCCAACCATTTCAATGATCTTAAGTTCCCTATAGCATCAGGAAGCTTAACATTAAGGATCAACTCCTTTAAGGATGACAATTTTCCTAAAGCATTTGGAATGGTACCAGAAATGCTATTGAACGCGAGATCAAAAGTGACATGATTTTGAAGCTGTCCTATTGGTATACGACCCGAAAGGAGGCAGTTGGCACTAAACGCCAAATAATCCAACTTAGGTGAATTACATTCACAGAAGTTATTCAGATACACTTCCGGTAAAATTGTTAGATCGGAGATCAATATGTCTTAAGTGGCAAAGGTTCCCAACTGAGTTTGGCAGCGTCTCATTGATAAAATTTTGTGACAAGTCGATACTAACGAGAGAAGTCATGTTCTGAAGACCACCAAGAATTGAAGTTGAAATGCTACAAGAACTAATGTCTATGGACATAAGACGAGTGATGCTCAGCAATCCACTCAAGACGGATGTTGAATTCATAAAACCATTTTCAGAAACATGAGCAACTTTTAAATCTGTCATGTTCTGAAAAACACTGACACTACCAGCAACTGGACCATGGGAAAGGTATCTAGTCAAATCCAAAGAAACTAGCTTACGTAAACTAAAAAATCCACCAAGGCATCATACTGTCAAAAAGGTATAAGAAAGATCAAGGACAGTTAATGAAGTGAAATTAACTTTGGGTCGCTGATGAGGAATTTGAATAAGATTGCTTGAAGGCAAGTGCAATTCTACCAAAGATGGAAGGTTACTGGTAACTTGAAGCCAGTCAGATGCACTGCTGAGATCATAGCCAGACAACTTTAGGAATTTCAATAAACGGAGACTCAACAACCAATGCATACCATTCACATGAACGTTATCGAGCCATGGTCTGTTTCCTAGATCAAGGACAAGTAACATGGACAAATTCCCTAGCTGGTAAGGAACTTGGCCGTAGAAGTGTGACATTGAGAGATTAAGATATCTCAAGTTCCGAAGAGATCTTATGAAACTAGGAATCTGGGTAGCAGCAAAATTGTTGCAGCTCAAGTCTAGGTACTTAAGCTGCTTCAGAAACAGAAGAGAACGACTAATATTTCCTCTGAGCATCAGAGTTGACACGTCTTCACATTCAGGCAGGGGCGGACCCACCCCAGCCCAAGGTGGGGGGGCACACCTCCGGGAAAAAACAAATTTAGTGCTAAATTCTGTCGAAAATCCCGTCCGCACCCCTTGATTTTTCATCCGCACCCCTTAGGTAAAAAGTGTTACCAATTTATAGTTTAAATTTTTTTAGTAAACTCTTATTTTAAAAAAAAATACTACCTAAATTATATAACTTTTAATACCTAACTAACTAAACCCAAATACCCAATACCTTTACCCACTTGTAATACCTAACTAACTAGCCCACTAAGTCTAGTTAAATGTGAAAATGAATGATAGATCAAGGACCATTTATGTATGGTTATGGAACTCTCTAGAATGACCTTTTACACCTTTTTTTATGTTTCATACGGCATACGTCTGGAATTCAGTCGGCATCGATTTATGTTTATCATGTAGAGCAACCAAAAAAGAGATAAGGAATACCAGTATTGATACCAATATTGTTCATATTATAGCTTATGATTCAAAAAAAATTACTCTGTTACGGATATAACTCAAATTTAAACGCAATTTATACTGGAAACCATAAAAACGAATGCTGGTCTCAGAACCAAAGTTGTTCTAACTGTGTCAGTTCAGTTTTCCACGGTATAAATAAAAATAATCAGTTATGTTTGACCCATTCGATTTTGAGAAAAAGAAACTTTTATTAAATATAACATTATATTATTAGAATAACGAAAGATGGTTATGGTGTCACTTTATAAATTTTTATGTAGCTACAATAACATGTATGTTTGTGCTTCATTCAATTATACATTACTATTAATAACTTGGTTTGGAAAAACGTTTATATCGGGACGTAAACAAAAATAGACACGACACACGGTATAAACGAAAAGGGTAAACGACGTCATTTTACATAAAAATGATGTAGTTTTGATAACATTTACGTTTATGCTTAAATTATTTGTAAAGTACTACTCAGAATTTGGTTTTAGAAAAACTTTATATTAAAATGCAGATAAAAATAGGCACGTCACAGTAACATACTTTGGAGTTCTATAAAATATTGTATCTTAAAAATTATAAAAGAAAACAAATGATTGAAATTAATTACATTAATAAAACAATAAAAAAAATTCAACTTATGAAAATAGATACATGTATGATGATGAAAATAGATACATGTATGACGTGGTGAAACTAAAAACTAGCTAACTATTTATATTTATATTATGTTAATTTACAAGATTTATGTGCATTGTTGGTTGTACCTCGTGGTGCTTTATGACGTTTACTTGCCTTTTTGGTTGGTTTTTTGGCTTTTTGGTTTGTACCTTTTGGGTCGGTGGGGGTTTTAAAAGGTTGTCCACTCATCGCCTCTTCCTCCTTTACACTACCTCTCTCTACACACGGACTACTTTACTTGAGTATTGCGGTGACTTTCCGGCTACTTTAGGTAAGTATTTTCTTTGTTTGTTTACGTATGTTGTTGGATCGTGTTGCTTTTTGGGTATTACTCTTTGAACGGTTTGATGTTTTGCCTTTGTGTCTTACGATGTTCATTTTCCGGTGAATGTTGGTAAGTATATTGTTTCTGTCTTGTCGTATGTTGTTCGATCTTCTCCGTTTTTGGGTTTTCGTCTTTGTAACTTTTTGTTTGGTAGGTTTGTTTGTTACTGATGTTACCAGAACATTGACATCACGGTATGCTTAGTGTTAATTTCGTCTTTAAGCAAAACATATTTTAGGGTTTTTGCTAGGCGGTTGATGTTTTGGGTTTACCGATTGCTTTTGACGGTTCGCATCTGATGTTGGCTTTGATGATGTTTTGTTGGGGTTTTTTTTTGTGTTTTATCGTGTGATCACATTGTTGCATGTGTTTTCAAGTTGTTGGATTTTGTGTGTTTGATGTTGCTTTGTCGATGCTGATTAGTGTTTAGTTTTCAGCGACAGTTTAGATTATTCGGTTGGGTCTATGATGCTCTGTTCAGACGGTGTTTTTAGGTCTTAGTGTGCTAATGTGTATCAAGTTTGTGAGGATGACTATTTAGTTGCCCAAGTTTGTTTTACTTTTGCATATAGGTATACAATGTTATGCTTTTGAGGTTGTTTTTGGATGGCTATGTATTGAAGGCTTTTCGGTGGGTGAGGGTGCCTCTTTAGCAGTTTGAGACTGTTTACCCTTTTTTGATTGGGTCTGTGATGCTTTGCGAAGACGATGGTTGCTTAGACTTTGTGAGTTCTTGGTTATTCGGTTGGTGAGGATGACTCGGTTGTCATACGAGACTATTTGGAATGTGTTTATGTGTCTATGATGCTATCATGAGACATAAAAAGTTAGAGGTAAAACCAACAATGCATAGAAATCTTTGAATTTGTTCTCGTAAAGGACCACGGTGTGCATTGAGTATGTGATGCTTTGCGGAGACGTTATTGTTTGTTAATTTTTGGTAACATAATGATTTTATTGTTCACATTCTTTCATTGTTGTATTCGTGTTTCTAATTACGAGGCCATGATGATGATCAATGTGGTAGTAGTAGTAGTAATATCTGAGTTTATAGATCCGATCTATATCTTGGCTGCGCAATGTAGATAGTAGTTGTGTTGTTTGGAGGTTTTCTCTACACCTTTTTCAACTATGATTGCAGCCATGCTAGATTTGGGCGAATACGAATTCCATTATTGCGATTCCAAGCCTTTGTTCATGTTATATTCTTTTCTTTTTTTGCTTATATTTTGCATTTGATTTGGATTTTCCATATATGTAGTTTCTACATAGATTGGATTCCGAAAAAAATGAAAACTGTCATTGGTGGATGTTTGTAAGTACTCTCTTTTGGTTATGTGGTCTATGATGGTGAGGGCAACCTCATTTAAGACTTTTTTTCTTATTTATTATGTCGGCTTTACTGCTGGCTTTTGGATTTTGATGAGATGAACGAATTTAATTCTTTGTTTATTGTTTTTTATGATGGCGTTTTATGGCTTATGTTTACTTTGTTATGGCTATGAAGATGTTTTTTTGAATCCAGGCATGGTAACGGAAGTGGGTTTAATGCAGCCACCAGTTGTAGCCGATAACCTGAGCCTGCAACTTTGTTTATATAATGTTAATCAATAACATCTACGATCACTGTTGTTCGTATCATTGCATTTCTTGGTTTTCGTTGCTTTACTGTGTTGTTCCTTTTGCTTATTGGTTTATACTAACTAAGTTTGTTGGGGCTTATGGTGGATTAATGCTTTTAACTTGCATTTTGTTAGTTTAACGATTGATTATTGTTTTTGTAATCGTATGTTAAGTACCAAATTGGACGCTAACATATTAGATAGATTCGTTGGCAAGTATTTCCAGAAGCATTGGCAAAGTGTGGTTGTATATAGGTGTTATATGTTTCATAGTGATATTTTATATGTTTTGTGTGTTTAAGTTTGTCGTCATGTCAAATATTACGCATTCCTTATTAGACTCTTTACTTTAGGCGTTTGAGATGACTTTGAATAAGCAATCACGTCTATTTTAATTTGAGCCTATGATCGATTGTGACCGTTAACTGTTGATAAGGTTTTTAATTTCGTTGGGTTTATATTGGTGTGCAACTTATACATTCTTTTCTTTTATGCAATATGCTGTTACTCCTTATGCAGAATTGCGTTTGCTACATTGATTCGTTTTTACCTTATTGTTTGCCGAGTTGGGTGTGTATTTCAGATTTAGATGTCCACCTAGGATTTGTGTGCCAGAGTTGATTACATCATGATAAGCATATTGCTTATCGTTTTATTCATTACATTTTTTTAGTAATTTATTAATTTTGTAGGTTAACCGGCTCACACAATTCCAGGATAGCGTTTGGATGTGAGGCGTTGATGTGACATCAGTTATACATATTTTTAGTTCATAACTACCCCCTAAATCTAAGTACTTTAATGACTTTTTAGTTACAAATTAAATATTACCTAAATCGTTCCTATTTGACAAATGCAGGTTTCTAAGGCCTCGGGAAGAAAAGAAGTGAAAAATAAGCATAAGTAAAATTCCAAAATTCTAAGGAAATCAACAAGTTCCAGATAGGCATGGGCACGACTGAGCACAACACCAAGAAGCACAAAGTCAACAATTCAACCCAAGAAATGGTCAACAGAATTCCACCGGAACGCAAGCACACCCGTGCTCAAGAAAAGACAAATGATGGAAGCTTCGAGAACCAACCAGAATCCCACATGTTCAAGCCTTGTCGGGACACATGTCCAAGCATGGTCATGCCTACCTATGCACGCCCGTGCTTATAACAGAATTGTATCAGACAACGTAAGAAAAGGACACGAAAGACAAGCAGTGTCGGGAATTAGCACCAAGCACAGTCATGCCCCCTAGGCACGCTCGTGCTCACCTAGCCTCTTCCGCCCTATAAACAGAGGCCCTTGGTTGCCCATTTTCACCATCCCATTTCACCAACTCTTCTTCCATGTAGACCAAAAGGAGTTTGGGATCACTCTAAGAAAACACTTGTAGTAGCTTAGTTTGAGAGAGAGAGAGAGAATTCGTAATCAACAACCCTTCTTCAAGTTGTTTGATCTTGTCATACTTGTTCCATCATGATACACTCTATGATCATTGTATGTGGACAAGTTATGGCCATTATTGGCTAAACCCTTGTGTTGCTTAGGTTAAAGATTAAGGTTGGTATGAATTAAATGTTAAATCTTTGGCAAAAAGGTGTATTGTGTCTTTAATAAGGCCTTTTACTCTTCTTCTTTCGTAACGAGCTTGTGATTTGGTCTTTGGTCGTGTGGGAGTTCTTGATAACTAAAGGAGGTGAAGCTTTTAGTACACTCATAGTGTGTAACAACCCATATACTAATAAAGGAAATCCGATCTTGGAGAAATGATTGACCCATTTGTGGAAACACATTTTGTGATCAACCCTCGTTTATCAAGAATATCGTTGATGGCCTGCATGGTCTATATGCTAGGTCTCAATGATTAGCCAAAACTTGGTCTTGTGACTCATCTAATATTGTTTATATGTTAGACTTGGCGTGATCCAAGAGTTGGTGAACCCATGTCAGGGGTATTGGCCTCTAATAATCCCTAGTAGACGTCACTAGCCATTGGCAATACAACATTTTTTTATTCCCACTAGCAGCCTTTCAAATATTTTTCCTCCACCAATCCTCAGTTAAAAAAACTAAACAGAGTTAAGTTTTTTTCCCAAATTACAAATTGTCATATTAGGGATTTTGATCAGAACGAGGATACAGATCGATTGATGTAAAACTTACCTTGAAACAATGCTCAAAAAAACTAAAAGGGTGCTTCAATTCGGGTGTTTAAACTTCCGATTAACAAAATTCAAGTCGTTTGGAGCTCCGTTTCGAGGTAAGTTTTACATCAATAGATTTGTATCCTCGTTCTGATCAGAAGCCTTAAAACATTAGTTTGTATTCGAAAAAAACTCGTATCCGTTAAGTTTTTTTAATTGAGGACCGGTGGAAGAAAAATATTTGAAAGGTGGGACTGCCGGTGGGAATAAAAAAAGTGGGATTGCTAATGGCCAATGATGTCTACTAGGGATTATTAGAGGCCAATTTCCGACGTTAAAAATACTATACGTCTTTATATATGTTTTATTATTATTATAGCGTCACTCGTTAAATAAAGATCAACCACCCTAATTAATCACAAGTGTTATTAGCACCCGCGGGGGGCACTTTGATATATCCTTGCTACCTTTGAAGTGAAATAAAGGTATGCCAAATAGAGAATCGGAAGCCATGGGAATAATGTAAAAGAAAGAAGAGTAGTTGGATGTAACTAACCTAAGATTAGGGGATTGGTCCTTAAAAAGAACATTTCTCTAAGATTGGGCAATGAATTGTCTTTAATCGACTTTAATTATGCTTTAACCTTAGAGTCACATCTTTGTAAATATAATAAAAATTCGCCCGGTAACCTTAGATAGGAGCCAGGTCTTTGAGTTAATTAACCTCACCTCTTGCCAGTAACCTATAATCCATCCCAAGTGGATTCGAAGATCCAAAACAACAATCTTCGTGTTCTTGATATTCTCTACTAATTATCTATTACTTGGTTTTATTTTTTTGGTTTTAATATTAATTTGACAAAAGATAATTAAGCAACTAGTTGCTTTTTTAAAGTTAACTATTGAAGTCACATCCTTTGGGTTCAATACTTGGTTCTTACATAAACTTTACTACAAACGATAGGTACGCTTGTCTATTGTGTGTGTCTAGTCTAAGTAATAATCATTTCTTATAAATTTAAAACTAGGTGAAAGTGTCTAAAAGTTATTAAGTTAACCTACCTAATCCGTACGAAGAGTTATTAAATTACCAAACCAACATGCTACGACACGACACATCAGGCGTCCAAAAATGGTTTGACATCTGGCTCATAAGGTTAGTCTTTTTTAGTTCTTTTTTTGGGTGCTAAAATTGAATCAAAATTGTTGTTTAACATTTGGTTTTAATGTTGTTGTCGGCACCCTTCAAACAATTGAACCATATCAAAGTTGGTATACATTTCATTTCACCAATATGTGATGGATGATATACGAGAATCCTCAACTCAATGTATGCCTAAGCAGGATTCACATTTTCTAACTTCAAATGGATGTAAAGGAAACGAATTTGATAATAGAGACCAATATGTATACATGCAAGGAAACTTGATAGCATCATTGATCCACTATGTAGAGTCATGTGTAAATGCGAAGGCATAACTATTGCACAATGAAGAGGTATCCCACCACAAGATTCACATTTTCCAACTTCAAGTGGAAGTCCAAGAAACAAATTATAGAGCTGCTTTCAAAGGGTCATGTGTTTGAAAGTAACAATTTTGTACTACACAAAAATTCGGTTGGGTCTCTTGTTAAAGTAAAAGTATTATCCTTATATATGTAATAGGCTTTTCTGTTAGGAAAGCAAACAACTTTATTACTTTTTATTGTATGAAAGTCTTATGCATTCAAAAGTAGGGCTTTTCACGAGCCAAATCAAGCCGAGCTAGGGTAAAACTCGGGCTCGGCTCGATTGTAAACCGAGCTGGCTCGACTTGGCTCGCATTTGAAACCGAGCGGAAAATCTAAGCTCGGGCTGAGCTTCTTTGGCTCAATTTTGAAAAGAAAAATAAATATATGGCTCTCAAAATTCAGTAACATAAAATATTATTCAATAATTTAAAAGAACATATCCAAAATAAGCTCAACCTAATACATTACAAGCCAAAACAAAGTTTAACAATACAAAATGCGTTCTTAATTTAAACGAAATACAATATAAGTTTATTAACATAGTAATAAACCTTTAAATGTGGTATAGATATCAAATTACACTCCTTATCACATGTAAGTAATAATCAGTTTTTGTGATATATTATAATGCATATAAAAATAAAATATATTAAAAGTAAAATAATTCGAGCTAAGCCAAGCCAAGCCGAGCTGTTATGCGAGCCAAACCGAGCCAATCCGGCTTGTTACGGGTCGAGCCGAGATAGACTCACTTTCTAACCGAGTCGAGCCATCGATTAGTATTATTATTATTAAAATTATATAACTATTGTTAATATTATAATTATTATTATTATTGTTATTGTTAATATAATAATTATTATTATTATTATTGGTAAAATGTTATTGTTAAAATTATAATAATAATTATTATTATTGTTAGTATTCGTATTGTTGTTAAAATATGTATTACTATTAAATTACTATTAATAATAATATTATTAATGACGTAACTGTTTTTTAGCGTTTCATGTCTTTAATTGATCTGAAGAATTGGGTACAAGCAACAGGAAAGGAGAATACCCATAGATTGAAAAATATTCGTGGTAGTACGAGGATTGTATGGCTTGTGTGTAACCGTGGTGGTGAGCACCGTAGTAAAGAAACAGTTAGAAAGCTTGAAACAAAAAAATTGGTTGCCCATTTTCATTACTCGTTGTTCAGGACGTGACGAATGACACGTGGGAGTTGGTAGTGGACAACTCGAAACATAACCACGAACCTGCGTAGAGTCTGTTGGGCCACGCATTTGTACGAAGATTTACTGAAGTCGAATATAGGCTGGTGGAGCAGCTAACTGCTCAAAACATGGAGCCATGTAACATATTTCAAACCCTAAGAAAGTAGTTCCCTGACAGCCTCCATGTTTAGAAAGACTTGCAAAATGCGGTATAGAAAATTAGAGCGTCACAGATGGACAGAAAGACTCCCATGTAGGCACTAGAAAACCTTCTGCATGAAAACCGATACATTTACGACACCTGACATGACCCAAAACAGATGTCATAACAGAGCCTTACTTTGTTCATCCCCATTCAATTACTATGTGGCGTGCATTCCTGCACGTGTTGTTGATCGGCAAGACGTACAAAACAAACATTTACTACATGCCATTTTTCCAGGTTGTGAGTTTGACACGGACCAACAAGTCTTTTTGTATCGCACATGCTGTTATTTGAAAAGAACGAAGGGATAACTTTGTGTGGGTGCTTGAGCGGATCAGTGCATTGCGGCAGGAGCTCGATTCGATTTGTTACAGTACCGATACGATACTGAATCGATATAGCAACTGATACCCGATGTTATTTGGTCAAAATAGATTTAGTTTGTCATGAAACCAGTATGAACGTCTAGATAACCATAAAAATGAAAACCGGTATCGGTATTGTTCGGATGGTACGATTCGGCCACATAAATACTTACATATAGGAAAATTTGAACATTTTCAAACACCGATCAAAGCTTTAACTGATGAACTCAATAGGTAGAAACCGAACCTGATCGTTAATCGAAGAAGTGAAATTTGAAATTAGGTGGTTGAGTTTGTGCAGCCTCGGGGAGTCCTTAGAGTGCGCGAAGAAGTGAAATTTGAAATTAGGTGGTTGAGTTTGTGCAGCCTCGTGGAGTCCTTACAGTGCGTTTATATAATGAATAAGTGCTCAGAAAAGCATGCATTGTAATGGGGGTCATCTTGGGCCGACCATGTTTCCAAAACTTGGGCTCCATTCACTAGTATTGGGTCGGGTTTAAGTATTGCAGACCCAAACTTATTGAACTCATGAGTACCATGTAATATTTTTTCCCAATCTCTCATACCTGGTTTCATATCCATTGGGTATCCAGTATACCTGTTCTGAATGGTTCGGATTAATGTTATACCCGTCGGGCTCAGATTATTTTGTCATCCCCACTCCAAATTACTTTTTCTGGAAGAACACAACCAAACATTCTCTCAGAAGCCGGTGATTGAATGAGAATCAAGAGAATGAATTAGCTATAATTTGCTTTTACAAAGGAAGCAGCCAGGGACCCCATAAACCGATCGTTTAACCTTGAACTATAAATCAAGGCTCAAAGGCACACCAAGGCTGCCTATTTGCACACTTAGGGTTTATATACGTTGCGTATATGTCTATGCACAGCATAGGTACATGGTAGGTACACCACCAGACAGTTCAACCTCGTACAATGTCAAATCTGTCTGACATACGTTGCGTATAGGTCTATACGCAGCGTAGGTACGGAGTATATATATGCTACATGTAGAGCTATACGCAACGTATGTCAGACAGATTTGACATTGATACGATGGGGTCTAGGCATGTGAATAAAGTTATACGCCGAGTATAGAGCTATACGAGGCTGATAATCAAAACAGTATTTAGACATCCTCTCTGCCTATGACTCAAAACAATAAATCGCATTCTTCACTTCCTCGGTTATTTACTTCACCGGTGGAGCTAAAATGTCATCATTTTGGGACGGTAATTATTTCTTTAATCACTATTCTAACGACTCATGGGGAGTAAATGATGCTAACAAGGAGGAGGAGGTTGTGTCTAGCGTCCCTGTTGATCAAAACATACAGTTGCCAGACTTGAATGAGGCTCCGACTCCACCTGTTGATGAACCATATTACCCAACGTGTCAAGTGTATCCCGGATATGGGTACGAATCTCCATATGTGCAACAAGGTAATCTAGATGGATACGTAGGATATGGTGCTGAGAATGCCCCTATTGATGAACCATATTACCCCACACAACAATCGTATCCAGATTATGAATACAGGGGAGATGTTTCTTACGTGTAACAAGATAGTTCGGGTAGATATGGAGGATATGGTGGATACGGTGATGAGCCTCCTAACACGCCACTATATGATGATTATCAACCCTCTACCCTTGGACTCCTTTTCAAATTAAGGAGGTGTCACATTAATATTTGTATTATTGTTATAATAATTATTATTATTGTTAAAATTATAATTATTATTACTATTGTTAAAATTATAATAATTATTATTATTATTAAATTTATATTACTATTATAGTTATTATTATTACTGTTGTTAAAAAATTATAATTATTATTGTTGTTAAACTTATAATGATTATTATAATATTATTGTTAAAATTATATTGTTATTGTTAATATTAATATTTGTATTTTTGTTATAATTCTTAATATTATGATTATTGTTAAAATTAAAATAATTATTATTATTGTTAAAATTAGTATTATTATTGTTAAAATTATATAACTATTGTTAATATTATAATTATTATTATTATTATTATTATTATTGTTATTGTTAATATAATTATTATTATTATTATTATTATTATTATTATTATTGTTAAAATGTTATTGTTAAAATTATAATAATAATTATTATTATTGTTAATATTCGTATTGTTGTTAAAATATGTATTACTATTAAATTACTATTAATAATAATATTATTAATGACGTAACTGTTTTTTAGCGTTTCATGTCTTTAATTGATCTGAATAATTGGGTACAAGCAACAGGAAAGGAGAATAGTTACGTTATTGTTACCCATCGATTGAAAAATATTCGTGGTAGTACGAGGATTGTATGGCTTGTGTGTAACCGTGGTGGTGAGCACCGTAGTAAAGAAACAGTTAGAAAGCTTAAAACGAAAAAATTGGTTGCCCATTTTCATTACTCGTTGTTCAGGACGTGACGAATGACACGTGGGAGTTGGTAGTGGACAACTCGAAACATAACCATGAACCTGCGTAGAGTCTGTTGGGCCACGCGTTTGTACGAAGATTTATTGAAGTCGAATATAGGCTGGTGGAGCAGCTAACTGCTCAAAACATGGAGCCATGTAACATATTTCAAACCCTAAGAAAGTAGTTCCCTGACAGCCTCCATGTTTAGAAAGACTTGCAAAATGCGGTATAGAAAATTAGAGCGTCACAGATGGACAGAAAGACTCCCATGTAGGCACTAGAAAACATTCTGCATGAAAACCGATTCATTTACGACACCTGACATGACCCAAAACAGATGTCATAACAGAGCCTTACTTTGTTCATCCCCATTCAATTACTATGTGGCGTGCATTCCCGCACGTGTTGTTGATCGGCACGACATACAAAACAAACATTTACTACATGCCATTTTTCCAGGTTGTGAGTTTGACACGGACCAACAAGTCTTTTTGTATCGCACATGCTGTTATTTGAAAAGAACGAAGGGATAACTTTGTGTGGGTGCTTGAGCGGATAAGTGCATTGCGGCAGGAGCTCGATTCGATTTGTTACAGTACCGATACGATACTGAATCGATATAGCAACCGATACCCGATGTTATTTGGTCAAAATAGATTTAGTTTGTCATGAAATCAGTATGAACGTCTAGATAACCATAACAATGAAAACCGGTATCGGTATTGTTCGGATGGTACGATTCGGCCACATAAATACTTACATACACATATACATACTTACATACACACATTTTCACCAAATACACATACATTTACATACTTACATTCACACATACACATACTTACATACACACATACATGCTAACATACATATACTTACATACACACATACTAACATACACATACTTACATGCACACATACATACTAACATACACACATTTACATACTTACATACACACGTGCATACTTACATACACACATACTAACATACACTCATTTACATACTTAGCGGTAAATTTAGTAAACCGATTTTTTAAACACATCCAAACCGCTTCGGGAGAAACATGTATTTTTATAAATTATGTGAAGCTGGTTCAGTGGGTTAGGTTGGGCCCAAATCGAAATTTTTTTAAACTCATTTGGGTGGTATTTAAAAGGAATTGTTATGACAAGCAAGACAAATTTTGAGCCACGCATTATAAATAAAATTAAAGTAAGAACTTCTCAATACTTTGCTAGCAATCAGAGGAGCAATCACAACCCAAAAGCCAATTATAAACCCGTGCACAATGCTGATGATAAATACCCAGTTCCATTCATCTGATTCATCATCAGTTTGTTCTCCTGCTCCACCTCCCGCGCCTGCATCAGGTGGGACCCCTTTCTTGTTGCTTACCGCTGCAAGTGGAGGCCCACAAAGCGTGTTCGACATGAAACTTGACTCATTGAAGCTCTGCAACTGAGTACTTGTTGGGATTTCTCCTGTCAGTTTGTTGAAAAACACATTCAACCAACATAAGGCTGTCAACCTTGACATACTCCAAGGAATGCTTCCTTCAAGCTGATTCACAGACAAATGAAGAGATTCAAGTGATGTCATTTTACCAATCTCTTCTGGAATTCTTCCAGTTAAATGTTTTTTGGATAAATTCAACCAGCGCAAGCGCAAGCCTGAGAGGCCCATAAGTTCCATTGGAATGGGGCCAGAGAATTTGTTACTTGAAAGATCCAATGTTGTAACTAGAAACAAAATTGACCTATATTCAAATACTCTTCCTTTAGTCACCAACAATGCACTACCAAGAATTTGAACCTGACATGGCACATCATATAGCACAATTGCATTTGCTTGTTGCCTTCCAGATATATGCTGAAGTTGTGGAAGCATGTTGGAAGGGTTCCAGAAAGATGTTATGAGCAAGATCCAAGATTTGGATGGACGTAAGACGGCAGAGTTCTTCTGGGATTTCACCCGCCAGCATGTTCGATCTGAGGCTGACTAGTTTCAACTTTGTTTCTTCTCCATCTATAAACAAAGGTATGCTTCCAGTGAATTTATTCTCAGCAAGCTCAATAATTTCTAAGCTTTTAGAGTTTAAAAGAAATGCAGGTAGCTTTCCAGAGAGATTGTTGTTGCGGGTGTTGAATGATTGGATGGAAGATAAGCTCTCTAAAGATTGTGGAATTCCACCAGAAAGATTATTATTTTCCAAGTTTATAAGTGATAAAGCTTGCCAATTCATCCAACAATCTGGAATAACACCGGACAGGTTGTTATTGGCCAGATAAAGAAGTTTCAGCAGTCTATCCTTCTGTAAACGAGGGCACAAGAATTGCTCAAGAGATCCTGAAAAATGATTGTATGATACATCTAGAAGAACGAAGTCAGCTTGGTTGAATTTTCCAAGTTCTTCTACCAACGTCCCACGGATACTATTGTGAGATATATTCAAGAAAAAAATATCTGAATACTAGCTCCAAAACCAACTAGGCATGATGTCGGAAATTTCTGTTTCCTATGTCTAAATCTGTCAAATTTCCTTGTGACCGAATCCATGAAGGAAACTGAGGGCCTGGATTCCAAGAACCTGTACTGAGGATGCTAAATTTGAAAGGCGGGGTCCAATTTTGAACGCTTAGTTTGAGAGTTAGCATGTTTGCCTCTGCCCATAATGTGTGCTCAACGTTGTTAGATTGGCAAAGTGATCTTCTGTGACATCTCCAGTCAACAAATTATGATGCACACTCACAAACTCTAAGTTCCTTACCTTTCCAAAACTTACTGGAAGGCTTCCATGGATCTTGTTGAAAGAAATCTCCAACCATTTCAATGATCTTAAGTTCCCTATAGCATCAGGAAGCTTAACATTAAGGATCAACTCCTTTAAGGATGACAATTTTCCTAAAGCATTTGGAATGGTACCAGAAATGCTATTGAACGCGAGATCAAAAGTGACATGATTTTGAAGCTGTCCTATTGGTATACGACCCGAAAGGAGGCAGTTGGCACTAAACGCCAAATAATCCAACTTAGGTGAATTACATTCACAGAAGTTATTCAGATACACTTCCGGTAAAATTGTTAGATCGGAGATCAATATGTCTTAAGTGGCAAAGGTTCCCAACTGAGTTTGGCAGCGTCTCATTGATAAAATTTTGTGACAAGTCGATACTAACGAGAGAAGTCATGTTCTGAAGACCACCAAGAATTGAAGTTGAAATGCTACAAGAACTAATGTCTATGGACATAAGACGAGTGATGCTCAGCAATCCACTCAAGACGGATGTTGAATTCATAAAACCATTTTCAGAAACATGAGCAACTTTTAAATCTGTCATGTTCTGAAAAACACTGACACTACCAGCAACTGGACCATGGGAAAGGTATCTAGTCAAATCCAAAGAAACTAGCTTACGTAAACTAAAAAATCCACCAAGGCATCATACTGTCAAAAAGGTATAAGAAAGATCAAGGACAGTTAATGAAGTGAAATTAACTTTGGGTCGCTGATGAGGAATTTGAATAAGATTGCTTGAAGGCAAGTGCAATTCTACCAAAGATGGAAGGTTACTGGTAACTTGAAGCCAGTCAGATGCACTGCTGAGATCATAGCCAGACAACTTTAGGAATTTCAATAAACGGAGACTCAACAACCAATGCATACCATTCACATGAACGTTATCGAGCCATGGTCTGTTTCCTAGATCAAGGACAAGTAACATGGACAAATTCCCTAGCTGGTAAGGAACTTGGCCGTAGAAGTGTGACATTGAGAGATTAAGATATCTCAAGTTCCGAAGAGATCTTATGAAACTAGGAATCTGGGTAGCAGCAAAATTGTTGCAGCTCAAGTCTAGGTACTTAAGCTGCTTCAGAAACAGAAGAGAACGACTAATATTTCCTCTGAGCATCAGAGTTGACACGTCTTCACATTCAGGCAGGGGCGGACCCACCCCAGCCCAAGGTGGGGGGGCACACCTCCGGGAAAAACAAATTTAGTGCTAAATTCTGTCGAAAATCCCGTCCGCACCCCTTGATTTTTCATCCGCACCCCTTAGGTAAAAAGTGTTACCAATTTATAGTTTAAATTTTTTTAGTAAACTCTTATTTTAAAAAAAAATACTACCTAAATTATATAACTTTTAATACCTAACTAACTAAACCCAAATACCCAATACCTTTACCCACTTGTAATACCTAACTAACTAGCCCACTAAGTCTAGTTAAATGTGAAAATGAATGATAGATCAAGGACCATTTATGTATGGTTATGGAACTCTCTAGAATGACCTTTTACACCTTTTTTTATGTTTCATACGGCATACGTCTGGAATTCAGTCGGCATCGATTTATGTTTATCATGTAGAGCAACCAAAAAAGAGAATAAGGAATACCAGTATTGATACCAATATTGTTCATATTATAGCTTATGATTCAAAAAAAATTACTCTGTTACGGATATAACTCAAATTTAAACGCAATTTATACTGGAAACCATAAAAACGAATGCTGGTCTCAGAACCAAAGTTGTTCTAACTGTGTCAGTTCAGTTTTCCACGGTATAAATAAAAATAATCAGTTATGTTTGACCCATTCGATTTTGAGAAAAAGAAACTTTTATTAAATATAACATTATATTATTAGAATAACGAAAGATGGTTATGGTGTGTCACTTTATAAATTTTTATGTAGCTACAATAACATGTATGTTTGTGCTTCATTCAATTATACATTACTATTAATAACTTGGTTTGGAAAAACGTTTATATCGGGACGTAAACAAAAATAGACACGACACACGGTATAAACGAAAAGGGTAAACGACGTCATTTTACATAAAAATGATGTAGTTTTGATAACATTTACGTTTATGCTTAAATTATTTGTAAAGTACTACTCAGAATTTGGTTTTAGAAAAACTTTATATTAAAATGCAGATAAAAATAGGCACGTCACAGTAACATACTTTGGAGTTCTATAAAATATTGTATCTTAAAAATTATAAAAGAAAACAAATGATTGAAATTAATTACATTAATAAAACAATAAAAAAAATTCAACTTATGAAAATAGATACATGTATGATGATGAAAATAGATACATGTATGACGTGGTGAAACTAAAAACTAGCTAACTATTTATATTTATATTATGTTAATTTACAAGATTTATGTGCATTGTTGGTTGTACCTCGTGGTGCTTTATGACGTTTACTTGCCTTTTTGGTTGGTTTTTTGGCTTTTTGGTTTGTACCTTTTGGGTCGGTGGGGGTTTTAAAAGGTTGTCCACTCATCGCCTCTTCCTCCTTTACACTACCTCTCTCTACACACGGACTACTTTACTTGAGTATTGCGGTGACTTTCCGGCTACTTTAGGTAAGTATTTTCTTTGTTTGTTTACGTATGTTGTTGGATCGTGTTGCTTTTTGGGTATTACTCTTTGAACGGTTTGATGTTTTGCCTTTGTGTCTTACGATGTTCATTTTCCGGTGAATGTTGGTAAGTATATTGTTTCTGTCTTGTCGTATGTTTTTCGATCTTCTCCGTTTTTGGGTTTTCGTCTTTGTAACTTTTTGTTTGGTAGGTTTGTTTGTTACTGATGTTACCAGAACATTGACATCACGGTATGCTTAGTGTTAATTTCGTCTTTAAGCAAAACATATTTTAGGGTTTTTGCTAGGCGGTTGATGTTTTGGGTTTACCGATTGCTTTTGACGGTTCGCATCTGATGTTGGCTTTGATGATGTTTTGTTGGGGTTTTTTTTTTGTGTTTTATCGTGTGATCACATTGTTGCATGTGTTTTCAAGTTGTTGGATTTTGTGTGTTTGATGTTGCTTTGTCGATGCTGATTAGTGTTTAGTTTTCAGCGACAGTTTAGATTATTCGGTTGGGTCTATGATGCTCTGTTCAGACGGTGTTTTTAGGTCTTAGTGTGCTAATGTGTATCAAGTTTGTGAGGATGACTATTTAGTTGCCCAAGTTTGTTTTACTTTTGCATATAGGTATACAATGTTATGCTTTTGAGGTTGTTTTTGGATGGCTATGTATTGAAGGCTTTTCGGTGGGTGAGGGTGCCTCTTTAGCAGTTTGAGACTGTTTACCCTTTTTTGATTGGGTCTGTGATGCTTTGCGAAGACGATGGTTGCTTAGACTTTGTGAGTTCTTGGTTATTCGGTTGGTGAGGATGACTCGGTTGTCATACGAGACTATTTGGAATGTGTTTATGTGTCTATGATGCTATCATGAGACATAAAAAGTTAGAGGTAAAACCAACAATGCATAGAAATCTTTGAATTTGTTCTCGTAAAGGACCACGGTGTGCATTGAGTATGTGATGCTTTGCGGAGACGTTATTGTTTGTTAATTTTTGGTAACATAATGATTTTATTGTTCACATTCTTTCATTGTTGTATTCGTGTTTCTAATTACGAGGCCATGATGATGATCAATGTGGTAGTAGTAGTAGTAATATCTGAGTTTATAGATCCGATCTATATCTTGGCTGCGCAATGTAGATAGTAGTTGTGTTGTTTGGAGGTTTTCTCTACACCTTTTTCAACTATGATTGCAGCCATGCTAGATTTGGGCGAATACGAATTCCATTATTGCGATTCCAAGCCTTTGTTCATGTTATATTCTTTTCTTTTTTTGCTTATATTTTGCATTTGATTTGGATTTTCCATATATGTAGTTTCTACATAGATTGGATTCCGAAAAAAATGAAAACTGTCATTGGTGGATGTTTGTAAGTACTCTCTTTTGGTTATGTGGTCTATGATGGTGAGGGCAACCTCATTTAAGACTTTTTTTCTTATTTATTATGTCGGCTTTACTGCTGGCTTTTGGATTTTGATGAGATGAACGAATTTAATTCTTTGTTTATTGTTTTTTATGATGGCGTTTTATGGCTTATGTTTACTTTGTTATGGCTATGAAGATGTTTTTTTGAATCCAGGCATGGTAACGGAAGTGGGTTTAATGCAGCCACCAGTTGTAGCCGATAACCTGAGCCTGCAACTTTGTTTATATAATGTTAATCAATAACATCTACGATCACTGTTGTTCGTATCATTGCATTTCTTGGTTTTCGTTGCTTTACTGTGTTGTTCCTTTTGCTTATTGGTTTATACTAACTAAGTTTGTTGGGGCTTATGGTGGATTAATGCTTTTAACTTGCATTTTGTTAGTTTAACGATTGATTATTGTTTTTGTAATCGTATGTTAAGTACCAAATTGGACGCTAACATATTAGATAGATTCGTTGGCAAGTATTTCCAGAAGCATTGGCAAAGTGTGGTTGTATATAGGTGTTATATGTTTCATAGTGATATTTTATATGTTTTGTGTGTTTAAGTTTGTCGTCATGTCAAATATTACGCATTCCTTATTAGACTCTTTACTTTAGGCGTTTGAGATGACTTTGAATAAGCAATCACGTCTATTTTAATTTGAGCCTATGATCGATTGTGACCGTTAACTGTTGATAAGGTTTTTAATTTCGTTGGGTTTATATTGGTGTGCAACTTATACATTCTTTTCTTTTATGCAATATGCTGTTACTCCTTATGCAGAATTGCGTTTGCTACATTGATTCGTTTTTACCTTATTGTTTGCCGAGTTGGGTGTGTATTTCAGATTTAGATGTCCACCTAGGATTTGTGTGCCAGAGTTGATTACATCATGATAAGCATATTGCTTATCGTTTTATTCATTACATTTTTTTAGTAATTTATTAATTTTGTAGGTTAACCGGCTCACACAATTCCAGGATAGCGTTTGGATGTGAGGCGTTGATGTGACATCAGTTATACATATTTTTAGTTCATAACTACCCCTAAATCTAAGTACTTTAATGACTTTTTAGTTACAAATTAAATATTACCTAAATCGTTCCTATTTGACAAATGCAGGTTTCTAAGGCCTCGGGAAGAAAAGAAGTGAAAAATAAGCATAAGTAAAATTCCAAAATTCTAAGGAAATCAACAAGTTCCAGATAGGCATGGGCACGACTGAGCACAACACCAAGAAGCACAAAGTCAACAATTCAACCCAAGAAATGGTCAACAGAATTCCACCGGAACGCAAGCACGCCCATGCTCAAGAAAAGACAAATGATGGAAGCTTCGAGAACCAACCAGAATCCCACATGTTCAAGCCTTGTCGGGACACATGTCCAAGCATGGTCATGCCTACCTATGCACCCCCGTGCTTATAACAGAATTGTATCAGACAACGTAAGAAAAGGACACGAAAGACAAGCAGTGTCGGGAATTAGCACCAAGCACAGTCATGCCCCCTAGCACGCCCGTGCTCACCTAGCCTCTTCCGCCCTATAAACAGAGGCCCTTGGTTGCCCATTTTCACCATCCCATTTCACCAACTCTTCTTCCATGTATACCAAAAGGAGTTTGGGATCACTCTAAGAAAACACTTGTAGTAGCTTAGTTTGAGAGAGAGAGAATTCGTAATCAACAACCCTTCTTCAAGTTGTTTGATCTTGTCATACTTGTTCCATCATGATACACTCTATGATCATTGTATGTGGACAAGTTATGGCCATTATTGGCTAAACCCTTGTGTTGCTTAGGTTAAAGATTAAGGTTGGTATGAATTAAATGTTAAATCTTTGGCAAAAAGGTGTATTGTGTCTTTAATAAGGCCTTTTACTCTTCTTCTTTCGTAACGAGCTTGTGATTGTTTTGGTCTTTGGTTGTGTGGGAGTTCTTGATAACTAAAGGAGGTGAAGCTTTTAGTACACTCATAGTGTGTAACAACCCATATACTAATAAAGGAAATCCGATCTTGGAGAAATGATTGACCCATTTGTGGAAACACATTTTGTGATCAACCCTCGTTTATCAAGAATATCGTTGATGGCCTGCATGGTCTATATGCTAGGTCTCGATGATTAGCCAAAACTTGGTCTTGTGACTCATCTAGTATTGTTTATATGTTAGACTTGGCGCGATCCAAGAGTTGGTGAACCCATGTCAGGGGTATTGGCCTCTAATAATCCCTAGTAGACGTCACTAGCCATTGGCAATACCACATTTTTTTATTCCCACTAGCAGCCTTTCAAATATTTTTCCTCCACCGAACCTCAGTTAAAAAAACTAAACAGAGTTAAGTTTTTTCCCAAATTACAAATTGTCATATTAGGGATTTTGATCAGAACGAGGATACAGATCGATTGATATAAAACTTACCTTGAAACAATGCTCCAAAAGACGAAAAGGGTGCTTCAATTCGGGTGTTTATACTTCTGATTAACAAAATTCAAGTCGTTTGGAGCTCCGTTTCGAGGTAAGTTTTACATCAGTAGATTTGTATCCTCGTTCTGATCAGAAGTCTTAAAACATTAGTTTGTATTCGAAAAAAAACTCGTATCCGTTAAGTTTTTTTAATTGAGGACCGGTGGAAGAAAAATATTTGAAAGGTGGGACTGGCAGTGGGGATAAAAAAAGTGGGATTGCTAATGGCCAATGATGTCTACTAGGGATTATTAGAGGCCAATTTCCGACGTTAAAAATACTATACGTCTTTATATATGTTTTATTATTATTATAGCGTCACTCGTTAAATAAAGATCAACCACCCTAATTAATCATAAGTGTTATTAGCACCCGCGGGGGGCACTTTGATATATCCTTGCTACCTTTGAAGTGAAATAAAGGTATGCCAAATAGAGAATCGGAAGCCATGGGAATAATGTAAAAGAAAGAAGAGTAGTTGGATGTAACTAACCTAAGATTAGGGGATTGGTCCTTAAAAAGAACATTTCTCTAAGATTGGGCAATGAATTGTCTTTAGTCGACTCTAATTATGCTTTAACCTTAGAGTCACATCTTTGTAAATATAATAAAAATTCGCCTGATAACCTTAGATAGGAGCCAGGTCTTTGAGTTAATTAACCTCACCTCTTGCCAGTAACCTATAATCCATCCCAAATGGATTAGAAGATCCAAAACAACAATCTTCGTGTTCTTGATATTCTCTGCTAATTATCTATTACTTGGTTTTATTTTTTTTGGTTTTAATATTAATTTGACAAAAGATAATTAATCAACTAGTTGGTTTTTTAAAGTTAACTATTGAAGTCACATCCTTTGGGTTCAATACTTGGTTCTTACATAAACTTTACTACAAACGATAGGTACGCTTGTCTATTGTGTGTGTCTAGTCTAAGTAATAATCATTTCTTATAAATTTAAAACTAGGTGAAAGTGTCTAAAAGTTATTAAGTTAACCTACCTAATCCGTACGAAGAGTTATTAAATTACCAAACCAACATGCTACGACACGACACATCAGGCGTCCAAAAATGGTTTGACATCTGGCTCATAAGGTTAGTCTTTTTTAGTTCTTTTTTTGGGTGCTAAAATTGAATCAAAATTGTTGTTTAACATTTGGTTTTAATGTTGTTGTCGGCACCCTTCAAACAATTGAACCATATCAAAGTTGGTATACATTTCATTTCACCAATATGTGATGGATGATATACGAGAATCCTCAACTCAATGTATGCCTAAGCAGGATTCACATTTTCTAACTTCAAATGGATGTAAAGGAAACGAATTTGATAATAGAGACCAATATGTATACATGCAAGGAAACTTGATAGCATCATTGATCCACTATGTAGAGTCATGTGTAAATGCGAAGGCATAACTATTGCACAATGAAGAGGTATCCCACCACAAGATTCACATTTTCCAACTTCAAGTGGAAGTCCAAGAAACAAATTATAGAGCTGCTTTCAAAGGGTCATGTGTTTGAAAGTAACAATTTTGTACTACACAAAAATTCGGTTGGGTCTCTTGTTAAAGTAAAAGTATTATCCTTATATATGTAATAGGCTTTTCTGTTAGGAAAGCAAACAACTTTATTACTTTTTATTGTATGAAAGTCTTATGCATTCAAAAGTAGGGCTTTTCACGAGCCAAATCAAGCCGAGCTAGGGTAAAACTCGGGCTCGGCTCGATTGTAAACCGAGCTGGCTCGACTTGGCTCGCATTTGAAACCGAGCGGAAAATCTAAGCTCGGGCTGAGCTTCTTTGGCTCAATTTTGAAAAGAAAAATAAATATATGGCTCTCAAAATTCAGTAACATAAAATATTATTCAATAATTTAAAAGAACATATCCAAAATAAGCTCAACCTAATACATTACAAGCCAAAACAAAGTTTAACAATACAAAATGCGTTCTTAATTTAAACGAAATACAATATAAGTTTATTAACATAGTAATAAACCTTTAAATGTGGTATAGATATCAAATTACACTCCTTATCACATGTAAGTAATAATCAGTTTTTGTGATATATTATAATGCATATAAAAATAAAATATATTAAAAGTAAAATAATTCGAGCTAAGCCAAGCCAAGCCGAGCTGTTATGCGAGCCAAACCGAGCCAATCCGGCTTGTTACGGGTCGAGCCGAGATAGACTCACTTTCTAACCGAGTCGAGCCATCGATTAGTATTATTATTATTAAAATTATATAACTATTGTTAATATTATAATTATTATTATTATTGTTATTGTTAATATAATAATAATAATTATTATTATTATTGGTAAAATGTTATTGTTAAAATTATAATAATAATTATTATTATTGTTAGTATTCGTATTGTTGTTAAAATATGTATTACTATTAAATTACTATTAATAATAATATTATTAATGACGTAACTGTTTTTTAGCGTTTCATGTCTTTAATTGATCTGAATAATTGGGTACAAGCAACAGGAAAGGAGAATAGTTACGTTATTGTTACCCATCGATTGAAAAATATTCGTGGTAGTACGAGGATTGTATGGCTTGTGTGTAACCGTGGTGGTGAGCACCGTAGTAAAGAAATAGTTAGAAAGCTTGAAACAAAAAAATTGGTTGCCCATTTTCATTACTCGTTTTCAGGACGTGACGAATGACACGTGGGAGTTGGTAGTGGACAACTCGAAACATAACCACGAACCTGCGTAGAGTCTGTTGGGCCACGCATTTGTACGAAGATTTACTGAAGTCGAATATAGGCTGGTGGAGCAGCTAACTGCTCAAAACATGGAGCCATGTAACATATTTCAAACCCTAAGAAAGTAGTTCCCTGACAGCCTCCATGTTTAGAAAGACTTGCAAAATGCGGTATAGAAAATTAGAGCGTCACAGATGGACAGAAAGACTCCCATGTAGGCACTAGAAAACCTTCTGCATGAAAACCGATACATTTACGACACCTGACATGACCCAAAACAGATGTCATAACAGAGCCTTACTTTGTTCATCCCCATTCAATTACTATGTGGCGTGCATTCCTGCACGTGTTGTTGATCGGCACGACGTACAAAACAAACATTTACTACATGCCATTTTTCCAGGTTGTGAGTTTGACACGGACCAACAAGTCTTTTTGTATCGCACATGCTGTTATTTGAAAAGAACGAAGGGATAACTTTGTGTGGGTGCTTGAGCGGATCAGTGCATTGCGGCAGGAGCTCGATTCGATTTGTTACAGTACCGATACGATACTGAATCGATATAGCAACCGATACCCGATGTTATTTGGTCAAAATAGATTTAGTTTGTCATGAAACCAGTATG
Organism: Scalesia atractyloides; assembly: GCA_947069175.1. Taxonomy (NCBI): domain Eukaryota; kingdom Viridiplantae; phylum Streptophyta; class Magnoliopsida; order Asterales; family Asteraceae; genus Scalesia; species Scalesia atractyloides. The sequence continues at coordinate 8,028,311 of CAMTDV010000011.1, forward strand.
AACGTCTAGATAACCATAAAAATGAAAACCGGTATCGGTATTGTTCGGATGGTACGATTCGGCCACATAAATACTTACATACACATATCCATACTTACATACACACATTTTCACCAAATAAACATACATTTACATACTTACATACACACATACACATACTTACATACACACATACATGCTAACATACATATACTTACATACACACATACTAACATACACATACTTACATGCACACATACATACTAACATACACACATTTACATACTTACATACACACGTGCATACTTACATACACACATACTAACATACACTCATTTACATACTTACATACACACATTTTCACCAAATACACATACATTTACATACTTACATACACCCATTTACATACTTACATACACACTTTTACATATAAACATATATACTTACATACTTATGCAAATCCTAAACTAATTAGACCAAATTACACAAATGCTAAGCTAATTAACCCAAAATTACACAAATCCTAAACTAATTAGCCGAAATACACAAATCCTCTTCTTAAACAAAATGAAAGAGAAAATAACCTCAAATTGATGTTTGTAGTAGGTGGTGGCAGCGAAGACGTGGTGGGTGGCCGGAGAAGTGATGGTGGTGGTCGGATTTCTCTAGCCTAAACACACGTTTAGTTATTTACACACGAATGAAAGAAAACAACAAATGTAAAACAAATTAGAAAAGAAATTAAACGAACTTTAAACATTTGAAGCTGGAGACGTGCTGGGCCGGTGATGGTGGTTGGATTTCGCCCAAATCACGTAGAAAGAAGCTTGGAAGATTGGTTGAGAATGGAGGGAAAGGGGCTGGCAGGTCTGCTGATATTCCCGCTTAGGGCTGTCGCCGCTATTGCCCTAACAATACGATTAATCCCCATCCGTTAGATCTTGATCTTAATCAACGACTAGACATGTTTCATTAAACTGAACCCAGATCAAAGCAATAGTGGTGACATATCACATGTCGCTGCTATTTCCCCGTTTTCTTGTGGTGAAAAAATACAAAAGCCGGTCAAAAATGGCTATACAGCCTTTTGAAGCATCCCTAGCGGTAAATTTAGTAAACCGATTTTTTAAACACATCCAAACCGCTTCGGGAGAAACATGTATTTTTATAAATTATGTGAAGCTGGTTCAGTGGGTTAGGTTGGGCCCAAATCGAATTTTTTTTAAACTCATTTGGGTGGTATTTAAAAGGAATTGTTATGACAAGCACGACAAATTTTGAGCCACGCATTATAAATAAAATTAAAGTAAGAACTTCTCAATACTTTGCTAGCAATCAGAGGAGCAATCACAACCCAAAAGCCAATTATAAATCCGTGCACAATGCTGATGATAAATACCCAGTTCCATTCATCTGATTCATCATCAGTTTGTTCTCCTGCTCCACCTCCCGCGCCTGCATCAGGTGGGACCCCTTTCTTGTTGCTTACCGCTGCAAGTGGAGGCCCACAAAGCGTGTTCGACATGAAACTTGACTCGTTGAAGCTCTGCAACTGAGTACTTGTTGGGATTTCTCCTGTCAGTTTGTTGAAAAACACATTCAACCAACATAAGGCTGTCAACCTCGACATACTCCAAGGAATGCTTCCTTCAAGCTGATTCACAGACAAATGAAGAGATTCAAGTGATGTCATTTTACCAATCTCTTCTGGAATTCTTCCAGTTAAATGATTTTTGGATAAATTCAACCAGCGCAAGCGCAAGCCTGAGAGGCCCATAAGTTCCATTGGAATGGGGCCAGAGAATTTGTTACTTGAAAGATCCAATGTTGTAACTAGAAACAAAATTGACCTATATTCAAATACTCTTCCTTTAGTCACCAACAATGCACTACCAAGAATTTGAACCTGACATGGCACATCATATAGCACAATTGCATTTGCTTGTTGCCTTCCAGATATATGCTGAAGTTGTGGAAGCATGTTGGAAGGGTTCCAGAAAGATGTTATGAGCAAGATCCAAGATTTGGATGGACGTAAGACGGCAGAGTTCTTCTGGGATTTCAACCGCCAGCATGTTCGATCTGAGGCTGACTAGTTTCAATTTTGTTTTTTCTCCATCTATAAACAAAGGTATGCTTCCAGTGAATTTATTCTCAGCAAGCTCAATAATTTCTAAGCTTTTAGAGTTTAAAAGAAATGCAGGTAGCTTTCCAGAGAGATTGTTGTTGCGGGTGTTGAATGATTGGATGGAAGATAAGCTCTCTAAAGATTGTGGAATTCCACCAGAAAGATTATTATTTTCCAAGTTTATAAGTGATAAAGCTTGCCAATTCATCCAACAATCTGGAATAACACCGGACAGGTTGTTATTGGCCAGATAAAGAAGTTTCAGCAGTCTATCCTTCTGTAAACGAGGGCACAAGAATTGCTCAAGAGATCCTGAATAATGATTGTATGATACATCTAGAAGAACGAAGTCAGCTTGGTTGAATTTTCCAAGTTCTTCTACCAACGTCCCGCGGATACTATTGTGAGATATATTCAAGAAAAAAGTATCTGAATACTAGCTCCAAAACCAACTAGGCATGATGTCGGAAATTTCTGTTTCCTATGTCTAAATCTGTCAAATTTCCTTGTGACCGAATCCATGAAGGAAACTGAGGGCCTGGATTCCAAGAACCTGTACTGAGGATGCTAAATTTGAAAGGCGGGGTCCAATTTTGAACGCTTAGTTTGAGAGTTAGCATGTTTGCCTCTGCCCATAATGTGTGCTCAACGTTGTTAGATTGGCAAAGTGATCTTCTGTGACATCTCCAGTCAACAAATTATGATGCACACTCACAAACTCTAAGTTCCTTACCTTTCCAAAACTTACTGGAAGGCTTCCATGGATCTTGTTGAAAGAAATCTCCAACCATTTCAATGATCATAAGTTCCCTATAGCATCAGGAAGCTTAACATTAAGGATCAACTCCTTTAAGGATGACAATTTTCCTAAAGCATTTGGAATGGTACCAGAAATGCTATTGAACGCGAGATCAAAAGTGACAAGATTTTGAAGCTGTCCTATTGGTATACGACCCGAAAGGAGGCAGTTGGCACTAAACGCCAAATAATCCAACTTAGGTGAATTACATTCACAGAAGTTATTCAGATACACTTCCGGTAAAATTGTTAGATCGGAGATCAATATGTCTTAAGTGGCAAAGGTTCCCAACTGAGTTTGGCAGCGTCTCATTGATAAAATTTTGTGACAAGTCGATACTAACGAGAGAAGTCATGTTCTGAAGACCACCAAGAATTGAAGTTGAAATGCTACAAGAACTAATGTCTATGGACATAAGACGAGTGATGCTCAGCAATCCACTCAAGACGAATGTTGAATTCATAAAACCATTTTCAGAAACATGAGCAACTTTTAAATCTGTCATGTTCTGAAAAACACTGACACTACCAGTAACTGGACCATGGGAAAGGTATCTAGTCAAATCCAAAGAAACTAGCTTACGTAAACTAAAAAATCCACCAAGGCATCATACTGTCAAAAAGGTATAAGAAAGATCAAGGACAGTTAATGAAGTGAAATTAACTTTGGGTCGCTGATGAGGAATTTGAATAAGATTGCTTGAAGGCAAGTGCAATTCTACCAAAGATGGAAGGTTACTGGTAACTTGAAGCCAGTCAGATGCACTGCTGAGATCATAGCCAGACAACTTTAGGAATTTCAATAAACGGAGACTCAACAACCAATGCATACCATTCACATGAACGTTATCGAGCCATGGTCTGTTTCCTAGATCATGGACAACTAACATGGACAAATTCCCTAGCTGGTAAGGAACTTGGCCGTAGAAGTGTGACATTGAGAGATTAAGATATCTCAAGTTCCGAAGAGATCTTATGAAACTAGGAATCTGGGTAGCAGCAAAATTGTTGCAGCTCAAGTCTAGGTACTTAAGCTGCTTCAGAAACAGAAGAGAACGACTAATATTTCCTCTGAGCATCAGAGTTGACACGTCTTCACATTCAGGCAGGGGCGGACCCACCCCAGCCCAAGGTGGGCGGGCACACCTCCGGGAAAAACAAATTTAGTGCTAAATTCTGTCGAAAATCCCGTCCGTACCCCTTGATTTTTCATCCGCACTCCTTAGGTAAAAAGTGTTACCAATTTATAGTTTAAATTTTTTTAGTAAACTCTTATTTTAAAAAAAAATACTACCTAAATTATATAACTTTTAATACCTAACTAACTAAACCCAAATACCCAATACCTTTACCCACTTATAATACCTAACTAACTAGCCCACTAAGTCTACAAAACTCAACAATATTTCAAACTATAATAAAATAAACAAGCACAAAACCCTTACATATTCTCTCCCTCTCTCTCTCTTGCGTCCCTGCATGCCAGCGAACCACTTCCAGGAGCCCGGCGACCATCATATTCAGTGTAACATCCGTCAGGGTCGGGGTGTGACATTCAGCTACCATACCACTGTCGATCAACACCAAATCCAACCGGAATCCGAGCACGCGTAAGTTTCTTTGTTCTATTGATGATTTTGATTGATATTATAGGAGAAAAAGGATAATAAAGTTGTTAAATAGGTTTGAAATTTTGTGTGTTTTGACGTTGTTTATGGTTGTTTAAATAATTTTTAGGGTGATTATGTTGTTTAGATGATTTTCAGGGTGATTACAACTTACATTATGATTTCTAGGGCTTGAATAGTTGAAAATTAAAATTGAAACTTTATGTTATGGAGCGATGAACTTATGGATCGTTTTTGTTTGTGATAGAAACCATGAGTAGGGACTTTAAGAAAGTAGGTTCCAAATAATGTTTTGGATAGATTTCACAAAATGAAAACCTGTTGGGCGACGTTTTAATAATGTTTGTAACAAGTTTTGACGTGTTTTTGAAGATTATATAAATTTAGTATAATGTTATTTTGTTTTACATGACTCCACCTGACCCGACCTAAACCGAATTTTTTACTTATATACCTAGGGGCCTAAATTTTTTAAAAATGTTCCGCATGGAAAAATTCCTGGGTCCGCCAGTGCATTGAGGTCCTCGAAGGTGGAGCTCTTGGACATGACGGGAAAAGTTATCACAAACGATTCCATCCCATGTGCAACAGTCGATGTTCACAATGCTCCAAGATGAGAGCCTGCTGGCATCATCTATGAGATCATGTTTAAATTGCATACATGCCTGCCTCTCATCATCAATGCACAAAACCCGTCCTGGATTGTCATTACACAGACAACTAGTATACAAAGTTGTAGCAACATTTCGAAGCCAAAACTGAGTGAAAGATTTCATATATATGTGTGTGAATATACAACAACTCTGAAAACTATGGTTATAAAGTTGTTTTGCAGGTACCAAATGTGTTTGGAGATATATAGACACATACATACACATCATGTATGTACTTGCATTCACACACTCACACATGCGGGCATAACTGTCAAGAAACATCGAACGCAAGGACTGAAGTAAAAAAATTATGGTTGTTCAAGTCAATCCAATGTTGACCATCATTTAAAACTAGTTCAATTCCTATCTTGATTATACTGAGTGATGGATATTACAAAAAGTAGCAGGAATTATTGCGTATATGTGGTAATTATACTAGAAAAAAGTGATTAAAGTAACTTGGTTAGTGACTTAAGTCACGTTTTCTAACTAAAGAAACCTAAAATATACCAAAATCCCAGTGTAAAAATTAAGGGGACGAAAAACAAGTTGCAATTTTTTATTATTATTTTTTTCCATTTTTGCTTCAAGGAAGCATCCTTTAACGATTGGCGACTTCATCATCTAGAAACGTTTTCACATACACTAACTCACTGAATTCCAAAAAGGTGTTTCCACCAAACGCCACAATTTCACCTTTGGAAAGACTTAAAACACATTTAATTTCATTAGAACAGTGGGTGATAATATGCAGTTTAATGAAAGTGTTTAATTGTTAATTAGATATCTAACACTTTGACTAAAGACCGAATGACTAAAACATTACACAAGGGGGCATTTATAGGGATGTTCTAAATTTGCCAGGGTAAAATGCATAGGCAAAACTAAAATGGGGTCAAGACACTCCGCTAACCCTTGGTCACCAGAACTTATTGGACTTACATAAGATCTGATTTTATTAAAAAATTATGAGTTGGGAACCACACGTTGTATAAAGTTTACTAAAAAGTGTTGATTGTGCCACTTGTTAAATGAACAGAGAAACAAGACATGAGATATGATGTGACAATTAAAATTCAAAATACTCATCATAAATAAATAAATATGATGCATTTTCAAATTAAAACATGCCTTAAAATGAGTTTAAATTTGTTACATGCATGCTTAAAATGAGTTTAGATTTATTCCAATTCTGATATCATGCATGCTTTAGATTTGTTACAGTAACGTTCCTTTTGTTTTCGTTTCGCCCTGTTAACAAGATGATCTTAAAACCGAGGCTTGAAACGGCTTCGTATAGCTTCAAATTGGGTTTGATCACTGGTGCCACTCATTCAAGGATTCATTTGTCGAATTGGGCATTGTTGAAAATTTCCAACCTACGTACCTCCCCGCATATATTTACATAAGAATTCTCTTGAATTCATCGTGTATCAATTATATAAGAAAACAAACAAACATGAACATATTGTTTTGTTCATTAAAATAAAATGGAAGGGACATACAAGAACACCTTCATTCTTTTTGTTTTTAATGCTCGTTTGTTTATGTTATTTCACTTATGTTTGTTTAGTTAAAGTTAAACGGAGGAACATGAATAAGCCCAGTTCTTATTCACCCCTAATTGGTGACACCTTTTCATGCCTAATCATGTGTAAAACATCAACTGTGAACTCTATGGTTAATATCCAATATATCCACAATAGGGTAAGAAGAAATATATAAAGTAGAGAGAGATTTAGTTAAGAAAGATGAACGTTCTGCCAGCATACATCTTGAAACTTAACATCTTGCTACAGTTTGTGAAATTATAGTTTGTGTTGATATCTCAAACAGTTATTTTATTAGAAACAATATTCAGTGGTTACCCAAACCTCACATTGTTTATCATGGTGAACAAATTCGTAAACCATTCAAATGGTGTTGTGATTTTATTTTCCTTTAGAAGATGTAAATGTTCGTGTTAGTACGTGAATCATTGGTTTACTAAGCATCTTGCTATTTTGGACCAAAATAAAATAAATAAACTGTTGGCCCATGCAGCCGATTGGTGATCAAGAACAAAACCAGAAAACTTGGATTTTGGAGACTAGCCATCTCTTGAACTCTCTGTTAATTAAACCCAACTCGACACACTAAAAGAATTACATTAACCTATATTTATACTAATTCTATCCCAACTCAAAACAACTAAATCAACAAAGTAATTCTAACCCGATAAAGCAAAACAAATTCAAATAATAAATGAAACAATTAACTTGAAATTCAAATTTATCTCCCTTTGTCTCAATCTTCTTATCATCTTTCCTTCTTTGATCCCAATACAAATTCATGCCAACATAAACAAATATAGTACGCATTAATAACTTGACCGATAGAAGACAATTAAGCAACTATTACAATCAAATGACAAAATATAGCTTTTGGAATGATAGATATGGGTTAAAGATCTCTGGGGACTGTCGATAGTGGGTTCCAACCGGATCAAATGCCTGAGCTAGATGCCTGCCTATGTAATTGGATATAATATTCTTGCAACCAAATTTCATCTTAACTTGATTCCTTGTAATTCCTTTTTTAAGCTACTAGTGTCTTATTTGTTGAACCAAATCTTTACAAGTAATATTGATAACAAGATGAAACAAGAATGAAAGTGACAAGAACTTTCAATTGAATTGCACAGAATGTCATGATACAATTGAAATACATGATGAATCAACACTATCTAATCGACACAACTCTTTGGAATCCACATGGCCTATGTGAATCATGATATCTCCTTGTGTTTTGGAGATTGACCCAATCTGAAACGACATGATCCTCCTGATCTTCGCATACATACATGTGTAGGTTATCAAGTTCAGGTTTTGACACAACTAACCCTTATACAATTACATGACTTCTAATTACATAATAAACATACTATTAACTAATTACACTAAGACCCTTGTAGTTTGATGTGAGGGATTATAGTCATCATTCCCCTCCTTAATCACAAACATCTTCAAACTTGTTGTAGGTATTGTACTTTGAGCAATTCCCTCATAGTAATGAGCTTGATCATTGCTAGTGCCTTTGTACGTATGTATGCCCTTTGTAGTTCACCACTGATGTGCTTCACACTAATGTATACATCCTCCAAACCTCCCCTAATGAAATGATAGTGTGTGTCTATGTGCTTGATCTTCCCGTGCAAGACTGGATTTTTCATGAGCGATATGGCAGAAATGTTGTCCACCCTTAGTGTTATCTTTTTTTCCTTCCTTCCACACTATTATTTCATTAACCGACCTCTTCAACCATAGTGCAGGACATGCTGCTATGGTTAACACTCGATGGCACTTTCAGTCCCTGAGTGCCACAATTGAACACTCAAGTCCCTGTGGTTGTCGATCTAAATCAATACATCCCTGTTAACGGAAGAGGTTAGTCAACTATTAGTTGACCGGGCAGACATGTCTTTTTAAGTGAGATTCGAAGGGCATTCTTGTCTTTTCACTATTTATATTGTTGTTGTTGTTGTGGGGGAAGACTTAAATGAATCAGAAACATTGTCGTCTAAATCAGAAATCGTTTCGTTGTTGTAGGTGCGACTGGATCCTCATTAATGTAAATGTCTTGAACTTTGACAAGAAATTTAATGATGAGATGGCACTAATGATCCGTGAATAACTTATTTTTGTCGGTTAGAAGCATTGATGAAGAATCCCTGGAGATTAAGTCACATTAATGGAGGTGGGTGATTGAAAAGTGAATTTGGGAAACAAGTATGATTTCAAACATGTCATAGGTAAAAACTGAAGATGGTCAACCTAAATTCATGGTAAGTTAGATAATTCAATGAATGTCAACTCTAAATCTATTCAAGTAATAGGTTAGAGAAGATGATGCGAGTGTGTCAAATCCTAAGTATAAAGGGAGAAGGAGGGCTTCGTGAAGTTACATAGGGATCATATGATATGTGATGAATTGGTTCAATCTTAGCCACACATATAGGTTTCTATAATCTTAGCCACACATATAAGTTTCTATGGTTTCTCCATCTCACATGAGATTCCATTGTGCATGGACATGGACATAAACGTTCAGGACCATGCAATTGGGCAAGGCTAATTCCTCATTTTGTATTTTTGTAGTACTAGTTGGTATCAGGACAATGAAGACTAAGTGATGTTATAGACAACCCGGTAAAGGAGCCAAAGATGTTTCACTCTCACTGTAATGAGAAATTTTCAGCTCTAGCCGAGCTGGAGTTGGCTTGGTTGTGATTTAGGGGCCCATTTTTATTACTCACCCAGGGCCCTAGAACTTTTAAGAATTCTCAGGACGGCCCTGAAAAAGAATGTAAACCATACGGTGTATTTAATATCTAGCTATATGTTAAACACCAATTATTATAATAGATAAAATAAAAGTTTATCCAATTAGCTTAGTTTTATCAACTGCTCTGATTCAGTTAATTTGATTTCATTTTTCTATAATTCAACCATTTCAAATTTCAGTACTATAAAATTCTTGTTAACAGCTGCGTACCGGTCATTTTTACAAAACTAAGAAACTTATACATGTTTACAAATTATATAAGATTAACCATCTCTTATGTATGTTTATATATGAATACTTACTTATATGTATACAAAAGATCCTTGTTTTGGTTTCATTATAAAAACGTCATCTACAATCGCTATTGTTAAGACTTCCCAAGTATGGTGTCGTTGGTAGAGCTGTAGAGGGTCAATGAGCCGACGGGTTATTTGTTTTAAAAATAGCAGCAATCACTATAGTAGTAACAGAAAATAAAAATAATATACATAGCGTTTATCCATTTGGTATAATTATGTAAACTGATAGTTTGTAATTACAAATTCACTGATTAGACAATCACCTTCAGATATTAATAACCATAAATTATGTAATCCTAAGAGTTACATTTATCAGATATCATGATTTATACTTGAACAAAACAATTCAATACACACATCAACATTTTGCAGACTTGTACACAAACAATTTGGATCTTTCGTACGCGGTGATTCATCTCGTGAAAACTTAAAAAAAAATGGAAGACTGGGCACATGATAAGTGGCTTTCCTCTAAGAAATTTAGGCTTGGTTTCATTTCGATTTTGACCAGGCTTGAAGTCAACTCATCAGCTTTAGACCATCCCAACCCAAATATAATTCGAGCTCAACAAGCAGCATAAATATACAGACTTACTTTAAAATCAACCCATACAAGTTCTACAAGTAAATAAACATGCAAATAAGCCAAGAAACAAAATAAAACGCAAAAACAAATCATCAAAGTGCCAGTATACTAGCAGCAGGTCTAAAGACATCTGACTTATATTACTTCCATAGGATTCAAACAATATCTGACCCAGAATATCCAAGAGAAATCCACATAAAAGCTAAGGCGGGTTGGAGCTAAGCTCATGGACATGGAACTCAACCAATGTAGTTACCTATTCTTGACGGTTATGTGAATTTGGTTGACTGTTTGATCTCTATCTGACATGTGTAGGGGTTCTGCTTCTTGTGGTTCGGGGATTCTCTCTTGACCTGCTAGATTCACGAATCACTGTATGATTCATCTGAAGATGAAATCTCCGACATGCTATACCAATCATGCCAAATCTGATTGACGTCGCCTGAAGACAAATCAAATTCAGATAAAACATTTTCAACATTTACTTCTAAAGTATCAATAAATATCGTGTAAGCAGAATCCCAACTTGGGATACGGAGATCAGGCATACCAACAATGACTTCAGCGGCATCATCACTGCCATCCGACTCAAACTGCATACTGAGCAGGTCTTGTCGCTCCATATCTTCTTCCAAACTTGTCCACTTAAGTTCGCGATCAGGGTCTACATCTGTTTGCCTAACACCTGGGTGTACACGGCTGGCATGTTCTGTTAATTGGGAATAATTTCCAACGAAATCACAGGTACCAACTGAGCAATTTTTTGTTTTCGAGTCCATGAATTGGCGAGCAGGGTCAACCACAGCCCATCCGTTGATTTCACCCCTACATAAAGGGCAAGCAAACTTAGCTTGTTCTCTCACCTTATTCTCATTTGACTTGTGAAACTGGTCAAGACAATTTGAGAGTTGGGAACTCGTGTCACACATATATGGGCGGCATCCTTTTTCGAGAGAAGAACAAAGTAGAAGTACAGCATTGTGTGGGTGTTCCATACAAATAGGGCATCTAGCTTCTTTGAATTCACTTTCATATCCAACTTGTAGGGCAGGAGATTTGGGTTCCTTTCTATCATCATTCTTGTCGTAAGGGAATAGGGAGATGCGTTGCACTTACTAGACGAAGATATTCTATCTTTGGGCATCTTCACGGCTTCACAAATCAGAAGTGCCTGTTTATCAACAACATGAGGAAACAATGAGATTAAACATGAGCATTCACATACAATCTAGAAAATATATCTACAATTGGTTCTCATCACAGCATTGATCTATAATATTGTACATTATTGTATGGTGAAAACAATTAAGCATCGTCTCAAGAGTTAAGGATAAAACGTTATTCAATGTCTCTTTAACTTCATGAATGATTAAATGTTCACCATAGCCCAAATTCAACTATTCCACCTTTCTCACTAATATGAAATGCTTATACACAAAGATCATTAACACTAGGATGTGGAATGATTAAAAAGTCACAAAAATATATATTTCTTTACTATAAAAAAGGTGGAAAAACAAATCAAAGTTCACAATTCACAAATAAGATAGCGGAAAAGGTTCATCTAAATCACCAGTACAATATGGCAAGTTGGCAATCAATATAATTCCATCTGTAGGTATATGATATAATAGACCATAAATTCAAGGTTAAGATTAGTATCATAGCTAGTTAAGTTAAGAAATCTAAACTGATTCGCACAAACTACAACACAAGGCCGAAAAAATAGAGCCGTAAAACATAAAATTAGGGTTGCACGGCATTCATCAATTATATTGTACAATCACGATTCAAATACTGTATGGTGAAAACAATTAGGCGCCGTCTCAAGTATTACAGATAATGTTGCATTCAATGTTTGTTTAACTTCATGAATGATTAAATGTTCGACCATAACCCAAATTCAACTATTTTACCATCATCAGTAATATGAATTGCTTATACACAAAGATCATTAACACCAAGATGTGGATGATTAAAAAATCACATATATGTTGAAAAACAATTCAACATTCACGATTCACAAACTAGATAGTTAAATTTTTTTCATCTAAATCACCAGTACAATATGGCAACTGATATAATTCCATCTGTAGACATATTGACCAAAATTCAAGGTTAAATCAAACCAGTATCATAGCTTATTAAGTTACAAATCTGAACTAATTCACTCAAACTAATTCAAGGTTCAAACTAGTATCATAGCATTGATCTAATATATTGTACAATCAAGATTCAAATATCTTCTCAAGTGTTATAGATGACACGGTACTCAATATTTCTTTAACTTCATTAATTATTTAGTGTTCCACCATATCCCAAATCCAACTATTCCACCAAAATCACTAATATGCCATTGTCACTAATATGAATTGCTTATACACAAAGATCATTAACATTAGGATGTGGGATGATTAAAAAATCACATAACTATCCAATTATTTTCTAGAAAAAAACTGTGGAAAAACAAATCTACATTGACAGTTCAAAAATCACAAACTAGATAACAAAAAATAACAGTACAATTTGGCAACTGATATAATTCCATCTGTAGGCATATAGACCACAAGTTCCAGGTTAAAATTAGTATCATAGCTTATTAAGTTGGAAGTGTGAACTGATTTCGCAAGAGGCGTAGAACGTAATATTAGGGTTTCACGCATTGATCTATTATGTTGTACAATCAAGATTCGTATATTGTATGGTGAAAACAATTAGGCACTGTCTCATAGATTACATATAATACGACACTGAATCTTTCTTTAACTTCACAAACGGTTAAATGTTCGGCCATACCACAAATTCAACTATTCCACCACTATCACTAACATTTACACAAAGATCACTAACATTAGGATGTGGAATGATTAAAAATCTCATAAACATCTAATTCTTTTCTAAAAAGAGAAACGGCCGGAAAACAAATCAACGTTTCAAATTCACAAACAAGATAGCAAAAATTGTTCATCTAAATCACTAGTACACACTATGGCAAGTTGGCAATTAATATGATTCCATCTGTAGGTGTATATATATATATATATATATATATAATATATATATATATATATATATATAGACCAAGAATTCAATGTTAAAATAAGTATCATAGCTTATTAAGTTAAAAAATCTAAACTAATTCGCTCAAGCTACAATCATATCACATAACATAATCTTAGGGCCAGTTTCACCACCTAAATTATTCATCAACCATATCATATAAACAAATTTCATAACAACATTCACAGATTCCACATGTAACATCTAGATCAAGAAAACGAATCATAAATCACCCGATCCTGTTAAAAATATCTAAGCATCATCACACAAAACCTAATTCATGACAGATGCGACATATTTGAGAATTTAAAAAGTCAAAACACTAATCAAAGCTTTGATTGATGAATCTAAAAGGTAGAAATCAAACCTGATTGCTAATTGAAGAAGTGAATTTTGAAATTAGGTGGTTGAGTTTGTGCTGCCTCGTGGAGTCCTTACAGTGCGTTTAAGAAGGAAGATGTGTGTGATTTTATTTGTATTTATAAGCGCGAAGAAAAGCATGCATTGTAATGAGGGCCATCTTGGGCCGACCTTTTTCCCAAACTTGGGCTTGATTCACCAATATGAGTACAAAAACCGGTTTTGGGCCAAACCGAATCGTTTTATTAACGTGCCAAATCGGTTCGGGTTATAAACTGATTTTAGGGTTGAAAATCCCAACCCACTAAAGCTGATTTGGATCGAGTTTTTTTTGTTGGATCGGCCCAAAATCAATTCAGGTTGGATCGGTTTTCAATACAAAAGTCCTGAACCAATGCCCCAAACCGCCGGGTTGGGTTCTGGCTTAAACCGGTTTGGCCCAAATATGTTTTTTAGATTAGGAAGGGCACCCCGGGTTTTTTTACACCTCTATTTAGTATTGGGTCTGGTTTTAGTATTTCAAGTCCAAAGTTATTGAACTCACCCTTAAATTTTCTTTTTTTAACATGATTTTTTTAGATACTGATATTTTATATAGTTATATGTTTAATGTAATTATTTAGTTATGTTTATAATATTATATGGTTAAGAGATTGTTTTGATATATTATTTTTCCATTTCTAGTCCTATTACCTAAAATAAACTGAAAATATGTAAGCTTAGGTGCATCCGTGATAAACTAAAAGTATGTCAAATGTATACAATGCTAGAAAAAAAATATAGTTAAGAATAAAAAGAAAAATATATAATGCTACACAAAAAAAAACTATAAAAAAGTAAAATGAAGATATATAAACATCCATATGAAACCACTCTATTTAACATTTGATTAACAAAATATTTGGAAAAATTATGGAACACGCAAAGAAATTGTGCATAACGAGAAACAAAGGACATGAAAATGATGTTTAACTATTCAAAGATCTTCGAAGCTAAATACTTAATAGGGTATGCTAGATGATATTGTTTAAAAAAATATGGTAAAGAATCCAAAAAGCAATATAATGAACATACGAAGACCGGGGTTCATTTCTCACAAATTCCAAGAATTTTAGGTTACAAACCTAATATAGGTGAAGTAACCGAGATTGGGGACTCATTAATATCAAACTCCAAAAGTTTTGTCGAATAACAACACGTGTGGGGAAAGAATTAAATGAAGATGATCAACCTAAATTCATGGTTAGACTAGATAATTTAATGAATGTCAACTTTAAATCCATTCAAGTGAGAGGTTAGTTAAGATGAGGTGAGGGTATCATATCAAAAGTACAAAGGGAGAAGGGGGTTCGTGAAGTTACAAATATACCCTTTTGGGATCATATGATATGTGATGAATTGGTTCAATCTTTACCACAAATGAGATTTCATTCTATACTTACCCTATATATATGTGTGTACATATATAGGGTTACATTCATTTGTTAACAAACCACTTGATTGTGAACACTAGAGAAATAATCATAGCTCTTATTTATTAATACACAAATGTAAATCAATGGTCAGGATTTTGATGATGAAAATACACTATTGTTCACTCTAAAACCCCACCCTCTCTCTCTCTCTCTCTCTCTCTCTCTATATATATATATATATATATATATATATATAGGGAAGGATAATCAAAAAACTCATATTCGTGAGAAAACTCAAAAAAACTTTATTTAACCATTACTAAACCCTAAACTCTAAACCATAATCCCTAAACCTCAAAATTTTTAGCTTTTAAACATTAACCTTTAGAGTTTAGTAACTAAACACTAAAGGTTAACGCTTAAAAACTAAAAATTCAATGCTAAAGTTAAGCCTAAAAGCTGATCCTTAAACTCTAAAATTAAATTCTAAACCCTAATTTTAAACCCCAGTTTAAATTCAACACAAATATCAATCGTTTGATAAAGTTTTCTCATGATCCTCTACCATATACATACATATATATTGTGTGTGCGCGTGGCGCATGCCAATTTATGTTAAACATGACAGTTGTGTGCGAAACGTACAAAGTATTCGAATACAACACATATTTGACGATGAGGGTAGGCATGTCGATAATTACAAGTGGTCTTAAACACATACCCGCCATTGCAATGACACGATTCATTCATTCGTCAGATCTCGACAACTTAGACGTATATAGCATAGAAGCATTGTTGTTATCAAAATGTATCAACTTTTAATTCTAAGAAAAGCTCTAGTAGTGTAGAGTTAGAGAAATAAAAAGTTGGAGAAGACATGTAGAAGCTCAAGGAGACAAGGAATTATTTTTTTAGTAAAACTGACGGGATTTATAAAAATGGGATGTTTCCAATTACAAATAGCTAATTCAAGATGGCTTAATAGCGGAGGTTTTATTTTTCAGTTTTCATTTAACGTAAGATTTAGTTTTTTCCACAACTGTTTGCGATGCTTGATATTAAAAATAATAATAATAATAATAATAATAATAATAATAATAATAATAATAATAATAATAATAATAATAATAATAATAATAATAATAATAATAAATACAAAGTTGTTTTTATTTTTCAACATAACACTAAAAAAATAATGATAATAATAAACACAAAGTTGTTTTTATTTTTCAACATAACACGGTTTTAAATAACACTTATATGATATCTCAATGTGGACAAAAAGAATGTAAACCATACATGCATTTAATTACAAATTAACTGATTAGAGAATCACCTTCTGATGTTAATAACCATAAATTATGTAATCCTAACTACAATTATAAAATATCATGATTTATACATGAACAAAACAAATGTCATACCGACGTCAACATTTTTGCAGACTAGTACACAAACAATTTAGACCTTTCGTACGCGATGATTCATTTTCGTGAAAACTTATAAAAATGAAAGCCCAGGCACATGATAACTGGCTTTCCTCTAAGAAATTTAGGCATAGTTTCATTTCGGTTTTGACCTGGCATGAAGTCAACTCATCAGCTTTAGACCAGCCCAACCCATATATAATTTGAGCTCAGCATAAATATACAGACTTACTTTAAAATGAATCCATACAAGTTCTACAAGTAAATCAAAATGCAATTAAGCCAAGAAAACAAATTTTTAAACAAAACAAAATAAAAAAGAAACAGATCATCAAAGTACCAGTATACAACAGGTCTAAAGACATCTGACATTACTTCCATTGGATTCAAACAATATATATCTGACCCAGAATAACCCAAGAGAAATCAACATAAAAACTAAGGCGGGTTTGATCTAAGCTCATGGAACTCAACCAATGTAGTTATCTATTCTTGACGGTTATGTGATCTTGGTCGACCAATTGATCTCTGTCTGACATATGTAGGGGTTCTGCTTCTTGTGGTTTGGGCATTCTCTCTTGACCTACTTGATCCGCGAATCTCTTATTCATCTGCAGATGTATCCGAATCATCCAACAGATCGTCGGAAGCCAGATCAGATTCTGATAAAACATAGTCACCATCATCATCATCATCATCATCGTCATCAAACTCAAACTGCATATTGAGCATGCCTTGTTCCCCCATATCTTCTTCCAAACGTCTCCACTCAAGTTCACGTTCAGGGTCTACATCTGTTGGCCTAAGACATGGGTGTACACGGCTGGCATGTTCTTCTAATTGAGTATAATTACCAACAAAATCACAGGTACCAAGTGAGCAATTTCTTGTTTTCGAGTCCATGAATTGGCGAGCAGGGTCAACCACAGCCCACCCGTTGATTTCACCCCAACATAAAGGGCAAGCAAGCTTAGCTTGTTCTCTCACCATATTTATATTTGAAATGTGAAACTAGTCAAGACAATCTGAGAGTTGGGAACTCGTGTCACACATATATGGGCGGCATCCTTTTTCGAGAGAAGAACAAAGTAGAAGTACAGCATTGTGTGGGTGTTCCATACAAATAGGGCATCTAGCTTCTTCAAATTCACTTTCATATCCAACTTGTAGGGCAGGAGACTTGGGTTCCTTTCTATCATCATTCTTGTCGTAAGGGGAATAGGGAGATACGTTACACTTACTAGATGAAGATCTTCTATCTTTGGGCATCTTCACGGCTTCACAAAACCAGAAGTGCCTGTTTATTAACAATACCGCGAGGAAACCATGAGTATTCTGATACAATCTACAAAATATATCTACAAATGGTTCTCATCGCAGCATTGATCTATAATATTGTACAATCAAGATTCAAATCTTGTATATAAAGTAATTGACCATAAATTCAACGTTAAAACTAGTATCATAGCTTACTAAGTTTATAAATCTGAACTAATTCGCTCAAACTACAATCCAACAACGTAAATCAGAGCCGTAAAACATAATACTGGTGTTTCACAACATTGATCTATTATATTGTACTTGTACAATCAAGATTAAAACATTCTATGGTGAAAACAATTAAGCATTGTCTCAAGAGTTACAGGTGAAATGGTATTCAGTGTTTCTTTAACTTCATGAATGATTAAATGTTCGACCATATCCCAAATTCAACTATTCCACCATTATCACAAATAAGAATTGCTTATACACAAAGATCATTAACATCAGGATGTGGAATGACTAGACAAAAGCACATAAATATCTAACTCTTTTATAGAAAGAAAAATGATGGAAAAACAAATCAACGTCCACAAATCACAAACAAGATAGCGAAAATTGTTCATCTAAATCGCCAGTACAATATGGCAAGTTGGCAATTAATATAATTCCATTTGTACGTATATAATATAATAAACCATAAATTCAAGGTTAAAATTAGGATCATAGCTTATTAGTTAGAAATCAGAACTGATTCGCTCAAACTACAATCCAACGCCGTAATAATAGAGCCGTAAACATAATATTAGTATCATAGCTTATTATGTTAAGAAATCTAAACTGATTCGCTCAAACTACAATCCAACTGCGTAAAATAGAGCCGTAAAACAAAAAAATTAGGGTTTCACAGCATTGATCTATTATATTGTATACGAAAGATTCAAATACTGTATGGTGAAAGCAATTAGGTGCTGTCTCAAGAGTTAGTATTCAATGTTTCTTTAACTTCATGAATGGTTAACTGTTCCACCATAGCCCAAATTCAACTATTCCACCACTAACAGTAATCTTATGAGTTGCTTATACACAAAGATCATTAACATCAGGATGTGGAATGATTAAAAAACCAGATAAACATCTAATTCTTTTCTAGAAAGAAAAACAGTGGAAAAACAAACCAACGTTCAAAATTCACAAATAAAATATAATATAATATGATATGATATGATATGATATGATATAATATAGATCATAAATTCAATGTTAAAATCAGTATCACAACTTATAAAGTTAAAAAAAACTAAGCTAATTTGCTCAAGCTACAATCAGATCTATATAAACATAATCTTAGGGTTTCACCACCCAACTTATTCTACAATCATATCACATAAACACCTTTCATAGTCACATTCACAGATTCTTATTGTAACATCTCGATCAAGAAACGAATCGTAAATCACCAGATCCTATTAAAAAAGGATCTAAATATCATCATCATACAAAACCTAATTCATGACAAATGCGACATATAGGAGAATTTGAACATTTTCAAACACCGATCAAAGCTTTAACTGATGAACTCAATAGGTAGAAACCGAACCTGATCGTTAATCGAAGAAGTGAAATTTGAAATTAGGTGGTTGAGTTTGTGCAGCCTCGGGGAGTCCTTAGAGTGCGCGAAGAAGTGAATTTTGAAATTAGGTGGTTGAGTTTGTGCAGCCTCGTGGAGTCCTTACAGTGCGTTTATATAATGAATAAGCGCTCAGAAAAGCATGCATTGTAATGGGGTCATCTTGGGCCGACCATGTTTCCAAAACTTGGGCTCCATTCACTAGTATTGGGTCGGGTTTAAGTATTGCAGACCCAAACTTATTGAACTCATGAGTACCATGTAATATTTTTTCCCAATCTCTCATACCCGGTTTCATATCCATTGGGTATCCAGTATACCTGTTCTGAATGTTTCGGATTAATGTTATACCCGCCGGGCTCAGATTGTTTTGTCATCCCCGCTCCAAATTACTTTTTCTGGAAGAACATAACCAAACATTCTCTCAGAAGCCGGTGATTGAATGAGAATCAAGAGAATGAATCAGCTATAATTTGCTTTTACAAAGGAAGCAGCCAGGGACCCCATAAACCGATCGTTTAACCTTGAACTATAAATCAAGGCTCAAAGGCACACCAAGGCTGCCTATTTGCACACTTAGGGTTTATATACGTTGCGTATATGTCTATGCACAGCATAGGTACATGATAGGTACACCACCAGACAGTTCAACCTCGTACAATGTCAAATCTGTCTGACATACGTTGCGTATAGGTCTATACGCAGCGTAGGTACGGAGTATATATATGCTACATGTAGAGCTATACGCAACGTATGTCAGACAGATTTGACATTGATACGATGGGGTCTAGGCATGTGAATAAAGTTATACGCCGAGTATAGAGCTATACGAGGCTGATAATCAAAACAGTATTTAGACATCCTCTCTGCCTATGACTCAAAACAATAAATCGCATTCTTCACTTCCTCGGTTATTTACTTCACCTGTGGAGCTAAAATGTCATCATTTTGGGACGGTAATTATTTCTTTAATCACTATTCTAACGACTCATGGGGAGTAAATGATGCTAACAAGGAGGAGGAGGTTGTGTCTAGCGTCCCTGTTGATCAAAACATACAGTTGCCAGACTTGAATGAGGCTCCGTCTCCACCTGTTGATGAACCATATTACCCAACGCGTCAAGTGTATCCGGATTACGGATATGGGTACGAATCTCCATACGTGCAACAAGGTAATCTGGATGGATACGTAGGATATGGTGCTGAGAATGCCCCTATTGATGAACCATATTACCCCACACAGCAATTGTATCCAGATTATGAATACATGGGTGAAGTTTCTTACGTGTAACAAGATAGTTCGGGTAGATATGGAGGATATGGTGGATACGGTGATGAGCCTCCTAACACACCACTATATGATGATTATCAACCCTCTACCCTTGGACTCCTTTTCAAATTAAGGAGGTGTCACATTAATATTTGTATTATTGTTATAATAATTATTATTATTATTGTTATAATAATTATTGTTATTGTTAAAATTATATTTATTATTACTATTGTTAAAATTATTATTAGTATTATTATTTTTAAAATTATATTACTATTATTACTATTATAGTTATTATTATTACTGTTGTTAAAAAATTATAATTATTGTTGTTAAACTTATAATGATTATTATAATATTATTGTTAAAATTATATTGTTATTGTTAATATTAATATTTGTATTTTTGTTATAATTCTTAATATTATTATTATTGTTAAAATTATAATAATTATTATTATTGTTAAAATTAGTATTATTATTGTTAAAATTATATAACTATTGTTAATATTATAATTATTATTATTATTATTATTATTATTTATTATTATTATTATTATTGTTATTGTTAGTATAATTATTATTATTATTATTATTATTGTTAAAATGTTATTGTTAAAATTATAATAATAATAATTATTATTGTTAATATTCATATTGTTGTTAAAATATGTATTACTATTAAATTACTATTAATAATATTATTGTTAATGACGTAACTGTTTTTTAGCGTTTCATGTCTTTAATTGATCTGAAGAATTGGGTACAAGCAACAGGAAAAGAGAATAGTTACGTTATTGTTACCCATCGATTGAAAAATATTCGTGGTAGTACAAGGATTGTATGGCTTGTGTGTAACCGTGGTGGTGAGCACCGTAGTAAAGAAACAGTTAGAAAGCTTGAAACAAAAAAATTGGTTGCCCATTTTCATTACTCATTGTTCGGGACGTGACGAATGACACGTGGGAGTTGGTAGTGGACAACTCGAAACATAACCATGAACCTGCGTAGAGTCTGTTGGGCCACGTGTTTGTACGAAGATTTACTGAAGTCGAATATAGGCTGGTGGAGCAGCTAACTGCTCAAAACATGGAGCCATGTAACATATTTCAAACCCTAAGAAAGTAGTTCCCTGACAGCCTCTATGTTTAGAAAGACTTGCAAAATGCGGTATAGAAAATTAGAGCGTCACAGATGGATAGAAAGACTCCCATGTAGGCACTAGAAAACATTCTGCATGAAAACCGATTCATTTACGACACCTGACATGACCCAAAACAGATGTCATAACAGAGCCTTACTTTGTTCATCCCCATTCAATTACTATGTGGCGTGCATTCCCGCACGTGTTGTTGATCGGAACGACGTACAAAACAAACATTTACTACATGCCATTTTTCCAGGTTGTGAGTTTGACACGGACCAACAAGTCTTTTTGTATCGCACATGCTGTTATTTGAAAAGAACGAAGGGATAACTTCGTGTGGGTGCTTGAGCGGATCAAGTCAATGTTGCATGAATTTATGATGTCGCATGTGATAGTCACGGATAGAGAGCTAGCCCTAATTAATGCGTGTGCTGAAGTATTCCCGAACGAGTCTAGGTTTCTATGCCGGTTTCACATCGAACAAAATATATGTAAACATTGCAAGCAAGGGTTCAATAAAGTAGATTGGCCGAAATTTTGAGTACTGGTAGAGAGTGTGCGACTCTGCTTCAGAGCCCATGTACGAGTACAAATTGGACAAATTGTATAACCGACTCATGGCTGCCAACCATTTAAGTAAGTGTTCTTCAACAAATGACTCACGCAATCCATTATATTTACACACGCTTTTACATTTCATTATTTTACTTTTGTAGGGGTCTTTAATTATGTCTACGAAAACTGGCTCAAAGACTATAAAGAAATGTTCGTTTTTGCGTGGACTAATAAGTGTCGAAACTTTGGTCAGTGCACCACTAATAGAGTTGAGAGCCATCACGCAAATTTGAAAAGATACGTTCGAGACATGAGTTCATTGGACCGAATCATGGGATGCATCATTGATATAGTTGAAAGTCAGTTAGGGGAAATAGAAAAAAGTTTCACCTAAAGCATCAAAAAAATGATGAACTACCACAGACAACCACTATTGGACAACCTACGTGGAATGGTTTCCCATACAACACTTGATTTGCTAGAAGGAGAGCTAACGAGGAAGCTAGAGGTGTTGCGAAAACTTAACGCATCATGTGGTTTCCATATGTGGCTTAGTTGTGGGTTGTCGTGTGCTTCTAGGCTGGAAAAGTACAGACGCACATGTAGAAAATATTAAACCAACAAACCTTTTGTTATTTAGTACGATTTTAGCTGTTTCTCACACCGTATTATTTTTAATTGTTTCTCAAAACGTATAGATTTAACTGTGCAGAGCGTAAGATACAACTCGAAGACGCAGATGTATTCTGACGTAAGCTTGACTTACTACCATGTAAACTGGTAGATGAGGAGGTCGATGTTGTAGAAGAGCTGAATGTTGTGCGGCAACAATTAGAGTCGCAATCCCCCACTCAGAAAAAAATTTTGCTTTCAAAGATAAAAACGGTCTTAACCCTGACAAAATCAGCTAATAAACCACTGATTGTCCAGCAAGATACTCGTGGTCGGCCTACATCAAAGAAAGTACAACAAAGGCTAGAAGAAGCTGCGAGGGTAGACGAAGCTGCGAGAAACAACTGCTATGGTGAGGCAAGCAACATATATGCAGCTTCCCCACAACATAGGTACGATTTATCCCGACACAGCTTATACATACTGTCACACCCCGACCCGCAGCAGAAAAGGTGATCGGGGCATGATTGGGTTTTCATCAAAGCTCATGACATTTATTATAACGTTTCATATTTATTATTACAATTTAAAGGGGATCATACAATCATAATTACAACATGTTCTACACATCTTTCTAGACTTCATTATTTTCTTCTAAGGCATTTCCTATGTTTTCCTTGCTTCATCCTGTCCACCTGTATCATGTGTAAAAATGGTTTTTGGATCAACAAAAAGTTGGCGAGTGAATCCTATGGAAAACATTTAAACAAGTTTATTGAATTGATTATAAAAATAAAGTGCATAACCACATATGAGTAAATGTAGATGTAAACTTATTCACAAAACACTTAATATTAAATAATGCACACACATACAATAATAGATTGTTTTGAGGCACGTGTTGTTCAACTCGTCTCCCACGAGGAACTGATGGGCCTAATGAATGAGTTTTGAGGCACGCGTTGTTCTACGAACTGATGGGCCTAATGAATGAGTTTTAAGGCACGCGTTGTTCAACTCGTCTCCCACGAGGAACTGATGGGCCTAACAAATAATTTGCATACAACTTGACAATATGTAATACATAACTACAAACAATATTTACATTCTAAGTTTAAATCATAATATGGTATGACACGAGTTTGAATAAACGAATTAGTTTAAGCGACACATGATACACCCCAAAACGTGTAATAAAAAGGGGAGTTGTAAGATTCACTCACAGTGGTTCCGTTTCTTGGATTGATGATGAATGCGCACGAATTTGGATTTAACCACGAGAGAAACTAACCTAGATAATAACATAACGGTTCGGTAAATAAGCGGATTTTATTAATCAATTTTAGTAGGATTATTGGATATATTTTTGTGAGTTTAAGGCTATTTTCTAACTTTAAAAACGTTATTTTTAAGTATTTTTAATTGATTTTTAAATAAAATAAATAAATAAAAATAATAAAAAAATGTTGACTTTTTGACCGTTGACCATGACTGTTGACCATTACTGTTGACCATTACTGTTGACCGGTTCGGTCGTTTGTATGTGTGCTCTGGGTGAGACTCGAACCCGTGACCTCCCGTACGCGTGCACGCAGCTCTACCAACTGAGCTACGTGTCTAACCCGAAATATTTCTGTTTTTAATTATATCTATACACTAATTAAGTTAATCCGAAAATCATTTATTTTGAAAAGGATTTAATGGTATCGACTCGGTGCTCTCCACAGGTCTCGAACCCGGGACCTGTGGTTTAGTTTGGCACACAGTCCACCGCTAGACTGTGTGTCTAACTTGGTAAATATTCCGGTTTTTATTATACTTAACATGATTCTGCGTGTGGATCCGGTTTGTTTTAAAAAGAACATTTTTATTAAAGCAAGTGTGCGTGTGTCAAGGATCGAACTCGGGACGTATGCGTGTTTATTTGCACACAGTCCACCGCTGGACTGTGTGTCTAACCCGTTCATAATATTGATTTTAATTAATCTTATAACCTAAGCGACTTCGTCTTCTTCGTTCAAAACACAGACAATTGTTAACCATGCTGTTATTTGTTAAATTAATTTAACGAACTTTATAAACAATTGCAATGTATTTAACAGAAAAGGGTTTGGGGAATGATTGTACCGAACTGATCGTCTTCTTCAGAAATCCGGCAAAGATCGTCGGCTCTGTTTTGTGAACTTCTTCTGTTAGGATCAATTAACAGTTTGAATGGATTAGATGTGAAATTGAACTACTGAGTAACGATTATCAGTAGGTTTAAATGATCATACCGGTTAACAGCGAGTTTCTGGAAATTCCAGAAGTTTTCCGGCGAAAACAGAAAATCCGGCAATGTCGTCTGGGGTTGATTCCGGGTGATGGAGTGATGTTAGAATTTATCTAATAATGGAATGAAACAGAAAAGTCGAGGTAATTACCGTGTAGATGAAAGTCTCGGTTTTCCGGCGACTTGCAGAGAATTCCGGCGAGTGAAATTTCTTGCGACAGAGATTCTTCAGGGGTTTAAGGTGAGTGTGGGTGATGTCAGTATGAACTCTAAGATCTTATTTTTGGGTAAGCAGACGGGATGGAATGAACTCATTTTTCCGGCGATAACTTCCGATTAATTTGCAGAGAATTCTGGCGACTGCGGCGAGGTTTTTCTTAGCGAAAATGGAGAGTGTAAGTGAGATAACTCGTGAGCACAACTGGTGAATAAGGTATAACTCGGATTGAATTATATTTTCGGTTTCGAACAGGGATTATTGTCCATGAATGAAATTGATTGGATTTTTCGGTTATAACCGATGTTGCTGTAAATGTAACCGTTAAATCCAAAAGAAAACGGCAAAGTTTGACGAATTTGTCGGGATTTCCGGCGAGATTGATTTGGGGCGCGCTGAGTAGTTGGGTTTGATTTCCAATTTTATTTTATGTATTAATTGTTTCAAATAATCAACAAGAAACACAAGTGGCGGAGTGGTTGGGCGAGTGTGAGTTAAATCGCTAAGCTTATATCTGGCTTACCCGGGTTCGAAACCCGGCTTCAGCATTTTATTTTTATTTCATTGTTTTTAATAGATTTTCAATTATAAATTTTATATTCTAATATACTTATTAATTATGTATCGTTTAAAATTAATTTGAGCATTAAATATGCAACGAAATTTTTTAACTGGTTGTTCGGTTAATAAACAAAACGGGTTTGGTTAATCCGGTTTTTTGACGGATGTTACAGTATCCCCTACTTTTAGAAATTTCGTCCCGAAATTTAAATAGTGGCATGTTTGCCTAAAAAGGATGGTGTTTTAATTTAACAGTTACATACTTAGAAGGGAGTAAGAGTTTAAATTTTTGTTTGAGGCGGTAACGTTCCTTGTAAGGGTTGAGTACCCTGCTACAGGAATCACTTTTTGATGCCTAAGTTAATGAATATTGATAAACATAGTTGATTGACTAAATATGATTTCATGCGCAAGAGGTTTGATATGTTTGGAAAGATAAGGTTATATCCTAAAACAAAACTTCTAATACTAAAACCTACATGGAACTTCTCATAACCGCCTGACAATGCCTCTGATCCTTTTGCAAGAATACTTATATATAGGAAGTACCAGCGGCGTATGCACCATATTCTTGTCAAATTTTCATTGGTTTTATCAGTAAGTTATGATTGGTTCTATGATGTGACTCTAGAACATAAATAAACACAACAACCAAAGTCTGAGTCCTAATTCTGATAGTATACATGTTTGAATGGTGACAGTACCTCTCTCGTTTGTTATGATGGAGAGGTTAGTCTATGTTGAAATAGAACACAATCCAATTTCTTTAAATGATGAGATGATATGAATGCTAAATCAGTGAGTATAAAACAAACTTCAACCAAGACAATACTAAATCCTACATGGAACTTCTCATAACCGCCTGATAATGCCTTTGATCCTTTGGCAAGAATACTTATATATAGGAAGTACCAGCGGTGTATCCACCATATTCTTGTCAAATTTTCATTGGCTTTATCCATAAGTTATGATTAGTTGTATGTGACTCTAAAACATAAACAAACACAACAACCAAGGCTTGAGTCTTAATTCTGATAGTATACATGTTTGAATGGTGACTGTACCTCTCTCGTTTGTTATGATGGAGAGGTTAGTCTATGTAGAAGTGAGACACAACCCAACTTCTTTAAATGATGAGACTGAGATACATCGTGAGATATGATGATATGAATGTTAAATCAATGAGTATAAAAACAAACTGAAATAGTAATTCACATTAAAATTCTTGGATAAAATTCCAATTATAATTGAGATACGTGAAAATTGAGATAACATAAAGAAAAACATAAAAACTAAGCGGTTGGAGTTGAATCCTGATTTTTGGTGAACGAGACTAGTTGGGTGGTTCGTTTTGGGCCGTCACTATCTTCAATAGGATTGGCGTTGATGTTGAAAACTCTTCCTCTTGCTGGTGGCCTAGTGGTTAGGTTTTCTTGATTTGCTTGGTTAACTGGGTTTGCTTGAGCTTGGGCGTTTATGATGTTAACCAGTCGAGGGCACGTGTTTCTAAAGTGGGTAGGGTCGCCACAATTAAAACAAGCTCGAACATAAGAAAACATGGGGTATTGGGGTTGTTGATATGTTTGGATCATGTTTTGAGTAGGGGGAGAGATTTGGTTTTGAGAGGTGCGGCAAGCCTTGCTCAAATGACCATAGCGTCCATAATTCGCACATAGTCGACAAGGTAAGGTAGATGGATGGTGATAAAAATAGGTGTTACATTGAGGGTGAGGTCCAAGGTAAGGTTTCTTTATTGGGTAAGTTGAGTTGGGTGCTACTTGAGTGATTGGGATAGCTTGGAGGGGTATGGCTTGTGAAATTGGTTGGTTGCGTTGGGTGACAGCGAAAAGTTGCCCATCTCGTTTTCTCTTAGAAATGGATCGTGAAGGGGATTCGGTTTGGGTGGAGTTCGAGGTTTCAGTTGATGCTTTATCCTTCTTCTTCTCCTCCTTGAAGTCCTTATTTCTTATGCGGTTCTCGGTGAGTTCTGTAGCTAACTCCATAGCTGCTTCCAAAGTTGCAGGTGTGGTACTTATTACAGAGTCTTGAATTTTTTAAGGAAGACCTCGAATGTAGTGCTCGATCAAACGGTAGAGGGGAGTGAACAAGTTGGGAACCATTTGATTTAACTCGAGGAATCTCTTGTTGTACGTGGTGTGGTCGCCTTCCTTTTGTTTCAACGAATAGAACTCATCCTCTAATTTCTTGATTTCGCTCCTTGGGCAAAATCGTCTTGTCATGATTTCCTTCAACTCTTCCCAAGTCAAAGTCATAGCATCTTCAACACCTCGTTTGGCCTTCTCTGTGTTCCACCATGTAAGTGCTAATCCAAGTAAACGACCAGTAGCATATCGCACTTTGCGATCATCGGGGCAATCGCAATTTAGAAAAGTGTTTTCCATTTCTTCAAACCAATGGAGGAGAGCGGTGACACCTTCAGTCCCTTCGTATTTTGGAAGGTCGCAGGATTTGAAATGCTTGAAGGTGCATTTAGTAGTTTTTGGGGGAGGATTGACAATGTTTTGATTTTTTTCTTGATTGACGGGGTTAGCGGTAAGGGCTTGTTGGACTTGAACTACAATGTTGGGTATTACTACAGCCATTTGTTGAGCGATTTGTGCAGCCATACGCTTGCGAGCATTTCCTGATCTCATCTTCCTACGAGCGGAATTAGAAGACATCTACAAGGAATACATATCAAGAGTATGAGTTGGATGTTTTAGGGATCATGTGTCGTATTTAGGAATGAACATTCATAAAATAAATATAGAATAATAAATCTACTACATCCATAGGATGTCTTGGGCTTTGCTCGTAATTGGGCCTTGCATGCCGCCATACTTCACCTTCGTAATCATGTGGGCTCCCATGATTACCGGGTTTTTCATATGGTTCGCATGTGTTAGCCTGATTACGTACACTAAAACCCGGAGAAAATTGAGAAATATGTATGTAACGTATGATATTCGGAATGTATCCAGGTGTGGACACGGTGACACCTCAAAGTGGGGTTAGTTCGAACGACGTTTGGTGTGGCATGCTTTGGCCTAATAGGTCCTTCGTACTCTCATCGTTAGTCCCCAGGTAGGCAAACTGGTCCGTTATATTGGATTTATACGAATACCAAACTAGACAGGACGTTCCGACTACCGGTACTTGTACCCTTACAGTTACTACATACCCGTCGCAGAACTCACTTTGATGAGATTTGAAAAATGAAAAATGCGACAAAATCTTGAATAACGGAAGTATGAAGACGATTTGAATATGTGAACATTGAAATATGTATGATGAGTGTGTATGTAATTATGTATGTTTGACTGTAAGTATAATCCACTATGTATCACGAAATGTAGTATCGGAAGTGTTTGCATGCATTTGTGTATGTAATAAATATGAAAGAAATAAACATCATGAGTTTGCATGTAACCACATAAACAATTAAAAATCTAATCAACTATAGTATAGGCTCTAAGGGTCTAATAACCTATCCTATATCCCTATAGTAAAAAGCTCTGATACCAATCTGTCACACCCCGACCCGCAGCGGAAAAGGTGATCTGGGCATGATTGGGTTTTCATCAAAGCTCATGACATTTATTATAACGTTTCATATTTATTATTACAATTTAAAGGGGATCATACAATCATAATTACAACATGTTCTACACATCTTTCTAGACTTCATTATTTTCTTCTAAGACATTTCCTATGTTTTCCTTGCTTCACCCTGTTCACCTGTATCATGTGTAAAAATGGTTTTTGGATCAACAAAAAGTTGGCGAGTGAATCCTATGGAAAACATTTAAACAAGTTTATTGAATTGATTATAAAAATAAAGTGCATAACCACATATGAGTAAATGTAGATGTAAACTTATTCACAAAACACTTAATATTAAATAATGCACACACATACAATAATAGATTGTTTTGAGGCACGCGTTGTTCAACTCGTCTCCCACGAGGAACTGATGGGCCTAATGAATGAGTTTTGAGGCACGCGTTGTTCTACGAACTGATGGGCCTAATGAATGAGTTTTAAGGCACGCGTTGTTCAACTCGTCTCCCATGAGGAACTGATGGGCCTAACAAATAATTTGCATACAACTTGACAATATGTAATACATAACTACAAACAATATTTACATTCTAAGTTTAAATCATAATATGGTATGGCACGAGTTTGAATAAACAAATTAGTTTAAGCGACATATGATACACCCCAAAACGTGTAATAAATAGGGGAGTTGTAAGATTCAATCACAGTGGTTGCGTTTCTTGGATTGATGATGAATGCGCACGAATTTGGATTTAACCACGAGAGAAACTAACCTAGATAATAACATAACGGTTCGGTAAATAAGCGGATTTTATTAATCAATTTTAGTAGGATTATTGGATATATTTTTGTGAGTTTAAGGCTATTTTCTAACTTTAAAAACGTTATTTTTAAGTATTTTTAATTGATTTTTAAATAAAATAAATAAATAAAAATAATAAAAAAATGTTGACTTTTTGACCGTTGACCATGACTGTTGACCATTACTGTTAACCGGTTCGGTCGTTTGTATGTGTGCTCTGGGTGAGACTCGAACCCGTGACCTCTCGTACGCGTGCACGCAGCTCTACCAACTGAGCTACGTGTCTAACCCGAAATATTTCTGTTTTTAATTATATCTATACACTAATTAAGTTAATCCGAAAATCATTTATTTTAAAAAGGATTTAATGGTATCGACTCGGTGCTCTCCACAGGTCTCGAACCCGGGACCTGTGGTTTAGTTTGGCACACAGTCCACCGCTGGACTGTGTGTCTAACTTGGTAAATATTCCGGTTTTTATTATACTTAACATGATTCTGCGTGTGGATCCGGTTTGTTTTAAAAGAACATTTTTATTAAAGCGAGTGTGCGTGTGTCAAGGATCGAACTCGGGACGTATGCGTGTTTATTTGCACACAGTCCACCGCTGGACTGTGTGTCTAACCCGTTCATAATATTGATTTTAATTAATCTTATAACCTAAGCGACTTCGTCTTCTACGTTCAAAACACAGACAATGCTTAACCATGCTGTTATTTGTTAAATTAATTTAACGAACTTTATAAACAATTGCAATGTATTGAACAGAAAAGGGTTTGGGGAATGATTGTACCGAACTGATCGTCTTCTTCAGAAATCCGGCAAAGATCGTCGGCTCTGTTTTGTGAACTTCTTCTGTTAGGATCAATTAACAGTTTGAATGGATTAGATGTGAAATTGAACTACTGAGTAACGATTATCAGTAGGTTTAAATGATCATACCGGTTAACAGCGAGTTTCTGGAAATTCCAGAAGTTTTCCGGCGAAAACAGAAAATCCGGCAATGTCGTCTGGGGTTGATTCCGGGTGATGGAGTGATGTTAGAATTTATCTAATAATGGAATGAAACAGAAAAGTCGAGGTAATTACCGTGTAGATGAAAGTCTCGATTTTCCGGCGACTTGCAGAGAATTCCGGCGAGTGAAATTTCTTGCGACAGAGATTCTTCAGGGGTTTAAGGTGAGTGTGGGTGATGTCAGTATGAACTCTAAGATCTTATTTTTGGGTAAGCAGACGGGATGGAATGAACTCAGTTTTCCAGCGATAACTTCCGGTTAATTTGCAGAGAATTCCGGCGACTGCGGCGAGGTTTTTCTGAGCGAAAATGGAGAGTGTAAGTGAGATAACTCGTGAGCACAACTGGTGAATAAGGTATAACTCGGATTGAATTATATTTTCGGTTTCGAACAGGGATTATTGTCCATGAATGAAATTGATTGGATTTTTCGGTTATAACCGATGTTGCTGTAAATGTAACCGTTAAATCCAAAAGAAAACGGCAAAGTTTGACGAATTTGTCGGGATTTCCGGCGAGATTGATTTGGGGCGCGCTGAGTAGTTGGGTTTGATTTCCAATTTTATTTTATGTATTAATTGTTTCAAATAATCAACAAGAAACACAAGTGGCGGAGTGGTTGGGCGAGTGTGAGTTAAATCGCTAAGCTTATATCTGGCTGACCCGGGTTCGAAACCCGGCTTCAGCATTTTATTTTTATTTCATTATTTTTAATAGATTTTCAATTACAAATTTTATATTCTAATATACTTATTAATTATGTATCGTTTAAAATTAATTTGAGCATTAAATATGCAACGAAATTTTTTAACTGGTTGTTCGGTTAATAAACGAAGCGGGTTTGGTTAATCCAGTTTTTTGACGGATGTTACACATACCGTCACAGGGCTCTCGTGGAACTAGTTCGGTTATAAAGTCTGAAATGGTGGCCTATATTCGAAAGATGGACAAAGGAGAATTTAAGTTACACACTTCCATATCGCGTATACAAGACGTGACGCTAGACGATCATTATGGGTTTCAGTCTGTGGCTGTTGGGTTAGGTTTTGGGGAATACGTATCGCCCCGTGTTCGAAATGATTTACTACTGGGGATTGACCATAACGTTTCGATATGGTGGCCTATATTCGAAAGATGGACAAAGGAGAATTTAACCGGATACATAACAGCATCTCTTGGCATTCGTGGAAGGGTGCCCGAAAGTCACTGGATGGAAATGCCCCATGCAGGGCTTCTCTTAGCGCAAAGGTATAATATCGTCGTCAACGTGCTAAGCATCTAAGGGAGCTATACCTTCTTCCGAATATTGGATACCTCTTCAGATCCACGACCTGAAGCGATAACACTAGCACATGTTGATAGGGCACACTTCATACATGTTAAGTTGGAAGGAGACTTTCCGATGCCGACAGTGAACGCACTATGGTCGTTACACCAAAGAATAGTTGCGGAACAGTGGGAAGAAATGTATAGGACGTAGTTACAACACTACACCGAGATAATGAACCCTGAATCAGACAAAGACCCGAGTTTATATGTTACTGAAGACTAAACGGAAACTTGTATTTCTGTTAATATTTGTGTTGATTGTAAAATTTTTGTAATTTATAATATTTTTAAAATTATTAATAATATTTGTATTGCTTTTATAACTTATATTATTAATAATATAAATTATATTGTTTCTTATAATTAAATAAAGGAATACCAAAAAACACAAAAATTAGCCTTTATATACGCTGCGTATAGGGCCCCACGCAGCGTATCAAAAGCCAGAAAGACCAAATTACCCCTGACTCCGACTGCGTATAGCCTCAAACCAGGGGCAAAAAAGTAAAACGCCAAAGTTTATACGCATCGTAGAGACCCCAACGATGCGTATAGAGAAGGTGGACAAATTCCCCCTAAACTGAGCTTTAAAATTTGAATTGCGAAATTACTATTATACCCATGGATCAAGCCTCGTATAGACCCTCTCCAGGGGTATAATGGTAATTCTCCAGAGTCAAAGCATCTTTGACTTTCTGGATAATTGCCATTTTACCCCTGGAAAGGGTCAATACGAGGCTTGATCCAGGGGTATAATAGACGTTTTCCTACCTTTATATACGCTTCGTATAGTTTTATACGCAGCGTATATAAAGGTAGGAAGAGGTCTATAATACCCCTGGATTCTTCTACGTATAAACCCTTTTCAGGGGTAAAAGGGTAATTTTCCATTTAGTCACAGATGCTTTGACCATGGAAAAATACCCTTTTACGCCTGAAAGGGGTCTATATGCATCTGAGTCCAGGGGTATATTAGACCTTTTGCATACCACATATACGTTGCGTATAGCTCTATCGCAGCATATAGGCCTTCGTACAAACCAGCTTCATCCCCTACACAGTTCAGTATATCCCCAAATCAAATACACACACATACGAGCGGGAACATACGACCATTACTTAATTGGACCGTATACGAAGCGTATTTAAAGCATAAAACAGGTAATTCTTCAACCCTAGTTCATTAATATCGAATTTGTTATGTTTTTCATCCGTAATTTAGTTGTATTTTAGGTAGATTGTAGAATTTGAAGGTTGTGGATTATGTGTACTTGTTATGTATTTCATATGTGGTGTTAGTTTGATCCGTAGGTTGTGGATCATGTGTATTTGGTATGTACCGAGCGAATACGAGCCGTATGAAACTGGGTTAGGGAGTTTTAGTCGATGTCGTCCGTAACGCGTGTAGGTCCCTAACGAGCGTCGAACTGTAGATAGTCGTAATTATATAATAAGTTTATTATTTAATCAATGTCGTCCGTAATGCGCATAGGTCACTAACGAGCGTCGAACCATAGATACTCGTAATTATATAATAAGTTTATTATTTAGTCGATGTCGTCCGTAACGTGCGTAGGTCCCTAACGAGCATCGAACTGTAGATACTCGTAATTATGTAATAAGTTTATATTATCTAGTCGATGTCGTCCGTAACGCGCGTAGGTCCCTAACGAGCGTCGAATCGTAGATAGTCGAAATTATATAATAAGTTTATTATTTAGTCGATGTCGTCTGTACCACGCGTAGGTCCCTAACGAGCGTCGAATCGTAGATAGTCGTAGTCGTAGTTATATAATAAGTGTATTATTTCGTCGATGTCGTCCGTAACGCGCGTAGGTCCCTAACCTCAGAGGGTTATGCTACATTATATTACGATCATAATGAAACTTTAGATTAGTAGCTAACTAATCTAAATCGGGTCACAATCGAAAGTCAAAGCAGAAGACAAACTTCGCGACTTTCGGTTGTGAACCGACCCTAGAACTGAAATTAACGAGCCGAACATGTTCTTACATGTTCTAATAATTATTATCAACTTGTTTAAGTGTCAAAACAGGTTTCATAACATATATAAGATCCTTTTATGATTTTTCCGAAAAATGGCATGTTTGACTTTTTAATATCATAACTTTGACCCGTCAATTGGTCTAGCAAACGTGATCTTCAGGAGGTGCCCTTTATATGGACTAACACCTACCTTATTAAGATCACTTAGCCATGTTCATTCTGAATAATGGCTGGACCATAATGATCTTAACCGAAAGTCAAAGCGTTTTCCGTAAAACGATTGACTTTTGGCTATAAAAGTCTATAAACGAAAGTGCACAAAGAAGGAACACTTACCAGTGATTCCTAAGGTGCAAAAGAACTATGTTGGATGCTCCTTTTAGCTAGGAACATCCAGTGGAGGGAGAAGAGTGATTTAATGAGAAAGATGCAAGTTGGAATGGTGAACTTAAGCACCTATTTATAGTTGGAGAGCTCAAAGGAGATGAAGCCAGATGTTTAGGGGTGTAAGAGGAAGCTTACAAGTGTCCTAAAACTTGGCATAGCTGATTACAAGTCCATAGTTTCGAATTAATGGTTTTGGAGCTTTGTTTGGAGGCCAAGCCAAACTTTCTGTAGCAGACCTGTTCTCGCGCCCCGCGAGAGACCCAGGCCTAGTCTCTCGCGGCCCGCGACCGCCCCTTGGCCAGTTTCAAAGTTTGACACTTTAACCCCTTAACTTATTAAAGCTTCTAAAAACCTTTTTAAACACCTTTTTGGCACTTTTAGCCCTCCGTAGGCAATACTTGGCATACCTGTGATTATGCACGGTCATTGTCGAGCTCTCAGTTCGTTAAAAGGTCACTCAGAGGTAAAAATTAACATGTTGACACTTTTAATCCCTCTATCATCCAACTTTCACATATTTACAAAATTGAACCTTCTCGTCCAACAAATGGCACGTATGAGAGTTAGGACTTCGCAAAGGATCACTCAGAGGCTTATTATATGCATGTTGATTCTGATGTCACTCAGAGGTTGGGCATGTTGACATATCAGTCACTCAGAGGCCAAATTTTAAGCATGTTGACGTATCAGTCACTCAGAGGCTAATGATTTAAGCATGTTGACATATCAGTCACTCAGAGGATGATGATTCAAGCATGTTGACATATCAGTCACTCAGAGGCTGTTATTTATGCATGTTGACATCGGACTGTCACTCAGAGGCTCAGATTGAGCATGTTGACGCCTTTAGTCCTTATTGGTCTTTAACAGACTATATTTAAAATACAACATGTGTCACTATACTTATTGGACACGATTTTTATAGGGTGTTACATCCTCACCGCCTTAAAAAAAATCTTGACCTCGAGATTTTATTAAAAAAAATGGGGGTACTTTTGTCGCATAGTGGACTCAACCTCCCATGTATACTCGGGACCTCTAAAAGCGTCCCACTTTACCTTTACTATAGGTATCATTTTTCTTTGGAGCTTCTTAACCTGTCGATCCTCAATCGAAATTGGTTTCTCAACGAACCTCAGGTTTTCATCAGTTTGCACATCCTTGTGCGACATTGCTAGCGACTCATCGGCTAGACATTTCTTAAGGTTAGATATGTGGAATACGTCATGGATTCCACTAAGCTCCTCTGGCAACCTGAGCTTATAAGCTACAGTGCCGACACATTCGATTATCTCGAAGGGTCCTATATATCTTGGGCTCAACTTGCCCTTCTTTCCAAAACGCATCACACTCTTCCAGGGTGATACTTTTAGCATAACTTTGTCCCCTACTTGGAACTTAAGAGGTTTACGCCTCTTGTCAGCATAACTCTTCTGCCTATCCCTGGCAGCTTTGAGACGATCACGGATTTGCACAATCTTTTCCGTGGTCTTCAGGACAATCTCTGGTCCTGATAGTTGGGCTTCCCCAACTTCTGCCCAGCACACGGGCGTTCTGCATTTTCTCCTATATAAGGCCTCAAAAGGAGCAGCCTTAGTGCTAGCATGATAACTGTTATTGTAGGAGAATTCTATTAGGGGTAAGTGGTCATCCCAACTTCCATCTAAATCAATCACACATGCCCTAAGCATGTCTTCCAGTGTCTGGATAGTACGATCACTTTGACCATCAGTCTGCGGATGGTAAGTCGTACTGAAATTTAATCGTGTGCCTAACGATTGTTGGAAATGTCATACCCCAACCCGCAGCGGAGTAAGAGTCGGGCCGTGATTGGGTTATCACCAAAGCTCATGATATTTACTAATAAGTTTCATATTTATTAAATTGAAATTAACATTCAAATATCCATCACAAGAATTCATACAAACACAAACAATAAACCAAAAGATTGTTCTAAACGAAATAACTTGTTTATTCTTCTAAGACCATCCTATGTGTTTCTTTCCTCGGGTTGTTCACCTGTATCATGTGTAAAACAGAAAATTTGGGTAAACAAAAGTTGGCGAGTGAACTTTGATAAAACCTTTAAATAATTGAGTTTTATTGTTGTTTAAATAAAATTGTACATGAATCATGTGTGAACAGATGTATATAAATAACAAATCACAAACCACATTGTATGAACATATGACATGATAAATGGTGTATTTGAGATCAAGGCTCAATCAAACAGAGCCGATCTAATGAGGCACCTGATGCTCAACCCGTATCCCACGAGGAACTGATGAGCCTAATGAAATGATTTCACTGAAAATGATAAAATGTATCCACATATAAACCACATAACAACTATACACATTTGATCACGAAAATGATATTAGCACAAGTGTTAAATAAAATAAAAGAAATTGTACGGCACATGATACATCCCAAAACATGAATAAAACGGGGAATTTGTAGAGATTCACTCACCGTGGGTGCGTATTCTTGATTGGAAATGAGAGCGCACGAGTTGCGGATTTAACCGACGAGGAAGTACTAACCTAAAATAATAACGCGATAACCCGATAAGTAAATAAACTAATATTTTGGTTAAAAAACTTTGTTTAGATTTTTAAGTTAATTTTATAATTTTTAAGGATATAATTAAGCCCTTGAATTTATGTATTTTTAAGTATTTTAAACGTATTTTCTTTAATATGGATTATGGAATGAAATAAAAGAATATAAAAGTAGAATAAAATAAATAAAAAATAAGAAAATAAATAATAAAAAATGTCAGTCTGACAGCTGTCAGACCGGTTTAATCCGGATTTTAAGCATGCGTGTTGAGACTCGAACTCGTGACCTCTCGGTTGCGTGCAAGCAGCTCTTCCAACTGAGCTACGTGTCTAACCCGTAAGATTCTGGATTTTAATTATTCTTATATACACTTTAGGTTATTCAATTTTAGTTAATTTCAAAAAGGTTTTTATTGGATCGAACCGGACGCCTGCCTTGAGTCTCGAACCCGAGACCTTGGCTGTAACCCGCACCCAGCCCAACCAACTGGGCTGGGTGTCTAAACCATTAATACTTGAAGTTTAATTATATTTATATACTTAATATGTTATTTCAGAAATGACAGATTCGAAAAGGTTTTTAAGTGGTCCGGCCGGTGAGAGTGCTTGGGTTCGAACCGGTGACCCCGGGTTTGTTTTGCACCCGACATAACCAGTTGGGTTGGGTGCTTAACCCGGTTATAATCCATATCTTAATATTCAAAAGCACACACTGCCCGTTGTCTTCTTCATTTGAATTTTGAACCAGTTAAATACCCGCCCGTTTTACACCCCTTTACTTCTGATAGAACCGATGCGCACAACTAAATAGTTAAAGCAAAACAAGAGAAAGGAACAAGGGTTCTACCGATCGAGCTGAGCCGCGGGTGACTAGATTCCGGCAACCTGATGTATTCCTGCAAGGGAGGGTTTCCGGCAACCGAAAGCTTTGAGGGAGTATGGCTTCGCAGGAAGAGATTGAACGAGGAAACGAGTATGAAGCTTGTGGTATTTATAGGTGTCTTGGTACCCCAAGATTTTTGGTAACCCAACTGTGATTGGTCGGAATTGATTTGACAGGGTTGAGTGATTGGAATTTACCCTAATTAGCACTGGTGCCTGCTGTCGGTGTTTAAAGAAACACGTTGGTTGATTTGCGAAATCTCTGGTAAGGAGTTTGTCACCGTTACAGGCTCCGCTGACTAGCGTATGAATATTTTGATGCTCGAGATATCTTGCATCAAGAGTGTGTGGCGCAGTGGTGTTGGGTGCGTGTTTTTACCCGGGGAACCCGGGTTCGAACCCGGTTCACCCCATCTTTTTGTTTTAACTTTTTTAAGATAAAACATTTACTAATTATAAATATATAATATTTATTTGATTATTATTCTTTTTTATTAAGATTATTCTAAGCCTTTGCTGTTTTTATTTTTATATACCTATATATAAATTCTAATGTTTTAAAAACAATAAACAAAGTGCTCTTAAAAAGATATATCAAACGACATAAATGAAAACACTTTGATTGATAATTTGGGTCGGGTTTTCGAAACCCGATTTACACAAATGTTACAGGAAACTTTTCCAAAAATGAGATGTGTATCTAGTATCTCTATCAGATACAATAGATACCGGCACACCGTGTAGGGACACAACCTTGTCCACCTATAAATTAGCCAATTTATCTGAATTCTACGTTTCCTTAATTGGCAAGAAACACGCTGACTTAGTCATACTATCCACTATGACCCAAATAGTGTCATTTCCACTTTTAGTCTTAGGTAACTTGGTAATCAAGTCCATAGTTACCATTTCCCATTTCCAAGTGGGAATTTCAAGTTGTTGTAGAAGTCCTGAAGGTTTCTGATGTTCAGCCTTAACTTGTGAACACGTCAGACACTTAGCTACACAAGTGGCTATGGATTTCTTCAAACCCATCCACCAATAATTCTTCTTTAGGAGTTGATACATCTTGTCACCTCCCGGGTGAACTGAGTATCTCGAAGTATGCGCTTCTTGGAGGATTAAATAAGTCCTCCAAAGACTGGAACCCAAATCCTCTCCCACTTTGTCCTCGTACACGTGGCGGCATTTTCCTGTTTAAAAATCAATTAAAAAACATACTAATAACTTATTAATGAAATGAGTAATCCTAGGTCAACGCCTAGACTCGGAAGTCTAAGGAATGTGCTCGTGTAAGTTTGAGATTAAACACAAAAGGCTAGTGTTTAATTCTCTCAAATGTTGGCTCTGATACCAACCTATCACACCCCGGATTTCCAACCCAAATCCATACACCGGTGGGCCCGGGTGGGGAGTATCGTGACGTCAGTTGATAATCATCATAGTCAATTAAACACGGCACATCGGAAGTCTTGGAGTAAAATTACTATTACAAACCGAAGGTTAGAGAACACAAAATAATATACAGGCTCGTAATAGAAGATCCACAGGTGGATCATAAATTGTACATGGAAAGAATATAAAACAGACTTTGGGCAGATTTAGGATTTGCAAGATCCTCTGTCACTACCGAGCACCTCCGGCCTATTTTCGTATTGTAACTTCAGTTTAGTCTTTTGAAAAGACGTCAGCTTTCACTGGTAAGTACACCCAACTGACTCATTTTGAAAACATTTAAAAAATGTTTTAAGTGCGTATCAGCACAAAATCTTTTTATAACTTGGGTTGATTGACCGTCCAACCTTGTTACGGAGACCACAATTAGCGTACACACCACTTTGGACTCACGAAGGAGTCAATTCCTCCCAACCTTGTGGGAATGCATAATTGAGCGTCTATTGGCTGTATGCCTACACCCGTGCTAAGGTCGTGGCCATTTCTATTATAATGAGCCGAGGATATCCAGGACACGGTAGTTAACCCCTGATGTTTAAATTATCAAACAAAACTGATTAAAACAGAACATGCGGATTTACTATCCCCGAAACGGCGTTCGATTGAATCCCATTTCTGACCAAGCGGTAATAGTTTACCGTAACCCAAGCCCGTATAGGGGAAATAGTCGAGAGTATTTACCTGAGCTAGTCTTCTTTAATTTTTTAATAACTCAGCCGTACACAAAAAGGACTAAGTGCAGATAGCATTTACGGGCAAGTCTCTAGTCTGGATTATGGCATAAATGAACCAATTAAATACTAACGGTCTTATTTAAGTCATTGACTTAGACCGACTAGCGTACTTGATCAAAACGTATGACGCTAGATAAACAATGATCGGATAGAATGTAGTTTAATCACAACAAGTACCTTGACTTGTTTAACATGGGTAAACTATTAACATTCTGGATTTTGAGACTTAAATGACAAGGTTAAACCCGTTTCGATTAATTTCCGTAAAATAGTTACATATACGTAACCGTGCGCATATTAGCGATATCGGGTAACCGGATAAGTCATGGACAAGTTTTGTATGCCATTAAATCTTAAATAAGTTAAAATATCAGTAGGATATTAACTCATATGCCCGTTAAGGTTTTAAAACGAAATTACGCATCCTAAGGGCGTTTTGGTAATTTCATACATTATCAAAAGAACTTGAACATATTTTAAGTTTATAACCATAAGTATTCTGGAAAAATATTTTATTTATGATATAATATTAGTAGGATGTCAATTATATGTGTAAATTATCTTTTATGACCAAACTATGCACCGAATGGGCATTTTGGTCATTTTACACATAGTTTATAAATTATTTGGGATTCTGAGTTTATAACATGTACCTACTGTAAATATGTTTAAAAATAAGTTTTAAAATAAGTAGGTATCAAGTCTTGGTCAATAATATGGTTTAAAACCATACTATGCGCCTAAATGGCGCTTATGTCGTAAAATGGCGTCCTTGTATGATTTTAACGAAAACTGATGTTAAGTTGAGATTAAATTCCTTAGATATGTTATTTAATATAACATATCAGTAGGTAAATGATTTTACAAGATTTGATTAAAACTAGTTTATGAGCCATAAGGGCTAAAACCGTCATTTATCGACATAGTTTAAGGACCTGTTTGAAAACTCAGTTTATAACTTGGTTTAACGTCCCAAATAATCCTACTTATAATATTACATCAGTAGGAAACTCATTTTCAAGTTCATTATTATTTAAAACCTTGTTTTATGTAAAAATGGCATTTTGGTCAAAGATGACATAATTATGGAACTTGCGCATAAGCTTAGATTTTGATTATGAGCATGTAATATAACCTCAGAGGATTATGCTACATTATATTACGATCATAATGCAACTTTAGATCAGTAGGTAACTAATCTAAATCGGGTCAGAATCGAAAGTCAAATCAGAAGTCAAACTTCGCGACTTTCGGTTGCGAACCAACCCTAGAACTGAAATTGACGAGCCGAACATGTTCTTATAATTATTATCAACTTGTTTAAGTGTCAAAACAGGTTTCATAACATATATAAGATCATTTTTTGATTTTTCTGAAAAATGGCCTGTTTGACTTTTTAGTATCGTAACTTTGACCCGTCAATTTGTCTAGCAAACGTGATCTTCAGGAGGTGCCCTTTATAGGGACTAACA
Organism: Scalesia atractyloides; assembly: GCA_947069175.1. NCBI lineage: Eukaryota > Viridiplantae > Streptophyta > Magnoliopsida > Asterales > Asteraceae > Scalesia > Scalesia atractyloides. The sequence continues at coordinate 8,070,698 of CAMTDV010000011.1, forward strand.
CCTATCTTATTACGATCACTTAGCCATGTTCATTCTGAACAATGGCTGGACCATAATGGTCTTAACCGAAAGTCAAATAGTTTTCCGTAAAACGATTCACTTTTGGCTATAAAAGCCTAAAAAAGAAAATGCACAAAGAAGGAACACTTGCGAGTGATTCCTAAGGTGCAAAAGAACTATGTTGGATGCTCCTTTTAGCTAGCAACTTCCAGAGGAGGGAGAAGAGTGATTTAATGAGAAAGGTGCAAGTTGGAATGATGAACTTAAGCACCTATTTATAGTTGGAGAGCTCAAAGGAGGTGAAGCCAGGTGTTTAGGGGTGTAAGAGGAAGCTTACAAGTGTCCCAAAATGTGGCATAGCTAATTACAAGTCCATGGTTTCGAATTAATGGTTTTGGAGCTTTGTTTGGAGGCCAAGCCAAACTTTCTGCAGCAGACCTGTTCTCGCGCCCGCGAGAGACCCAGGCCTGGTCTCTCGCGGCCCACGATCGCCCCTTGGCCAGTTTCAAAGTTTGACACTTTTAACCCCTTAACTTATTAAAGCTTCTAAAAACCGTTTTAAACACCTTTTTGGCACTTTTAGCCCTCCGTAGCCAATACTTGGTATACCCGGGATTATGCCCGGTCATTGTCGAGCTCTCGGTTCGTTAAAAGGTCACTCAGAGGTATAAATTAACATGTTGACACTTTTAATCCCTCCATCATCTAACTTTTACATATTTACAAAATTGAACCCTCTCGTCTAACAAATGGCACGTATGAGAGTTAGGACTTCGCAAAGGATCACTCAAAGGCTTATTATAAGCATGTTGATTCCGATATCACTCAGAGGCTGGGCATGTTGACATATCAGTCAGAGGCCAAATCTTAAGCATGTTGACGTATCAGTCACTCAGAGGCTAATGATTTAAGCATGTTGACGTATCAGTCACTCAGATGCTAATGATTTAAGCATGTTGACGTATCAGCCACTCAGAGGAGGCTGATGATTTAAGCATGTTGACATATCAGTCACTCAGAGGTTGTTACTTATGCATGTTGACATCGGACCGTCACTCAAAGGCTCAGATTGAGCATGTTGACACCTTTAGTCCTTATTGGTCTTTAACAGACTATATTTAAAATACAACATGTGTCACTATACTTATTGGACACGATTTTTACAGGGTGTTACAATAGAGCGGGTGAGTTTATTCCCGCTGGTTCACCGTGGGATCGGCTTTTTGAGCTATCACATATGCCGACCTACATGGAGTTCCTTGTCGAGTTTCATCCTAGTCAACCAGACCAGGTTGTGGACCTGGCGCAGCCCCCCCTACGCCCAAGGTTTCTTTTCGCATGGCCAGCCAGGCGCGTGCTATGTCGCTTGGAGAGTTTGCGACATGGAACGGTTTATACCTGGATGCTGAGATCGCTACGGATCTCTATACGCAGGTACGTTTAACATTAATTTTTGTATTGTAATTATTATTGTTTTAATATATCACATTTAACACTTAATATTAATTAAACATTTAATTAACATACATGTAAACAGGGGTCGGTAATGGTTGATAAACCCACGCTTTTAGGGTTTTGGGCTGTGATTGTGGATAGGGAGACTTGGACCACGTGAATTCCAAGGGGAGGGTTACGACTATCCGTGATCCGCTCTACAGGTACATTAGTTATTATTGTATGATTATTTAACGCGGTTCGAAAGTATATACTGTTTTTATTATTTAGTCGAAGTCATCCGTATCGACCGTATGTCCGTAACGAGCGTCGAATCCGTAGGGCCAGGTTCTGCCCCCTCATACGCGGGGTATCAGCAGCTACGTAAAGACGTTGACAGGCTGACATATGTGGTGGAGTGGATGGTTGTGGAGTTGCAGGAGCGTCGACAGCATGAGGGCTTACCTCCATGGCACTTCGTTCCGACTGCAGCATGGCATCAGCAACAGCAGCCATAGGATTTTATCTTTTGTTATTTATTTATTATTTAGTTATATTATATCTTTTGTTATGTATGTACAAACTTTTGCTGTACATATAAAACTTGTGTTGTATATATTATGTTCAGTTGTATTGAAAGAATATAGTATTTCAATTTAAATGGTATAGTATGTAAACGGTGTAACATATTCGAACAATACCCGGGTATTTCAAAATATTTAACGTTATAGTATTCGAACCGGACCCATACTTGGTATAATATTTTTATTTGAACGATATAGTATCCAAACGGTATAATACATTCGGACCGTACACGAGTATTTAAAAAAAAATTAACGGTATAATATTTAAACGATTATAGTATTCGAACAACACTAGACTTGGTATAATAATTTATTTTAAACGATAACGATATTACATATTCGAACCGTATAAACGTTTATCACAAAATTTTAACCGTATACAATTCTAACGGTATAAAATTGACGGTTATATAGTTTAAGCGATTTAACGTTGGAACCGGGTGAGAATTTATCCGATAAATACACCAAAATAACCAACCAAAATTTTAAAGGGTTATATACGCTGCGTATAGCTCTATACGCAGCGTATATAAATCCTTGTTGTCTATGTCTGTGATTGCTGATCAGACTCTGAAATTCATACAACCTATACACAGCGTAGGTACAGGTATGGTTTGGTGTGCAAATAGGTATATTGGTGTGCTAATATGCACACCCTAAATCAAAAGCAAGCAAAATACATGATGATCAATAGATCGTTTTACTTTAACTATTTTCCTAGAATTCGAAGGAGATTTGCAAGGTAAACAAGATTTGGTTGCATCTTGACAAAATGGAGTTTTAGACACAATTTCGATCGTATATGTTCAATTTAATTGCAAACACAATTTCAATCAGCTTCTTGTAAATTGGATTCCAAGGATGACAAAGGCCCAAATTGTAACAAATGTCCAGATATTATAACAAAGGTCCAAAACTGATTATTCAAAGCAGCTTACACGATTTTTCTGAAAATGGCATTATATAATTAATTGCAATAGGATTCTTTGTAACAACAAAACCGTTGGCCGTTTGTTTGTAAACTGATTTGGATTCAATCGCGGACTTATGATTCAACTGACAACATCAATGGTCACTACTGCAGTAAAAACCGAACACGCCAATGGCCTCCCCATATTAATTAGTCGATGTCGTCCGTAACGCGCGTAGCTCAGTGTGTTTTTCAGCTCAATCTATAAACTACATCCTCACGGCCTCACAAAAGTTCAAAATCGTGCAACAATTGAACTCGTTGCTGGTTGTGTTGGCCCCAATTGATCTTTGATCTCTAGAACATGAAACGAACTTGAATATCTTGTACATGTGATTCTGAATACAATTGAAATCCAAACCCTATTTATAAGAAAAGAAAAAGGTGCGATTGAATGGACATGTCTCTTTGCGAAATAGTGTGTCTCTTGATCTTGTGGTGTTGCCACCATTCTGGATGGTTATGTCTCCAGGAGAGGAGAGATGTCGATCCTTTAAAATGGGTTATAATCTTTCACTTTGTCGCATCTAGTCCTCGCACTTATTTACTAACTTAATTACAATACAAACTAACTAATAATAATTTACTAAACAACCGTCTAACTTAGGATGCGAAGAGATTATAACTTCATTCACCCCCTCCTAATCACGAACATCCTTAAGTTGTTGTAGACCTTGAACTCCAAGCAGTTTTATCTTCTCGAATCTCCTCAATATCTAACACTTCACATGGATCTTCTTATTCCCGAACCTTGCTCCTCGCGAACTTTATTCCTCACTAACCATGTTTCTTATGAATCTTGCTTTACACGAACGTTTTGCATCACACTAGTATTTACCGCTTTTGATTTGTATCACATGAACCTGTTGTGTAGTTGTCTCAACACAAACTCCACCAGTCTTGATTAATTAGCCCATCATCATATCACATATCACATGAATTAAATCCATCTCGCATAGATTTTCAATAATCTGACTCACTTAGATTCTTCTTGCGGTTGTATCATACAACAATTTTTTTGACCTAGTCCCAAGATTATTTGTATTCTTCTCCTTAATGTATCACAAATATAATATCCTCTTCATGGTTGTCTCTCACAACAAGTCCTTCATTATTGATTGCTTCCTTCACGGATTCTTCACTTTTACCTGATCCACTCAACGGATTAATTATTGTACCTTTCATAGGCTATCTCTGCATCACATGTTTCTTCGTTCCTTTCCACACGCGTCCTACTCGCACAAACCTTTTTTGATGTCTCACCTATCGTATATCCACTGTTTCAATAACTTCAACTTTCCCTACATCCAGTGTTTCCAATTTTGCATTCACTTCACTTTTCTACACTAACTACAACAATTTCTCTTCTAATTTCATGTATGCACTACATCACTTTTTCTATTCTTCATAGCACTTTGTTTCAGATTGAAAAACCCCTCGTAACAGCCTTCACTTAGTAATCGGATTCTACCTCAAATTGTTTAGCCTCTCGCCTTCGATTCCTATTGCTTTTGTATGGGAAAAGCAACCAAACCAATGATTTCTGACTTCTTGATTCTTTGAACAACACACTTCGAATCACTCCAATGATTCCTTCTTCATTGGCTTCTTCTTTATGATCGGCTTACACGATCTTCCTCTTCCCAATTGACTTGCTCAATTTTCTTTTTCTATACTATGACTATCAATATGAATACAAAATTCAGATTGAGACAGACAAACCTTAAGTTTTTGTTTCTTAATTCTTGTATTTATAAAATCTTGGTTCTTCGTCCATAACACCTTTTGACCTCCACACCTTCACGCGCGAATAGAACTAATCGCGTATAACCACTGAATTACATTCGGATTCTACCTAGCACTCTAAACAAGCAAAACAACCCTATTCTGCGCTCCTGTACTCGGTTCGATACACTCACAAACCCTAATCTGATTGCTAACTTCAAATTCTCACAACCCTTACTTTCTTGTTTCTAAAATTTCCTAACCACCAATACGAACCAACTGTAACGTTACTATTCAATTCCCTTGAATTCAATAGACTTTCAAATCTTTAATCTGCGTATAACCACAATGCGTAATAACTGAATTCCTTTGACTATCTAATTCGCACCAAAACCCCGAAATCAAAACCCTGGATTTCAAACAGATCTTGGTTCGACTCCTGACCCGAAAAAATGAACCTTGCGAAATTAAATATTAGAGATAAAACCTGATCACGAGTAACCCTGCGATTTGATGCCTTGCGAGCCCCGTTGATCTTTGATCTCTAGTACATGAATCAAACTTGAATATAAACTTGAATATCGTGTACATGTGATTCTGAATACAATTGAAATCTAAACCCTATTTATAAGAAATGAAAAGGTGCGATTGAATGGACATGTCTCTTCGCGAAACAGTGCGCCTCTTGATCTTGTGGTGTTGTCGCCATTCTGAATGGTCACGTCTCCAGGGGAGATGTCGATCCATCAAGTGTGGGTTGTAATCTTCCACCTTTTCGTATCTAGTTCTCGCATTTATTTACTAACTTAATTTACAATACAAACTAACTAATAACTATTTACTAAACAACCCTCTAACTTAGGATGTGAGGGAATTATAACTTCAGGTTACACTACCCACAAGATTACAATTTAAAAGGCTGGCAAGCGAACAAATGACATAAAGCGATGAATATTGTTGATCCTTTTGGTATTGCAGACGATTTAATGTAATTGTTTACAAGCATTTTAGAAAAAAAAAAAAAAAAAAGCAATTTCATATTTCAAGTTTTGTATCTTTTTCTCCTCTCCCTACAACAACGTCTCCATCATTTACACTGTCTTATTCATTAGCCATTCCTTTGTTCTTGACCAAGATCCAACATTGCCAATGTTGCCCCAATTAAGCACCAATGTATGTTGCTATGATTCCAGTCACTTTATCCCAATTTCTTGTCCCATCATCACATTCTAATTCAATCCTAACAGTCTACTCAAATGACTTACTTTATGAAAATGGGCCGTTAGAAGTTTAACCAGTCAAGATTTGAAGACCTCCAAAGAAAGAAACTACATCTTACAAACTTTTTCTATGAGATCTTTACCATTCCCAGAATTGTGAACTTCATAAAATGTGAATCTTTAGATCGAAGTTTCCCAATCTTGTTGCTTTGCTTCAATTCTTCTGCCATCAGTCAGCTGCCAATTTTAATAAGCTCAGGCGTTGGTATGACACCCAATTTCAAGGGGAATCTCTTCAAGATAACTGCACCAGATAATTTGTAGTTGTTTGAGACACGGGAAGCTTCTACTATAGGCTTCCCACAATTTGATATCTAACCATCCAAGTCTCAAGAACTTTAGTTGTGGAAACCCTTGTTCATTTGTGTTCCAACAGCTTCCCTCAAAGGCATAGTATCCTAGTTTTGAACCTGGAGCTTAGGTATTAGGTAAGGACTATAGGACTGACATATCACTCCACGGCTTAGAGAGCCTAAGGCCTCACAGCCAATACATATATATAGTACAAGAATAGAATTTTAAAGGTAATTGTTTTCTAGAGGTTCTTGGAGTGCTTGAATCTTTGTTACAAAAATCCATCCAGATTTGTATTGTGTATGGGTTTGTTAGTGATCAATAGATCCTTGAAAGTTTAAGTAATCTCTTGTTCATCTTGTTCATCTCGTTCTTACCCATGTTGGGTGTTTTAGTGATCTCCGCTCACTAGAACATCAGTGATCCGTCATCCGGTGTTTGTTCTTCGATTTCATGGACCCCACATGTGGTATCAGGGCCTTGTGCTCATTTAGGAGTGATTTCGGGTTAGATTCGTGGGAGTTACGGGGTGTGTTCTGCATTTTTCGGAGTTTCTTGTGTCCTTGGTGCTAGCTTCTGTTTTTCGGATTATTTAAAGATTTTAGTCTGATTTCGAGTGATTTCATGTATTAGGATTGCTTGGTTCGTGTTTGTGCTCGAGTTCCATGGGTGGATTTCGGGTTAGTTTGCTTGACTTTGGAAATTTTTCAAAGTTTCAGGTAAAAGAACAAGGGTTGAAGGTTGAAGAATAGAGACCTTAGTAATATTTCGATAGAAACATCAAACCAAAATATTGAAACTTCAGCTGTATATGTCGGATCAAATCATCTTTAGGATCTTTCTTATTTTCATTCATCCTTGAGCTTAAAGGTAGTTTCGGTTTCTAATTTTGTAATACTTACTTTTCGGATTAATCACTATATTCTTCGTGAATGTCTAAATGAAATTAGTTGAACTGAAATATTGTAAACGAATCTTAGATTAACCGAAATATCTTGAACCAAAATATTGTGACCAAACTTTAGGTAAACCTAAATATTGTTTAACCGGAGTATCTTCAACCGAAAGTTAGGTGAACAGAATTATTAACTTTTTCTAACCGAAATTAGTTGAACCGAAATATTGGTTAACTGGAGTATCTTCAACCGAAAGTTAGGCCAACCGATTTCTTGTCGACCGAATTTTAGTGTCCAACCGAAATATTGTTTCCAACCAAAATAATATTTCAGTCAACAAGTCAAACCGAAAAAATTGTGTTCACCCGTAAGTTTGAGTCAGAAACAAAAAATTTCACTATCGTTGTCCAGGTACTTGTCATTCGAAATAGCAAACATGGCAAGTGCCAATGCTCTCATCAATCAAGACAACAAGATGGAAACTCCAATTAAACCACTAAAGCTTCAAGGGTCATGCGACAATGCATGGAAAGGATAATTTATCTCGCTTTTGAATTACAATGACCTGACTCTTTTGATTCCCATTATATATGGTTATGCTCCTCCAACTGTTTATGCCGCTGATGGCTTGACAACGATTCTTAAAGCACTTAGTGCCTACATCGCAGATGTAATGACTGCCTTAACAAGGGAAAAACAAGCTCATGTTGTGGTCACTATGGCACTTCCCCTGGATATCTATCACAACTTTTAACATTTCACTGTTGCAAAATAACTATGGGGTGCCTTAAACAATTTGACATGTTCAAATATATGCGGACTCAAACCCTGGATGGTATTTACCCGATTTTCCTTCATGCTCAACCATAACCAAAGACTAACCAGCCACATTTTTACCCTTATTTTTATCAGCTTCTTGGACCCGAAGAGATTCTCTAATCTGAGTATGACTTCCCAATTGAACAAAGTGAGTTCTTCCTTTTGATGTTTGACGGTGTGTTTAAAGTCTTTCCAAAGTGAGGGAAGTTTATCAATGATGCTTGAAATAGAAATTGCCTCATCCATATACAAATTGTATCGAGTAAATTGACCCAATATGTGCATTAAATCATTATATTGCTACCTAACCGGTCTGCTATTAACCATTTTGTAGAAATTGAAATTACTTAGCAGAAATTTTTTGCTAGATGCATCTATTCTCAATAGAGAATTAAGAGAAATTGTATTGATCGAAAGATGTATATTGTTTTGAATTAAGTTACACATAGAATTGCACCACTATTTATACTATTGAACAATGATTTAGATAAAGAAATATAGCTGTCAATGGCTGTAATCTTTGGAGGAATGAGAAACATATATTCAGCCCTTTAATCGTGGGATATGATGTGAATGGGAGGAAATCTCGCTGATCCCTTGAATCCTAAGGTATTGTTAACACGCCCCCTCAAGTTGAATAGTGGGATTTCCAAAATTCAACTTGTCTAGGCACTTGTGTAAGGCACTTTCATTAACAGATTTTGTTAAAATGTCAGCGAGTTGATCTTCTGACCAAACAAAACACAGTGCGATGATCTTGGCGTCCAACTTTTCTTTGATGAAGTGTCGATCTATCTCTATGTGCTTCCTCCGGTCATGTTGAACTGGGTTCTCTGAGATTTGGATGGCTGCTTTATTATCACTTATAACCTTAGTAGTTTCTTGAGTTGGGTATCCTATCTCAGCTAGGAGCCTTCGTACCCATAGTACTTCGGTTAATCCCCTCGCTATTCCCCTGAATTCAGCTTCAGCACTTGAAAGTGCCACCACCTTCTGCTTTTTGCTTCTCCAAGTAACAAGGTTTCCACCAACCAAGGTGAAGTATCCTGATGTTGACCTTCGAGTGCCTTTATCTCCTACCGAGTATGCATCGGTATACAATTGAGTATCGAGATGTCCATTGGATCTAAACAGGACACCATGGCCAGTTGTCCCTTTGAGATACCTTATAATTCTTAAGACCGCATCCATATAAGCACTTTGGGGTTGATGCATAAACTGACTTACTACTCCCACAGCATATGCTATGTCGGGTCGGGTGTGCGAGAGATATATCAGTTTTCTTACCATTTGTTACTACCTTTCTTTGTCAGCTAGTTCTGCTTTTTCCTCCATATAAAGTTTTTGGTTCACAATCATAGGAGTATCTACTGGTTTGCAATCGACCATACCAACTTCTGCTAATAAGTCAAGGACATACTTCTTCTGACACATGAAGATTCCTTGTTTTGATCTGAAAACTTCGATTCCAAGGAAGTATTTAAGTCTCCCTAGGTCTTTCATTTCAAACTCTATAAATAAGTTCTTCTTTAGTTTGGCTATCTCTTCATAGTCATCTCCTGTAATAATCATGTCATCAACGTAGATTATTAGACAGGTTATGAGGTTGTTCCTTTGTCTGAGAAATAGTGTATGATCAGAGTTACTTTGTCTGAACCCATAGTTCTTCATGGATAAGGTGAACCTCCCGAACCATGCTCTGGGTGACTATTTTAAGCCGTAGAGAGATTTTTTAGACGACATACTTCTCTTTCTCCAAAATTATTTGTGAACCCATGTGGAGCTTCCATATAAACTTCTTCTTCTAGTTCTCCGTGCAAGAAAGCATTTTTTACATCAAATTGATGAAGAGGCCAATTTTTATTTGCTGCTACAGATAGGAGAACTCTGATGGTGTTGATCTTTGCTACTGGGGAGAAGGTGTCAGAGTAATCAATCCCGTACGTTTGAGTGTAGCCTTTAGCTACCAGCCTAGCTTTATATCTTTCAACTGTACCATCGGGTTTGTATTTAATTGTAAAGACCCAACGACACCCGACTGTCTTCTTTCCTGATGGCAAGACACATTTTTCCCATGTGTTGTTTTTTCTCAACGCCCCCATCTCATCTTCCATTACGTCTTTCCAATGTTTTGATTTCAAGGCTTGTTCTGTATTGGTGGGGATTTCTTCAGCATACAAAGATGAAGAGAAAGCCTTGGCCTCCGTAGATAGGTTTCCTTTGGCTATGTTAGCCATAGGATATCTACATCCCCGAGACTCCTTTTCTGGAGAATATCTTTTAGGTGGGACTCCCCGATTTACTCTTGGTGGCAGCTCATATCTTCCCGAAGTGCCTTCTTGTGTATAGGAGTTATCCTACTCCTGTACATTGCCATCTTGTTCTGTTGCTTTGTTAGTAATGTTTTCAGGGATCACAACAGGTGGAGTATTTGGATCAGGTTCAAGTTGAGTATCACTTGCCTCAGAAATCAGGTTGGGAGCAGTCTCTTGGGTGACATTGACATTTGGTTCTTCTGTATGCGTGGAGGGAAGTGACTCATTTTGGGTACTTTGGTTTCTTCCTTCTTCATATATCACATGTCTCAACCAACTCAATGTGTCAAGACATTCTCTCTCCCCCTCACCAGTGTGTTGGGAGGCATAATAATGCTTGGTTTCAAGAAAATCACAGTTCATAGTAGTGAACATGTGTCGAGTTTTCGGATTATAACATCGTATCCCTTTTTATCCACCCCATACCCAACAAAGACATATTTTTCAGCACATGGTTCGAGTTTAGTTCTATGTGACTTAGGTATGTGGATGAAGACAGTGCATCCAAAAATTCTAGGTTCAAGTGTAAGAATAGAGGGAGGTTTGGTGGTTTCTGCAAGGACTGGTAGTGGGGTTTTTGTTTTCAGGATTTGGGTGGGAAGACGGTTAATAAGATAGGCGGCAGTAGCAAGGGCTTCTGGCCAGAAATACTTTGGAACCTGTGATTCTATAAGGAGAGCCCGAGTGATTTCTAACAGTATACGGTTCTTTCGTTCCGCGACACCATTTTGTTCGGGAGTTTCAATGCAAGTGGTTTGATGAATTATGCCTTTGGTTTGGAAAAAATGTTTCATATTGGAGTTGACGAATTCCCCTCCATTATCTGATCGGAAAATTTGAATATTTGTTTGAAATTGGGTTTGGATCATGGTGTAAAAAATTTTGAACTTCTCAAGGACGTCAGATTTATTTTTTAATAGATATACCCAGGTCATTCGTGTACAATCATCCACAAAAATCACCAAAACACGAAGGTTTTGCCCCCCAATGATCGGAGCTGGACCCCGTACGTCCGAGTGAATTAACACAAAAGGTGAGTCAACCCTTGTATTGTTTGGTTTAAAAGTCTTTCTATGACTTTTAGCTAATATGCAAGTCTCACAATGTGTCTTACAATTGGAGGGAAATAAATCAGGAAATAAAGCATGTAAATAACCCGTAGATGGATGCCCAAGTCTTCTATGCCATAGAGCTTCACGTTCAGTCGTTCCATGAAAGAGCATTGCAATACCACTTTGAGTCACCTCATCCACGTAATACAACCCTTGACGTTCAGTGCCACGCCCAACGATCGCTCCCATCCCAATATCCTGTAAAATACAAAAGGTAGGTTGCATGAGGATGGAGCAATTTAACTCCTTTGTTACATTACTTATTGATAGGAGTTTATGAGAAAGAGAAGGAACATAAAGACAATTAGAAAGTTTAAGTGTTGGGGAAATTTCAATCGTTCCCCCAGTTTTTACAGCCATTGTTTCTCCATTTGCCGCTTGTATATATGACTTTGTGGGTTTGGTTGAGGTGGCGAAATCTGATAACTCGTAACTCATGGTATCGGTGGTTGCGCAATCGAATATCCATGCTTGGTCATTTCTTCCTCTATTATACTTTTGAGCCATAAAAGCCAAGCTACCAATGATTGAGTGGCTTTTGCAATTCATAAAACCTTCTTTTATAAAATGGTTAAAACTTGTAGCTTTTAATATTTTGGAATGTTCAGGGGGTCGATTGTAATTTAAAAGGAAATAAGAATGGGTTTTTGAGATATCTCTCTCAAACCCAATACCTGTGGTCAACGAAAAAACCCCTTCTCCTTCTTCATCACGTGCCTTCGCTACCCCTCCAAATCCGGTAGGTTTCTGATCAAGGTTGCTTGTGGCGGCGACTTCATTGTTGCCCACGGCGGAGGAAGCTTTACCCCTCTCCTGTCCAGGGGTTTTCAGGCCCTTTTTGTGGCCATCGGACCACCACTCGGGATACCCGACGAGTCTGAACATTGTTCTTTGGTATGTTTTGTCATACCACAGTGATCACATTTAAGGTGAGACTTGTCTTCCTTAGTTGATGGTCCAAATTTATTTCCGTCGAACCGATGGTGACCCTTTGTTACGAGCCCTACCCCTGCTTCAGAAGCGCTTAATCCTGCTGCTATATCTAGTATGTCGGTAGACGTTGCTCCCAGAATACTCTGGTGAGCAGCCTCTTTCCGAACAGCCGCATAAGCAGCTTCTGCGGTTGGGAGGGGTTCTAACCGGAGTATCTCCCTTTTAATCGGGTCATGTTTCCGGTGTAGGGCATTTAGGAATTGAAACAGTTTCTGTTCTGACCTGATTTTCGAGTATGTTTGGATGTCTTCTGGACACTTCATGGGATTCGGATCGATTCGGTCAATCTCACCCCATATCCCCTGTAGTGTAATCCAGAAGTTTTCAAGAGAGTCTTCATTCTGTTTGATGTCATTAGCTTTGACGTGAAGGTTGAATGTCTGCAAATTGTCTCTTCCACTGCTGTAGGTGATCACCAGAGCATCCCACAATGACTTCGCTGTGGGAAACTCGGTTAGGTTGCCCGCGAGAGCTGGTTCAAAATTTTGTATTAACCATGAAAAAACGACCAAGTCGTCTTGTTCCCACTGATCATACGCTTCATCCTTCTGATCTGGGGGATTTGTGTTTAAGTGTTTCAACAAGGCTTTTGATTTTCCGCCAATGGCAACTCGAATCATCTGCGTCCATAACGCGTAGTTTTGACTGTTGAGTTTGAGATTGATTTGGAGATTATCATAAAGTTTTGGGTTTTGAGGCTGAGGATTAAGGCTATTTTTAGCAGATTTGCGAGCTGTAACGATAAATCGGAACCTGAGTTGCTGTCTCCGGACATGGTAGCTCGGTTTGGGTTTATTGGGTTGTTGGAAGATCAATCGGTATATGATGAGCAAGCCTGCTCTGATACCATATTTTCAATAGAGAATTAAGAGAAATTGTATTGATCGAAAGATGTATATTGTTTTGAATTAATTTACACAGAGAATTGCACCTCTATTTATACTATTGAACAATGATCTAAATAAAGAAATATAGTTGTCAATGGCTGTAATCTTGTAATCTTTGGAGGAATGAGAAACATATATTCAACCCTTTAATCGTGGGATATGATGTGAATGGGAGGAAATCTCGCTGATCCCTTGAATCCTAAGGTATTTTTAACAGCATCTTATGCCATATACTTGGATTCAAAAAGAATCCGATAGATCTTTTGTAGACACTGTATTCTTGTATAAATCAAATAGACCATCACACATTCCATTCAATGTATGCCCTCTACATATATATATAATCATCATTTTCCCACTTCAATCTCTTTCTCTGTAGATCAAGGGCTTCGTTTTCCCCTTCTTCAGTCATCCATGTACTTAGAACGTACACAACGTTTAGGGTGGTTTTCAAGAAGTGCATCTTCTTCCTCCGGCGCATGAAATCTTGTCCTTCAAATTTCTCTAACCACGTGATTTTGCTTGTCATGTCGCGTGCAGATTCACCAGTAATCATGTTAAATAGTTCGTTCTTTGTTGATTGAGTATGTCGGCCTAATACTAAACCCCAAAATCACATGGTTCACTAACCTTAAGCACATGCCAATATATATTAGTTTTATCCTAATTAGGCCCAACTAGTGAATTAACAATACCCATAAGATTATTGGCCCAATTAAATAGTTGTATCGGACCCAAATATGATTACACACACTAACTCGTTACAACAATCAAGTCCGCCATTCCTGCATCATCTAACTTGATTAAATAATAACAAGAGGACCTATTCGACGAGTTAATCCAACATCACTATGAAAGTTGATAATCACTAAAATTACCAATAGAGCGTTGTTTCGTATACAGCAAATCATATACTTGAACCTTTGATTGATCTTGGTTTTCGACTGAATCATCAATTGGGTTTAGATTCAAAATGAATTTGTTGGAGAGAGATGGTTTTACCTATTCAGATTTATAGATTTCAATTGTGATTTCTTTGTTTAAAAAAAGAAGGTACCCAAACATTGTTCATGACTAACTAGAATACGAGAGGTTTTACAATGATTCGGTATCTATTGAGTTCGTATCACCATCATTATTTGATTTGCAATTTGTGATGTAAGTAATTATTACATTTATTACAATAACATAGATTTGATATCATCATCATCATCATAAATTGGTTTACCTTCTAAAGTTGATTAAATATTGGTAGTATTAACATTACACGTATGTAATAATTATATTACTTATATTATAAAAACATTTAACTCGTAAAAGGTGATGCAGCTCTGGGTCAAGGTGAAGGCAACTCACTTGATCCATAAAAATTTGGACGACTCAAGGATACAATGTGGGACATCTTTAGAGAGTTGCGACCACATTATTTTTTAACACCACTGATGGGTTGAACAAAAACAAACCCATACAACCGTTATTTTGATCCAAAAAATCCGTTATTTCATCCGAAACCCCCAAAATCGTAGCCCACAACAAAACCCGAATGTCCAAGTTCTGGTTGCTACACCTGAGTTTGCGAAGTACGCATCTTTTTTAACGGGCATGTTGTATCCAAAATTTCCTCACGACATTTCCCCTTCACAAGTTCCGGTACCAAATATCCCTCACCAACAACATCCTATGTCCCCAACGAACACCACACCCGATATCGTTCCGCAAACCTAACCGCAAAATTTGTGAATCGTAACGAAGGTCAAAAAGAGAAGCCACAAGAAGGACCTATCAGAGAAGCATTAAAGGGGAAGTCTGGGTTACTAAAAAATGGATAACGATTGAAGAAGTGGTTTTAACTAAAGTTTGGATTTTCGTATAGGATGGCTTATTGATCGCTACATTCTTTTTTGTTTTTAAGGGAAAAAAATATTTTTGTTGACGGTTTTTACTTTAAATAAAATATTATTAATATGTCTCTTTATTTTTATTTTGTTTTACTTTTTATAAGAAATGCTTTAATGTCGGATAAATTTAGGGTTTGAATTTGTGATGTATAATATTGTATATCATGAAACATTGAGGCGAGATGTATGTTGGTTCAATGATAGTCTCTTAATAAAGTGATGTGAAATGAATAAAAAAATCATGTCCTTAAAGGGTTTCTTCCACAACGCCAAAAATGATAATAAAAAAGTAGTGAAAAGGAAGCCGACTTCATGGCAAGAGCGTTAAGTGAATACAAAGAACAAGAAGGCCACATGTTTGCATTTATTGATTCGTGGCAGGTGGCACGTCACGACAGCAAATGGGCGAATGTACCTCTCGTGAGCTAATCTTCAAAAAGAAGCAAAACAAACTTGTCTACTCGTTTCGATGCTCGTAACAAAATTGATCTCAACTTAAGCGACGATAATATCGAAATTGAACCGAGTCATCCACCCAATAAAGATAAATCCAAAAGAAGGTCATCAAAATCATCAAGTGCCAATGTGGACTACACCGAAAGTTTGGCGGAGCTTACTAAACGTATTAGCACATTTAACAATATTCAACAAGAAAAACAAATAAGTTTTTTTTAACGGTTAATATCTTTCATCCCTATCGTCTATGTGGGCTTAAACCCAAGGTTTTGTCTTTGTCAATGCGCCAATTTAAGAAAAAATAAATTTGAAAATGGTGAAATAAACACGAGAAGATTTGAAACTTCTGGTTATGAATATCGATAATATACCAGATCCAAAAGACAATTGTACGAGTACTTGAATAAACAAGTTAGGCAATAATATAGTCTTTTAGTTTGTAATGTTTTTTTAATATCTTTTAATTTGGTTTTTGTTTATTTAGGTATCTTTCTCGAATTTCTTTTATGTTTTATGTAATTTATTATTTCTTAAATTATTGATATTGTTTTAACTAATAGAAATATCTTTTTTTTAATTAAATAAACTAGAAATTTTATTCCACGCGTTGCGATGGGAGTTTGATTACCAGTATAGTATCGGCACTCAGTATAACAACAATGTGAAACTATGGGGAAAAGAATATTGAAACATCAACGTACATTTCGAAAAAACATTAAAAGATGAAATAGTAAAAGCAAAGAGAATACCGATTCTGATAATACCAATACTAGTAACGACATTGTTCGGTTTGAGTTGTCACATTAGCAAGAAAAAATCATTAAAAGGCGAAATTTTGAAAGGAATAAAAGTAGATGGACTAAACACATATATATGAGCAAAGTTAAAGTAGATGAATTAAACATATATATTAGCAAAGTTAAAGGAAAAGGACTATATATGCATATAAGCAAAGTTAACTAACGAGAGGAAACACTTTATTAAAGTAGAGAGCTAAACACGTAAATTAAGAAAGTTAAAGGTTAAAGGAGTAAAATTCTTACCGCAACGCTACATGTGTCTATGTCAGATTGGCCAACCGATATAGCATATTTATAGTTTGTATAATATGGGCTTTACCCTTGCCCTTGATCACCCCATGTTTTTTTGTGATGCGAAGCCCATATGATTTACATAGACCTACGTGACATACGGACAGGGCGGGCCAGTGGGACTTTGTCTTTACCCACATAACTCCTTGTAGTCTTAGAGCAGTTACATTAGATTTTTATTCGTATCCATATAATTACACGAAAAATCACTATTTTATATCTCTCTCTTTTTCAATTAAATAATTATTTTTATATCTTTGTCATTACATTTCTCTCTCATCCACTCATAACCACCTCTAAAAGTACTTAAAAATTATGAGGTGAATAGTGTTTCCAATATATTTAAAGATTAATAGTAACTTTCTCATATATTTAATCATTTTTCTACTCACAACTATTCTTTATAATAAAAGTAATTCACTCAGTATATTTTTAGAGAAACCAATGTGAATGAGATTAGATCATTCACAATGGATCTCTTATATTTTTGTGGATGGGTTAGTTATATTATAAAAGATGGTTGTGAATAGAGAAAGATAAAATATATAGAAATGTTAATATTTATCTGTAAATATATTAGAAATACAGTTTATTCCTTTAATTTTTTAATATTTAATAGCTGTAAGTAAAGAATAAAGAAAAGCTGATAATAGAAGTATTAAAACAATTATTTATTTGATTTTTAATATAACAAGAAGAGTATAGTGTTGAAACTCTCAAATAATGAAAACTAAACCGTTCAACTAACCCGTCTAGTTTAGCCGGTCATTTCCAACCAAAAAGAAAAAAAAATCGTAGACAATTGAAATTGAACCCAAAACTTTCCTAACCCTAAACCTGAGGCTACCGTTGGCCCAGTTACAGAAAATGGGCCTCGAACGTAACGGAAAGAAAATCACTACATACACACTCCCACCTGTTATCAAATCGTCTTCTTCCTCTTTTCATTTTCATTCAATACAAACACCACAATTCTCCACCTCTCCTTATGGCTGCCTGTAAGTCCCCTATGCATGTATCCGCATACACTCATGTTTTGTCCCTTAGAGTTCAATTCAAAAAAAAAAAAACACATCTAGGGTTTTACAGCCGTAATTATGCTTAATTTGATACAAGATTTTTAAATTCATGTTACATTTGGTGTTTGTTTGTTACTAGGTAATTTTGGGGCTTCAAGTTTGAAGCTTTACAACTTGAGGTTAGCTCCTGATAGAATTGAATTAGCTAATTTGCAACAGAATTGTTATGGGGTTAGGTTCGAGAACGCTCGACGGTTTGATCGGCTGGTGTTGTCGAAAGGACCGAGTCGGTGCCTGTGTTTGTCTGCCAAGAATGCCCAATGTAAGAAATTTCGATTACGGTGAATGTTAGTGTGTTGATTGAGAATGAATTGTTTATATGGTGTGAGTTATCTGATTGTTATCGAGTTTAGAGTTAAGGGTTTAGGGTTTAATATATTTAAATTCAAAATTCGTGTTTTGAAAGTATGATATATGGCAGCAGGTGCAGAGTTAGAAGACTCTTCTGAGGTGGAAAGATCATCTGAATCAACAAGCCAATTCACTCCAACTGCTTCAGAGGTAAATTCTGAATTAATATATTAAATGTATGCAAAAATTAAGCATGTGTGCTACTATAATTGGGGTGTTTATGGTTAAGTTAGACTGGTTTTGATGAAAATTTTGGGCCAACCCGCTAACAATGGTTTTCGGGAACGACAAACCAAACCCTTAAGTTGGGTGGGTCGGCCAGACCGGCCGGTATGACGGTTTACTGGTTTGGTTTTGTGGTCTGAGAGTTGAACTGATTTTTTATTTTTTAATTTCAATATTATTAGTTTGTATGAAGAAATGATAAGGATGGTTAATGATTATAAATCCAGAATGCCTATACATAACTATATATTCCATAAGTAAAAAAATATATATATATATTATTGCCGGTTCGGTTATAACAGGTTCAGACCGAACCATTAAACCGCCAAACCACCATAGCTGAACCGTTTGGGTCTCAAAGCGGCTGGCTTGCTTCCCTTGGGGCTTTTCAACGGTTTATGAACACCCTTCATATCAAAGTGTGTTTTTAACTTGTTCCGTTTATACCATATTCACAGGTGGAGTCTCTTCTAACAGAAATATGCGACACAACCTCAATTGCAGAGTTTGAATTGAACGTGAGTACCTTTAGAAACCGACTACAATGTCCATTGGAATTGTTAATCCATGTCTCTGAACCAACTCTTATATCTTCTTTGCATTATTTGTTGTTATTAGCTTGGTGGATTCCGGTTACATGTATTGAGAAAGTTAACAGTAGAAAATACAAGTTCTCCACCGCCAGTTTCCGTCCCAATCATTGCTGCAAATGTGGAGTCAACGGAACAAAACGGGTCAGCATCGTCACCGTCTCTAGCCATTACCAAAATTGAACCTACTTCGGGTGGGATTAAGACGTTTCTTGATACGGCTGCAGATGAAGGGTTGACTGTAATTCCGTCACCTATGGTGAGAAACGATATATTAATTTACTTTTATTTAGTTAAAACTTAAAAGATTATTTTTAAATATGCCACTGTTATGTGCAATGCAGGTTGGGTACTTTCGAAGATCACGAACTATCAAGGGGAAACGAGCACCTCCGCCATGCAAAGAGGTAATCACTTTCCTGTGTTTTCTCACCCACTCCAAATGCTTCTGAATATTATTAGTTTATTACACATTGAACATTTGCTAGGAGTTGTATTATTTGATCTCCCAAAAAAATAAATATAAGAAAAAAATGAAAAGCTTCGATTAGATGCTTTCACTCCAGTAATCCGCTGCTTCAACTAGGGATGAGATTTTTTTCCCAAATACCCATCCGTACCCCTACCCGTACCGATTAGTAATTTGTACATTGGTGCCCAGTTTTATTGATTTCGGTATTCGGTGCTTTTGGTATTGGTATGGGTATAAAAATGGTACTGGTGCCGAATTTTATATAGAATTCCAAGAGTTTTTTTTTATTTTATGCTTTATTTTGTATTACTATTATGGTATTTATGGTAGTCGTATTGATTTTATCTATTTGTTACCCGTATCATATTGGAACTCGTACCGATTTTACCTGTTGGTATCGAGACTCGTACCAATTTTACCTATTTGGTACCCGTATGAATGCTCAAAAAGAAATAAAGTGGTAGGTACCGTACTGAAATACCGATACCCGTACCCGTACCATAATATTCGGTAGGCCTGTTCAAATTCGGTTCCAGTATGGGTATTGTACCGATCCCATCCCTAGCTTCCTCATACCATAGACACATTTTTTAAAATCAAGATTCTAAATATGTTTGTTTATATTCTACTGATACTTGCATTGTTCTAACAGAAGCAAACTGTAAAGGAAGGGCAAGTTATTTGTTACATCGAGCAGCTCGGTGGGGAGCTTCCCATTGAGGTTATTAATGATTATTCTCTAAATAAAATTCAGTAGCAATCTAAGTAAATTAAAACTCGTTCTAATTGTTTAGTTTCTGTCTACTCTTTTTTCTTGTGTTTTCAGTCTGATATAGCTGGAGAAGTTATTAAGATACTTCGTGAGGATGGTGGTAAGCACAATTTATTCTAATAATTTGGTCAATACGGGGTCAAAAATCAGATCCTGTAGTTACTTTGTATACAATATAATACCTTACTTGTTTGGTTATTATAAACAGATCCTGTGGGATATGGTGATGCTCTAATTGCAATTCTGCCCTCTTTTCCCGGAATCAAGAAGCTACAGTAGGTTGTCGCAGCAGCCCTTTTTTGCAGATGAACTTATTGCCGTATTTATCGAGATTGGTTGGTTGGCTGAGAAACCTGTACATGGCTTGTCACCATATTTATCGTACTATCTTTCTTAGCAAGATTTGTTTTCTTATATTTTTGGCCTGTATTGACGAGCACTCATCTAATAAAGATGTAAAGTGAGACTTGCTTCATCTTCCATTTTCATTCTTGTTTGGCGTGTGGTTGATTTGTTAAGCTTGATTTAAAATGTTCTCTCAAGATTTCGCATAAGCTCAAAGGTACGTGAACAAAAATGAGGGCCTTAACGTCTCTTTCTTTGTGTTCATTTTTGGTCAGGTCTGGTTTGACACAAATCCCAAATTTGTATTCATTTTTGGTCTGGTTTGAGACCAAATTAGTTCGCTAGCGAAGCCGTTTAAATAATTTGGTTCTTAGTTCCATAAGATTTTTCAGTCTTAATTTGGTCTTGATCCATTCTGGAGTTTTCCCAATAATCACTCCTAGAAGTGCCATTTTTATAAACATCTATTGGCTTGTATAGTATGGAAGGCAAAAAGGACCGTACTTGACATTGTCAGGTGGTATTGTTGCGGTGGCGTTTTTGGTGTACTTGGATGATGATTAACTTTTTGTTATGAATGGCTCACTTTGGGTTTTATCTAAACAGGTCATTTCATAACATTAGCTAAAGGGGGAACAGGTAAAATCAGTTTAAGGTCGTGGAAAGTCTATTTTTGGATGTTGAAACATTTTATTCAAAAGTCTAAATTGTTATTGTAATAATGGTGTTTTGTGTAGCCATTATATATGGGTCGATGCATTTATGAAGTTGCATCTTCATAGTTCATCTATAGTTGTTCATTTGTGAAATGGCTGCATCCTCATTGTTCTCTACTTACATATGGATTCATACACACCCATTAGCTATGGACGCCTCGCTTAATTAGCCTAGGCAAGTCAGAGCTCATGTGAGTTTATGTTCTTTACGCTAATGGATAAACACTCACGATAGCATATAAATATTAGAATTATGGGCTCGACCATTTACGTATCTTATTTATGGACCATTAGTCAATTACACAACTTGGGGGTCGATAAACGACTATTTATCAAGTTTTAAAATATGTCATCTCTCTAGTTTCAGCATGGACATAGCGTCCCAACATAATCAAGTTTTACATGAATACATCAATGAAAACCTTACTAGCAGTGTTTGGTTTGTGAAACTTTTTTGGAGGAATTGGAATCATCAAAAGAATTGGTTTTGTACACGAATGCTATTATTAAATGATCAAAAGAAAATAAAAATAAAAAAAAACCTGGAAGGTGGCAATATGGCATTAAAACGGCATGAGACATAGGCAGTGAATGCCCAAACCAGATCAGGTTATGAACAGGAATGATTACAGTGGAGATCAGGAAGAACGGACAACCGACTTCGCATCACAAGAATCAAATAACATTTTCAATAAATGGAAAATGATATCTATACAGATGCTAATATTGACCATGAAGATCAACTGTTGTCAGTTGGAACATAGCTGGAGATCTAACTTTATCTTGATTATCTTTTCCTTGTGGATTACTCCTGGTTTCACACCAGCTGCACAACTAATTATCTAAGGATAACACGAAATTACTTATTTACCCCTGATGTTTAACCTAATTTAAGAGACTCCATTTCACAAAATTACTTACAACCTTAGACAACATAAGCACAAGCACACACTTTTTTTTTCTACAGCCTATTTAATAACTAATTATCCGATTCAGAATATTTAATAACACTTAAAAAAACACACGTCTAAACACGCTCTTAACTCCTATTCCAACATACATACCTTATTAGTAAATATGACTAATATCGTATCAAAAAAAGGAGCAGCAATGAAATAATTCTTGCTTATTGAGGATACCAGACAACCAAATACAACAAAAACCTAATATATGAAAATCGGTAGTAATCTCTATCTTAGTAATTCATTTCAGAACATTAACAGTAGAAAGACTTATACAGTTTTGTGAGGCCCATATAAGATGTCTTGTTACGAACATTTGGCTGACATACCCTGTTCCGTAAAATGGTACTTAACTTATCGGCCCGTCAAGCATCTAATAAACAGAATTTCCAGATACATATTTTATGAACCAAATTCTGGGTTGGTCAAAGGACCAAGTCAACTCGTAAGCTCTTCCATTTTCCCCTGTTATTCATTATTGTACGTTTAAGATAGTTGAAAGCTAGAAACAAAGTTACAAACAACAAAACGGGTGTATGTAACATGTAAAGACTAAAATACTTATAGAAATACCTGAGAAATGAAACTCTCTGCATCGATTCGTTTAAGAAATAGAATGGAATGCATTGCAAGGTTAGCTATTTGATCACTGAGCAAAATCTCACCGATTTCTTCAAGGACCCTCACCTTAATGTAAGGATCTTTCGGTGGCACCATGTCCTAAATAAACACACAACTTATAAACGTTTAGGTAAATGTGTTCACAAACTATTCATGAACACTTACCAAACGAGATTTTCTGCTCATGTTCGTTCATTAAGGAAATGAACGTGTTCATGTTCATTTGTAATTTTAGGTAAGGAACACAAACGTTCATGAACATATATTAAATGTTTTATTAAATATACAATACACTAATATTTATTAAGTATTTTATTGGTAGGAACTTTGAATTATTTAAATAAAATATAAAATTAAAAACTCTAATGAACTATCAAACACAAAGGAACACGTTATCAACGTTCACGAACATAAATGAACGAACGTGGCCTTTGTTCATGTTCGTTCATTTAACTAAACAAACAAAATTTCTCGTTCATGTTCGTTTATTTATCAAACGAACGATCACAAACGACTTCCCGCCGAACGGTTCACAAACTGTTCGCTGAGCGTTCAATTCATTTGAAGCAATACTGTTTCTATAACAAAAGGATTGATGGCTGATATGTGTTCATCAACCAAATTCAGGGACACTAAAGATTGTGAAACTTACGACGGCCAAATCAAGATTCAAATCTAACATGTACGATTGTAGATTCGAAGAATGCTTTCCGAAATATTCATTCTCGGAGATACTAAGTTTCTCTTTAACTGCAAGAGGGAGATCTGCATGCTTGATGGTCCATCCCAAATTTTGAATAACTTCTGCTCGATTATACCTATCAGAATAATAACAGTAACGATTAATGAGACAGCATAAACATAAGTTACACTGGTAATGGAGTTAAAGGATTAAATAAACAGATACACAAGTGATGACTTACACATAAGCCATGAGACATCGCTTATTGCGGACCAATGAAAGATGATGAACGAGGGCCCCGAAATGATCAGCGTTTTTATTCGTCTGATTGTTGGATCCTTCCTCTTGCATCTTCCTGTCATACGTTATGTTAAAATATAAGTAAGTGTACATGAAGAGAGGAGGGGGGAGAGTATACATTGAAATGAGAATTACCTTAGCAAGGCTTGAAGATGAAGAATATTTCCGTCACATTCTTCTATGACTTGCGCAAATAGATCATCCTAGATCAGAACGAAACAATGAAAAAGTAAGTTGAGTAGGGCTTTTATTTAGATGGGAAAAGGAACAGCAACTTTCTCTAGTCAAAAGGCGAAAAGATATGCGCGATTATATAGAATCCCATTGTAAACATGTGTAATACAAGCCAAAACAGTTGCAAGATGAAAGGCAAAAGCAAGTTTTTTGGGAAACAAAAATGAAATATTGGCATTTTGAACAATTTGGATTTAATCTCCTCATGAATAATTCACAAGTAGTGCAATGACATGTAGAATTGTTGAACTTGAACCATAGACTCTAAAATGGGATGATAACATAACTCCTACACAGTGCAAAACAACAGCGACTCCCCGCAAATTCACAATTCATAAGAAAAGCAATATCTTGTGGGCCCAGGCTTCCAATCACAACTCCTTTGTGTTTTAAAAATAAAACCCATACATAATACATATCCCTAACCATCTATTTATACTAAACAAATAATGATAATAAGATAAATATACCAACTAAACTTAGCTAGATGTTAACTGATAAACAATGTTGGAAAAATAGGAACTAGTCGCTAGTCGGCTGGCAACTAATTAATTTTTAGGTAATCGGGGCATTAGTTGCTAGTTGGTCCAAGCCGGTCCTAATCGGCCAAAATTCGGCAATTCCGGCTAAAACCTATAAATTCCAGCCAGGCTGCGGCAACAACCTATAAATACCGACCAGACTACGCCCAAAACCTATAAATTCCGGCGACTAACCTTGTATACTTAAAAAAAGTGGGTCGAGGAGGGAATAAAACTTGTCAACCTAAAATATTTACATATAAAAATGTGTGTGTATATAAAACTGAAAATTAAGTATAAAAATCCCAATCTGATTAATCGTTAGTAGGTTCCAGCTAGCGCCTAGCGATTCTTACAACACTATCGATAAACATAACCAAAATAAACATGTAAATAACAAATTCAAACCATAGTTCTTGCTAGTTATAAAAGAATTAACTTCTTTTATTAGTAAAATAATTTAAGACTAGCAACAGGAGAAGAAGATTAACATTAAAGCCGGTAAGTTGCCCTGGTTCACCGCTCACAAATTCTTTTAAAAGTTGACTAGCCTTTCGTCCATACATCTTGCTGTTGCAGTAGTCACTCAACTCTTACACAACTGTAAAAAAAACTAAAAAACCCACATAAGCATTTCATCGAACACCGTAACTGCATAAACATAAAATGGTTGTATCTGATGACACACACGATAATCAATAGATAAATTGCGTATTCTACTGTCAATTGTTGTATAAAGTGTAACCGATTATCAAGAATATCATAGTTTAAAAACAAATTTTTCATAACAAAACACAAAATATAAAATCAAATACCTGTGAATTGTACTGGTGAAAATAGAAATTGGGGTTATTGATAAACAACGAGATCTAGTAACGGGGATGAAAAGATGAATGCTGCTGAGGAGATGTTGTTGCTTTTAATTTTCACGAAATTTTGGCGGGATTATTTCAAGAAAGCGTTCCAAAGCTTCATGTGGGCTGTCGCTCTTTATTTGGATTGGATCCGGATCCGGATCTCGCTTGAATTACGGGTTTGGATTATCCAGTGACTGCCGGCAGGCCCCTTTTTATGCAAGGCTCGTTGACTCCGTTTTTTCAGTGTAATGTTTTTTTATTTTTTTTATGCAAGGCTCTCGTTGACTGGGTTTTTTTCAATATAAAGTTTTTTTTAGTATGGTAACTACCGGTACGGTAGTGTCAGTTGTTATACTAACTGAAAAGATAAAACTCAAAAAACTAATATGGTTGTATGCCCAATAGGATTACTGTTATTTACAACGATCTAAAACTATAGGAAAAACGAATATCACTATGATTCCAATATTACTAATACCAATACCCTTGTTTTGTCGGAGTCGACGTGATACTAATATTGTTCTGAAGATATCAATCTGATTCATCACAATACAAGTACATTATTGACACTCATTATAGTCTATGATATAAGTAAAATACTTTATTGTGAATACAAGTTCGTATTCATTTTAATCATACCAAGTTTAATTTAGAATATTGAATATTTATATTATATAAAGAAAATTAAGAAAAGTTATTTTGTGAATAAAATAAGTGGTTATAAATTTTAGATTAGTAAAAAACACTAAAAAGTTAAGGGATCTTGGATCTAAATAACCTTAAGTTTCACCAATTGGCCGATAACACTCTCAACTTTCGCTTTGTACATCAGTACTCCCAACTTTCAACTTATTTGCCGATAACACTCCCTAACTAACTGAACCTAACCTAGTTAGTTTTTGCTGATGTGGCATCTGATGTGGCCATTTTTGCTGACGTGGCATATGACATGGCAGTTGATGTGGCATTTTTGGATGACATGGCAGCTGATGTGACATTTTTGATGATGTGACAGCTGATGTAGCAGCTGACATGTCATTTTCATGATGTGGCAGCTGACATCAGCTAACTGTGTTAAGGTTCTGTTAGGTAGGGAGTGTTATCGACCAATAAGTTGAAAGTTGGGAGTACTGGTGTACAAATTGAAAGTTATGAGTGTTATCGACCAATTGATGAAAGTTGAGATTATTTAAATTAAATATCCCAAAGATTAAAGAAGGTTTCAAATTAGGTAGATCGACTATAGAATTTTTTATTTTGAAGGAACAATCATATCCATACAATTGAGCTGGCTTTGTAAATTTACATATCTAAAAGAAATCAAACTATATGAACTTAGAAGGTAAATAAAATATAAGTAAACTTACATAAACCAAAATATATAAATTGAAAAGGTGAAATAAAATATTAATTAACTTACTATATATCACACTTGAAATTGTAGGTATATAGAATGTTATGTTTTTTAAAACCTTATGTCTTTTTATTTTTATATTTAGTTTATATGTTGCAGAATTAAAAATTAAAAAAATGATTGACTGACGAGTGGAATAAAGTCCGTTATTGATGTGGCGCAACGGAGACCCTAGTGATTCCATACCCAATTACCCACCAACCTAATAATATTTAGTAAAATTGTTTTCCTCACATGAAACACATACAAATAAAATGTACTTCTAAAACCAATCTGGTAGACAAAGTATGGAACCTAAACTCGCTTCACTTGAGTAATGGATAAACACATAATTCTACTAGGCCAAGAGTTCATCATCAAAATAATATAAGCATTTCATTTTCTTTTCTCACAACTAACACACACACAAAGTGTAATTGTTCATAACTTGTTTGATTTATGTTGTTCATTATCTTTGTTATTGTGTTTTAAATTTCAGAGATAATTTTTTTTTCTCCAACCCAAGTGCAACAGTGGTGGTTTATATGATGCTACAATGTGAGTCTCAGAACCAAAAATCCACATACAAATACTTGAAGTTACTGGCTAAACTATAGTGTCTTCTTGGATAATTTCAGTGTAGATATTTTGGAACTCAATGCAACTACCAGATCAACATACTAGTTTTGAAAAATGTAATACATACTATTCAAGTTTATCCAAGTTAACAAGAAAGCAATACATCTGTAACAAACAAATGAACTTACTATATATATGATTGGTGAGTGAAATTAAATCAAAACTCTTAACCTTTAAGAAAAAAAAAAACTTTAGAATTACTATGAAATTCCAATCACAACCTATAGAATCAAAATTTGTAATTTGTCCCAAAGATTACTTCAATAACAAACTTCTTCATAAGAATTGAGCATATCAGGAATCAGGATCACGTATTTCACAAGCAAAATGAAAAACATCAAGTAATAAAAGCACGTGTTAACTTACAAATTTTTGGTTTTATGATAAGTTCACAATAGAAAGGGACACTTTATAATGGTAAACGCATACTAGATTTTAGAAAAATATGTTATTTTATTATGAAAAAATGGTAAACGCAAACATTATTTTATTTAGAAAGACAAACTTTATAAAACGTACACCGGCTAGCAAAACACCAACATAGGGAAAGAAACAAACAACTTACATGAAAAGGAGCGGGTTTTTCAACCAATTAGTACACATAATATTAAATCTACAATTACAACCAAAACACCCAGAAAAGACAATCAAATAATGGAATCAATTGTCAAATGCTTATTTCGGTCGTGATGGCCATATATGTTTTCATTATCAACTCTCTAAATACTCCACCAAAGCATATAATGGTCGCTTGAATAAGGGTCTTGTTAATTTTAGTAAAAGGACTTGACTCCAACCAAGCAATAAGTGAGTGAGAACATACAGGATCCAGAAACGATATTTCGAGCCACCTCCCAATGTCTCTCCAAACTTGAGAAGCAACTACGCACTCACCAAAAACATGGTTCACAGTCTCAGCTGAACAAGAACAAAACAAGCATCAGATACACAAATTTCCAACCCCTTTCTTACTCGTAAAATATTTAGTAGGAGTAGAATTCAATAACATACGCCACACGTGAATGTTTACCTTCCTTGGAACCCAATTATTGCACCTCTTAACATGATTACCATCTGACAGGGTTAAATGATCAATATATTTTCTAACCCCTTTAACCGAAAAAGTAAAAACCGTCTTGAAGTTCCAAATCCTACTCCGAAGTGTCTTCTGATCGATTCAACTAAATATCTCCCAAAACACTCATCAGCTCTGCTAATTGATTTGCTACCACCCACCCCTAGGTTCACGTCTCCATAGTTTAGTAAAATCCAATGAATTAATCCGTACAAATGTCGAAACATCTTCAGGATCATTTAGTTTAAAAGGTTTAGAAAAAAAGAGTGTTTTTCATTTCCAACTTTATTTCTGGTCGGCAAAAAAGGTATAATATCATTTTTGTGCAAGCCAAAAACAACTCTAAGGCTGCACGGTATGGGTGCCATCACCCATCCACCTCAGCAAGTTTTTATTCAATATCGTTCCTCACACCAAACCATGCTAGCTATTGTGGGGGGGGGGGGGGGGGGTTATTGTATTCCAACCAAGGCAATAGCGAAGGATGGTGAGGTCTTGTGTGTGAGAGATAAGTATTAAACATGGAGCACCATTGATGAGAATGGGAAAAAGGGGGCTTCATCCCATACCATGCTAGTTATTGAGAATAGACAATAGAGCCCCTTCGTTGACGTGGCCCAATGGAGCCCTTACCCCATGAAACCATACCCTGCAGCCTAAGGCTACATGGTATGGGGCATCACCCCATGCCACCTCAGGTAAAAAAGAATAATAGCGCCCCCATGACCATACCATAGGCGCCATCATGGGGGGGTGCTATTGGTGGGTTGTTAATGCAATGGTGAGTTGTATGTGTGTGAATGAGGGGACGCTATTGGTGGGTTGTTAATGCAAGGGTGAGTTGTATGTGTGTGAATGAGGGGACACTATTGGTGGGTTGTGGCTTTATCCCATACTCTCAATATTAAAGGGAGCGTTATTGATGAGGTGGAGCTGAGATGTCACTATAAAGCCTCTAGGAGGGCTACATTCCATACCCTTTAGCCTAATAATATTTAACTAAACCCCCTAGCCATTAATACTACTTGACATTCTATCTAATGTTTCCCATAATTACTCTTCAAGACGCACACCCACAACAACTCTGGGCTATTAACATACCTCCACCTCTACTTATAAAAAAGAGTCTAATTAATACTCAAAAGACTTCCAATACCCAAACCACCTTTAGATTCGTCAGCTAGAACCAGATCCCTATTGACCACAGACATCCTCACCCCTACCCTAAAAGAATCTCGCCCTCATGACCTCAAGCCTCTTTTTTATCATCATAGGAAGGCGAAATATATACAAATACTAAACACCAACGGAACAAATAACCGAAGACAACAAAACTGGCCTCTCTCCAATGGATAACATGTTAGATTTTCATTTAGAATAACCACCAATCGTGTAAAGTATTCATCTTGGCTCATACTAGGATACCTAAGTAGATAAAAGGAAGCTTCACTACTTTACATCCCACAATATCAGCAGCAAATAGCTCGATCTCAGGTTGCTCAACCCCAATTCCAAATAAACAAATAGACTGGACTTATGAAAATCAAGTTTTAAATCAGGAACAAAATAAAAATCCATTAGGAACCATAATAATGATTTGCAAATTATCTACCAAATAATCTCCCAAGATAATAATATCATATGCATAAAAAAGATGAGATAAATAAAAAATAACCTCTTCTAACTCTTGCTCCCGAATACATAACCACCTGAACAATATGTTCAATGGCCACATGTAACCTCTCCATGGCTATAATTAAAAGAAAATGGGATAACGGATCCTCATGAGTCTTGATGCAAACATTATAGATGTATAATTTTTATTATTTAACTTCTAAGAGTAGCTAGTAAATTTGCCCCGTGCGTTGCACCGATAATCGGGTTGGTTCTTTACTTAGCAAGAAAAAAACACTAAAAGCCGAAATACTATATTGAATAAAAGTTAGGGATGTCAATGAAACTGAAGCTGATGAGAAAACCCGATACCCAAAACATACAGGACGGTACAGGGTCAGGTAATAGGGTATATGGTCGGGTATGAGATTTGTTTTGACAGTTTAGGACGGGTATGGGTTTAATGTTATACCCTTTTTCCAATCCCGATTGCCCGATTACACATTCTCGTTTACCCGCCCCAATTATCCGATTATATATGCCCATTTACCCGTTAAAATACCCAAAATAAATATGTATTTTTTATTAATGTATTATTTACTTGGTCCCAAAAAAGAATCACATCCCTTTTTTTTACATAATTATTTACCTACCCCATAACTTTTCAAGTCTTCAACCTACCAAATAACGAGTGCAGCAGGTGACGAACTTTTTTGGCTGCAATAATGTTGGAAAAGTTTTTTTTTTTTTTTTGATGAAAGTAAGATACTGAAATTAAAATAGGGATCAATGATGGTTATATGGATGTATTTTTCTTAAATATATATTGGTTTTTTTTTGGGTTAGAAATTTAGAATCATTTTGATTCTTTTGAATATGTGTTGGTTCAAGTATTTGAGTGTTTTTCCTTTTTTTCTTTTTTTTTAAATACGTATTGGTTCCAAAACTAACTTTAATTATGGTAGTAGCCTACTAATTTTACAATATTCCAGCCTTTTGCCTTTTGTATTAGTTTTTAACTCAACGTATATCGATTTTTACTTGTTGATATCCGATGGTTTTACCCGAAACTCATGAGCATACCCGAGACCTGCGGGTATGCCTGATACCAAACAGGTAATTACTCATCTCATACTAGACGGGTTTTAGGTCGGGTATGGGACATATTTTTATAGTCGGGTATGGAGTTGGTAGTAGTCATACATGTCCTATACACGTCTCATTGTCATCCCTAATAAAAGCAAACAAATTAAATATGTATACGATCAAAGTTAAGGTAAAAATACTAAACATGTATAAACAAATTCAACTAATAAAATTTTTTTATTGAAGTAGAGGGACTAAATATGTATATTAGGAAAGTTAAAGTACGACTAAACATGTGTTTGAAAAGTTAAGAGTGAAAGAAAAGAGAAAAAATTAAAAGAAAAAAAATGAGTTTGTGAAGTGACGACATATGATTGGCCTGAGTGAATAGTGAGAAAAAAAAGTTTTGGTTTTTAATACATATATACATATGGAGTGAAGTGCCGGCATGTGATTGGCCTGAGTGAATAGTTAGAAAAAGAAAGCTTTGGTTTTTAATACAATAAAATAGGAAGTTAGAGAAACCAAAGGAAGTTTTATGAGCCATTGATCTATAATCATTTGGGATTTAATTGTCTTTGAGATTTATAGATGTATAAAATTAATCACAATCATACTTTTTAGGGTTTATGTATCAATACCAGCCTTTAAAAAATATATCAATACCAAAATATTTTTATCATCTCATTTACGTTTTTATTATATTTTGTTAAAAATCAACAGAATAAACATCAGCACCGTCGCAATGTGCGGTTGTAACCCACTAGCATGCATGAATAGTCAAACTCCATTTAATATTTAGCAATTTACCAAGTGTTATATATATATATATATATATATATATATATATATATATATATATATATATATATATATATATATTGGAGAGTTCAAATGAGAAGAAAAATTTTGTAAGAATAAAAAGAATAACTTTTAAACCAATAGAAATTATTCATTTACTTCATCTAATGTGTGTATTTAATATTATGAAAAAGAGTATATAGGTAAATCTATAATTGTCATTAATTAGCTACTTAAATTAAGCTTATAACTCATTTTTTTCATATACTCTTTCAAGATAAAATAATTTATGGTGTAGGACAATTTTCGAAATGTATAGAATAAATTTTAGTATGTTTATAATAAATTTTGAAATGTATAGGGTAAATTTACATATGTGTAGGACAAATTCCGGTAAATGTAAGACATATATAGGATAAATTTTGAAATGTATAGGATAAAATGTTTTTCTTTATTAATGAGAGATAACATAATTAATGAAATGAGTTATAAAATATTTAATATTTTACCATTATATCCTTTTTTCTTTTTCTTCTCACATTAAATTTCTTCTTAAATGAACATTCCCAATATATATATATATATATATATATATATATATATATATATATATATATATATATATATATATATAATAAGCTTTAAAAGTTCAATAAAAATACTTGATAACATTTTCGTATGTGTGATACACCCATTAATAAAAAAAAGATAATGAACATATGCTTTAAAATGTAAAAATAAAATTCATTCTCTCAATTTGTTAGAGAGTAACACTATATTATAAAGTATGGATTAATAAAGATTGATTATCAATTTTGCTTCTAAAAATAATTTTACAACATGTGTCTATATATACGTAATTTCAATTTTACCTTTTCTCAAACTATCATATTATAATTTTTAAATCTTATTAGTAAGTGTTTAATATTTTTTTATTTAATTCCTGAGTTTGTAACCTAACAATTACCTTTTTATTTGTTTTCTCTGAATTTATATAACTTTCATCAAAAGTGACTTGTGGGAATCGTAATTTTCGTTATAAATGAGTACCTTATGGAACAAAATAACTTATTAAAATGTATATAAAATTTCAGGAATCCAAAAGGTGAGTGTGCAATCAACGTTGGTTTTGAAAACTTCATAATGGGTTCAAGTAACCTGGGATTTCTTGTATCTATCTATCAAAGCTTGAAATTTTATCTCATCATAACTTTGTTTATATTACTTTAACACCATGGAACAATTAAAAAACAATATAACTTTGTGTGTACCTACAAGTATTATCAAATTTGTAGTTTCTTTACAAAAAAAAACTTGATTTATATGAAACTAGATTATTAACTTACGTCACATGACACCTTAAATAAATCTTAATAATTATAACAGACAAATTATGGTGTCAATCATATAAAAAGATATTAAGATGACGTTGAAAATTTTTTTATTATGAAACTCTTCATCTTTTTCTTGTTCGTTTTCGTGTCTTTGCGTTTTCTTTGTAATTCTTCGGTTTCTTGATGGCTCTATATATAAATTTATATTATTGTTGCCCTTAAAAAAACCTCTTCATGTGATTAAATCCACGATTGACGAAGAGGTAACAGTCAATATGCCATTAACATTAACATTAACAATTCTAGCATCTAATTAAGTTTGATATAAATCTTTAAGCATAACCACATGAAAATAACACACTCGACCACTTCAGTTCTATATCAGTTGTAAAATAAGTAGTCCTTTGAAATTTTTTCAGTTTTCCTATAAATATAACAAAAGCATTTATTTAACAATATCACTAAAATATTAAATAAAAAAGAAGGAAAAAGAAATGATTATCACCATTGAGGTTTGCTTTCAAATTTTTACATTGCTAAACATCTATGATTTCATAAATATAGATTTTCTTTCAAAGCTCCATTCCTATGATGGTGATGGTGATGATGATTATTATTATCAAATTTTATAGTTACTTAAAATCAAACATGTGTTATGCTTTTATGAAATGTAAGGGAGTTTAAAAAGGAAATGGTTGGGTGAAGTTAAATCCATAGCCTCCGCCACAAAACCACCGACCGGGGGGGGGGGGGGGGGGGGGGTTAACATGTTTCTCAAACTTTAATTTTTAAAGAACAATATTTAACAAAAATAGTATCAATCGGTATACGAAATTGTAAATATTGCCGCATTGTACTCACGCGTTCCATCAACTGCTAACGATATACTCGTTTAGTGATAACAAGTGAACATAAAACTAATACACGGTACACCTTCGCATAACACCTGAGATGAGTCATCATAAATATAAAAGCAGCTAGATACGCGTTCTATCAAATACCAACGATAAACTCATTTAATGACAACAAGTGAACATAAAACTAATACATGATACACCTGAGATGAGTGATCATCATAAACATATACGCGAGTAAAAGTAAACAAATACAAATACTTTTTTCCATATATACTCAAAATCAATATTTATGACATATTGGTATAGAGAAGTACCATCACCAATTTATACACTAAAACGGTTAGAACACACAGAAATGGCAGAACTACAGAGATCCACCATATCATACAGATGCCAAGGATCATCAGGTTTAATCTGGGACGACAACCTCTTATCCGGCTAACTCAAACGTTTTCCAGACGGCAAACGGTGATCATCAGCCGCTGATCAAGTTAAAACAGCAGAAAACAACCAGTCCAAGTGTTCAAAGACGACAACTGGATCCGTCAACAGCGGAGAACAACCAACAGAGCCTCCGTCTCCTAGGGTTCCGGTGTGTGGGTTTTGCTGTGGTTTTGGCAAGCATAACAAAACTCATGCACGAACCAGATTAAGTAACCCTAGTTTTGTTTGATTGATCACAGATCATGTGATTGATAATAATGGTTAATATTGCTTTTGAGTGTTGTGTTTTGTGAATTGAGTTTGATAATAATGAGGCCGGTGTGATCTTGTAAAAATATTGTAATGCTTCTAGTTTCTTCTTTTGATCGTTCTATTGCATGAATTGAATTGGATGATAATGAGGTGTGAT
This sequence comes from Scalesia atractyloides, assembly GCA_947069175.1. Taxonomy (NCBI): domain Eukaryota; kingdom Viridiplantae; phylum Streptophyta; class Magnoliopsida; order Asterales; family Asteraceae; genus Scalesia; species Scalesia atractyloides. The sequence continues at coordinate 8,105,831 of CAMTDV010000011.1, forward strand.
CTTGTAAAATATTGTAATGCTTCTAGTTTCTTCCGGTTATTCATGGTTATTACTTACTAGACTTATTGTTTAAATGCTTGATTACAAATCTTATAAACTCCTGAATTTCAAATAAATCATAATTTATTTCTTGTTTGGGATTGAACTCAAGATTTCTCACTAAGAGCAAAAGTCTCTATCAAATGAGCTAACTTCACATTTACTAAAATGTCTCATTTATTTCTTGTAATGTTGTGATGTATGTTGAGGTGGCAGCTGGCCACAATGTGGATCCGGTAAATAATTAAAACTGGTGTCAACGGAGAATCTCAACTCGTTTATTATAACGAGTTGAAATAATGAGTTAAAGTTAAAAATATACTATTACGGGCCTTTCTATGAGTTGATGAGTTGTATAATGTTACACCAAGTCATGATTGATGGTTTGCTCATAATTCACCATGATAGGCACTCTTGGGTCTTATTACGTGTTAGGATAAGTTCCTTTACGAGCTTTTGAGGTTTAGTGATTTTAATTATCAGAATACCTAATTTTTTTATGTAACAATTTGAATCCAACTTACTAACTCTGTCCATAAAGTTTGTTAGCTTTTTGTGAAAAGACAAAAATGCCCCTGTCATTTAAAAACAAAATGAAAATAAAATAAATAATATATAAATCTACACACCCACTATCTCTCACTTCTCAAGCACTCCCCTCTTTATCTCTCTCTACAAGACAACAACCACCACCATCACAATCACCATCGACATACATGAGGTCAGATCTGAGAGGAATGATGACCAAATCTGAGAGGAATGGTGACCGGTGGTTCCTGGTTCAGGTGACATCAATGAAGACGATACAAGGGATGAAGCCGATGATGGTGGTGCAATGGTATTGGGATTGGTGCAGTGGGGATAATCGTACTATTATAACTTGAATATTTTTCTGATTTTGTTAGAAAATTGTCCAACTGCATTTTGATTTAACATATTTCATGTGACTACATGTGGTATCGGCTTTTGGTAATCAGATCGATTGCTTTAGCGGATGAATGTTAAATATACCGAAACTAATAATGAAATCGACTGTATGGTGGTTCCGATGAAGGAATGTGGTGGTGAGGTGGGGTGATGCATTGGTAGTGGTGAGGTGGGGGGGGGGGGTTAAAGATGCCAAGATTGTGGTAAGGGTATTTTGGTCATTTCAAACAAACTTAACTGACGAAATATTACACAGTTAGCCAGTTGGATTCAAGTTGTTATAATTGTTATTCTATTGAACTCAGATGGTTACACATTGAAAACCAAATACTCAAATAGTTACAAATTTTAATTTTGGACTCAATTAGTTTAAATTATTAAAACTCACACGCCAAAAAAGGAATGTATCTTATGTGTTAATTTCTCATATTATGTTACACTAAATCATGTAAGGTGTTAATTAGCCATTTTAGGTTATAATAAGTAATGTTATATGTTAATGAGTTGTGTTTAACCCATTGTCATGAGCCTTATCATGTGATATTAGTCGTATTTAATTTGGTCACACTAAGTCATTTTAGATTATAGAAAGTCATATTCTGTCAATTACTTGTGGTTTATCATATGTCCACTAAATCATTGTTATAGGCCATAATGAGGCTTATTATGCATTAACTAGTTATAATATATTAACCCATTGTCATGAGCCTTATCATGTGATATTAGTCGTATTTAATTTGGTCACACTAAGTCATTTTAGATTATAGAAAGTCATATTCTGTCAATTACTTGTGGTTTATCATATGTCCACTAAATCATTGTTACAGGCCATAATGAGGCTTATTATGCATTAACTAGTTATAATATATTAACAAAGTAATTTTAGGTTAAATGAGGGTGCTAGATGATACGCACACTAACAAGGGATGACAAAAAATCCAACCCCGAAAGTATACCGAATTCCGAAGCATTTGGGATGTGGATACCTGATACCTGACGAGCATGGGATTGAAAAAAAATATTTCGCGATATGAGATTAGGTGATACCCGAAACTATATACTCGTTTACCCGAAACATATACTCGAAAACTTTTACGTTTTATATTTATTTTCCCTTAACTATTGTTTCGTAGTGTTTTATGCCAATAGTTTCATCATTTGAAATATAAACTTTTATTTTGTCACACCCCAAAAATCAGAATTTAAATTTAATAGAATGTTTTTCTTATTTACACCACGATTTAAACAAACAAGTTATGTAACCTAATTATTAACATAAAGGTTAGGGTGGTTGGAAATATGAGTATTGGTTGCAATTAACCAAAAACCAAATTAGAAGGACTAAAAGTAGCAAGTGAGGCAAACTCATTAAAATTCAGATTTATAAGTGTGTGTGTGTTCAGTATGTGTGTCAACACACACACATGAAGAAGAAAAGGGGATCTTCCCCACAACCCCACAAATTGATGAAATTGAACAAGGATGTGAAGCCAAAACACTTGCATGAATGAAGATTCTTCACAATCTAGCTTTAATAAACATGTGGTAAGTTGTAATTTATGATTTGGTGATTTTGTATGAAGTGGGTTCATGATAAATCTTTGAAAAGTATGAAATTGATCATCAATGTGTGTTAAAGTCACCAAGTAGAACTAAAACTATGAATGATTTTAAGTAATTTGTTGTTTGAAAACGAAACCGACTTAAAGCGGTGAAGATGGCGGCATGGGTGTGTTACTCATGTCCAATTCTTATGTAAATTGTTGTAGTATGTTGTTTATGTGTGATTCTTATTAGTTAGATTGAGTATGGTTTGGAAGTAATGTGAATTTCTAGTTATTGTTGATGATTGAAATAAAGAGGTAGAAGATGAGCATGAAAATACTTGTATATTGTGCTTAATTGTAGTACACCCACCAAGTGTTTGGCGAAATGCCTAAGTGACGATTTTAGATGGATTTGTGTACAAGTGATGGATGGAAATGTATAGAATAAAACAATAAGTAATTAATGTTAGGTTAGCATGAGATATGCGCTTTGGTCGTAGTACATGTGGATATTTAGTTTATGTTAAATTTGCTAACTTTAAACGTAGTTGACAATTGTAGGATCATGAGAACATTAATATGTATTGAGTTGGTTATATGTGCATAATGTAATGAATCGATCATGTGATTATATATGTCCAAAAACATGAGTATAAAATATAAATAGTGTCGTTTGTATGGTCTACTATGACGACACGAATGTATGAGGTTAAATTGAAAGTTCGTATGATAAATCGTTGACATTCTGAAAGTCAACTATGCATAAGTAGTAAGGTTAGACTTTTTGTCACAAATGTAATATTATAGAAAGTCATATGGTGCGTATTAGATCAATATGTGTTATATGTGATGACGTGATGAATTATATGAGTTGAAAAGATATGATCATGGGAATATGCCTTATGCTTGTTAGAATTGACTAATGAAAGTCAAATGTGAGATATGCATTCGATATGACCGGTAACATGTACAATTATGTATATTAACAAGAATGTGAATGCTATGACATGAAAGTGTAGGAATCATGTCAAAGTGGATGGAAGCATGAAAGGCTAACGGGTCAAAAGGAGGCAAGGTAACGGATGCAAATGTGGACGCTAAGGTAAGTGAATTCCTGAACTCACTTCGTAATTAAGTACATGAAGATGTTTATATGTTCGAATAATCGAACCCAAGGTGGAGCGTATAAATATATAAGAAATGTTATAATAAGACTTCTTGAAAGGGAGTGGTATGATATTAAACCGTAAAACCTCAATATAGGGGTAAACGGGTCGTGAATTTCATAGAAAGATAATTAGATAGAAAGAGTGGGGATTGGATATAGTAATCAGAAAGTTTTGGAAGGAAGTGAAAATAGTTAAGTTATTGGAAACGGTATGTTTGGAAGTCTCGGGGATGGCCTAAACGAACAAGAAAATCGAATCGGGTCAAAAACAAGCTGCGGATTAGCAGCAACAGCAGATGGCCGTAAGCTACGGTACCCGACCGTAGCTTACGGCAGGGAACTTCTGTTTTGCAGGAAGTCCCTACCGTAAGCTATGGTGAGTGGACCGTAGCTTACGACGGGAATGGGCAGCAAATGTGAAATTTTGATTGTTGTGTATATTTTTGCGTCTCGGACTTCCGTATCCCTTAAGGCTTATGCAAAGGCCTCGGTAAACTTCCGGAAGATAGTATAACCTATGAAAAGATCGTAAAATTTTAATTATGTGGTACGAATACAAATAATGACATTCGGGCTCGTAAGGGATAAATATATACATATATATATATACATATATATATATATGTATATATATATATATATGTTTGATATTCGAAACTTGTGGGAATGAATGTGTTAGAATGTATTACACGGATGGGAAGATGAAACTTGTTCATAAGTATGCTTATAGGTGAATTATTAGGCATGATTAGGGTTCAACGATTGGATATGGATAAGTGAATATGACTTGAACGCACATATGAAGGTATATAGTTGCAGAGTGAAAGAATTAGGTGTCGATGTTATTGTGAGATGTATGTATGGAACATGTATGTAAATATGTGTATATATGACAATGTTTATACGTAATGTAGTCCAATGAATGTAGTTCAATGTTATGTGCTTATGTGAAGATGTAAGTCTTCAATATGTTAGAGGATATGTGTTGCTAACTGTTTGTTGTTGAGGATGAATTTGGGAATGCAGGTAGTAAGGGTTGGGCTCTCGAAGGTTTGAGGCTCGGCACAAGGAATAAATTCGAAGAATATCCTATTGGAGTTCTTATACAATGATTGATGGCTATGTGGACAATTCATTTTCATGTTTTTAATTAAAAATATATGATGTCACCATTTACTAACATGTTGGTTATATATGGTGACCGCAGATAGTCGGACTATCATGATGGACAAACCAACAAGGATCGAGTCGAAGATCAAGGATTGTACGGAGAAGTGGTCACATAATTGCAATCATATGTAACATAGTTACCTTGGTTAGGAACGCATGATGTAAACGATTTAAAAGATGTCGATTTAAATGGTTTAAAATACGTTAGAATAATTATAAGGAAGAAATTTTATGGTTCATATTTCCGCTGCGTCGTTTTGGGTCAAAACGCGTTTAGAGTGTTACAAATTGGTATCATGCCCTGGTTTGAGCGAAATCAAGTACACATGGGTATGTACTTGAACTCAAACTTGCGTGCTCTTGTGATATGAATCTTACAATCCTAGACTCAATCAACACTTGAAGGTAAAACCGAATGAAAACATGTATATGTACTACACTTATATGAAGGAACTAATTGTGTGGTATGTGTAAGGGTGAACTTGGATAAAATAAGAAGGACGATCCAAGGATGCGATCTTGAACAAGCGTTAAAGCATGTGATTGGACTATCGGATCCCAGGTACACAATTTTTAATAAACATGAGTACCAGTGTTAGGGGATCACCCGAGATAGGATTAATGATATATGAATCCCGTCAATTTTGCTTTAGCGGGATCTAGACTGAAACACGGGGTTGGTTTTCAAGCGAAAGATAATGATATTGACTTGGTAAGGTCTTATAGATGATGCACGAACTGAAACCCACATCTACGAGCATAAGGTGATGACTACATGATAGCACGAGGCTAGTATGTGGATTGCGTACCTGGCCAGTACGCAAGAAGCATATGAAACTTGTGACGCCATGATAATCATTACAGGTATGTCTGGTAGAATTGAAAGGTAAGTGACCGTGCGGGTGAAAGAAGTTATAAGACTCTCAAGAAGAAAACGAGAGTATTCTATAAGAATGAAAGGTTTAAATCCGTAGGTGAATACGGAATAAACGCGTAAGAAAGGAATGTACGAATGAAAGCTTTGAATCCGTAAGTAAGTACGGATCAAAGTAGATAATGAAGCTTTAAATTCGTAAGTAAGTACGGTCAAACATAAAAGAACGAAAAGTAAGAATGAAAGGTTTGAATCCACTGACGGATTCAAAAAAAAAAGAACGAAAAGTAAGAATGAAAGGCTTGAATCCACCGACGGATTCAAACATAAAAGAACGAAAAGTATGAATGGAAGGTTTGAATCCATAGACGGATTCAAACATAAAAGAAAGCAAAGCATGAGTGAAAGATTAATATCCGTATGCAAATACGGATCTAACACACAAGAGTAATATGAAGAATGAGAAGACTGGAATTTTTAAGTAAGTAAGTAAGTATGAACAGAACACGTGTGGGATAGATTATGGATGATTAATAAAACATAAATAAGAATGTATTTATAATTTAACTTCCTGCAAGGTCAACGAAGTTGGGATGATTAATTATAAGGCAAGTAATTGTAAAATAGCATGAAGGGTTTGATGCATGAAGTAAGTAATTGTAAAATAGCATGAAGTAAGGGTTTAATGCATCGTTTTGGGTCAAAACGCGTTTAGAGTGTTACATATTTTAAAATATATATTTTGATAACATTATTTATATTATAGTCTATGAAATTAAAAGAATTATTTGAGATTAATATTATATTATATTTAGATTTGTTAATATTCAAATATTAATAACCGGGTATGAAAATAAGATTAGTTATACCCAACCTATTATCATCCTGTCACACCCCGGATTTTCAACCCGAAATCCAAAAACCGGTGGGCCCGAGTGGGGAGTATCGTGACGTAAGTTGATAACATCATTGTCAATTAAACATAGCACAGTGGAAGTCGTGGAGTAAAATTACTATTACAAACCGAAATGTTCGAAATCTAAAATAATATACAGGCTCGTAATAGAAGATCCACAGGCGGATCATAAAACGTACAAGAAAGAATACAAAACAGACTTTAGACAGATCTAAGGATTTGCAAGATCCTCTTATTCTCTACCGAGCAGCTTCCGGCCTATTTCGTATTATACCTGCAGATTAGCCTTTGGAAGAATCGTCAGCTTACGCTGGTAAATACACCCAACTGACTCATTTTGAAAATATTAAAAATGGTTTTAAGTGCAAATTGCACCAAAATCTTTTATTAACTTGGGAAAGTTGACCTTGCAATGGACCAAGCAATAATAACTTACCGTATCCCAAGCCCGTATAGGGAAAATAAGTGGAGAGTATTTACCTGAGCTAGTCTTCTTCTTTTATTTTTAAATAACTCAGCCGTATACAAAAGTACCAAGTGCATATAGCATTTACCAGGGAAGGCTCTAGTCTGGATTATGGCATAAACTAGCCAATTAAATACTAACGGTCTTATAAACCGAATAGTGTACATGATCATTACGTATAACGCTTGATTAAACGATGATTGGATAGAATGTATTTTAAACCCGACAAGTACCTTGACTTGTATAATATGGGTAAACTATATACATTCTGGATTTTGAAACTTAAATGACAAGGTTAAACCCGTTTCAGTTAATTTCCGTAAAATAGTTACATATATGTAACTATGCGCATATTAGCGATATCGGGTAACCGGGTAAGTTATGGACAAGTTCTATATGCCATTATACTTTAAATAAGTTAAGATATCAGTAGGATATCAACTTGTATGCCCGTTAAGGTTTTAAAACGAAATTATGCCTTTTATGGGCATTTTGGTAATTTTATACATAATTTATAAATTATTTGGGATTCTGAGTTTATAACATGTACCTACTGTAAATATGTTTAAAATAAGTTTTAAAATCAGTAGGTATCAAGTCTCGGTCAATAATATGGTTTAAAACCATACTATGCGCCGAAGTGGCACTTATGTCGTAATATGACGTCTTTAAGTGATGTTTTATGAAAACTGATGTTATAGTCAGTTAAGAATGTTTAAAATATGTTATTTATTATAACATATCAGTAGGTAAATGATTTACCTTGAAAAGTTTGATGAAAATTATTTTATGAGTCACAAGGACTAAAACCGTCATTTATCGACATAGTTTAAGGACCTGCTTGAAAACTCAGTTTATAACTTGGTTTAACATCCCAAATAATCCTATTTATAATGTTACATTAGTAGAAACTCATTTTTAAGTTCATTATTATTTAAAACCTTATTTTATACAAAAGGACATTTTGGTCAAATATGGCATAATTATGGAACTTGTGCATAAACTTGAATTCTGATTATGATCATTTAATATAATCTCAGAGGGTTATAGTACATTATATTATGATCATAATGCAACTTTAGATCAGTAGGTAACTAATCTAAATCGGGCCAGAATTGAAAGTCAAAGCAGAAGTCAAACTTTGCGACTTTCGGTTGCGAACCGACCCTAGAACTGAAATTGACGAGCCGAACATGTCCATACATGTTCTAATAATTATTACCAACTTGTTTATGTAACATCCGTCAAAAAAACGGGTTTTCCAAAACCCGCTTCGTTTATTAACCGAATAGTCAGTCAAAACTTTCGTCGCGTATATATTGTTTATTTTAATTTTAAACGATACATAATTAATAAACAATGTTAGAATTTTAAACCATAATTGGTAAATAATAAAAATAAGAGAATAAAAAAAATAAAAGAGGCTGCCGGGTTTCGAACCCGGGTCAGCCGGCTCACCAAACGACCAACACACCACTCCGCAACACGCTTAGTTTGGAATAATACTGAAACAATTAATACTTAAAATAAAACTCGAAACTCAAAAATAGGTAACCAGCGCGCCCAAATCCGCAGTCGCAGGAAAATACGCGGATTTACGACCGTTTCCTTTGACTCCGGAATCAAGCAAGTGTAATTGACGATTAACGTGTTATAACCGAAAACCTTAAAGCCACTCATTCAAAATCGTCAAAATCATAACCGAAGGATGATTAAATCACTTGACCGAAAACTGTCGAACATGTTAACTATAAATATCAAGTCCGAAGATTGTAAATCTTGTTCAATTCATAACCACACTCTCACCGCATTGTGAAAACCAGTCTCTGTTTCACCGGAGTTCATCGGAAGTCAACCGGAATTTTCTGTCGGAGTTAAACCGAAAGGTCTAACACCTCGCCCAATCGGTACAAACATTTAACTTTCTTCAATACTGTTTATATGCATTTGTTTAAAACTGGGAATCGAAATTATGTGGGCTAACAGTCGGGTTGAGAGTTCTGGGTTGTTTTAACGAAGAAGATGAAGTTTAGGTTGTGTATATATTTAATATAAATCGGATTATATCTCGGGTTAGACACACAGTCCAGCGGTGGACTGTGTGCATTTCATGCTATCAATACCGAGTTCGAATCGTGCGCTTAACCGGGTCCTGTGATAAATCTCAATTTTTTTGAAAAGCCCCAGAACACCTTCCAGTAGTATATAAGGTTAATAAAAACAAGTATTTTAACCAGGTTAGACACACAGTCCAGCGGTGGACTGTGTGCAAAGTTAAACCACAGGTCACGAGTTCGAATCCTGCTTCTGCAACCGGTTCGACATGATTAAAATCCTTTTTAAAATAAATGATTTCTGAATAATCTAAATAGTATATAAGTATAATTAAAAACAGAAATATTTCGGGTTAGACACGTAGCTCAGTTGGTAGAGCTGCGTGCACGCGTACGGGAGGTCACGAGTTCGAACCTCACTCAGCGCATATAATAAACACGGTCCGACCGGTCAACGGTCAAAGTCAAAAAGTCAACATTTTTATATTTTTTTATTTAATTTAAAAATCAATTAAAAATACTTAAAAATAATATTTTTAAAGTTAGAAAATGTCCTTAAACTCACAAAAATAAATCTAGAAATCCTATTAAGGTTATGAATTAAAATTATTAATCTCAAATAAAAATCCACTTATTTACCGAACCATTATGTTATTATTTAGGTTTGTTTCTCTCGTGGTTAAATCCAAATTCGTACGCATTCATCATCAATCCAAGAAACGCAACCACTGTGAGTGAATTCTTACAAATTCCCCTTTTTATTCATGTTTTGGGGTGTATCATGTGTCGCTTAAATAAATTCGCTTATTCAAACTCGTGCTATACCATTATATGATCTAAACTTAGAATGTAAATATTGTTTGTTGTGATGTATTACGTATTGTCAAGTTGTATGCAAATTATTTATCAGGCCCATCAGTTCCTCGTGGGAGACGAGTTGAACAACGCGTGCCTCAAAAACATTCATTAGGCCCATCAGTTCGTTGAACAACGCGTGCCTCAAAACTCATTCATTAGGCCCATCAGTTCCTCGTGGGAGACGAGTTGAACAACGCGTGCCTCAAAAACATTCATTAGGCCTATCAGTTCGTTGAACAACGCGTGCCTCAAAACTCATTCATTAGGCCCATCAGTTCCTCGTGGGAGACGAGTTGAACAACGCGTGCCTCAAAACAATCATTTGTTGTATGTGTGTGCAAATATTTAATATTATGTGTTTTGTGAATAAATTTACATCTACATTTACTCATATGTGGTTATGCACTTTATTTTATAATCAATACAATAAATACGTTTAAATGTTTTCATAGGATTCACTCGCCAACTTTTTGTTGACCCAAAAACCATTTTTACACATGATACAGATGGACAGGATGAAGCAAGGAACACATAGGAAATTGCCTTAGAAGAAAAATAATGAAGTCTAGAAAGATGTATAGAACATGTTGTACTTGTATGATTTAATTGTATGATCTCCTTTAAATTGTAATATTAAATATGAAACATTATAATAAATGTCATGAGCTTTGATGAAAACCCAATCATGCCCCGATCACCTTTTTCCGCTGCGGGTCGAGGTGTGACAGTTTAAGTGTCAAAACAGGTTTCATAACATATATAAGATCAATTTATGATTTTTCCGAAAAATGGCATGTTTGACTTTTTAATAACATAACTTTGACAACTTTGACTCGTCAATTGGTCTAGTAAACGTGATCTTCAGGAGGTGTCCTTTATAAGGACTAACACCTACCTTATTACGATCACTTAGCCATGTTCATTTTGAACAATGGCTGGACCATAGTGGTCTTCACCGAAAGTCAAAGCGTTTTACGAAAACGCTTGACTTTTGGCTATAAAAGTCTATAAACGAAAATGCAAGAGCAAGGAACACTTACAAAAGGTTCCTATAATGCAAGAGAACTAAGTTGGATGCTCCTTTCAGTTAGGAACTTCCAGAGGAGGGAGAAGAGTGATTTAATGAGAAATGTGCAAGTTGGAATGAAGACTCATGCACCTATTTATAGTTGGAGAACTTAAAGGAGTTGAAGCCAGGTGTTTAGGGGAGTAAGAAGAAGCTTACAAGTGTCCCAAAACGTGGCATAGCAGTTTAGAGAAGTCATGGTTTCGGATTAAATGGTTTTGGAGTTTTGCTTGAGCTCCAAAACAATTTTCTACGTCAGAGCCTGTCTCATGGGGCGCGAGAGACACATGCCATGTCTCTCGCGGCCCGCGACCGTCCCATGGCCATTTTCAAACTTTGACACTTTTGACCCCTGAACTATATAAAGCCTCTAAAGGCCTTCTAAAACACCCTTTTGGCACTTTTAGCTCTCCGTAGCCAATACTTGGCACATCCGGGATTATGCCTGGACGTTGTCGAGCTCTCGATTCGTTAAAAGGTCTCTCAGAGGTAAGAATTAACATGTTGACACTTTTAATCCCTCCATTATCCAACTTTCATATATTTACAAAATTGAACTCTCTCGTCCAATAAACGGCACGTATGAGAGTTAGGACTTCACAAAGGATCACTCAGAGGCTTATTACAAGCATGTTGATTCCGATGTCACTCAGAGGCTGGGCATGTTGACATATTAGTCACTCAGAGGCCAAGTTTTAAGCATGTTGACGTATTAGTCACTCAGAGGCTAATGATTCAGCATGTTGACATATCAGTCACTTAGAGGCTGTTATTTATGCATGTTGACATCGGTTTCGTCACTCAGAGGCTCAACTTGAGCATGTTGACGCCTTTAGTCCTTATTGGTCTTTAACAGACTATATTTAGAATACAACACGTGTCACTATATTATTAGACACGATTTTTACAGGGTGTTACACATCCATATCACTAACTTACTATCGTAGGTCTTGATATATGCTAATGAGTTATATTAGGTTTCATTAAGTCAGTTTTGTGCTATATTATACAATAGTACTTAAGGCTTTTTCAAAATAGAAAAAATAAAAATGTTTTCCATCAATTTATTGATAAATATGTCAACAAATGAAAATATGCAGATCTTAGACAAAAATAACCATGCCATAAACAATGATTGTTGTCACAACCTTCGACTCTACCCTGGACAAGATCTGTGAACAGTTCAAGTGATACCGATGTTTATTGAAACTTTTGCAGTGGAAATCTCATCAGGATTGTGTGTGGGAAAAAATATTAGAGTTTTCAAACACCAAAGTTTTCATTGCATAACCTATGTATAAAACTCATATTTGCATAAAAGGTTTTCATAAGGATAAACCCTGAATTACAAAATGCATTTCTTTATTATGGTAAAATAGCCACTTATTTAAGTTGGTGTGCCTTGTAGCACTATTCCTTCCTTTCACTATAAATCACCTTAAACACGTTTAAAACATCTGATCTGCATGAAATATTGTTAAGTACATTCATTTGTATAAAACGACACATTCTTACAATGACAGCATTAAGGGTTTTTATATTTGTTTAGATCTTATAATTACCAACTGGCTCTATCGGATCTGCGACGGTGGCCATCACTATTGGCCCATACGTCCAATAGCAAAGCTTATCAAGTAATGTATACAAAAACCCACATACAGGTGATAGTTTTCTGTAAAAATACAAAGACTTAATCACTATAAACTTAAGTAAAAATAGGAAAAAAAAAACATTTAGAGATTTAAAAATGTTGAGTCTCATAAAGTAGTGAGGAAAAAGTGAATATCTTGCCTTGCAAAATTACGATTTTGATTGTTAAAACTTTCTGGTCCTATTTCCTAACTACATAGAATGTAACACGTATTAGTGTAAACCAAATCAAACCTAACGATAATCACGAGATCAAAACCACAACGTAAGTTAACAAAGACTCACCTTATTCAGACAGAGGTTTAGTGTTCATTGGTTGGTTTTCTGATTGATCGAACAGCGTATTGTACCGGTGATTAGGGTTAAACACTTATATACGAAGCAGAGATTCTAGAGATCGAGATTTTAGAAATCGGACTAAGCTTTGAGAGTGCCCATGATCTGCTTTATTGATACCTTAAAAATGACTACATTGTGCCACGCGACAAACCTAGACATTCCTATCGCGTCACGCGAAGGAGTGGCCTAGGGCTTAGGTGTGCTTAGTCAACCACGTGGCTACACATGTTATTTGGTGAATCTAGCCATGTCACACCACACGACAAGTTACAGAAGCTTCGTCGCCTCACGCAACGAGGAGCAAAAATTAGTTTTTATTTTATTTTTCGTTCCGGTTTTCGTCGTGCGCGTTTGGGGTTTCGATTACGAGTTTATTCGAGACATTTTTTAGGTTGCTACAATCATTGTCACATATGTAATATGAAGAAATTTAATATATCTATAACCGTTTACAAACCACCATTTTTTTTAACTTCTAACCTGTTATTGGTGTACCAGTTATTAACCAGTTTCGGTTAATAACCGGTTTCAGTTAATAAACAGGTTTTTCCCACATCTAGATGTAACTATTGGTTTCCAAATACACATGGATGAAAATTTGTTTGGGCCACTCATAGACCCAACTATTATGAGAGTTGAGACTATCAAGTCTTAACATTAATCGACCAGCTGTTACAGATTAAAGAACCAAGTATTCAAATAGTTATAAATTTTGATTTTGGACTCAAGTAGTTAAAGCTACTAAAACTCACAGACTCAAAAAATGAATTTACTTTATGTGTTAATTTCTTATATTATGTTGCACTAAATCATGTAAGGTCTAAATTAGCCATTTTAGGTTATAATTAGTCATGTTATATATGTTTTTTACCCGCCGGTCTTATAGAAATTTTTCGCTCAGTAGTGGAGAGTATGTAATTTTCGTATAGAAACTTTTGGGTATATGCGTTTTCGACCTCCCGGTCGGAAATCTTAAGCTTCACCACCGGATACGTTAATGGTTCCTATATGTTCACCGACGAATATGTGAATACTGAAGCTTCCATTTTTATTTTTATTTTTATTTTTGGTAATTGTTTTCATTGATGAATTATCGATAAAAAAATATTTAGTTTCTTCATTTTACATTCATAATAATTGTGAAGAATACATGCTGTTTAATATGATCCACCAAACATTCAAATTGGATAATGCATGATGAACTTCATGACATTCTTGTTCATTACCCAAATATTGATTTCTTATAAACAATAACTCATGGATACAAAATAATAATAATAATAATAATAATAATAATAATAATAATAATAATAATAATAATAATAATAATAAATGAATAATAACTATAACTATTAAAGTAAATAAACAATAACTTATGGATACATAATAATAATAATAATAATAATAATAATAATTTACTTTAATATACAATGACTAATAACTATAAATATTAAAGTAACATATAAATATAAAATATAAAATAAATAATAAAGATATGACACTGTTCTTATCAGTTATATCGACTTCAAACACACAAATATCAAACGTTATAATTCTATTAGTTCTTCATAGCTGAACAAACATTCGTACTTGTTACTGCTGCTTTAACTGCCGAAACATGAACCCGCGAACATGATCGGACCATTTCTCCTGCAATAGGTATCACTGGAAGAATATCGTAGTTACAGATTTCGATCATGAACCCGTCTGGATCATGGAAAAATAACTGATCAACGTAGATTCCACCTTCCTCCACCCGCTGTCGCGTGTATTTAATCATCATTTCTTTCAGCTTCTTCTCCACAAATCCGATGCTCTCGCACTGTGCACACATTTTCACACATCGTTTGTTAATTACCGGAGTAAAATCATCAAATTATAGCTTCAAAAGTGACATTTTAACGCGCAAAAGTCCATAATTACACAAATTGTATGCTTAGCTTCATGGTTGTTTTTAGTTAATGTTGAAATAAAGAAAACTACGGTAATATTATTAGAGAGAATATATCAGTTAGAATAATTTACTGATATATTATTAACATGGTCCGAAGAAATGATATGAAGGGGTGGATCTATATGTATCGTATGCGGTGTACACCGTACAGGTTACCCCTCAACTTTCTCAGGGAAGTGCAAATTACCCTCGAATGTACAGTAAAAACATTCTCCGTGTTACGAATGTATGGAATTTTTTTAGGATATCTTGAATTTTTATTCTAGATCCGCCACTGATCATATGAATAGTTTTCTTTATGATTATCATTTTGTAGTTGTATAAATCATTGATCAACAATATAACAATAAACCTTCACTAATATATTCTCTCTAATAAATATATGATCACCTGGAAAGAAATATGGTTATCTTTAGTATTGATTTCATTTTTCTGTGGAACATTATGGGCATCTTCATACTGAATCAAATGTATCCCAATTCCATAGCTAAAAAGCCTGAAATCATCAAGTAAAAAACACAACGTTACATTTGAACAACAAGAACAGGACAAAAACATAGTATCTTGCTTTCAAATAAAAAAACACAATTTATTGTACTTAAATAACTGCATTACCAAGCACCCTCAAAATCAAGATTCCCCCAGGTCTCTTAACTTGAACAAAACCAAGAATTTTTGTGTAGAATTTAACCGATTCTTCGACCTAACGGCACTGGAGGGAGATGTGGTTTAGAGACTTGAGAAGCAAAGGATTTGCAGTAATTTCCTTCATTTTGATCAAGAAAATTAAGTAACAAAAGTGTCTTATTATTATAATTTTTTTGGGTTTGATCTGAAATCGAATGTTTGAGGTGACCCAAAATGAAAAAAGCTTATGATGAGTGGGTGCTAACTGCTAATTGGGTTTAAATGAGCAGGGGGGCCAGGGGTTGGATTATAAAGGCAAAAAAAATTCTAAGTGTGATTTTGTCCACGTTGATGACAACTAAGTAACACCTCAACTTGATCTTTTTATTCTAGATATATGTAGAAAACAAGATATAATAACACGTCTTGCATGTTTTTTTTTCATTTACATAGCCAAAATTTGGTTCTATAAGATTTTATAAGATATTTAGTATTTTTGATTATATTAATCATGTGATATTAGTCCAGGTGTTAAGCAAACAAATATTCAAGTTAGTATTAAAAATGGGGTATACAATTCTTAGCTACTTTATCAAATGAATCATTTAATTTGTTTGTTTGGTATAGCGGATGAGAAAATGATGCTAATAAGTTGTATATGATTTTTGTAAACCAAAACTCTATTCATTTGGTTTCTAATTGTCTAGTAGTTCTTATTTCAATATGAAAACCTACGTGCACACATTTAGCTTCGGTAAATTTTATTTTTAATACAAGACATTGATTCGTTAAAGTTGTAGTTCGTCCATCGGCATTGGACGATGATGCAAGGGAGGACAGATGGACATTTGATAGTGACGGTGGTGATCAAGAGTGATAGTGGTCGGTGAAGGAGGTGGTGTCGACGGGCAACATGTTGAGGTGGGTTTAGCTGTATTTTTATAAGATAAGAGTAATGATATAATCATCCTTTTGGTGTATATTAAGATTTTGTCTCGATCTATTTATCGACATTGTGCCTATTTACATTCACTGTTTTATAAATTACGGTTCTTATGAAGAACAGTCGAACTCACCGACCCAACCAACATGTTTCTAGGGTTCAACATGCAATTTGATCCCATCACACAAAGATGGAGGTTAGGATTTCCAATTAGAAATGCACGTTTCCAAGGTTAGGGTTTCTTAAATAAGACATAACAATGTTGTAGGAGGTGATGGTGAGCGGAGGTAAGGCTTGGTCAGAATAGGTTAAAGAAATGGTGAGTAACAAAGCATGGTTAACTATGTAACATCATCTTTTTTACATCGTATTCTATTTTACCGATCGATTAAATGGGTAACCACAAATCAGTTACCTTGAATTTTTGTTTTAAAATGAACTTTCGTCATTAATATACAATATTATTAATAAAAATGTCTTGTAAATTAAATCGGTTGACATTACTTGATTGAAATTTCATATTCTAACAATTTGCAGAATACTTTAGCAAGTTTTATCTATATTTTATAGTATTTTGTACAAAGACGACCACGAGTTTGGAATCAATCTACGTTCCTTATAGGAAAGAAAACAACTAATAAACAACTATTTGAAAATGAAGATATTACTTGTTAAACCTCCTTAATGTTACTTGCTTGGTTATATAAAAATTAAATTGCTAGTCATGCTTTTGCGTCACGTACACTATTTCAACATAAAAATGGCACTACTCACGCTGTCACCGTACAAAATACTTTTCATGCCGGTAGCTCCCATCGCATTTAGTTTCACATAATTTTTTAATAAACAATATATACTTATTCTAATCCTATTCCTATAATTTTAATTCCAAAGAATGATAAATATAAACACCATATTATCTTGATCTTCCCTTAAAAATTTCATTGTTAATCAAGATTTATTTTTATTATATTCTAGATCAGATTAATATATTAGAATGGTGATATTGTGTTTTTTAACTGCTTATCTTATACCCGTCCTTATTTCAAATATACTGTTTAATTGATCAATATCTTTGTTAGATTATATATGCTAAACTTTTTCAATAAAACTCTCCATTACTTCAAATATATCTTTGGTTTGAATTTATAATGAAACCATGTATTTTAATTAAGCCTTATCAAAAACAATTTATTATGAAATTTTTTATTTTAGAATTATAATGATAATGATATTTTTAAATTAAATTACCAAATTTGTGTTCATGTTGTTTAATGTTGTGAAGATCAACGATAAATGTGTGAGTTTCATATCAATATTCAAGGTTAACAAAGATTATCATATGTTTCAATATATACACACGATCAATATTCAATTTGTAAAACTAATGGTTCAAACAATTGTCAATCTTTTTATATTATTTGCAAAACAAATAAAGGGTTTATCTGTCCAAATATAATTTGTATTTAGTTTTTAAAAAATTTAAACTTTATAGTTGAATCAAATATGCATCAAATTAACTTATATAATCTCATTATTTTAATATTAACCTTTCACAGAATTACTAAAAATCTTCATTTTTAGAATCTCGTTATTTTAATTTTGTTGCTATAAGTTTTTAACTCCTTTGAAAGCAATTTGGTTGTTTTACTAAAATCGTCATTTTGAACTTAAATACGAAAACAAAACAACCATAATAATAATACAAATCAAGCCTCTAATAGTGTTTGATTTTGCTAGAGCCAAATAGCTTAACCAAATGGGACAAACAAGACACAACTCTGAGTGCTCCCATTTGCTCCAAGATCTTCATCTTGCTTCCTGTTGTCTCGATGCCTTGAACTTCAACTTATTGTCTCATGTCGGATTTTGCAATTTAATAAAAAAAAAAAAGAAAACCTACTCTATTACAAAGGCTTCCAAAACAGCTACAAATAATACAAGTTCAACGATTTAGTTATATTCACCATAACCGGTTTTGGTTAATGATCGATAGGTGTACGCGCGATCAACAGGAAACACAGACATCGTCACAGTATGAATTGTTCGGTTGGTTAGATTATTATCCTCAGCCAAAATCGAGGTCATCGATTAGTCTATTTTTTAACCAATCCGTTTTTAGTTACTCGGTTTGGTTTATTCAGTTAGACTGACGGTTTTTTGTTTGATTCATTTATTTCGGTTAATAGTCAAAACCAAATTTTGGCTAAAACTTTTGATTAGAAAAAATACATGAAATTTAGGTATAAATACATGAAATAACTGTATAGTTACATGAAATGAGGGTATAAATATGATATACATGAACTGAATGAATAAAGCTAGAATATATGAAAATACGTATGGTTCAGTTCAGTTAATTTTGGTTAGATAAGGGTATAAAAAAATCGATAATCGTTTTTGGTTAATTCGGGTTTCGGTTAATCAGTTTTCGGTTAATTTAGTTTTTGGTTGATTTTGGTTCGGTTTCGGTTTACGATTTAATTATTACTCACCTTAGACACTCTTAACCAGGTAACTTATCAATTTTTTATTAAAAACACTATAGCGATGCTATACTCAAATTAAAAAGAATAAAATACCCGTTTATATAATGTAATTTAAAAAAAATATTAACGTACCAAAAAGTTATGACCGTTTAAAATCAGGAGGAAGGGGGTTAGTTTTTTATAAGGGGATAAAATGTAACAACAAACTAATTATCTATAATTTTGTTAAAGATGAGAGATTAAAGTGTCATCTATATGGGAGGATTAAATTGATGGTATTTAATCACTTGACATCTTGTAGCTGGTATTTAATCACTTGACATCTTGTAGCTATTAAACATTTTAAAATAATGATTAAGTACGTTGGGCTTTAATCACTTGTACACTTATGCATTATCTAATTGTACATTTTAATCCACACGTCAATATTGACCAAGACAACTATCGAAATGTTGACTAAAATGAGCAAATCGTCACGGTACTTTTGGATTTTTTTAAAAACAGTATAATTTATAAGATATGCATAGAATACGTAAAAGAATAATAAGTTTGTTGTGGATGGGGGAAGTGTAACTTATTACCTGTAATTATGTTAAGACTCAAGGATTTAAGTGTGATAAGATAAGGGCTAAAATATAATTATTGTTTAAAAGACCAATTTACCTTTATTACAAGAGTGTATTTATAAATTAATAGATAAAAATTTCTTATTTTTTTGATATGTTAAAATATTCTCACTCATACATTATATAATTATATAATATAGTATAGATTTATTAGATGGTTGTCCATTGACAAAGAATATTGTATAGATTTATAAGGTGGTTGTCCATTGACAAATATATCTTTGAAAGGAGAAGAAATTAGATTCAAGTTAAAAAAAACCAGATAGATTAAGAGAAATTTGACGTAAAAACAAATTTCGATCAGCTTCCAACCGAATCTCCAAACTACAAACAAATTTACGATCAGCCTCCGTCGTTCAATCTCGTTGATCCTTGTCAATCATCCCGACAACTACCGCCGATAACGACCGGAAACACCATGATATACTAACCTCTGTGGATAGATATACTATACATGTACATGAATATCCTAGGTTTTCTATTTACTCTGATGATTTCAAGACGCCGGCGACTTTGATTTCAATTAGAATTAAAGGATAATGAAACTTTGGGATGGGCGATTGAATTTTACTTTTTATATTTGTTAGATTCAAGGTTTTAAAAACCGGTTTAAACTTGCCGGTTAAACTGGATGCCAGAAAGCTTGACTGTTACGATGGTAATAATCATACCGGGTAAACTGAAGGAACGACAAAAAGGTTGTACCGCTGGTAAATTATACCAGTACCGGATCAAAGGTTAAATTTTGGACCTTTAAGCATTTATACGCCCAAAAAGGTGAGATTTACCTTCTTGGATTATTTTTTGATTATGAATTCACTTTTGGAATATTTTATTATGGAATGATGTAGTTTTGGACATGGTTGTAAAAATCCTGACTAGGCACCGACCGATCTCGATTAATCCCGATTATATCCGATTAACCCTCGGTTATCCCGATTGATCGCTAGTCCCCACCCCACCGACCGACTAGCTACTAGCGATTTCTACAACCATGGTTTTGGATTATCTTTTGAGTTGAAATTGTATTTTATGAATTTATAGGGTTAATTAATCAATCAATCAATCCGGCGAAACCGCCCGGTTCAACCGGTTAAACCATTTATGAGCCTAACCCAATACAATTTAAAAAGCAGTTTTTAAAACATTGGGCCAACTTATTTAAATAAAAAATTAGCACTAATTATATGAATTTAAGGGTGTGCCCCCTCAACAAACTATCCATCTGCCCCTGGATGGGGTTTTAAAAGCTATGTGCTGATTCTTTTCATCATACCAAATTTCAGGTTTTGGAGCCACATTGAAGGGGTTCGGGACGTGATAGAATGGAACTGGACGCAGAAGGCGATAGACTATGCAGCTTGCAAGATGATCTCATTATTCAAATACTATCTTTTGTTGGTTTAAAAGACGTGATTGGAACTAGTGTTTTGTCACCCAGATGGAGGTTTCAACCCCCCATCTTAGTTTCTCAAGTGAGGATTTCTCTACGATAGACAAGTTCAACATCTTTCTTAACCATGTCCTCTCTCGTCGCAACAATCAAGCTCAGGTGTCTTCCATCGATCTTTATCTTCGTTTAAAAGATGGCCAAGATGTTGCCCACAGGATTATGAACTATGCATTCTTCCACAATGTCCAACGAGTGAACCTTACATGCTGGTTTGGGAACATTACATGCTTTCCGGACGATGATATCGGATTCTCTCTTACTCTTTCAAATTCTCAGACTATCAAACATCTCACTTTCAGTAGGTGTTGCTATTACGACCACATTGCACTCATATCCACTTCGAAACTTTCATCTCTAACAACATTGCATCTTGATCACATCACATCATACGACGGTTTTTTTCTCCAAGTGCCCCAACTTGGAGAATCTAACCTTAAATTGCTGCAGAATGATGGGATCGAACGCTTTCAGGATTTCACATCCTCGACTTTGTAATCTCACGGTTAACCAGAGACACCTGGTTTCAAATACTCTCGATGTGGTTACACCTCAACTAAAAAATCTAACTATTACAGAATTTGGTGGAAGCTACCGAATATCTGCACCCGAGCTTGCTTCTTTGCTCTTTAGAGGTTTTGCGCCTTTCGTGTTCTCAACAGACGCCTTGAATTTATTGGAAAAGGCACAACTCTCGTTTACAGTCTAAACGGTCTTGACAGCCCTGATGCTCCCAGTATTATTAGTCTGCTTCAGAAGCTTCACAATGTCGAAGATTTTTCACTGAGCGTGGAAATCATTGAGGTATTTGGTATACATGATGAAATAAGGATTGCATTAAATTATTCTGGTTTTCGTAAGATTGGATTGAATTTTCTGCAGCTTCTAAACTCAGCGGTGGAACTAATCTCACACCAACACTCCCCGCTTGCTAACTTAAAGAGTTTGAAGATTCTTCCAAGAATAAATTGCAGGTGGAAGCACGAACATGTGAACGTTATTATGTCTACCGAAGTAAAAAAGCTATTTGCTGAATAGTTCTCCAAAAGCCACCTTGACCGAGGTATACACGTACATATTATATCAGGCATTTCTAAGAGAAAACATATATAAAACGATCTAACCTTCTGACATGTGTAATTGCAGGTGCTGACCGAGCATTGCTGTGACTTAATAGCTGCCCGTGCGCTGATTTGCAAGAAACCGGCAAAATAATCATGTACAGGATGTTTAATAGCTAGAAACTTTGGAAACTAGAAGTGGTAGATTGAGTTGAATACTCTCAATCGTTTACAAACCGAGCCACTTTCATACATGCACGCTCTTATGTTTGGTAAAATGTCTCAATGAAGATTTGGTCTAGTTTGAATGTGCTCCATATGTTAATTTGTTACATTATGATAGATCATTCAAAGAGTTTGCAGTGCTAAAAGAATATACTGTCCCAACAATTGCGATGGCCAATAACCACTCCAAATGTACACCACTAACAAGAACTATGATTATACACATTATTTGGGAGCTGTTTAAGAACTTATATCCAATTATCCAAAAACAGATAACTAAAACAATTTAAATATCTGTGTTCCTCTTGATTTAAGATGTTCTTGCAATATTTTAACGTTGATGAGGCTTCAGCAAAGGCGGAAAAGGGTCCCCACTCTGAAGCGACACCTGGAGGACTATTCAATTGACGTGACACGTAATTTTTTTAAAAAAGAAAACGTCACTTCCAAAGACAATGATGACCCTAACAAACCGTCACCCCCAAAAACATACAAAACACAATATTCAAAAGAGTCCAAATTTAAGCCAACCCATAAACATTGGATTGGGAGGACTTAAGAGGTAGGGTCCGAGACTCGACCCAAAATCTAATAAATATACCCCAAAACGGCCCAACACGAATTCAAAAGAAGGGTCCGCATAATTACTCAGTAATAATGACCCACTAAAAAGATACAATCATAAAAAAAAGGAATATTCCCTCTCTACCGATAGAAAATGAGATGTCACTGCAAATGTTTAGAGTGACCATCTTACACAATCATAATGTCACCCCTAAAAGAACTCTCTTATAAATAGCAAAAAGAAGTAAATGGTTAGTTATGATGTTATTCTCAATGTACTCTTACTTTATACTCTTCTTTTACCAAAATAAATACTTTTCTCGTCATAGGGTGATCTCAGTAGGACCCCTCTTTTTGTGACGAGAATTATAGTATTTTGTTTTGTAGGAATTCAAGCCGAAGGAATACGTCCATATATATATAATATAATTAATATATCAAATAAAAACCATAAATATAAAAAGTCCATACATGCTCACGAGCTAGCTCAAACTTGATACGTGTCGCTCGGGATTGAGGTCGTTATCAAACGAGCCTCAGTCTTCTTCTAGCTGGCTCAATCCAAATTTTTAATACGCCAATCTTGAGTAACTTACGAACGACCGAGAGCCATCCATTTGCCCATTTTGATGAAGCGATCATGCCAACCAACCCTTTCATATCCAAAAAACCAAAACCAAATTTAACTGGATCAGTAGTCATTACCGATCAGGAAGTTACAATTATAGTGAATAGTAATAATAATTAGAGGTTTACGAAACTCCACGTGGACATCTCAAGTCCCACTACACACATATTAATTTCTTTAAAAAAACTGAATAAATAATATTCATGACACCTGAAGAATAACAGAAAGGCGACATGGCGCTCATTCCTGCAGTTCCCGTTGTTGCTGTGACCACCGCACGGCTTACGGTGTTGCCGCCGATAGTTCGGTTTAGATCCACCAGTCTCCGTCGATCTTCGGTTCTGGCCAGCCTATCTTCTCCGCCACGAGGTGGCGAAACGGTGGATTGGGTGGAGGCGACATCAAGCTTCTTCGAACAAGATACAAGGCCTATTATGCTATTTGACGGTAATATACTACTAAAACCTTATTGTGTTACTGTATCGATGCTTTGATTACGAGTTATTTGTATATTTTCAATTGATTTTGAAGGTTTATTGTTTCTCATCAGTAGTCAGTTTTGAGAATTAGGGTTTACGTACGGCTTGACCTAGAGTTAATGAATGGATTACAAGTAGGGCTGTAAACGAACCAAACTGACCTGAACGGAATGGAGCCTTGTTCATGTTCGTTCGTTTAGTATTGAATTGTTCACGGACACATATAGAACGGAAATTCTTGTTCGTGTTCGTTTATTAAGGATTTGAACTTGTTCATGAACGCATATCGATCGGAAGTTCTTGTTTGTGTTTGTTCGTTAAGGAATTGAATTTGTTCACGGGTGGTTTATGAACACAAATGAACATCTACCATTTAAAAAATGAAAAACAACATTCTTAATCCCGAACGTTAGACATAATCACCTCGTTAAGCACTTGATATAATAATCATAAACATATTTATCCCCCAAAAAAGACACAAGTTAGACATAATAAGCATAAACATAATTATCCCAAAAGAATGTTTCAAAGATATAGGTTTCCAATGACTGAACATATACTAAACAAAACAAACGGCCATGAACGAATGTGACTGTTGTTCGTGCTCATTCATTTAATTAAGTGAATGCAATTTGTTCATGTTCCCTGTACTAGCGAACAATGACAATTAGAGCTATTCTTTATGTAATCCTAACATCCAGCTTTTCAGGAGATGAATGTGATTTGAGTATCATATTATCTTTCGAGTCTGGAATGTTCAGAAAGCATAGGGCTGCTTCTTTTATATACCAATAGTAATAAGAAAGCTAAAACATAGGTTTATATTAGTATATTTTATAGGTGTAATGACAGTGGTGATTGCACATAAGCAAGATTCCATGGACAATGATACCAATTATCATGCTGTATTTTTTGCTCGATATAAACGATGCAATCACCTATAAATAGTGTGTGTGAAGGGTTATAAGGATATGACTCAGTAAAACCAAATGTTCTGTTTTGATAGGTGTGTGCAACTTATGTAATGGACAGTGGTGATTGCACATAAGCAAGATTCCATGGACAATGATATCAATTATCATGCTGTATTTTTTGCTCGATATAAAACGATGCAATCACCTATAAATAGTGTGTGTGAAGGGTTATAAGGATATGACTCAGTAAAACCAAATGTTCTGTTTTGATAGGTGTGTGCAACTTATGTAATGGAGGTGTGAAGTTTGTACGCGATAATGACCGGCAAAGGTTTCTCTTCAC
This sequence comes from Scalesia atractyloides, assembly GCA_947069175.1. NCBI lineage: Eukaryota > Viridiplantae > Streptophyta > Magnoliopsida > Asterales > Asteraceae > Scalesia > Scalesia atractyloides. The sequence goes on from CAMTDV010000011.1 coordinate 8,131,208, forward strand.
ATTCTTTTGAATTTCACTTCTTTGTGCTGCATTTGATGGTCTTTATATACTGCAGTTGTTTCTTTTCATTTTTTTATCTTTTTTTTTTTTGGTTTTTGACTTGGAATGACTGGTCACTGGTAATCCTTTGTGATGACATGGTTACGGGTTCCAGTTATGTAAACACTTTTCTGGCAAGACTTTTGAAGTTGGTTCTAGGCGTCCAAAATGAGCACTTTGAAGTTACAAGATAGATTTCATGCCCGAGGATGTTCATGAAAATTATCAGCGCAATGTTGAATAATTTAAGGTTTGACAACATGTTAATGTACAAGATATGCTACCGAGTCAAACATATAATTTTATGTACTACATTATCTCAAATCAGTGTTCATTCCTGAATACTATACAATATTGGTGTGATTAGAATTCTTTCTTTCATTTGCTCGGTTTAGGTTTATATATAATATCTTATATGCTCACAAGTATTTTGCAACATTGTGGTAAATATCGGAAGTATACATGCATACTTTATTCTGATCTTGCAGATAGACTCATGTTTTGCCGAAAGAGTGGTAACATCACTTTTACTAAATTAAATATTTGCATGGTCTTATCATAACCTGAATTATAATGACTAATTTTGGTCTTATCATAACCAGAATTGATTATATTTACTAAATGGGGTCAACAGTTGTGCCTAGTTCTAGTAGAAAGAACTTGTTTTTTAATCATGTTTGGTTAAACTACAATTAATAAGCAGTTCTGACACATTAGCGTGCTTTCAATCTCAGGAGAATACGGTTTGAAGCCCTACAAAGCAAAGCTGGCAAGAATCTATTAAGAAGGTCTGGAAGAGCTCCTGATGATATTTCAAGTGTCGTGCTTGTAGAGCAGAATAGGTATTTTTATTATGTATAAATATTTAATGCGTTAATCGTGATTACAAAAAGTCAAAAACAATGCGTACAATAATATTCTGATTCTTGAATAACAATTAAGAAGGTTGTATAGCATTGAATAAATAGACTTTAGGCAACTTTCAGCCTATTTGACCTGTTTACCTTTTATCTATGTTTGTTATTCAACTCATTTGAGATATAATACATCTCAAATTGACCCATTAAACAAGGACCGGTGCATTTCAGATCATATATCAAGTCAGAAGCTGTGTTGAAGATCATGGAGTACATAGACTTGCCCTTTCCCCAACTAGCCTTCTTTCTTCAGTTTGTACCTTTGTGAGGCCTTATCCTTACTGATATCTTATTGCTTCCTTCTACTATGAAAACAATTAATGAACCATTTTTATACCTTTTTCTTGCTGCAGGTTCATAAGGGATTTTGTGTACGAAAACATTGCGGATAACCGTTATGCTGTGTTTGGACGTTCAGAGTCGTGTGAAATTTAGGGTACCGATTATAAGGTGACCTTTTGATCACCTTGGCACTCTTGCAAATATTTTATGTTTATGTCCCCAATACCATAGTTTTCTCTCATACATCCCTACTATAATCTTGTATAAAGTTTATGTCTAGAGTTGTATATTTAGGAAGTTCATAGAAAAGAAATCGAAAAAAATATTGATTAATGGAACTATGAAAGTTATATCTTATACACTTGGTTTAAAGTTTTATAGTTATTTTATTTGAAATAGTTGTTCAACCACTCACTCACCGGCTCTGTAGGGAATAATGAAAATACGAGTATAGTAAGAGTCGGTTTGATGATCTGAAATGAGTATTTTAAGCTCAACCTCTTTTGAGTGTGAGAAAGGTTTTAAGGATTTCAAGTGACGTAATTGATTGTGGTGCAAGAGAAATGTCGTTTTTGTGTGGGAGTAGGTCAGAGAAATGTCGTTTTTGTGTGGGAGTAGGTCTTTTTGTGACCGAGAATGGCTGATCATTGTACATATATGTCATTTGGTGGCTATTCAAATAGTTGCAACACCCAAATGGTCATTGTTCTTGTCACTGACCAGTTTGGATGGCCCCTATAGTTTCACCATTAATACGTGTCGCTAAAGGCAATTGTTTGAACAATCATGATGGTTACTGATGAAATATTTAGTCACTGTCACCTACAACCCTCTTAACCAATTGTGACCATTGGGTCATGCCACAATGATCATAACTACAAAACAAACAAAGCGTACCAAGTAAAGTTTCACTCATATGATAGGGTCATAACTACAAAACAAACAAAGCGTACCAAGTAAAGTTTCACTCATATGATAGGGTCCTTGAGTTCCTATCTTATAAGATAGAGAGACTAAATGATTTTGGGTGATTTTGGCTTTCACTTACCAAAGTGATCTTTCTTAATTTTCGTATGACGCTTCTTAAATGATTTTAGTTCTATAGTTTGAAAGTAACAACTAAATTTCTATGGAGATTGTTTTTGAAACTAAAACACTTAACACAACATGTGTATGAATTCCATTAATAGATTTGAATTCAACTTCCTTAAACAATACAAGGTTATGGTAAACAAATATAATAGTTGTGATGTAAACGTTGTAAAACTCTAGTCACGTTGTGACCACATATTTTTACTTGTTATTGGGACTTGGTGACGTAACAACCATCAAGGAACATATACACCACACATTAGCAAAACCCCAAATGAATATACAGAGGATTTAAACCGGAATACTAACCGGGAAAGATTTAGAAGTTGTATACCATAAGCTTATAGTGGTGTACCGTATATAGCTAGCTACAATACTCTTGCATAGGCTACGATGCTTGTTGTCATGCAATGTACGAGTAAAGGTCTAAAGGATGCATGTAAAATCAAGTGTTTTTCCTAATCATGTTTTGTGGCATATGCCTCAAATTTTTAGTCATGTAAAATCAAGTACGCATCCTAACTCTTGTTTTGTCTCAAATTTAAAAGTCCCCTCAAGTATTCATAATGATTAAGCTATGCTATTCTACACACAAGTCTAATGCACATGTAATACAAACTCACAAAACAACCAATCTTAAATTAGGAAGATGCAACTTGCACATACACGTATTAAACACAATCAAGTTAAAATCCCTACCAAAATGGTAAATTTTCCTAACCATGTTCGTAATGCAATGAGTATCAAACAACTTTTAATCTCATCAAGTCCTCTAAAGAACGAGGATTAAATCCTCCCGATTTTAGCTATATCAGAACATTATAAACATATTTAGATTTGACCAGTAAACCTTTCATTTATATTTTGTTATACTATGCTATCAACATCTTAAATCTCATAATTTACCCAATATGGGTGTTAAACAAGTTGCGTTTGTAGTTCGACCGATTGAACACGAACATGACAATCATGTCACAAACCCGAATCTAAGTCTCATTCGTGGGTTAACATGAAGACAACCCATCTAACCCCAAAGCTTATACTTATTTATTTTATATATTAATACTTAATTATAAATAATATTCTCATTCTTATTCTTATAACTTACAAATTTGAATGACTTGTACATACAGTGCCCTATCATTTAGACCAATCACACCAATTAGTTTTTTTCTTAATTATTTTTTAAATTTAGACCAATCAAACAATTTAGGTTTTTTTTAATATTTGTTTTTGTTTATCTATAACAGAGTTTGTCAAATATTTGTTTTTGTTTTTCTATTTCTTATCATTATTTTTTAATATAATTGCTATAATATTTTGTTGTTATACTCCTTTTGGATAGATTTGGTTTTTCGCTTATAACTTAAAAATTACGATATTTTGTAAAATTTCGAGTAAGCTATTGCAATGTACTTAATTTTATCCAAGACATAAATTTTATATAAAACCGATTTGTACATAGTAATGTAAAGTCATGATGTTTACCCTTTACGTTTTAAGCGACATAATATGACGTTTTATAAGTGGCTTACCCTATTCGTTAGCTTATTTTATCTACGTTTAGACATAAATTTTATACAAAACCGAGTTGTACAGAGTAATGTAAAGTCATGATGTTTACTCTTTCCGTTTTAAGCATATATAATATAACGTTTTATAAGTCGTTTACCTTATTCGTTATTTGAATATTATAATATGGCGTTTAATAAAATCTTGCATATACTATTACGACGGGTTACTTTTATCGACGATTCGATAAATTTTTTATTCGAACAAACATCAATACTTGTGTTGTATTTGGTTTTATGGTTTTCTTGACACGATGATACAAAATTCGTTGAGTTTTTTCTTATATATAGTTACACCGTTTCACTTTTTTTGTTATTTGATTAACATAAAACTAAATTTTGAATCCATCGTTGCAACATGCTTATGTTTATCTACGATTCAAAAAAACTTTTAATTGAATATATAAATATAGTTGATTTTTCTTTTTGTTCTTTAGCGTGACAAATCTTACCAATATAGTTCAAACTATATTGGTACAAGTACCGTATTTGTCTTTAGGGTTAGCTCGACATGTCGGTATAAAAGTGATTGAAAATATTGTTGTATTAGCAATAGAGAATTTTTTTGTACCGTGTGCTATAGTGAGTGCCAGTGACCGAACCGATGCCCCACCCGAACAACGGTATCGGTAATGGTATTTGTTTCTGTAGTTTTCGATCATTGTAAAACGAGTGCTAATATCCTTTTGGGTGTATATCTTTTGGTGTCTATACTGAGTGAAAGTATTGTACGATTACTTTAACGAACTGAACGGATACCGGCTGAAAACCCGTCGTGAAGCGGGGGAATACAACTAGTAAGATTATCGGCGCTACGCAGCGGGGTTTCGGTCGATATCTATTTTGGCTCCATATAGAAACCAGAAAGAAATAGCTTAAATGAAATATAAAATATGTCTATTGACAAAACTATTAAATCTAATCATTGGAAAGAGACAAACTATTAATAATTCATGAAATAAAACCTTTAAACTAAACTTAAATATAAAGAAAATAATAAAAAAAAATAAATAAAGTCAAAAAAATAAAAAGAAAAATCGAAAAAAAAAAACAAATAGGATAAAAGCACTATTCACACAACTTGCTAATTGTAATTTATGTCAAAACGTAGACCAACTTGAATTTATACTAAAACGTGCATAAAAATAAGCACATAAGAAAACATTTACAACGCGTTGCAGCGGTGTCGGAACGGAAAATGACTCGAATTTATACCGGCTAGTGAAAACGTATTATATTTGACTCAACTCGTCCCGAACAAAATTTACCTCAAAACGTAGAAGAACTGAAAACATACATAAAAATAAGCAAGGAAATGTATTATATTTGACCCGACTCATTTTAAAAAAAAAATGTGCATCAAAACGTAGACAACTGAAAAATGTATATAATAATAATATAAAAACATATTATATTTGACATAACTCATTTCTGAGAAAATTTTACGTTTAAACATAAATTAATTTGAATTTAGACCAACATACACATAAAAATAAACACGTAAAACTCAATTATAAAGTTTTTAGAAAGTTGATGGGTCGTAACTATTAACACTTAAAAATTAAAGATATACAGAAACAAAAAAGAAATAAAAAATGAAAAAGAAAACAAAAGCAAAAAAAAACCTAAAAGGTAAGTTACTGTACACAGGCTTTTCATTGTAGATCTATAGTCAAGTTTGTGATACATTGTCACTTGAGTTGTTTTTTTCCGTAATGTGTCCTCTCTACAACTTTTTAACTTTGTTATTTCACCCTCTCAACTTTCAACGTTTACATTTACACGCTCTAATATTTTTAAAAACTTTATAAAATATCACTATAACCCCTTTGAGTTTCTAAAATTTTAAGCATACTATTCTTTAACTTAAACATATCTACTTTTTTCATATATATATTTTCTAAATTAGTCAAGTCAAATGTAATATATTTACGTGCTTATTTTTATGTAGTTTTCAGTTGATCTACGTTTCGACGTAAATTTTGTTAAGAAAAAGAGTCGAGTCAAGTATAATACGTTTTCATTCGACGATAAAAATTTGAGTTACTATATGTTTGGATGCCGCTCCAACGCACAGTAGGTAAAAAAACACTAATTTCTTATGTGCTAATTTTATGTACGCATCTGTATAACTATTTTGACGTGGACTTTTTTAGCAAATGAGTCAGATCAAATATAATATGGTTTCGTGCTCATTTTTATGTACACTTATAGTTGATATACATTTTAACTTTGCAAACAAGTCGAGTCAAATATAATACAAAAGTTTAAGTTAGTTTATGTTTCGACGTCGCTGTAAAGCACGCCGGTAAAATTACTGGTTAACACTAAAAAACAAAAATAAAAAAATGTCTGATTCTGGAAAATCAGGAACCAATTTAGTCAAGTGACAGAAACCTGCAAGACCCATAATAATCTGCTGCTACCACACTTTATTCGGTCTAAGTTTTCTGAAAAAGGGGTTTGGTTACGAAGCTTTTCATATATATCGTACACCAATGCATTAACGAACTTCATGATTCTGCAAGATCTTAAACAACACAAAACGATGTGGTCCCGTCAAACATAAAACACATCTGCATCTGCCCCTGTTTCTTAATAAGCAGCAGGTGTACTTGATCGAGCCCTAACCATGACTTCTGGACCCCCCCCTGGATAAATATGAAGTCGTGTAATCATTATCAGATCAAACAATTGGAGTGGCTACCAATCTTTGATCGGATAAAATCAGAAAAATTCTAAATTTTGTACATCAATTTTTTTTAATTGTGAGATTTTGGGGATTCGTCTAATCTAAATTCGTCCAGGGTTTTCTCTAAAAAATTTGGGAGCGTATTTACAGTTTTTCACAACTACTTGCAGTTTCAATTTTGAACAAAAACACATTTAGTCCCTTAAGTTTTCCAAAAGTGCTTGCAGCTCGACCCCAGCCAGGGGCTCTGCCCCTTGGTGTCACACCCCGACCCGCAGCGGAAAAGGTGATCAGGGCATGATTGGGTTATCATCAAAGCTGTAACATTTGTATAAATCGGGCTTCCAAAACCCGCTCCGTTTTGTAATCAAATACCAAGTTATGAAATGACATTAAGTATTTATGAGTATTTTGAGTTTAAACGTTACATAATTAATATATAAACTAAACTATAAAAATTATATTTGATAAAAAGGTAAAATAAAATAAATAAAAAATATTTGGAGCTGACCGGACTCGAACCCGGGTCAACTGCCTCCAACGACTTATCTCCCCGTCTCCAAACCACTCCGCCACCAATTGTTTTCTGTTAACATTATGAAAGCAATTAAATTTTATACACAAACACGACTTAACGGTTAATGATATCTGAATAACGGAAATCGGTATACCGAATCGCCAAATCAGTTTTTGTTCGCTTAGTTAACTTATAACCGATGAAAATCGGTTTCTAATTAAGTTCTAATTGAATGAACTTAAAGATCTCCTCACTTCCGGTATTTGAAACCGAAGATATACCAAACTCTAATATAATCCAAGTACTGATCATTTGCGCGATTCATAACTATCACAATAACTCTCAATTTCATTTTCGTCAAGATTATGAACTGTAAGACCCTCTGATTTCGATCGCCGGAGATTTTCTGCAACTCACCGGAAAACCGGGACTTGTATTTTCACGGTAAATTCTTCGACTCTTTTTGTTTAAAACATGTGGTTAGTCAATCTCTAACACAATCCCGTCAACAGAATCAATCTTGGCCAACATTTATCGGAAATCCCACCCTCGCCGGAAAGTTTCTGTAATTGCCGGAATTTCACTGTGAAAGGGTAAGGCATCCTACACTTCATTTAAACCTTGTTTAGATGATTTAGTTCTATAAATAATCGATCCACACTGTTAATTGTTGCAACAGTCGGAGCTCGATTTCTGTATCGACAACACGTTCGCCGGATTTCTGTGTTTATCTTCAAACGGTAAATCCTAGTCTTTAAGCTCTTTCCATTCTTTGCTATTGAATTACTTTTAGTGTTTAAGATCTTTGAAAGTCGCGAAATCAATCTTAACCAGTTGGAATACGCTGACAGTTTATCCGACGAAGAAGATGAACCTATTTCAGAGCATAAGAGTAATTAAAATTCGGTTTATAAACGGGTTAGACACACAGTCCAGCGGTGGACTGTGTGCACATTTTATAATCACGTCCCGAGTTCGATCCTTACTACACACACTCTGCGTAATAAACATTCCTTTTTATTCATAAACTAACCGGGTTGAAACGAGTAGTTGTTAAGTATATTATAAATCAAGAATATAACCGGGTTAGACACACAGTCCAGCGGTGGACTGTGTGCAAAACAAACTACACGTCGCGCGATCGAGTCCCGTCCCAAACACCGGTTCAATGAGATTAAAACGTTTTGCAAAATAAAGGAATTTTCGGTAAATTCGAATAAGTGTATAAATATAATAAGAACTGGATTTCTAACGGGTTAGTCACGTAGCTCAGTTGGTAGAGCTACATGCGCGTGAACGGAAGGTCACCGGTTCGAATCCCGCACGGCGCAAGTATTACCGCTGACCGAACCGGTCAACGGTCAACGGTCAACGGTCAAACAGTAAAAAAATATTATTTTTTTTAAATATTTATTTGTTTAATTTAAATTAAAAATCAATTAAAAATACTTAAAAATAACATTTTTAAGGATAGAAAATAGCCATAAACTCACAAAAATATATCTAAAAATCCCATTAAAATCTTTAATAAAATCCATCCATTTAATATATTTTTCCCATTATTATTTAGGTCAGTGATTCCTCGTTGACTCGCTTCGTCTAAATCGTGCGCATCTCACCAACTCAAATCCAACGCACCCAATGTGAGTGAACCCTTCAAATTCCCCGTTTTAATCACATTTTTGGGGTGTATCATGTGTCTTGTTCATTTACTTATTATAACTAAGTTATTGTGCATATATCATATCATGACATGTGTGTTAGTTGTTGCTGATAAGTAGTTAGTAATGTTTGCAAGTTATTATTTCAGTACATGCAATTGCTGAGGCCGTAGCTCCCCATCCCTCGAGGTTGAGTTTGATCCCCATTTTATTATGCGGTTGATCAGGGCGTGCCCGCACGATCGGCTCCGTTTGATTGAGCCTTGATCGGTCATTTATTCACATTTCAATACATGCAATACGCTCGGCTCCGTTTGATTGAGCCTTGAGTGCACAGTTCAATTTACATTTCCAGTTCATGCAATACGCTCGGCTCCGTTTGATTGAGCCTTGAGCGCACAGTTCAATTTACATTTTCAGTTCATGCAATACGATCGGCTCCGTTTGATTGAGCCTTGATCTCACAGTTCATTTATGTTAATTATCATATGATGTTGGTATGTCATGTATGTTATCGATTGTTAATGTATGTTATAATTGCAACTGATGTTGCCATTGCTTGATTTCATACATATGCTTTTTTATGATTATGCACAATATTTTATTGATAAACTAACCAGAAAATCATTATTAAATGTTTATCTATAAGGTTCACTCGCCAACTTATGTTGACCCAAAAACCTCCCATTTTACACATGATACAGGTGAACCAGCAGCAGCTAGGAACACGTAGGACCTGGATTAGAAGAAATAAAACGATTTAGTATTTGGAACATTATGTTTGGTTATTTTCCTTTGTAATGAATGAACATGTTTGAATGTTTGAGAAATGTAATTTTGACTTCATTTAATTATGAAACATAATAGTAAATGTCATGTGCTTTGGTGATAACCCAATTATGCCCCGACTCTTATTTCCGCTGCGGGTCGGGGTGTGACAGATTGGTATCAGAGACATGACTATAGGGATATAGGATAGGTTATTAGACCCTTAGAGCCTATACTATAGTCGATTAGAAACTTATAAGAATTTTGTGTGTTATATGCCAAATTTCATGATGTTTATATGTTTATGTTAAAATGTTACATTTGATATTGTTCAAGCATGTTCATAAATATGTATTATCAGATAATGCCTATCATGAAATCGTATGATCATAACATATCACATCCATGCAAGCACACACCACATCATGATTGATTTTACAATGATTTTCGTGTTTTCAAATCTCATCAAAGTGAGTTCTCATGACGGGCATGTAGTAACTGGAAGGGTACTAGTACCGGTAGTCGGAACGTCCTGTCTAGGCTGGCATTCGTATAAATCCAAAATAAAGGACCAGTTTGCCTACCTGGGGACTAACGATGAGAGTACGAAATACCTATTAGGCCAAAGCATGCTATACCAAACGTCGTGAGAACTAATCCCACTTTGAGTTGTCATTGTGTCTACACCTGGACACGTTCCGACCAAACATCTCATGAGCATATTTTGTGGTTAGCATTCGGGGGATGCGAGTGTTAAATTGCCAATACTAATGTGAATCCTACCAAGCCAATAGCCATGGGGGCCCACATGACTATATAGGTGAAGGTATGGGGGACATTTGAGGCCAACATGAGCGAACCCAAGACATCCTTCGGATGTAGTTGCATTATTGATATTTATGTTATTTTCATTTTTTTTAAAGACACATGACACCTAAAAGATACCATAAACTCACAATCTTCTCATTTTATGATCCTGTAGATGTCGTCTAGATCGCATCGAAGGAGTAGGAAATCGGAAAAGTCTCAGGAACGATTGGCCACTCATATCGCCAACCAAATGGCCACGATATTACCTGACATCGTAGTACAAGTACAACAAGCTCTTGCTGCTAATCCTACTAACCCTCCTCCACAACAGGACCAGATCATCAACGACCCTCCTACCAGCAAATGCACCTACAAACATTTTAAGTCCTGCGATCCCCCAAAATTCGAAGGGACTGAGGGAGTCACTGCTCTCCTGCGTTGGTTCGAGGAGATGGAAAACGTTTTCTTAAACTGCGATTGTCCTGAGGATCGCAAAGTTCGTTATGCCACCGGGAGACTACTTGGTGTAGCTCTCACTTGGTGGAATACCGAGAAGGGAAAGAGGGGAATGGAAGATGCGATGGCCTTAACTTGGGAGGAGTTAAGGGAAATCATGACTAGGCGATTCTGTCCTAGGAGTGAGATTAAGAAATTGGAAGATGAATTTCATGCCCTGAAGCAAAAAGATGGTGATCACTCTACTTACAACAAACGGTTCTTGGAGTTGAACCAGATGGTACCAAACTTATTCACTCCAACCTACCGTCTGATCGAACATTACATTCGAGGACTTCCCTCGAAAATCCAAGATTCGGTCCTCAGCGTTTCACCAGTAACACTCGAAGCTGCCATGGTGTTGGCAACAGAACTGACCGAAAACCGAATTCGCAATGGGAAGTTCAAGGAAGAAAAGAAGAAAACCCCTGCTGAGGGACAAACCTCAAACCACCACACTCCTTCCTCTAAATTTGCTAACAAGAGGAAGCGTAACAACAGGAACTTTGCAGTCACCCACACCAACACCCCTGTTCCTGCTGCACCCATCACTCAAGCCACTCCTCCACCCGCGCCATACAAAAGACCATACACAGGACCACTGCCAAAATGTAACCGTTGTCAGTATCACCACTCCCCTGACTATCCTTGCCAGTACTGTACCAGCTGCGGTCGCGCTGGACACATTGTACAACACTGCCGCGCACCTCAACGAACAAACCGCCACCAACCTATAACCCAAACCCACCAACAATTTATGGGTCAAGCCCAACAACAACAACCATTTCCACCCACTCAACATTTAGCCCAAACATACTATCAACCCAACTACCCTATGGGCCAACCTATGCGGGCATGTTTCAATTGTGGAGATCCAAGTCATTTCAGGAACTCATGTCCAAGACTAGTCAATATTATTCATGCTCAGGCCCAAGCCAACCCTGTGAACCAAGCAAACCAAGCTCCTCCACCTGCTAGAGGAAGGGCTTTCAATATTAACGCAAACCAGGCCAGAGCTGACGGCAATGTGGTCAACGGTACGTTTCTTATAAATGGTAGATATGCCTCTATGTTATTTGATACTGGTGCGGATAGAAGTTTCGTGTCATTAGAGTTTGAACCTATCTTAAGTAAAAATCGAGATAAGCTCGCGGAATCCATAACAGTGGAAGTTGCAGATGGAAAACCAGTTTCGTTAGACTCTATTTTACGCAACTGTACGCTCACCCTAAACGACCACGATTTCTCAGTCGATCTTATTCCTATGAAGCTGGGAAGTTTCGACATCATAGTCGGAATGGATTGGCTCAGTCAGCATAATGCGGAAGTTGTATGTCGTGAGAAATTTATTCGTATTCCTCTTTCAAACGGTCAGACTCTTCGAATTATTGGAGAAACCTCGGCGAAAGGACTCAACTTAATGTCTTGCCTTCAAGCTCAGAAATACCTTCGCAAGAATTATGTCGCGTTTTTAGCCCATATCATCAAGAAGGGGACCGCAGAAAAGAAACTTGAAGATATTCCTGTTGTAAAAGATTTTCCACAAGTTTTTCCTGACGACATTTCAGGACTTCCTCCAATCAGAGATGTCGAATTTCGTATCGATCTTATACCTGGTGCTACACCAGTGGCAAAGTCTCCATATAGGTTAGCCCCCTCTGAAATGCAAGAGCTAGCCAGTCAATTGCAAGAGTTGACTGACAAGGGATTTATACGCCCCAGCTCATCGCCTTGGGGTGCACCTGTACTTTTCGTAAAGAAGAAGGATGGATCTTTTCGCATGTGCGTCGATTACAGAGAGCTCAACAAGTTAACTATCAAAAATCGATATCCTTTACCTCGTATAGATGACCTTCTTGACCAACTACAAGGTGCCAGTTGCTTTTCGAAAATCGACCTTCGATCGGGCTATCATCAGCTTAGGGTGCATGAAGAAGACGTCCCTAAAACTGCTTTTCGAACTCGATATGGTCACTATGAATTCATGGTTATGCCGTTTGGATTAACCAACGCACCAGCTGTTTTCATGGACCTAATGAATAGAGTCTGCAAACCTTACCTTGATCGATTTGTTATTGTGTTCATTGACGATATTCTTATCTATTCAAAATCCAAAGCTGATCATGAGCGTCATCTGCGACTTGTTCTTGCACTTCTAGAAAAGGAAAAGCTTTATGCCAAATTCTCTAAATGTGAATTCTGGTTAAAAGAGGTGCAATTTCTCGGGCATGTAGTCAATGACAAAGGAATACATGTGGACCCATCAAAGATCAAAGCAGTTCAGGAATGGCAAGCTCCACGTACGCCAACTGAAGTAAGGTCTTTTCTTGGACTTGCTGGTTACTATCGTCGATTCATTTCAAACTTCTCTCGCATTGCGGTGCCACTCACGGCTTTAACCCATAAAGGGAAACCATTTGTATGGGGACCCAAGCAAGAAGAAGCTTTTCAAACTCTCAAGCAAAAACTTTGTGATGCACCAATCCTCACTCTTCCTGAAGGTTGTGATGATTTTGTAGTCTATTGGGACGCGTCAGGACAAGGATTAGGTTGCGTTCTCATGCAAAGAGGAAAAGTCATAGCTTATGCCTCAAGGCAACTCAAGACTCACGAAAAGAATTACACCACTCATGACCTTGAACTCGGAGCCGTTGTATTCGCTCTTAAGATATGGAGACATTATCTTTATGGTACGAAGTGTGAAATATACACTGACCACAAGAGTCTTCAACATATCTTCAATCAGAAAGAGTTAAATATGAGGCAACGAAGATGGGTCGAACTCCTAAATGATTACGACTGTGAAATCAGATACCACCCTGGTAAAGCAAATGTGGTGGCTGATGCACTTAGTCGAAAGGGTTATGCGAATTCCATTCATCTTCTATGTTCGCAAATTATAACCAATATTAAGGATCAAATTCGAGAAGCTCAACACGTTTCAATAACAGAGGAAGATGTACAAAAAGAGATGTCCTGTGGAGCCGAGCTAAAGCTGGAAACTAAATCTGATGGTATTTTGTATTACCTAGATCGTATATGGATTCCTAACCATATCAATCTTCGTGAAACACTCATGCATGAAGCCCATAAGTCGCGATATTCTATACACCCAGGAGCCGATAAGATGTATCAAGACCTACGGTACACCTATTGGTGGCCTGGAATGAAGAAAGATATTGCCGTTTTTGTTTCCAAGTGTCTCACTTGTTCTAAAGTAAAGGCTGAACACCAAAGACCCTCAGGACTTCTGGTCCAACCAGAAATACCTGTCTGGAAGTGGGAAAATATAACCATGGATTTTATTACCGGGTTACCTCGCACTTCTAGTGGGTATGACACTATATGGGTGATTATAGACCGACTCACAAAATCAGCTCACTTTATTCCTATTCGAGAAGATTTCAAGAACGAAAAGCTTGCTCGTATTTATATCAACGAAATCGTCAGCCGACATGGAGTTCCGTTAAGTATTATTTCTGATCGGGATGGTCGTTTCACCTCTCGAACATGGCAGGCAGTACAATCCGCTATGGGCACTCGACTAGATCTCAGTACCGCCTATCATCCTCAAACTGATGGACAGTCTGAGCGCACCATTCAAACCCTTGAGGATATGCTTAGAGCATGTGTCATAGACTTCAAGGGAAATTGGGACGCCCACCTACCGTTAGTTGAATTTTCGTACAACAACAGTTATCATTCTAGCATCGGCATGGCACCTTTTGAAGCTTTATATGGTCGAAAGTGTCGATCTCCTGTTTGTTGGCACGAAATTGGGGAAGCTCAAATTACTGGTCCGGAATTGATCCAAGAAACAACAGATAAGATTCATCAAATCCGAAACAATCTTCTAGCGGCCCAAAGTCGTCAAAAGAGTTACGCAGATAAACGACGGAAGCCCTTGGAGTTTAGCGTTGGTGATCATGTGCTTTTAAAAGTGTCACCGTGGAAGGGAGTAGTTCGTTTTGGTCAAAAGGGAAAGCTAGCACCACGTTACGTAGGACCTTTCAAGATACTCGAAAGAGTAGGTCCTGTAGCTTACAAGCTTGACCTACCGGAAGAACTCGACAGAATTCATCCCACATTCCACGTGTCGAACTTGAAGAAGTGCCTCGCTGATGAGAATCTTCATATTCCACTGGAGGATATTCAGATTGATGAATCCATGCATTTTATTGAAAGGCCAGTAGAAATTATGGACTATGGAGAAAAGCGTCTACGTCGAAGTCGCATTCCTATTGTTAGGGTACGCTGGGAGTCGAAACGGGGACCTGAGTTTACTTGGGAACGTGAAGACTCAATGCGTGAAAAATACCCTCATCTTTTCCCTACTACTTCAACTGTTTGAATTTCGGGACGAAATTCCTAAAAGTAGGGGATACTGTAACATTTGTATAAATCGGGCTTCCAAAACCCGCTCCGTTTTGTAATCAAATACCAAGTTATGAAATGACATTAAGTATTTATGAGTATTTTGAGTTTAAACGTTACATAATTAATATATAAACTAAACTATAAAAATTATATTTGATAAAAAGTTAAAATAAAATAAATAAAAATATTTTGGAGCTGACCGGACTCGAACCCGGGTCAACTGCCTCCAACGACTTATCTCCCCGTCTCCAAACCACTCCGCCACCAATTGTTTTCTGTTAACATTATGAAAGCAATTAAATTTTATACACAAACACGACTTAACGGTTAATGATATCTGAATAACGGAAATCGGTAAACCGAATCGCCAAATCAGTTTTTGTTCGCTTAGTTAACTTATAACCGATGAATATCGGTTTCTAATTAAGTTCTAATTGAATGAACTTAAAGATCTCCTCACTTCCGGTATTTGAAACCGAAGATATACCAAACTCTAATATAATCCAAGTACTGATCATTTGCGCGATTCATAACTATCACAATAACTCTCAATTTCATTTTCGTCAAGATTCTGAACTGTAAGACCCTCTGATTTCGATCGCCGGAGATTTTCTGCAACTCACCGGAAAACCGGGACTTGTATTTTCACGGTAAATTCTTCGACTCTTTTTGTTTAAAACATGTGGTTAGTCAATCTCTAACACAATCCCGTCAACAGAATCAATCTTAGCCAACATTTATCGGAAATCCCACCCTCGCCGGAAAGTTTCTGTAATTGCCGGAATTTCACTGTGAAAGGGTAATGCATCCTACACTTCATTTAAACCTTGTTTAGATGATTTAGTTCTATAAATAATCGATCCACACTGTTAATTGTTGCAACAGTCGGAGCTCGATTTCTGTATCGACAACACGTTCGCCGGATTTCTGTGTTTATCTTCAAACGGTAAATCCTAGTCTTTAAGCTCTTTCCATTCTTTGCTATTGAATTACTTTTAGTGTTTAAGATCTTTGAAAGTCGCGAAATCAATCTTAACCAGTTGGAATACGCTGACAGTTTATCCGACGAAGAAGATGAACCTATTTCAGAGCATAAGAGTAATTAAAATTCGGTTTATAAACGGGTTAGACACACAGTCCAGCGGTGGACTGTGTGCACATTTTATAATCACGTCCCGAGTTCGATCCTTACTACACACACTCTGCGTAATAAACATTCCTTTTTATTCATAAACTAACCGGGTTGAAACGAGTAGTTGTTAAGTATATTATAAATCAAGAATATAACCGGGTTAGACACACAGTCCAGCGGTGGACTGTGTGCAAAACAAACTACACGTCGCGCGATCGAGTCCCGTCCCAAACACCGGTTCAATGAGATTAAAACGTTTTGCAAAATAAAGGAATTTTCGGTAAATTCGAATAAGTGTATAAATATAATAAGAACTGGATTTCTAACGGGTTAGTCACGTAGCTCAGTTGGTAGAGCTACGTGCGCGTGAACGGAAGGTCACCGGTTCGAATCCCGCACGGCGCAAGTATTACCGCTGACCGAACCGGTCAACGGTCAACGGTCAAACAGTAAAAAAATATTATTTTTTTTAAATATTTATTTGTTTAATTTAAATTAAAAATCAATTAAAAATACTTAAAAATAACATTTTTAAGGATAGAAAATAGCCATAAACTCACAAAAATATATCTAAAAATCCCATTAAAATCTTTAATAAAATCCATCCATTTAATATATTTTTCCCATTATTATTTAGGTCAGTGATTCCTCGTTGACTCGCTTCGTCTAAATCGTGCGCATCTCACCAACTCAAATCCAACGCACCCAATGTGAGTGAACCCTTCAAATTCCCCGTTTTAATCACATTTTTGGGGTGTATCATGTGTCTTGTTCATTTACTTATTATAACTAAGTTATTGTGCATATATCATATCATGACATGTGTGTTAGTTGTTGCTGATAAGTAGTTAGTAATGTTTGCAAGTTATTATTTCAGTACATGCAATTGCTGAGGCCGTAGCTCTCCATCCCTCGAGGTTGAGTTTGATCCCCATTTTATTATGCAGTTGATCAGGGCGTGCCCGCACGATCGGCTCCGTTTGATTGAGCCTTGATCGGTCATTTATTCACATTTCAATACATGCAATACGCTCGGCTCCGTTTGATTGAGCCTTGAGTGCACAGTTCAATTTACATTTCCAGTTCATGCAATACGCTCGGCTCCGTTTGATTGAGCCTTGAGCGCACAGTTCAATTTACATTTTCAGTTCATGCAATACGATCGGCTCCGTTTGATTGAGCCTTGATCTCACAGTTCATTTATGTTAATTATCATATGATGTTGGTATGTCATGTATGTTATCGATTGTTAATGTATGTTATAATTGCAACTGATGTTGCCATTGCTTGATTTCATACATATGCTTTTTTATGATTATGCACAATATTTTATTGATAAACTAACCAGAAAATCATTATTAAATGTTTATCTATAAGGTTCACTCGCCAACTTATGTTGACCCAAAAACCTCCCATTTTACACATGATACAGGTGAACCAGCAGCAGCTAGGAACACGTAGGACCTGGATTAGAAGAAATAAAACGATTTAGTATTTGGAACATTATGTTTGGTTATTTTCCTTTGTAATGAATGAACATGTTTGAATGTTTGAGAAATGTAATTTTGACTTCATTTAATTATGAAACATAATAGTAAATGTCATGTGCTTTGGTGATAACCCAATTATGCCCCGACTCTTATTTCCGCTGCGGGTCGGGGTGTGACAAAAGCTCATGACATTTATTAAGCGTTTCATATTCATTAATACAAATTAAGTGGAAATTTACAATAAATGTTACAACATGATCTAACTAACAATCTAAACTCCTTTATTCTCTTCTAAGGCATATCCTATGTTTTCCTTGCTTCAACCTGTTCACCTGTATCATGTGTAAAAAGGTTTTTGGATCAACATAATGTTGGCGAGTGAATCCTATGGAAAACATTTGAACAAATTTATTAAAATTGATTATGAAATATGTGCACAACCAAACATGAGTAAAATTAGATGTAACTTAATCAACAATCATAAGATATTAAATGGAACACTCATGAACAATAATGGAACAATTAGAGGCACGCGATGCTCAACTCGTCTCTCACGAGGAACTGAGGGGCCTGATGAATGAATTGCATAAACATGATAATATGAATGACACGACTACAAACAATATAAACTCAATGATACACACGTGAACAATAATGAATTTGATGTGAAGCACGCGATGTTCTACTCGTCTCCCACGAGAAACTGATGGGCTTAATGTATGAGTTTCATATAACTTGACAAAAGGCAATAAGTAAATCACAACAATAAACACAATCTAAGTTTAGGTCATGATGTGGTATGGCACAAGTTTAAATAAATAAATTAATTATTTTCATAACACATGACACACCCCAAAACGTGTAATTTAAAAGGGGAAGTTGTAAGATTCACTCACAGTGGGTGCGTTCGGTTGATGACGTTGAATGTACGCGAAGTGGTTTTAACCACGAGTGAGATTTAACCTAGATAAATCGCATTATGGTTTGGTAAGTAAACGGATTTTATTATACTATTTTAGTAGGATTGTTGGGTGTATTTTTGTGATTTTGAGGCTATTTTCTAACCTTAAAAATGTTATTTTTAAGTATTTTTAATTGATTTTTAATTAAAATAATTAAATAAAAAAATTGATTTTTTTCTGACCGTTGACCGTTTGACCTGACCGTTGACCTGACCGTTGACCGGTTCGATGGCATATTATTGTGCGCTGAGTGAGGCTCGAACCCGAGACCTCCCGTACGCGTGCACGCAGCTCTACCAACTGAGCTACTTGTCTAACCCGTTATATATCTGATTTTAATTATATATATATATTAATTAGTTTAAACAGAAATTCATTTTATTTTAAAAACAGTTTTAAGCGAATCGGACATGCACTCCACAGGTCTCGAACCCGGGACCTGTGGTTTAATCAAACACACAGTCCACCGCTGGACTGTGTGTTTAACATGTTATATAATTTGGTTTTATTATACTTAAATACAATTTAGTTATTTCCTTTTCTGCCTTATTAAAAATAATAGATAATTGTTCGAGTCGGTGCAGTAGACCGGACTCGAACTCGTGACCTGCGATATAAACAAACACACAGTCCACCGCTGGACTGTGTGTCTAACTTGGTTATTATTCCGGTTATTAATATACTTAACATATAACTGTATCGACTCCGGTTCAGTTAAACAAAAATTTGATTTTTATTAAGGCAGCGTGTGTGAAACGGGATTCGAACTCGAGACCTTTGCGTTTTATGTGCACACAGTCCACCGCTGGACTGTGTGTCTAACCCGATTAATATCCTGATTTTAATTAAACTTATAGGATACGGAAATACATCGTCTTCTTCATCAAGGTTGAACCAGAATTCGGAAATCGACTGGTTCAAAGTTTTTATCGGTTTATTAGTGTTTTACAGTCCATTAAGGTAAGATAAGGGTGAAAAGATAAAGAAAATAAGTGAAAGAGGTATACCGACTGGACCCTCTGTTTTCCGGCAGAACTCCGGCGACAGCAATAAGCTCCGGCGTCAGGTGTCTTGCAGCAGCGAGTCTCCGGAAAGCTTGGAAAAGGTAAGGGTGACTTCGGTATAAACTTAGGAGGTTCAGTAAGGCTCGGCAATAAGGAAATCGGTTTTCCGGCGACGAACAGAAAAGTTCCGGCGAGGGAGTTTTCGCCGAGAAAGAGTGTGGTTTTGAGCGAAAAGATTTTCAATGGGTTGAGGGTGAATTTATAGGGGAAAATCGAGGTGTATTTGGTCTGATTTCCGACTGGATTCACTGATTCAAATTTCCCGGCGGTTATGGTTTTGGTCGCGGACTTCAAACATCGGTTATAACCGATGTATTGTTAATGATTTACGTTATAACCGAAAATGGTGTTAAAAACTCGCGAGATTTCCGGGATTCCGACGACTGAACTGTTGGGCGCCGGTTTTTGAATTCGTAACGTTATTATATCAATTAAATGATTTCAATATATAACAAACAGAACAAGCGGCGCAGTGGTTTGTGTGTGTGAGTTAAGACATGTTTCTGGATCGGTACAGACCCGGGTTCGAAACCCGGCAGAGGTAATATATTTTTATTTTGCGATTTTTGACAGTTTTTCAAAAACTAAATATATATTCCCGTATAATAATTGATTACGGATCGTTTAAAAATATTTTGGGCATTTAATTCGCAACGAAAATTTTGACTGACTGTTCGGTTGATAAACGGAGCGGGTTTGGTAAATCCGTTTTTTGACGGATGTTACAGTATCCCCTGCTTTTTAGAAATTTCGTCCCGAAATTTAAATTGTGATATATTTGACTAAAAGAATGATGATGTTTTGTTTGACAGTTGTATGCTTAACAAAATAAGGGCTTAAGTTTTTGTTCGAGGCGGTAACGTTCCTTGTAAGGGTTAAGTACCCTATTCAGGAATCGCTTTTTGTTGCCTACTGTATAAGTATTGATAAGCAGAAATGATTTGCTAAAAATGATATCATGCATAAGAGTTTAGATACGTTTGGGAAAGTATGGTTATATCCTAAGGCAAAACTTCTAACACTACAACCTATATGGAACATAAATAAAAACACAACAGCTGATATTTGAACATAGGTAAACACAACAGCTCATATTCGAACATGAATAAACACATCAGCAAATATTTGAACATGAATAAACACAACAGCAAATATTTGAATCCACATTCTGATAGCATATATGTTTGAATGACGGAAGTTCCTCTCTCGTTTGTTATGATGGGGAGGTTAGTTTATGTAGAAATGGATCACAATCCAATCTCTTTAAATAACATGATGATATAAATGTAACACAAATTCCAACCAAGGCAATACTAAATCCTACATGGAACTTCTCATAACCGCCTGATAATGCCTCTGATCCTTTGGCAAGAATACTTATATATAGGAAGTACCAGCGGCGTATCCACCATATTCTTGCCAAATTTTCATTAGTTTTATCCACAAGTTATGATTGGTTACCAAGAAACTAATAAATCCTACATAGAACTTCTCATAACCGTCCGATAATGCCTCTGATCCTTTGACAAGAATACTTATATATAGGAAGTACCAGCGGCGTATCCACCATATTCTTGTCAAATTTTCATAGGTTTTATCAGTGAATTATGATTAGTCCTATCACTCTACAACCAATACAACAAACATAAAATACTGAAATGAAATATATCTGTGCGATCAAGGCTCAATCGAACGGAGCCGATCGTATTGCATGTACTGAAAATGAAATGGATGTGCGCTCAAGGCTCAATCAAACGGAGCCGAACGTATTGAATGTACTGAAATTGAAATTGTGTGCTCAAGGCTCAATCAAACGGAGCCGAGCGTATTGCATGTACTGAATATGAATAACTTAACCACACAAACAGCCTATGCATGGAACCTCTCATAACCGCCTGATAATGCCTCCGATCATTTGACAAGAATACTTATATATAGGAAGTACCAACGGCGTATCCACCATATCCTTGTCAAATTTTCATTGACTTTATCCGCAAGTTATGGTTAGTTCGATGCGACTCTACTACAAACACCACAACCACAAAATACTGATAATGAAATTGTCTGTGCGCTCAAGGCTCAATCAAACGGAGCCGAACGTATTGAATGAAATTGTATGTGCGCTCAAGGCTCAATCAAACGGAGCCGAACGTATTGAATGTACTGAAATTGAACAACTTAATCTAAACAACCATCACACAATCAGCCTATGCATGGAACCTCTCATAACCGCCTGATAATGCCTCCGATCATTTGACAAGAATACTTATATATAGGAAGTACCATCGGCGTATCCACCATATCCTTGTCAAATTTTCATTGACTTTATCCGCAAGTTATGGTTAGTTCGATGCGACTCTACTAAAAACACCACAACCACAAGATACTGATAATGAAATTGTCTGTGCGCTCAAGGCTCAATCAAACGGAGCCGAACGTATTGCATGAACTGGAAATGTAAATTGAAATGTGCGCTCAAGGCTCAATCAAACGGAGCCGAACGTATTGCATGAACTGGAAATGTAAATTGAAATATGCGCTCAAGGCTCAATCAAACGGAGCCGAACGTATTGCATGTATTGAAATGTAAAATGAAAGAACCGATCAAGGCTCAAACAACGGAGCCGATCGTGCGGGCCTGCCCTGATCAACCGCATAATAAAATGGGGATCAAACTCAACCTCGATGGATGGGGAGCTGCGGCCTCAGCAAAAGCATATACTGAAAACAATATATAATATATAATATACCATAATTACTCTAACAGTCTACACATGTGATAAAAACATAAAACTAAACGATGGGAGTTGAATCTGGATCTTCAGCGAAGAGGACTAGCTGAGTATCTTTGTTTGGGCCGTCATTATCTTCGACAGGATTGGCGTTGATATTGAAGACTCTTTCTCTTGCTAGTGGCATAGTGGTTGGGTTTTCTTGGTTTACTTGGTTAAATGGGTTTGATTGAGCTTGAGTGTTGACAACGTTAACCAATTGAGGGCATGTGTTTCTAAAGTGGGTAGGGTCGCCACAATTGAAGCAAGCTCGAGCATATGGGAACATGGGGTATTGGGGTTGGTGATAAGTTTGGGCCATGTTTTGAGTAGGGGAAAAGGTTTGGTTTTGAAAGGTACGACAAACATTGCTCAAATGACCATAGCGTCCACAAGCTGTACATAGACGACAAAGTAAGGTAAGGGGATGGTGATAAAAACAGTTGTTGCATCGAGGGTGAGGTCCAAGATATGGTTTCTTATCTGGGTAAGCTGAGTTGGGTGCCACTTGGGTGATTGGGATAGCTCGGATGGGTATGGCGTGTAAAACTGGTGGATTTCGTTGGGTAGCAGCGAAAAGTCGCCGACTCTTCTTCTCTTAGGATTGGGTTGAGAAGGGGATTCGGTTTGAGTGGAGTCGGAGGTTTCAGTCGATTCTTTATCCTTCTTCTTCTCCTCCTTGAAGTCTTTGTTTCGGATTCGGTTCTCGGTGAGCTCTGTTGCTAGCTCCATTGCTGCTTCCAAAGTTGCAGGCTTGATACTTATTACAGGGTCTTGAATCTTTGACGGAAGACCACGAATGTAGTGCTCGATCAAACGGTAGAGGGGAGTAAACATGTTGGGAACCATTTGATGTAATTCGAGGAACCTTTTGTTGTAGGTGATGTGGTCTCCTTCCACTTGCTTCAATGAGTAAAATTCATCTTCTAACTTCTTGATTTCGCTCCTTGGGCAAAATCGTCTGGTCATGATTTCCTTCAATTCGTTCCAAGTTAAGGTCATAGCATCTTCAACACCTCGTTTTGCCTTCTCTGTATTCCACCAAGTAAGTGCTATCCCATATAGTCGACCGGTAGCATAACGCACTTTGCGATCATCAGGGCAATCGCAATTTAGAAAAGTATTCTCCATTTCTTCAAACCAATGGAGGAGTGCGGTGACGCCTTCAGTCCCTTTGTATTTTGGAGGGTCGCATGATTTGAAGTGCTTGTAGGTGCATTTAGTGGTATTTGGGGGAGAGTTGAAAATGTTTTGGTTTGCTTGATTGACGGGATTATCGGTGAGTGCTTGTTGAACTTGGATTACAATGTTGGGTATTACGGCAGCCATTTGTTGAGCGATTAAGGCAGCCATGCGTTCGCGGGCTTTTCTTGCTCTCGTCTTCCTACGGGCGAGGTTAGAAGACATCTACAAGGAATACATGACAAGGGTATGAGTTGGATGCTTTTGAGACCATGGGTCGCATTCAAGAATGAACATTCATAAAATAATTATAGAAAAATACTACATCCATAGGATGTCTTGGGCTTTGCTTGCTGTTAGGCCCTTCATGCCACCATACTTTACCTGTGTAATCATGTGGGCCCCCATGAATACCGGTTTTTCATATGGTTCGCACGGTTTCTGCCTGGTTGCGTACACAAAAACCCGGAGAAAATCGAGAAATATGTATACAACGTGTGATATTCGGAATGTGTCCAGGTGTAGACACGGTGACACCTCAAAGTAGGGTTAGTTCGAACGACGTTTGGTGTGGCATGCTTTGGCCTAATAGGTCCTTCGTACTCTCATCGTTGGTCCCCAGGTAGGCAAACTGGTCCGTTATTTTGGATTTATACGAATGCCAGCCTAGACAGGACGTTCCGACTACCGGTACTTGTACCCTTCCAGTTACTACATGCCCGTCGCAGAACTTACTTTGATGAGATTTGAAAATTGCACAAAATCTTTGGATAATGAGAGTATGAAAATAAATTGAATACATGAACATCGATATATGTATAATGGATATGTATATATGTATAATGAATATGTATATAAGCATGTATGTTTGACTGAAATGTAAACAAATATGAAACAAATAAATATCACAAGTTTGTATGTAACCACCTAATCAATTTAAAATTTAGGCAGACTATAGTATAGGCTCTAAGGGTCTAATAACCTATCCTATATCCCTATAGTCATGGCTCTGATACCAATCTGTCACACCCCGACCCGCAGCGGAAAAGGTGATCGGGGCATGATTGGGTTATCATCAAAGCTCATGACATTTATTAAGCGTTTCATATTCATTAATACAAATTAAGTGGAAATTTACAATAAATGTTACAACATGATCTAACTAACAATCTAAACTCCTTTATTCTCTTCTAAGGCATATCCTATGTTTTCCTTGCTTCAACCTGTTCACCTGTATCATGTGTAAAAAGGTTTTTGGATCAACATAATGTTGGCGAGTGAATCCTATGGAAAACATTTGAACAAATTTATTTAAATTGATTATGAAATATGTGCACAACCAAACATGAGTAAAATTAGATGTAACTTAATCAACAATCATAAGATATTAAATGGAACACTCATGAACAATAATGGAACAATTAGAGGCACGCGATGCTCAACTCGTCTCTCACGAGGAACTGAGGGGCCTGATGAATGAATTGCATAAACATGATAATATGAATGACACGACTACAAACAATATAAACTCAATGATACACACGTGAACAATAATGAATTTGATGTGAAGCACGCGATGTTCTACTCGTCTCCCACGAGGAACTGATGGGCTTAATGTATGAGTTTCATATAACTTGACAAAAGGCAATAAGTAAATCACAACAATAAACACAATCTAAGTTTAGGTCATGATGTGGTATGGCACAAGTTTAAATAAATAAATTAATTATTTTCATAACACATGACACACCCCAAAACGTGTAATTTAAAAGGGGAAGTTGTAAGATTCACTCACAGTGGGTGCGTTCGGTTGATGACGTTGAATGTACGCGAAGTGGTTTTAACCACGAGTGAGATTTAACCTAGATAAATCGCATTATGGTTTGGTAAGTAAACGGATTTTATTATACTATTTTAGTAGGATTGTTGGGTGTATTTTTGTGATTTTGAGGCTATTTTCTAACCTTAAAAATGTTATTTTTAAGTATTTTTAATTGATTTTTAATTAAAATAATTAAATAAAAAAATTGATTTTTTTCTGACCGTTGACCGTTTGACCTGACCGTTGACCTGACCGTTGACCGGTTCGATGGCATATTATTGTGCGCTGAGTGCGGCTCGAACCCGAGACCTCCCGTACGCGTGCACGCAGCTCTACCAACTGAGCTACGTGTCTAACCCGTTATATATCTGATTTTAATTATATATATATATTAATTAGTTTAAACCGAAAATCATTTTATTTTAAAAACAGTTTTAAGCGAATCGGACATGCACTCCACAGGTCTCGAACCCGGGACCTGTGGTTTAATCAAACACACAGTCCACCGCTGGACTGTGTGTTTAACATGTTATATAATTTGGTTTTATTATACTTAAATACAATTTAGTTATTTCCTTTTCTGCCTTATTAAAAATAATAGATAATTGTTCGAGTCGGTGCAGTAGACCGGACTCGAACTCGTGACCTGCGATATAAACAAACACACAGTCCACCGCTGGACTGTGTGTCTAACTTGGTTATTATTCCGGTTATTAATATACTTAACATATAACTGTATCGACTCCGGTTCAGTTAAACAAAAATTTGATTTTTATTAAGGCAGCGTGTGTGAAACGGGATTCGAACTCGAGACCTTTGCGTTTTATGTGCACACAGTCCACCGCTGGACTGTGTGTCTAACCCGATTAATATCCTGATTTTAATTAAACTTATAGGATACGGAAATACATCGTCTTCTTCATCAAGGTTGAACCAGAATTCGGAAATCGACTGGTTCAAAGTTTTTATCGGTTTATTAGTGTTTTACAGTCCATTAAGGTAAGATAAGGGTGAAAAGATAAAGAAAATAAGTGAAAGAGGTATACCGACTGGACCCTCTGTTTTCCGGCAGAACTCCGGCGACAGCAATAAGCTCCGGCGTCAGGTGTCTTGCAGCAGCGAGTCTCCGGAAAGCTTGGAAAAGGTAAGGGTGACTTCGGTATAAACTTAGGAGGTTCAGTAAGGCTCGGCAATAAGGAAATCGGTTTTCCGGCGACGAACAGAAAAGTTCCGGCGAGGGAGTTTTCGCCGAGAAAGAGTGTGGTTTTGAGCGAAAAGATTTTCAATGGGTTGAGGGTGAATTTATAGGGGAAAATCGAGGTGTATTTGGTCTGATTTCCGACTGGATTCACTGATTCAAATTTCCCGGCGGTTATGGTTTTGGTCGCGGACTTCAAACATCGGTTATAACCGATGTATTGTTAATGATTTACGTTATAACCGAAAATGGTGTTAAAAACTCGCGAGATTTCCGGGATTCCGACGACTGAACTGTTGGGCGCCGGTTTTTGAATTCGTAACGTTATTATATCAATTAAATGATTTCAATATATAACAAACAGAACAAGCGGCGCAGTGGTTTGTGTGTGTGAGTTAAGACATGTTTCTGGATCGGTACAGACCCGGGTTCGAAACCCGGCAGAGGTAATATATTTTTATTTTGCGATTTTTGACAGTTTTTCAAAAACTAAATATATATTCCCGTATAATAATTGATTACGGATCGTTTAAAAATATTTTGGGCATTTAATTCGCAACGAAAATTTTGACTGACTGTTCGGTTGATAAACGGAGCGGGTTTGGTAAATCCGTTTTTTGACGGATGTTACAGTATCCCCTGCTTTTTAGAAATTTCGTCCCGAAATTTAAATTGTGATATATTTGACTAAAAGAATGATGATGTTTTGTTTGACAGTTGTATGCTTAACAAAATAAGGGCTTAAGTTTTTGTTCGAGGCGGTAACGTTCCTTGTAAGGGTTAAGTACCCTATTCAGGAATCGCTTTTTGTTGCCTACTGTATAAGTATTGATAAGCAGAAATGATTTGCTAAAAATGATATCATGCATAAGAGTTTAGATACGTTTGGGAAAGTATGGTTATATCCTAAGGCAAAACTTCTAACACTACAACCTATATGGAACATAAATAAAAACACAACAGCTGATATTTGAACATAGGTAAACACAACAGCTCATATTCGAACATGAATAAACACATCAGCAAATATTTGAACATGAATAAACACAACAGCAAATATTTGAATCCACATTCTGATAGCATATATGTTTGAATGACGGAAGTTCCTCTCTCGTTTGTTATGATGGGGAGGTTAGTTTATGTAGAAATGGATCACAATCCAATCTCTTTAAATAACATGATGATATAAATGTAACACAAATTCCAACCAAGGCAATACTAAATCCTACATGGAACTTCTCATAACCGCCTGATAATGCCTCTGATCCTTTGGCAAGAATACTTATATATAGGAAGTACCAGCGGCGTATCCACCATATTCTTGCCAAATTTTCATTAGTTTTATCCACAAGTTATGATTGGTTACCAAGAAACTAATAAATCCTACATAGAACTTCTCATAACCGTCCGATAATGCCTCTGATCCTTTGACAAGAATACTTATATATAGGAAGTACCAGCGGCGTATCCACCATATTCTTGTCAAATTTTCATAGGTTTTATCAGTGAATTATGATTAGTCCTATCACTCTACAACCAATACAACAAACATAAAATACTGAAATGAAATATATCTGTGCGATCAAGGCTCAATCGAACGGAGCCGATCGTATTGCATGTACTGAAAATGAAATGGATGTGCGCTCAAGGCTCAATCAAACGGAGCCGAACGTATTGAATGTACTGAAATTGAAATTGTGTGCTCAAGGCTCAATCAAACGGAGCCGAGCGTATTGCATGTACTGAATATGAATAACTTAACCACACAAACAGCCTATGCATGGAACCTCTCATAACCGCCTGATAATGCCTCCGATCATTTGACAAGAATACTTATATATAGGAAGTACCAACGGCGTATCCACCATATCCTTGTCAAATTTTCATTGACTTTATCCGCAAGTTATGGTTAGTTCGATGCGACTCTACTACAAACACCACAACCACAAAATACTGATAATGAAATTGTCTGTGCGCTCAAGGCTCAATCAAACGGAGCCGAACGTATTGAATGAAATTGTATGTGCGCTCAAGGCTCAATCAAACGGAGCCGAACGTATTGAATGTACTGAAATTGAACAACTTAATCTAAACAACCATCACACAATCAGCCTATGCATGGAACCTCTCATAACCGCCTGATAATGCCTCCGATCATTTGACAAGAATACTTATATATAGGAAGTACCATCGGCGTATCCACCATATCCTTGTCAAATTTTCATTGACTTTATCCGCAAGTTATGGTTAGTTCGATGCGACTCTACTAAAAACACCACAACCACAAGATACTGATAATGAAATTGTCTGTGCGCTCAAGGCTCAATCAAACGGAGCCGAACGTATTGCATGAACTGGAAATGTAAATTGAAATGTGCGCTCAAGGCTCAATCAAACGGAGCCGAACGTATTGCATGAACTGGAAATGTAAATTGAAATATGCGCTCAAGGCTCAATCAAACGGAGCCGAACGTATTGCATGTATTGAAATGTAAAATGAAAGAACCGATCAAGGCTCAAACAACGGAGCCGATCGTGCGGGCCTGCCCTGATCAACCGCATAATAAAATGGGGATCAAACTCAACCTCGATGGATGGGGAGCTGCGGCCTCAGCAAAAGCATATACTGAAAACAATATATAATATATAATATACCATAATTACTCTAACAGTCTACACATGTGATAAAAACATAAAACTAAACGATGGGAGTTGAATCTGGATCTTCAGCGAAGAGGACTAGCTGAGTATCTTTGTTTGGGCCGTCATTATCTTCGACAGGATTGGCGTTGATATTGAAGACTCTTTCTCTTGCTAGTGGCATAGTGGTTGGGTTTTCTTGGTTTACTTGGTTAAATGGGTTTGATTGAGCTTGAGTGTTGACAACGTTAACCAATTGAGGGCATGTGTTTCTAAAGTGGGTAGGGTCGCCACAATTGAAGCAAGCTCGAGCATATGGGAACATGGGGTATTGGGGTTGGTGATAAGTTTGGGCCATGTTTTGAGTAGGGGAAAAGGTTTGGTTTTGAAAGGTACGACAAACATTGCTCAAATGACCATAGCGTCCACAAGCTGTACATAGACGACAAAGTAAGGTAAGGGGATGGTGATAAAAACAGTTGTTGCATCGAGGGTGAGGTCCAAGATATGGTTTCTTATCTGGGTAAGCTGAGTTGGGTGCCACTTGGGTGATTGGGATAGCTCGGATGGGTATGGCGTGTAAAACTGGTGGATTTCGTTGGGTAGCAGCGAAAAGTCGCCGACTCTTCTTCTCTTAGGATTGGGTTGAGAAGGGGATTCGGTTTGAGTGGAGTCGGAGGTTTCAGTCGATTCTTTATCCTTCTTCTTCTCCTCCTTGAAGTCTTTGTTTCGGATTCGGTTCTCGGTGAGCTCTGTTGCTAGCTCCATTGCTGCTTCCAAAGTTGCAGGCTTGATACTTATTACAGGGTCTTGAATCTTTGACGGAAGACCACGAATGTAGTGCTCGATCAAACGGTAGAGGGGAGTAAACATGTTGGGAACCATTTGATGTAATTCGAGGAACCTTTTGTTGTAGGTGATGTGGTCTCCTTCCACTTGCTTCAATGAGTAAAATTCATCTTCTAACTTCTTGATTTCGCTCCTTGGGCAAAATCGTCTGGTCATGATTTCCTTCAATTCGTTCCAAGTTAAGGTCATAGCATCTTCAACACCTCGTTTTGCCTTCTCTGTATTCCACCAAGTAAGTGCTATCCCATATAGTCGACCGGTAGCATAACGCACTTTGCGATCATCAGGGCAATCGCAATTTAGAAAAGTATTCTCCATTTCTTCAAACCAATGGAGGAGTGCGGTGACGCCTTCAGTCCCTTTGTATTTTGGAGGGTCGCATGATTTGAAGTGCTTGTAGGTGCATTTAGTGGTATTTGGGGGAGAGTTGAAAATGTTTTGGTTTGCTTGATTGACGGGATTATCGGTGAGTGCTTGTTGAACTTGGATTACAATGTTGGGTATTACGGCAGCCATTTGTTGAGCGATTAAGGCAGCCATGCGTTCGCGGGCTTTTCTTGCTCTCGTCTTCCTACGGGCGAGGTTAGAAGACATCTACAAGGAATACATGACAAGGGTATGAGTTGGATGCTTTTGAGACCATGGGTCGCATTCAAGAATGAACATTCATAAAATAATTATAGAAAAATACTACATCCATAGGATGTCTTGGGCTTTGCTTGCTGTTAGGCCCTTCATGCCACCATACTTTACCTGTGTAATCATGTGGGCCCCCATGAATACCGGTTTTTCATATGGTTCGCACGGTTTCTGCCTGGTTGCGTACACAAAAACCCGGAGAAAATCGAGAAATATGTATACAACGTGTGATATTCGGAATGTGTCCAGGTGTAGACACGGTGACACCTCAAAGTAGGGTTAGTTCGAACGACGTTTGGTGTGGCATGCTTTGGCCTAATAGGTCCTTCGTACTCTCATCGTTGGTCCCCAGGTAGGCAAACTGGTCCGTTATTTTGGATTTATACGAATGCCAGCCTAGACAGGACGTTCCGACTACCGGTACTTGTACCCTTCCAGTTACTACATGCCCGTCGCAGAACTTACTTTGATGAGATTTGAAAATTGCACAAAATCTTTGGATAATGAGAGTATGAAAATAAATTGAATACATGAACATCGATATATGTATAATGGATATGTATATATGTATAATGAATATGTATATAAGCATGTATGTTTGACTGAAATGTAAACAAATATGAAACAAATAAATATCACAAGTTTGTATGTAACCACCTAATCAATTTAAAATTTAGGCAGACTATAGTATAGGCTCTAAGGGTCTAATAACCTATCCTATATCCCTATAGTCATGGCTCTGATACCAATCTGTCACACCCCGACCCGCAGCGGAAAAGGTGATCGGGGCATGATTGGGTTATCATCAAAGCTCATGACATTTATTAAGCGTTTCATATTCATTAATACAAATTAAGTGGAAATTTACAATAAATGTTACAACATGATCTAACTAACAATCTAAACTCCTTTATTCTCTTCTAAGGCATATCCTATGTTTTCCTTGCTTCAACCTGTTCACCTGTATCATGTGTAAAAAGGTTTTTGGATCAACATAATGTTGGCGAGTGAATCCTATGGAAAACATTTGAACAAATTTATTTAAATTGATTATGAAATATGTGCACAACCAAACATGAGTAAAATTAGATGTAACTTAATCAACAATCATAAGATATTAAATGGAACACTCATGAACAATAATGGAACAATTAGAGGCACGCGATGCTCAACTCGTCTCTCACGAGGAACTGAGGGGCCTGATGAATGAATTGCATAAACATGATAATATGAATGACACGACTACAAACAATATAAACTCAATGATACACACGTGAACAATAATGAATTTGATGTGAAGCACGCGATGTTCTACTCGTCTCCCACGAGGAACTGATGGGCTTAATGTATGAGTTTCATATAACTTGACAAAAGGCAATAAGTAAATCACAACAATAAACACAATCTAAGTTTAGGTCATGATGTGGTATGGCACAAGTTTAAATAAATAAATTAATTATTTTCATAACACATGACACACCCCAAAACGTGTAATTTAAAAGGGGAAGTTGTAAGATTCACTCACAGTGGGTGCGTTCGGTTGATGACGTTGAATGTACGCGAAGTGGTTTTAACCACGAGTGAGATTTAACCTAGATAAATCGCATTATGGTTTGGTAAGTAAACGGATTTTATTATACTATTTTAGTAGGATTGTTGGGTGTATTTTTGTGATTTTGAGGCTATTTTCTAACCTTAAAAATGTTATTTTTAAGTATTTTTAATTGATTTTTAATTAAAATAATTAAATAAAAAAATTGATTTTTTTCTGACCGTTGACCGTTTGACCTGACCGTTGACCTGACCGTTGACCGGTTCGATGGCATATTATTGTGCGCTGAGTGAGGCTCGAACCCGAGACCTCCCGTACGCGTGCACGCAGCTCTACCAACTGAGCTACGTGTCTAACCCGTTATATATCTGATTTTAATTATATATATATATTAATTAGTTTAAACCGAAAATCATTTTATTTTAAAAACAGTTTTAAGCGAATCGGACATGCACTCCACAGGTCTCGAACCCGGGACCTGTGGTTTAATCAAACACACAGTCCACCGCTGGACTGTGTGTTTAACATGTTATATAATTTGGTTTTATTATACTTAAATACAATTTAGTTATTTCCTTTTCTGCCTTATTAAAAATAATAGATAATTGTTCGAGTCGGTGCAGTAGACCGGACTCGAACTCGTGACCTGCGATATAAACAAACACACAGTCCACCGCTGGACTGTGTGTCTAACTTGGTTATTATTCTGGTTATTAATATACTTAACATATAACTGTATCGACTCCGGTTCAGTTAAACAAAAATTTGATTTTTATTAAGGCAGCGTGTGTGAAACGGGATTCGAACTCGAGACCTTTGCGTTTTATGTGCACACAGTCCACCGCTGGACTGTGTGTCTAACCCGATTAATATCCTGATTTTAATTAAACTTATAGGATACGGAAATACATCGTCTTCTTCATCAAGGTTGAACCAGAATTCGGAAATCGACTGGTTCAAAGTTTTTATCGGTTTATTAGTGTTTTACAGTCCATTAAGGTAAGATAAGGGTGAAAAGATAAAGAAAATAAGTGAAAGAGGTATACCGACTGGACCCTCTGTTTTCCGGCAGAACTCCGGCGACAGCAATAAGCTCCGGCGTCAGGTGTCTTGCAGCAGCGAGTCTCCGGAAAGCTTGGAAAAGGTAAGGGTGACTTCGGTATAAACTTAGGAGGTTCAGTAAGGCTCGGCAATAAGGAAATCGGTTTTCCGGCGACGAACAGAAAAGTTCCGGCGAGGGAGTTTTCGCCGAGAAAGAGTGTGGTTTTGAGCGAAAAGATTTTCAATGGGTTGAGGGTGAATTTATAGGGGAAAATCGAGGTGTATTTGGTCTGATTTCCGACTGGATTCACTGATTCAAATTTCCCGGCGGTTATGGTTTTGGTCGCGGACTTCAAACATCGGTTATAACCGATGTATTGTTAATGATTTACGTTATAACCGAAAATGGTGTTAAAAACTCGCGAGATTTCCGGGATTCTGACGACTGAACTGTTGGGCGCCGGTTTTTGAATTCGTAACGTTATTATATCAATTAAATGATTTCAATATATAACAAACAGAACAAGCGGCGCAGTGGTTTGTGTGTGTGAGTTAAGACATGTTTCTGGATCGGTACAGACCCGGGTTCGAAACCCGGCAGAGGTAATATATTTTTATTTTGCGATTTTTGACAGTTTTTCAAAAACTAAATATATATTCCCGTATAATAATTGATTACGGATCATTTAAAAATATTTTGGGCATTTAATTCGCAACGAAAATTTTGACTGACTGTTCGGTTGATAAACGGAGCGGGTTTGGTAAATCCGTTTTTTTACGGATGTTACAGTTGGACCCCGCCAGGGGCTGCCGCCCCTTGGACCCTGCTTCCAGGGGCGCTGCCCCCTTGGATCCCGTTAGTCCCGATAACATTTAAATAAGCGTGCACTCTTATTTGAACGTCACACGCAATCTCAAATTACACTAAAATATCCAACATACCTCCCCCATTTTAGTGTAATCACGAATTATCTAACTTGTTCACAGCAATCAAACAAACTAATGCATAAATGAAATGTCGTGACGATTGAATTTCATATTAGTATATTGCACATTCCAAATATTCGAATTTAAGGGTGTCTCTAAGGATTGAACCCTTAATATCCATACTGAATACATGAAGATAATATACACATTAGTTTACATACATAGATCTAACTTGACACTATCTTTTACTAGCCTATGTCCCTATCCTTCATAAGCATATCAAAGCCAAGTCCAAGCTTCTTGAAGCAGCTAAACTTCATGCTCATATAGGTAGCTCTTTTACTCTTGCACCTGCAAATGCAATTTTCAAAAGAGCTATTAGGAAGATATACCTCAACCTTACTTAACTTGCAGATCTAAACACATACCTTTGGGATAATTTTAATGTTGTGTTCCAAACTCTAGATGTTAAGCTTTCCACATTGAATTCTGCACCTAACGTCATATTAGGTGGGAATTGGGTATCTTAACATGAGAGTTTTCAGATGGACTTTAGCCCTAATCCCACAGCTGATCCTTTCACGAGATCTCTAGTTAACCCTTTGGTTAAGTGATCAGCTAAGTTATGTTGAGTTCTCACATACTCAACCGAAATCGCACCATGCATGATGAGCTCACGAACCATGCTATGTCTCACACCTAAGTGTCTTGACTTGCCATTATACACTTGACTATACGCCTTAGCCAGTGTAGCTTCACTATCACACCTTATAGAAATGGGAGCCATTGGTTTTCGACCCCAGCCAGGGGCTCTTGCCCATGGACCCCCCAGGGGCTGCCGCCCCTTGGACCCTGCTCCCAGGGGCGTTGCCCCCTTGGATCCCCCGTTAGTCCCGATGACATTCAAATAAGCGTGCACTATTATTTAAACGTCACACGCAATCTCAAATTACACTAAAATATCCAACAAAAGACTCCTTCCGTATGCCAATTTTCATTTATATGTACTTGTTTTTTACGTAATTCGTGATGTTTTCTATTACGTATGTGTGTGTGTCTTCTTTATTTGCACGTTTGCGCATAGAAGAAGACGTGTGTGTGTGTGTGTGTTGCAACACAGACCCCACTGTCGTATTCTAAAGTAGCACTTGTTTTTTTTCTGTTGAAATTGGATAAGTGGTGATGATTTTTGTTCTGATCAGGTTCAGAATGGGACAACTTGTTGATTTTGTTTGGGTGGTGGAGGTGGGTTTTTGGGTTTCATGTACTGAACCAAGTGTTGTGATCAGGGGTTAATTGTGCACATCAAGTTTAATTGTGCACATCAAGTGTTTGATGAAATGACTAGATAAGATTGTGCACGCCAAGAATTTAAATAAGTGAATTTAAATAAGTGTAGATCTTTCTAGGTAGATGTTAAAAAAACATTACTAATATAAATCCACCTGCTGACATATCTTACGCTTTAAAGATGCCATGTTTCATACGGGCCGTATGGTGACTTATGTGATGGCGCACAACCTTTAGAGAGTCACACATACAACCCGTATGAATCATGATGACGTGAGATAGCATACCTATAGTAGCACCCTTTTTATGTTATAATCCTATAGATCAGCATGGGCGAAGCTTTTAAGGGGCGGGAGACTGACCCCTCGAACTTTTCGCTCGTGGAGAGTATGTAGTTTTTATATAAAAATTTTTAGTGTATACGTTTTGGACCCCCGGTTTTATAGAAATTCTTATGTTTCGGGACTGATGACATTAAAAATGGCTAAAGAAAGAGTACTAGAGAGTATTAAGTGCAACATTTTTAACAATAGCTTGACCATGACACAGAAACTAACTAGAATTAAAATTTAATGAATAGTGAGTGCATTTCCCATATCACAAGGATGAACTTTAAAGGATAGTCAGTGCAACATTTTCCCAAAAGTAGGAAGAAACACAGTGGATTAGAATTCAAGTTTAGACTTTTTAGTTAACTAAATTCTATTGGCATAAAAGCATATCACATCAGCAAACCTGTCCCTTATTTTCCAAACACATTTTGTTTAATATGTATGTTCTTTTTCTTCTGTTCTTCACCTTCCATATATCATAATAATACTCCACCCCCTTGGAACCCTCTTAGTTTCTGGTTTCCTGAACACATGTAGTGTCAAAGAGAACAATCATCAATTGCTGACAAGTCTCCATCATCATCTCAAACTTTCAAGTTGTTTAACTACTCATGGCACCTGCAAGAACCTGTTCATCTTGCCTTATGATGTTTATCGCAATCGTCTTTCTCGTTTCTCTCACACTCTCACCTTCCATTTCAGGTAACACAGGCAAACCAACTTCAACATTCTAAAACTGATCCTCTATATGTAAAGGAAATCTTAGGCCTTTACAATCCACATAAACTAAAAACATTGTCTTAACATCATAAACATAAAACCGGATGCCAGCCGCCGGGGATGGTCTGGCGCATGCCAACCTCTTTCTGCGATCAACCTGATGTTAGGGGTGTTCATCGAATCAAATAACGAATTTTTGAATTTTTTGAATATTTATTTATTTTTTACCTGAATTCGTATTCGATTAGTATTTAAAAATCGAATTCGAATCAATTCAGTTAAATTTGAATTCCCTGTAAACAATAAATTATTTTACTTTCATTTTTTAAAACTAAGTATATTCAACATAAAATATAATAATTTGCAAAATTAATTAACTATCAATATGTCAAAACACCAAAATTTAGAAGATAGGTTGGGGACTGACAGCGATTTAAGTTTGGTAAAAATTTAGAAATAAGTAGTATGTGCTATTTAATGTTATGAATAAAAACTTATCACTTATGGAGGTAATTCATACTTTGACCAAGCTTAGAAGTTATATGTGTGTGTATATATGTTTGTGTGTGTGTGTATATATATATATTAAAAAATATATATATAACTTGAATTCGAATTTTGAATTGAATCGAATTGAAAATCATAAATTCTTATTCGATTACTGGACTCGGATACGAATCAACCCGAATTCGAATTGAGTCGAACGTCGAATTTTTCGAATCCAAATCGGATTCTGAACACCCCTACCTGATGGGCATACCAGAAGTCAGGTATGCCCAAATGGGTTCTAATTTATTTCTAACCTCTCTTGTTATGATGATACTGACCATGCATTTGTCATCATGATAATAGGTGATTTTCCTGACTGCTATGCAAGTTTTTCTTTTCTTTTCTTTTTTTTTTATCTAATATGGTCATGCATCAATCATCTATTACTCATGTTGTTTCTGACAATGCATCATGGTGGTGATTAGTTGTATAAGTTTGTTAATTGACATTTCAGTGTTTTTCTTGTTAAGTTGACTCACATGAATTTGTTTAAGTACGTTTATCTTGGACAAATTTGGATGTGCTAGCAGTTGATAATATTTTTTTGAACGGCAGAAGTCAGAAGACTATATAGCACCGGGCCAGCAACAAGTTGTAAAATCCACAAAAAGCAAGTACAACACTACATACGCACATTAAAATCACATTATCTCTCCCAGTTTAAGCTAATATACTTTGATTTACCTTTTTACCATAAAAACAAATACATTTTGGTATCAAGCCCCATCTAGCTTGTCGGAACGAATCTGTTGTTGAACACCTTGTCATTTCTAGCCTTCCACATGTGCCAAAACGTAGCTAAGATAATTGCAACAATTACTTTTGTCCACATCTTTGACACGGGCAACGTATTTGTCCACAGTGGACAAAATTACAATCTGTTTGTCTGATACACAATTTATATCGCGATTTGCAGTTAACGAAGGGGTATCTCTTGTGCAACAAAAGAATAAACTACTGGGATCAAGACCACCAGGGTGTGTGAACAAGTGCATGAAGTGTTCACCATGTGAAGCCACACTGGTCATTCCTCCGCACCATAAGATGGTCGATTTCAGAGATCAATCTTGATGAAGACGATTGTTATTATCTTCTTTCATGGAAATGCAAATGTGGTGACAAATTCTTCCAACCTTGATCATAATTAGTTGTGTATATCACCATGCTTAGCGATCGGTTTGCGTGGTTAATCAGATATAACTTTCTATATGTAAAATAAGTGTATAAAGTATTCAATAATACTTCAAGTGCAGGCTGAACTGCTTATATAGATTGTGTTAATAAAGAGGCTCCAACGTGAATGTTCTTATTAAATGTATGTTATGAAGTACCACTATTGACTTATGGGTCAAACCGTGTTGAGGTCAAAACCGGCAATTGATTTTTTTGTATACAGCGATTTAGGAGATGATCGTGTGCATTAGAATGTGCTTTTGCCTACATTTAACCCGTTTCCTTTTTAGCTGATATATTTTAATTTTACTTGCTTCACCCGCTAGTAATAAATACAACCCAAACTGACCCGTTGACCCATTGGTCGATATCGTCATTCCTTAATACTGCTTTTTGTTGCATATATTGAATTACACAAAAGTAAGAAGATGATTATTGTATTCAAAATAGTCTGCTATTCTGTGTGTGAATAATTCTCAATCTCAAAGAATAAGTTCCTGAAACAAATTTAAATATACAAATACAACTCTAAAGGTATGTGCGTACACATATGCGCGCGCACACTGCAAACTTAACACGGTGATAACGTTTGTTTCATTGCTCGAAACATCAGCCAGTTTTGCGCCGTGTTTAAGTTATAATCAGTACCAAAGCTGCAGCACATACTGCATACATCATCCCATAGCGCTAGAAAGAAAATTCGACAAAATGGTTAAGTAATAAAATCAAAAGAACATAAACACATTCAACAGAAATGTTAAAAGAGTTTATAGCATACCTTGAAAGAGAATAGAGATGTTGCTGAAGAGGGTACAAGCCCAGTGAACCCAATATCATACGCGATACTACCATCCGCTTTAAAAAGCCCGAAGTTTCTCTCAGAAGTCGGGCCGGGCTTTAGGTTCTCGTTAAACATGGCGAACACGTATGCCTTGACTATCTTCTTAGGCCTGTAAGGCGTACCCTTCTTTTTAAGTAGTCTCTTACGTAAGTTGAGGTTGTAAGTTCTCGCGTTCTCAACCGTGGCCCCGACTTCGTTTGGGTCGCCTTTTGAAGCCCAGCCCGTTTCCGACACTATAACCTCCATTTTACTGAATCCTGCTTTTTCTAAAGCGGCATAGGTCGCGTCGAGTTGTGCCTCGAACATGTTATAATAGTGAAGTTTAGTTTTCTCATCGTATATCCCGGGATTCTTTTTAAAGAGAGCATAATTGATATCGATGTGTTCGGGGTCACTAATGTATGCGAGAAACGGGTAAGTGTTTATATAAAACGGCGACTTTGTTCGTGAAAAAAACTCGAGAAGTGGTTTCATATAGGGCATGAGGCTTTCCTTAAACGCCCCGGCCGATGGAGGGAAAGAACTACCAAACACACCAGCCGAATGTGGGCTCGAAACCTCAACATCATCGGCTAGGTGAAGCAAGTCAAGGGCATTATAGATGTTTTTCACCGCGGGTAGTAAAACCTCCCAGAGTCCTTGATCAGCACCACCTAACACCTCGTTTCCAACCGCGACCCCACCAATACGGGTCGCGGGTACAAACGGTTCCACATTTTGTTTCACCCAGTCCATGGCTCGATCTTGGCTTGCACTAATTTCTTTCAAGAGCTCGTTCGGGAGCCCGATAATGATCTCTATTCCCGACCCTTTAAACGCCTTGAGAACTTCATGGTCAGCGTTATATATTCGCGTGTTTTTTATCTTTGCGGCTTTCATAAGTGTCACAACACTTTCGGGGGCGGGTATGTTATCGGCAATTCTTCCATAGTTGACTCCATACGTGCCTGTGAATGCATTAGCAATCCAAACTGCAAAGAAAGAAAAATGGTTACAAAAAACATAACATAGAACATAAGGTGGTTAAAAAGCGAGTGACTCGAGTATTATACCATTGGCGAATGTAACGAAGAGAAGAACGATGAATCGATTAAACGATACTAAGACACCCATATTCCTAAAGGTAGATTACAATGTTGAAAATGAAGGGTATGTGGATATGTTAATAATATGTACAACACTGGAAGAACCATGGCTTGTGGTTTTGGATGCTTGCTCTTTAGGAATGCCATTAGAGCTGCCAATCAAAGATTCTTGAGATCAATCAAGGGGATATTATGGTTTTTGGAACACAATGCTTTCAAGATACATACATTAACTTCGTTAGCGGATTCAGTGACAAACCTAAGATTTTCTTTTTTAAATATTTGTGATAAATGGGGCCACTTTTCTATATTACACGGTAAAAATGAATACCGACCTGTAGGAACTTTTGTCGGAGGCAAAAAAAAAACAAGAAGTCTGGTCAAGATGGAAATACTTCTTAAATTTGTTATTGTTTTGTATTTAAAATAATAATTTAAAGAGTTTTTTTAATATAAAGTATAATCAATTCTTAAACAGTATCATTTAGCAGCATTGATAATTTTATATTATATTATTAATAATGTTTAACATTTAATTTAATTTGTAATGAAAAGAAAGATTCCCACTTTTTGAATGCTTTTCCGGCCTCTAAAGTTAACTACTTTTCTTGTATGATTTTATACCTTCCTGGATATTCAAGTTAGGGATATAAGAACCCAAAACCACCGTGCCTTGAAGAAAAAGATTTCAATTTATGATAAATAATATTCTCTGATGATATCATTACAAGATACTATATAATGTTTTCTGTTAAAAAGTGAGACAATGAACAGCTCACATTCATTCGAAATTTAACGAGTAAGTTTGGCTTGAAAGTTGAAAGGAAAATTATTTAAGCCGATTTTAAGCGAGCTTTAAGCCTGAAAAATTATTTAAGCCGATTTTAAGCCAACTTTAAGACAGCTAGATATTACCTCACCAACTTACTCTTCTTGCAACAATCTTCAAGCTCGTAGAATAAAAACAAACTGACCAATGTTATAATTTCTTCTTTACATTCAATGTTATAATTTCATTTTTTAACGATATAAAAAAATCCTGTAAGAAATCAGCATAGATCATTACAAAAAAAAGTATTTCAATTGTTTTTAAATAACGAATGTACTCCTACTACAAATTACACAAATAAATTTAAATTAAATCAAAAATCTCCCGTTTAGTCAATTAATAATATATATAAATTGTATCGCTTGTATCCATAACCGTTGTATCAATTCATTGAGTCCACAGAGCTGACAATTTTGAATTTAGTTGATATGTTTATCAACCGGTAAGGCCCAAGAGTTCATTGAAGTGTGTAAGTACAACCTTCGGCACATTTTTTTTGATGATTTCTTTTTCCCTGAATGTAGAGCAATAAACGTATGATTTAACTAAAGCTACTTCAATTCTTCCTCGATTGTCCATTCTTGACGATCGACTCGTTTAGTGAATTTTGTTTTTTTTCTTCAACGTATCTTCTTCATAATCCTATCTTCCAAATTATTCTCAAATTGCGTGTCTGACACATGATCTATATCATTAAAATCTTCACAAATTGGGAGTGTTAGTTTCACATTCTCACACGGAACCATTGACGTGGACTCCTATACGTACCAAACGGCTCGAATGAAGACAAAGTTTCTTGAGAGAAATCAAATTGACTGGGTGCAACCATAGCAGGAGCATTAGGTTGCGTAAAAAATTGTTATGGGAATTGTTGCGTAAAAAATGTGGTTGGCATATGTTGTGTCAAATAAAATCTACACCCATCACCGCCAGACACCGAAATGTCGTCTTGAGATTTTGAACCGTCCCCTCTTGTGTGCGAACTGCCCCCTCGTTGTTCGAACATGACTCCTCGGGATTTAGTGGTTTTTTTGCTTGAACCAACGCATGATTTTTTATCCATGGATGAAAAATTTGAATAATATTTGATATTTTGTACGTATGAACCGTTTTGTAAATTTGAGTGGATATTACGTTTTCTTGATGTCTTTGTTTACATCTCTCGTCTTTGGTCTCACAACTTTGCCAATAACATGTTTAGCCTCTTAACTTTAATAAGTTTTCTTTGTAGTTTTCATTATTTACACCTACATTTTATATAATTACTATTTGGACCCTAAATTTATAGTTTTTTTCTTTACACTTTATTGGCCCTTCAACTTGAGTAATAACATTTTTAGCCCCTTAATATAATAAAGTTTTCTTTCCTTAATTTTCAATATTTACCCTTAAAATTGATTGAATAAAAAAACCGGGTACACGTGTGTATGTATGTATATATAATTTAATTACATATGAATTAGTTTGAAACTTTTAAGTTAAATAAAATATTTTATTGATTAGTTATAAAAGTAATAGCAAATTGGTGTTTTATTAATAAATTTTGTTAACTCAAATAATATATGTTAAACGAGACACGTTAATTTCATGCATCCAGTTAATGAGAATTTCTTCTTAAAGAAATACATACAATATCAAATACTGCCTTTGTTCCATGATTTATATGAGCTCCCCTTTTGTTAAGATAAAAAATACTGTCATTGCCCATTATTGTCAAGGCATTAAAAACATCAATTGACAATAATAGCATGATGTTTGAATCTGTTTTTAGTAAAACCAAGGACTCCATCTTGTTCACGGATACGGAATATCTTAAAGGATATTCATGCATATGGGACACATAATTAATTAATTAAATTCTTTAATAAATGTTAATTTAGTTATATGATAACTAGTATTTGTGACCTTGTGATGTGTGATTGCGTATTTCATTATCCATAGACTATTTACACAAGTTTTCAAAATACACGCAAGCCTACCTCATGTGCGGCAGCGCGCTAAATCATAAAAATAAAACCAGAAACTTTATGTGAAC
The DNA here is from genome assembly GCA_947069175.1 of Scalesia atractyloides. Taxonomy (NCBI): domain Eukaryota; kingdom Viridiplantae; phylum Streptophyta; class Magnoliopsida; order Asterales; family Asteraceae; genus Scalesia; species Scalesia atractyloides. Next base: position 8,174,552 of record CAMTDV010000011.1, read on the forward strand.
CAATCCCTTGTGTTGTGGCTATGTATACAACTTCAACGACGTGTACATAGGTGTGTAGACGATTTATACATTAATCAAAACCTTTATGTGAAGTGAAGCCACTCCTTGCGTTGTGGCTATATATACAACTTCAACGACATACATTATTATATGCAATGTTATAATTAGAGTTTATTAACATCATATTTTAAAGATTATACATGCTCCTCTCCCACTCAAAAAAAAAAGAAAGAAAAGCTTGTGAATAGGATACTTGTCAACTGATGATATAGAAAAATAACATTTGAAAAAGGGTCCATGGTTCAAATGATAGGTTTTGTTAAAGTGAAGGGATATGTTTTGTAAATTTTTAGGGTAAATATATAACTTTAAAAACCTTTATGTGCTCTTAACTTATACATAATCATCTATAAAAACATATGTAGTTTTTTTTTTTCTCTGACAACAAATATTGCAAAATAAGGTTAGATATTATTTGTGATTTTACTTTATGATTTAAAACTAAAATAAAATCTTTTTATTTTCTTTGTGTAATATATTTAAATATAATTTATTGTATTAATTGATTATACTCGTTATCATTTAACTAAATGGAAATTTAATAAATAATGATTATTTAGTTATAAAATATGTTAAATTTAAATTGTAAAACTAAATATACTTCCTCATGTATCGCGCTTAATTATGTGATTTTAATTATCAAATTGATTAAATTTCAATTATGTAATATATGGAATATGACAATGCATCAAATTATGTAACATATTTAAGTACAAGTGGAGAATCTCCGTGAGTTGCAATGTAGTCAACTTATAATATTGTACTCGTTTTCTATTTGTTTATCTTTCGATTTCAGTTAGGTTCTAAATTAATTAAAAGAATTAGATAACGACAACATTATAATGTATTTATTAAATAACAAAATTATGTCATAAATGCAAAAATTGTATTAAATAACAAAATTATGTTATAAATACCAAAATTGTTAAATACAACAAATGTCCTAAGTAGATGTCCACAAATACCCTAAAGACTTCTGTCATTTATGATAAGGTAGTATAAATAGATAATTCACTATATTAATTTTTATCATATTAATATACGTGGAATAATCTATTAAAGTAATTAATTTAGTTATAAAAATAATAACGACAAATAGATCGTCAAAAATAAAGAATATCCGCAAGCTAACATGAAATCCAAAGAATTAATTCTTATTTTAATACTCGGACATATATAAGTTGACAACAAATTAGCGGATATAATCGGAATCGAAAACACCCCTCTATTTCGCATAATATTCCGGCAGAAATGGAGATTCTACAGCCAAACCCGAACCCCAAAACCTACGACAACAAGGAGCCAAAAGACACATACAACATGGCATACATTATCCACTTTCTACTAGGTGCAGGATATTTGGTTCCATGGAACGCTTTCATCACAGCCGTTGATTATTTCCAGTATCTATACCCTAACAAACGCATCAACAATGTGTTTTTTGTGGGTTACATGTCGGCCGCGATGGTCGTGCTTTTTACGCTCATGTGGTTTTCAAGGTTGAGTTGGATTAAGTTGCCGTCGGTTAGGACCCGGATGAACTTGGGTCAGTGTTTGTTTATTTTGGCTCTCATGGTGGCGCCGGTGACGGACTGGATTGTTCATGGGAAGGAGACTAGGAAGACGATGGATATCGTGTTTGTGGTGCTTGTTTTCATGGTTATGATCAGTGGACTGGCTGATGGGTTAGTGGGGGGAAGTCTGGTTGGAGCCACTGGAGCTCTTCCTGGACGGTATATGCAGGCGGTTTTCGCTGGTAACGCCACCCCAGTATGATTTCTATTTTTAGGGTTTTTATATCTATTTTTAGGGTTTTTCTTAAAATTTAGGAGTCGAACCAAGCTAGATTAACTTATGAGATCTCAAGCTCGAGCTCAGCTTGGTTCAAGCTTTGTTCTCAAAGCTCGAGCTCGGCTTGTTGGTATTTTCTCAAGCTTGAGCTAGGCTTGTTTATTATCTATTAATAAATATATTAAATAAAAATAATATAAATAATAAACTCTTTTAGGCTCGTAAGCTCGATAAATGAAGCTCGGACTCAGGATCGTTTACTAAACAAACTTCTTTTCAGGTTCGAACTCGGCTCATAAACAAATTTAAATAAGCTCAGCTCGTTTACACTTAGGCTCGATAAGGCCCGACGAGCCTAACAAACTTCACATGTCAGGCTCAAGCTCGGGCTTGATAAATAAACGAGCTTTATTTTAGGCTCAAATTCAGCTTGGCCTCGATAAGTCTCAGCTCGTTTCGAACTTTTCTCGAGCAGATCTCGAGTAACTCGCAAGCCGCTCGCCTCATTTGCACCACTAACAGTAAGTAGGAGCAGCTTTTCTATAAAGGTGTAAACAAGGTGAGTCGAGCTTGAGCTTGACTCGTTTATTTGTATGAGAGCTCTAGAACTAGCTCAAGTTCGAGTTCAACTTGTTTAATTTACGGGAGCTCGAGCATGACTTGTTTCAAGCTCAATATCTACAACTTAAACTCTGTTCATGCGTAGTTTTTAAGCTCAAGCTCGTCTTGGTTATATATGATTTCGTATACATTTTTAATTTTCTTGTGTCTTTTAGTATTAAATTTTCATATATACCATAATATATATTCTTAGTCATTTGTATCATGATTTTTATATAATAAGAAATATTATACGACTAAATATTTAATATATTAAATGAAAATTGTATTAATAATAGACTTGTTTAACAAGTCAGCTCGATGTCATGGAGTAAACTTTAAACTCTCGTGTAGCGATTTAAACTTGATTTAAGTTAAGCTGTGTGCCCTAACGATGTAGTGTTTTGAGTGATTCAAGTGATGGTTGCAACTTGTGTATACAAAGAAATTACTTTGTATTGATTACAAGTGAGTTTACAAGAGTATGGTTACAAGTACAAGTGAGATTACTTGTGATATTGTTGGGTGATCTCCAAATGAGAATCACCATCCCTATTTATACTACTCTAAATTCTGTAGATTATTCTAAGTCTAGAGAATTCTTTCATCAAAATATCTTGGCTGAATTCTAGAGATTTCTTCCAAAATATCCAGCAATTCTAAATGTTTTCATGGATGTTCTAGAGTCTTCTTGGCTTATACTTTAGGCAAAATTATGTAGCTCATTCTAGACCCTTCCGAGTTCCTTCAAGGCTGATCTAGAGTCCTCCGATGGTGTCAAGATGTTCCAGCAACTTGTAGGCTGTTCCGGAAACTTCTGGGCATCCCTAGACGCTTCTTTAGTGTTCCGGAATCTTCCGGAACTTGCGAAAAAAATCTGCATTTAGGCGGATCGTAACATCGAGCTCGATAAGGAAGCTTGGGTTTGACCCCGTTTATTTAACAAACTTATTTTTAAAATCAGGCTCGGGTTTGAGCTCGTCCCAATTCAAGCTTTTAACAACCTGACCTTGAGTAGCTAGTATCTATTTACTTGGATAAAGATAGCTTTGCCTTCGTCCCAACTTCCCGACCACGACGTTAGATTTTTACTAGGAACCTTTGTATGTTTGTTATTTCTAATATCCTGATTAGTTATGATATTTGCAGGTCTGGCGGTTTCGATATTAAGAATAATAACAAAGGCATCACTTCCACACACACAAACCGATCTCCGAACAAGCACACAGATCTACTTAACATTCAGTGCCATCATGGTCCTTCTATGCATCATATGCACCAACGTTCCACAAACTACCGGTGACCCAATTCTACAGGAGTAACCAAAAACACATAGACCCCATCCAACACATGTCAATCCGGTCAAACTTCTGGCAAGTAGTTAAAAAAATCCGGTATCTAGTAACAGCAGTATTCTCAATCTACCTAGTGTCACTATCAATATTCCCAGGTTATTTAAGTGAAAATGTTGCATCAACTTATTTTAAATATTGGTATCCTATATTACTTATTACAACATTTAACGTTGGAGATTTTGTGGGCAAGTGTTTGACTGCTGTTTATGTGCCACGTGGCAGGAAGTTGGTGGTTTGGTGGTGTATGGGTAGGGTTTTGTTTTATCCAATGTTTGTAGGGTGTGTGCATGGACCCAAATGGATGCATAGTGAGGGTCCGGTTATGAGTTTGACCATGATGCTTGGTGTGAGCAATGGGTACTTGACTAGTGTGCTTATGATACTTGCACCCAAGTTGGTTCCGGTCGAGGAGTCGGAGGTGGTTGGGATTGCTATGGAGACGTTTTTGGTGGTTGGTTTGGTCGTGGGTTCGGCGCTTGGTTGGTTGTGGAACCTTTGAGCTAGTGTTCATTGCATTGGTTATGTCACAAATTAATAAAACTAGTTTTGTTTCAATATTGTTTGTTAGTATTAGTTGTTTTTGGTGAGGATTGAGCATGTTATTTGGATATGCCTTTAGTAATTTATAATATTTTTTTATATATTTAATTAATGTGTATTAGTTAATGCTTTGTAGATTTAATACCTTATTAGTTGATTTTACAATTCTTAGTATATTAACTTTTATAGTTAAGCAATAACAATTTTAGTTGTGATTAGTCAACATGATATCTTTTGAAATTAAGGACACAATCAAAGAGGGGAAAGATATTCTTTTTAAGGAATGTAAAATGTGAATCCTTCGAGAAATGCAAATCCTTTATTGAATATCTCAAACTTACCATAGACCCCAACGAGTGCACGATTATTATCTATTTATAATAAGAGGATAAGTGGACAAGATTTAAATTCTTAAATCATAAAGGTAGCATTCAGTTAGCATCCTTTTCAATGTAGAGACATAACATCTTAGCAATGTGGGATACTACCATAAGATGTCCAAAGGTATAGGTTGTGGCTAACATCCTTTTAAAAGTAGGGAAATATACGCAATAACTTTCTCGTCTGAAATCACTAAGGGTTGCGACAGAGGAGGCAAAACGGATATTTCTTGTTGTTGACCTCAGGCCCAAGACCCATCAGCTCATCTTCTTTATAAACCACTCCGACTATAAATAGAGGACTTCACCTCTAGGTTTAAGGATCACTCTCTAACTTTCTCACTTAATACACACACCATTATCTTTAAAAACCTATAATTATTCTCACGCCAGATGGTGGTTACAAGGAGAACCCCCCTATTCTTCTCCTTGTAACGAGCTTACGGTGTGATTTTGGTTTTGCAGGATCTAGATTACCGTTTGAACGAGACGAAAGAGTATTAACTTTTATTTGTCGAGACACAAACCATAAATTAATCACTAGATTAGTTTGGTGTTTCTTCTTTAGCAAAACACCTTGCGAGGCATATTAAGGAAAAGGATCACAATATTTAGAATTCCGATGGTCCCTCTCAAGTCAAGTCAAATATTAATTAAGTAGTTTAAATATTGTTGTCATGATACTGTTTACTTGTAGAATTTATCTAGCCTATAATTTATATTCTTGTTGTAATCTCTATGGATGAATACGTTCATTTTGTTAATAAAATTTTCAAGCTTTTCCAAACATAATTATAAGACATGTTAAACGTTTATAACTTAAATATATGTAAATCTAGATTTTTTTTATAAAATAAGAATTTTCTATTGCCCAGTTGAAAAGTAGTCAAGTGTGGTATTTAACTTTCAGTGTTTATAATTCGAAGGACGATATCCCTATCTTTTATTCAGTAAGTCTTTAAATAGGTCTTTTAAGTATGATTTATTTTTATTAATTTTGACCTATAAAACCTTATATTATAGGATTCAAACATTCTTTGATATTGGAAATTTGATGAATGGAAATTTATATATAGTGATAAACTCTTGAGTAGAGTTATTTATGTCACTTGGTTAGTTTTATATTAGAATAATAAACTTTTCATGTGGTGTATTGATGATAACTCTTGAGTAGAGTTTCTTTTATGACAAGTTATTAGAGATTTTATGGCAAAATTAAGCATCTAATTATGTTAGACTTTTCACCACCCGTGGCTCTTGCATACATAGTATGTTATGTGCCTCTTTTGATGTTGTTAGAAAATATAAGATATAAATAAAAAGATACAAGAAAGAGAGATGCATGCATGAAGAGTCATTGGAAAAGAAATGTTTGATGACCCATATGTTGGGAAAATATAGAGATAAGTTTCTCTACACGATTCAACTACATTTCTATTCTTAGTTTCCAAAAGGTCTAACACTATGATTTTACCCGGTGTAACCTCGGGCGTGTGGTCTTCTCCGGCAGTACAGACTGCTTCGGCTGTTGTACCCTGGGAGACAGGCGCGTCGTCTTAGTATAGGCGTAAAATCTGTTTTAAGGGAAGCGTGTTGAACACGTGCCTCAGTCACAACCGCCAATATTTGTTGTTCTTTTTGTAGGAAATTAATGTACAAGAAGACGTGGTTCAAGACCTCGTTGAAGCATACACAAATGACTGAAAACACAACGGACTATACAAGAAGACGCGGCTTAAAGTCTTGTTGAAGACCATAGATTGAATCAATTTAATTACATATGTTGTATTTTATATATTATTTCGTTTAGATTTGTTCATGGTAAGTGCACTATAATTTCACAAATATGTAAAGAGAGTATGTTTACTATTTTTATTTATATAATTTTTATTAAAATTGTGACCCATATCCTACAAGCTTAAAACAGATTTCGTGAGATTGTTGTTACAGTCTTAAAACCTTATTTATAAGGATTTTGGGTTCACGAAAGGATTTTTTTTTTAAATTAGAGATTATGATCTTATAAATATTGTTTTGGGAAATATGTATGTAGTACAACTTGATGTGTTTGGATTTATTGAGATTGAGTGCAATCTTAAATCCTATACCGTGATACAAAACGAATAATTTTGGTTCAATCGTTTGGTTTTTTAAACGATTTTGGAATCGTTATTTTTTTCTAACCGTTGTGTTAGAATGGGTTTATTAGTGTTAACCATGCGTTTTTTGTAAACGTTAAATTTTTCTAACTTGTGTGTTAGACCGGAATTATGGGTGTAAACCATACGTTTTTTGTAAACGTTAAATTCTCTTGAGTAGAATTTTCATGCCTTTAAATGAGAGATTTATGTTACTTGATTAGAGTTTTATGTCTCTAGTTAAGTCTCTATTTAAAGTAGACTCTTCATCCATCCATGGATTTATAGCACAAACTTTAGTGATTCTAACACGAGTGTTAGACTGGTTTATATGTTTTTGATATAAACTAATACGCCTTATAATGATTTTTATAATTATATATTTCTAAATGAGCGTGTTAGAATTGGGTTTTATATATAAACTGATATGTTTTATAACAATTTTTGTAATCGTTTATTTCTAACGGACCTATTAGAACCTACTGATATGATAATTGTTATTATAATCATTTATTTCTAACAAGTATATTAGAACATATTTATTGATAAGATTTATAACAATTTTTGTAATTGTTTATTTCTAACAAAAGTGTTAGAAACAGTTTTTAAAAAATGCAAATGATTTTTGTAATCATTTGTCTTATAACATGCGTGTTATAAACGGTTCATGAAACGTGTTAGAAATAGTTTATAAAAAAATGCAAATGATTTTTGTAATAATTTGTTTTCTAACATGCGTATTAGAAACGGTTCATGAAAAGTATTTGTTTCGAAGCAATTTTTAGTTGTTTATTTTTTAACATGTGTATTAGAAGTGACTTATTTATATGAACCATATATGTGTTTATAACAAGTTGAATTAACATTTAGTGGAAATGTTAATAATGTGCGCATTAGATTTCTTTTTCATTTTAACATGATTGTTAAAAATGGTTAGAATACAAATGCTTTGAAATGTTTTATGTAAACATTTTATATAAGTAATTTGTTGTAGAAGTGATTTTAGTGAATATAAATACATTAATGCTTTACATGGTTTATAAATAAAAAGCCATACATTGAAGTTGATGTTTGATTAGCTTCAAGAATTAAATCACCATAAGTGATGGTGTTGTCGTATGAGATTTATCACTAACTTTAATTTGTGATTTCTAAATCAAAATGGTCATGTTATATATATATATATAGTGACTTAAATTTTCTAATATGTGTGTTAGAAAATATGTATCACAAATACAAGGTTAGATATTGTTCATTATATAAGCCATAATGAATGAAAATGTTTTATGTAAACATTTAATTGCTTATGTGTGCATTAAAAATGATGAGAAATGGTTTATTTTATGAACTTTATCATTGGAAAACATTTTATATAAACGTTCGATTCTATATGTGCCGTTATGACAATTTTTTTCTAACATGCGTATTAGAAAACGTTTAGTACATGCGTAGTAAGACTAAACAATATAAAACCATTTGATATTTTGAGTTTTGATTTATGTTTTCATAAACTCTAATTGATATTATTAATATAGTATATTGCAAAACTAAGGAAATATTTTAGAGTGATTTTTAAAACAAAGTTTTGTGTAGTATTAATAATTCAAATGGTTCGCTACTCTTGCGTAGTAACAATCTCATGGATATTATTTGGTGGAAAACAAATTGGTGTTGTTGTGAACAAATTTAACTGTTCAAGTTCACTACTTAAATGTAGTCTTTGTAACAAATTGGTATTGTTTTATGTAGAATTGTCCAAGTTTAAAATTTCAAGATGAAATGAGAAACTTGTACTTACAAGTGCATGGAGTCTTATTGAGAAAGTATCTCAAGACATGCCATGGGACGATATCGTCGAGAAGATTTTGGTCAGATTATAAAGTATTGAAGATAAAAGCACTTTGATATTTGATGTCTACATATCGTCTATGCTTCCATTTAAATTTCATAAGTGTTTGACACTTATGATTTAGTTTCCAATGTATTTTATTGTTTTGTGTTCAATATCTTCTGATAACACATGCAATTTTTTACAAAGAAATAAATCACTAATGTTTGTGACGTATAAATTATTTTTGTGGAAAGTAATTATAACGTCAACTATACATTGTTTAAAAGAATATGGCTTTAAACGGATATTACATGAATATATTTGGACATAAACAACTTGAGAGTTGTTGCATTGACTAAAAGTCAAAGATGAAACATCAAATGTATAACCAAAGCATGAGAGATTAATGAAAGAACATACTGAGTATATTGAGATGAAATACACAAACGAGATTCATGTCGAAATACTTCGTTAGAAGTCATTGGAAAATTTACAAGTTTGAATTCTAACATATGGAAGTAAAAGTACTATATGTTATTGTATACCTTTAATAAATCTTGCGAGATTTATACGTAGACGCGTCTACCACTTGAATATGGAAATTTTACCTTCGTTTGGGAGAGCATCCTAAATATACATATATCCTAATGAATAATAATAGATGTGTGCAAATCACTTATGGCAAAATTATGAATGCCATGTTGTTGAGTGTGGATCTAGTTAACTCTATCTTCCACATAATAGTGATTGTAAATGAGGAACATTCATCTTGTTGGCGATGAGTGTGTTCACCAAGTGACTTGAATTAAGACTTATATTTAAGTACTTATGAGTCAATAATCAAAGGTAAACAAGTTATGTTCCTTAATTGAATGATAAAATTTAGCTATGTGCTATAAATAATTTGTGAGACCTTCTTAAATATTGATATTTTAGGATTATGAATAAGTCTCATTATTTTGTCTTAACAAGGGATGAATGTTGCAACGTGATATTATAATATCCTTAGGGCTGTGAAGAATCAGAATGATGCATCTTCTGTTCACATGCTAGAGTATTGTAGTCTAAAGCATGCTAGACTAGTACTTGGTTAATTATGGGTCTTGACGGAGACTAATTAACTCTAAACAATCAAATGTGTATGAACGTAAAAAGAATATGCATATAGACAAAGTTGAGGGAGAATTTTCATTCATTATAAGGAAAAGACATGTAACTTTTGAAGAGTTTGCTCGAAAAGATAATGAGGAGAACTCATTGTCTAGGCTTATTCTTGATGTTAAATTAGAATTATTCTAAGTTGGTGACAAACTTATGACGATGGCATGTGTTGTTTTGGTCAGCTCGGAAGCTTATGTAAGCTAATGCAATATGAGTTGAATTCATTGATATAGTAATGTTGATCTTGTTCAATCATATGTGTATAAATGTCGTCCTAAGTGAAGTTACGGAAATGTTGATCAAATGGCAAGAAATGTGGGGGAGGATCCATTTAAGAAAAACAACCCTATAAGGGTATGTAGAAATGGTTTTCATTACCCCATCCGGATATTATCCAATAACACTTAAATTTGGGGGTATCTTGCATTTGTACAATAAAATTTTGGCAATAAGGGTTTTGTAATCAAATCTAACATTGCAAACAAATGACTAAGTTGAGGACACAAAGGTCATGGTGCATAATGGAGATGTGTTTGCCTTAAATGATATGCGTATCATATAAAGACATATATTATAACTAGATTCAGATGGCCACTGAGGTTATAGTCTTATAAATTAACTATAGGATAAATCAACTTACGAGTTAACAACACACCATGACAACTGATCTCAAATACGCAAAGTTATTTGTAATGACTAGACAAAGTCAAAAATAGTGTTATGGATCCAACAACCTGAGGGCTTATTAGAGATCAAGTTGTGGAATGAGACTAAAGCCCATGGGAAAAGGGTGTGTGAATGAAACCTAACTTAGTTGACTAGAGATCCCAAGATCTAAGTTCAATAGGACAACAAATTCATATGCCTAAGTGGTCACTGTGGGGGCATAACTGATATGCATAAGCTAGTTTATATGGTTATATACACCCCCTAACCGATAAAAGGGTGTTTAAATACGTCCTAGTTCATTCCTATGAAATTCAGTAACAAATTGTGAAGCTAAGCATATTATGTGGTAAATGATTTTGCGTAATCATGGTAACCATGATGCTTTTAATGATTTAAGGAGAATCACCTATGTTAGAGAGAAGTGAGTTCGCTTCGAATGGAATTGGGGGCACAATTCCTAGAGCTCTCGCAGAACCAGGAAAGTGTTCCACGACTATTATTGGACACAACTATGAGGGGATGACCCGGCTAAGGAGAGTATTGTGTGAAGTGTATTGTTGTCTACAAACCGCTAGAAGGCTAAGTATGCTTCACAACGGAAAGTTCAAAGGGAACACCTATTTATCCGGCAATACTCAACCGTCGAGGTTGCATTGGAAATTTAGTGTGTTTTGATCAATCTCCATTCATGTGGGAGATTGTTGGAAATTCTTAAAATGTGATGAATGAAAATTTATATATAGTGACAAACTCTTGAGTAGAGTTATTTATGTCACTTGTTTAGTTTTATATTAGAATAATAAACTCTTCATGTGGTGTATTGATGATAACTCTTGAGTAGGGTTTCTTTTATGACAATTTATTAGAGATTTTATGGCAAAATTAATATCTAATTATGTTAGACTTTTCACCACCCATGGCTCTTGCATACATAGTATGTTATGTGCCTCTTTTGATGTGGTTAGAAGATATAAGATATAAATAAAAAGATACAAGAAAGAGAGATGCATGCATGAAGAGTCATTGGAGAAGAAATGATTGATGACCCATATGTTGGGAAAATATAGAGATAAGTTTCTCTACACGATTCAACTACATTTCTATTCTTAGTTTCCAAAAGGTCTAACACTATGATTTTACCCGGTGAAACCTCGGGCGTGTGGTCTTCTCCGGCAGTACAGACTGCTTCGGCTGTTGTACCCTGGGAGACAGGCGGTCGTCTTAGTATAGGCGTAAAATCTGTTTTAAGGGAAGCGTGTTGAACACGTGCCTCAGCCAAAACCGCCAATATTTGTTGTTCTTTTTGTAGGAAATTAATGTACAAGAAGACGTGGTTCAAGACCTCGTTGAAGCATACACAAATGACTGAAAACACAACGGACTATACATGAAGACGCGGCTTAAAGTCTTGTTGAAGACCATAGATTGAATCAATTTAATTACATATGTTGTATTTTATATATTATTTTGTTTAGATTTGTTCATGGTAAGTGCACTATAATTTCACAAATATGTAAAGAGAGTATGTTTAGTATTTTTATTTATATATTTTTTATTAAAATTGTGACCCATATCCTACATTTGACATAATTAAAAACCAGAGATTAGCTGATACATAACTAAATTGAAAATAATAAGATAGTGATCATTAAGTGGTATCAATTAATAACTCAAATAAATTAGAGGAAATCTCTATTCACATAAACTACTTTCGGGAAATATTTATTCATATAAAGATACTGGGTAATTTAATGTACTAATAATTTTTAACGCAGTAATTACGCATGTAAAATTTCAAGATTATGCATGACAGAAACAACCATTGAAAATAACACATAAATGAAATCAAAATTACGTGTTCTGTAAAATTATATTGACCCATGTAAACAAAAATGAGCTTCAAGTATTCGACACAAAAAAAAAATACCAATGGCTTGTTTATGGCAAGGTGCTACACGACTATGGTTGTTGTCATATGACGAGAGCCGGAATAGCCAAAGTCATTAATAATTTGATAGAGGTGTGGAACGGGAGATGGGCGGCTAAGACAATGTCAAAGTGAGTGCAGACTTAGGGTTAGATACAAGTCGACAAGCATGCCTATTCTAGAGTAATTTTCTATCAATCTAAATTATCATGTTAATTCAACGTATCAACAAAAAGATGATGACATATATCAAGATTAAGAGATGAGTTAGAATGGAAAAGGACAAAGGGAAAAAGACGAGTATGCTATCGTCATCTGTATTTATCGAGAGGACAAGCGAACAAGATTTAAATTTTTATGTAAGAAAGGTAGCATGGTAGAGACATATAACATCAGCTGAATGTCATATTCGATTATTAGCAATGTGGGATACTACCATAAGATGTCCAAAGGTATAGGTTGTGGCTAACTTCCTTTTAAAAGTAGGGACATATACGTAACAACTTTCTATACATGTTTTTCAAGTACGAGGTGTACCCGAGGTGATAGTCTTTAGTCTTTAGAGTTTCAGGTAAAGGTACACACATTAGCTATGCCAAACATACTTTTTTTTTAAATAATATTTAGATTTTTCCACAAATTTCTTTTATTAAGACTTGAATCTAAGACTTTCGTCTCTAATATACAGGTGTTTAAAAGCTTTGACTTTTCAATGGACCTCCAGCCCATTGATAAATATTAATATAAATTAAGATACATACAAGTGTATAGTATCAATACAAATAAAATTCATAAATAAGATATACAGAAAATTTATAACTTTATATTGCCCGAGTTGAAAAGTGGTTGCATTAACCTTCAACATTTATATTTTTTATTTTCAAATTAAAATCTAATACAATTTACCATTCGACTCCAACCTATCTCAATCCTCACTATAATAGATGTATTTAAGCCTATTTATTACATTCTTAATTTTTTTATAAAACATTAATGAAGAAAAATATCGATGTATTTAAGCCTATTTATAACACATTCTTAATATTTTTTATAAAAAATAATGAAGAAAAATATAACTAAAAAGAAATAAGTGAGTGGAACACTGAGGTAGCGTTACGGAATCAAGGAAGGGTTTTAGAAGGAGCAATGTGCGCTCGAGAGGGGCGGGAACACCACGCCCCATCCCTTTCCCGAGCAAGCTTTCGGCGTGAAGATAGTCATCACATGCCTCTTTCTCTCACTCTATCTCTTGAAATGTGAGGGGATGACCATAACATAGGTTTGAGGATGGAGAGGATAGTAATATAGCGCCGAGGTGACAGCAAATGATAAAAGGGAAAGGGGATGACAATAACGCATAGCCTAAAGAATTCATGGTAGGAAAACAACAATCGTGGTCTTCGAGGCCGAGCAGAGGCTTCTTCAAGACTGAGTAGAGGGAGCAACGGCTTAGTCACCAAGGCCCAGCAAAGGAGCACAACGACAGTCCAAAGTCTATATGCCGCAAAATAACATAAAAGAGTGTGCATTGATGACACTTGGTCGTTGAAGCCCAATGAAACTCACCGCTAGCCCGCAATCACACGCTTCCAGTACATCGTGATTCACTTTCACATGAGGTCGCTTTACACCTAGGTGCGCTTTGTAGATATACATACACTAGACACAAATTCAGCTTCTAAATGTTCGAGAGATTAGAACACAACTTTGCTTCTTGCACGGGATGAAATATGAAAAGTAGTTATCAGCAACTAAAGTGTTCAACTACTATTTTATGAGTTTTAGCAACTTTGGTTGCTTACGTTGAATAAGTAAATTTGATTTAGAGGACAATGACTTATATACTAGTCAATGCATATTTAGTGACTGGCCCAACGACTACAATTTATAATCTTGGCAGTCAATATCTCTATCTTTATCTTCTTATGCAGCTAAGTTTTTAAGTATGATTATTTTATTAAATTTACCTATATATGAGAGCTAAAACATAAGATATACTATTTTAATTTATCCTAAAATTATATTACATGATATGAATCTTATGACTTAAGTTAATCTCTTCTCTATATTTATATTTTCGAAGTAGATCATGTCTAGCCTAACCGATATTTTATCAATTATTTTATATACCTAAGCAAAAAGAACATTCTTTGACATGATCATTAAAAAATTAAAAAAATAGTTGACCTAACTAAACTAAAGATAATGATAACATTTAGTCAGTAACTCGTATCAAATAACTCAAATCTTTATTCATATAAACTCTTAATCATCATATCAAATAATATCGCAAAAACTTTGAAAAATTGTTACAAAACATCTAAAAAAAATACAATTTTAACAAAGAAAAATCATACATAAATAATCATTGTTATTAATTAAAAAAAAAGCAACAATGATCAGTCTCACCCACTCGTTGCTATCCCTGTCCACGCCTGTTGAACGTTGGTTTTAATTTGAAAAATCTTCAAAAAATTATTTTCAATATGATAATATCCAATGGTATTAACTCAAGCCGATGAATTACAATCTTCTGTGGTACGGTCCAGATCAACAACACGAACACCATCACCATCATCATCATCATCATCCACATTGTCACCGTTGATCTGATCCAAAACCAAAACCAAACCCATCGCAAACGCACCATCGAATCCCGGTTTCAACGTGAGCAAGAAAACATCCTTACCAAGCATCACATTTGTGGAAACATCCACTTTTCTTCTAATCTCCGCCTTTGTTTCCTTAGCCGAATCATATATCGTGCAGTTTCGGTGACCGAATTGCCCTCCGATTCGGTACACCTCCGTCCGATCGCCAAACAACTCCACCGTCACATTCGATCGCCCGATAAGCAACGATCGCCTCACGCTGAATACCGGCTTCGGATTCTCATTGTCTCTCCTCTCACCTAAATAACCTTCCCACCGGTTATGTAAACTCGGCCACTAATGAAAAAAAAATAAGCGAGAATCTACTAAAATGAACCTCTGGAAAAAATTTCTAGATCTGCTAGTGATGAAACATCATGAAGTAAGTGATAAGGAAATTAGGGTACCTTGCGGCGTAGGGTGAGGAGACAGACGCTATATTGATCCATGAGTATGAGCTCACGGGTGTCTGGGCCGTGTGAATCCACACGGAAAACGAGCTGGCCGTTGCTATTGTAAGCCGCGAAGCCGTCTCCAGGGAAAAAGAGAGAGGTTTTCATAACCGTTAGGTGCGTTTCCGTTGCGTATACAAACCGTTCTTCATCGGTAACCATATTGATGGTGTGTTCTTTAGGGGGTGCTGGTTGTATGTGGCTCAAATAGTTATGGAGGCAGTACCTACAAATATATATATTTAAAAAAAAAGGGTTTTATAAAAGACGCCCTCAAATCAAAGGGGCCAACAACACACGGTATGGACTCGGGAAAGAGTTCGGATCTCGATGACAAACGGTCATGAGACCATTTAAATATTATGATGGTTGTAAGTAGAAATAATTGTTTAAAAAAAAAAGGCCTATATACTCATTTTTTTCACACCATTTATCAACCTCATATGAAACCCAACCCACAATGCTATCCATAATTCCATATCTATCATTAGTTCTATCAATAATTACAGGCTTCACATGTTCCCGCATACCAATTGTAAAACGAGTTTGTAATATTAGGAGCACAATAAGAATGAAAGGTTTTGAACAAGGAAAGTTGTCACTCGAAATGGAATGCCTTCTTCCAGTGGGTGTCGAGTTGCACCAATCATTAAAAAGAACGAAAATGTGAATCAAATAACTACGCTACCTCTTTGGAAGCCCAATCTTCCCCACTGACCTCAACGTCGACGATGAGGGTTTCCCTAACCCTAAAAAGCCTGCAACAAAAATGAAGGAAACAGACTAAGGGCGTTTGTACACAAACACTACTAGTTTTTCAGTTTTTGACTCTACTCAATTTGACCAATCCATTTTTGACCTCGTGATGAGAAATCTTGTATCCGCTACTAGTTTGATAATTAGAAGACAACACAAAACAAGAGAAACAAAACAAAACAAAAACAAAATATACAAATTAAGCTCATCAACCCAAATAACACTTGCCAAATGCTTAACACCTCTAGTTTCTAGAACACCATATTTTTTTTTCAATTAACCCTTTCATATCATATGACCGAAAGAACAACTTTTGAATAAGGGTCGTCCTTGAAAATCCTAAAAGAAAAAATTAAGGCCTAGGGCCATAGAAAACACGGGCCAAAAAATATGAACTTTTTTTAAAGAAATATAAAAAAGCTTAAAATATAAATGAATTAAAACTAACATCCCATTCTAAAAATTGAGTGACGATACCATTTGAATTTAATATAACTTTGACAAAATTAGGCCAATAATAATCCCGTTTGCATTTAATTAATAGCAAATAAAGAAAAAAAGACATCTAAAAATTCAATAAATTGGTGGATACAAGGATTAGAACCTATGATCTTTGGTTATCAAAGCAACATATCAACCACCAAGCTAAACACTTTATTAGTTATTTTTCTCTATATAATTTTTTTAAATTATCGGGCCCTTGTACGTTTTTTCCCCTCTGCCAACGCCCACTAGGCCCTTGCTCAGGGCGGTCCCTGTTTTGAACTTAAGAAAGAAAATAGTATAAATTACTATATTGGCATTTGTGGTTTAACCAGTTTAACTATTTCAGTAAAAAAAAATATTTTGATATATCAGACCATAAGATTGTATTTATAATGGTTTTAACCCCTAACACTAACTCTGTTACTTTTTTCTAGTTAAGTGTAACGGTATTATAGTCTTTATACACCTTAGTGGCAGTTTATGTAAGTTACAAAGTTTTTTAAATATTTTTATCTGTGTAATTACTCAGTGTTTTTATTTCGTTATTTCACGATTATTATTTAACAAAAAAAAAACGTTTTAAATATACAAATAAGTACATATTTTCTTTAACAATTTGTTTTCTTATAATTTTC
Source organism: Scalesia atractyloides (assembly GCA_947069175.1). Classification (NCBI taxonomy): domain Eukaryota; kingdom Viridiplantae; phylum Streptophyta; class Magnoliopsida; order Asterales; family Asteraceae; genus Scalesia; species Scalesia atractyloides. Next base: position 8,191,984 of record CAMTDV010000011.1, read on the forward strand.
GTTTTTGAAAGTATTTGTTTTTTTAACCTTTTTAAAATCGTCTATCATTTTTATAATCGTTTCTTTTTAAGCCGTTTCTTTTAAAAGTCGTTCGTTTTTTTAAACTGAACAGTTCATTTTTACCATTATTTTTAAAATCATATGTTTTTTAAACTCGTTTTAAACAATTCATTTTTTTTAAAGTCATTCATTTTTAAAGCCGATTATTTTTAAATCATTCTTTTTATAACCGTTTTTGTGAAGGGTTGCTTTTATTATTAGTAAGAATCGTAAAAAAAATGAGTTGTTGAAAAAACGAATGGCTTTAAAAGAATGATTTTTTAAAAAACAAATAATTAAATTTGAGCGATCTTAAAATAAGATGGAAAAAATATAGATGGTTTAAAAAAGGTTTAAATAACAAATTGTTTTAAAAACAACATTTATAAAAAACAAATTTGTATATTTAAAACGTATTTTATTAAATAATGATCTTAAAAAAATAAAAACTGAAATAATTACATAAATTGTCTCTTATTAAAAGAAGTTTATAACTTATATAAACACGCACTAAGGTGTAGAAGGACCACAATACCTTTACACTTAACTGCAAAAAAAATAACAGAGTTAATGTTAAAGGTCAAAACCATTACAAAATGTAATCTAAGGGTTTGATTTGTTAAAAGGTTTCTTTTTGGATTGAAGGGGTTACATTGGTTAAATCACATGGGCCAAAATAGTAATTTACTCAAGATTATCTTAATTCAAGTTTAAAACTAACTAGTTCTCCGGAGCATTTTAACAACAAATTTGAATAATTGATAGACCACTCGAGTATCATCGTGCCACCAACGGTACTCGATCATATTCATCTCCACTAGACAATAACGTCTATACACCAATTTAGGATGAAATCAAATAAAACGTGAAAAAAAAACCCGTGTGAAAATCAAACCCAAAAACTAATGGTCTCTAAGTTTTATCACTAGACTATAATGCGATGAGTAAACATAAACCAATTTAATTCTTTACTTCCAAATCAACCACGCGAGCGCATAAACACACCTAGCTTGCAAAAACCTTGGTAATCACAATTATTATTATTATGTATATAATTTCACATGTCACAAATTGTTAGCGCCAGGAAACTTTCTTAGATTTTCATTTTTACCACCAAAGTCTTCTGCTTGATTCAAAAGACACAACACACATACTATGAAGTATATGTGGTTAAAGCTCAGTACAACAACAGAGGAGATCATAAAGCCCTCAGCAATGAAGGTATTGGATTAGGGAATCCGTCTACCAAGGTACCTACTTTCTTTGATCTCTGCTCTTAGCTTTGATTTCCGTTTTCCTGCTGATAAAGTTTTTATTTTAGGGGGTAAACATGATCCTGCCTGTAAACCTTAAGGTGTAAATTTGTAGTTTACTCTTTCTATTTGGTTTCACGTTTTGAGCTTAATGGACATGTTAAACTAGACGAAAATGTAAAATTTTAAAACACACAATAGCATCGACCAAGAATTAGTTTATCTTGAAGTTAGGTTGATACCTTACAGTGAATAGTCTGAAATTTTATAACAAGAAAGTAGTGTTATAAAGGATATGGATCTTTCAAAGGAAAAATCTTTCTTTCGATATCAATTGGGGTTGGTAACTTAACATCACTAGCCATGTGATATCAATTTGCCACCATTCTAAGCCATGTCGTGTTGAATACTCAAATGCATGATGATTGTGATGCCATCCATCTCCAAATCCTAGCATCCCTAGCCATCTAATCCGTATCCATAATCATATTATATCGTCTTTGTCGTACAACTAAATCAATCAAAATGTTTATCACATACCGGTTGTTAAGAGAAAGATCTCGTGTATCCCATGTTTGATCTCCATGACCATGACAAACTGAGTTCACTAGCCATGTGCCCAACACTACCCTCACACCCTATTTACAGTTGACATGTTTAGTTTTCTAATAAATATATACAACACAAATATTTATTCTATGATATATAAACACGCATATATATATTTTGACATGTGATAAAAGGGATAAAGGTTTCATACCATTTCCCAAACAATAAAGGGAAGTCCTCCAAGTGCATATAGAACAAGAGCAAGTGCTACTGGATGTGCAATGTAAGTTCTACTTAAAAACCTATAAAAAAAATTGTTTCTCCAAATCTTTAACATTATTCCCGTCTCCAAGCTACATCAAGAATATGGAGCATAATTAACTAATCAAATTTAAATTAGGAATTAATTAAAACAAGATAAAGGAGTAATATAATAATTATTATAAAGCCAATAATGAAAGGGTTTTAGGGAATGAAAATTTGTCCCTTTTAAGAAACAAAATTAAAAAAATAAATATTGACTTTTAGCTCACTTAAAAATAAGCATATTTAAAATTAACCAATTAGAAAACATTAAATAAACGTCCTCAAGATGCAAAAATTTAGTTGTCACAAAAACCTAGAAAATACTACAAGTCCAGGAAAACAACTAATCAAATCAATACATGTGTAAAGGTCGATTATAGTTGATCCTCGACTTTTAGCAATTGGTAGTACTTTGCAATGTTGTTTTTTCTTTGTGTGTCTGCGACCTTATAGTACTTTGCAAGGTTTTTGTGTTAGACACTAGGCTAAATTTTCGCTAACTTAGCTTATTGTGTGGTTCCCAGTAGTACTTTGCAACGTTTTTGTGTTAGACAACCAGCTTATAAGTTTTTGCTAGATTTAGCTTATTGTGTGTCTCATGTTCGTTGGTTTTGGTTATGTTTAAAAATTAGAGTTAATTACTGTTTTCGTCCCTGTGGTTTGTCAAAAATCATTATTTAAGTCCATTAGTTTAAAAATTGCGATTTCAGTCCCTGTGGTTTCACTTTCGTAACCATTTCAGTCCACCTCGTAACCATTTCAGTCCCTGTACTTGCAGAATAAATGGATTGAAGTGGTTACGAAAGTGAAACCACAGGGACTGAAATCACAATTTTAAACTAATGGACTGAAATAGTGATTTTTAACAAACCACATGGACGAAAACAGTAATTAACTCTAAAAATTAACTGTGCTAAAAGTCAATTTCTACTTTAGCTTAAAATGTAGTCACATGTCTAATTTGGTAGATTTTTCTATTAGAGTTAAATGTCATTTTAGTCCCTATGGTTTGGGTTATTTTGGCAGTTTAGTCCAAAGGTTTCATTTTTCGCCTGCGGATCCAAAAAGGTTTCATTTTTCGCCTGCGGATCCAAAAAGGTTTCACCGTTACCATTTTATTCCACTGGGTTAACTTCATCCATTTTTTCTGTTAACGAGAAGAGCAATTGAGTCATTTTATATGGCCGAATTGACCTTCTAGTTAACAGATGTAACATTTGTATAAATCGGGTTTCCAAAACCCGCTCCGTTTTGTAATCAAATACCAAGTTATGAAATGACATTAAGTATTTATGAATATTTTGAGTTTAAATGTTACATAATTAATATATAAACTAAACTATAAAAATTATATTTGATAAAAAGTTAAAATAAAATAAATAAAAAATATTTGGAGCTGACCGGACTCGAACCCGGGTCAACTGCCTACAACGACTTATCTTACCGTCTCCAAACCACTCCGCCACCAATTGTTTTCTGTTGACATTAGGAAAACAATTGAGTTTTATACGCAAACACGAATTAACGGATAGTGATATCTGAATAACGGAAATCGGCAAATTGAACGCTGAATCTTTTCGACTTCGTTTGACTAGCTCATAACCGATGAATATCGGTTTCTAAATAAGTCCTAATTGATTGAACTTAAAGATCTCATCACTTTCGGTATTTGTAACCGAAAATGTACCAATCTCTGATTTAATCCAAGTCCTGATCATTTGCGCGTTTCATAACTACCACATCAACACTCAATTTCATTTTCGTCAAGACTCTGAGCCGTAAAACCCTCTAAATTCGATCGCCGGAAAATTTCTGCAACTCACCGGAAAACCGGGACTTGCATTTTCACGGTAAATTCCTCAACTCTTTTTGTTTAAATCATGTGATTAGTCAATCTCTAACACAATTCCATCATCAGAACCAATCTTAGTCAACATTTATCGGAAATCCCATTTTCACCGGAAAGTTCCTGAAATTGCCGGAGTTTCACTGTGAAAGGGGTAAGACATCCTACACTTCATTTAAACCTTGTTTAGATGATTTAATTCTGTAAATAATCGACCCACACTGTAAATTGTTTCCACAGTCGGAGCTCAATTTCTGTACCGACAAAACTTTCGCCGGATTTCTGTGTTTATCTTCAAACGGTAAATCCTAGTCTTTAAACTCTTTCCATTCTTTACTATTGAATTACTATTAGTGTTTAAGATCTTTGAAAGTCGCGAAATCAATCTTAACCAGTTGAAATACGCTGACAGTTTAATCCGATGAAGAAGATGAACTTGTTTCAGAATATAAGAGTAATTATAATTCGGATATTTAACGGGTTAGACACACAGTCCAGCGGTGGACTGTGTGCAAAGTTTATATACGAGTCCCGAGTTCGATCCTTACTACACACACTCTGCGTAATAAACATTCCTTTTTATTCATAAACTAACCGGGTTGAAACGAGTAGTTGTTAAGTATAATATAAATCAAGAATATAACCGGGTTAGACACACAGTCCAGCGGTGGACTGTGTGCAAACAAAACTACACGTCGCGCGATCGAGTCCCGTCACAAACACCGGTTCAATGAGATTAAAACGTTTTGCAAAATAAAGGAATTTTCGGTAAATTCGAATAAGTGTATAAATATAATAAAAACTGGATTTCTAACGGGTTAGTCACGTAGCTCAGTTGGTAGAGCTACGTGCGCGTGAACGGAAGGTCACCGGTTCGAATCCCGCTCGGCGCAAGTATTACCGCTGACCGAACCGGTCAACGGTCAACGGTCAAACAGTAAAAAAATATTTTTTTTTTTAAATATTTATTTGTTTAATTTAAATTAAAAATCAATTAAAAATACTTAAAAATAACATTTTTAAGGATAGAAAATAGCCATAAACTCACAAAAATATATCTAAAAATCCCATTAAAATCTTTAATAAAATCCATCCATTTAATATATTTTTCCCATTATTATTTAGGTCAGTGATTCCTCGTTGACTCGCTTCGTCTAAATCGTGCGCATCTCACCAACTCAAATCCAACGCACCCAATGTGAGTGAACCCTTCAAATTCCCCGTTTTAATCACATTTTTTGGGTGTATCATGTGTCTTGTTCACTTACTTATTATAACTAAGTTATTGTGCATATATCATATCATGACATGTGTGTTAGTTGTTGCTGATAAGTAGTTATTATTGTTTGCAAATTATTATTTCAGTACATGCAATTGCTGAGGCCGTAGCTCCCCATCCCTCGAGGTTGAGTTTGATCCCCATTTTATTATGCGGTTGATCAGGGCGTGCCCGCACGATCGGCTCCGTTTGATCGAGCCTTGATCGGTCATTTTATTTACATTTCAATACATGCAATACGCTCGGCTCCGTTTGATTGAGCCTTGAGTGCACAGTTCAATTTACATTTTCAGTTCATGCAATACGCTCGGCTCCGTTTGATTGAGCCTTGAGCGCACAGTTCAATTTACATTTTCAGTTCATGCAATACGATCGGCTCCGTTTGATTGAGCCTCGATCTCACAGTTCATTTATGTTAATTATCATATGATGTTGGTATGTTCATGTATGCTATCGATTGTTAATGTATGTTATAATTGTAACTGATGTTGCCATTGCTTGATTTCATACATATGCTCTTTTATGATTATGCACAATATTTTATTGATAAACTAACCAGAAAGTCATTATTAAATGTTTATCTATAAGGTTCACTCGCCAACTTATGTTGACCCAAAAACCTCCCATTTTACACATGATACAGGTGAACCAGCAGCAGCTAGGAACACGTAGGACCTGGATTAGAAGAAATAAAACGATTTAGTATTTGGATTATTATGTTTGGTTATTTTCCTTTGTAATGAATGAACATGTTTGAACGTTTGAGAAATGTAACTTTGACTTCATTTAATAATGGAACATAATAGTAAATGTCATGTGCTTTGGTGATAACCCAATTATGCCCCGACTCTTATTTCCGCTGCGGGTCGGGGTGTGACAGATTCAGGCAGTACAATCCGCTATGGGCACTCGACTAGATCTCAGTACCGCCTATCATCCTCAAACTGATGGACAGTCTGAGCGCACCATTCAAACCCTTGAGGACATGCTTAGAGCATGTGTCATAGACTTCAAGGGAAATTGGGACGCCCACCTACCGTTAGTCGAATTTTAGTACAACAACAGTTATCATTCTAGCATCGGCATGGCACCTTTTGAAGCTTTATATGGTCGAAAGTGTCGATCTCCTGTTTGTTGGCACGAAATTGGGGAAGCACAAATTACTGGTCCAGAATTGATCCAAGAAACCACAGATAAGATTCATCAAATCCGAAACAATCTTCTAGCGGCTCAAAGTCGTCAAAAGAGTTACGCAGATAAACGACGGAAGCCCTTGGAGTTTAGCGTTGGTGATCATGTGCTTTTAAAAGTGTCACCGTGGAAGGGAGTAGTTCGTTTTGGTCAAAAGGGAAAGCTAGCACCACGTTACGTAGGACCTTTCAAGATACTCGAAAGAGTAGGTCCTGTAGCTTACAAGCTTGACCTACCGGAAGAACTCGACAGAATTCATCCCACATTCCACGTGTCGAACTTGAAGAAGTGCCTCGCTTATGAGAATCTTCATATTCCACTGGAGGATATTCAGATTGATGAATCCATGCATTTTATTGAAAGGCCAGTAGAGATTATGGACTATGGAGAAAAGCGTCTACGTCGAAGTCGCATTCCTATTGTTAGGGTACGTTGGGAGTCGAAACGGGGACCTGAGTTTACTTGGGAACGTGAAGACTCAATGCGTGAAAAATACCCTCATCTTTTCCCTACTACTTCAACTGTTTGAATTTCGGGACGAAATTCCTAAAAGTAGGGGATACTGTAACATTTGTATAAATCGGGTCTCCAAAACCCGCTCCGTTTTGTAATCAAATACCAAGTTATGAAATGACATTAAGTATTTATGAATATTTTGAGTTTAAATGTTACATAATTAATATATAAACTAAACTATAAAAATTATATTTGATAAAAAGTTAAAATAAAATAAATAAAAAATATTTGGAGCTGACCGGACTCGAACCCGGGTCAACTGCCTACAACGACTTATCTTACCGTCTCCAAACCACTCCGCCACCAATTGTTTTCTGTTGACATTAGGAAAACAATTGAGTTTTATACGCAAACACGAATTAACGGATAGTGATATCTGAATAACGGAAATCGGCAAATTGAACGCTGAATCTTTTCGACTTCGTTTGACTAGCTCATAACCGATGAATATCGGTTTCTAAATAAGTCCTAATTGATTGAACTTAAAGATCTCATCACTTTCGGTATTTGTAACCGAAAATGTACCAATCTCTGATTTAATCCAAGTCCTGATCATTTGCGCGTTTCATAACTACCACATCAACACTCAATTTCATTTTCGTCAAGACTCTGAGCCGTAAAACCCTCTAAATTCGATCGCCGGAAAATTTCTGCAACTCACCGGAAAACCGGGACTTGCATTTTCACGGTAAATTCCTCAACTCTTTTTGTTTAAATCATGTGATTAGTCAATCTCTAACACAATTCCATCATCAGAACCAATCTTAGTCAACATTTATCGGAAATCCCATTTTCGCCGGAAAGTTCCTGAAATTGCCGGAGTTTCACTGTGAAAGGGGTAAGACATCCTACACTTCATTTAAACCTTGTTTAGATGATTTAATTCTGTAAATAATCGACCCACACTGTAAATTGTTTCCACAGTCGGAGCTCAATTTCTGTACCGACAAAACTTTCGCCGGATTTCTGTGTTTATCTTCAAACGGTAAATCCTAGTCTTTAAACTCTTTCCATTCTTTACTATTGAATTACTATTAGTGTTTAAGATCTTTGAAAGTCGCGAAATCAATCTTAACCAGTTGAAATACGCTGACAGTTTAATCCGATGAAGAAGATGAACTTGTTTCAGAATATAAGAGTAATTATAATTCGGATATTTAACGGGTTAGACACACAGTCCAGCGGTGGACTGTGTGCAAAGTTTATATACGAGTCCCGAGTTCGATCCTTACTACACACACTCTGCGTAATAAACATTCCTTTTTATTCATAAACTAACCGGGTTGAAACGAGTAGTTGTTAAGTATAATATAAATCAAGAATATAACCGGGTTAGACACACAGTCCAGCGGTGGACTGTGTGCAAAACAAACTACACGTCGCGCGATCGAGTCCCGTCACAAACACCGGTTCAATGAGATTAAAACGTTTTGCAAAATAAAGGAATTTTCGGTAAATTCGAATAAGTGTATAAATATAATAAAAACTGGATTTCTAACGGGTTAGTCACGTAGCTCAGTTGGTAGAGCTACGTGCGCGTGAACGGAAGGTCACCGGTTCGAATCCCGCTCGGCGCAAGTATTACCGCTGACCGAACCGGTCAACGGTCAACGGTCAAACAGTAAAAAAATATATATTTTTTTTTAAATATTTATTTGTTTAATTTAAATTAAAAATCAATTAAAAATACTTAAAAATAACATTTTTAAGGATAGAAAATAGCCATAAACTCACAAAAATATATCTAAAAATCCCATTAAAATCTTTAATAAAATCCATCCATTTAATATATTTTTCCCATTATTATTTAGGTCAGTGATTCCTCGTTGACTCGCTTCGTCTAAATCGTGCGCATCTCACCAACTCAAATCCAACGCACCCAATGTGAGTGAACCCTTCAAATTCCCCGTTTTAATCACATTTTTTGGGTGTATCATGTGTCTTGTTCACTTACTTATTATAACTAAGTTATTGTGCATATATCATATCATGACATGTGTGTTAGTTGTTGCTGATAAGTAGTTATTATTGTTTGCAAATTATTATTTCAGTACATGCAATTGCTGAGGCCGTAGCTCCCCATCCCTCGAGGTTGAGTTTGATCCCCATTTTATTATGCGGTTGATCAGGGCGTGCCCGCACGATCGGCTCCGTTTGATCGAGCCTTGATCGGTCATTTTATTTACATTTCAATACATGCAATACGCTCGGCTCCGTTTGATTGAGCCTTGAGTGCACAGTTCAATTTACATTTTCAGTTCATGCAATACGCTCGGCTCCGTTTGATTGAGCCTTGAGCGCACAGTTCAATTTACATTTTCAGTTCATGCAATACGATCGGCTCCGTTTGATTGAGCCTCGATCTCACAGTTCATTTATGTTAATTATCATATGATGTTGGTATGTTCATGTATGCTATCGATTGTTAATGTATGTTATAATTGTAACTGATGTTGCCATTGCTTGATTTCATACATATGCTCTTTTATGATTATGCACAATATTTTATTGATAAACTAACCAGAAAGTCATTATTAAATGTTTATCTATAAGGTTCACTCGCCAACTTATGTTGACCCAAAAACCTCCCATTTTACACATGATACAGGTGAACCAGCAGCAGCTAGGAACACGTAGGACCTGGATTAGAAGAAATAAAACGATTTAGTATTTGGATTATTATGTTTGGTTATTTTCCTTTGTAATGAATGAACATGTTTGAACGTTTGAGAAATGTAACTTTGACTTCATTTAATAATGGAACATAATAGTAAATGTCATGTGCTTTGGTGATAACCCAATTATGCCCCGACTCTTATTTCCGCTGCGGGTCGGGGTGTGACAGATTCAGGCAGTACAATCCGCTATGGGCACTCGACTAGATCTCAGTACCGCCTATCATCCTCAAACTGATGGACAGTCTGAGCGCACCATTCAAACCCTTGAGGACATGCTTAGAGCATGTGTCATAGACTTCAAGGGAAATTGGGACGCCCACCTACCGTTAGTCGAATTTTAGTACAACAACAGTTATCATTCTAGCATCGGCATGGCACCTTTTGAAGCTTTATATGGTCGAAAGTGTCGATCTCCTGTTTGTTGGCACGAAATTGGGGAAGCACAAATTACTGGTCCAGAATTGATCCAAGAAACCACAGATAAGATTCATCAAATCCGAAACAATCTTCTAGCGGCTCAAAGTCGTCAAAAGAGTTACGCAGATAAACGACGGAAGCCCTTGGAGTTTAGCGTTGGTGATCATGTGCTTTTAAAAGTGTCACCGTGGAAGGGAGTAGTTCGTTTTGGTCAAAAGGGAAAGCTAGCACCACGTTACGTAGGACCTTTCAAGATACTCGAAAGAGTAGGTCCTGTAGCTTACAAGCTTGACCTACCGGAAGAACTCGACAGAATTCATCCCACATTCCACGTGTCGAACTTGAAGAAGTGCCTCGCTTATGAGAATCTTCATATTCCACTGGAGGATATTCAGATTGATGAATCCATGCATTTTATTGAAAGGCCAGTAGAGATTATGGACTATGGAGAAAAGCGTCTACGTCGAAGTCGCATTCCTATTGTTAGGGTACGTTGGGAGTCGAAACGGGGACCTGAGTTTACTTGGGAACGTGAAGACTCAATGCGTGAAAAATACCCTCATCTTTTCCCTACTACTTCAACTGTTTGAATTTCGGGACGAAATTCCTAAAAGTAGGGGATACTGTAACATTTGTATAAATCGGGTCTCCAAAACCCGCTCCGTTTTGTAATCAAATACCAAGTTATGAAATGACATTAAGTATTTATGAATATTTTGAGTTTAAATGTTACATAATTAATATATAAACTAAACTATAAAAATTATATTTGATAAAAAGTTAAAATAAAATAAATAAAAAATATTTGGAGCTGACCGGACTCGAACCCGGGTCAACTGCCTACAACGACTTATCTTACCGTCTCCAAACCACTCCGCCACCAATTGTTTTCTGTTGACATTAGGAAAACAATTGAGTTTTATACGCAAACACGAATTAACGGATAGTGATATCTGAATAACGGAAATCGGCAAATTGAACGCTGAATCTTTTCGAATTCGTTTGACTAGCTCATAACCGATGAATATCGGTTTCTAAATAAGTCCTAATTGATTGAACTTAAAGATCTCATCACTTTCGGTATTTGTAACCGAAAATGTACCAATCTCTGATTTAATCCAAGTCCTGATCATTTGCGCGTTTCATAACTACCACATCAACACTCAATTTCATTTTCGTCAAGACTCTGAGCCGTAAAACCCTCTAAATTCGATCGCCGGAAAATTTCTGCAACTCACCGGAAAACCGGGACTTGCATTTTCACGGTAAATTCCTCAACTCTTTTTGTTTAAATCATGTGATTAGTCAATCTCTAACACAATTCCATCATCAGAACCAATCTTAGTCAACATTTATCGGAAATCCCATTTTCGCCGGAAAGTTCCTGAAATTGCCGGAGTTTCACTGTGAAAGGGGTAAGACATCCTACACTTCATTTAAACCTTGTTTAGATGATTTAATTCTGTAAATAATCGACCCACACTGTAAATTGTTTCCACAGTCGGAGCTCAATTTCTGTACCGACAAAACTTTCGCCGGATTTCTGTGTTTATCTTCAAACGGTAAATCCTAGTCTTTAAACTCTTTCCATTCTTTACTATTGAATTACTATTAGTGTTTAAGATCTTTGAAAGTCGCGAAATCAATCTTAACCAGTTGAAATACGCTGACAGTTTAATCCGATGAAGAAGATGAACTTGTTTCAGAATATAAGAGTAATTATAATTCGGATATTTAACGGGTTAGACACACAGTCCAGCGGTGGACTGTGTGCAAAGTTTATATACGAGTCCCGAGTTCGATCCTTACTACACACACTCTGCGTAATAAACATTCCTTTTTATTCATAAACTAACCGGGTTGAAACGAGTAGTTGTTAAGTATAATATAAATCAAGAATATAACCGGGTTAGACACACAGTCCAGCGGTGGACTGTGTGCAAAACAAACTACACGTCGCGCGATCGAGTCCCGTCACAAACACCGGTTCAATGAGATTAAAACGTTTTGCAAAATAAAGGAATTTTCGGTAAATTCGAATAAGTGTATAAATATAATAAAAACTGGATTTCTAACGGGTTAGTCACGTAGCTCAGTTGGTAGAGCTACGTGCGCGTGAACGGAAGGTCACCGGTTCGAATCCCGCTCGGCGCAAGTATTACCGCTGACCGAACCGGTCAACGGTCAACGGTCAAACAGTAAAAAAATATATATTTTTTTTTAAATATTTATTTGTTTAATTTAAATTAAAAATCAATTAAAAATACTTAAAAATAACATTTTTAAGGATAGAAAATAGCCATAAACTCACAAAAATATATCTAAAAATCCCATTAAAATCTTTAATAAAATCCATCCATTTAATATATTTTTCCCATTATTATTTAGGTCAGTGATTCCTCGTTGACTCGCTTCGTCTAAATCGTGCGCATCTCACCAACTCAAATCCAACGCACCCAATGTGAGTGAACCCTTCAAATTCCCCGTTTTAATCACATTTTTTGGGTGTATCATGTGTCTTGTTCACTTACTTATTATAACTAAGTTATTGTGCATATATCATATCATGACATGTGTGTTAGTTGTTGCTGATAAGTAGTTATTATTGTTTGCAAATTATTATTTCAGTACATGCAATTGCTGAGGCCGTAGCTCCCCATCCCTCGAGGTTGAGTTTGATCCCCATTTTATTATGCGGTTGATCAGGGCGTGCCCGCACGATCGGCTCCGTTTGATCGAGCCTTGATCGGTCATTTTATTTACATTTCAATACATGCAATACGCTCGGCTCCGTTTGATTGAGCCTTGAGTGCACAGTTCAATTTACATTTTCAGTTCATGCAATACGCTCGGCTCCGTTTGATTGAGCCTTGAGCGCACAGTTCAATTTACATTTTCAGTTCATGCAATACGATCGGCTCCGTTTGATTGAGCCTCGATCTCACAGTTCATTTATGTTAATTATCATATGATGTTGGTATGTTCATGTATGCTATCGATTGTTAATGTATGTTATAATTGTAACTGATGTTGCCATTGCTTGATTTCATACATATGCTCTTTTATGATTATGCACAATATTTTATTGATAAACTAACCAGAAAGTCATTATTAAATGTTTATCTATAAGGTTCACTCGCCAACTTATGTTGACCCAAAAACCTCCCATTTTACACATGATACAGGTGAACCAGCAGCAGCTAGGAACACGTAGGACCTGGATTAGAAGAAATAAAACGATTTAGTATTTGGATTATTATGTTTGGTTATTTTCCTTTGTAATGAATGAACATGTTTGAACGTTTGAGAAATGTAACTTTGACTTCATTTAATAATGGAACATAATAGTAAATGTCATGTGCTTTGGTGATAACCCAATTATGCCCCGACTCTTATTTCCGCTGCGGGTCGGGGTGTGACAGATTCAGGCAGTACAATCCGCTATGGGCACTCGACTAGATCTCAGTACCGCCTATCATCCTCAAACTGATGGACAGTCTGAGCGCACCATTCAAACCCTTGAGGACATGCTTAGAGCATGTGTCATAGACTTCAAGGGAAATTGGGACGCCCACCTACCGTTAGTCGAATTTTAGTACAACAACAGTTATCATTCTAGCATCGGCATGGCACCTTTTGAAGCTTTATATGGTCGAAAGTGTCGATCTCCTGTTTGTTGGCACGAAATTGGGGAAGCACAAATTACTGGTCCAGAATTGATCCAAGAAACCACAGATAAGATTCATCAAATCCGAAACAATCTTCTAGCGGCTCAAAGTCGTCAAAAGAGTTACGCAGATAAACGACGGAAGCCCTTGGAGTTTAGCGTTGGTGATCATGTGCTTTTAAAAGTGTCACCGTGGAAGGGAGTAGTTCGTTTTGGTCAAAAGGGAAAGCTAGCACCACGTTACGTAGGACCTTTCAAGATACTCGAAAGAGTAGGTCCTGTAGCTTACAAGCTTGACCTACCGGAAGAACTCGACAGAATTCATCCCACATTCCACGTGTCGAACTTGAAGAAGTGCCTCGCTTATGAGAATCTTCATATTCCACTGGAGGATATTCAGATTGATGAATCCATGCATTTTATTGAAAGGCCAGTAGAGATTATGGACTATGGAGAAAAGCGTCTACGTCGAAGTCGCATTCCTATTGTTAGGGTACGTTGGGAGTCGAAACGGGGACCTGAGTTTACTTGGGAACGTGAAGACTCAATGCGTGAAAAATACCCTCATCTTTTCCCTACTACTTCAACTGTTTGAATTTCGGGACGAAATTCCTAAAAGTAGGGGATACTGTAACATTTGTATAAATCGGGTCTCCAAAACCCGCTCCGTTTTGTAATCAAATACCAAGTTATGAAATGACATTAAGTATTTATGAATATTTTGAGTTTAAATGTTACATAATTAATATATAAACTAAACTATAAAAATTATATTTGATAAAAAGTTAAAATAAAATAAATAAAAAATATTTGGAGCTGACCGGACTCGAACCCGGGTCAACTGCCTACAACGACTTATCTTACCGTCTCCAAACCACTCCGCCACCAATTGTTTTCTGTTGACATTAGGAAAACAATTGAGTTTTATACGCAAACACGAATTAACGGATAGTGATATCTGAATAACGGAAATCGGCAAATTGAACGCTGAATCTTTTCGACTTCGTTTGACTAGCTCATAACCGATGAATATCGGTTTCTAAATAAGTCCTAATTGATTGAACTTAAAGATCTCATCACTTTCGGTATTTGTAACCGAAAATGTACCAATCTCTGATTTAATCCAAGTCCTGATCATTTGCGCGTTTCATAACTACCACATCAACACTCAATTTCATTTTCGTCAAGACTCTGAGCCGTAAAACCCTCTAAATTCGATCGCCGGAAAATTTCTGCAACTCACCGGAAAACCGGGACTTGCATTTTCACGGTAAATTCCTCAACTCTTTTTGTTTAAATCATGTGATTAGTCAATCTCTAACACAATTCCATCATCAGAACCAATCTTAGTCAACATTTATCGGAAATCCCATTTTCGCCGGAAAGTTCCTGAAATTGCCGGAGTTTCACTGTGAAAGGGGTAAGACATCCTACACTTCATTTAAACCTTGTTTAGATGATTTAATTCTGTAAATAATCGACCCACACTGTAAATTGTTTCCACAGTCGGAGCTCAATTTCTGTACCGACAAAACTTTCGCCGGATTTCTGTGTTTATCTTCAAACGGTAAATCCTAGTCTTTAAACTCTTTCCATTCTTTACTATTGAATTACTATTAGTGTTTAAGATCTTTGAAAGTCGCGAAATCAATCTTAACCAGTTGAAATACGCTGACAGTTTAATCCGATGAAGAAGATGAACTTGTTTCAGAATATAAGAGTAATTATAATTCGGATATTTAACGGGTTAGACACACAGTCCAGCGGTGGACTGTGTGCAAAGTTTATATACGAGTCCCGAGTTCGATCCTTACTACACACACTCTGCGTAATAAACATTCCTTTTTATTCATAAACTAACCGGGTTGAAACGAGTAGTTGTTAAGTATAATATAAATCAAGAATATAACCGGGTTAGACACACAGTCCAGCGGTGGACTGTGTGCAAAACAAACTACACGTCGCGCGATCGAGTCCCGTCACAAACACCGGTTCAATGAGATTAAAACGTTTTGCAAAATAAAGGAATTTTCGGTAAATTCGAATAAGTGTATAAATATAATAAAAACTGGATTTCTAACGGGTTAGTCACGTAGCTCAGTTGGTAGAGCTACGTGGCGCGTGAACGGAAGGTCACCGGTTCGAATCCCGCTCGGCGCAAGTATTACCGCTGACCGAACCGGTCAACGGTCAACGGTCAAACAGTAAAAAAATATTTTTTTTTTTTAAATATTTATTTGTTTAATTTAAATTAAAAATCAATTAAAAATACTTAAAAATAACATTTTTAAGGATAGAAAATAGCCATAAACTCACAAAAATATATCTAAAAATCCCATTAAAATCTTTAATAAAATCCATCCATTTAATATATTTTTCCCATTATTATTTAGGTCAGTGATTCCTCGTTGACTCGCTTCGTCTAAATCGTGCGCATCTCACCAACTCAAATCCAACGCACCCAATGTGAGTGAACCCTTCAAATTCCCCGTTTTAATCACATTTTTTGGGTGTATCATGTGTCTTGTTCACTTACTTATTATAACTAAGTTATTGTGCATATATCATATCATGACATGTGTGTTAGTTGTTGCTGATAAGTAGTTATTATTGTTTGCAAATTATTATTTCAGTACATGCAATTGCTGAGGCCGTAGCTCCCCATCCCTCGAGGTTGAGTTTGATCCCCATTTTATTATGCGGTTGATCAGGGCGTGCCCGCACGATCGGCTCCGTTTGATCGAGCCTTGATCGGTCATTTTATTTACATTTCAATACATGCAATACGCTCGGCTCCGTTTGATTGAGCCTTGAGTGCACAGTTCAATTTACATTTTCAGTTCATGCAATACGCTCGGCTCCGTTTGATTGAGCCTTGAGCGCACAGTTCAATTTACATTTTCAGTTCATGCAATACGATCGGCTCCGTTTGATTGAGCCTCGATCTCACAGTTCATTTATGTTAATTATCATATGATGTTGGTATGTTCATGTATGCTATCGATTGTTAATGTATGTTATAATTGTAACTGATGTTGCCATTGCTTGATTTCATACATATGCTCTTTTATGATTATGCACAATATTTTATTGATAAACTAACCAGAAAGTCATTATTAAATGTTTATCTATAAGGTTCACTCGCCAACTTATGTTGACCCAAAAACCTCCCATTTTACACATGATACAGGTGAACCAGCAGCAGCTAGGAACACGTAGGACCTGGATTAGAAGAAATAAAACGATTTAGTATTTGGATTATTATGTTTGGTTATTTTCCTTTGTAATGAATGAACATGTTTGAACGTTTGAGAAATGTAACTTTGACTTCATTTAATAATGGAACATAATAGTAAATGTCATGTGCTTTGGTGATAACCCAATTATGCCCCGACTCTTATTTCCGCTGCGGGTCGGGGTGTGGACAACAGAATTACATATAAAATGACTAAATTACCCTTCTCGTTAACAAGAAAAATGGGTGAAGTTAACCTAGTAGGCTAAAATGGGAATGGTGAAACCTTTTTGGACCCACAGGCGAAAAATGAAACATTTGGGCTAAACTGACAAAATGGCCCAAACCATAAGGACTAAAATGGCATTTAACTCTTTCTATTAATTAAAAAGGTTTGGATTCATGACCCCGAAATCATATGATTTTGAAGAAAGAACCAAAGAACACGTACAATACTTGCAATATTGTTAGTATCAAACATCCAAAGAACATGACTAAACCAAAATCCTTTAATCGGGCTATGCGGGTCTCTCTCATTATCCGTGTATTGATGATGAAGCTGATGTGTTCGAACCCAATCTATCGGGCTCCCCTTGAATAAATAATGACTCAAATCAACAATCATAGTGTTGTTAATTTCATTCAACTCAACAAAGTTGGTGGTTATAAATAATTTCCTGAAGAGCATGTGTCCCACAGTAAGCAAATGTGTATTCAAGCCATTTGGGCACCTTGAAGCTTTTATGTGTAAGCTGTCTATGGACTAAGAGGTTATTTCCGAGAAAACGACTCAACAAATCCAACCCAACTGCGACTCGTATAGCATTCCAACTGAATGTAAATGGTGCAAATGCACATAGCAAATGTAACCCGATCACTCCTACTGCCATTGCTACTGCCACTATGTTGTATTCATTGAGGTTGACTTGATCACTCCGTGAGTTAACCAATGCGTCTAAGATCGTGATTCTTCTCTCTCCATCGTGTTCGGTTGCCTTGTTGATAGATGTCACAAGTACAAACCAATTTTTTGGTGGTATTAATTTTATGTTTCTTGGTGGTGTCTTATAATACAAAGCACCAGATAATAACATTACCCCATTATTAATAAACATTGCACCAAAAAATAGATTACAAAGCACCATTAAATGTTTACAAGTTATACAATTGATTTTTTAAGCCTTAAGGTTGCTAATTGCGCCAAAATACACAATAAAATTGATTTTTTGAGCTAAAATTATAGGACCAAAATATTTAAATACTAAAATTCAAATTCAAATCGAAATCTAACTGCATCTTTATATGTTTCATTCCCCCTAATTCATTCTCTTAAATTGCAGCCTCCCTCCTACCTCACCTCCGATCAACCGCTCGTCCCACCTACGTCCACCTTCGATCCATCGCTGTCACACCTTCAAATTGCACATGCGGGGTTTTACTGTGAGGCGTGTGACTGACCAGGATCTAGCCACTAATCACGTTGAACCAGCCATTTAAAATAATAAAAGCATCACTATCAACATGATTAGCGATAAGGTTTTAATTTGTTCAAAAGACAGTTTGTAGTTACAACCAACAAGAACTTAAAACTATAAGTTAAATAAATGTTCAAATCAATACGTTTAAATGAACCGCCCACTCCAGCCAATTGCAATGCTTGTCCAAAGTTGTACCTACTGACCTGCAAAGCATGCAACTACGTGTCAACAGTAAAGTTGGCGAATTAATTTGTTCAAAAGACAGTTTGTGTTGCAGCGGAAAATAAAGTTACAAACCAACAAGAACTTAAAACTATAAGTTAATAAATGTTCAAATCAATACGTTTAAATGAACCGTCCACTCCAGCCAATTGCAATGCTTGTCCAAAGTTGTACCTACTGACCTACAAAGCATGCAACTACGTGTCAACAATAAAGTTGGCGAATTCACAAAATTTGAGTTTAGTAAAAGTAAAGTTCACAACGTTTTGATTTAAGTATGACTCGGGTAGCTAACCTCATCATATGGTTAAACTATGTACCAAATGCTGACCTTTCGTTTGTGCCCTCAATAATGTCTATCAACATTAAAGCAAGAGTGAAGGTTAGAAGTTCACGCTCGGCCTCCAGCACAGTGTGAGGTTTGTCAAACCTAATAGCGTTATCAACTAATACCCCGCGTATGCCCACCCGGCAATCTAATCCGTAAAATGTAGGGACTTTCATGATAAATTTTTTGTTTAGTCATAGTGTACTATCCACCTCCAGTGGATAGCATGTTTCAGTGGTCCACACAAGGGACGCACGCGTAGCCCAATTAGGGCTACCGTAAAAAGTGTTGTCCCAAACCAGGGACGCATGCTTTTAGAAAAGAGTTGTGAACCCATCTTAGTTTGCTCGATATAAAACTTGAAAGGTAATCAGGAATGTCAACTTTGTCCTGATATGTTTACCGTTTCAATTAGTTCAACTTATGAATTCCTACACGTAGTATAACACATAGTCATATAATCACTTTGTTATGCAATTATTCGTTTGGATAAGTTTGGGCATATAATCATCTAATTCCATATAACGCATTCATAGACACCTGTAAACGTTTCTAATAACATGTAACACCTTGGCGTAACATATAAGCATGTTTAAAACGTTCACAGACACTTTCAGCTCATTGGAGTTTCATGTTGGTTTTTAGGCAGTTTTCCGGAATTTATTTAAAATACTAAACGAGCTCAAAAAATTATGATATTTTAATAGAACGTGCCATTTAGTTTTAGAATACTTGTGTATTTTTCTCAAGATCTAAATATTTATAGAAAGATCATTAAAATATCTTTTTTACACCTAGGTTTTATTTACAACTTTTGGATGACAGCTTACGCCTTAAATTATTTAAAAATCTTCGTTTATTATTTTTACGAAATTTTAGTTGGAGATTTTCAAGACCTCCTAGAACTATCTACATTAAAATTTGAGATATTCCTACATTGAGTTATGACATTCGTATTGGGCTGCAAATCCTGACAGAAAATGCAGCCTAGACCTTTGACACAAATTAAATCATTTAAAATACCAAACGACGTCGAAAAAATGCGATTCCAGTTGGATTTGAAAGGTTTTTCCTGGAAGTTCATCTTAGACTCATGAAAAATCAGTTTTTAACAAAATTTGACCCGATTACAGCCGATTAAAGCCGGCTGTAACTGTCAGACAGCCTGCTGTTTACGTTTCCCGATCTCGCAATCTATTGCCTAACGAACCCGCGGCACGTATACTTTAATCACAGCAGATTATAAGTTGTTTATATCACGTATACCTTGCTCAAACATTAAAGATATAACCCCAAACCATATTCATAGGCCTATATGACATATTCGACAAATCTACGCATTATAACTTGATTCGCACAAACACCAGACCACATATTTTCATCGCAAGACGCCAAGGTCATTATCTAAACACAAACGCAGCCATGACACTTAATAAAAATCATGCATGAACATTTATAACCGTCTCAAAACCCAAGATTTAACCCGTAACGAAAACCCTAGTGGCTTAACCGACATGTAAACACACCTAGCACTTCATATAACATCAAAAATCGTTATTTTATCATGAACCCAGCCAAGATAACCCTATACACAATCACATATGAACATTTAAAACTTCACAAAAACACAAGATAACCAATACCTAGCAACGAATGAAGTAGGATCGGGCCTTGAACCGAACTTGTGAAGGAACTCTTGGGTCTTGTTCGCGTCGGCAAAAGTAGAGAAAGGGAGGGCACGAGATTGCAGGTCTGTGTATGTGGTTTAGGGTTTGTGAGGTTGTGTGTTATAAAAGAAACATGCATACGTAACCTATTAAACGATCTAAAGGCTGGGGGCGGCTTCTGGGATTTAGTTTGGGCCATAGTATTAAAATGGAATGGTGGTTTGGGCTTCGATATTAACAAGGGATGCTCAAAAAAAATTCAATATAATATGTTTCCTAAAGAAAATTCTTTACTCTTGTATAGTTTTACTTTTAATATATTAAGTTTCTTGAATGTGAGTGTGATTAAAATGCATGGTCCTATATAAGTCAATAATAGTAACAATAATAACATATTACTTGGTAGCATGACTATTACATATACACAAACTGTGATACTTTTTTTTACAAATACATAATCATGAGTTTCGAGTCACGTGAGTGGGTTGGATTGACATGAGATACATGTACCATGGTTCATACGGCTCAGGTTGGTAAGTATAATTAATTCATCAAATGAAATAATATATGATTTGATTTATAAAAACGAGACAAACGGATTTTTACCTCGAAGTTACGAGTTGTCACAATCGCAGCCGCTCCACTTCTATCCCACCCTTTTTTTACCGGCATCCCCAATTGCAGCCACCACCACTGTCGTTCGTCGTCACCACCACCATTCATTTCCACAGGTAATTTTTCTTTAATCTTTGTTGATTTTCAGTTCTTTATACGGTGTTTATGTATATGTGTTAGTATGTATTTATGTATGTATGGTTTTTAGTATAGTGATTGGAGAAGTTGAGTATAACGGATGTAGGGTTTTATTTGAATTTTTAATCACTTTGAAGTGGATTGGGGGTGTTGTGAAGGCTAAGATTGCAATCATTCTTACCTCAAACAACTCCACCTCTGTCAGTTGGAAGTTAGACTATTGTCTTTTCCCCCTTTTCAATCTTCTATAGTCAAAGATAACAAAAAACAAAACAAAACAAAGAAATTTAGAAAAAAAAAAAAAAAAGCTTTAAAATATTACTGCTTATGTTATTGTGACATGCTGCACATATCTTGAGGAACTTGTATTGACACTTGATGTAGAGTGGGTTGGGCAATTTGACATCCTTTTTAATATGCATATATGTATTGTGAGGTTAATGGAGGTTGACAAACCTATTGTTTTAACCCACTTCTATTCCAATATATTAAACTGCAGGTCACAAGAGCATGTAAATACATTTTAAGTCTGAATCTTTCCAGCCATGTATATTTTATGTATGTCTTAGAGAACATTAAAAGAATTATTAAATATAAGATGTGAAATTTGAGCTGCGGTGGGTAAACGACTTTTATACTCTTTCATATCATGATGGCCAAAACAGTTTCGTCATCCGAGAGCACATGTAAAACTATTACCTAAAAACATTTATACATCATTCGAGTCGATTATAATCACATGTACGAGGATGCAGTAGCGCTAATTTTGTGCGGTTTTTGGCAACAGGTACTTTAAGAGACATGAAGATATGCATTCTGCCCAAAATTTCTCAGTTTTGTTTGATTCCCTACATTACAAAATGCCAGTATCCTACAACATATATTTTCGAATTATAATTGTGTGACCCAACATATGACTACTGATTCAAATTTTGTAAACTTTTTCTTATAAATAGCGTACTATTTGTTGATTGAATGACCCGGAAAACTTGTAGGGTTTGGGGCGAGCTGTGGGCTACATTTGATTGGGTTCAAATGGTGAGATTTGAGATGACGGGAAGAAGCAAACTCTTCGAGAATCGAGGAATTATCTTGTCATAAAGGTGTTGCGTCACAAAGACAAGCCGATGACACCACGAAAACTTCAGATTATTGTCCACGGGTAGTTTATATTAATTTAGATTTATTTGTGGTAGATTCAATGTCAGTATTTATTAAAAACATGTTTTGATGTTGTAAGTATTAGTTTGTGCTTCATTGAAACTTTTATAATTCGATGTACTTAATGGATTGTTTAATATTAGTTAACTTTTGTTATGAACATATGTATTTGTGTATAATTAGAATTTTATTGGGAGATATTAATGAAAATTCTGGAATTTTGCAAAAAAAATTAAAAATTTATATTTTTTCTTATTTTATTTTTTGGTGCTATATAGATTTGTTATTATTTGGTGCCCTGGTGATTCATATTGACACATAATTGATTTTTTGATGGTGTGTTTAGAGATTTAATGGTGTTATTATTGAACAGCACCAACAAATCTCATATTATTTGGTGCTATATTTGTTGGTGCTCTATATCAGAAAACATAAAACACAGCACCAAAAAAGTAATTTTGTACTAGTGTGTGTGTCTTTTCTTGTGGTGGTTGTGATATTGTTTTTGTTTGTAGTAGTTGCATTTGTTTGGGGTGGAAGTGAGATGGTGAACATGTTGGGTGGTGGAGTTTTGGGAATAATTTGGTTGTGATAGGTGGAGCTATCAACATTGTTGATGGTGCTTTTGATTTGTGTAGCATCATCTGTATATTATTATATTGAAACTAAATGGGATTTTGTCATGGGTGTGACGAAGACGACAATGAAATCATGCAAATTTTACCTGGATTTTGGATTAACAGACGCTATAATAATAAAAGGCCGCATGGTAAAGTTGTGATCATTCAAAAATGTGAAACTATATTTGGTTTTGTCAAAAATGTGAAATAAGTCCACACATCTTTATCAACTTTCACTTTGAAAAGATTAATTTTTAAGGTTTCTATTTCTTAACTAATATTGACGGTCTATATGAGTTTCAAAACAGTATCAGTATTTGGTATAGTTACAATATAAAAAAATACTTTATTATGTATACAACTTCATTTCAATTAACCTTACATGAAAATGTTGAGAAAAAAAGGTTAAACATAGCTCATATTTAGATTTTTTTAAAGCTAACCAAAGTAATTTATTAAAAAAATCAAATTAAATGATTAATAAATAATATTAAAAAAGCATGTTGTTCATCAACGGAGTACTTTAACATATAAAAATATTACTAGGTTAGAAATTCGTGTATTACACTTAGGGATAGCTTTCGAACCCAAATCCGATTGTTAAACCCGACACATTTATGACAGATTTGGGTCGGGTAGTCGGGTATGGGACCGGGTTTAGGATTTGTTTTTATTTTTTTCACAGGTTTGGAACGTATTTGGGATTTGGTTGTCACACCCCGACCCGCAGCGGAATAAGAGTCGGGGCATAATTGGGTTATCACCAAAGCTCATGATATTTACTAATATGTTTCATATTCATTTAAGTCAAAATTACATTCTCAATAATCCAAACATGTTCATACAAATACAAAGAAAAATAATCAACTAAACAATCCAAGCTCTAAACCAGTTTATTCTTCTAAGCAATCCTATGTGTTTCTTGCTGCAGCTGGATCACCTGTATCATGTGTAAAAATGGGGGTTTTTGGTTAACATAAGTTGGCGAGTGAACCTTGTTAGATAAACATTTATTATTGATTTCTTGTTATCTTTATCATGGAAAAATTGTGCAATAGTCATATGTGAGCAAATGTAAATAATCAAACAATAACAATAACAATAACAACCACAAACAATAACAGACAATAACATATGAACTTGCATGGATATATAACATGAATGAAACTGTATATGTTGGCAACGTCACGTTCACGCTCATAATGTAATGGGGAACGGACGGCCTATGATGAATGTCTGTGTGATCAAGGCTCAATCAAACAGAGCCGATCGTATGTTGGCAACGCCCGGTTCACGCTCATAATGTAATGGGGAACTGCTCAATGCTCATAATGTAATGGGGAGCGGCGGCCTATGATATTGCATGTACTGAAAATAATAAATTAAATCTAAACAATAACCACACAAACAGTTGATACAAGCTGAATACACATTTGTTCATGGATATGATGTATGCACAATGATTTAAATATAATAAATGGTAAGACACATGATACACCCCAAAAACGTGATTAAAACGGGGAATTTGTAGAGATTCACTCACATTGGGTGCGTTCGGTTGAAGATGATGAAATGCGCACGAGTTTGAAGGATTGATCAACGAGGATTAACTAACCTAAATAATAACGGAAGGTATAGTAAATGAGTGGATTTTATTAATAATTTTAATAGGATTTTTAGATATATTTTTGTGAGTTTAAGGCTATTTCCTATCTTTAAAAACATTATTTTTAAGTATTTTTAATTGATTTTTAAATTAATTTAAATAAATAAAAATATAAAAAAATGTTGACTTTTGCGTTGACCATTGACCTTTGACCGGGACTGTTGACTGTTTGACCGGTTTGAACGTGTATATGTATGCGCTGGGTGAGGCTCGAACCCGAGACCTTCCGTACGCGTGCACGCAGCTCTTCCAACTGAGCTACGTGTCTAACCCGAAATAATTATGTTTTTAATTATATTTATATACTATTTATTACAATTTTATTTCAAAAATGGGTTTTTAAGTTAATCATCGAACCGGAGTGTGCAACAGGTCTCGAACCCGGGACCTGTGGGTTGGTATTGCACACAGTCCACCGCTGGACTGTGTGTCTAACCTGGTTAATATACCGATTTTTATTATACTTAACATCTACCGTGAGTTAATCCGGTTCAGTTAGAAAAATAAAACATCTTTATTACAGAGCATACGTGTGTGTCAAGGATCGAACTCGCGGCGTGTGATATATGTGCGCACACAGTCCACCGCTGGACTGTGTGTCTAACCCGAGATAATATCTAATTTATATAAAACTTATAAACAACCTATCTTCGTCTTCTTCGTTACCAAATCACAGACTACGATTACTCTATTGTTTCTTGTTTAATTCGATTGACAAACATTCAAATGACTAAAATGAAATGGCAGAGAAGATTTTGGAAGTAAACATACCGAAGAAACGATCTATCTCAGAATTCCGGCAAAGTCGTCGGCTCTGTTTTTATGGATATCGTCTGAGCGGACAAATTAACAATTTTGATTAGCTAGATGTAGAATTGAAGCACTGAACAAGAATTACCAGAAGGTTTAAAAGGCTATACCGTTTCACAGCGAGAATTGGGAACTTTCAAAAGTTTTCCGGCGAGAGTGAATTATCCGATATCGACGTCTGAAACTGATTCTGATTGAAGGGTTTGAGTTAGCAACAGCTTAACAACTGATAGACGATGAAAGAATTGAGAGACTTACTGATTTGATGGAGGACACGGTTTTCCGGCGAAAGTCCGACGAGTTCAAAAAGCTTTTCCGACGAACTGGAAGTAGTGCGAAAGTGAAATTGAAGGTCTGCAGATGAGTTTGAGTCGCGAGAGGGGACTATGATTGGAGTAATTCAGGAAATGCAGATTTTCGGTTATTAAAACCGATCAACTCATGAATTCAAGTCCATTCAAGACTAAATTGATTAAAATTGTCGGTGTATCGGTTATTGACAGCAAACCGCGAACACTCAAACGTTTTTGGACGTTTGGAAACCGATTTCGGTTACAGTTGGCGTAAACCGGTTGATTCATGGTTGAACATAAGATTTAATTGATTCCTAGAACTAACAGAAAGCATCAAGTGGCGGAGTGGTTATAAGTGTGCGTGTTAAGTCGTTGAGCTCTTTCGGGCTGACCCGGGTTCGAGTCCCGGCAGCCTGTTTTTCATTTTATTTATTTTATTTTTACTTTTTATCAATTATAACTTTTATATTCTAGTTTGTTTATTAATTATGCATCATTAAAAATTAAAATCAACATAAATACGCAACGAAACATTCATAACTCGATATTCGATTACAAACGAAGCAGGTTTGGAAAACCCGTTTTTGACAAATGTTACATTGGTGATAAACCCATTTACCCCACCTGATTACCCGATAAAGTCTACCCATTTACCTGATTGTATACCCAATATAAAAAATATTTGGTTTTTACTAATATGTATGTATATGATATATCAATTATTGATATATACTATATTTGTCATCTATGTATTTACATATTATTTTTATATATTTTTTTGATACTTTACATATACATTCTAGTTATTTTATATATATTTATAGTTGCAATGCTAAATGTAACTGATATACCCGATGAGTTCTGGGTCGTATACCTAATGGGTAACTTCCTTTAAATTAACGGGTACCCGTGGGTTTATTCCATACCCGAAGGGTAATTTCCCGATAAAAACCATACAGGGTTTGTGACGGATTTGAGACAAGCATATCTAATCAGGTTTGGGGTTTTCCTAGACCCGTCCTAAACCTGCGCTATTGTCATCCCTAATTACACTTGGTTGAATGATAAATATTAAATAGGTTAATAAGGGAAATTATTGAGAAAAATATATTAAATATATAAATTATTTATAAAGTAAATACTAATAAAAATAAATAAAGAATACTTGGTAAACAATAAGCATATAGAATTTCATTCAATTACTTATTTATTATATATAGTTTGTGTTCACCAAAAAAAAATAAGCGGGAACATTTTCAAACGTTTATAACAATCTTAGGTACACAAAATTGTAATACGTAGTGCAACCAATTACTTTTTATCAGGTATAGTTTATTGTCAAATATGAGTAAAAAATTGTATTATTCTGGTTATGATATAACATTCAAATTATATTTCTTTGCATTAAATATAAACTTAGGACGACAACCGATCTGCCTTCTCATTTTAGACTACTTTTATTTAACTTTTAATCGTTTGACCCGCTAAAGATAAAACATAACCCAAATCGACATGTTCATAAGAAAATGAGGTGAGGTTGTCACATCTACAAAACATATATATACATATGCAAAAAGCTAAAAATAAGTCATGATATAAATCGTAATAAGTATTAAAAATAATAATTACTTAAATACTTTCGGTTATAATGATATGAAAAAATAATAATGGGATTCGGTAAATCATAACAAATATTAGATCTATATATTATAAATATACGATTGCATGTTTTTTTAATTAGATCCAAAATGACTATAAAATCTTTTTTCAGTTTGTAGAATTCATGAAAAATATGATTGAACAACTATGAATTCAATAATATGTAGATAAAAACTCAGACGATTAATTAATCTAGTTGTGTAAAACAATGGAGTTGATTAAAATGTAAAATTAGTTTGTGGAGGTGTATAGTCCTAGAAACTCTGCGCGGCGCAGAAGACTATACCATCAGAATGACAGCAGGTCGCTTGATAAACCTTGCGCACTTTACACAACAGTAAGTCAGACTTGAAAACAGCAGATTGCTTGATAAACCTTGCGCACCTTGCGCAATGGTGATCAGACCTGAAAGCGCAGTTCTTATTAAACCCCGCGCAAGGACAAAGAGTAAAACATCTAAACTTCATTTAACATCCTTGCGCAGAATCACGCAAGGGTATAGTTAAGCTTGAAGTAAGAGAGCTATCAAAACTCAAGTCTGGTGCACAGACATCTTCACGCGCAGGTACAAAGAACTAAGCTAAATAAATTTTTTCTGTCATAACTAACTGGACAGGTGGCATTAGATCAAGGCTCCACAACCTTAGATCTTCTAGAAGCATTAAATGGCAATCGTGCAGGCCTTATTCAGTTATAACCGAATATGACGTGGCAACATCTGGGACGTCTATCTTGCACTCAAATGTAAGCTTAATCTTCATGAAGATCTAAAGCATATCACTGTCCACGTGGCTCTTCCCCAACGGTGGATCATTTCCTAATCCGTGTGCATGGATGGAGATGTAACCACTAGTGGTGAAAAAGATTCTGTTATATTTCTGTTACATCCTGACACCCAAATCTTTGGCTATAAATAGAAGACTTGAGGTACAAGCTATTCATTCACTACTCACTGCTTACACTTCATCTTCTACGAGTCACTTTACTTATTCTCACGCCGGAGTGTGGTCACAGAGGGAACCCCCCTTCTCCCTGTGGCGAGACTAACGGCGGTTTTCAGTTTTGCAGTGATTCCGGAAGAAACTCTTCACATTGACAGTCAAACAGGAGATCAACCTTCACATGCAGAAACCATGTCCACTACCTAGATCTCTTCTGATAGATTTTGATTCGGTGTTTCTCCAGTCTGGAATTGATTAAAATATAAAAACAGTCTGATGATATAATAATTATTCATAAAAAAAATTATTATTTGAAAATGATAAGTAAAGTCACAATTTATAATTATTTACAATTAAATAATATACGTTTTCTTTTAATTTTAATTATCATTATTTAATTAAAGATAAGCGAAAATATATTAATTAATAAAAGAGAGAAACATGAAAATAGCAGTGACAATATGCTGAGTATTTGGTACCGGATATCGATACCGAATATACCCGGTAAGGTACGGTATTAATTAATTAAAAAGGGAAACATAAGAATAACAGTGAGGAGTAGGGATGAGTATTTGGTATCGGTACCGAATATACGCAGTACGGGACCCATTTTCCTTGTTTTTCGGTACCAGTATTTACATATAAAACACTGGTAAAGACCAGTACCAATTTTCCTTGTTTTTCAGTATCGAACGGGTACCATGTTCATCCCTAGTGAGAAGGACTAGAGAGAGCAACACATGTCCTCAAAGATTTCCATTTATTATGTACTATAGACTATTGATATAGACTAGTGTTAGTGTTCACGTTTTGCTGCGAGTATGAAGAGAGAGACGGAAAAATCATTGCTATGATGATCTCCAAACTTCAAACCTTTAATTCTTTGTTCTTCGCTTTTTCTCTCTCTCTCTAAACCCCATTTTGTCTCTCTAACTTCTTCTCTCTCGATTCATGAAAAATGGAGATGACAAATGAGTTAGTTAAGGTTCTCAAATCCTTTTAAACTCTGTAATATAATGGGTCTGGGCATTGGCATTATTACCATATGTTAATTATGTGGAGATTTTGTGTTTTTATTGGATGATTTGGGATGACACATGATAAAACAAGGTTCCTTTGGTATGCAAATATAGTGTTTTGTTACGTTACAAAATTTTGCAAATATTAATGTTTACTTCACCATGAAAGATAAACTAAACTTCAATTAAGTTTGGATATTTCAGTTTGTGGCTGTCATACTTAATACAATTTAGACTAGCAAAGTATCCAATTCGTTCTTCTGATGCGATGAGTTGATATTAAACATAGAGTTTACAAAGAGACATTATCACTACGATGGATGGACTAATGGGGTTATAACGCTCTATGTGTTGTATAATGTATAATTGAGGTCACATGATTAATGCTTGTTGTGTATTCTTTTCCTTTTTAGTATTCTTTTGGAGGGATTGATGCTGGTGTATCGTACATAAAACTTTTACTTCTTTTGTGTTTCACGGTTTAATGAGCTGATAACGATCAAATCTTGTCCTTGCAACGCGCGGGATAAAATACGAGTCGATAACGATCAAAATCCCCCCCTCCCCCTCCGCAACGCTCGAGGTAAAATATAAACCCATAACGTTCATATCCCTCTCCGCAACACGTGAAGTAAAATACAAGCCCATACCGCGCCGCAACGCAAAGGGTCAAATACTAGTTACAATTCAATTTCTCATTGTTTTCTAGTCTTTCAATTTGTACTCTAGAATCACTCAGTAACACCTACCCCCTTCTTTTTTATTTTTCTTCCTTTCTATTTTTGTCATAACAAGGAAGAATGCATGTACCCACTTTCATGAATTATTAATTATTTCCACCATTTTTTGAACTCTACTTTCATCAAGTTCTGATAAATAATATGATAATAAAAAAACTAATAATAGTATATTTTTTTTAATCACACACACGTTACGTGTATACTAATAAATAAGTTGCATATTATTAAATCTAAACGAAATCATGCATGTATTTCAAAACTATTGAATCTATCTTTTAAATAGATATGACGATCAATAGACTTTTTGTAAATAAAATTATGAATTCAGGTGATATTGAAAAGATAGAAGAATGAATTATTTTTTATCAAAAGAAAGCCCTATAAAACCAATATCATCATAACTCTTAACTTTTTTTTAATTTAGATTTATATTAAAACTAAACAACAAATAAAATAGATACATAAATAATAAAATTCAAACACCACTCATATATAAATATTAAAATTCAAACACAACAAATTACAATTATGCACTCAAAAAAAATTACTTCTACTCGTCTTCGTCTTCGTCAACACGATTACTCCATAGATGGTCAGCAAATCCGCTTGAAGATTCAAGTGTGTTTCCCCGTCATGTATCTTCATTCGGATAGCTTCTTTATGGGCGCAGTTAAGTAGTGAGTTCGTCTATAGAAAGGTATCGTCAAAGTCGGCATAAAAGGCTTTGCCCGTATCCTCCAAGATGATGCTATGCATGATAATACATGTATACATTACGTTTCATAGTTTTTCTCTTTTCAAGTATATGTGAGGGTTAGGCAATGATAGTCCAACACTTCTTTAACACTCTCAATGCCCATTCGAAATCTTTTCTTGTCGACTCATGCTTCTTCTTGTAATACACATGTTTGACGTCATATGGGCACAAAAGACTTTTCACCAACACAGCGCACCCCGGATAAACACCATCAACTAGATAATAAGCATATTTGTACTTCATATCATTTGCATAAAATGATGGTGGAATCCCGTCTATGACATCATCGAACAAATTTGATGATTGTAAAACAACGATATCATTGTTTACACCGGCCATACCAACGAACGCATGCCAAAACCATATATCTTGGGATGCGTTTGCTTGTAGTATTAGGGTTGTACCATCGTGGTCACCTCGATGGTGTTGGCCTTTCCAAGCAGTTGGACAAGCAGACCACGACCAATGCATACAGTCTAGCCTATCTAACATTACAGGAAACCCGTGTATTTGTTGATGGGCTTCATATAAAAGTGGGATGTCGGTTGACGTCAGATTGCTCAAATATCGCCCTCGGTGGAGGTTGTTAACACCTAATAATATTAAAGTATAATAAATTACAACCATAATGATAATAAATTAAAAAGAATACCTTCATAGAAATTGTCAAGACTATCTCGACATACTCTTTCTAACATTCGTAAATACTCATCTCATGCATTTATTGCCATGCCGTACTCCAGCTGACGAACTGCGGCTGTACATTTTTGCAAACCAGATAATCCAAGTTTATGTTTAGCATTTTTCTTTTTGTTTGAAATATATATACCCGCGTTCTAAATTGCCTAAAATTCTAAAACAAAGTCACCGACTCATACGAAAGTGATGCCGGAAGTGTGTATAATCATACAAAGGGTTTTGAGCAAAATAATAAACTTCCATAACATCGATGAGCACCCAACCGATCTCATTTGAAAGGGTCCTTGTCTTGTACGTGGCTGGAACGATTCAACTTCGTCTTAAAAGTTGAACCATATCCTTAGCTGTTGTGATAATCAAGTCATCGAGCATTCCCGCGTCACTATCTGATGAGTTGGATGATGAATCGAAAGACAATTTTTTTACCAAGATAGAGAGAATTAAAAGTGTTTGAGGGCTTAGAATGTTTTATGAGTTGTGATTGGATTGTATGTGATTTGGTTGAATGATTTGTGTAACATATATAAGGTTTGAATTTATAGTTTTTATATAAAATTGACTGTTGCCCACGGCCATATCCACATTCAATCCATCATTCCCCACGCACATTGGCGTAGCTTTGTGGGAGTGGGAAGGGGCGGCCGACCCCCTCGTATAGAAATTTTTGGGTATATACGTTTTTTACCTCCGGTTTTATAAAAATTTTTGTGGTATATACATTTTCGACCCCCGGTCAGAAATCTCAAACTTCTCCACTGCTCACCGCGCTCGCCAGCCTCACAACGATTCCCCCTACGATGCCCTGGCATCAATGTTAGAGACGCTATCGTGCTTGCATGACGCCCACACCACCCAACCCATATCAAAAAATCAAATTGTTATTTCAAATTTCAATAACAAAAAAATTCACCGATCAAACATACCATTTCATCAAACTATAATTTTAAAAGTTATCCCTATCGAAGAAAACACGCGCTCATCACATGCGTCGCATTCCCCATAAAACCACCGCCTCTTCCACCACCAAAACCAAATATTATTATCATCTCATCTTCTCCAACAAGAACATCCAAAACCCTAACCCTAATTCACTTTAAATTACAGTTCCAACACATCAAATTGATTCCTGATTGTTAGAAAACCAGATTTGCGTGATTGAATTCAACTGATTTGAGCAAACAATGTCTGCGATTGTGTGTGGAAAGAGATCGTTCTTCGACGACCTGCAAACGTCACCAAACTCTGCATCTCCTCCTGCTTCGAAGAAGATTCGGTTCTTTAACTCGACTTCTCCGGTTAGGTTTTCATCGTTCGTCAATTCTCCGCCGTCGCCGTCGCTTATCGATAAGCTCCGGTCGGTTTTTCCTAATATGGATAAGAAGGTTCGTGCGTTTATGTCTTGCAATCGTATGTATCTGGAGTTAGTTGTTTATGTAATTATGTGTTTGGATTGATTGATTCAATTCAGTTGATCTATTGTTTAAGTTAAACGTATAGATCGATTAGGTTTTTGAAAGACGTGAGTGATATGAATCTGTTGTTTGAATCGAATGTGTATGGATATAGTTATAGGAACTAGTGTTCGTAGTGGTGTTTTTTTGATGCATATATGTTATTTGCAGTGTCTATGCCTGAGTATCATCTGATGTGAATTGCGATTAAGCTTTTAAATATACGTGAATGATACAAATCTGTTGTATCTATTGTCTGAAATGAATGTGCATAGATATAGTTATAGGAAGGCTTGTTCATAGTGGTGTTTTTTTTGCATAGATGTGTTATTTGAAGTGTCTATGCGTGTGTATCGTCTGATGTGAAATGGGATTAAGCTTGTAAAATACGTGAGTGATACAAAATATTGTTTGAATTCAATGTGTATAGATATAGTTATAGTAACGATTGTTTGTAGTGGTGTTTTTGCTGCATATATATGTCCTTTGCAGGTCTATGCTTGTGTATCATCTGATTTGAATTGCAATTAAGCTTTTAAAATACGTGAATAATACAAATCTATTGTTTGAATTGAATGTGTGTAGATATGGTTATAGAAACGATTGTTCGTGGTGATGTTTTTGTTATAGAGTTAAATGCCAATATGGCCCCTGAGGTTTGCTCACTTTTGCCACTTTAGTCCAAAATCCAAAATTTTTAAATATGGGTCCCTGTGGTTTGCATTTTGTTGTCATTTTAATCCAACTTTCAAATTTGGTCAGATTCTCAACTTAAATCCTGATATTTTGTCTTTATCGTTAGAGGTATTTTGGTCATATTAGATTTATTATAACTAACCCTAAAATACACCCCAATAACCACCTATTCTCACTCTGCTCTCTCTCTGAACTACCACCACACCACCACCACCCCCACCACCGCATCATCCCCACCACCACCATTCCACTGCCGCCGACGAAGAGAGAGACGAGTAGAGAGAAAGAGACTGACGAAGAGAGAGAGTACGAGGACAGAGAGAGCGGTGGGAGAAGGGGGAGCAGAGAAATTAGGGTTTGGATTAGGAGAGAGAGAGCGATGGGAGAAGAGGGAGCAGACGAACAGAAAGCCGGCGGTGGTCAGGTGCAGAGGAATTAGGGTTTGGATTAGGGTTTTCTTGTGAATTTGGGTCAAGGGTGGATGTTAGGGGTGGTTTTGAAGAGAATGGTGGTTATTGGGTTTTGATCAAAATTTGATTTTGTTTGTGGGTGACTGTCGGCGGCAGTGGGATGGTGGTGGTGGGGATGATGCGGTGGTGGGGGTGGTGGTGGTGTGGTGGTGGTTCAGAGAGAGAGATAGGGTGTTGTCCAGAGGTGGCGGCAGTTGGATGGTGGTGTTGGGGTTTCAGTGGGATGGTGGTGTCGGTGGCAGTGGGATGGTGGTGGTGGGGATGATACGTTGGTGGGGGTGGGGGTGGTGTGGTGGTGGTAGTTCAGACAAAGAGATAGGGTGTTGTCCAGAGGTGGCAGCAGTTGGATGGTGGTGTTGGGGTTTCAGTGGGATGGTGGTGTCGGCGGCAGTTGGATGGTGGTGGTGGGGATGATGCGGTGGTGGGGGTGGTGGTGGTGTGGTGGTGGTAGTTCAGACAGAGAGATAGGGTGTTATTTAGCGAGAGAGAGAGAGGGGGGGAGAGAGAGTGCAGATCTGTATTTTTTAATATTTATATATATTGATGCTAAAATGACCAAAATACCCCTGAGGATAAAGACAAAATATCAGGATTTAAGTTGAGAATCTGACCAAATTTGAAATTTGGACTAAAATGGCAACAACATGCAAACCACATGGACCCAGATTTAAAAATTTTGGATTTTGGACTAAAGTGGCAATAGTGAGCAAACCTCAGGGACCATTTTGGCATTTAACTTTTTGTTATAAATGTCATTTGCAGTGTCTTTGTCTGTGTATCATCTGATCTGAATGCGATTAAGCTTTTAAAATATGATACGAATCTGTTGTTTGAATTGAATGTGTATAGATACATTTATAGTAACAATGGTTTGTTGTGGTGTTTTTGTTGCATATATAATATGTGTGATTTCCATTGTCTATGCCTGTGTATTATCTGATCTGAACTGTGAATAAGGTTTTTTTAAATTACGTGAATGATACAAATCTATTGTTTGAATTGAATGTATATAGATATGGGCATAATGATTGTTCGTAGTGGTGTTTTTGTTGCATACATGTCTTTTTGAAGGCTTGCAGCGTCTATGCCTGTGTATAATCTGATCTGAATTGAACTATATGACAGATTGTGTGATTTTGTTACTAAATACGTGTTGCAATGTCAAGCCTAATGTATAAACAGTTGCACACATATGAGCGTTTATATCTAGAGTTGATGAAAATACATTACTATCATTAGATAAAACGCATAGATCGATTAAGTTTTTAGAATACATGAATGAAATAAATTCATGGTTTGAATTGATAATCTTGTTATTATGTCTAAGGATCTATTCTAATTGAAAAGATAACCCTGTTTTCAGCTTTTGGAAGAAGCTCTAGAAAAGAGTGGAAATGATTTAGATTCTGCCATCAAGAGTCTCACTGAGCTCTCTCTTGGATATATTGACGGGACATCAGGTTCGCCTGCACAGTCAAACCCAATAACAATTAAAGGTAACTCATTTGCTTTTATCACAAAGGTTATCCGTCACTTTCTGATATCGAAAGATAGCATCGGTTTGTACTTTCTGTTTCTTTCTAATAGACAAAGTTCTTTGTTAATGAAAAGTGCAGGCCCGGTTATTGCTAGTGAAGACGTTTCATTTAATAACTCATCAGCTAGTGAGAATATCCCCAAAAACGGTGCCGAATGGGTTGAATTGTTTGTCACAGAAATGACAAGTGCCACCAGTATTGATGATGCCAGACTTCGTGCTATGCATGTACTTGAACGTTTGGAGAAATCCATATCCGAACGTGCTGTTGGTGATGCTGCAGAAACTCTTCACAAGGCAAGTCCTCCTCTCCCAAACACACACACATGTGTGTGTGTTTACTGTTTGCAACTATCCCATCTGGTTTTGCTATTAATATTAATATTAATTTCAGGAAAATATAGTCTTCAAAGGGCAAATTGAAGTTCTTCTGAAGGAGAATGCAATACTGAAACGTGCTGTTGCCATTCAACATGAACGTCAAAAAGAATATGATGAGAGGACTATAGAAGTGCAGCAGTTGAAGCAGTTATTATCTCAATATCAAGAGCAGTTGAGGACACTTGAGGTCTACCCTTACAGCTTCATTTTATGTTTTTATTATAAGCTAGACTATTTGCATTTTTCTTATTCCACATAATGGAAACAAGATACATATATAGTGTATAGATCAAATACAAATGGGTCTTAACATGAGAGTGAAGGGAGATTTTTTTTTCTTTTTGATTTTTTTTCCATCTACTTAATCATGATATTTAGTTGCAAAATGTAAAAAAAAACGTGTATTTGCTCTAGTAGAGTAATTATTCTAGAGTGATTATAATTACTAGTAATTACATAATTACTCTACTAGTGTAAATACACTTTTTTATATATATATTTTGGGACT
Source organism: Scalesia atractyloides (assembly GCA_947069175.1). NCBI lineage: Eukaryota > Viridiplantae > Streptophyta > Magnoliopsida > Asterales > Asteraceae > Scalesia > Scalesia atractyloides. The sequence goes on from CAMTDV010000011.1 coordinate 8,228,816, forward strand.
AAAATCATGCTCGACAAGATGAGGAAATTTTTTATAAATGAAAAAATATTCTCTCTTTCACTTCTCATGTTAAGACTCATTTGTACCAGAACCTTACTCTACATAAAGTATCTATAACAGAAAAACAGTAAAAAACGTGCATAGAGATTAAAGTCGGTTGCATGTTGTTGGTATTTGCAGGTTAATAACTATGCATTAACGATGCATCTAAAACAAGCTCAGGGAAACAACTCCATTCCTGGACGATTCCATCCTGATATCTTCTAATGAAGAGGTAAAATGGTGTGCGTCACTATTTTGTGGTGGATAGATTTTGGTTATAAATATTGTTTGTCTGAAGAGATCTACATTTGCCAGATTAATGGCAAGTAGATTATAGTCTGTTATATCTTTTAAACACAATTAATTGATATTTGGTTAATTTAAAGAGTATAAGATCTTGGTTTTATAGTTTGAAATCAACTTCTGCATTTTTTCTTCTGCTTCTTATTCACCCATGTAGGCTGCAGCCCTCATGAACATATACGTCGCCATGCATACACTTTACTGCTATTTTTTATATATTTCATGTTAGTTATTATGTAAGCGTACAAAAGGCATTGCAACTGTATTATGAAGGAATTAAGAAGATAATTATCGCATAGTAATGTTCTGTTTCTCTTATCTTGTTTTTGGAACCTAACCCACTCAACTGGCCTATCTCAAATCGTTCATCGAGCCATTCTCCTTTCACAAGGAGCCACCGTCACTTGATGAGACGTTAGCTATGTCTAAAAATCTTTTGATGTATATCACCGCCAACGTCGTCCATTGCCGCCAACTTCCATTGTTGAATCGCAGCCCTCTCCACCAAACAAAAAGCCAAGCTCAAAGCTGATCTTGATATGATGGCCGCAAAACATGAAACCCAACGACATTCTCTCGATGAACAATGATCTGCAATGACCCTAATACCGGCACCGTCACTGAAACCATCTCACCATCAACCGTCGGCACACGACTCCCTTTCAAAGTCAATCATGCACCACCAACTCAAGTATCCTCTCCAATACAACTTGGCCTTTCGAATTTACTTGAAAAGAAGTTTGTGTAACATCCGTCAAAAAACGGATTTACCAAACCCGCTCCGTTTATCAACCGAACAGTCAGTCAAATTTTTGGTTGCGAATTAAATGCCCAAAATAATTTTAAACGATCCGTAATCAATTATTATGCGGGAATATGTATTTAGTTTTTGAAAATCTATCAAAAATAACAAAATAAAAATGATTTACTCATGCCAGGGTTCGAACTCGGGTCTGTACCGGGTCAAACCAACGCTTAACTCACACACCGTAAACCACTCCGCCACTTTGATTTTCTGTTAATGAAGAGAATCAATTAATTCAAATATTCAAGTTAGGAAGTCAAATTCAGTGAATTGCCGCCCAAAAGAACTTCACGCGTAAACAGCCTGTAACTCTTTCCTTTTTCACGAATCTTGATTGACCGGGACGCGTAATTGTGATTTCCTTTCCGTGTTTACGCCAATCATGAATCTACCTTTGGAACCGACTCGATTCGGTTCGGAAAACACCTATAAATAACCGACGTCCACAAGGTGTTTAAACCGCACAACTCATCTCATCACTCTCACACCTCTAAACCATACTCTCATCTCTCGCTCTCTGTTTTAACGCTAGTCGCCGGAAACACAAGAATCACTCGCCGGAAATTTTTATTACACTCGCCGGAAAACCGTATCAGTAATCTCCGAGGTTACTGAACCCACTAAACTTTCACCGAAGACACCCACAACCTTTGTAACCTTTCGGAAGACTCCCTTCTGCAAGAAACTTGTCGCCGGAAAAAGGTTTCTGTCGCCGGAGTTCTGCCGGAAAACAGAGTAAAACCAGTCGGTACATCTCACGCCTATTTCCTTCTCTTTTTACTTTTATCTCGTCTGTAATTGATCGTTAAACACTAAAAGAACATGAATTAACTTTTCGAGCCAGTCTGTCGTCACTTCCGGTTAAAACCGGTGAAGAAGACGAAGTTCAGTAATGGTTAAGTATATTTTAAATCAAGATAATTACCGGGTTAGACACACAGTCCAGCGGTGGACTGTGTGCACTTTTAAAGCTATGGTCACGAGTTCGAGTATTGTCCCACACACGCCGCCTCGATAAAAATCCTTTTTTTTTAACAAACTGAACCGGAGTCGCCTGGAGTATATGTTAAGTATATTGATAACCGAGTCATAACCAAGTGTGACACACAGTCCAGCGGTGGAGTGTGTGTCCGCTAACCCACAGGTCCCGGGTTCGAGACCTGTGGAGCGCACCGGTTATTGAGATTTAATTCGTTTTTATTAATAAAGGATTTCTGTTAATTCTAATTAATATATATATATAATTAAAATCGGATATATAACGGGTTAGACACGTAGCTCAGTTGGTAGAGCTGCGTGCACGCGTACGGGAGGTCTCGGGTTCGAGCCTCACCCGGCGCACAACAACATGCCATTAAACCGGTCAACGCTGGTCAAAGTTACTGTAGCAATAAAATAAAATATTTTTTTTTTTTTTTTTTTTTTTTATTATTTTTATTTAATTATTTTAATTAAAAATCAATTATAAATACTTAAAAATAACATTTTTAAGGTTAGAAAATAGCCTCAAACTCACAAAAATACACCCAACAATCCTACTAAAATAGATTCATAAAACCCGTTTACTTACCGAACCGTAATGCGATTTATCTAGGTTAATTTCACTCGTGGTTAACACCATTTCGCGTACATCCAACCTCATCAACCGAACGCACCCAATGTGAGTGAATTCTTACAAACTCCCCTTTTTATTCATGTTTTGGGGTGTATCATGTGTCGCTTAAACTAATTTCTTTTATGCAAATTCGTGCTATACCATTATGTGAACTAAATTAGAATGTAACTATTGTTTGGTTGTGATGTATTTCATATTGTCAAAGTTGTATACAAATTATTTAGGCCCATCAGTTCGTAAGAACAACGCGTGCCTCAAAACTCATTTATTAGGCCCATCAGTTCCTCGTGTGAGACGAGAACAACGCGTGCCTCAAAACTCATTTATTAGGCCCATCAGTTCCTCGTGTGAGGCGAGAACAACGCGTGCCTCAAAACTCATTCATTAGGCCCATCAGTTCCTCGTGGGAAACGAGTCGAACAACGCGTGCCTCAAAACAATCATTTGGTGTTTATATGTTCAATATTCAATATTATGTGTTGTGTGAATAAATTTACATCTACATTTACTCATATGAGGTATGCACATTATTTATAATCAATTGGATAAACTCGTTCAAATGTTTTTTCCATAGGATTCACTCGCCAACATTATGTTGATCCAAAAACCTTTTTACACATGATACAGGTGGACAGGTTGAAGCAAGGAAAACATAGGATATGCCTTAGAAGAGAACCAAGAAGCTTAGACTGATAGTTAGAAGATGTTGTATAATTTATTTCCATTAAATTGTATTAATGAATATGAAACATATAATAAATGTCATGAGCTTTGATGATAACCCAATTATGTCCCGATCACCTTTTCCGCTGCGGGTCGGGGTGTGACAGATTGGTATCAGAGCCATGACTATAGGGATATAGGATAGGTTATTAGACCCTTAGAACCTATACTATAGTCTGCCTAAATTTTAATTGATTAGGTGGTTACATACAAACTTGTGATATTTATTTGTTTCATATTTGTTTACATTTCAGTCAAACATACATGCTCATTCATTATACATATATACATATATCGATGTTCATGTATTCAATTTATTTTCATACTCTCAGTATCCAAAGATTTTATGCAATTTTCAAATCTCATCAAAGTAAGTTCTGCGACGGGCATGTAGTAACTGGAAGGGTACAAGTACCGGTAGTCGGAACGTCCTGTCTAGGTTGGCATTCGTATAAATCCAAAATAACGGACCAGTTTGCCTACCTGGGGACTAACGATGAGAGTACGACGGACCTATTAGGCCAAAGCATGCCACACCAAACGTCGTTCGAATTAACCTCACTTTGAGATGTCACCGTGTCTACACCTGGACACATTCCGAATATCACACGTTGTATACATATTTCTCGATTTTCTCCGGGTTTTGTGTACGCAATCAGGTAGAAACCGTGCGAACCATATGAAAAACCGGTATTCATGGGGGCCCACATGATTACACAGGTAAAGTATGGCGGCATGACGGGCCTAACAGCGAGCAAAGCCCAAGACATCCTATGGATGTAGTAGAGTTAATTTTTCTATAATTATTTTATGAACGTTCAATCCCAAACACGACCCACGATCCCAAAGGCATTCAACTCATACTCTTGACATGTATTCCTTGTAGATGTCTTCTAGCCTCGCTCGTAGGAAATTGAGAGCAGGAAAAGCCCGTGAACGCATGGCTACCCAAATCGCTCAGCAAATGGCGACCGTAATACCCAACATCGTAGTTCAAGTTCAACAAGCCCTTACCGCTAATTCCGTTAACCCAACCCAACAAGAAGATCAAAACACTATCAATCCTTCAGTCACTAAATGCACCTACAAACACTTCAAATCCTGCGATCCTCCAAAATACGAAGGTACTGAAGGTGTCACCGCTCTCCTCCATTGGTTCGAAGAAATGGAGAACACTTTTCTAAATTGCGATTGCCCCGATGATCGCAAAGTGCGTTATGCTACCGGTCGCTTACTTGGAACGGCACTCACATGGTGGAATACAGAAAAGACCAAACGTGGTGTTGAAGAAACTATGACCTTGGCTTGGGAAGAGTTGAAGGGAATCATGACAAGACGGTTTTGCCCAAGAAGTGAAATCAAGAAATTGGAGGATGAGTTTCATGCTTTAAAACAAAAGGAAGGCGACCACACCACATACAACAAGAGATTCCTTGAGTTAAATCAAATGGTTCCCAACTTGTTTACTCCCCTCTACCGTTTGATCGAGCACTACATTCGTGGTCTTCCATCAAAGATTCAAGACTCTATAATAAGTACCTCGCCTGCAACTTTGGAAGCAGCAATGGAGCTAGCAACCGCGCTCACTGAGAACCGAATCCGAAACAAAGACTTCAAGGAGGAGAAGAAGAAGGATAAAGCATCAACCGAAACCTCAAACCACACCCGAACCGAATCCTTTGCACCACCTACTTCTAAGAGAAAACGTGATGGGCAAATCTTCGCCGTCACCCAACGTAACCAACCAGCTTCACAAGTTGTACCTCCTCAAACTATCCCAAACGCTCAAGTAGCACCCAACTCAACTTACCCAAGCAAGAAACCTTACATTGGACCTCACCCTCAATGCAACACCTGTTTCTATCACCATCCATCTACCTTACCCTGTCGACTATGTGCGAATTGTGGACGCTACGGTCATTTGAGCAACGTTTGCCGCACCCCTCAAAACCAAACCTCAACCCCTACTCAACCCATGATCCAAACATATCAACAACCTCAATACCCCATGTACCCATATGTTCGAGCTTGTTTCAATTGTGGCGACCCTACCCATTTTAGAAACACGTGCCCTCGTTTGGTTAACATCATAAATGCCCAAGCTCAAGCAAACCCAGTTAACCAAGCAAACCAAGCAAACCCAGCTCCACCACCAGCAGAGGAAGAGTTTATAACATCAACGCCAATCCTGTTGAAGATGTTAACGGTCCAAACCAACCACTTAACTAGCCTTCTCTCACCAAAAATCAAGATTCAACTCTAATCACTTAGTTTTGATGTTTTTCTTTATGTTATCTCAATTTTCACGTATCTCAATTGGAATTTTATCCAAGAATTTTAATGCAAATTACTAGTTCAGTTGGTTTTATACTCATTGATTTAATATTCATATCATCATACTTCACGACATATCTCAGAAGTTGAGTTGTGTCTCACATGCAATACATTTCATTTCATTTTACATTTCAATACGCTCGGCTCCGTTTGATTGAGCCTTGAGCTCACAGATCAATTTACATTTCCAGTTCATGCAATACGTTCGGCTCCGTTTGATTGAGCCTTGAACGCACATACATTTTCATTATCAGTATCTTGTGGTTGTGGTGTTTGTTGTAGAGTCGCATAGAACTAATCATAACTGGCGGATGAAGCCAATGAGAATTTGACAAGAATACGGTGGATACGCCGCTGGTACTTCCTATATATAAGTATTCTTGTCAAAGGATCAGAGGCATTATCAGGCGGTTATGAGAAGTTCCATGTAGGATTTACTATTGCCTTGGTTGAAATTGTGTTACATTTATATCATCTCACTATTTAAAGAAATTGGATTGTGATCCATTTCTATATAGACTAACCTCTCCATCATAACAAATGAGAGAGGAACCATCATCATTCAAACATATACGCTATCAGAATGTGGATACAATTGTTAGTTGTTGTGTTTATTTGTGTAGAATTTCTGCCTTAGGAAATAACCCTAAGCATATTCAAACTCTTATGCATGTTATCATTTTAGCGAATCATTCCTGCTTAACAATACCTATACAGTAGGCAACAAAAAGCGATTCCTGTATTAGGATACTTAACCTTTACAAGGAACGTTACCGCCTCAAACAAAAACTTAAACCCTTATTTCTTCTAAGTATGTAACAGTCAAAACTAAACACCATCATTCTTTTAGTCAATTATATCCCTGTTTAAATTTCGGGACGAAATTTCTAAAAGCAGGGGATACTGTAACATCCGTCAAAAAACGGATTTACCAAACCCGCTCCGTTTATCAACCGAACAGTCAGTCAAATTTTTGGTTGCGAATTAAATGCCCAAAATAATTTTAAACGATCCGTAATCAATTATTATGCGGGAATATGTATTTAGTTTTTGAAAATCTATCAAAAATAACAAAATAAAAATGATTTACTCATGCCGGGGTTCGAACTCGGGTCTGTACCGGGTCAAACCAACGCTTAACTCACACACCGTAAACCACTCCGCCACTTTGATTTTCTGTTAATGAAGAGAATCAATTAATTCAAATATTCAAGTTAGGAAGTCAAATTCAGTGAATTGCCGCCCAAAAGAACTTCACGCGTAAACAGCCTGTAACTCTTTCCTTTTTCACGAATCTTGATTGACCGGGACGCGTAATTGTGATTTCCTTTCCGTGTTTACGCCAATCATGAATCTACCTTTGGAACCGACTCGATTCGGTTCGGAAAACACCTATAAATAACCGACGTCCACAAGGTGTTTAAACCGCACAACTCATCTCATCACTCTCACACCTCTAAACCATACTCTCATCTCTCGCTCTCTGTTTTAACGCTAGTCGCCGGAAACACAAGAATCACTCGCCGGAAATTTTTATTACACTCGCCGGAAAACCGTATCAGTAATCTCCGAGGTTACTGAACCCACTAAACTTTCACCGAAGACACCCACAACCTTTGTAACCTTTCGGAAGACTCCCTTCTGCAAGAAACTTGTCGCCGGAAAAAGGTTTCTGTCGCCGGAGTTCTGCCGGAAAACAGAGTAAAACCAGTCGGTACATCTCACGCCTATTTCCTTCTCTTTTTACTTTTATCTCGTCTGTAATTGATCGTTAAACACTAAAAGAACATGAATTAACTTTTCGAGCCAGTCTGTCGTCACTTCCGGTTAAAACCGGTGAAGAAGACGAAGTTCAGTAATGGTTAAGTATATTTTAAATCAAGATAATTACCGGGTTAGACACACAGTCCAGCGGTGGACTGTGTGCACTTTTAAAGCTATGGTCACGAGTTCGAGTATTGTCCCACACACGCCGCCTCGATAAAAATCCTTTTTTTTTAACAAACTGAACCGGAGTCGCCTGGAGTATATGTTAAGTATATTGATAACCGAGTCATAACCAAGTGTGACACACAGTCCAGCGGTGGAGTGTGTGTCCGCTAACCCACAGGTCCCGGGTTCGAGACCTGTGGAGCGCACCGGTTATTGAGATTTAATTCGTTTTTATTAATAAAGGATTTCTGTTAATTCTAATTAATATATATATATAATTAAAATCGGATATATAACGGGTTAGACACGTAGCTCAGTTGGTAGAGCTGCGTGCACGCGTACGGGAGGTCTCGGGTTCGAGCCTCACCCGGCGCACAACAACATGCCATTAAACCGGTCAACGCTGGTCAAAGTTACTGTAGCAATAAAATAAAATATTTTTTTTTTTTTTTTTTTTTTATTATTTTTATTTAATTATTTTAATTAAAAATCAATTATAAATACTTAAAAATAACATTTTTAAGGTTAGAAAATAGCCTCAAACTCACAAAAATACACCCAACAATCCTACTAAAATAGATTCATAAAACCCGTTTACTTACCGAACCGTAATGCGATTTATCTAGGTTAATTTCACTCGTGGTTAACACCATTTCGCGTACATCCAACCTCATCAACCGAACGCACCCAATGTGAGTGAATTCTTACAAACTCCCCTTTTTATTCATGTTTTGGGGTGTATCATGTGTCGCTTAAACTAATTTCTTTTATGCAAATTCGTGCTATACCATTATGTGAACTAAATTAGAATGTAACTATTGTTTGGTTGTGATGTATTTCATATTGTCAAAGTTGTATACAAATTATTTAGGCCCATCAGTTCGTAAGAACAACGCGTGCCTCAAAACTCATTTATTAGGCCCATCAGTTCCTCGTGTGAGACGAGAACAACGCGTGCCTCAAAACTCATTTATTAGGCCCATCAGTTCCTCGTGTGAGGCGAGAACAACGCGTGCCTCAAAACTCATTCATTAGGCCCATCAGTTCCTCGTGGGAAACGAGTCGAACAACGCGTGCCTCAAAACAATCATTTGGTGTTTATATGTTCAATATTCAATATTATGTGTTGTGTGAATAAATTTACATCTACATTTACTCATATGAGGTATGCACATTATTTATAATCAATTGGATAAACTCGTTCAAATGTTTTTTCCATAGGATTCACTCGCCAACATTATGTTGATCCAAAAACCTTTTTACACATGATACAGGTGGACAGGTTGAAGCAAGGAAAACATAGGATATGCCTTAGAAGAGAACCAAGAAGCTTAGACTGATAGTTAGAAGATGTTGTATAATTTATTTCCATTAAATTGTATTAATGAATATGAAACATATAATAAATGTCATGAGCTTTGATGATAACCCAATTATGTCCCGATCACCTTTTCCGCTGCGGGTCGGGGTGTGACAGATTGGTATCAGAGCCATGACTATAGGGATATAGGATAGGTTATTAGACCCTTAGAACCTATACTATAGTCTGCCTAAATTTTAATTGATTAGGTGGTTACATACAAACTTGTGATATTTATTTGTTTCATATTTGTTTACATTTCAGTCAAACATACATGCTCATTCATTATACATATATACATATATCGATGTTCATGTATTCAATTTATTTTCATACTCTCAGTATCCAAAGATTTTATGCAATTTTCAAATCTCATCAAAGTAAGTTCTGCGACGGGCATGTAGTAACTGGAAGGGTACAAGTACCGGTAGTCGGAACGTCCTGTCTAGGTTGGCATTCGTATAAATCCAAAATAACGGACCAGTTTGCCTACCTGGGGACTAACGATGAGAGTACGACGGACCTATTAGGCCAAAGCATGCCACACCAAACGTCGTTCGAATTAACCTCACTTTGAGATGTCACCGTGTCTACACCTGGACACATTCCGAATATCACACGTTGTATACATATTTCTCGATTTTCTCCGGGTTTTGTGTACGCAATCAGGTAGAAACCGTGCGAACCATATGAAAAACCGGTATTCATGGGGGCCCACATGATTACACAGGTAAAGTATGGCGGCATGACGGGCCTAACAGCGAGCAAAGCCCAAGACATCCTATGGATGTAGTAGAGTTAATTTTTCTATAATTATTTTATGAACGTTCAATCCCAAACACGACCCACGATCCCAAAGGCATTCAACTCATACTCTTGACATGTATTCCTTGTAGATGTCTTCTAGCCTCGCTCGTAGGAAATTGAGAGCAGGAAAAGCCCGTGAACGCATGGCTACCCAAATCGCTCAGCAAATGGCGACCGTAATACCCAACATCGTAGTTCAAGTTCAACAAGCCCTTACCGCTAATTCCGTTAACCCAACCCAACAAGAAGATCAAAACACTATCAATCCTTCAGTCACTAAATGCACCTACAAACACTTCAAATCCTGCGATCCTCCAAAATACGAAGGTACTGAAGGTGTCACCGCTCTCCTCCATTGGTTCGAAGAAATGGAGAACACTTTTCTAAATTGCGATTGCCCCGATGATCGCAAAGTGCGTTATGCTACCGGTCGCTTACTTGGAACGGCACTCACATGGTGGAATACAGAAAAGACCAAACGTGGTGTTGAAGAAACTATGACCTTGGCTTGGGAAGAGTTGAAGGGAATCATGACAAGACGGTTTTGCCCAAGAAGTGAAATCAAGAAATTGGAGGATGAGTTTCATGCTTTAAAACAAAAGGAAGGCGACCACACCACATACAACAAGAGATTCCTTGAGTTAAATCAAATGGTTCCCAACTTGTTTACTCCCCTCTACCGTTTGATCGAGCACTACATTCGTGGTCTTCCATCAAAGATTCAAGACTCTATAATAAGTACCTCGCCTGCAACTTTGGAAGCAGCAATGGAGCTAGCAACCGCGCTCACTGAGAACCGAATCCGAAACAAAGACTTCAAGGAGGAGAAGAAGAAGGATAAAGCATCAACCGAAACCTCAAACCACACCCGAACCGAATCCTTTGCACCACCTACTTCTAAGAGAAAACGTGATGGGCAAATCTTCGCCGTCACCCAACGTAACCAACCAGCTTCACAAGTTGTACCTCCTCAAACTATCCCAAACGCTCAAGTAGCACCCAACTCAACTTACCCAAGCAAGAAACCTTACATTGGACCTCACCCTCAATGCAACACCTGTTTCTATCACCATCCATCTACCTTACCCTGTCGACTATGTGCGAATTGTGGACGCTACGGTCATTTGAGCAACGTTTGCCGCACCCCTCAAAACCAAACCTCAACCCCTACTCAACCCATGATCCAAACATATCAACAACCTCAATACCCCATGTACCCATATGTTCGAGCTTGTTTCAATTGTGGCGACCCTACCCATTTTAGAAACACGTGCCCTCGTTTGGTTAACATCATAAATGCCCAAGCTCAAGCAAACCCAGTTAACCAAGCAAACCAAGCAAACCCAGCTCCACCACCAGCAAGAGGAAGAGTTTATAACATCAACGCCAATCCTGTTGAAGATGTTAACGGTCCAAACCAACCACTTAACTAGCCTTCTCTCACCAAAAATCAAGATTCAACTCTAATCACTTAGTTTTGATGTTTTTCTTTATGTTATCTCAATTTTCACGTATCTCAATTGGAATTTTATCCAAGAATTTTAATGCAAATTACTAGTTCAGTTGGTTTTATACTCATTGATTTAATATTCATATCATCATACTTCACGACATATCTCAGAAGTTGAGTTGTGTCTCACATGCAATACATTTCATTTCATTTTACATTTCAATACGCTCGGCTCCGTTTGATTGAGCCTTGAGCTCACAGATCAATTTACATTTCCAGTTCATGCAATACGTTCGGCTCCGTTTGATTGAGCCTTGAACGCACATACATTTTCATTATCAGTATCTTGTGGTTGTGGTGTTTGTTGTAGAGTCGCATAGAACTAATCATAACTGGCGGATGAAGCCAATGAGAATTTGACAAGAATACGGTGGATACGCCGCTGGTACTTCCTATATATAAGTATTCTTGTCAAAGGATCAGAGGCATTATCAGGCGGTTATGAGAAGTTCCATGTAGGATTTACTATTGCCTTGGTTGAAATTGTGTTACATTTATATCATCTCACTATTTAAAGAAATTGGATTGTGATCCATTTCTATATAGACTAACCTCTCCATCATAACAAATGAGAGAGGAACCATCATCATTCAAACATATACGCTATCAGAATGTGGATACAATTGTTAGTTGTTGTGTTTATTTGTGTAGAATTTCTGCCTTAGGAAATAACCCTAAGCATATTCAAACTCTTATGCATGTTATCATTTTAGCGAATCATTCCTGCTTAACAATACCTATACAGTAGGCAACAAAAAGCGATTCCTGTATTAGGATACTTAACCTTTACAAGGAACGTTACCGCCTCAAACAAAAACTTAAACCCTTATTTCTTCTAAGTATGTAACAGTCAAAACTAAACACCATCATTCTTTTAGTCAATTATATCCCTGTTTAAATTTCGGGACGAAATTTCTAAAAGCAGGGGATACTGTAACATCCGTCAAAAAACGGATTTACCAAACCCGCTCCGTTTATCAACCGAACAGTCAGTCAAATTTTTGGTTGCGAATTAAATGCCCAAAATAATTTTAAACGATCCGTAATCAATTATTATGCGGGAATATGTATTTAGTTTTTGAAAATCTATCAAAAATAACAAAATAAAAATGATTTACTCATGCCGGGGTTCGAACTCGGGTCTGTACCGGGTCAAACCAACGCTTAACTCACACACCGTAAACCACTCCGCCACTTTGATTTTCTGTTAATGAAGAGAATCAATTAATTCAAATATTCAAGTTAGGAAGTCAAATTCAGTGAATTGCCGCCCAAAAGAACTTCACGCGTAAACAGCCTGTAACTCTTTCCTTTTTCACGAATCTTGATTGACCGGGACGCGTAATTGTGATTTCCTTTCCGTGTTTACGCCAATCATGAATCTACCTTTGGAACCGACTCGATTCGGTTCGGAAAACACCTATAAATAACCGACGTCCACAAGGTGTTTAAACCGCACAACTCATCTCATCACTCTCACACCTCTAAACCATACTCTCATCTCTCGCTCTCTGTTTTAACGCTAGTCGCCGGAAACACAAGAATCACTCGCCGGAAATTTTTATTACACTCGCCGGAAAACCGTATCAGTAATCTCCGAGGTTACTGAACCCACTAAACTTTCACCGAAGACACCCACAACCTTTGTAACCTTTCGGAAGACTCCCTTCTGCAAGAAACTTGTCGCCGGAAAAAGGTTTCTGTCGCCGGAGTTCTGCCGGAAAACAGAGTAAAACCAGTCGGTACATCTCACGCCTATTTCCTTCTCTTTTTACTTTTATCTCGTCTGTAATTGATCGTTAAACACTAAAAGAACATGAATTAACTTTTCGAGCCAGTCTGTCGTCACTTCCGGTTAAAACCGGTGAAGAAGACGAAGTTCAGTAATGGTTAAGTATATTTTAAATCAAGATAATTACCGGGTTAGACACACAGTCCAGCGGTGGACTGTGTGCACTTTTAAAGCTATGGTCACGAGTTCGAGTATTGTCCCACACACGCCGCCTCGATAAAAATCCTTTTTTTTTAACAAACTGAACCGGAGTCGCCTGGAGTATATGTTAAGTATATTGATAACCGAGTCATAACCAAGTGTGACACACAGTCCAGCGGTGGAGTGTGTGTCCGCTAACCCACAGGTCCCGGGTTCGAGACCTGTGGAGCGCACCGGTTATTGAGATTTAATTCGTTTTTATTAATAAAGGATTTCTGTTAATTCTAATTAATATATATATATAATTAAAATCGGATATATAACGGGTTAGACACGTAGCTCAGTTGGTAGAGCTGCGTGCACGCGTACGGGAGGTCTCGGGTTCGAGCCTCACCCGGCGCACAACAACATGCCATTAAACCGGTCAACGCTGGTCAAAGTTACTGTAGCAATAAAATAAAATATTTTTTTTTTTTTTTTTTTTTTTTATTATTTTTATTTAATTATTTTAATTAAAAATCAATTATAAATACTTAAAAATAACATTTTTAAGGTTAGAAAATAGCCTCAAACTCACAAAAATACACCCAACAATCCTACTAAAATAGATTCATAAAACCCGTTTACTTACCGAACCGTAATGCGATTTATCTAGGTTAATTTCACTCGTGGTTAACACCATTTCGCGTACATCCAACCTCATCAACCGAACGCACCCAATGTGAGTGAATTCTTACAAACTCCCCTTTTTATTCATGTTTTGGGGTGTATCATGTGTCGCTTAAACTAATTTCTTTTATGCAAATTCGTGCTATACCATTATGTGAACTAAATTAGAATGTAACTATTGTTTGGTTGTGATGTATTTCATATTGTCAAAGTTGTATACAAATTATTTAGGCCCATCAGTTCGTAAGAACAACGCGTGCCTCAAAACTCATTTATTAGGCCCATCAGTTCCTCGTGTGAGACGAGAACAACGCGTGCCTCAAAACTCATTTATTAGGCCCATCAGTTCCTCGTGTGAGGCGAGAACAACGCGTGCCTCAAAACTCATTCATTAGGCCCATCAGTTCCTCGTGGGAAACGAGTCGAACAACGCGTGCCTCAAAACAATCATTTGGTGTTTATATGTTCAATATTCAATATTATGTGTTGTGTGAATAAATTTACATCTACATTTACTCATATGAGGTATGCACATTATTTATAATCAATTGGATAAACTCGTTCAAATGTTTTTTCCATAGGATTCACTCGCCAACATTATGTTGATCCAAAAACCTTTTTACACATGATACAGGTGGACAGGTTGAAGCAAGGAAAACATAGGATATGTCTTAGAAGAGAACCAAGAAGCTTAGACTGATAGTTAGAAGATGTTGTATAATTTATTTCCATTAAATTGTATTAATGAATATGAAACATATAATAAATGTCATGAGCTTTGATGATAACCCAATTATGTCCCGATCACCTTTTCCGCTGCGGGTCGGGGTGTGTGACAGTTTGCATCCCAAAGTGAACTTAAGTACAACCCTACTGTTCGTTGATTGACTAGTAGCAAACCCTGTTTCCGAACCCACAGCCACACCTACTCCTAACCTTCAATCTCCTTTACTGTCAACACCAACAAAACCGACTCCATCTATAACCTTCACACGTCAATCACAAGAAGCGTTACAGAAGCGTCGAAAACCAGCACCATTGCCAAAACAATCCATAACCTTCACACGCTAACACAAGAAGCGTTGTAAGCGCCAAAAACCCGCACCATCACCAAAACAATTGTCATTGGTTAAACCCTTAAAACTATGAAGAGCCGACTCCCATTGCCAGATGTGACTGGCGATCACCATTGCGTTACATTGAGACCATTTCGTATGTGGTTGTCCGACTAGAATGTCGACGACCATGGCAAACTCATATCGTTCTAGAGGACAAGAACGTTTTGAATCGTGTGGGAATGATACGTGCTAAACTGGTCGATATCTACGTACACCATATTCACCCACGTAACCCTCATGAACATACACCTCGCCATGCATTCACTTTACTGCCATTTCTTATATGTTTCATGTAGTTATATTCTACATTGCTTAATGATCTTGTCTCCATGTCTGTTCCTGTTAACTTCCTTTCAGTTGTTTTAAATTGTTTTCATTGTAAGCCTTCAAAAGGCATTGCAAGATTGCAACTTTATATAAAGAAGAAAATTATTGCAAAGTAACTTTCTATTCTTTTATATTGTTCTTGGAGCCTAACCCACTCAACAGGTCTATTTGGAGATTGACTATCTCAAATCAGTCTATGACATTCAACTAAGCATGATCACGATACCAACAATTCCCTGAATGGATTTTTTTTCTCGAACATAGTTTTGTCGATTTTAAAATCGAATGTCGATATTTGGTTTCATTCTAAGAATTTTAAGGTAAGTTCGATTTAAATGTTTGAAATTGAAAGAACTGAATTGATCAGATCAATTGGGATGCTTCAACCAAAATTTTAACTTAGATTTTTAATACCAACTAGTGGGATGGGATTGGCAAGAATTTGGTTTCGATCAGTATTTTTTTTGTTACGGTATCGGTATTAGGTGTTGTTTATGATACCAAGTTGGAATACGGTTCAGTTTCCAATAAAATATGTATCGAAATACAATTGCGTGTTCAGCTTTTTAAAATAAAAAAAAATAACGAACACATGTTACTAGATAAAGTCAAATTAGATGAAAAATAAATGAGATGAATGCATATATTATTTAAAGTATAAGGGTGTAAATTGATACTCCGATTTACACCGACAGGGTGGGAAGGTGGTCGATATCGGTTCGGTTACCTACGGTATCAACACTTAATACAACAACCAAAAGAGAGAACCATGCTCAAAAGAATATTAACACGTGTTACACATCATTGAAACCTTAAAAACGAATACCGGTATCGTTGATTCGTTTATGTTAATATATGTACATCTATCGATGTCTACAAGTTCAGTTCGTCACGGTACCGACAATCACTATAGTTTACAACATCAAAAATATATATATAACGAATACGATTTTGTTTTCAATAAATTTTATATGAATATCGAGGAAAAAAGCTAGGACTTTGGAATAACATAATGGTGTGTTAACATGGGTTGCCCCTCATTGATAACCGCTTAGTCCCAGTACTGTGTTGGGGCTGATCATTATTAATTTATTTATTTAGTTTGTTAATTATGTTGGGCATGGTTATTAATAATTTGTTTAATTAATTTGTTTGTTACTTTGTTTCTTACTTGACTTGAAATCTATCCCGACATTCATTTTATATATTTTTCTATTAGAGGTGAACAAAATGGGTTTTTTCAAGAACCGGAAACCGGTTCCGAGTTTGGTCAATAAAGTCAAGAATTAGGTCGGGTAGGAACCCGTTTCGGATACATTTGAATTTTTGACCGGGTTTTAACCAATTTGGCCGGGTTTTTTTTTTGGGTTTTGGCCGGTTTGGGTTCGGGTCTTGACCGGGTTGAGGTGGAACCGGTTCTAGTTCCACCGGGTCGGGTCCGGTTCAGGTCTTTTTCCAACCTCGGGTCTGGAACTGGTAGGTACCCACGGGTCGAGTAGGAACCCGTTTTTTGTGCACCTCTAGTATTCTATTTATGTAAATAAAACATACGTCGATATCCTCTTATGTATGTACATTTCAGGTGTTATACTGAATGCAATCATGTTGTAACAAGTCGAATTGATACTGGCCGAATATTCGTCACAACACGAAAAAAAATCCCTCTAATTTAAATAAGAGTAAAGTACACAGATAGTTCATCTGGTTTTTCAAAATTTTGGATTTGGTCCATATCTTTCTAAAAGTACACAGATAGTCCCTGTGGTTTTTACTTTGTAACACATTTAGTCTCCAACCAACAAATCTAAAGGTTTTAGGAGGTCTAATTAGGGACAAAATACGCTATAAAATGCAAACCACATGAACCATCCATGTATGTTTTGTTAAAGTTGGAGACTAAATGCGTTATAATGTAAAAACCACCGAAATTATCCATGATTATATGTATTTTTGAAAACATACAGATTAAATCCAAAATTTTGAAAAAGCTGGGAGTAAAATAATGTACTTATTTCCCATGACTTAATTGGACGTATATACCCGTTGTATGATCAACTCTTCACCACGTCTTTTCTTCTTCAACAATCATCATACGTTACAATTTACAGACACAGCATTTCGTCGAACACCTGGTCTGCTTCTTAAAACACCCAACAATGGCGACATCTTTCACTCTCATCCCTTCATCCTCCCTCAACTTCCTTCAAAACCCATCAACATCTCCATCCTCTTCTTCATCTTTCTTCAATGGTGGAACCGGAACCCTCCTGTTCACACGTAACCCCAACACTTACAAAACCTGCTGTGTCTCTTTCTCGTCACAATTCAACAAGTTTCAAGGCAATCGGCGTGGCGGGTTCCTCGTGTTCGCGGCTGCGGATTATTACTCCACTCTTGGAGTTCCAAAATCTGCCACTAGTAAAGATATTAAATCCGCTTATCGAAAATTGGCTCGTCAGGTATTCAATATTTATTAGGGTTCTTGATATTATTATTATTATTTGGGCTACTGGTTTACTGTTTTATTGATTGGGTGGGAATCTGTCACATTATACCATGGTTGTAAAATTCTTTAGGTGTTAGTCGGCAATGGGGTACCGACTACCGATTAATCGGGATTAATAGGGTTGGAATATTACATGTAAAATTCTAAATTTATAATGTTATATACAAAAATGTTTAAACTTGTTAATTGGATTGGATTAATAAGTGTAAATTTTCCAAAAGTTTTAAAGTGTTTGACCAATTTTTACTGCCTTTAACTGATTATCGATTTTAGATACGACTAGATGAAATTTAATCGGTAAACTATCAATTATCGATTAATCCTGATTTTTACAACACTGCATTATATGGGTCATTAAGGCCGTATGAGTAATATCACTTTCCACGTTAGTAATTTCTTGTCGAGTAGTACGTGTAGCACTATCATACGGTCCGCATGGTGTGGGCGAAACACTTAACCTTTTCATACAGCTCTTGTGACACAAAATTGCCTTGTACGACACGTATGACAGAAAACTGCCTTGTTGTACGGTCGTATGAGGGCTGGTATCTGGTTAGCACATCAATGGCGTACTTGGTATCAGCCGCCCAATGATTTATCTTTGCATAAATTGAAAGCAAGTTGTGGGGTTATTAAATTACTCATTATCTGCATATATTTATCTTGTATTGTATTGTATTTAATATCATCCAGATGTCAATAAAGAACCCGGAGCTACAGAAAAGTTTAAGGAGATCAGTGCTGCCTATGAGGTATGTATTATGTAATGAATTAATAAAAGAGAAAATCACGAAAATAATCATTTTCGGTTGGGTGTGTTATACATAAATATTTAGAAACAAATCACCCATTTAGCTACTTTTACTCGTGTACAATACTTTTTTGGTCATTTCACAATAGAAATCATGTTACAGAGTTGATAATTCTTTAGTATGAGGTTGTTAGGTTCTATCGGATGATCAAAAGAGAGCCATGTATGATCGGTACGGGGAAGACGGAGTTAGAAGTACAGTAGGGGGACAATCTGGTGCTTATGCAGTACTACCCGTAATAACTGTAGAATAAATTTGTTACTTTATCTTTTGTTGATGATTCTTTATTTTTATTTTTTTCATAGACGAATCCGTTTGATCTCTTTGAGACATTTTTCGGAACTAGTATGGGTGGCTTTGCTGGTGGTGACCCGTCTGTATATGGAGGACGTCGCGCCCCTACTGTTATTAAAGGCGAAGATATACGGTGAGCTTGCTTTTATATTGTGTGTGTATATACTTATAGGGCAAAGATAATTAGGAAACCTAAACCCTAGAAAACTCAATGTAACAAAAAAAATAATCCAAATTTTTAGGGTAATTACATTACTAAAAGAAAAAAACAAAAAGCGCCGAAGGGATTTGTGTGCAACGTACTTGTACCAAAATGCGTTTTTATGTCTAACACGAGTTGTTGTATAAATATGTGTAAAACATATTTCCCGTCGGTGCTTTTTTATTTATTTTTTATTTTAGTAACGTAATTACATATAAAAGTTACCCTAAAAATTGGAGTTTGTTTTCCCGTTTTCTTGGGTTTTCTCATCTCAGGTGGGTTTCCTCACTATACTTACACTATATATATATATAGCTAGAATAACGGGTTGACATTTGACTATTTGATTTGTTTATAGATACGACATGAGATTAGAATTTTCAGCGGCAATATTCGGGACCGAAAAGGAATTTGAACTCTCTCATCTCGAAACATGTGACATGTGCACGGGAACAGGGGCAAAGGTAGGATCAAAGATGAGAGTATGCTCCACATGTGGTGGCAGAGGTCAAGTTATGAGAACAGAGCAAACGCCGTTTGGTATGTTCTCACAGGTAATTGTTTTACTTGTAATCAATCAACGGAATATGGAAACCATGATTTATTTGTATCGTTTGTTATATATAGGTGTCTGTATGCCCAAATTGTAACGGGAATGGTGAAATGATATCTGAATTTGTCATAAGTGCTCTGGTGAAGGGCGTATTCGTGTGAAGAAAGATATTAAAGTCAAAATCCCCCCTGGAGTCAACAAGGGTAGCGTCCTCAGAGTTGCCGGCGAAGGTGATGCGGGCCCAAAAGGGTATGTTTGTTATTGTTTCCTATGAGTCTATGACTACTTGTGTGTTTGTGTGTTATAAGGGTGCTAAACGGGTCGTGTTCATGGGTTTGCGAGCTCAACCCGATCTGAACCGGAAAATTTTAGACGAACCTGAACATGAACCGCTCCTGAAAATCGTGTCATACATATGAACCCGAACATGACCCAAATCTTTGTGGGTTGACCCTAACACGAACCGCTCAACCCGAATTTTTTATATTTTAATTTTTTTCGCAAAATAATATATTAAAACTAATACAATTACATTTTAATTATAAAAATTAATGTCGATTTCTCTTTTTAAGTTATAATTATGGTATAAAACACTCACCCAATTAAATTTATGACATAAAACATGTCGTAAAATAATAAAATTTAATATAAATGGGTTAAACGGGCCAACCAGCCAACCCGATAGGTTGACACGAACCCGACCCGTTTAGCTAAACGGGTTCATGGGTTCAACCTACCAAACCCAATTAGACTAAACCCAGACCCACGGAAATCGTGTTAGGTTCGTGTCGTGTTTTTTTGGGTTAGTGTCAGAAATTCACACCCTTATGTGTATATCTGTGATCACTGTTTTATAGTTTAACATTTGTTTGCGTTTCTTTCTTTCTTTCTTTTTGACCAGAGGTCCACCTGGAGATCTTTACGTCTACCTCGACGTTGAAGAAATAGTGGAGATTCAAAGAGAATGGAGTTAATCTACTTTCATCCGTCTCAATTTCTTATCTTGATGCTATAGTGGGGACGGTTGTCAAGGTGAAGACGGTTGAGGGGATGACCGAACTTCAGATCCCTGCAGGTACACAACCCGTTGATATTCTTGTTTTGGCAAAGATAGGTGTTCCGAAACTGAATAGACCGTCCATTCGTGGTGATCATTTGTTCACCGTTAAAGTTACTATACCAAAACACATCAGGTATGTTCTTCGAAATGTTGAAAATTGTCTTAACTATTAGAGAAAAATGACATTCTCTGTTAATTCATGGGTATTTTCGCCTTTCTACCTATATTATTTTTGTTTTCTTTTATTTAGTTAGGGTATTTTTAATAGTTACACATTATGCTAAATGCTTGTACATGAAGTGAAAAAGACCAAATTGCCCTTAAAGTTAACAAAAAAGACAGAAATACCCTTGACTTGATAGAGAAAAAATGGATGGAGTGAACGAGCCGGATAAAAATGGCAAGATTTTAAACCTTTTGGATCCAGATACGAAAAAACAAACCTTTGGATGAAAGTCGCAAAACTAGCCAACCTCAGGGACAAAAATGGCATTTTACTTTAACTATTAAGTCAAACTTCAGTCAGGTCATGTGGTCAATGAACCAATAGTTCAAATTGGTCATGTATAAATTGTTGTTTTTTGTTAAGTTTAGATGGAAATGTGTACCATGAGTTGTTCCAGATCACCATATGTTTTAATCGTGCTGTCATTGGTTGTACTAGTGGCCAAGAAAGCGAACTTCTAGAAGAACTTGCTTCTCTCGGTAACCCTGCGTCCATCCGTCCTCGCTCTCGCCCTGATGCTCAGCAAACCGTAGTGTAATGTTTTGGATTTGAGAGGAATTCATAGACGAACCGAACGTTCATGAACAGTTTGTGAACTTGTTAAGCCGGAAGTTCGTTTATGTTCATTTATTTAATAAACAAACGACCGTGAACACAATTTTTTTGTTTCATTTAATTAAACGAACATGAACACACGTTTTGTTCGTTCATTTATGTTCATGAACGTCCATTTATGTTCGTTCATTTATGTTCATTTATTTACATTTGTTTATGTCCGTTTCAATTTAAATACATAAGTAGTTATCTTTATATTAATATTAAACATAAAAGGATCTTTCTAACTACTTATATAAATATAACCAATTGTTAATTGGCTTTCTTGGAATAAAAGTGGGTTTTCCAAGGGAATTTATCGTAATTAATCACCAATTTATATCAAAAAAAATACTTTATGTTCGTTTATGTTTAGTCATTTATGTTTGTTCAATTATGTTGTCTATTGTTTGTTAAATTATGTTCATTTAAGTTTGTTTGTTTGTTTATGTTTGTTTATGTTCGTTTACGTTCGTGAAGTGTTCGTTTAGGTATTAAACGAATAGACATAAACAAACACAAACATGTTCATTTTCTTAATAAACCAACATGAACAAAAAATTTGTGTTCGATTATATGTCCATGTTCGTGTTCGTGTTCGGTTAAAGGTATATGAATGAACACGAACATGCTTCTTCTGTTCGTGTTAATTCGGTTCATTTACAGGCCTAAGTATCTGTGTTGCTTGAATCTTTTTTATGATGTTTATGGTTATCAGTTATCTTGAATCTGAACACCAACACAAGGCGGTTAATTTACAAGATTCTCATGATTCGGTGAATTAAACGTATTTGGTGTTGTGCAGCTAAAATCACCGAAACTCAAGCGGAACCTGTCGTTGAGGAAAGTAAAAGTTCAGAAGATCAAGATGACCCACTGAAGAAGCTAACAGACTTTGTCGGGTATTCTTTTTTTCGGTTGGTGTTTAAACTCCTGGAAAAGGGTCGTTTGAATCTTTGATCATATGCTTCTTTCGTACTGCTGCAGGTCTGTAGTAAAAGGAGGTTTAAATTGGTTGAAGAACAACTTGTAGATCTCGTTCTTCGGCTGAGCACGTCTTAATTATTCTTGACGTAGCAGGGACCGGCCCGTCTTTATATGGATGCTAAAAGGATATCCTCTTCGGATTCTGTTGAAAAAACTGGTGAAAGGATTCTTGAATTGTATAGAAAACACCTCCTGAAATTTTGGTTGACAGTTACAATACAGTCAATTTGTGTATGCAAAACACTCACAGATACTTTCAAAGAACAAAAAGTGACATGACATTGACACCTTTTTTTTTGCAATTGTACTCTAAAACAGTGTATTGAATAATGGCTTCAGTTGATGCATATGCAGCCTGTGGGGATATGGACGCTCATTGGCGAGAGATGTTTATTCTTGGGGTGCCATTTAATCAGGATTTTAATCGCGAGGTAGCTCAGCAAGTTACTTGACGAAATGCCTGATAGAGAACGGGGTACGGATACGGGGACGGGTACGGGAAACGGCAAAACTAAAAATTCAAGAAGCGGGGACGGGACGGGTACGGGAATAAAAACATATAAAAAATAAATATATATCAAAGATAATGTAATACAAAACCCCAAAATAGTTATATATTGATGTAAAGCTCAAAAATCTCATTTCTTCCTAGTTTAACGTAAGGTAGTGAAAATAGAGGGGTTAAATGTTAAAATACAAAAACTAATTTTACACTTTTTATGTAAGTTTTACAAGTTTTAATGACTAAAAGTAACCTAATGAAAGATATAGGGGTTAAATGTTAAAACCCATAAACTTATTTAACCCTAGAAAGGCTCAAACGCAACAAAAAAGCACCCGCTCTTCTTCTTCACAGTCTCCAACAAGTTTTCGGCAGAAATTGCAGGTTTCAGGCCAGAAGTCGTCGTTGGAATCCGCTATTTTCACGCTATTCAGTCGATAACTATGACCGGAAACTTGCAGGAAACGTTTCCTGCGCCTCCCCATACACCGTCCCCTTCTCCTGCACGCTTCCTGGCCTTTTCCTACCTGTTGGGGACGTTTACCGGCCGTCCCCATGCCGTTTCCGTCCCCTAGCAGTCCCCGGGACGGGAGACGGCACCTCCCAGGCGTTTCGTGCTTCCGAGCATTTAGGTGGGCGGGTCAGCCCGTTTGTATCGACAAATGTAGGATCAAGGACTTGTTTGGGGAAATGCACTTATGTACATGTTTTTTAAATGTTGGGTTGGGCTTTAGGCCAAGCATATGATCACTATGCCAACTGGACCAAATTCACTTGTTTGGCACTTTGGCATGCACTTGTTGGTGCTTGTAGAATGCATAAAAATGTCGATTCTGCTGAAATAGCAGCCAAGAAGCATATCCAATTGGAGCCGAAAAATGGTGGAATGTATGTATTATTATGTACCTTGGAACTTATAAACAAAAAATCCTCGGTAGTCGAAGGTGAGCCGCGTGCATATACAAGGTGATACCCAGGCGCCTCAAAGACAAGTAAAGTGATTGTCTTTATTAGGCGCTAGTGAGGCAATGCCTAGTATTCGTTACTTTCATTTTTATGTAGTGAACTTGTGGTAGTCTGCTTCTCATCCCTTCTCTTCTACTCCTAAGGGGGATTTTCGGATTTCAATTTTTTATTGGGCTTTTTTTTCTTGCTTGTACTTTGTTTTTCTTTTGTCTAGTTTTCCTTCTTTTTTGTTTGGACTTTCTTATTTCTTATTTTGTTATCTGTTGTTTAGAACTAGTGTAAAGATCAAATACAAATTGGCTTAACATACAAAATGGTCTTAACGTGAGAAGTGAATGATGTTTTTTTTAAATTCCCATCTACTTAAGAATGATGTGTAATTGCAATATGTAAAAAAAATCGTGATTTTACCGTAGTTTAGTAATTATTGTATAGTACTCTACAAAATTACATAATTACTCTACTAGTATAAAATCACGATTTCTTTTTTTCTTTTTTTATTCTAGATTACAGTACGTGCTTAATAAGATGAGATCTCATTCACTTCTCATGTTAAGCGTATTTTGTATGTTAAGACTCACTTGTACGATAATCTTACTCTATAGAGCTAATATAGTACACTTAGCTTTGTTGGTTTTCTTTGATGTTAACTGATAATTATACTAAGCTTTTTATTATATTTTGAAAATAGTATCATTTTGTTCATTTCACTTTCTTATTATCTTGAGATTTAGTTTTTATTTGATAGCATACATTGAGACAGTTGAGACTACCGCGTAAGAGAAACACACAAATATCATTTAAAATGTAAAGTACATATAATTTAATAGTTTTTCGAATAAGACTGATTCTAGAACCTATTCAAAATTTTATTTATTAATTTCTTGTGTTTTAAAAGGTACTAGTAACTAGTAATAGTAATTTGATGGACGTATGATCGTTTGAAAAGCAAATTAGCTCATGATAAAGCAAAAGATGATGAAAAATATAATTGAATTGCACTAAATTCATCAAAAGATAAAGTGTGAAATAACAACCACAGCTTCGATTTTTCCTTTTCAAACTCTTTTGTAACATCTGTAACTTATACCAACTAATATTGTTCATTTTACCTACCATATTTATTTTTTGTTGTCTGAGTGGAAACTTCATAAGATGTCATTGCTTCCACTCAAACAAGCTTGAGTCTAGAGTTCTTTCATCCACAATCAATACGCCCAAAGCATGTTGGTGATGTATGAGACTGTGTAGTCCTAATGTCTCTCATATGTGGAAAGAACATAACCGAACGATATGAGATTCATATACAATGTCAGACCACTCGTGATATAACCTTCTAATTTCAATATTTCATACTTTTTAACCGAATGTAATTGTGTAACCATAAAATCGTATATACAATAAAATTCATTCATTCATTCATTACTATACAAAATGCAATAAAACAAAAAAAAACAAAAACATTGACACAAGAGTTTAACGGGTATGATGGTTTGAACAATTGATACTACATGGGAATGAAGATGTAAGGAAATTGAGTCTAAAATTCATTATAAAATAAATAAAGATATTCTTAACTTGTTTTTAGAGATTTAAAACTTACCATGTGTTACGATTATTTTTTGTTTGCTTGAATGTATATTTGTCAGTTTAATTAAGTGTTTGTTCTTACTTGGTTTTAGTTTAATTAATGAGAATAAAACTCTGGATTAAGTGTTAGTTCTTACTTGGTTTTTTTTTTTTTTTTGAACGGCCAATAAATCAATCCCGAGTATTCTTGGATTATCCACTGGATAAAGTAAGTACTCCGAGAGTAACCTAAGAAATTAAAAGAAATCAAGGGAAAGATATATAAAAATTCCTGTTAAATTACAAATTTTGATAATAAAAAAAAATCAACAAAAAGTGGCATGGATGCCAACTTATTCTTCCAACTAGAAAGAAGATATAAAGCTTACATGAAATGTCACGCAAACAATAAAGTGTTTTTACTACAATACGTAAAAAATAATGACATGTATTAAATATACCTGATTAAATTTCTTTATCAATTTGATGATAAAAAAAAGTTTGTTTAAATACACCTTCTATATTACTTATTACACTCTTTTGTGAGAGGAAAGATGGTGAATCTCATACCCAAATTTATGAGATAAGGGGGTTTAAAAGTAAATAAAAACGGGTATATTTAGTATCACCATTTTTCTATTACCGAAAAAACAAATATGATCTATATATTTAAGAAAGCTAACATTTATAATCTATAAGATCGTTCCTAAGGTTTGTAGTTTTTATAGTTTTTTACTGGTTATTATATATATTAGCTATTTATTTTTATTAGTTATTAATTATGTTTTGAGTCTTTGAAACCGTCCTTTGTGTGGATATTTTTTTCAATAAATATTTAAATCTCTCTCAAGACTAATAAATTATCTCACCACCGATTAGAGGAAATTTCTTATGTTAATATTCAACTTAATTGTCTTGGAGGGTAGGAAATATCTCACAACGAATTACAACAAAGCCAAACGAATGTATCACAAATGTCTAGATTATATGATAATTCAATTTTTATGATCATACCCAAATGACAATTTTGAGAAAGCATATAAATCACTTGGAGAGTTGGAGCTTGAACTTAATGTAGTAAGCAAATACGCTTCTAGTGGTCAGTATTAAGTTTAAATGGGTTAAAGATAATTTAAATGGGTTCAAGTGTTAATCAAATGAGTTTAGTTAAAACTTAAATGGTTTTTAGGTACTCGCAGTTAGATAACACATTAATTAAGATACATGTTAATATTAATTTAGAAACTTGCACACGACAAGCGTTAATAAAAACTGAGAAGTTAAATAAACTCAAAGACCTAAACTTTGAACACGATGCAAACCGTTACGACACTTGTTTTGTAATACATATGATTATACATCTTTTTTTCAAAATGCAGGTAAATGACATTCGTTTTATAGCACTCATAAAGATTTATCACTAATGGAACCCATAAAATTTGTTGGATGACCTCCACATTTTTAAATTTGAGGACTTAAAATCAACTACTTCATTCCATGCGAGCAAAAGCTGACTGAGATTAAACATTTGAGTTCACGAATCATTATTAAGAATTATATAAAGATTTTAAAAGTAGTGAGTAGCTAGTACCTACCATGTTAACTTAATTTTGTAAGCCTACTTGCAAAAGTTAATTCTAATATAATTTGAAATTCAAGAGAGTGCTTACCTCACATATTGATGTTTGTGTTTTACCGTGCAAGTGGCTTTTCTTAAGAAACAAAAAAATGTTTAGCAAAAGGAAACTTGAATTTAAATAAAAATTGTTTAGCAAAAGGAAAATTGAATTTAAATAATTTGAATTGTCTGTTTTCTTGCCAATAATAACCCTAACTGGGTTTATTCCTGATAATGGTCTTAATTTTTTTATTTTGTTTGTATAATGGTCCGTCATTAAAAATAACTTAACAGAGTTAAGTTTTTTTTCTTCCAAATTACAAACCGATGTTTTAGGGTTTTTTTATCAAAACGAGTATACGGGTCGATTGATGTAAAACTTACCTCGAAACGGTACTCCAAACGACTCATATCGTCGTTCTAATCAAAAGTCCTAAAACATCTGTTTGTAATTCGAAAAAAAAAAATTAACTACAGGGGACCGGTGGAGGAAAAATAGGTGAAATATTGGACTCGCATGGGGAATATTCAAAAGTGAGACTGCTAATAGCCAATAACATCTGATAAGGATTATTACACGTCAATGTCCCATTGAAATGTAGCTTTCATTTTCAAAACTAAAGCAACTCAATCGAATAAGAGTTCAACTTAATGTAAGTCAGCTACAGATGATCAAATAATATTCAAACTTTCATATTTAGTGTAAGAGTTCATTTTTCAACAAATTTATAAATATTTCCTTAAAGTCTAAGTGTCACACCTTCGATTTCACCGCTCACAAACATATATCAGCTTCACATAAATCTTGTATGAAACTATTTGCTTCGAGAGCTGTGAAACAAAGTGTGTCACGAAAAAATAACAAGCCATTAACTAACATAAAGCAGATTTTAACTTGAAAAATAAATAGCAATATAATTAGCATACCAATTCTTCAAACACAAAATTGAGGGGAAAAACATTTATATTATCTATAAAAAATATTAATGTTAATAAATTCACGCGTATTCATATCATTTTTAATCAACGTTTATTTTTTGCATGAAAGAAAAAGTAAGCACTGATTTATTGATGAAAAGTATAAAAAGAGGTTAAAAGCCTAAAAGGTGTGAATCTGAAAACAATAAATGAGGTTGGACTTGGACCACAGATCATGTTTGTTTGTTTTTTTTATGTGGGCCGTGTGATTAGGTACCCCCATTTAATATCATATATCGAAAATAACTGTGTTTATTACTATACTATTTAAATGTGGTGTTATATCATATAAGTAAATGTGTTGTTATACCATATAAATGTGTGGTGAATTGCATCCACAAAACATTGTTGAGATTCTTCGTCCATAGAACCAACAATGTATATGTGACGTATTCTCATCACTTTTTATGTTTCTTGGGCAAAATTCACTTTGTACTGGAACCGACCCATACATGTGTGTAGGTGCCACCCACGAAATTTTGGTTGTGGGATATTTTGTATAGAACAACTTGGTGACTACCATGAAAGAATTAAGAAAGCAATGGTCAGAACTAAGGGTATGGATGATTCTACTTGGCATAAACAAGCTCAAAGAGCCAAGATGAATCTACTCTTAAGAGTCTTCACTCTTCAGCTCTACTCATTTAAACTTTAGAGTATAAACATATAGTTCATTTTGAACTTTAAATATAAAAACTTGAGTTTGGTTGATATTTGTTATCATAAGCTCAAGCTCGAATAGCTTGCCATACTAAATTTATTATGCATACATATACATAATATATAAACATTAAAATTTATCACATTATCACATATATAACTCTTTTATATATTCCTTATATACATATTGATTTTATATTATTATATTATATAGATATATTTACGGACCTTACTGAGCTTAATGTTTAAAGACTGGGTTCAAACTCATCTATAGCCATTGTAAACTTTCCAAACCACGCACGCAGAGATTGTCTAAGCCAATTTAAAGCCTTTTTGAGTTTGCATACCTCATTTTCTTGAAGCACATCAGAGAATCCGGTGGTGCTTCTATATATGCATCACTGCATCCTCTTAAGTCTCCATGTAGGAAAAACAATTTTAACATCAAACTAGTGAAGTGGGTAATCTTTGTTTGTTGCAACCGAAAATAACACCATGGTAGTATCAATTTTGGAGCCGGTGAAAAAGTTTCCGAGTAGTCGATGCTATATGTCTGAGTATATCCCTTAGCTACCAACCTTGCCTTATATCGTTCAATAGCCCCATCAACTTTGTACTTAACAGTAAACTAGGACTGGCTCAATGGGGAGTGAAATGAAGCAAGAGCTTTGGGCCCGCGCTTTCTTAGGGCCTCGAATTCTAAAATTAAATATATTATATGTAGGTGATTTTGGATTTAAGATTGTTGACATTGAGGTTTATGATCTATAATTGTGCATACACAAAGATGATATATGAATAATAGGATCTAAAGCAAATTCTTTTCTTTCTTTTTTTTTAAACCAAAAAAGGCCTCAATTGTTATCCACTTTAGTGCTAAAAAACTTTGAGTCGGCCTTGTAGTAAACACCCACCTTCAACCAACCGGTTTATTTCGTGTAGGTAACTTGCATTTCTCTCATGTGCCATTTTTAAGAGCTTTCATTTCTATATTCATGGCCTCTTGCCATTCAAATTTCTTACTTGCCTTTTGTCCTGGCTTTAGGGGTGTGAATTTCTAACACGACCCGAAAACTCGAGACGAACCTAACACGAAATTTACGGGTTTAGGTTTAGTCTAAACGGGTTCGGGTCAGTTTCAGGTTGAACCTGCGAACCCGTTTTGGTTAACGGGTCAGGTTCGGGTCAACCTGGTCGGGTTGATGGGTTGACCTGTTAACACATATA
The DNA here is from genome assembly GCA_947069175.1 of Scalesia atractyloides. Lineage (NCBI taxonomy): Eukaryota > Viridiplantae > Streptophyta > Magnoliopsida > Asterales > Asteraceae > Scalesia > Scalesia atractyloides. The sequence continues at coordinate 8,259,048 of CAMTDV010000011.1, forward strand.
TACTATATTATATTTTTTTATAATATATTTTATGTCATAAATTAAATGGGCGTATATTTTTTGTCATGATTATAACTTAAAAAGATAAATTAACATAGATTTTATAATTTAAATATGATATTGTTATATCAATTTGTGTTTTTTTAAGTAAATTTTAATTTTAATATATTCATTTTAGAAACAAAAAATTAAAAATTCGGGTTAAACGGGTCGTGTTCGGGTCAACCCATGAAACTTCGGGTCGTGTTCGTGTTCGTATGTATGATACGATATTCGGGTTCGGGTCGGGTTCGGGTTCGTGTAAAATTTTCGGGTTAGGATTGGGTTGAACCCGCTAACCCGAGAACACGACCCTTTTAGCACCCCTACCTGGCTTCTCTCACCATTCTGGATAACCAACAATCTTAACGCATGTATTTTTTGTTGGATATTTAGTGAAAATAGCATTTTTCACAAATATAGGAAATGGGTATTTCCTAATTTTGGACGATAAATAAATATTATAAACTGAGGTTTATATAGATATTTATTTCCGGGTTTGTGTTCTATGTTGGAAGAGCTTCGCAATGAACTAAACTACGTCCAAAACGGAGCTAAGATGAATGAGATATCGATACTCAAAGTTTAGTGTTTGAAACATTAAATACTGAAATAAATGGGAAAGTATCATCTTGTCCCACATAGGAGGAGTGATGAAACTTAAATGGGTATTTAAGTGGGAACACTCATTCCTTATTGTTTCATGGAAGCACACACTAAGTGTACTCGCAAAGGGTGCGGAGCACCCTAACTCGCACACGCGCGCGTGGCATGGGCGATGGGCGCGTGGCTCAGCAAAGGCTGCAAGGACCAGGTGGCGCAGACCCTGGAAGGAAACGTGGCAGGGGGCGCGCAGGTACACAGGTAGTGGCGCATGGTGCAGGCAGTCCAGGTTGCGCAGCAGATGCCTGACGTGCGCGCGTGCAGCGCACCAAAGTGAACCAGTATGGCGCGACTGTGTGGCGTGACCAGATGGGTTCCCTGGTGACGTGGCGTGCGCGCAATAGGACTGTGGAGCAAGGATGCGCGCAAGGGCTGGCGCACCAGTAGGCTCGCGCAAGGGGTTGCGCACCAGTAAGCTCGCGCAGGGTTGTGAGGCACACTGGCGCGCGCACCAGCAGGCTGGCATATAGAGGCGCGCGCGCGACCTGTTGCTTCCAGAGTTAATGACAGATCAGTTACACTTCAGCAGTTGAAACAGACGAGTCAAGGGTCTTGACCAGGAATGTAACTGACGAATTAAAGTTCATTAAAGACGTTTAATGCAATTTAATTCGTTAAGTTAATTCCTTTTGACTGTTTCAACCCAGATGCAGTATAAATACAGCATCACCTCAACACCAGAAGATACACAGAAATCAGTTACACTTCAGCAGTTGAAACAGACGAGTCAAGGGTCTTGACCAGGAATGTAACTGACGAATTAAAGTTCATTAAAGACGTTTAATGCAATTTAATTCGTTAAGTTAATTCCTTTTGACTGTTTCAACCCAGATGCAGTATAAATACAGCATCACCTCAACACCAGAAGATACACAGAAACATCAACGAATTCTCTACAGAAAAATCATTTTCTTCTCCTTTCTTGCAGCAAGGTACACCTTCGGGTTGTGGTCATCTCCGGCAGTGCAACTGCTTGGGCTGTTGTATCCTGGAAACAAACGAGTTCTCCGGGGAGACTCGAAATTTGTTTTAAGGGACCCGTGTCTAACACGATCCTCAGCCAAGGACGATTTCTGTTTAAATTTTGTTCTTGTATTTTCATTATTTCAGTTGTAATCCGTATTGTAAATTTTCTGCTTTCTTTATTTTTCTGCTTGTGTAATTCAGTTAAATAAAGCTTTATTTATTTTATGCGAACGGATTCGTACATTGCAATAGGTATAATACAACCTTGATTTATCTTCTCTGTCTTTATTTTGTTGTGGCTCTGAACGGTTTTTAGGTCTTCCGGTTAATTCCATTGCTACCAAACCCAGACCAATCTTAGAGGACCTGCCAATTTCAGTGGTTGCAAGTTTTAGATGTTGAGTCTTGATAATTCAGGCCATATCGTCGCCTCTACGGCTTCAACCAAGGGGGGGGGATCATCTTTCAAGATGTCATGCTTGATTGGTTCCAACTTGTCATCAATTGTTGTTAATAGTCGATAGAATTTCTGTTCTTGAATTTTGTTGTTATAGATCTGCATGTCTTCAGGTTGTTTCATCAGATTCAGTTATTTTGTATCAATGGTCATCTAATTTTTAATGTAGTTTGTTCCAACAATGTATCTCATCTTTGCCTCAACGAATTAGCCCTTTTGTGAAGATTAAACACTTGCAACTAATATAGATTTCAGCGTCGTCATATGTAACTAGTGAATCGTCCCCAAGGGCTTTCGCAGTCGGATATTGTGAGACGTTATTCACTAAACTTGCATCAATGTTTTGGATAAGCCATGTAAAAACACATTGATTATCTTGATTAGAAGAGTATTATTTTCTTCCTTGATTATGGATCTACAAATTCTTACATTAAAAACCATTTCAATTTACAGAAATAATGCACATGTGGGTGTGCAAATACATGCTCAAATATTATATTACGAAGATACTAAAATAAATGTATAAGTCGTAATGGCGTTTTGCTACTAGTTCAGATCTCCAAACCAACTTATCAAACGGAGCAGAAGTAAGAATTCAAGTCGACTATCACATGAAATTATTGCTATGCATTATGAAGTTGTACATGAGAAAGGTCCCATAAGTATGAACTCCATGTGTTTAAATCCTCAACTAGTAGTAGAAAGATCGGTTCCACCACCATCTTGACCCTTGTTCTCTTGGATCCGACCTCTAGCAATAACAACAAGCAAAGCTTGAATAGTGTCCTTATCGGACATCGCATTTCTAGTATCTTGCTTTCAAGTTTGTATCTCCGACATGACGACATACTATATCACATAGGGGTGGACGACCCCATTGGTCTCAACAACATATTAATGAATTGAAATATGGCAAGAAGACAACATTTTTAGGTCCAGATCGTAAGTATACACCCGATACGAAAAAAATTAAACATGGTGTTCCTATGTTATTTGACAATGCATAATTAAACTCGTGTCATTGGGAATACATTAGACATCCGACTATGGTCCAAAACATATAAACATAACTAGGGACAATCTATATGGGTTAATTCTCAACTTATCAAACATTTTTGTGATACCTATAAAACATTTGATCATAATAAAATCATCATAAGAACAAAATAATAAATATTTTTCTCATAACTATGACACAGAAATATCACAAAAGCTAAAATTCATTTAAATACATTTGTAATATATAACACGTTAATTTGCTTGCTATTACAATGACACAATGATATTTTTTACCTAAAATAAATTAATGAAGTATTATAATCTATAACGAAATATTTCACTTTTCATTGAAATAACAAAATCATGATAGTGTTCTAAATACATAAAGATTAATATCATGTAAAAACTATTAACATCAACAAACAAGTTGAATATACGTTTTCACTTGGGTTTGACATTCCCAATCTATTTACAAAACTCAACTTGAATGTTATAACAAATTTAAAGAAATATTAGAAGATATAATGATGTCACTAAACAAATAAAGCTTGCTATTTTTTGAACATTTTGTGACACTATGATATGCTAGTGAACTTTTATTTATTTAAATTACTTTTTTATAATCTCACATTATATCCAGTGGTGGATCTAAAAAATCTGCATAGGGGCAACGTTTCAAAAAACGGTAACAATCGAAAAAACATCAATTTTTCCAAAATTTACACTACCGTCGGAGCTTAACCGAAACGTCTAGAGGCACCCCCTTGTAACACTATAGGTCCGCCCCTAATTATATCATTGAACAAGCAAATACCCAAATTCAAGTTTACTTGGGATCATGATGACTTTCACATGATAATTCAGGAGGAGAGTTCTCTAAGCACTAATGATCCTTTTAATTCGATCTAACATGCAAAAGAGACCGACATTAACTCACCACAGAAATAGAATTCCTTTTATGGCACCCTTCGAATTGTTAATAAACATTGCTAGAAATGTGAGTATGTAAGACAAGGAGTTGCAAGTGATTGAATGACCTAACTTACATCCGATCATAGGTATTTATAACCAAATTGATGTGGGTAACCATACCATACACCTTGTGGGACGTCACATCCCACGTCTGCATGGTTTGTTAAAACATTAATTGGGTGACCCTTAGTCTCAAGACCTATTCAGTACACGTGACCTGAGCACACAAGTCTGATATGATCTCTTCAACCATAAAATTAATACACGTCTATTTGATATTTGAAAAATGGACAACTTCATTAAATTAAATCAAAATTTAAACACTTTAGTTTTATACACCAAAAACTATTAATTAGTTCATGTATTATGACTTTATGACAAAACACTAGAAAGTAGAAACATTAGCCTTTAAACAAGCGACGTCGTTTCCGCTAATTACGCGCAACACTTTAAGCCGCCCTGCAATCCTCTCTCTCTCTATATTAATTACTTCATCATGAGAGAGAAACACAACACAAGACAGAGCTGGTTACTCTGTTTCATCAAGATTCCAGTTGGTATATAATTGACCCCCAAATTTATATACAATTATTCATCCACAACTGCACTTTGCACATTCTTTATTCATATACCCAAATTTCATATCATTTTTCTTATTATTTCTTTATTACTGAGTGAAAACAGAGTTGGGTATTTTAAAAACTAGTAAGATTCGTCTTAAAGTTTATGTTTTTCTTCAATCTTGGTGCAAATACAAAGTGGGTAAAGATAAACTTTGAACTGGAAAGTGTAAATCTTGATTATTTTTACTGAACTTCAAGAAAAGTGGGGGTCTTTCATTTGGATTATTTGGTCATTAATGTGTGCACACAGGCTGCTCGACGAAATGCCTGTGAGAGATTACTAAAAAATTGAATCTTGCAGTGGGAGATTTTGTGCGTGTTTGTATGGTATGTTAGTAGTTGTGAAAATTTGGTGATATCTGGTGAAGGTAATATGTCATCTGAGGTTGACCAAGAAGAATCAAGATCTTTGGCTTTGACTCCAACATGGTCTGTGGCTACAGTGTTGACCATCTTTGTTGTTGTTTCTTTGCTTGTTGAGAGATCAATTCACCGGTTAAGTAATGTAAGTGTTCTTTGTTTTGATACAAAACGCACTAGTTTATTTTTGGTGATTAACATGGGATGCTTATATTGTTTAGGAACTAACACTGTAGCGCTTGTGTGATCAAATGATATAGTTTATATAGATTACAAAGAAATTTGTGTTTGACTTTAGTTATTTGATTCCATGTCTTAATTTGTGTCTCTTTGGGGTTTTGGTATTCTACTTTTGAGCACCAAAATCAAGTTAAATCCATTCTTTGTATGAGTACAGGGTACCGAAAAAATCTGGTACCGAACAGTACCTTGTACCAATCAAATTTCGGTACTAATTCTGTACCTATTTTTGGCTTTTTTCGGGGTCGGTACGGTATTTTACCCACTTTTTACCTGTACCGAGCACTTTCGGTACAGTATCGAGCTCATCCCTACATTTGTTGTTTGACATATTCAGATAGTGAATAATCCAAGTGTGTGTAATCTTGGTTTATAAAAGGTAAGGTGCTCCGAGGCGTTTAGGTCCCAAATGACAGGCGACAGCCTAGAGGTTCACACACGCGAGGTGTTGCTCTATGTACAACCAAAAGCTTTATCTGTTGTACATATTAGCCTTTTTATCAAGTAAACCATTCATAATCTCTTTATCCCTTTGGTTGTTTCTACATACCACCATCCCATAAACCCTGATTTTGACCAAGATGTGCATCTAAGGCTGCAAACGAACCGAACAACATGAACAAGACCTTGTTCGTGTTCATTTGTTAAGAAATATGCATGTTCATGAAGTGTTCATGAACACTTACCGAACAAGATCTCATGTTTGTATTAGTTAGTTAAGGAAAGGAACGTGTTCATGTTCGTTGGTGTTTGTTTGTTAATTCTAGGCAACGAAATGAACGCTCATGAACACAAACTAATGTTCATGAACAGAAATGGAAACAAACAAACACAAACAAGCATTCATGAACATAATATACAATGACACTTATTAAATATTTTATTGGTTGTAATTTTGAAGTATTTAAATAAAACATAAAAACTAAAAACACTAATGAACTATCGAACCTAAACGAACATGTTACCGAACGTTCACAAACATAAATGAATGAACTCGGCCTCCGTTCATGTTCATTCATTTAACTAAACGAACGAATTTTCTTGTTCGTGTTCGTTTGTTTAATAAACGAACAAACACAAACAAACTTCCCGCCGAACGGATCACGAACTATTTGCTGAAAGTTTGGTTCGTTTGCACCCCTATTTGCTGAACCTTTGAAAAAAAATTTCATGTGCAAGTCTTTTTGTTACTTCTGTGTGTTGCAATAGCGATACCTTTTATTTGTTCCTGAAAATTTGTTTTAACATGCCAGTGGTTGAAGAAAACAAACCGCAAGCCGTTGCTTGCTGCCGTGGAGAAAATGAAAGAAGGTATTTCGTATACAGTATCTATTTAAGAAACACAAATGCTTCATATGACATTCATTATTCTCATCATCGTATTTCGTTGTCTGCGTGCAGAGTTGATGCTTCTTGGCTTCATTTCTCTCCTTCTTACCGCCACTTCAAGTATCATATCAAATATTTGTATCCCCTCAAAATTCTATAACGGCACGTTTGCTCCATGCACCAGATCCGAGGTTGACGAAGAACTCGAGACTAACGAGCGGAAACTTTTTATGAGTTTTGTATATCCTCATAGGAGAGTATTGAATGTGTTGAATCAGAACAAGTGTCGGAAGGTGAGTCAAGTTAGCTTACTGTTTTTTTAAATCTTTATATTTGTTTTTATTAACATTTGTTATTTACAGGATTACGAGCCCTTTGTATCGTATGAAGGCCTTGAGCAATTACACCGCTTTATTTTTGTCATGGCGGTAACTCACGTGTCTTACAGCTGCTTAACGATGCTTCTTGCTGTAGTGAAGGTTACATACTTTTATTTATTCTCACCTGATAATTGTATAAAGATTAGGGCTGCAAACGAACGGAACATTCAGCGACCAGTTCGTGAACCGTTTGGAGGGAAATTCATTTGTGTCCGTTCGTTTAATAAATGAACGAACACGAACAAGAAATTTCGTTCGTTTAATTAAATGAATGAACATGAATAGAGGTTGCGTTCCTTCATTTATGTTCGTGAACGTTCGGCAACGTGTTCGTTTATGTTCAATAGTTCGTTAGTGTTTTTAGTTTTTATATTTTATACAAATCTTCAAAATTCTGACTAATAAAATATTTAATATGTATCAGTGTATTATATATTTTGTTCATGAACGCTTTTTTGTGCTCATTTATTTCCATTTGTGTTCATGAACATTCGTTGCCTGAAATTAACAAACGAACACGAACACGTTCAATTCCTTAACGAACGAACACAAACATAAACTCTCATTTGGAAAGTGTTCATGAACAGTTTGTGAACACATATATTTTCTTAACAAACGAACACAAAGAAGGTATTGTTCGTGTTTGTTCGGTTCATTTGCAGCCCCAAGAAAGATAACAGAATACGATAATTTATGTTTGTTGTAATCTCTCCAGATCCATAGTTGGAGGAGATGGGAGGATGAGGCTCATGTGGATCGCCATGATGTGCTAACCGGTATTATATACTTGTATTTATGTATATTTAGTTCATAATCATTTTTAAATTTAATGATAGTATTATACATATATAATATTTAATGCAGAAATATCAAGAAATGACATATTTAAGAGGCAATCAACTATGGCGAAATTCCACTCGTCAAATCCGTTGGTTAGGAATGGTTTCGTTACTTGGATGGTAGGTATAGTCTCCTCCATTTGTGCATAGTTAGCTTTTCTCTTTCTATTCACATAATCTTTTTGTATCTAATTTGTCATACAGATATGTTTCTTTCGGCAATTTGGGCGTTCGGTTGTTCGTGCAGATTACCTTACACTCCGTAAAGCCTTCATCATGGTATGCCAAATTTTAACATAAATGATTAATATTATACAGTTGCTGAGATCCCCTTGACAACTAACTATATATCACCCTATATCTACTTGGAACATATGATTAACTTTTTGAGTAAAGTACATCCCTGTGGTTAACAAAATTTTGGATTTAGTCCCTATCTTCTTTAAAGTACACGGATGGTCCCTGTGGTTTGAACTTTGTAATGTCCTTTACTTTTGCCAAAAGTACATGGATGGTCCCTGTGGTATGCACTTTGGAACGCACTTGGTCACTAAACGTTGGGGACTAAATTCGTTACAAATTGCAGACCACAGGGACCATCCGTGTACTTTTGGCAAAAGTTGGGGACTAAATCGTTATAAAGTGCAAACCACAGGGACCATCCGTGTACTTTTGAAAAACTAGGGACTAAATTCAAAATTTTGGTTAACCACAGGGACTATCCGTGTACTTTTGAAAAACTAGGGACTAAATCTAAAATTTTGGTAAACCATAGGGACCATCCGTGTACTTTACTCAATTTTTTTAGAAATTTTTACTACACTAGCCATAAGGCATTATAAATGGGTCAACCTGAATAAAGAGTGAACATCAATGGTCAACCTTAACGCATATGTCATATGTGTGAGTAAATATGTTTGTTGTAATTAATGTGTTGGTTTATACATGTCAAAAATTCACTCAGATCTTGTACGGTTGTACCCCCAGATTATTGCTCACGGTTGTTCGTTCTTATTTTCTGGCAGAACCATCATCTCACATCAAAATATGATTTTCACAGTTATATGATTCGGTCTATGGAAGAAGAATTTCAAAGAATTGTTGGAGTCAGGTAATAATTTTTTTTTTTGCGAAAGGTGTTACATAATAAATATAATTAGCGTTAGAAAGTTAATGATTTTTTTGTTTGTCCGATTTCTTGCAGTGGCCCACTTTGGGGATTTGTGGTTGCTTTTATGTTATTTAATGTAAAAGGTAGGTAACGTGAACTAATTATGCATCAAACTTGCGTGCGAAAAAACTCAATCTTGAACGATCATCGACTTATCGTACATTTATTGCAGGATCAAATCTTTATTTCTGGATTGCAATTATTCCAATTACCGTAAGTACTCGTCTTTCTTATCTTATCAAAGAGCGTATTTTGTTTTATACTTTTATATTACTATTCTGATTGCATATGTGTGTGTGTGTATATATATATTCAGCTTGTTTTACTTGTGGGGGCAAAATTACAACATGTTATTGCTACTTTGGCACTCGAGAGTGCTGAAATTACTCATTATTATACTGAAACTAGATTAAAGCCACGAGATGAACTCTTTTGGTTTAAGAAGCCAGAATTACTGCTCTCCTTAATCCATTTCATTCTTTTCCAGGTCAGCATCGCCTTTTTACCCCCGATTATCAATTGGACATTGGTTTTTAGTTTGTTTCAACTAATCCAAAATGTTAGTTAACTAGTTTTTTTACCTGCTGTGCATTGCGGCGGCATTCTACACGAAGTGATAAATTATAGACTACAATCAACCCGACTCGTTTCCGAACTAAATTTATGTCAAAATGTATAGCAATCTCGATTTATACCGTTGAATGAAAATGTATTATATTTGACCCGACTTGTTTCCATACAAAATTTACTTCGAAACGTAGACCAACTCAAAATTTACATAAAATAAACACGTGTGTTGGTGTCGTACGCGGCGTGATAAAGTATTGACCACAATCGACTCGACTCGGCTTGTTTCCGAACTAAAATTACGTCGAAACGTATAGTAACTCAAATTTATATTGTCGAATGAAAACGTATTATATTTGACCAGATTTGTTTCCAAACGAAATTTCTGTCAAAACGTAGTCCAACTCAAAACGTACTAAAAAATAAAACATTATATACTGATGCAACTCGTTTCCACACAAAAATTACGTTAAAGCGTAGACGAACTCGAATTTATACCGACACGTACATAAAAAAAACTAAAGAAATTAGTTTTAGGTTAAACTCGAAACTTTCGAAACTTGAGGCGGGTCAAAGTGATATTTACAAAGTTAAAGGGTTACTTTTGACATTTATCAAACTTTGAGGGTAGAAATGGGTCGGTGGCAAAAGCCACCGACCTTCTGTTTTAAGGTATTATAAATATTACTGCCTAACTTGTGACCAACTTCTTTCTGTGCAGAACGCATTTGAGCTAGCTTCGTTCTTTTGGTTCTGGGTAATTTTTCAACTTGGTTTCATAACCGCATTTCATCTTTAATCCTGAGTTATATAAACCGTTTAAACGTTTATGTTTATCGCAGTGGCAATTCGGCTATAATTCTTGTTTTATCAAGAACCACACGGTTGTGTATATACGGCTGGTTTTGGGGTATGCACCTGTTTCCATTCGGTTTGACCGGGATTTCATACATGTTGCTTAAAAGTAGCAAAATGGGCGGGTCGGTTAATGAGTCCAAACACAACATTATCCCTCACTGTTCTTATGTCTTATAGGTTTATGGGCCAGTTCTTATGCAGCTATAGCACCCTACCGCTTTATGCACTTGTTACTCAGGTATAACTTCTGACAAAAAAAGAACTATATATGTATATATAGGGTAGGGATATAGAGAAAACCTCATCTCCACCATCCAATCTAATCAATGGTGGAGACTAAACCACATTTACTTCAAAATAAAAATTACTATTCAGGTACAAAAAAGGTATTTTCGGAACATTTAACATGTGTAACACAAAAGTGTAACAGCTTTTACATTTTCTCTCTCCTCTCTCCCCTCACACAAAATGTAACATATTCCCTAATTGTTATACAAATCATCATCCTATAAAAAAATGTAACATATTTTTTACGTCCGCTACAATCTATAAACTTTGTAAATTCTAAAATCTATAAACTTCGTAAATTCTAAAATCTATAAACTTCATAAATTCTAAAAAACTAAAATCAAAACCCATAAAAAGTGTAACATGTGAAGTTACAAAAAATGTAACACGTTCCCTCTCCTCCGACACAAAAGTGTAACAATGTCAGACCAAAAGTGTAACAATCGCACACAATGTTTAGTTACGAAAATACCTCCTACAGACAGGTTACATGTGCCGCATGTTTGTGGCTACTCATTGGGTTTCATGTGTTTTTTTTAACTCATATGGGATTTCTCCTTATAATTGCCATATATATATACGTGTGTGTGTATTCATCTGAACTCACTGTCACTCTGCAGATGGGTACAAATTACAAGGCTGCCTTAATCCCTCAGAGAATAAGAGATACGATCCATGGATGGGGAAAGGAAGCCAGAAGAAGGAGAAGACGGTTAGGAATATACGATGACTCGACGACGATTCACACAGACACAAGCACTGTGATATCTGTAGAGGAATTTGACCACCACGAGCTAGATGGGTTGGCACCCGGTGAGGGTCTTGAAATCGAGATGCAGCCACATAGTGTTCTAATGACTGGTGGTTCAGGTTCCCCGCGCATGGCTAATGAAAACTCAAGCCGTGCCGGTGCACCTCTGCTTAGACCGTGTGCATCTGTGTCTTCTTCGGCTTCACCAAGTTTTGTGCCGGAAATTGTTGCTAGATCATCGTCATTACCAGTTCAGCGAGAATGAGGTGAAGATGGACAGTTTTTATGGTTACATTTACTTGTTAATATGTTGAGAGGTAGTACATAAAAGTTGTGACAGTTTAAATGTAGAATTATAATTACAGTTTTATTTTTTACCATAAGAAGAACCACATAAGATTGAAACTTTCCCTGCTCAAACGAGGAAAGATACAATCTTGTGTGCTGTTTTGCATCTTTTTTGTCTAGTTGGTTGTTTGGAATGCACAACTAATTTTGTCAAATTAGTTGTGAGTAAAAAAACGTGTTGTTAAAAGAATTACGTTTAAGGGTATATATAGTACGGTTAGAGAGGTTTTGATAAAAATTATTTGGCGAAATGCTAACTATGGTTTTGGAAAGCGACAAACCAAACTGGTTGGATTAGATGGGTCCGATTTTTTTACATGTTTGGTGGTCTTAGACTCTGAATCATAATTTATTTGATTTTTTGCAAAATTGTTAGTTAAAAAAGATTAAATATAACGATAGTCATAAATATAATCCAGTGAGTTGATTGCATAAATACATATAAAAGGTTGAATAGACAGTTCGGTTTACACTAACAGTTGTAAGTTACAAAATGTTAACGCTAAACTGACCCAAAACAAAACCCTTATCAAACTGCCTAGCTTACTTTAACTTAAACAATACAATCAATTTTAATGATTAATGAACAAAAGCAGTGAAAGTAATGTTAATCAATGTATAGGGAGTAAACTTTTAGAATATGTTCTCATAACATAAAATAATTTGAAATGCATTTTATATGAAAAAGAAAGCATTTTAAGACACTTTTATAGGATAATATTATATATAGAGAGAGACAAAATTTTAAAGTTCATATATATCCTTCTTAATAATATTTCACAACTTTTCATTATCAATATACTATTCTTCAATCTTTTATTTTATTTTATTAGGTTTCGTATATTTATTTATGATTATCTTATTCAGGTTACTTTTCTTTTTCACTAATTTACGTTCTTACACCCTAAACTTTAAAAAGGTTGTCAAACAACCCCTAAAATTTAGTTAAAGTTTCTTTCGACTTTATTTTTTTGGGTTTTCTATTTGAATTCCCGCCACAACGCGTGAGTAATTTTACTAGTATTATTACGATAACCATTGACAAAATGTATGGGATTCTTTATTCGCTCGCCAACTATCTTCATTCGTCGCTTCTATATTCATCAAACGATGCTTCTACATTCTCCAATTACCTTTATTTCTTCTTCTTCTTCTTTTGTATTCTTCAATCATGGATTGCTCATCAACTAGACCAATGTTGCTACTTCTATTGCTATGTATTTTTCAATGCCCATTACCAATGCTTCAATTGCTTAAGTATTCTTCAATTCAATTGTTGTTGCTTGGATTGTTTATGTCTTGACATTTCATTCTACTATTTTGGTAATTGTTATTAGATACATGAATGGAAGTCATTGCGAAATGGTTTTAGTTTGTTACTGCATACGCAAATTGGAAATTGTTGCTAGCTTTTGTGGTAAATGTGCTAGAACTAGCTGTAAAAATCAGCTAGAAGTCCCAATTAAAATAAAATAAAATAAAAGAAGCAGAAAAAATAGTAATAAGAAATTTAAAGGTATGAGACCTGTTAAAATAGATGTATATGATATTCTAATGATGATATAAGTGTGTATATTTTCATTTCCATTTTCAATTTCCAATATTTACATTCAGAATGAGAGGTAATAGTAAGTTACAACAATTAGTGAAAAAGGAAGGTTGGTAACTCATCTATTAATTTTTTTCCGCGGCAGCAATAGCATATATATATATATATAGGTGAAGACAAAATATATTACAAAAAGGAAATTGGTGTAGTGGAAATGTTGGTTGTTTTAAACCCACGAACGCGGGTTTGAATCTTTTCTGAGCCAGTAGAAGTGGCTAACGGGGCTCTCTCAATTTTAATAATATACGCTACTTAAACTTTTGCTTTTTTTTATATTTTTTTAGAAGTGTTCAACGAAAACGCTGAACTTTAAAAATTTATGCTATTACGCTTTAAAACTTACTATATAGTCGTCGAGATTTAATAAAGTACTACCCTTAGACATTAAAACTTACCATATAATCTTCAAGATTTAATAAAGTCTTTTTTTCTGTTTTTCCTTTGGCTTTTTTACATTGTCCAAGCTTAATTTTTTTTTATTCACGTAATGAACCTAATCGGTACTTCAAAATGCAAATATTTTAGTTTTGCTTTGTCAAAATGATGGTAGTGTTTTGTTTTAATTGGTTGACTTGGTGTAGTTTTTATTTGTGTCATGTCTGCCACAAAGTTCATTGGTCCTTACAAATTACACATTTGTCTCCAGTTCAAAATTACAGTGTTACCATCGTTTTAGTTTTTTAGCAAAATTATGATAGTGTTTTCTTTTAATTGGTTTGCTTGATGTAATTTTTTATTGAGATCGTGTTATGAGTAGCATGTATAAGTAACCGAAACAAAAGCGTATATGTTGTGAAAGTGGGAAATATTCGACGTAGAATATACAACAAACTACATCGAGGGGGAATAATTCCAGGCAGTTGTCTGCCATTTTCCAATTTGTCCAACCAAATTACGATTTTACTCCGTTTAAATTTACAGTTTTGCTATTAGGTTTTGTTTTTTTTTCTCTCAGCCAAATTACGATTTTGCTCTCATTTCAAATTTATAGTACTATTGTCGTTCTTGTTTTTTGTCATGTCAAATTACGAATTTGCCCCCAGTGTAAAATTACAACCATGCCATTGTTTTAGTTTTTTTTTACAAACTATGTAGTGTTTTGTTTTAAATGGTTGACTCGGTGTAATTTTTATTCGTGTCAGGCAGTTACCTCGCACACGCTCATATGTCCTGAAAAATTACAATTTTGCCCCCAATTTAAAATTATAGCAAAAGTATGGTAGTGTTTTTGTTTTAATTGGTTGACTCAATGTAATTTTTTTAAGATCGTGTTACGAGTAACATGTACAAGTAACCGAAATACAGACATATATGTTATGTGAGAAAAATATTTGGCTTAGTGTCCCGCAACGCAGACTATGCAAAATATGGTAATATTTAAAATTTGCTACAAATCATGTTAAATTTTAAATCAAAGCACATGAGGTGGATATAGTAGAGATGAGGATAATAAGGTGGATGTGTAACTACACAAAGTTAGATCCGGTAAAAAATGAGGTTATTAGGGAAATGTCATGAGTGTCATGTATATCAGATAAGATAAAGGAGAGGAGTATGAGATATTTTGGCCATGTGAAGAGAATGGAGACCTCGCCACCAGTTAGAGTGTTAGTAACCCTCATTGTGATCCCTTTGGATCTTGGTCCATGATGGCCTTTTTATTAATAGAACTGAAAGAGTTGAAAATGAAAGAGATTCATTAGCTATGGAATTTGACAGGTATCAGTATGAAACAGAGAGGGCTATTCATAAAGCATTATGTGATGCGCTCCGGGAAAAAGTGGAAGGGAAGAGGAGCAAAGTATGGCCCAAATTAACTTGGGATGATTAGATTAGACATGATTTGCTAGAGTTGCAGTTCTCTAGGGACATGATCCAAGATATGAGTTCGTTGAGATGTATGATTAAGATTAAAGATTTTTAGGGAAGCATATTGCTTCGTCTTAGTTTTTTTTTTCTTAGGGTCTTAGATTTTCCTACATTTTAAGCAAACTTTGCTTGTACTATTTTATGACGTTACATCTGTTCTTTTTATGCTTTAACCATTTCCTTTATTATTGGTAACTTTCTTTCTATTTTTCAATATTGTTTGTTTGTTTGGGAGCCTGAGTTATCTTTATATTTTACCTCAAGAAATGGAGATAAAATATGTCTACATCTTACTTTCTCTAGACCCTACCAATAGTTTTATTACATGTAGAATTTACGTTAAGAATGGGCTTGATACTGAACTAAAAGTACCGATCCTAAAAAAACAAAAAAATAAATACCAAATTGGTAAAAAAAAATGGCTTGATACGGTACCTACCCAAGTACCCAATATAAAAAACTCATACCTAACTCACAGGATACGATTGATATTGTTAGTATTTAAAATTTGATTTAAACATGACTACTAATATTTCACAAGGTTCTAGATATACACAAAACAAAATCATCCCAACTTTATAAAAAAAAAAAAAAAAAAACACACACTTAGCCCTAATACCCCCCCCCCCCCCCCCCCCCCCCCCCCACCCCAAAAAAAAAAAAAAAAACATAAATAAACAGCAAGTACCCACATCTCTTCCCACTTGGATCACCTTCATTTCTCAGGGAAACATACTTCTCAGGAAGGAGAAGATTGTTCCCCCTTTCTTCATAATCAAACAAACACTAAAACCTCCAGATTTCTTCATCATCATCATCGCAACAATTTCTGCAACTAAACCACAACCGATCAACAATCGCCTACATTCTTTCTTACTCCATGTATGTGGATCCACTCGATCGTACTTCTTTTATACATCACCGATAGTTTCTAATTTCCTGTTAATTATTGTCTACTTTCACTTGCGTATTTCTTGATTTTGCCCTAGGTTATTTCTACTTTATTGCTGTTTTGTTTTGTGTGATCTTTTTTTTTTTAATGCGATTATTGTGGCTTTTATATATGATGTTTGTTATTATTTCTTTTGTTTAATACGATTTTGTGGCTGTTATATGTTCATGTCTCATCTGATTTGGGAACTATTTGTGCCTAATATTAGTGGATGTTATTGAATTTTAGGGTTTGAGATTGCTGTAGGGTCTAGCTTAGAGGTTATTAAATGGAGAATACTAGATTGATGTGTGCGGATAAATGCAGATAAATTTCAGATGATTGCTATTCTTATCGATGAAGAAAACGAAGAACACGGTTGTTTTGAGTGGAAATGCAAGCAAACGATTTGAAAGAAACTGCGTTGATATTGATTATTTTCCTTAGCAGCTAATTGATACTACAAGTTAATGTAGGGTCTAGCGTACAAGTTTACTTGAATTGGAGAGTGAATCAGTGTATACTCAAGATATTTCATATCAGTTACGAGTACTATCCGTAATTTTTCGTAGTGATGTTGATGGACTTGGACAAGTCATGTTTTTTATAAAAATGACGCTTATTTTTGCCGTGAATTTGATAATTGTTTGTCACATCACGATAATGTGGTTTAAATTTTCTTAATATTGTCACGAAACTTGACCTGTCAACACCAGGATGAAGTCTGGATACCTAACCGCATAAAAGGCCAAACCTTGATATTTCATATTGGAGTTTGTAGGTTTTACATATTCAGCTTGAGATATTATCATCTATGTACATGTTAATATTTATACGAAAAAGTATAATATAAGCTTTTACTCTTGATTTTATTATATTCAAGACGTAATTTTTGAAGTTTTCTTTTTGTTATCTGTTAATGATGATGTTTCTACTTTATTCATTGTTTGTGTCTCGAAGGACGATAGTGAAAGGACCTGCTTCCAACCTAAATCTTTCCGAAGCTGACGATAAGAACTTGGAGTTTTTGATCGAAGCTTTTGGTTCAATGATATCTCCCGATGACATGGCATCCGCGTACTACCAAGCGGGATACGATCTAAACAAAGCAAGTGATATACTAAATACTATGCTCGGAAGCTCTTCCAACAACGACAAATATATACCAACAGATGATTCGACTAGAGCACCTGCATCATCAGTCGGTACCGTTTCTGGTGTTAACGGTGCTTACTATCCAACATCAAGAGCTTCAACGAACGAACCAGCAATGGTTCTTTCTAGAGCTAAGCCCAGAGCCCCTGGTGTATCGGTGGGTACGGTATCGGTATAATCGGTGCTGATTATGGGAGGTATAGGGCTAATACTAGAAGAAACTGTGAAACTACGAAACCGGTGAAGTTGATGTCGAATGAGTTTCCGAATCTCAGATATGGGATGAGAAACCACAGTCGGTTAATAATGCACCGAGTGAAACTATGAACAGTGATATCGAGATGTTTTTGCTTCAGATGCTTGGAGATGGTTTTCAGTTAGATATCAGAGTTATCAGAGAAGTTCTCGGTAAGAATTTTATCATCTAGATTGTCATACTTTTGGGTAAACATGCATTTTGATATTGGTTAATGTGCTCATGTATTTTGATATTGCAGATGGTTGCGGCTATGATATCCAAGAGGTAAGTTTTCTATATTATAATAAAAAACTAAATTTATGTGCTTTTATGAATTATCTATCTGGTTCAGTGTTCATAGGGCTGCAAATGAACCAAACGTTCAATGAACAATTTGTGAACCGTTCGACGAGAAGTTCGTTTGTGTTCGTTCGTTTAATAAATGAACGAATACAAACAATAAATTCGTTCGTTTAGTTTTGTGAACAAACATGAACAGAGGCAGCGTTTATTCATGTATGTTCGTGAACGTTCGGTAACGTGTTTGTTTGTGTTCGATAGTTCATAAGTGTTTTTAATTTTTATATTATATTTAAAATATAAAATACTTCAAAATTCCAACAAACAACATATTTAATTAGTATTAGTGTATTATATATCATGTTCATGTACGCTTGTTTGTGTTCATGAACATTAGTTTGTGTTCATTTGTGTTCATGAACATTAGTTTTTGTCATGAGAGTTCGCTTGCATTCGTTAGCTAAAATTAACAAACAAACACAAACACATTCATTTATCTAACAAACGAACACGAACAAAAAATCTCGTTCTTAAGTGTTCATGAATAGTTTGTGAACACATATATTTCCTCATCAAACGAGCACGTGCAAGGTCTTGCTCGTGTTCGTTTGGTTCGTTTGCAGCCCTTGTGTTCACATAATTTTTTATTTTATTTTTTTGTATGACTCAACATTCCATGCATTTGTTGAAGCATCCATGATTTTTTACTCGATATATTGATGCAGAGCATGGTGAAACTGATGAACATGTCGACCCCCACTGTGGATCTGGGAGGCGTCACTTCAAGCATGGTTGACCAAACAGTAAGATCTATAGAAAACGATTTATATAGTTATAACATTATTACCAACTCGTATTCTTATGTCATTTTACCTATTTCATAATACAAGTCTATAGATACACATCAAGACCTAAGCAATAAGTTTGAAGAAAAACTACAACTCGGTGGTTCATCCAGAAGGTATTGAACTTTCACTTTTGGGCTTCCTTTTTTTTTACCATTTTTAACTAAAATGCAAATTATATTTTTTACAGGTCAAATCTCGAGAGAGAAATTTTTAGCAACCTGTTTAATGTTCCCGAAAGATCTGAATTGGGACCTGAAATTATCGTACCAAAAAGACAACCAAGGACTAGAAAATATGGTCTCGTGACTGAACCTTTAGAAGATGGAGTTATAGAGCTTAAAACTCCTATCGTAAAGAAGGAAGTTAATGGGGATGGTACAATTATTGTAATACTATTTTAAAACAATTTATTATTTAATAGGGTAGAGTATAATATAATTTTTTATGCATGTGTTTGACGAACAGGAGATGAAGAGGTTGACGATAACTACGAGACCCTAAGGGAAGCTGTGACGGAGCACTGGATTACAATGAAACGATACTATAGAGCCGTAAGGAGGATTTTTTGTCTTTTTTATGGTTTTGGGTTGTTTTTGTAAATTATGCGTATCTGATCCGTCATATGTGACAGGCTGCTGATGCGTATGCTAAAGGTAACTATGAGCGTTCATATAAGCTTGTTGAAGAGGTACGAGTTTACACATTTTTTAGTTTTTTTTCGCTTCAAAACAATAAATATTTAAAAGCTTAAATGGTTTATTTTATGTAAGCTTAAATGGTTTATATTATGTAGGGACACTTTTATATGGCTAAGGCTCGAGAGGCAGATGAAGCATCTACCAAAATACTCACTCAAACGAGGTTAGTTAAACCGTCAAAAGTAAATATTCATATGCGATTATCGAGTGGAAATGAAAGTGATTTTTTTTTATTTTGGTTGTAGAGATGATGGGGAGGTGATTTCCATCAATCTAAACGACTATGATCCAAAGGAAGCGGTTCGTCTATTAAAAACCCAATTGAAATCTATGTCTGGCATACCATGTAAGTTGTGATTTTTATTATAATTTATCATAATGCTTTTGGTAATTTCAGAAAGCTTAAATGAATGATGTGTTTGATGCAGCCATTCATTATCTGAAAGTCATGGTTGGGGCCAACAGTGACAAAAACAAACCAAACGCTCGTAAGCGTCTGGTAAGAATCCGTGATTCATATAACTTGCGTAAGTATTTTGGTTGTTTCGCCTTTCCATTATTATTTATTTGTATATTGTGTGAACATGTGTAGATAAGCAAGCTACTCGAGAGGGATGCAATTACTTGGACCGAAGAAGATGGACGGATAATGACTATTCGGATTGATGTTATCAATCCGAAACATTTAAGTTTTAATAAAGCTAGTTAGGCGGAGTTTGTTGATTATTTATAACTAACATGCTAGCCTTGGTAAATTTCGAACCTGGTGTTTTTGTTTGCAAACAACTATGGATATGTTATTATGAAGACATTTTGGTGGCCTTAAGTTTAACTAAATATTTATTTAAGTGGTCTAAAGTGTTGTTTTGGTCATTTTGGGTGACTTTAGTGTAACTTTTGAGTATTTGACACAAACCTAAAAAACATGTCACATTTGATGACAGGAACCTGAAAACCGTACGCATTTGAAGTCTTAACACGACATGCTTCTTTATACTCATTTGAAATCTTAACACGACATGCTTCTTTTACATAACTATACTCTAAAATTATGTAATTACAATGAAAGTTTGTAGTCGAATTTTCTTTTTAAGTCGTAAATTTAATGCTTGATCGTCATAAGTTGTAACATGAAAACAGCTTTAAAAGTATAACTAGTCAACACATGAACCCGTAAACCCAAACCAGGGGCAGATGTATGAAGGCTCAACTTTCTAGGCAAAGTGCAAAATTAGTGCAAATTATTTTTCTTCTTTGATTTACGTATCAAATATCCCTAGGTTTAAAATAAATTTTTGGAATACCCCTGAATTTTTTCCTCTAACTTCGTCACTAACCCAAACCCAACCTGTCTAGCTAACTGGGTTCGACCAAAACCCTTTTCAGACCAAATACATAAATCAAAACTCGTGGAGTGGCTGAACTTAACTGATGTAAGCTCTTCTTTGTAAACTTGTTGATACAATATCAACTCCTACCCTAGGATGTAACAACGTATGGGCAACCTATCTATCATGAAATTTTATAAAAGCTTGAGCAAGATGATTCTCATATTGTTATAGTAAAAGTTAGACTAAACAAATACACAAATTGTTGAAGACTTGGTATATGTTTAACTGTAATTATCACTCTTAACACAAGATTTTTGAACCTTCGGTCTTTTATTACATAATAATGGTTATCAAAGGTTAAAATAACCTTTAAAGGGTTGTGACATAAATAGATGTGAATAACAACTAATTACCAATCTCGTAATAACTAAACTAAATTCTAAACAAAAAACTCCAACTCAATTAATATACGAAACACGAAAAGATTCAAAATTCAAGACCAGTCCACCACTTGCTATAATTTAAGGTACAAGTAAAGAAGAACCTCAAATCTAATCTAATAAAAACATCAAAACTATCGTTAAATCTATTGTCCCCAAGGATCAATAGTCTACAACAATCATCAACAAAACTGACCAAGATTTTCTTGGATACTCCACATGTTTGTATATATTCAACTCTGGGAATCCGTTGACGTTCTCTTTCTTTTCTTAATAGTGACTACCTTTTTAACTTTGACCGCCCTCTTCTTGACCACCTTCTTTGACTTTTTTCGGGACTCTTTAGCGACACCATCATCACTAACAACATCCTTTCCACGTGGCAACGGTTCTTCTTCATCGTCTACATTCCAATTACAAAAAAGCCCCTCGTGTTCACCGAATTTTTTTTTGCAACGGCTCTCCTGCACCTGGAAGTAGGTTATTAAATGTCACGTCGCCGTTTAGGCCTCCTTTTCGTTCCAACAACACTTTATCTGGTCGTATAATTGTGCCGAGGATGCTACGGTTGGGGCCCAGACTCATGATAAGTTTATTGTCTGTGAGAGTTGAGCATGCCATTCCAAATGCGGATTTAATCTGTGCACCAGCCAAATAAACAAAGGTTATTTTGGCATTTCAATAGTTTTCAAACACTTCTGTCAAGTCAAATTAGACTAGGTCAAAGACAAGGGGTAAATTGCTATAAAAAGAATGTTTCGAGGAACCACCCACTCTGACACTCTAGTGTTAATAAATACTACAAACATAATAACAATTGATAACAATCTAAAACTTCCGTAAAAAAGCAATTTAAGAAATTATAATCAGTTCTCAAGGCGTTAGGCTCTCCAAGGCGCTCAAGGTCCTGAAAGCCAAAGCCAGGAGGTGAAGGTCCTAGCCTCGCATGCAGTTAAAATACTTATTAATTAGTTATAGGTGATATTCTCTACCATTTAAATCCTTAAACACCCATAAACAAAATAATAATAACAATATAAAAGGCATTCGTGGGAATTTTGTTCTCTACATAAGCTCTATGTACAAACGATGAAAATCAAAATATTACAACCAAAACACTACTTGGCTTTAACTTTTTTGTAGAAGGCTTAATAATATCAGAAACAAACACAGAATAATGAGTGCCGTTTTTAATCTTTTCTGTGTTTCTATCTTGCCCCTTTCAACCTAGCTTTACTCTTTCCCCTCTCAGCCTAGCATGACTTATAGAGGAATCAGAAAGCGGCCACTTGATAATGAATAATAAGATTGCTGCGCTTCTGCTGATGCTGTGAAGAAAATTCTCCACCAGCCCTACCACCTAACGGCTGAGACACGCCAACTCATAAAAAAACACCTTAGGCAAATTTCGAGCAAGCTTTTAACCTGATTAAAACTGCCCATTTTGAAGCAACCTGTTCGGACCCGTACCCTTTTTTTTTTTTGTCAAATAGCGTTCTAAACCGGACCAAACAATCTAAAATGACCATTTAAAGTGACCCGAACTCGTTATGACTTGTTACTCAACCCGACACGCCCATTTTTTCAGGTATACATAAAGCACAACCTAAATCGACCAATTTGTAAGTATATATTAGGGTGAGTATCACAGCTGTCCAAAAAATAGACTTGACTTCCAGTGCAAGAAACCCGCAAAACACCGCTAAACCGAACAAAACAGTAAACTGCACCGCTGATCACTGATGTTAGCCTGCAAACCCAGCTGCTGACCGGTGGCTTCTGGTCAACTGCAATGATCGATGATGGGGTTGTATTGCTTGTGCTAAACAATTAAGGCTGCCCTAAACCAAAACACGGTGCCAATAAAAAGACCTAAAAATAAATTGGCTAGAATTTTGCCAACTTGCAGAAACTACACAAATCTGGCCGAAGATAGTTTAGGACAAAAAGGATTAGGGACAGATGCAAATCAGCCTACACGCCTAACATAGTTTATTACGTGAACACGTGGTTATTGGCTGAGTGGATCACATGGTCCCTCGAAACAGAAACATAAATAAAATACAAACCCTTGTTGTGGTGAGCATGAATAAGAACTGGGCATAAAAGAAACTGAATGTTGCTGCTTATGAGTTATAACCCTAATTGCAATCTGAAAGTAAGAACAAATACCCACTAACCTGGAAATAGTTGAAAGAATTTTTCCCTATATCGTTCTCCAGGTCCTATCATGGAACACAGAAAACCAATATTAATAAAGTTCTATACCTTCAATAGATTAAAGCTAGCAATCAAATTAAACGACAAATAGCTTTGATTTAAGAAATCTAACCGTAATCACAACTAAACTGAGCTAAAAATTAATACACAAACAAACCTAATAATAAACAAGTTACCTGTGGATCCTGGATCGAAATCAGTGACTTCCTGCTTGCATTTAAAAACCTGAAAGTAGAAAAAACAAATTAAAAAAACCAACTATATGAACGACTAACTCCTAAAGATTTATTGAAAAAAAATTATGGGGGCATTTTAGAACACATATGAACCGAAAAAAATTACCCTTTACTCTTCTTGGAGAAAAATGTGCATCCATCGCAAGCTACACCAACGTCAGAAGTATTCAATTTACGCCCGTACATAACAAAGAAGGTTACCTATTTCCAAAAACAAAGTTATTCGTAAAAACAAAAATACAACAAATACAACAAAATTTTAAGAAAAATATCAAGAGGACTCCAAGATTATGTTCTGGAGAAGCACGGGTACCCATTGAATTCTGTAGAAATTGAATAAAGCAAAAAAAACAAAATTCCATCAGAAACCAAAATATAGATAAATAACAGAAGTTACAGTAAAAGTTTAACCCAATTTCTGTGACAACTGATCATATAAGATGCCTCTTAAGAATCAATAACATGAAACCCATGATTAAAAAACAAGTACCCATGTGGTATAAGTGCTTTATAGTAAGTACCCGCAACATTGCTATTAACATAGCTAGGAGTGCATACGACCCAATCCCACCAGAATACACCTGCACCAATAACAACCGGTTAATAATACATTCATAAAAATGATGATGATGATGATGATGATGATGATGATGATAATGATAATAATAATAATAATAATAATAATAAAATGAGACAATTAAGCTGAAAAGGTATCACACACCTCGTTTGACTCTCGTTGTTGCAGAAAAACTTTCAATATTAGACACAACGGCCTTAGAGGTGGCCACTTAGATATAGCATCCTGAAAATAAATAGGTATTAAAAGCTTAATATGATCATAAAAAGTTCCTATTTTTTATATTATATTCTCATTAAAAGAAGTTGTTCCTCTATTTTCAGATATATGGAAGTTGAAACAAACCTGTATATACTCAGCAGCTTTTGGCCCATTTTCCATATCAAAACTGTTGAAAATAATATATATATACTCAAGCAAAACTGATAACACTCAACATAATAATTCAACAGAACATAAACTTTGAAATGTCTAACCTTACATCAAATGAAATACCACTTCGTTTCTCCACAAATTTAATAATTGGTACACGAGCCTTGGCAATCACCTGATATATTCCACAATATGTACACATATAAGTTATACAAAGATTTGATGGAAGTATGAAGCGTTTACCCGATATTAAGGAGTTAAAAGATTACCTGAATCTTTTTTGCAACACCTCTCTGTGACAAAGCCCTAGAGAGAGCATATAAGCCTATCTGAGGAGTTCTGATACTCGATTCTAATATCACCATCTACAATTCAGCAAGCAGCCATAAGTTCCAATAAGATCATAATAGTAATACTCAAATATAACTAAAGCAACATTTCTGTTCCAATAACTAACTAACAAAATGGACAGTCTTACATCAACATCACTGCTTGGCAAGAACAAACCTGTCTTGAACGAACCAAAAACTTCTACCTGCAAACCAAACATAAACCATAAAATCATGCATCTTTCTAGCATCTATCAACACCATTTTACAACTTTTAAACTTACCTTGCAGTTAGCCCATATGTACTTTATAACATCCGAAACACTTTCAACCGCTGCATTACGTGACACTTGCTCTTCAGCAGTTGGAGATAGAAAATCACAGAAATCCAATATTTCTGCAACAA
Source organism: Scalesia atractyloides (assembly GCA_947069175.1). Lineage (NCBI taxonomy): Eukaryota > Viridiplantae > Streptophyta > Magnoliopsida > Asterales > Asteraceae > Scalesia > Scalesia atractyloides. The sequence goes on from CAMTDV010000011.1 coordinate 8,284,457, forward strand.
ACATATCTTAATATTAATCTAAGACAGCTTCTAATTATCATCATAACATCATATACACAAAAAAAGCATGAAATGTTTCCTTAATGCATTACTTAAGATCAAAACAATTAGACTTACAGTACTCTAAGTCAAACTAATTTTAAAATATGTCAAACAGAATACCTAATTAATTACACTAAAACACAAACCTGATTACTCACATCCAATTAAAATAAAAATAAAAAAACGCAAACCTAATTAACCAAAATCAAAACAAATCATTTACAGATCCAAAAATAATACAGTAAATTGCACCTTTATGAAGCTGAAGCATGGGGCTTTTAAACCGACAATTAGCACGAAACCAACCAGCTTCCAAACTCCTCTTCGGTTCATCATCAGGCACCGGGGTAGCTAATCTCGACCGTTTCAGCGGCGGCGTCGGAGTTCTCCAACCATCGTCATCGTTAACCAGATCTAGAGAGAAGAAATCCGGAGCGGAAGTTTCCGGTAACGGCGTCGAAATTGTAGATATAGGAATATGATTACGCAGCACGAGGTAATCTTCGGAATCACCGGCGGTGGTTTCCAGTGGCGGTGTGGTTGGTGGAGAGCCGACGGTTACGGCGGTTGAGAGAGGAGATAGGGTTTCGTATAGAATACCGTCGGTTTCCATGACGGAGGAGGGGTATGACGGTGTGGTTGATTTTCCGGCGAGACGCCGGAGACGGTGGTTAGGTTAGAATGTTTGGGAAATTAGGGTTTCAAGGGAGTTAAATGCTTGGTTGGTTCCTGGTTTGCAAAAATTGCAGATTTGGTCTTACTGGTTTACTAATTACACGCGTGGTACCAAAACTTGTTAAAAATGAAATCGCTTGGCCCCAGCCCTAACATCAGTTAAATCATCTCACGTGCTTGACACATGAGAATAATTTGGTCATTTAAGTCCAGCCTACCTGGTTGGTCCCACCCCACTCCTTCTTCTTCCCCAAACCACCACCATCTCATATCCTCCACCACCAACACCTCATCTCCTCCACCATAACCACTGAGCTCCCACTCACCACCGGTCGTTCCTGTGGAGTTCGCTAGAAAACACGGGTCGTCGGAGTTCGATCCATGCCCCATACGCCATAAATCTGCCATGATTGTTACTCTAAACCACCCCTGCCATACAATGTTGTTCCTCTTCACCACCGACGTCGCCGGAACAGCTCCAACCCAACACCGAGTCGCCCCTAAAGTAGCCACCGTCGTCGATACTCATAACCCAGCGCCGTCTGAACACCCTTATCGCGGCAACGCCGCTGCTGCCTCCCCTCTGGGCCACCGTTCACTCCGGACGGGGGATGTAACATCCGTCGAAAAACGGGTTTTCAAAACCCGCGTCATTTATCAATCAAATATCCCGTTATAATTTTCGTTGCGTATTTATACTTGTTATTAATTTTAAACGATACATAATTAATAAATATATTAAAATTTAAAAACCATAATTTAAAATTACTAATAAATAATGAATAAAAAATAAATGTAGACGCCGGGTTTCGAACCCGGGTCACCCACAAGCCAAAACACACAACACACCGCTCCGCCACACACTGTCTTTGTGATAAACATTAAAACAAATAACACTTATAATGAAACTGAAAGTCAAACCGGTAATCAGCGCGCCCAAATTCGCAGTCGCCGGAAAAGCCGAGATTATCGCGAATTATGACCGTTTCCTTCGACTGAAACGCGTGAACTAATTTCGACATCGGTTATAACCGATGTCTAACCCTCAATTTCAGTCATAACCGCCGGAAAACTTTGACCACGAATCAAGACCCAAATTCGAACCAAATACACCCTGTTCCTCCTTATAAATACCCACCCAAATCTCTAGTAACCTTTTCGCCCAGAATCGCACTCTCTTTCGAAGCTTTAATCCTTCCAGAGCACGTCGCCGGAAATTTCAATTTCGCCGGAACTTCGCCGGAATCGATCGTCAGAAAACCGTATTCATTCATCAGTCGGTATAACTGTCTAAACTTCTCTGCTATCTCTTAAATTATGTTTTAATCGTTCAAATCAATAATCAAAACTGTTAAACAGTTCATACAGCCGGACATCGCAAATCAGAGCCGACGACACTTGCCGGAAAACCGAAGCAAATCCGCTGTTCTGGTATACCCTATCATTTAATTTCTCTATTCATTTCAATCAAGTTTAGGTCGTGAACGATTAAACAAGAACAGTCGGATTTCATTGTTCTGTATTCTTTAGCGAAGAAGATGAAGTCACAAACAAGTATAAGTATAATTAAAATCAGATATTCAAACGGGTTAGACACACAGTCCAGCGGTGGACTGTGTGCACAAACAATACACACGTCCCGAGTTCGAATCGCACACGTACCGACTTTCAGAAATAAAACCAACATTTTTAAAACCTAATCAGATCACGTCACAGAATGTTTATAAGAGTAATATAATTCATAAGTTAAACAGATTTAACACACAGCCCAACTGGTTGGGCTGTGCGCACTCGAACCGAAGGACCCGAGTTCGACTCCGGGTCCCTGTAACCGGTTCGGCCCTATAAATCGTTTTTAATAAAAAACCAAATAAGTTAAAAATTAATTAGTATATAAATATAATTAAAACAGATAATATTTCGGGTTAGACACGTAGCTCAGTTAGTAGAGCTGCGTGCACGTATACGAGAGGTCCCGAGTTCGAACCTCACTCAGCGCATATAAACACACAGTCCGACCGGTCAACGGTCAACGGGGTCAAAAAAAGTCAATGTTTTTATTTCTTTTTAGTTATTTATTTAATCATAAAATCATTTAAAAATACTTAAAAATAAGATTTTTAAAGTTAGAAAACTTCCTTAAACTCACAAAAATAAATCTAAAAATCCCATTAAGCGTATGAATTAAAAGTATAAATCTCAAATAAAATCCATTTATTTACCGAATCATTTCGTTATTATTTTAGGTTAGTTTTTCCCTCGTCGATCAAATCCTAAAATTCGTGCGCATCCAACGTCATCAAAGAACACACCCAATGTGAGTGAATCTCTACCAATTCCCTGTTTTAATCATGTTTTGGGGTGTATCATGTGTCGTTTAATTCTTTATTATATTTAAACACTTGTGCATACATCATATCCGTGATCAAATGTGTATCAAATGTGTATCAATTGTTGTGTGGATTATATGTAGTTTGGATTTATCATTTTCAGTGCACGCATTTCATTAGGTCCATCAGTTCCCCGTGGGAGACGGGTTGAGCATCAGGTGCCTCATAAGATCGGCTCCGTTTGATTGAGCCTTGATCTCACATTCATCATCATTCATATCATATACTCATTCAAAGTGGTTTGTGTTTGTTTACTTATATATGTTTGCTCACATGTGATTATTGCACAAATTTTCCATATTAAATAAAACAAGAAATTAATAACAATGTTTTATTAAGGTTCACTCGCCAACTTTTGTTGACCCAAAATATCCCCCGTTTTACACATGATACAGGTGATCCAGCTGAGGCAATAAACACATAGGAAGGCCTAGAAGAATAAACCAGTTTAAGCTTGGATTATTTACATAGTTTTCATTTCCTTGTAATTGTATGAATTTTGAATTGGATATTTAAGTTGTAATTTGAAATTAATAAATATGAAACATTTTAGTAAATATCATGAGCTTTGGTGATAACCCAATTATGCCCCGACTCTTATTCCGCTGCGGGTCGGGGTGTGACAGATTGGTATCAGAACCATGACTATAGGGATATAGGATATGTTATTAGACCCTTAGAGCCTATACTATAGTTGATTACAATTTTTAAATTTTTATGCGTTACATACAAAATTCATGATGTTTATATGCTTTATGTTTATTGTTACACTCAATGTTATGCAAGCATGCTCACAAATACATGTTATTATACAATGCTCATCATAAATCATATTCTCATAACATATCATATCCATGAGAGCACACACCTCACAATTCCATGATTTTTGCAATGATTTTTGTATTTTCAAATCACATCAAAGTGAGTTCTCATGACGGGCATGTAGTAACTGGAAGGGTACGAGTACCGGTAGTCGGAACGTCCTGTCTAGGCTTGGCATTCGTATAAATCCAAAATAAAGGACCAGTTTGCCTACCTGGGGACTAACGATGAGAGTACGAAGGACCTATTAGGCCAAAGCATGCTATACCAAACGTCGTGTGAGCTAACCCCACTTTGAGTTGTCATTGTGTCTACACCTGGATACCCTCCTACCATACATCTCGCAATCATATTTTACGGTTTTCATTCGGGTGATGCGAGTGTTAATTCGCCAATACCAATGTGAATCCTACCAAGCCCAATAGTCATGGGGGCCCACATGACTATACAGGCGATGGTATGGGGGACATTGGAGGCCCAAACATGAGCAAACCCAAGACATCCTATGGATGTAGTTGCATTATTGTTAGTTATGTTATTTTTATTCTTTTAACGACACATGACACCTAGAAACTTCTTAAACTCACAATCTTCCTATGTATGTTCCTGTAGATGTCGGCTAGGCAACTACGTGGAGGTAGAAAGTCAGGAAGATCCAATGAACGCTTGGCCACACAAATTGCTAAACAAATGGCCGCGGTGCTTCCTGACATCGTGATTCAAGTTCAACAAGCTCTCACCGCAAATCCCATCAACCCTCCCAATCAAGAAGACCAGAGCGTCGCCAACCCTCACTCCAAAAAGTGCTTCTACAAACACTTCAAATCTTGCGATCCCCCAAAGTATGAAGGGACCGAAGGTGTTACTGCTCTCCTTCACTGGTTTGAAGAAATGGAGAACACTTTCCTCAATTGCGATTGTCCCGAAGATCGCAAGGTACGTTATGCAACAGGAAGACTGTTTGGGGTAGCCCTTACCTGGTGGAACACGGATTAGGGTTTTCTTGTGAATTTGGGTCAAGGGTGGATGTTAGGGGTGGTTTTGAAGAGAATGGTGGTTATTGGGTTTTGATCAAAATTTGATTTTGTTTGTGGGTGACTGTCGGCGGCAGTGGGATGGTGGTGGTGGGGGTGGTGGTGGTGTGGTGGTGGTAGTTCAGAGAGAGAGATAGGGTGTTGTCCAGAGGTGGCGGCAGTTGGATGGTGGTGTTGGGGTTTCAGTGGGATGGTGGTGGTGGGGATGATACGTTGGTGGGGGCGGGGGTGGTGTGGTGGTGGTAGTTCAGACAAAGAGATAGGGTGTTGTCCAGAGGTGGTAGCAGTTGGATGCTGGTGTTGGGGTTTCAGTGGGATGGTGGTGTCGGCGGCAGTTAGATGGTGGTGGTGGGGATGATGCGGTGGTGGGGGTGGTGGTGGTGTGGTGGTGGTAGTTCAGTCAGAGAGATAGGGTGTTATTTAGAGAGAGAGAGGGGGGGGAGAGAGAGAGTGCATATCTGTATTTTTTAATATTTATATATATTGATGCTAAAATGACCAAAATACCCCTGAGGATAAAGACAAAATATCAGGATTTAAGTTGAGAATCTGACCAAATTTGAAATTTGGACTAAAATGGCAACAAAATGCAAACCACAGGGACCCAGATTTAAAAATTTTGGATTTTGGACTAAAGTGGCAATAGTGAGCAAACCTCAGGGACCATTTTGGCATTTAACTTTTTGTTATAAATGTCATTTGCAGTGTCTTTGTCTGTGTATCATCTGATCTGAATGCGATTAAGCTTTTAAAATATGATACGAATCTGTTGTTTGAATTGAATGTGTATAGATACAGTTATAGTAACAATGGTTTGTTGTGGTGTTTTTGTTGCATATATAATATGTGTGATTTCCATTGTCTATGCCTGTGTATTATCTGATCTGAACTGTGAATAAGCTTTTTCTAAATTACGTGAATGATACAAATCTATTGTTTGAATTGAATGTATATAGATATGGGCATAATGATTGTTCGTAGTGGTGTTTTTGTTGCATACATGTCTTTTTGAAGGCTTGCAGCGTCTATGCCTGTGTATAATCTGATCTGAATTGAACTATATGACAGATTGTGTGATTTTGTTACTAAATACGTGTTGCAATGTCAAGCCTAATGTATAAACAGTTGCACACATATGAGCGTTTATATCTAGAGTTGATGAAAAATACATTACTATCATTAGATAAAACGCATAGATCGATTAAGTTTTTAGAATACATGAATGAAATAAATTCATGGTTTGAATTGATAATCTTGTTATTATGTCTAAGGATCTATTCTAATTGAAAAGATAACCCTGTTTTCAGCTTTTGGAAGAAGCTCTAGAAAAGAGTGGAAATGATTTAGATTCTGCTATCAAGAGTCTCACTGAGCTCTCTCTTGGATATATTGACGGGAAATCAGGTTCGCCTGCACAGTCAAACCCAATAACAATTAAAGGTAACTCATTTGCTTTTATCACAAAGGTTATCCGTCACTTTCTGATATCGAAAGATAGCATCGGTTTGTACTTTCTGTTTCTTTCTAATAGACAAAGTTCTTTGTTAATGAAAAGTGCAGGCCCGGTTATTGCTAGTGAAGACGTTTCATTTAATAACTCATCAGCTAGTGAGAATATCCCCCAAAACGGTGCTGAATGGGTTGAATTGTTTGTCACAGAAATGACAAGTGCCACCAGTATTGATGATGCCAGACTTCGTGCTATGCATGTACTTGAACGTTTGGAGAAATCCATATCCGAACGTGCTGTTGGTGATGCTGCAGAAACTCTTCACAAGGCAAGTCCTCCTTTCCCAAACACACACATGTGTGTGTGTGTGTTTACTGTTTGCAACTATCCCATCTGGTTTTGCTATTAATATTAATATTAATTTCAGGAAAATATAGTCTTCAAAGGGCAAATTGAAGTTCTTCTGAAGGAGAATGCAATACTGAAACGTGCTGTTGCCATTCAACATGAACGTCAAAAAGAATATGATGAGAGGACTATAGAAGTGCAGCAGTTGAAGCAGTTATTATCTCAATATCAAGAGCAGTTGAGGACACTTGAGGTCTACCCTTACAGCTTCATTTTATGTTTTTATTATAAGCTAGACTATTTGCATTTTTCTTATTCCACATAATGGAAACAAGATACATATATAGTGTATAGATCAAATACAAATGGGTCTTAACATGAGAGGTGAAGGGAGATTTTTTTTTCTTTTTGATTTTTTTTCCATCTACTTAATCATGATATTTAGTTGCAAAATGTAAAAAAAAACGTGTATTTGCTCTAGGAGAGTAATTATTCTAGAGTGATTATAATTACTAGTAATTACATAATTACTCTACTAGTGTAAATACACTTTTTTATATATATTTTGGGACTAAAATCATGCTCGACAAGATGAGGAAATTTTTTATAAATAAAAAAAGTTCTCTCTTTCACTTCTCATGTTAAGACTCATTTGTACCGGAACCTTACTCTACATAAAGTATTTATAACAGAAAAACAGTAAAAAACGTGCATAGAGATTAAAGTCGGTTGCATGTTGTTGGTATTTGCAGGTTAATAACTATGCATTAACGATGCATCTAAAACAAGCTCAGGGAAACAACTCCATTCCTGGACGATTCCATCCTGATATCTTCTAATGAAGAGGTAAAATGGTGTGCGTCACTATTTTGTGGTGGATAGATTTTGGTTATAAATATTGTTTGTCTGAAGAGATCTACATTTGCCAGATTAATGGCAAGTAGATTATAGTCTGTTATATCTTTTAAACACAATTAATTGATATTTGGTTAATTTAAAGGGTATAAGATCTTGGTTTTATAGTTTGAAATCAACTTCTGCATTTTTTCTTCTGCTTCTTATTCACCCATGTAGGCGGCAGCCCTCATGAACATATACGTCGCCATGCATACACTTTACTGCTATTTTTTATATATTTCATGTTAGTTATTATGTAAGCGTACAAAAGGCATTGCAACTGCATTATGAAGGAATTAAGAAGATAATTATCGCATAGTAATGTTCTGTTTCTCTTATCTTGTTTTTGGAACCTAACCCACTCAACTGGCCTATCTCAAATCGTTCATCGAGCCATTCTCCTTTCCACAAGGAGCCACCGTCACTTGATGAGATGTTAGCTATGTCTAAAAATCTTTTGATGTATATCACCGCCAACGTCGTCCATTGCCGCCAACTTCCATTGTTGAATCGCAGCCCTCTCCACCAAACAAAAAGCCAAGCTCAAAGCTGATCTTGATATGATGGCCGCAAAACATGAAACCCAACGACATTCTCTCGATGAACAATGATCTGCAATGACCCTAATACCGGCACCGTCACTGAAACCATCTCACCATCAACCGTCCGCACACCACTCCCTTTCAAAGTCAATCATGCACCACCAACTCAAGTATCCTCTCCAATACAACTTGGCCTTTCGAATTTACTTGAAAAGAAGTTTGCATCCCAAAGTGAACTTAAGTACAACCCTACTGTTCGTTCATTGACTCTAGTAGCAAACCCTGTTTCCAAACCCACAGCCACACCTACTCCTAACCTTCAATCTCCTTTACTGTCAACACCAACAAAACCGACTCCATCTATAACCTTCACACGCCAATCACAAGAAGCGTTACAGAAGCGTCGAAAACCAGCACCATTGCCAAAACAATCCATAACCTTCACATGCTAACACAAGAAGCGTTGTAAGCGCCAAAAACCCGCACCATCACCAAAACAATTGTCATTGGTTAAACCCTTAAAACTATGAAGAGCCGACTCCCATTGCCAGATGTGACTGGCGATCACCATTGCATTACATTGAGACCATTTCGTATGTGGTTGTCCGACTAGAATGTCGACGACCATGGCAAACTCATATCGTTCTAGAGGACAAGAACGTTTTGAATCGTGTGGGAATGATACGTGCTAAACTGGTCGATATCTACGTACACCATATTCACCCACGTAGCCCTCATGAACATACACCTCGCCATGCATTCACTTTACTGCCATTTCTTATATGTTTCATGTAGTTATATTCTACATTGCTTAATGATCTTGTCTCCATGTCTGTTCCTGTTAACTTCCTTTCAGTTGTTTTAAATTGTTTTCATTGTAAGCCTTCAAAAGGCATTGCAAGATTGCAACTTTATATAAAGAAGAAAATTATTGCAAAGTAACTTTCTATTCTTTTATATTGTTCTTGGAGCCTAACCCACTCAACATGTCTATTTGGAGATTGACTATCTCAAATCAGTCTAGGACATTCAACTAAGCATGATCACAATACCAACAATTCCCTGAATGGATTTTTTTTCTCGAACATAGTTTTGTCGATTTTAAAATCGAATGTCGATATTTGGTTTCATTCTAAGAATTTTAAGGTAAGTTCGATCTAAATGTTTGAAATTGAAAGAACTGAATTGATCAGATCAATTGGGATGCTTCAACCAAAATTTTAACTTAGATTTTTAATACCAACTAGTGGGATGGGATTGGCAAGAATTTGGTTTCGATCAGTATTTTTCTTGTTACGGTATCGGTATTAGGTGTTGTTTATGATACCAAGTTGGAATACGGTTCAGTTTCCAATAAAATATGTATCGAAATACAATTGCGTGTTCAGCTTTTTAAAATAAAAAAAATAACGAACACATGTTACTAGATAAAGTCAAATTAGATGAAAAATAAATGAGATGAATGCATATATTATTTAAAGTATAAGGGTGTAAATTGATACTCCGATTTACACCGACAGGGTGGGAAGGTGGTCGATATCGGTTCGGTTACCTACGGTATCAACACTTAATACAACAACCAAAAGAGAGAACCATGCTCAAAAGAATATTAACACGTGTTACACATCATTGAAACCTTAAAAACGAATACCGGTATCGTTGATTCGTTTATGTTAATGTATGTACATCTATCGATGTCTACAAGTTCAGTTCGTCACGGTACCGACAATCACTATAGTTTACAACATCAAAAATATATATACAACATCAAAAATATATCGGTTCATGTTCAGGTTCGTCTAAAATTTTCCGGTTCAGATCGGGTTGAGCTCGCAAACCATGAACACGACCCGTTTAGCACCCTTATAACACACAAACACACAATTAGTCATAGACTCATAGGAAACAATAACGGAAAAGGGTAAAAGAGGAGTTGAAGATGCCATGGCCCTACCTGGTGGAACACGGAAAAGGGTAAAAGAGGAGTTGAAGATGCCATGGCCTTAACATGGGAAGAGTTAAGGGAACTCATGACCAGACGCTTCTGTCCAAGAAGCAAAATCAAAAAGTTGGAGGATGAATTCCACGCGTTAAAACAAAAGGAAGGAGATCACACTTCCTATAACAAGAGATTTCTATAACTAAACCAGATGATCCCAAATCTGTTCACCCCCGTGTACCGCTTGGTTGAACACTACATTCGAGGTCTTCCCTCGAAAATTCAAGACTCGGTCTTAAGCACTTCGCCTGCAACACTTGAAGCTGCGATGGAGTTAGCTACAGAACTCACTGAAAATCGCATTCGGAACGGAAAATTTAAAGATGAAAAGAAGAAAGCACCCACAGAGACCCCAACTACAACCCACTCGGTCTCCTCCTCAAGGTTTGCCGGTAAGAGTAAACGAAACAGCAAGAATTTTGCTGTCACTCAAACCAACCCTCCTATCACCGCTGCACCAATCACCCAAATTGCTCCCTCAGTTGCACCATTTAAAAAGCCATACACCGGCCCACATCCAAAATGCAACCATTGTCAATACCATCACCCTCCCGAAACTCTTTGCCAATATTGCACCAGCTGTGGCCGTGCGGGTCACACCATTCAAACTTGTCGCACTCTCCAACGAACTAACCGCAATCAACCCCCAACACAAACCCACCATCAGATAGTGGGTCAAGCCCAACAACCCTTACTTCTACCACCTGCACAACACATAGCCCAATCCTACTACCAACCCAACTACCCCATGATGCAACCCATGCGAGCTTGTTACAACTGGGGAGACCCAAACCACTTCAGGAACACTTGTCCACGCTTGGTGAACATCATCCATGCCCAAGTTCAAGCAAATCCGGTAAACCAAGCTAACCAAGCTCCTCCACCTGCTAGAGGAAGAGCTTTCAACATCAATGCCAACCAAGCTAGGGCTGACAACAACGTGGTTAACGGTACGTTTCTCATCAATGGTAGTTATGCATCCATGTTATTCGATACTGGCGCGGATAAGAGTTTTGTGTCCTTAGAATTCGAACCTATCCTCAACCAAACTCGTGATAATCTCATGGAATCTCTAACGGTGGAAGTTGCTGACGGAAAGCCTGTTTCATTAAATTCTATTATACGAAATTGTACCCTCACTCTAAACGATCACGATTTTGAACATGAAGCCCTACTTTAACGAACCAGGGCATGCATATTCAAATGGCTCTGCGTATGGAGAAAAGTCTTCCTTACAATACAATGAGAAGACCTTTATTTTATCACTCAAAACAATGGTGTATACTATGAAGAAACCACCCAAGGTAAGATTTTGATCATTTTTGTTTGTTTAGTAACGTATGTGTGTTTAACTGGTATTCAATGTTGTTGGATGCAGTACTTTGAGGATTTGGTGATTGGGCATTTCCAGCATCGTGTACGTGATATTTTAATGGCGTGCAAAGATTATACAGAAGGCGTGCAGGTGGGGTGTGTTGTTAAAGGAGGTGTACAAGATGTTGATGAGGATAACAGTAGCTGCTCCGACATGTTTAAGCATGATGTGGTCTCGTATATTAAAACACTTGTTGCTGCATTTAAAAAGATAGGAGCAAAAGAAGCCGAAGAGTTTCTTTCTTTAAGTGTCAAGGAAACTCCTCTTCCGGCTGCACCAGCCCCAGGCCCAAGCCTAATCCCAGCCGCACATTCCTACAAGTCAACCAAAGCTTCCTACTCTTCTCATGGTTATATTCCATTCCCTAAACCGTCTGTATCTACTGCTTATAAACAGCATTGGTGAACATGAATGTGATGGGATTTGATTGCCTTGCATTATTTTTCACCTTCGATTTGTGGTTGGGACTCAAGGCACACCGTATGATTATGCTTTATGTATATAGGGGGCTAACCAATTTTTAGGATAAAAGTTTGACTTGAGAAATATCTCTTCTTTTGGGCAACTTTGATTACAAATGACAGATGTGTGGTTTCTGTATGTTACTGCGGTTGTACTTTCGCCGAAAACTTTTGAGACTAGCATATCTGACCTTAAAGAAAGTCAAATTATTTAACAACTCTCTTGGAGGCAATACAGAAGTTGAAAGAAATATCCTTGGTCTATAAAGAATTAACTAAGAATGATTAAATTGTTAAATTCAACTAGTGGTATCAAAACCGGCGCGTTGCGTCGGGGTTCCCTCATGCTACGCGACAGGAATTTGGTAGGCGGCATCGGTTCATCTCGTTACAGTACAGATCTCATTACGGTATAGTACCGATTCTCGTTATAGCAACCGAAAGAGGAAAAACATTAAAATCGTGACAGGACCAAGAGAATATCAATACATAATCTACATCAATCGAAAACAATTATTTGGTAGGAATCGGTTCGGTTCAACAGGGTACCACCACGATACTGGCATGCATGCACTCGTCTAACATGTATAAAAAAAATTACACTTACAGCGAAACGCCTTAAAAATTAAGCAAAGTTGCGAATTTAGTTTTTTTAGTTAAGTTAACAAACGTGAGTTATTAGAGAGAAATTATATAGCATAAATAAAAAAAAACAATAAATGAGAAATTGACACGAAACAACTTCTTAATGATGCAACAACTATTCATTGGCTTTGTGTTTTAATATATTGATGATGATGATAATGATGATTGATTATTATCATTTACAATGTTTCTAGTCAAATTTTTTTATATATATAACTAAAACTTTTTTTCATGACGTATTTTTCTAGTATTTAGACGATTAGTAGCCTAGCGGTCTCATGATGTAGGTTGAGAGCTCTAGTCCCATGAAGGACGACAAAATGTGTAGATTTAGGTAGGATTAACGGGTATGTAAATTAACCGATCTAAATAGATTGATATTGTAAAAACATTCAAGAGTGTTACGTACATTTATTAGGTGTGGAGTTGAGATTACCAAAACCCGCTCTGTTTCCATCCTTAGCTCTAAGAGCACCACCCATGATGTTTGGTTTGTGGGCTATGTAGTCACCATCCCAACAGATTGAGGTCTAGTTTGTGAACATTGTAGGTGTTATCCGGCTGCCAAGCCCATTCCTATGGTCCGGAATTTCGGTCATCAATTAGAGAGAGTGGACACCGTCTGGTTGTTAAATTCGTTGACGTTCTCGTCCTATAGATGTGGTACGTATTCCTCTCCAGAGGTAGTACCTATCCTTCAAAATTGGGAACATGATGTTCCCTAATTCTTAGTTGGTCAAATACTTGGTTAAATGCCCAATTCCATTATTCTCATTCGTTATCCCTAATTCTTAGTTGGCTAAACTCTTGCTCAAATGCAGTTGATGGGGACGGTTTGCAAGTGAATGAGGAGAGTTTGCAGCTGGACGATGAGGGTAAACAGTCGAACGAGAAGGGTATGCAACTGAATGATGAGTATAAACTGTTGGACGGTGAGAGTTTGCAGATTGATGAGGAGGGTTTGCAGTTTGATGTGAAAACAATATGGATTTTCTCCGCTCATATATGAGTGAAAACAAGGGTTGTCATATGCTATAAAAATGTATAACCCTATAATACAGCCTTTGGAATATAGCCATTTGAATATAGCTGTTGCAATATAAAAAAAATAAATTTGATGTAATGTTTAATTTTCTATTGCTTGCTTTTACTCCTTTTAATTTTAATATATTTTATTACTTAAAATTAAATTAATCCAAAATTAAACTTATTTATATTAAACCAATTTGCAAACGGAGATGATGAGAAAAGTTATAACTTTTAGACTTCTTAAAAATCTAAGGGTGAAGATGTTTCGTCCGAAGTTAGAAGGTGAGTCTGTAACAGATTGCAGTGCCCAGAGTTATGATTGGGGTGGTCTTCGGTGGAAACAAGGGGGTTGGGGTGGGAGGTGGGGATGAGGGTCGGGGATACTCATGATGATGAAGAAGATGATGGGGTGGGCCCCTTTTAATTTTTTTTACTTATGAATATTAGTATCTTCTTAGAGTTAAATACTTGGTTGGTCCTTGTGGTTTGTAAAAATTGCAGATTTGGTTCTAGTGGTTTACTAATTACACGCGTGGTACCGAAACTTATAAAAAATGAACTCGCTTGGTCTCCAGCCCTAACACCAGTTAAATATTTCAGTTAAACACCCCATGTGCTTGACACATGAGGGTAATTTGGTCATTTAAGTCCAGCCTACCTGGTTGGTCCCACCCCACTCCTTCTTCTTCTTCTTCCCCAAACCACCACCATCTCATCTCCTCCCCCACCATCACCACTGAACTCCATTTCTGCCGGACCTTAAATATCTTCGTCTCCACATAACACAATAAAAACAAAATTAAACAAATCTTCAAACGAATTAACCGATTTAATCACAGCAAAACAAAACAACGAGCTGCAAAACACATCGATTCACCCTAAATCACCAGCATTCAAACCAACAAAATCCTAAAAAACCGCATATCTAAACAACTACACGTTTCAATTCAATGCTACAACTCAACAAAACGAATGTTTAGAACAACACACATACCATTAGCAATCAAACTTGGATCAGCTCGGGAAAGGTGGCGCATCTCCATGGAGTCTGCCGCCTCCACCAAATCAGATATCCCCTGTCACACCTCGACCCGCAGCGGAATAAGAGTCGGGGCATAATTGGGTTATCACCAAAGCTCATGATGTTTACTAAAATGTTTCATATTTATTAAATTCAAATTACAACTTAAATATCCAATTCAAAATTCATACAATTACAAGGAAATGAAAACTATGTAAATAATCCAAGCTTAAACTGGTTTATTCTTCTAGGCCTTCCTATGTGTTTCTTGCCTCAGCTGGATCACCTGTATCATGTGTAAAACGGGGGATATTTTGGGTCAACAAAAGTTGGCGAGTGAACCTTAATAAAACATTGTTATTAATTTCTTGTTTTATTTAATATTGAAAATTTGTGCAATAATCACATGTGACCAAACATATATAAGTAAACAAACACAAACCACTTTGAATGAGTATATGATATGAATGATGATGAATGTGAGATCAAGGCTCAATCAAACAGAGCCGATCTTATGAGGCACCTGATGCTCAACCCGTCTCCCACGGGAACTGATGGGCCTAATGAAATGCGTGCACTGAAAATGATAAATCCAAACTACATATAACCCACACAACAATTGATACACATTTCATACACATTTGGTCACGGATATGATGGATGCACAAGTGTTTAAATATAGTAAAGAATTAAACGACACATGATGCACCCCAAAACATGATTAAAACGTGGAATTGGTAGAGATTCACTCACATTGGGTGCGTTCTTTGATGACGTTGGATGCGCACGAATTTTAGGATTTAATCGACGAGGGAAAAACTAACCTAAAATAATAACGAAATGATTCGGTAAATAAATGGATTTTATTTGAGATTTATACTTTTAATTCATACTCTTAATGGGATTTTTAGATTTATTTTTGTGAGTTTAAGGAAGTTTTCTAACTTTAAAAATCTTATTTTTAAGTATTTTTAAATGATTTTCTGATTAAATAAATAAATAAAAAGAAATAAAAACATTGACTTTTTTTGACCCCGTTGACCGTTGACCGGTCGGACTGTGTGTTTATATGCGCTGAGTGAGGTTCGAACTCGGGACCTCTCGTATACGTGCACGCAGCTCTACCAACTGAGCTACGTGTCTAACCCGAAATATTCTCCGTTTTAATTATATTTATATACTAATTAATTTTTAACTTATTTGGTTTTTTATTAAAAACGATTTATAGGGCCGAACCGGTTGCAGGGACCCGGAGTCGAACTCGGGTCCTTCGGTTCGAGTGCGCACAGCCCAACCAGTTGGGCTGTGTGTTAAATCTGTTTAACTTATGAATTATATTACTCTTATAAACATTCTGTGACGTGATCTGATTAGGTTTTAAAAATGTTGGTTTTATTTCTGAAAGCCGGTACGTGTGCGATTCGAACTCGGGACGTGTGTATTGTTTGTGCACACAGTCCACCGCTGGACTGTGTGTCTAACCCGTTTGAATATCTGATTTTAATTATACTTATACTTGTTTGTGACTTCATCTTCTTCGCTTAAGAATACAGAACAATGAAATCCGACTGTTCTTGTTTAATCGTTCACGACCTAAACTTGATTGAAATGAATAGAGAAATTAAATGATAGGGCATACCAGAACAACGGATTTGCTTCGGTTTTCCGGCAAGTGTCGTCGGCTCTGATTTGCGATGTCCGGCTGTATGAACTGTTTAACAGTTTTGATTATTGATTTGAACGATTAAAACATAATTTAAGAGATAGCAGAGAAGTTTAGACAGTTATACCGACTGATGAATGAATACGGTTTTCTGACGATCGATTCCGGCGAAGTTCCGGCGAAATTGAAATTTCCGGCGACGTGCTCTGGAAGGATTCAAGCTTCGAAAGAGAGTGCGATTCTGGGCGAAAAGGTTACTAGAGGTTTGGGTGGGTATTTATAAGGAGGAACAGGGTGTATTTGGTTCGAATTTGGGTCTTGATTCGTGGTCAAAGTTTTCCGGCGGTTATGACTGAAATTGAGGGCTAGACATCGGTTATAACCGATGTCGAAATTAGTTCACGCGTTTCAGTCGAAGGAAACGGTCATAATTCGCGATAATCTCGGCTTTTCCGGCGACTGCGAATTTGGGCGCGCTGATTACCGGTTTGACTTTCAGTTTCATTATAAGTGTTATTTGTTTTAATGTTTATCACAAAGACAGTGTGTGGCGGAGCGGTGTGTTGTGTGTTTTGGCTTGTGGGTGACCCGGGTTCGAAACCCGGCGTCTACATTTATTTTTTATTCATTATTTATTAGTAATTTTAAATTATGGTTTTTAAATTTTAATATATTTATTAATTATGTAACTATAAATACGCAACGAAAATTATAACTGGATATTTGATTGATAAACGAAGCGGGTTTTGAAAACCCGTTTTTCGACGGATGTTACAGTATCCCCTACTTTTAGAAATTTCGTCCCGAAATTTAAGTAGTAGTTGTAACAGGAAAAAGATGCGGGTATTTCTCGCGCATTGAGTCTTCACGTTCCCAAGTAAACTCAGGTCCTCGTTTCGACTCCCAACGTACCCTGACAATTGGAATACGACTTCGTCTTAAACGCTTCTCTCCGAAGTCCATGATTTCTACTGGTCTTTCAATGAAGTGCATAGATTCATCGATCTGAATGTCTTCTAGAGGAATATGCAGGTTTTCATCGGCGAGGCACTTCTTCAAGTTTGATACGTGGAATGTGGGATGAATTCCGTTGAGCTCTTCTGGTAGGTCAAGCTTGTATGCTACAGGACCTACTCTTTCGAGTATCTTGAAAGGTCCTACGTAGCGTGGTGCTAGCTTGCCCTTCTGGCCAAAACGAACCACTCCCTTCCACGGTGATACTTTTAAAAGTACTTGATCCCCAATGTCAAACTCCAAGGGCTTTCGTCGTTTGTCTGCATAACTCTTTTGACGACTTTGAGCCGCTAGAAGATTGTTTCGAATTTGAATGACCTTGTCGGTTGTTTCTTGAATTAACTCTGGACAGGTAAGGCACTTAGAAACAAAAACAGCGATATCCTTTTTCATGCCAGGCCACCAGTAGG